>CM062818.1:918543167-919825667 GCA_031772625.1 Pinus tabuliformis | reverse complement strand
CTGGAAAGGCTTATTGTTGATGATAGCATTCTTTTTAAACATCAACAATATTTCTGTCAAGTACACGTTGTAATTGGTTGAAGGAGCTCTGCAACTAAGAACACCATCTATCATCTATCGGAGTTGTTTATTATCATTCTCCATCTTGTTCACCTTGATTTGCAGCTCAACCACTATGTTTTTATGTTCTCCTTCAACTTTGTTTATATATTTTTCCCATGTATTGCAAATGTCACGAATTAAGTTTTCGTGCAAATGGAAAGGTATTATTTTTCCCTTATAAAAGGGTATACACAGGACTAATTTATCCTTTGCTTCCTCATCCATTGTTTCCACAACAACTTCTTTGGTGAGTTTGATCTCTAATTCTTGATCCTCTGTTAGTTTCATCTTTGGTTCTCGTTCGTTTTTTTGTACAATCATTTATTTTGTTAGTTTCATCTGTGATTCATGGTCCCCTGTTTGCACAACTGTGCTTTTGGTAAATTTCATCTTTGGCTTCTGGTCCTCGTTTGCACAACAATGCCAGCTGTCTATTTTTTTCCAAGGGGTATAATTTCTTGGACCCTTGGAGAAGGTATATCTATGACACCAATGGGTAGGGACTCTACAAATTGGTTCAAGAAATTTAATCTATCAAAAGTTTCTTTTTGTCTCAGCTCATCTATTATGGTTTTAAATTTGATTTGTAGCTCTCTATTTTTCATTTGGAGAATCCTATTCTTCCTTAACAATGAAATATACAGAGGAAGGTTTGTAGGGGTACTTACTATTCCAATGTGCTTCTTTATCAATTCTGGTGGTGCAGTTGGTTGGTCCTCGTCATCTTCCCCATACAATTGTTGTGTTGTAGTTGGTTGGTCCTCATGATCCCCATACAATACTTGTGGTGCAATTGGTTGGTCCTCCTCATTTTCCCCATATAATTCGGGTGTTGCAGTTGGTTGGTCCTCCTCATCATCCCCATAAAATTTTGGTGGTGTAGTTGGTTGGTCCTCCACATCACCCCCATAAAAATTAAAATTGAGGCAAGGCCCTCTATTCCGTACCATTCGGCTACTCCTCGTATGTTTTTATAGTCATAATTAGGAGAGGGAACCTTATCAACTTGTTCTTTTGTGTCAGCAAGGTGGAATAATCCTTGTTCCATGAATCCTTTCTCCATGACTACTTCTTCCATCAATACATCTTGTGGATGCTCTTGCTCTTCTGTTGTTTCTTTTGTAACAACGGGGAGGGTTTTAGGAACTGGAGCAAGATGACCTCACTTTCTCCTGTTCTGCTCGGATTTTGGCACTAATGCTGGGCGTTTCCTGTATCCTCTCAATATTCTAGTGGAAGATTTACTCTCCAATATTTCTACTTCATCATCATCATATTATTTGTCTCCTTTCTGTGGGTATTTAGTAGAAAAATCCTTAGCACCCATGTTTGAACACTGGGCAACTCGATTTCCATATGGAAAGGTTCTGTGGGAATTTCTACAGCTGGGAAGTCATGGGGTGAAGTTGTAGTTGGGGGGTCATGGGGCGGAGTTGCAATTGGGAGGTCATGGACTGAGTTGGAGCTGGGTGGTCATGGGGCAGAGTTGCAGCTGGGAGGTCATGGGTCGGAGTTGCAACTGCCAGGGCATCCTCTGGTGGGGTAGAAAATTCAACATGCAATGGCCTTCCAAATAGTTCATCCCAAGTTCTCCCTTCCCTTTGCAGTGAAACATCCACTAAAAGTTTAATGAGGCAATGGTGGGATAAGATTTCGAATGGACACTTTGATTTTTGCACAAATCATGGCATATGCTCTATGGTTTTTGCAAGAAACAAAGGCATGCTAACCAACCTGCCATGACACAAGTGGTATAACAATCAGATGTGTTGGTAATAAATAATGACATACCTTCCTTCACACATGAAAAATATATAGACAAGGAATGCAACATCTTTCTAAGGTTTTAGGTAATGCCCTCCTGTCAAATCATGTGCTTATCTTCTGCAACTGTTCATCTACCTCAAAGGAATTTCTACACAACATTAGGTTGGGGTTTTCAGGGCAAAAACCACTGTTCTCATGTCTAGGGTAACCCTGTCACTTACACAATTTCTTTTTCTATCACATGCACCACTATCCTTGCTACCTCAGATATACGCTCCCTGTAATGCATGAAAAAATCTAGAGCTATGATGTCGTCATACCCCTGAAACCTGTGAATATACTTTATCCATCCGGCCTGTTCAAAAAATGGTTTAATGCATGGAAATTCGTCTAGAAATTCTTTGCTACCTTATCTGTGAACTCTTGGGTCTCCCATCTTTATTAAGAGTTCAGAGTGGCTATGGATGTGTTTGTTCTTTGTAACAATTTGAATGTGGGAGAATGGAGCAATGGAAGAGTTGAGGTAATGAGTCCAGTAATAATAAACGTGGCATCGTCTATTGTGGCGGCAGTACCCAATCAGGTGTTTCCGTAACGGTTGCAACCCATTTACCACCGACCATTCATTGTTGTCATTGTCAGGGACTCTATTTCCGTTGTATGCAGTCAGGCGTTTCTGCAACGGTTGCCTACCATTTGGCACCAACCATTCATTGTTGTCATGGTCAGGGGAGATTTTCCATCATAATAATTTAAAGTTTGATTACGTGTAACTTTGTGGGTCCATGCAATATTACACTCACTCCTTAAAGTACTTGCCTTAAAAAGTATTGGTTACAATTTACTAGTTATCCTTGAATCCATATTATAATTTTGCATGATTATCAAGTTAACTTCATTGATTTGCAGATTGTTCATATTATTTTCATTGTTTACAGGGTTAGCTGTTGTTGTTATCATGTATGTCAAAACGTGCTTCAATTCAAGTCCCATGATCTTGTTGACACGTAATCCTTGTGATTGGGTGAATTTATGTAAATAAATAAATTAGAAATATGAACAGTCATTGGGAGATGAAATAAACAGTCTCTCTCTCATGTATATAATGAAGACCTACCTTGTGGAATAACATACGAATCAGTTTTTGCTTTGTGGAGTTATTGCTTGGCTTGACATGGTATCAGAGCCAAGTTCCAAAAATAGTTGTAACTCCCTTCTGCCTACTGCTCTCTGTCCTCGGCCCCTCTGGAGTCTGCCTGCTGAGCTCTCTGTCCACTGTGTACTTTGCTCTTTGTCCTCTCTGTCTACTGTGCAGTCTATCTACTCTTCTTCCTGCCTAAATTTAGAAAGCGTTGAGAGAGGGACGACTTCAGCACTGGAATATTGTCTGAAGAAGTTTCGGTGGAATATTGTCATGCTGCATTGAACTGTTGATTTGTCCGCTGCTCCTGTTAAAAAAAACGCTGGTATTATGAATTTGTGCGCTGCTCTTGTTTTGTAAGAAACACAGGTATTCTAAATTTGTACGCTGCTCCTGTTTTGTAAGAAACGCTGGTCTGAAGTTTATTTTGACATATAACCATGCGTTGAATTGTTACACTGATCAGACTTTACTTTCTGTTGGAATAACCTCGGCCTTCAGAACCTTATCAAAATTTTCAGATGCTTGCCAAGCTCGCAGGACTGATGAGTTGAGATCAACAGTGCGGCGATATGCAGTTTGAGCCCGATCGTATTGGTTCTAGAAGCATGCCGTCCATTGCCTCGACTCTTAATCTTGTATACCACGCAACATCATTTGTAACAGCACTCAGCCTTACCGTTGCAGCAAGCCTCGGAACTTCACCCTGTATATATACTCTCACCATCAACTCGTCCAATCCACTACCTTCCCCCGCTCACAATACGCATTTGTGTCGCCCCCATTTCATAGTTTTTCTCATCTTCACATAATTTTTTTGTGACATTCATTTGTAAATCATAGAATGGCCGCAGAGATTGCCACCGATGTCACAAAGGATGTAGCAAAAGATATCGCATACAACGTTGTGCTTTATGTAGATTTATTTATTTGACATATAAATGAATAGGGCGAGTATGAGTTTTTGTGTATGCCTTATTTCCTCTATTCATATGATCTGTTCCTTCGTGGGTTCTCATCTTATTCCATCGATAAGCCTTTCTTGGTGTTTACTTTTCCAAATTCAATTATATTCTATCCAAATGAATGTGAATTGACATTTGAGTTTGCTGTCTAGTCACAACAGAAGTATATTTTTTTAAGAGTAAAAGTTTTGTAGCAGAAGTTTTTTTTTCTATAGTATGCATTCAATCATATCCATGGTGGGAATAGTTCTCACTGGCAAGGAGAACTATCCTGAATGGTCCCGGATGATAAAAAACACCCTCATTTTCAATGAGTTGTGGAAATGAGTGTGTGTCAGAGAAGGAGATAATGAACCAGTACAGCCTACCTCAGACAAAGAGCTCGTCATTTGGGAATACAAGAACAACAAAGCTTATGCATTAATCGCTGCATCTGTAAATGAAGAGGTGAGTCGCCATATTTCGTCATATTCAACTACCTTTGAAGCCTTACAAAAGCTGAAAGAACTATATGACTCACATTTTGCACTTGAAGTTGTTCAACTCATGATTAAAATCTTCACTCTTGAACTGTAAAATAATGATCCTCTTGCTCTTGCATCTGAAGTAAAGTCTATAACGCATGATATCAAATCCACTAAGGTTGAACTGGATATTCCTCTTATCGCTTTTCTCAAGGAACTTTATCCTACTTACTCCAATTATCTTGAGTCATTGCAAGCAAATGGAAATCTCAAAGATATAACCTTTGACTCTCTTGTGAAAAAGTTTGCTGAAAGAGAGAAAGCTTTTGGAAAGAAGACAACCCCTGAATCTTCTGAAGAGACTGTGTGCCTTACTCATAAAGAAAAGCATCCTTCTCAAGATTCTACAAGAGGAAGAGGTGGACGAAGAGGAAGAGGAAGATTTTTCAGAGGCAGGGGGGGTAGACATTCTCAAGGAGAAAAGGCAGATTTGCACTGCATACGCTGCAAAAGAAATGGATCACATGATGCCTCTACATGCAAGCTACCATGGGACAAAATTGAGTAGAAAAGAAACCAACAAAAAGGTAAACCTGATGATACAGACAAAGGTAAAGCACCTGAATCCGCTCACTATGTTGTGGCACAATGTAACATTGGATTAAATGAAGATTTATTTAATGCTTCACTTGCTTCTTGGAAAAATGATTGGTTGCTTGATTCAGGAGCAACCTGCCACATGACTCACAAAAAAGATTTTTTTGAAGATTTCACTGACAATGTTGATGGAGCAATATACTTTGCAGATCAATAAAAAATCAAGCCATCAGGGCTTGGCACAATCAAGCTTAAACTACTTGGTCTTCTGGACTTTCTTCTGCATTATGTTCTATATCTCCCACAACTCAAGAGAAACTTGCCGTCCTTGGTCCACATCCGCCAGCAAGGTCACTCCATTCATATGTTTGATGTCAAGCTTGAGGTAAGAAAAGCATCTGACCACTCACTTGTCATGAGGGGAATAGAAGAAGAAAGGCTTATCAAGCTGCAAGGAACCTTTGCTCATGCACAACATTTCTCATACAATTCTCATCATGAAGAAGGTACACTTCCATCAAGTTTATTATGGCATGCTAGATTTTGACATTTGAACTATGACAGTCTCCGCTTGTTGAAGAAAAATGGTGTTGCTGGTTTGCCTACAATTCCTAGGAAACTTAAGCAATGTGATGCTTGCATTCTAGGAAAGCATAGCAAACAGTCTTTTCATGATTCACATTCAAGAGCACATAAAAAACTTGAACTCATTCATTCAGATTTATGTGGTCCAATGCCTATTCCTTCTGCAAATGGAAATAAATATATCATGACATTTATTGATGACTACACCAGAATGTGTTGGGTTTATTTATTGAAGAACAAATCTGATGCTTTTCAAACATTCAAGAATTTTCATAAATGGATTGATAATGATGCACAATCTCATATTGGGTCTATTCGCACTGAGAATGGAAAAGAATACACATCAAATGAATTTGAAAACTATCTTTGCCAACATGGGATCAAACATCAAACAACTGTGCCTTATAATCCCCAACAGAATGGTGTAGCTGAAAGAATGAATAGGACAATCTTAAATATGGTATGATCCATGCTCTTCTTCAAAAATGTAAAGATAATGTTTTGGGCTGATGCTGTTCTATGTGCTGCATATATAAAGAATAGACGTCCATCTAATGCTATAAGAAACAAGACTCCTTATGAAATGTGGTATGGACATGTTCCTTCGGTAAAGCATCTCAGGGTCTTTGGTTCCACCTGTTATGCCTTGATACCAAAGGTACATAGAAACAAACTTGGTGCTAGAAGTCGTAAGTGTATCTTTCTAGGATATTCAAACACCTCCAAAGCATACCGCCTTTATGATGAAGTAAATAAGAAGTTTGTTGTATCTAGAGATGTAATTTTCCTTGAATCATCCAAAACTGACAATGTTGTTGAGCGGCAACTTGATCGCTTGGATAGATTCGCAAAAGCAAAATCATTTCAAGAATTTGATAATCAGATTCCACATCTTGAAGGGGGGATTCCTATACTAGATCAACATGTGGAATCTTCTTCTGAAGAACACTCTCCCACGCATGAAACTCCAACAACAGATGATGCTTTAAGTGATGTAATTGATAGAATTGGGAGACTCAATCTTCATTCAGTCCCAACTCAATCAATGGAGTAGCCTGGAACATCTGAGAAAGGTCCCCCAAAGTGGCTGACAAAGACACTTGAAAGTTTTCATCCTGATGAAGTTGCAAAGACAGGAACCAGAAATTCAAACTGGCAAAATGGAGGTGATGTAGACGACTCTAATTCACCTGTTGATATGGATGTTTCTTATGATTGTGAATTGAAATTGTCTACATATTTTGAACCAACTTCCTTCAAAGAAGCCGCTTCTCATGATGAATGGAAAGAAGCAAAGCAAAAGGAGTATGATGCCCTCATAAAGAACGACACTTGGAAGATGGTTGATCCTCCATTTGGAACCAAACCAATTGGCTGCAAGTGGGTCTACAAGAACAAGTATAAAGCTGATGGCTCACTTGACAAGCACAAAGCTAGGCTTGTGAAAAAAGGTTTTGCACAGAAGGAAGGGGTTGATTATGAGGAGAATTTCCCCCCCACAACAAAATGGGCTACCATCCAGACACTCTTTTCACTAGCAGCTCAGAACGGTTGGAAAGTCCATCAAATGGATGTAAAAACTGCTTTCTTGAATGGAGATCTAAAAGAGAATGTTTTTATGACACAGCCTGAAGGATTTACTGTGAAAGGACATGAACATAAATTATGCAAACTTGTGAAGTCCCTGTATGGCCTCAAACAAGCACCGCGAGCCTGGTATGAAAAACTAACTGAGCATCTTCTGAAAATCAATTTCAAACATTTTGATCTTGATGATGCAACTTTATTTGTCAAGAAAGTTGGCAAAACAGTTGTATATCTTGTGGTATATGTAGATGATCTTTTGATGAAAGGGAACAATGAAATCTACATTGCATCCATAAATAAGGAATTAGGGAAAAGTTTTGAAATGAATGATTTGGGCTATGTTCATTACTATCTTGGCATTGAAGAAACCCAACATCCAAAGTCCATATTTCTTTCTCAAAAAAATACATTGGAGATCTATTGAACAGGTTTGGCATGACAGAGTGAAATACTCTTACTACTCCAATGGAACAAAACTTAAAGCTCACATCTATTGAAGGAAAATAATTTGAGGATGCAACAAAGTATAGACAGCTTGTAGGAAGTCTCAACTACCTAACTACTACCAGACCAGACATTTCGTTTGCTGTTGGAATCGTCTCCAGGTTTATGCAAAAGCCTTGTGAGGGACATTGGTATGCTGAAAAAAGAGTTCTAAGGTACTTGAAGGGAACTCAAGACTTTGGAATCAAGTATACACAGGTGGACGACTTCAGCTTGATTGGATACTCTGATTCAGACTTTGATGGAGACAAAGAAACTGGGGTATCAACTTCAGGATATGCTATGAGTCTTGGATCAGGAGCTGTCTCCTGGAGATCACACAAACAATCAGTTCCAACAGATTCCACAACAGAAGTAGAATACGTGGTAGCAGCTGAAGCAACAAAAGAAATTGTGTGGCTCAGGAAAATTCTTGAAGATTTGTAGGTAAAATAAGTACAATCAACTCCACTTATGATTAACAATACCTATGCAATAAAGTTGGCCAAGAACCCAAAATTCCATGATCGAACGAAGCACATCAATACTAAATATCATCTGATTCGACATCATGTTGAGGCCAAAACAATCCATCTCCGTCATTGTTCCACAAATGAGCAAATTGCAGACATCTTCACCAAAGCGCTTGGAAGAGAAAAGCTTGAACGATTCATAATGATGCTTGGACTCACCAACGTCCCTTCAGATTAAGGGGGGGAATGTTGACACCTAATCCTTGTGATTGGGTGAATTTATGTAAATAAATAAATTAGAAATATGAACAGTCATCTGGAGATGAACTGAACAGTCTCTCCCTCATGTATATAATGAAGACCTACCTTGTGGAATAACATACGAATCAGTTTTTGCTTTGTGGAGTTACTGCTTGGCCTGACAGATCTTGTGGCTTTAGATGTTGATAATGGAGAAATTCACATCAATGGAGTTATTTGTTTGGATATTTATACAATTATATCCCTTGAGGTTGGATATATGGATTGGAAAAATGCAAGATATCAAAATTGCATTTTGCATTTAACCATGTATAAAGGGAAACACATGATTGATCTATAAGCTATCTTGGTTGGATTGTAACCAAGGGTATCTCACGTAATTCATTATTGAAGGGGATTCCTTAAGAATTTGATCTCATTAGACTTTTATTAGAGACTTGTATAAATATTGCATGTGCTACTGATGGATAATGAATGAATGAATGCTACTAGAAGTTGGAAATGTGAAGAGGTAATGAAGGCATTCTAAGGTCTCTTTTTATAACATCTTTTGGAGTCCTCCATTTGATAATAAAAATATTTGTTTTCTTGTTCATTTTTGGGTTATGTTTAAAGTGTTCTTAACTAATAAAATAACATTTGTAGAAGGAAATAGTGATTCTTCCCCCACCCTTCTCAATATTTCCAACATATAGACAAAACTGAACTAAAATGAACTGTTAGACACAAATGAATTGTAATCAAAATGAGACATCTGAATTGTAATCACAATGTAGTTCCATTAATAACATTGACTGAAAAATACATTTTTTACATACACATGTTGAGATATAAAAAAAGTGCCAAAAAATAAAGTGAGCCCATCTATAAAAAATAGAGCTCATATAAATACATAAAAAATGATGGACATAATGTATTTTTATGCTACTATAATCTATCACAAGAAATAAGAACACCATAATAAACCCAATAACAATCACAAGATCAATCCATTCATTAACACACCACATAAATCGATGTCTGTCAATGACAATTGGTGGAGCACATGCTGGCTCCTCCACATATCTTGCACATCTGCGTCCATTGGATGTTGCTTCACTGAGTATATCATCAAAAACCCTTTGGACATCTGATCGGTAAGTTATGTTAAAACTTTGAAATTGTGCAACAATGTTTTTGGCTTGTTTGTGGAGGGGTTTCAAATTTTGTTTTCTGACTTGGTAAATTCCAATCATTTGATTGGTTATCAACTCTGAATTGGTGTAAGTGACAATGTCACTTGCACCATAATTCCTTGCTGCTCTTAGCCCATCAACCAGGGCAAGATAATAGGCTTCATTGTTTGTGGTTGTCCCAGGAATTTCTCTACTATTTTGATAGACTTGGCTTAGTGCTTCATTATGAAGCACAAATCTAGTCCGTGCTTGGCCTTGTTTTGGATGGCACCAAACCTAGATAATCAGTGTCTACTTTTACACCATCTGCAAAAGAAGAAAAAAACTAAATGAAAAAAAACGATTTAATGAAATATTGTTAGATTGTTAAAACAAGGTTGCAACAAATCATTGTTGTAGTAGCGGAAACTCACTGTTATAGTGGCAACAAATCACTATTATAGTGGCTACAACTCACTATTACAGTGGCAAAAAGTCATTGTTATAGTGGTGGAAACTCACTGTTACAGTGGCAAGAAATCCTTGTTATAGTGGTGGCAACTCACGGTTACAGTGGTGGCAACTCATTGTAACAATGAGTTGTCACCTCTGTAACAGTGAATTGTCGCCATTGTAACAGTGAGTTGGCACTAATAGGATAATAACCACTGTAACAGTGAGTAATATAACAACACCACTATCACTTTATCAATAAACCAAAGTTAACATGATAGCTCATCTTTGCAACTCTTGTTTCCTATTTAATTCTATAAAGATGATGAATTTGCCAATGCATGCATAATGTAAACATGAATCAATAAATGTCTTCGTGATCTTAGCTATAATAAATACGAGAATTGTTGGATGAGGAGGCGTCTCATCAATTTTTCAATTAGAAATTATAAAAAGCTAAGAATTTTCTCATTTGTTTCTATGGCACACTAATTCCACGTCCATATACACAATTTTATTAGTCTTCTCCATATTTCTTTTTTAGAAGCTTCAAACCATTGTGGAGTTCCTTCAATAATACAACATTCAATATGGAAATGTGTTGTAGCGGCTACAACCACCCTCCAAAATTTTTCCTTAGCTTCATTTTGGAGTCTCCCTACCGACCATCCTCAACAACATGTCTTGCATTGTCAAGCACATCAGCTTCATCTATTTCATAGAGTCTTGTCAGCCTATGCATGCAAGTTTGCTCCACCCCCTTCACAGGTTGCTTTCTAGACTTAGTGTCAGTTGCTGGTTGAGAAGCTCCCTCTGGGAATTGTGCAATTTTGGAGGGGAACCAACCTCCCCTTTATAAATTGTGCAAACCCAGCTGGAAACCCAGATGGGCTTCAGAATTGCACAATTCTCCCTAACATTCTTCCTCTAAAAAATTGCGCAATTCATCCCGATTCCCAAGACAACTGCTCAACCCATAAATTGCGCAATCCTGGGAGATATTCACCTGTTCCTCCAAGAAATTGCGCAATCCCTCTAGGACAGCCAACCCAATAGCTAGCAGAAATTGTGCAAATCCACCCAGGCAGCCTCCTGGGCTCAGAAATTGAGCAATACAATCAGAAAATCTTCCTTGAGAAAATTGCGAGGTCTGACCCATGACAGCTGCTTAGCTAAAAAATTGTGAGATATAGTCAGATAGGCTTCCTTGAGAAAATTTCGAGGTCTGACCCAGGATAGCTACTCTGCCTAGAAATTGTGCAATCCTAGGAGACAGTCACCTATTCCTCTCAGAAATTGCGCAATCCCTCTGGGATAGCCATCTCTGCTCAGCACAAAAACTACACTCATTTTCATCCCAGGCTTGCAGAACGATGCATGTGCCTTTAGGTTGACCGGTTCCCTCTGGGACCGAGCAAAACTAATTTTCATGCATGGACTGCTTCTCCCAAGGAAACATGCAAAGGCATCGCTTGATTCAAGGATCTATTTTTAGCAGCTGGAGGTTACATGCAAGGATCATTTCAGAAACCTCCCGCCAAGTGTCTCTTTTCCTATATTTGTGGCATGCACATCACAACCTCAGTTTTATCAAAACTCATCAAGCGGACACTGCAGAGCTCATTTCTCATATCGAACTTGTAGCTCTGACATCCCACATTGCATCTAGGAGTTGTCGGCACATTCAACCTCGCTATTTCAGGGTAAGCCCACTTTTCATGTCTTCCGCGACGTTTCTATTTCTTTTTGTGTTTCACCTTGTGTGAGTGTTGTCTACTTGATTTTAGTGAGTGCTTGCTATCATTCTGATGTATGTTAGCTTGTAGAAGCACCGTTTCAGTTTTCATTCGCATCTCACTGCTGCCGCATGCATGACACTATTTTTGCATGGATGGTCGCCATTGTGGGGACTCGCTTCACACACACGCATGCTTTCCCATTTTCCAAACCTGCACTTGCTATTTTCATGTATGATCATTCACTCTTGTTTGCACTCACCCCATCATGCATTCAAACTTCTCATGTTTTTAGTCGCCCGTCGGTCGGTCTAGGTTGCCTTGGCCCAGACCGTGCCTTGCCCAGCTAACACTGCACATTTTCGGAAGCAAAGGCTCTGCCTTCCCTCTAGAAATTACGCAAGTCTGGCCCAGCACTGACCTCCAAGCTTGCATTGTGCAATTATCGGAGGCAGTGTCCTGTTGGCCCCAGAAACTTCGCATTACAGTTTGCTCGTTACATGTCACCACTGACTGAAATTGCGCATTGTGCAGTTTTAGTTCTTAGCAGGCCAGGCTAGACTATGAATTGCACAGTTCCAATAGTCAATCAACCTCCTGATAGCTTGGACTATGCCTTACACAGTTTTTACAGTCAGTCTCTTGATCTCTCGATGGAAATTGCGCAACCTTCATTATCATTCTCACAGGCATGTTGCAAGTCAGTTCTCAAGTTCATTTTGGTTTTTGACATGAGTGTTGCTATCTCTCCAAGTATCTCAGGTGTTCACCTGCCTCTCAGCAACATAGGTACAATGGCTTCCAGGAGAGTAGAGTCGATGACACCGTTTAGAGCGCAACTAGGGATGCAGTCAATCAAGTGTCTATGAACTTGCCTATCTATGAACACATCAAGTTATTCATGGATAAGGATATCAATATGAATGGAAACGACATCACAACAAATAAGACCATTAGCAACAACAGAAGACAGCACGCCTGCATGTGACGAATGCAAGAGGAAGCTTGTTGACAACATAGAGGTAGAGCCAAGCTGCAAGTTCAAAGCAGATCCACTCATGACGAAAGCAGTTTTGGAGATTGAGGCTATGAGGTCACGACGTGACACAAAGATCACGCGAAGGCAGAGAAAGGAACAAAGAAGGAGTTTCATGTGCTGAAGAAGAAACTCAAGGAAGAATAGGAGCTACATATAGGAGAGAATGAGTTGCAACAAGAACAGGTACAACAGGGGGCGCAACATGCACAAACTGATGAATTGCACTCGTACAAGTTATAGATCCATCCCAGTAGCTGGCACAAAGTATAAAAGGTGCAGTTTTTTTGATCACATGTAAGGGAATTCAATATCACGCATGTCATTGTGCACACGCATGCGATCCCACCCATTTGACACACTCACCGAGGTGAAGACAAGAAGCAAGTCCGACTGGAGATGAACATGTACTTTGACAAGTTGATGTGCATGGTCACCAGCACACACTTGGAGATCACCACAAACACTATGCATCAGTATGTTGCTGGTCCAGCCACACTCAATACGATTATGTGCATGCTATCAAACGATTTGGATAGAGGGGCCATATCAGTGTACCCAGACGCAACGGAGGCAAGAGTTCGCTTCAACAAGATGTCACCATTGAGAACACAGACACCATCACGGGCGACCAAGCTTGGCATTAGCTCACCACTTTCGACCATCACAAGGATGTCAAAGAGTTGGTCTCACCACAATGGTTCGAGTGTCAGTGATGTCTTGCATGGATTTCTCAAGCCATTTTGTCTCACATGGGAACATGTGCATTGTAATGTAACGTCTTGTCAAGTGGAAGTTCAAGTGTTGATAGTTGAATGTAACAATCATAGAGTAGTTTAAGAGTCATGAGAATAGATGAACGGTCACAAAGGGGAATGTCAAGGGTCACCCCACCCTTTGCTATAAATAGTTCCTCATAACTCATTGTAGGAGATTTTGGTCAGCCAAGATTCCAATAGGAGTGTCTTAGAGAAAGCTTGGACAATATTGTAATGAGCCTTGGCTTCTCCATTGCTCAGAGCTAGTATATCTCTTTGGAGGATCAGACAACAGTGACTGTAACATTCCACTGTCGGAACTAGTGGTCAGACGTGGATGTATTGTATGATTGGAACTTACACTTCTTAATATAACAAAGCCAACACGTTTCATGCATATGTCGTATTGTATTTCAGCTATGTTGTTTACTCTAAATGATATATGTATTTTTTGGCTTACGCATGCATGTGTAGCTATTTTCTATATATGTATGTATGAATCTTTCTGAAATTTGTTGTTGGTTTAACCATCACTTTGGATTGCTAGCTTACTTGCCTCCCTTGTTGTGATGCATCTTTTCTTGTGTGTTCCCTTCTTAACTGTGTTCTTTCACAGGTTTCCAAGGGGCGCACTCACCTCACCCTCCATGTGTTAGAACTGCTCATGCACCTTCCTTGACTTACCACATATGTCACACCCTTCCTACCGACAGGTACATCTTACTTGCCTCTGTGTGAAACCGCGGTCAAGGCATTACCGTACGACCCACTACTGGGACTCCTACACCAAATGGTTTTAGGTCTAATTGGGACTTCTTTACCAGGGAGATCCCATGACATGTTGGTGGGTCCATCACTGTCAACAAAATGAAACAATGTCCTTATGGCAAAGGAAGACTCCTATGGAAGTACCTACAGCTGAAATACCTATACTCAAATGGAAGATAAAAACAATATTCAATATGAAAATGAAACAATGATCCAGGTGGATGTTGGTGGCCACCCACCTATCCCATTTGGACCCCCACAACTGTCTCTTTCAATTTTTTTGTTTCCTTAATTATAACACAGTTTACTATTTTTAGCAGTTTTTCAGGTCATAAACTTCTGGAGCTGTTTTGAGGCCATCGATTTTTCTGACTAAAAATCATCTCTTCCATCGTAGTCCTCGGAGAGATCTTTCCAACGGGCTATCATGCGCGTCAAACGGAGATAGCACGACCAATTCGCGACCCCGGGAAGTTGATGTACCAACTTACCCAAAAACGGGGCCCACAATTTGGCGTTTCATCTTCTAGGGTTAGGTTTTGGAATGTGAAGCGTTTTCCATTGTTTCTCAACAATAAATAGGCCCTCGAGCCTCATTGTAACACATTTTTTGGAGAACAGTTCTGAGGCATGTAGCCGACACATCTCTTCTCAGAGATAAGCTACCATCGCCCTAGCTGGATTATTTCCATTGCTATTTGTAAGCATATTTCAGTATTTTACAGTAATGAAATGAAGTATTATTTCCGCTGCATATTTGTCTTTATGGTTAACTCTGTATTTTATTGTGTTCCTGTTTAAATCCGGATCAAACAATGTATTTGTGGCAAAGGGAGACTCTTATGGAAGTACCCATACCTAAATGGAGGATAAAAACACGAATAACCAAATCATAATGGAATTTATATTAGAGTAGGTATTAAGATAAATAACCCATCGATGATTTTATATTAAAAACAATTTTCTTAGTAAGATCCTTTTATTTTTCTTCGAATTTACTTTATTATATATAAATATACATACCTAATTTTACAACCAATTTCATATATAAAAGTTATGAGGGTAAGTTCAATTGGTCCAATTGGCTCATTTTTAATTTTTTATGTTCTTTGATGTATATTGGTTCAAAGAATAGCCAAGTTTGATGTTGAGCCAAACTAGATGAAAAGACAATGAAAAGGATTAAACCAACAAAAAAGTTAAAGTAAACTAGACGAAACAAACTTGGAAGCAATACCAAAGAATTCATGAAACCCACCAACAAATTACAAACAACAATGACAAATGAGTTGCCGTAATGGTGACCAATGAGTTGCCGTAGTGACGACCTAGATAAGTGTCGTAGTGACAACTCACTGGTCATAGTGGCAGCAACTTGCTTGTCACCGTTGTGACAAATCCCTGGAACAACATCCTGGAGCAAAAATAATGCAGATAATTGCAAATAATTTGTAGAAAATGCTTATAATTTGTAAAAAATAGTAAATTTACCTTTGAAAATGGTCACCCTGTCTCGCTTGGTAGAAGATAAATGCACTTGGAAAATTTTGAAAACAGTAGACAACTCTCCCTCTGAAAACAGTAGGAAGCTCTCCTTTTGAAAATAGTAGGCAACAATAGGCCTTTGGGAAAATTTTTGAAAACCGCCTACAAATCTCCCCTATTTTTCTCGCTCAATGGAATGGTTGCACTCTCCTTTGTTTCCTCGAGAGCCCTGTTTTCTTGCTCAACAAAATTGTTTCACTCTCTCTTATTTCCTCTCGGCGGAATGAAATCCCCTCTCCCTCTCCCCTGTTTTCTCTCCTCACTCAATGGAATGAGAGCTCCTCGCGCTCTCCCACATTTCCTCTCCTCACTCGATGAAATGAATTTGAAATGAAATGAGATGGAGCTTCCAGCGGTAAAATCTCAAACACGAAATTCGATTGTACGCGGCCTTGTCTGACTTGCCATGCATGACAAATTTAAGGATAATGGAGGATAATTCTACTGTACGCAACATTTAGGGAGAACATTTATGGACATTTACTTCCCACCCTCCTCTGGTTAATTACTAATGGATTTGGGTGGATTTTCTAATTCAAATTTGAAATTGGAGCCCTCACTCCATATGAACCTCGCAAGTGGCCATTGGTGAAAGAGGGTGACCTATCACTTCGACGAGTGTGTGGCTGCATGAGTTCGGTGAGCCGTCATGTTGTAACCGGCGAGATGGCCTGCAAATGGGTGTTGGGTGGTGAACCCTAAAACGACTATTAACTGCAAACGGGAGCTAGACATTGATTCGGGAAACAGACGTTAACTTTGCGGAGCTCCATTTCATCAACATTGGGGAGGGATTGGGCTCTGTTGCTGGAAGAGGCTTGCCGACAATGAAGAGGCACGAAACCCAAAGGGTGTTTCATCGACCTGTTAATCCAATCCATTTCAATCAGAATTATTACACTATAATTATTCAAAGTGATATGATACATGCACAAATGTCAGATTTTAATTTTGGTAAGCTTGTTTCATCTTGGCATACTCGTTTTTCCGGACAATTTCACGTGATCACATCTACTGAATTGACATACTTTCTAGGTAGGCAACTTAGTCTATGTAACTCTATTAATAGAGATCTACACATTTTACTATGAACATAATCGATATGAGATATCAACGAAATCTACAAGCACGTAATTTCATAAGATTAGATATACATGTAATGAGAGTGAATAATGGAACCAAATCCTTATGTAGTTACATATAAAACTATTACATAAGTTAATATATATTTTTTAATATTCATATTTCTATATTATATATTTTATTTTTCATCTATATTACAATCCGTATTGTATATGATAATCAAAATTTTAGATTGTTTTTAATTTTTTAAATTAATAAGTGAGAAAATGAATTTAATATAAAATAAATAGTAATATATTTTTTTTGTTATAATATTCATTTAAAATAATTTATTTGGATAAACAATTTAGATTTATTTTTAAACATGGTTGAACATTTTTTTATTTTATTTTATTTTATTTTTATATATATAGAAAATATTGATGTTTCATTTCAAAATTTATATATTTTTAATTTTTAATACATTTTTAATTTTATAATAATAAAAATAATTTAATTTTAAAGTTACTATTAAGCTAAACATTAACAACTTACTCTCACAACATATATACTATATATATAAAAACATTAACAACAATTTATTCTCAGAACCAATATAATATTTATATAAAATAATTTACCACGTTAAAGAAAATTATCATGTAGATATATTTTTGGGTAAAAACTGAGAAAAAATGCATAAAATTACTTATATGAACATACAAATTTATATATCTTTACTCGTGGTTTGAAGATATTAAGAAAGTACCATGATGTCTTAGGGACATCAATCTCACCCTTATAGTACTTTAGCTAGTCCAAACATCACATTGTTCAATCTAAACTTTTCATAACATATACAAGGGTAATGTGAATAGGCTTCCACTTTTACATGGTTTTGGAGGTCTTTAACTTTATAACACTTTAAATTCATCTAAGTCTTAGTTAATAAATAAAAAACTTCATATTCTTATTTTATTCAAATTAATTAGGAATGAAGGTATTTAACTTTATAATAATTTAAATTCATCTAAGTCTTAGTCAATAAATCAAAAGCTCCATATTCTTATTTTATTCAACATTAATTAGGAAAGCCAAAAATTCCAAATCTACCTTATATGAAGATTTATGATTACCATGTAGTATATGGTGTACTATTAATATATAATAATTTAACCATAAGAAAATTTATAAATCCCAAGGCTACCTTAAATTGGGGTTTATGATTACTATATAGCACACTTTATATGCGAGTAGTCTTTAAGTGCGACTTTTTGGAAAGTTTTCCCATTTATTTTTCAGATCTAATTTGTCTAGAATCCAACAATGATTCATTGAAATCACAAGTTTGATAGGTGAATTCTTCACAATCGAAGTTCCTCAAGGGTTTTTGAGGGTGCTGAATCCATATTTGTAGTAAAAAAACCAGTTTAAACAACACAAATAAGGATTTGGTCACAAACTTTTTTCATCGGATTCTGCCCAGAAATCCGTACTCCCTATATATGTAGATACCTTAATCTAGGGTTTATGATTACCCTGTAACATATTTTGTATAATTAATGTTTAACTATAAGAAAAGTTATAAATCCAAGACTACCTTAAATTGAAGTTTATAATTACTATGTGGCATACTTTATATGTAAATGGTTTTGGAGATTTTTAACTCTATAACCATTTAAATTAATCTAAAGTAATTATTGTTACTTTTTACATAAGAGGTAGGTACTAAGCAACAACGCTGCATATTACACTTGTTTTATATACTATATCATGTCATGAGTAGACATAGGAATGTGAATTAATTTATTTTATCATAAGACTACATCTTAACAAGTTCACAACCTTGTTAAAAGAAACTTTATTTACAAATACCAAGCGTGCAATGGAATCACCACTATCTAAAGCGAGGGAAGACTAATGGTAGGGTAAAAAATATGAATGGTGCGCAACCTCCTTGACACTCATATAACTAACATTCCATGATCTATGAAACCTCGAGCTATTGAAAAGATTGGGTAGACAACGAGAGAAGCAGTTAACCTATATCAATCAAGTAGCAAGTGTTAGTTGGAGGGAACCTGCAACATGTTTCCACATACTACTAACCAAATATGTTCAACCATTTCTACTAAGTCTGAACTCAGTTGAAATGAATGCATGTATATTCCCACGACCCCAGCCACATCCACATGCTACCAACAATGTTGTACAACTGGGTCACACCGTATGGGGATTTGTACATGTGTATTAGATCAATGGTTGAAATTTTAAGGTACACGGATGGTGTCGATCCACTCCTAACATATTCAAGGGTTTGGATTTCATTTGAGTTGTTTAGGTTATTACCCCTACCCCAAACCTTCACGTACCTTCTCATTTACTCTGTCCTCTTCCAGTAGATGCTCTGCAATAGAGGGTTTTTGGTTTCACTTCAACTATGAATCTCCATGGTGGTGGTAAAACCAACAGGTAATCATGTAGTCCCCTGACTACAGTCTGAGTAAAACTCAAGCTAATGGTTTCCAATTTTTATTTTCTTTAACATGCTTCACCACGCTTCTTCTTAAGGGCTTATCCCTATGTCGTCGTTTCCTTACACAAACAACGAGTCGACAGTTCAAGTTTGAAAAAGTGGAATAAATCATGGATTTGGCGAGGTCATAGGTATGTAGGGTTCATCTAGATTATCGCCTACCTTGTTTACCTAAATATTCAGAACTGAGCTCACTTTTGTTTACTCTATTCCAGGTATGATTTCGGGGGTATAAGCTGGCTCACTTTTGCTAGGTAGGGTTCAAAATTACTCTTCATACTTTGTAATTTGAGGTTTTGTCTGGGTCTGATGCTAATTGGTTTCTTGCTCACGGGTTTTTCAGGTACCCTATTGATCCAGGTGGATATTGGTGGCCACCCACCTATTCCACTTGGACTCCCACCACAATTTCTTTCAGTTTTTCAGTTTCCTTAATTGTAGCACAATTTACTATTTTTGGCAGTTTTTTAGATCTTGAACTTCCAAAGCCGTTTTGAGGCCCTAAACGATGTTTTTTTGGGAAAATGGGAAAACATAAGTCTTTCTAACGAGATATTTTGTGCGTCAAACGAAGATCATATGCCAAAGTTACGACCCCAGGAAGTTGATGTACCAAATTACCCAAACGAGGCCCATAGTTTTGGCGTTTCATCTCCTAGGGTTAGGTTTTTGGATGTTTAGGGTTTTCCATTGTTTCTCAATAATAAATAGGCCTTTAAGCCTCATTGTAACACAGTTTAGAGGCATGCAGCTGCCACATATCTTCTCAGAGATAAGCTACCATCACCCGAGCTAGTTTATTTCCATTATGTATGTAAGCATATCTAAGTTCTTTGATATTAATGAAATGAAGTTTTATTCCTACTCCATATATGTGTTTATATTTATATTTATATTCTGTTACATTCTTGCATAAGTCTGGATCACCTATCTTGCCTCAAGTGGCCTCTTCATTTCAGGGTTATATATGTAATATCGAACAAGGATTCGAGCAAGCTCTGTTATACTAAGTAGGCATTCCTTTTCCTAGATTCTGTAGTATTTCTGAATCAGAGTATCCACTCCTCGGTAACATTGTGGAGGAATTTCCATTGGGTTTTCATGCTTCAGCTTCCATCCCAATTCAGGTGGTTCTTTAAGCATTTGTTTAGGTTAAAAAGGCTTAATTTTGAATAAGTTACTCTAGAAACAGGCATCCACTGTAGTCATTGTTAGGTTATGTAATGTTTAATGGAACTTGGTTGGAGCCATTTCGACAATGTTTCATCCTTATGTTTGGAATTAAAGTTATAAATTTCTTAATTTCTTTGTCTCCACAACTGGTGTTAGGTCTACAGTTTCAATATGCTAAATCTTGTAGTTATTTAGCCATCTGCCTAAGCGAAAGTGGTCCAACTTTTGCTGTAAACAAGATGTTATTTACTCACCTCTGAGATTCATCATTTTTCTATGAACAAGATGTCATTTACCTACCTTTGTATTTAGTTTCATTAAATATTATGGTGACTGTGAGGTTATTATGAGATTTATTTATTTATTTTTTATTTTATTTTTTATTTTTTATTTTATTTTTATTTATTTATTTATTTTTTTTAATTTTAATTTTTATTTATTTTTTTAATTTTAATTTTAATTTTAATTTTTTAATTTTTTATTTGTTATTTGTTATTTGTTATTTTATTTTATTTTATTTTATTTTATTTTTATCTTTTATTTTTATTTTTTATTTTTATTTTTATTTTTTATTTTTTATTATTATTATTATTATTTTTTTTTCGCATGAAAATGAACTCAAATAATATATCTGTTATGATTAAGCAATGTGATACCAATTTTATTTCCACGGTTTGTTACAACATATTCAATATTACTACCTGTCAAGTATATTCTGAGTCTATTTCCTGTTGTCATAGTTTGATAGTATAATATGTATAAAAAAGGCTCTTCTTTACTTCCTTTTTATTCTATGTTTGTTAATTGTTTCCATTGTTAATTAATTCATACCTCGGGTTGAAGGCCGAAGTCCTTTTTGGGATTTCTTCTTAGCCCATGAGGTTAATACGACCTCACTAGTAGTGGAGTTTCTACCCTGGGTTCTTCCAAGGGTAGACTAACCCTACATAAAATCCAAGACTGTATTACTGTGTCCTTTCTATACTAGCCAAACTAATTCTTTATGGACATGAGGAACCTATCCACTGGTCTTATGGTTATCTATTGTTCTCTTAGGGCTCACTAAATATATGTCTGGTCTTCCATAACAATTAAAATGTATTGCTTAATTAATATTGTTATCATAAAATTTACTTTAACACTGTCATGCAGATTTTCATACCACTTTCATGCCAACAATCATAACTAAAATAAACAATATTGAAATATACTTATTTATTATAGATCCTTGCAACCTAGGAACTCTTCCAGATAATTTTTCTCCTCCATTCCAACGAGACCGGAAATTACGTCTGTGTCTCCCCCCTAGCTCCTAAACTTCCTACAGTTCCATGATAGTGATTTCTGAGTCAAACATTCAGATATCGAGACTCACTCGAGCCCAATCTGAACAACTCCAGACTTCTGTATGTAAGGTGAATAGTTCCACTGGATCAAACCAGATCAAGAACTAATGCACACATGGTAGCTCTATGCTACTTTCCTGTCAAATTCCAAGGCTGTTCAAGTCTCCCTTTTTTCCTCCAAAGAAAGGAACCAAAAAAGAAAAGAAGAACCCTCTCATTCACCGATACTCCTTATCTCCAGAATAAGAGCCAATACTCATAACCGTCATGACTGTTTGGAAGTTAGGTTTCCATCTAGAGCTCCTCTGAGAGTTCCATTCTTTTGAAAAGTATATATATATTTTTATTTCATTTCAAAATAAAAGAATATTCACATAACCTTACATGTTCTGTCCAAGGTTTATATAAGTAAGTCTTTTAAATGTCAAGTTCACCTATGGTAAAAGTAATAAAAGAAATTACCAACATCTGCTAATACTAACTGGGGGTGTTACATCTTCCCCTCCTGGTTCGAAACACTATCCTTGATGTTTATTCCTGTTCTTGAAACAAATGCGGATATACTTGCCGCATCACACTTTCATCCTCCCAAGTAGCCTCTTTCGGGCTAAAGTGTCGCCACTACACTATAAATTGGGTGATAACTTGCTTCTGCAACATTACTTATTTTCGGTCTAGGATATGCAACAGTTCTGCCAGGAATTCTCTGCTCGGTTCTACTTACACTACAACATGATTCGGTATTAACAAAAAAAAAAAAAAAAAAAAAAAAAAAAAATTAATTTCCAGGTTAACATATGAATTATAGCAGCTAGTATACATTTACCTATACTTTATGCCAATTAAAAAAAAAATTAATTTAATTTACAGGTTAACCTATGAATTATAGCAGCTAGTATACATTTACCTATACTTTATGCCAATTAAAAAAAAAATTAATTGAATTTACAGGTTAACCTATGAATTATAGCAGCTAGTATACATTTACCTATACTTTATGCCAATTAAAAAAAAATAAAATTAATTTCCAGGTTAACATATGAATTGTAGCAGCTAGTATACATTTACCTATACTTTATGCCAATTTATAATATGGCTGGAATCATATATGTAATTTTTTAGTAAAGAGATGTGAAATACGTTATGCACCCACATATAACTTGGTAATGCGAGTCTATATGTTACATGTCCTATTATTTTGGTCTTGACCCTTACATAAACATGATCCCCCACCAGAAATCCTTAAAGGTTTGTCTTCTGTTTGCGTAAAATTTTTTCCTGTCTTGTGCTACTCTCAAATTCTACTTCACCTTCTTTACAACTTGCTCTTAATATGTCTGGCCCCAATATTAGTCTATTTTCTGGGTATTCCAATTAATAGGGGTTTTACACCTTCTCCCATATAACACCTCTAAAGGAATCATCTTCAAGGATTCGTGGTAATTATTTTTATATGCAAATTCCACTAAGTGGAGGTACTCCTCCCACATACTTGGATGTTTCATTACATATATATGAAACATATCTTCCAAACTTGATTCACCTGCTTTGTTTTCCCACCCGTTTGAGGGTGATAAGTTGTGATGAATTGAATCTGAGTCCTAATCCCGAGAAGAGATCTTTCCAAAAGGTAGATGTTAATTTCATGTCCTTGTTGGATACTATGACGTTGGGTGTTCCATGGAGTTAGAATATTTCCTTCATAAATATATTCGCAATTTGTACAACATTGTAAGTAGATTTAACAGGGATAAAGTGAGCTACCTTGCTCATCTTATCTACTACCACCATAATTGAGTCATTTTTTTTTTGAGTCCTTGGTAGTCCAATTATAAATTCCATCATGATCGCATCCCATTTCCATTCAGGTATGGGTAAGGGGTGGAGCAGACCAACCGGGTGCTGGTGG
Source organism: Pinus tabuliformis (assembly GCA_031772625.1). Classification (NCBI taxonomy): domain Eukaryota; kingdom Viridiplantae; phylum Streptophyta; class Pinopsida; order Pinales; family Pinaceae; genus Pinus; species Pinus tabuliformis. Next base: position 919,801,766 of record CM062818.1, on the reverse strand, counting down.
TCTGCCTTCACTTGTTAACATTCCAAACACTTAGCTAGATATTCCATGATATCCTTCTGCATTCCTAGCTATAAATAGTCTCTCTTAATAACATAAAACAATTTTTTATATCCAGCATGTGCGAAAAAATGGTTTTGGTGGAATTCATCTAATGGAAATCGGTTAATTGCTAGCTGGTTAGGTACATAAAGTATTTCTTTAAATGTGAACAAGTTTTCATTGTTTATACCAAAATCAATTTGTTTCCCAGTACCGTGGTCCTGTTTTCTCTTTTGCCACAATACTTTGTACTCAGGGTCTCAATTTGTTGCTTCCTTAATTTGTTCTGAAAAAATAGATTCCACTTTTCTTTACCTTATCTCATAAACACAATGCAACTTTTTGCTCAATGCATCCACTACTCTATTTTCCTTTCCTTTTAAATGTTTTATATCAAAATCGAATTCACTTAAAGACGCAATCCATCTCACTTGTCGGGCATTTAAATTAGGTTGTCTAAAAAAATTGGTTAGGTTGTTATGATCTGTCATGAGAAGAAATTTCTTTCCCAACAAGTAATGCCACCACATTTTAAAAGCATGCACCACTTCGGTTAATTCTAAATCATAAGCAGAATATCTTTGCTCATGCTCCTTTAGTTTACAATATTCATAGGCCACCACCCTATCACCTTGCATTAGAACTCCTCCAACACCCTCCCGACATGCGTCCGTAAAGACTACAAATTCTTTTCTTGGATCAACAATTTTCGGCACTAGGGTCGTAGTTAACCTATGCTTCATTTCTTCAAAGCTATGCTGGCACTCAGTGGTCCATTTGAATACCCTTCCCTTCTTTTGTAGAGAAGTTATAGGATATGTGATTCTTGAAAATCCTTCTATAAAATGACGGTAGTACCTAGCTAAGCCCATAAATGACCTGATGTTTGCCAGATTTCTGAGTACTGACCATTCCATAATAGTTCTGATTTTTTCTGGGTCTACTGCTAGACCTTATGAGGATATCACATGCCCTAGATATTGAATCTGGTCTTTATAGAAATCACACTTACTAAATTTAGCATAAAGTTGATTTTCCCTCAGGGTTTACAGTACTATCCGAAGATGCTCTTTGTGTTCCTCCAAACTTTTTGAGTAAATCAAAATATTGTCTATAAAGACAAACAAATTTATCTAAATATGGTAAAACTCATAAACGTTGCAGGGGTATTAGTTAGGCCAAAATGAAGCACAATAAACTCATAGTGTCCATAACAGGTCTTGAATGTTGTTTTATTGATGTCTTCTTTTATCCTTATTTGATGATAACCCGAGCATAAGTCTATTTTCAAGAATACCTTTGCGCCCTTCACCCGATCGAATAGATCATCAATTTTGGGCAACATGTATTTATTTTTAATAGTTAATTTGTTCAGCTGTCTATAATCGATACATAACCGTAAGGTGCCATATTTCTTCCTTACAAATAACACCGGGGCACCCCAAGGTGATACATCGGGCATATGTATCCTTTATCAAGTAGTTTTTACATCTGCAAATTCAGTTCTATTAGTTCTAGAATGCTCAACGGTAAGGGGTTTTTTACACCGGAGTTTCTCCTAGGATAATTTCTATTGTTAAATAAATATCCCGCTTGGGTGGTGTTGTGGGGAAAAATGCCTATGCAGGACGATCCTATCCACCTAAGGTGTGACAGTGCCTTAGCAACAAACAGAGACAACTATCCTAGTATTCTTCCTTTATGAATTAAGAATGAAGAGATAGATAGATGGACTAACCGGTGTCTTCCGTTTGTCCCTCGATCCGGCTTCTCTTCTCTTGGAGAGTTCCCAGCTACTTGCCTTCTCGCTCACCCAGCTTCAAGAGGTTTCTGCAAGATCACAAGAAGAGAACACTACACAAGACATGGATTCATATTCATAACTAGTTCAGGATTAGAAATAAACTAAACATACTAATGCATTCATACATCAAAAATACATCAGCATATAGGAGAAACCAAGATAGCTTTATTGATGAATAACAAGGTTTAGGAAGAGATACAACCCAGAGGGCTCCAATCCAGCATCTCCTTCCCAGCAAATGGAATTCCTATCTTCACCCCCTTCAAAGCATTAAGCACGCAATGATTCCAATCTCAAACCAACAGCAATTCTTTGCAATAACAAAATTCCAGCCCCCTAGATCTCATGGAGAAGAGATCCATATATAGATGTTTGGAGAGAGGATGAGTCAGCTTGAGATCTGACTAGTGTCCTCTCCCTCTGTCAGTTCTTGATTCCACTTGGAGGTTCTTGCTTCCACTTGGAGATTTGGAACCTCTTACTCATCACCAGTCGAATTCCCTGAGGCAAGTGTCATTTTGGAAGCTTCCTGGGTTCTGACACCTTGAGAAATGAGCTTGCCACATGTCCACTCTCGTTCAGCGCAGGTAGCCAGTGTTCCCTTTGACATTCAACGCAGGTAGCCAGTGTTGGCTTTGACATTCAGCGCAAACAGCTAGTGTAGCCACTAAAATGATCCTGAATTGACTTGTTTTTGAGCAGTTTCTGGTGGAGAACTTCTGTGAATTGCTGTGGTTTGTTAGCCTTGTTCCTCTAAGGGTAGGAACAACATGTTTAGGGACTTTGGATCCCTTATATTATGGACATTTCATGCTCAATGCTGTAAGGCACAAAAATGTCTATAACAGTTGCCCCCTAAAGTATGAGGCTGTTTATCGGGTGAAATGCTTTATCAGGGGGATCCGAAGTTCATCCAATGCTGGGAGGAGACCTGTAATAAGATACAATACAATACATTATTTTTCATACTGCTTTCATGATCTAGCTGAGGCGGGAATTCCCATGCTCAGCTTTATAAATTCATTTTTCTGTACATAGAACAGACAATCGTCTGATGGTAGACTGATAATTTTGATGAAATTATCATCCTTTGAGTAGGATGATTATCTGCTGCAATGATGTACATGTCAATGTCTTTATCTTTCCTGAATATATATCGCAGCCCGGATGGATGAAACTAGATCCGGGGTCTTCAAACTCGTTCGATCTTCACTCTAAGTACAAGTCGATCCATGTGAGAAATGTTCTGAAGTCGAACATGGAAATACATCGCTTGATTACCGGTCAATGATGTAAACCGTTAACAAGCGCGAGAGGAATCACCGATAATGATAATGACCCTCAAGGTACTGCAGTACAATTCACGTGGTGTGAATAAAGGACTTGGTGTCGAACACCACGCAAAATCTTTCGGTCGAAGGTCATTGATGTATACCTGTCGCCGGAAGTGAGAAACTTGCCATTGAGGCATGCAAGCTTCAAAGTACTGAAGGGGTTGTTCCTAGATCAACTTCTTGGATAATGAGCTGATGTCGACAAGAAGCGATCCGTCAAAGGAGGGCCTTAATGAATCCCACATTAGTGACATGGAACGGAGCTAATGATTTTAATGGAGGTGAAAACGATCTGTGACATATGATTCAGGGTGGCGGTCATGAAAGGATGAAGGATAATGTATGGCAGTGGATGGGACACGGTTGACTTTTCTGAACAACTTCTCTTGAACATATGGCGACACTGATGCGATGGATTGGTAGCATTACCCAAAATATGGATGGTATGGCGAGACCATGGATGTGACCGATGAATGAAACAACCCAACCCGATTGTGGTACAGAGGAAAAGTGTCATGTTCAAGAGTGACTTGCTACCATCAAAGTTTTCTTTAGTTTCTCCCAATTTTTCCCCAGTCATTGCTAACCAGTACCTCTTTATTTTTGTCAAGCTTGAGGAGGATAACATATGCTTGTTCTATAACCTGCCCTTCGGGCAAGCCCATCGCTATGTTTTAACGAGCCTAGCGATAGTGAAACTCGTTCTCGTCTAAAGACAAGTTTGTCGCTATTTAATGATTTTAACGAGTCTAACGACAAGGATAACTCGGTCCTTTTCATTTTTAGAGAGTCTGAAAAGGTACATAAAGTTAACTCCAAAAGTCCTTTTTCGTCATCTAATCCCTTAAGTCCGAAAAAGTATAAAACAATACAGAAGGGATGAGTTTTCGATAGTTTTAACGAGCCGAATAAAACAAGCGCTCGATCTTTTTGTGCAATAATCCCTCAGGTCCAAAAAGATTAAAATCTAGAGGAGGGATAGCTCTTCCTGTCCCTTTAACGAGCTGGAAGGCCAAGGACTCGGCAATCTTTTCATATTTTACGAGTCAGTTGAAAAGAGCTTAAAGAAGACTCGTCTTTTGAGGAACGAGTGATAAACAGGGTTAGTAGTTGATTCCAGGTACAGGTTGGAATTTTCCAATCACGGCAGTGTCACAAGGATGGCTAGGTGAAATCACTCTTCGCAGCTGTTCCTCAAAATGGGTAAACAATCATATGGAGGTGAACGATCGGCCAAATGAAAAGTGGAGGTGACGGTGCAAACACGACCAAGGCTTTAATGGCTGATGATATTACATTCACAGTGGTTATTTACCGGGATAGTTCATTTTTTTAACGAGCTTAAACGCGGGTGGAAACATTTGCTCGGTCTTATGTTTATTTTTTAACGAGCATGAACTATGTGCTAAAACTGCTCGGATCTTGCCTTTATTTTTTTTAACGAGCATGAACTGTGTGCTAAAACTACTCGATATACCAGTCATATGATAAGAGTGTCTCATTGAGATTCTATTTTTTATGGAGCTTCATCTCACAAAGCTATGCCTCGCATCCTTTCGTTATGCAAGTTCGGAAACGACTAATCCTACGAGTTTAAAGGGTTAGACCTATAGGTTTAAAGGGAGGACCTAAAAATTTAAAAAATAAATAGCCGCCCCTTGCTAGCACTCCAAAAGGTTTGCATGCCCCCAGGCATAAAGTACGATTTCAAGGTTACCTCTACTTCTTTTCCATCAAAAACAATTGTTTTAACGAGAGAGGCTTACCTCTTTCAGGTTACCCAAAGATTGTCTCGTTAATCTTTCAAACAAAACACTTCCTCGGCAATGTCTACCGAAATAGACAAAGGTGAGTGACGATGCCCGCCAACTTACATAACTTTGACAAAAGAATCTTATTCTAGAATAACCCTCTTCCAGCATGGGCGAGGTACAGACTAGTCATATTCTCCCGCGGAAACCTACCCTATACCCAAATTTTTCCTGCCGAAGCAGACCAGGACGCATGCCCCCTAGGTTCCAGTCATATCCTCCCGGATTACTCGCGCTCATCAGGAGGACGGACCGTGGGTTGAGACACTTCTTGCGTGAATAGACCATTTAGGGATGGTACATGACTATTTGCGATGCGTGATCCGGGAAACGAAAGTTGGTCCACGAGCTTGACCATTCTTCCTTCATGCGGAAAACACATTACTCTAAAGAGTGAGGAGACTATAGCTCCCATGCAATATATATAGTCTCGTCCAAGGAGTAGGTTATAATCCAAGGGTCCTTGAACGACCATCACGTTCATTTGAACGGTCTTCCCTTTCAATGTTATGGGCACATTGGGGAGGATCCCTAAAGGTCGACTGGTTCCTTTATCAAAACCTGATAGATTTCTCATTTCAAGCAAAAGCGCTGGTGAACCAAGCGCTTTCCAAGCAATAGAGGAAAGGATACTCACAGATGCCCCCTCATCAATGATAGTGCTGGCCATTACCATTCTGTATATTTGAACGATAATTCTGAATGGTATGCTTGCTGGCAAACGGGGTCTGCCTAGTTGGTTCCAGTCGAACGAGACAACTAGGTTGCTTGGTGGTGGGACCGAATAGACGGCCGGATATCGCTCGGACGAACTTCCCTCCTGCGATAAAGGAATGGGGGTATTGCCCCCTTGTTCATCAGAGTCAGTGTTGATGAAGAGAATTTGGACGGTGTCGTCTTTATTCTCCTCTGTGATGGTATCATTCGAAGATAGAGCCTCTTAAGGCAAAATCGGGTCAATTGCCGTCTCAACCTTTTGACTTTCGTCAGGCATGGATCCAGACGGTTCATCTTCAATGATAGGTGCTTCGGCTGACCACCTGGGCGGGCCAGCCGGGTTTTCAACTAGTGAAGGACTTGGCAGGAGTTTTTGATATCCAGGAGGAAGTTGCACTGGTAAAATTGAGCGATCTTCCAAAACTCTTTTAGCCTCGTCTAAGAAGGGACAATGGTGGATGTCATGGTCGCCTTCACACAGTTTGCAAGGAAATCTAGCTTTCCCTCTCTGTCCTGGGACTTCACTTTCACTAGTCGACGGTGAGCAGTCAACATGGCTATCAGAGGTTGATGCTACCGAATTATGCAAACGGGGAGACCAGTCCCTTAGTATCCGAGGGATGCAGGGACAATCTCTGTGGAAGTGGTCTCCCTTGCATATGACACATGGCGATTTAGGCCTGGTCAGTGCTGTGTGTGGATTTTTGTCAGACGACACTTGTTTGCCCCCAGTCGCTTTTGGCTCCTTCTTCTTCTTCTCTTTCTTCTTCTTTTCCTTCTTCTCCTTAGGAACTTGGTTTTTTGTTTTACTAGTTCCGTCAAGCGAAGAGGAAGGAGGAGAGGAAGAATTAGATGAAGTAGAAGGCTGGTGGGCGACTCTGGTTTGGTCTAACTGTTGACTCGACTGTTCGGGAATAGTGGTGTTCTGAACAACATTGGTTGAAAAGAGCCAGACTGGCAGGCCAATTGTCAGTCCTGGAAGCGACAATGTGGCCATATGGGGCGCACTAACATCTCCCCAAGAGGAGAAGGGACTAGGATTTCCACCAAGGGGAATTCCTTGGTTGGTGTGCTCCATTTTTCAACCTAAAGATCAACGCAGGAATAAAGGGTGATTGTTCCGTTTAAAATAAATTTTAACGACGCTTTAGACACAACTTGCTTTTTCAATTTTAAAGAGTCAAGAAAAAGCTAAAGATGACTCTAGTCTCCTTCGATGTTTTAACGAGCCCGAAGTGACAAATGCTCGGATGGACTTTTTCTGTTATAGAGTTTGAAAAAGGCCAAAAGGAACTGCTCTGGAGTTCTAGGCAGAGGGTGTGCCAAACTTTTCGCAAAACCGCAGAATACTTTTTAGGGTACGGGCGGTCGATCTTCCTGAATGTTGTGTTCAGTGTATTGCGATCAGTAGGGCGACCGACACGGCTTCCTAAGGATAAAGGTTTTATGCCTATAGGGGTCTCCCAATATATACGCGACGGTACGTGGGAGCACAATCTGTACTGGCGCTATCGTCCCTCAGGAGGAATCACCCACCATCCACGAGATCGACAGTCACCAGGCTTTACGACGCCGAAACACGTCTCTAGCCTAGACCTCTATGTTGTGCGTTATGTTGCAAAGCGTTGTTAAGTTCATTCAATTTATTTTAGGTTGATCTTTTTAGAAGTTTGCCTTTCAAGGTTCACCACGAGATGTATGATACAATTCCTAAATGCAGTCTAAAGATGATAAGCAAGCTTTATATCTTTTCAACTTTGAAAATCCTAGCTACTAAGGGAAAAGAAAGACACCATCTTTTCTCAAAGAGCAATCAGCACACTCTAATGCACTTTTCCTAAATCAAACATGCAAACTGTCAAAATGAAAATGCACAATGCAGGTGTTTGTTTTCCGTTTTCTTAGTATTGATGCCTACAAAGAAAGCTTTTTGTACAACTTTGAATTTGCTTTTAAATGACCGATACAAACAAGTTTACTTTTTCGAAATCAGAGAGGGTAGAAGAGATTACAACACTTAACGATTTTTGAAATGAATACTTGTTTCGACACTTAAAAGAGACAAACTCAAACCAATAAGCAAGAGTAAATGTATAATCAATCTGCAAACAGCCAATGAACTCTCTTCTAAGATCACAATCAACAGATCTGAATCAAGGGCTACAGGATGACTATTTCACTCATGCAAAGGAAAACTGTAAATGACGCCACAAACACATAAAAACACTAACAGTCTTTTTGTACAAAAGGAGGCGGAATCTAAGCAGAGAAAAGGAGTTATCAGACTGGTACCTATGCTGGTTACAGGCTGCAAAAATCAGAGATCAAAACAAGGCAAAACAGAGCAGAGAACCCAGTTGCACAAGGACAAACTGGTTCAGCGCAGGTAGCCTTCACGGGACCTGCGTTGAAATGCAGAATCCTTTCACTGGGTCTGCGCTGAAGGAGAAACTCTCGTTTCTCACAGGTTCTGGGTCACAGATTGCTATTTAATTCACTGTTTCAGGCCAAATAAAAGCAACAAGCAAGGTGCAATCAAAGGGATGCTTTGAGGGGGGTACTAAGATCTATCACAAAGGATCATAAAATCATTTGTGAGTCCATTGTTAAGATCATAGACAAGTCCAGTAATTGGATCAAAGCAGCAACTGTCTACTTTGCATCCGGGAAAAGCAGATGCAGTTCGATTGTTGCTGTCGAGTCTATGAAACAAACAATGATGGAAACACAAATGAAATGACTAAACAAATTTCCCCAGCGGAGTCGCCAATTTGTTGTGGGGAAAAATGCCTATACAGGAAGATCCTATCCACCTAAGGTGTGACAGTGCCTTAGCAACAAACAGAGACAACTATCCTAGTATTCTTCCTTTATGAATTAAGAATGAAGAGATATATAGATGGACTAAACGGTGTCTTCCGTTTGTCCCTCGATCCGGCTTCTCTTCTCTTGGAGAGTTCCCAACTACTTGCCTTCTCGCTCGCCCAGCTTCAAGAGGTTTCTGCAAGATCACAAGAAGAGAACACTACACAAGACATGGATTCATATTCATAACTAGTTCAGGATTAGAAATAAACTAAACATACTAATGCATTCATACATAAAAAATACATCAGCATATAGGAGAAACCAAGATAGCTTTATTGATGAATAACAAGGTTCAGGAAGAGATACAACCCAGAGGGCTCCAATCCAGCATCTCCTTCCCAGCAAATGGAATTCCTATCTTCACCCCCTTCAAAGCATTAAGCACCCAATGATTCCAATCTCAAACCAACAACAATTCTTTGCAATAACAAAATTCCAGCCCCCTAGATCTCATGGAGAAGAGATCCATATATAGATGTTTGGAGAGAGGATGAGTCAGCTTGAGATCTGACTAGTGTCCTCTCCCTCTGTCAGTTCTTGATTACACTTGGAGGTTCTTGCTTCCACTTGGAGATTTGGAACCTCTTACTCATCACCAGTCGAATTCCTTGAGGCAAGTGTCATTTTGGAAGCTTCCTGGGTTCTGACACCTTGAGAAATGAGCTTGCCACATGTCCACTCTCGTTCAGCGCAGGTAGCCAGTGTTCCCTTTGACATTCAACGCAGGTAGCTAGTGTTGGCTTTGACATTCAGCGCAAACAACTAGTGTAGCCACTGAAATGATCCTGAATTGACTTGTTTTTGAGCAGTTTCTGGTGGAGAACTTCTGCGAATTGCTGTGGTTTGTTAGCCTTGTTCCTCTAGGGGTAGGAACAACATGTTTAGGGACTTTGGATCCCTTAGATTATGGACATTTCATGCTCAATGCTGTAAGGCACAAAAATGTCTATAACAGGTGGCAGTCTCGAAATTTCCTCTGGAAACACATCATTGAACTCTCGCACAACCAATATGTTTTCTAGAGCAGAGAGCTTGTCTTTAGAGTTGGTGTATCCAACTTGTATAATAGAAATTTGACAACCTTTCCTTATACCTTTACCTAACTAGTTAGCTGTGATTGGACGCAATTTTATCCTCTTTTCAATTTCCTAAATTTATTGTCTAATTCCTTCATTTGTAAGGAAAATAATGGTCTTTTCTCTACAATTTACCATAGACTAATGCTTCTTGAACCAGCTCATGCCAATCAATAAATCATAAGATTCTAACGACAATGTATTTAAAGTTGTCTTAATATGTTGGCCACCTATTTCTACCAAACAATCTTCCACCTTGGAAGTCACTCTTCATTTTTCCCCAGTGGCCAATTGTACCAACCAAGAATTATTAAAATTGACACTTTGCAAATGACATGATTCAACTATATTTGGATTAATATAAATTAAACTTGCACCAAGATTTATTAAAACAGAAACAAATCGATTGGCTAATTTACCTTCAAATTCGACCATTGTTGGTTGATATTCGGCCTGGTGGTCCTCCAACGCTACATTAATTCAAGGAATGTTCCTCGCTACTTCCCCGACTATAGAGGCTTATTGAATGTTAGCAGTTTGCTTCGCGCTACCACGATGGGGGAAATTTTTATAATAATGAGTCACCCCACAACCCCAACACTATAAGGGGGGTTTTGTACTTGATTTGGATCTAGCTTACTAGATGCCTCTGTTTGTCTGGTCTCATTTGTAGTTCACATTTTCTGCTGATTCCTCCCTAGGGGTCCATTAAAGGGTCTCTTAGATGAGGCCTCGTTGCCAACAACTTTAGTACCCTTCTGTTGAGGGCCCCGAAATCGGGTCAACAACATAGGGGGATACCCACCCGGTCGGGAACCTGGTTGGCGGCTCCTCGCCCGTTTGGTGTAGCGGGTCCGACTGGGGATGACGGGACCAGCTTCCCGTTCTAAGGGGTGTGTGTGCGTGTAGAAAATAGTGATGTGTGTGTGTAGAAAATGATAGTAGAAAATCTGTAATTATTCCTTAACTAATCTAATTCTAAATTCTGAAATGACTTTATACTACTTTAATCTAACAAAAACAATACATCTAATCTACACTAACCCGGGGCAGAATTTTTCCATTATGCAATCTAGAAAGATTTCACAGAATAACTGGTAATGAAGATTATTCAGCTATTATGAGAATATAAATCAATTAAGATGAACCATCTTGCGTAAAAGTTAAGCAAAACGGTTGTGAACAACATATTGCATAATCAGCTATTCATGTATTAAGCACAAATCAATGACTCCATCATACAAAAGTGCCAAATGGTAGTCCACTCATTCATACATTAACATATAAATAACATCAGCTATATATTACTCTAAGAATGCAAGCAGAAACTAGTCAAGAGATAAAAGTACCATTTATGACTGATTTTAAACTTACAGACCTTAAGCAATAATGATCTACTTCTACTTGCTTCTAATGCCTACTAAGAGTACAGAAGTGCAACATCAGTAGCAGGTATTAAAATGCAAACATAAATAAATCTTGATCCGTCCATTCATCAAAAACCCCCTACGAGGGTGCAAAAGTGCATGTTCTGAGGACAAGTTTTTTGACAAAATTTTGGACCCTTCTCCAATGCAACGAGAAGGGTTAAATACTAGTAACCGACTAATTTACTTTACACAAATTCAGGGAACGGCTTCAAATGACCGCCCTTTTACTAAAAACACATTTATTTCTAAAAACTGAACCTAATTTCTAATCGTTTCTATATCTGCTCCTTAGTGCTGTAAGCAATGCGCTGTTCGCCCTGAAAGAGTCGGCTGGTTGTCCTTTCCTTTTGTTCGAGCTTGAAAATTAGAAACAACAAGCGCTGGCACCTCTTTCTATTAGATTAGAAGATATTTTCGAAAACCTTTCTCTAGCTGGGTGTATTCGCTGTGCGCACACTTAGTACAACCCAGTTTCTTTTCGAACTGATTTTGCTGTTGCTATTTTGGTTTCCGGTCGTGCGAATGACTCAATGAGTTAGAAGTCGCGTTGTATGGACAATCCCTTGTTTCGAGAATTGTTTCCGTTCTTTGTTCCAGGCTTTTCTGGAGCGTCTTTCTTCTCTTGCGCTTCTTTCTCTGCTTTACCAAGTCTGAGCTTCAAGATCTTTTGTAAACACGCTGCTTTTGTGTGCCTTTGACTCTGAGTCTCGGATAGTCTATTTTCATCAGTGCCTGTTGGACGATACTCTGGAATCCGCGGTTCTGCTGCATGCGTCATCCAATTGCGGAGGCATCTTCTCTCTGTTGTCTTATTGGCGCTTTTCCCTTCTCCTTAGATGTTTCCTGCATATAGATTTATATCAGTTGCATGTCTTGCAGTTTACGCAAAGAAGAAGGGAAATGACGAAAAGATTGACATGAAAGCATTAAATTCTAATGAATGCGAAATTAATGACATTCATCATAACTTGACTCTTCGATAAATGCGATGCAATCATTTCTGGATATTCAAGAATGCGGTAATTAATTTCCCTTAAGGCGCGCTTTCAAATTTGGATCTACCGTGTATGTCGGAGAGTTCTTGCGATGAGTCTTTTCTGCGATTGGTATTGCAATATCGATGGCTGCGAAGTTATTTAAGTGTTATCGTAGATCGCAGATATCGCAGATCGCAGCTTCACATGGTCGCAGATCGCAGATCGCAACATCGCAAGGTTTACACTTTGTCATTTTGTGTTGCTCGTGTGACATTGCGACGTGCGATGTCGCATATCGGCCGTCGACGTTTCTTTAGGTTCTCCTTTTTCAAATGCTCTTAACGCGCGCGATGCGATGGTTTCTCGCGTCGCTCCTTTTTAGCGCATTTATGCGCTTTGGGCAAGCGCTCCTTTTTCCGTTGCGACGCGATATAGCTTTTAGGGAGCTGATACAAAAGATTTTTTACACAAAAATATTTTTTGGATTTTTGGCTAAGGGTCCCCCTTTTCTTGATGTTATTACTAATATCAAACGAAGAGGGGGGTTGTTGGTGACCACAACAATGGCGATTCACTGTGAAGAACCAGTTATCTCTGCTTTTCTATTGACCGTTCACTTCCGAAACAACAAAATTCTTATATGTCTAAATTTTGTTATGAACAGATAGAGTAGATTACCCCTCACCTTGTCAACGATACTTTGTCTCAACCTTTTTATCTCTCAGTTGCTTGCTTCCTCATGGTTTTTTTTTTTGCATTCGCACCAGACATTACTTGGTCTTGGTTAAAGATAAAATAAGGTCTTCTCTGTGTACTGGCTTAAAAGTATACTCATTTGTCGTAGGTAGAGCCTCTGCTGCCCGCAAGCGTCCATAGCCTCGACAGGGTTACCATGTTATCCAGCAATGATCCTTTTTCCTGTTTGAGGTTACCTGCAACATTCCAGAGAAAAATCCTTTTTGACACACTTTTCCTTTTTTAATTCTCTAAAGAACAATGTCTTGGTTTGGTGGCCAAATTATGACACAGTCATTCACTTGATTTACACTTTTGCTGAACAAGCCGGCTCGTGATGAGACCTCTTGTCTTTTGATTGCAACAATCTTAAGTCGTTGCCCTGTTTTGATAGACAGTATTGGCAAAGTCAGCAAGTTATAATATCTGTGATCATGATAAGCCGGCTCGTGATGAGACCTCTTATTCTTTGAGATATAGTGTTTTGCTTGGATTATTTCTCTGAATGCTGCAATTCCCTTTTAGTAGGGAGGAAGTCATTGTTTTTCCTTAAGAAAGCTCTGGACGACAATAATAGAGTTTTTTGAAAACAACAGCTTTGCAGAGAGTACTTATTTTATTATTGATGATACCTTTCATGGTGCTGATACAAAACAATTTTTTCACCAAAGGTTGCCTTCGTCAAAGTTCTTTGAGGTTGAAACTAATATCGTAATCAAGGTGAAGTTAACTCTATTTGTTAATAATAAAATTCAGATTTTTCAAAAATTTTGCTATTTGTACAAGCGAAATCAAAATCTGATAGAGAATTGGCGTGCTCTTTTCATGAATCCTTTTCACATGATCATCTACAACGGGTTTTATTCATAAAAGAGAAAGACAACATTAAATGAAATATAAAAACTAAATCTATCCTACAAAAATTAGAAGAATTTCTCTTCTATGGAAAATATAATTTAAGAATCAGTCCATTGACAGGTAAAGAATCTCTCTTTCCTGCTAGATCCTGCAACACGAATGTGGACGGGCCTACGACTTCTACAATCTGAAAAGGGCCAAGCCACAGCTTCTGGAATTTCGTATGTTTGCCCTTTTCTTCATGTGCCTTATCCCATTTCAAAACTAAATCACCCATCTAAAAGTTTTTTCTAGTTATGATGCTTGAGTCAAAAGAAGATTTTATTAGTGCTTGGTGATGTGCATGGGTTTTCCTAGCTTGTTCTCTTTGTTCCTCTAGTTTGATTATTTCCATTTGTCTTAATTGTAATGAGGAAGTAGGTACTTCATTGATGTATTGCACTAAAGACAAAGAGGGAACGACTAAGTGAGTCGGAAGAACCACTTCCCTCCCATAAACTAAGTTAAAGGGAGAAGTGCCGATCGAAGCTTTCTTTGTGATTCTATCAGCCCATTAAGCATTTACCAGCGCTTTGTGCCAATTCTTTTGGTTTTGGTCGACTGTTCTTTTGATAATTCTAATTAGGTTCTTGTTCGTTGATTCAGCCAATCCATTACCTTGCGGATAGTAGTTGGCAGAATATTTCAGTTTGAACCCTCTTTTGAGCGCAAACTCAGTCATAGCATTTCCAGAAAAATATGAATCGTTATCAAACATTAAGGCCATCGGCAATCCAAACCTAGTTATGATAAATTGGTCTATGAATTCAATAATGTTTTCAGAATGAACTATCTTGAGAGGAACTGCTTCTACCCATTTGGTAAAATAATCAGTTGTCGTAAGGATATACTTATGCTGCTTAGAGGAGTGAGGAACGATCTCACCTATTATGTCCAAGCCCCATTGACTGAATGGTTGGTCGATGTTGACTGGTTGTAGCGGCATGGACGCTTTCCTTTGTTTTCCTGCAGCAGTCTGGCAGACTTGGAATTTCCTTACGTAATTGTATGAGTCTTTGAACAACGTGGGCCAATAATATCCTGCATGCAAGATTTTGTGTGCAGTCGCATCTCCGGCATAGTGTCCACCTGCTGGTCCATCATGAAGTTCCTGCAAAACCTTTTCGGCTTCAGTTTTCTCAAGACACCTAAGAAGCACAGAATCGTAATTCCTTTTAAACAGGACATCATTTATGAGCTGGTATTGTTTAGCTTTTAATCTCAGAGCTCTTTTCTTGGTATGATCCAGACGTGATGGAGCATACCCGTTCTTAAGAAAATAAATGGTGTCAGCATATAATGATTCTGTGTCGTTTAGGCTTACCTCATACGTGTGTACCTCTTCAGACGAGTTCTCAGGTATTTGCGATGCTCCAGCTAACATCTTGCAGAAGCCTTGACCTCTTATGATGTGTGCCGACTTGATCTCAAGGTCGTATTCTTGTAAGGCGGTGATCCAATTCGCTCTCTT
Organism: Pinus tabuliformis; assembly: GCA_031772625.1. Lineage (NCBI taxonomy): Eukaryota > Viridiplantae > Streptophyta > Pinopsida > Pinales > Pinaceae > Pinus > Pinus tabuliformis. The sequence continues at coordinate 919,786,607 of CM062818.1, read as the reverse complement.
TTCGCCCACATCCTTCTGTATCAGGAGGTTTCTTACCGCTGGAAACGGTACTATGACTTTGGTATGGGCTTTTAGCAAGAAAGGTCTGAAATATTTGATTGCTTTGAAAACGGCATATGCCTGTTTCTCGACGTCAGAATAATTGAGTTCAGCACCTTGTAAGTTCGAGCTAAAGAATGCGATTGGGGCCTCTACCTTTTCGTGATTTGCTTGAGTTAAAATCGCAGCATAAGATTTTTCTGAGGCAAACGTGTATAAGATGAAAGGTTCTGAAAAATTTGGGGTAACCAAAGATGGAGCGTTGATGATGGCTTGTTTGATTAAGTTGAATGCTTCGTGCTCGTCTAGACCCCATTTGAAATTTGAATTCTTTTTTATCATTTTTTGTAAGGGTGAAATAATACGTGAAAAATCCGGGACAAATCGTTTGACAAAATTGATCTGTCCAAGGAAGGATTGCATGGCTTTCTTGTTATGAGGAATGGATATTTCGGAAATTTCCTTGATTCTGTCGGGTTCTATGTGAATACCAGATTTAGATACTATGAATCCGAGCAATTTCCCTTCGCTTAATGCAAAGAAAGATTTCTTTGGATTGAGCGAAATCCCATACCTCAAGCATCTTTGAAAGATTTGCTTCAAATCTTGGAGATGGTTGTTTCGTTTTCTGGAGTACACTGTTATATCATCCAGATAAATCACTACTGATTTATTGACCAATCCTTTAAACGCGATGTCCATGGCTCTCTGAAAGGTAGCTCCGGCGTTGATCAGACCAAATGGCATCTTCCGATATGCATAAGTGCCCCACTTAGTTCGGAACGTAGTCTTTAACTGATCATCGGGATGCACCAGTACTTGATTGTATCCTGAAAATCCATCCAGGAATGACATTAATTTTGAGCCTGCTACTGCTTGTAGAATTTGCTCCATAGGTGGGAGGGGAAAGTTATCTTTCTGACAGGCTTTGTTGAGATTTCAGAAGTCGATACAGATTCTAATGTCTCTGTTTTTCTTCCTAACGGGCACCATATTGGATACCCATTTGGAATGCCTAACGGGGAAGATTATTCTGGCTCTCAACAACTTATTAAGCTCAGTTTTTATCTGGTTTTCTAAGTTAGGGTGTATTTTTCTGAGCTTCTGCTGGACAGGTTTCTCGTTGCCAGTCATAGGGATAACATGCTGAATGATGGAAGTGTTGTAAGTCTTCAGCTCATCGTAGTTCCAGGCAAAGACGTTTTTGTACTGTCTCAGAAGGCGGATATATGCTGATTTTTCTTCAGGGGCTAGGCCTTGTCCTATATTAACGTTTTGCGGCTTTTCGTCGGTTCCTAGGTTGACTGATTCGTAGTTCAGAGTTGAACTATAAAGCTTGGCATTAGCCGACCTTTTGAACCGACTTTTCAAGTCATATAAGTCTTCTAATTTGACCACCGATTTGGGTATAGCATTATCAGTGCTACTTTGTTGTATTTGGTGATCATGACAGTCTTCGTCAATTATCTGGTTTGTGTAGGATCCTTCAGAGGTGAGGAAAATTACGATGTCTGGGTCGTCGTTGAACACTCTCCAGTTGGTGATATTGTCAGGAATGGAAGGTTTAAAAATTAATTCTATTGAAAACCTATCAGGACTAAAATCTTCAGAAGGGATAAGTCTAGAGGCTACATTAGCTAACAGGTCTGCGCTCGCGTTTTGAATTCTTGGAATTGACGAGATGTTGAATGCTATGAAATGTGAAGTGAGATCTTGCACTAACGATTGATAATGCTTTAAATGACTAGACAGGCAATGTATGGTGTTACGTACCTGTTTTACGACGATCTCAGAATCTCCAAAGACTTGAAGATACTTAACATTTAATTCGATTGCTTTGTATAGGCCTTGAACCAAGGCTTCGTACTCCGCTGTGTTGTTCATGCAATCGAACTCAAGTCTGCATGTGAGCATAATCTTGTTCCCGTCTGGGTTGATCAGAACGCATCCTGCTCCTGCCCCCTCGTTGGATTTAGATCCGTCAAAATATAATTTCCAAAATAAAGAAGTATTTACAGAATTATCTAAAAAACTAAAACATTTTGAGTCATCAGTTTGGGAGAAATTTTCAACTTGGGATAAAACTGAATTCTCTAAGTATGGTGAAACATGAGCACTGAAATTGCCTAGGAAAGAATCTATTGCGTAATTGCCTACAATGCTGCTATTGTATGTGATGGCTTCATTTTCTCCTTCTAGTTCTGTCACTATGTATTTTTGGTGCAACTCTCGTTCAACCTTTATCTGATTTGGTTTACCATTGTATGGTAACCACATGCGCGACCAGTCGGTTGAGAAATATCCGTGGAGTTTCTCTGACCAATCCCTGCTAAGAATCAAGCCATAGAACTCAGGGATATCGGCTACCAGAATGTCGATAACCTGACACACTTTTGGGTTAGTCGACAATCTTATGGTCACCTGATTAAGTTCACCAATCACTTCGACCTGGGATCGATCAAGTTGAACTATACGTACTGCAGATTTTTGAGGTTGCACATTCAATTTGGCACATATTGACCTGGGTAAAATATTCGTTGAAGCACCAGAATCGACCAAGCAATTGTGCACGTTTTTGTTGAAGATTTCATACGTGAGAAGAAAAGGAGGAGTATGAGACCTTGATCTTCCTCCAATCAAGGCGATGTCATTTGGATCAATTTTATTTATCGTATTGGTTGGAGGTCTTCCCAGATTGTGGGAAGCCACAGCTGTAGGTAAAGATGTAGTAGGCACAGCATGTAATTCTTTCATCATGATTTTCTGCTGGTGTTTCAGTTTACTCAATTCGTACAGAGTGATATTAGCCCTAGTCTTCTTCATGTCGTCAATGATGTTATAATCCATTTCATCTGACACTATTAGTGTTCTTGATGGAGGTGTTTGTTCAGATTGGACTGGGCTAAGCGGGGTCGCTTTAGCAGTTGTCTTTTTGGTTATGACCCTTTCTTTTGTTGCAGGGCTTGCGCCCTTTTGTTTTGGGGTAGTTTGGGGAGGATCAAGCTGATTTTTTCTTCTCGTGCTAACAGGAAATGCTTCATGATCCTCTTCCTGTGGGAGGATGAAATCCCACATTCCTTGAAGTTCTACAACTTCTTCCTCGTCGGTCTGCCCTTCAGTGGTATTCTCTTCTTCTTCGTCTTCTTCAGACTCAACGTTTGAGACAACGCTGGGTGGTTTTACCTCCATGGGAGGATTTCTTTTAAAAGTCCTAAAGGGATTTTTCGAAGAAGTCTCTGCTACTTGTTTCTTGATATCGACCATCTCATTGGACATGGCTTTCAACACTTTTTGTAATCCTTCCAAATCGAAAGGATCTTTCGTTTGCTTCTTCTTGGTGTCTTCTTTGAAAGAGATCTTCTTTGATTTGCGTTCTTCTACAACAGATCTCTTTTCTAGGGCTACCACGCGTTTTTCCACTGCTAACGCTTCTGTCAAGTTGTCAACTAATGTGGTCTTGTTTGCCCTATCTACGAAGATAGCCAAGTTTGGAGGTAAAGCCGTGATGTACCATTCACATCTTACTTCCTCGCTGGGTTGTGAGGCAGCGGGGATTTTGTTGAGGATCTTATTGAACCGTAAGTTAAAATCTTTAATGGGTTCTCTAGCCTCAGCCTTAAGATTAGATAGGTCATTAATCAATGTCGCTGTGGATCGGTCATCACCAAACTTAGTGAGGAACTGACTTTGAAAAATGTCCCAGCTTGTGATGGATCCGGAAGGTAACGAAAAGTACCATGACCCGGCTGTTCCTTGCATTGTATAAGGGAAGAGTCGGACAACAGCGTCTTCGTTAGTAACTCCGTTGAGATTAACAGAAAGCATGAAATTATTGATATGTTCTTCGGCTAGTATACCTGCTTCTGGGTTGAATTTAGGTAGCCATTTCTCGGGATGGGCCGGTATAGGGCTCAGGGGTGGAGGCATTAAAACCGCCCCAGGATTATTCCATGGAGACTGGGCCATCGTGGAGCTGCTAACTAATGGAAGTGCAGAAACTGACCCCTGATGCTGAGAAGGTGAAGAAATCAGGATCTTTGATGTTCGAAGAGGGAGGTTTGTGGAAGATGGGTGAGTGAGTTGGAATGGAAAAGTGGGTGGTTGACTTCGCGGTGAGGGAGTTGATATGGACGAAGTGGATGAAGGAGTCTTACTGTCAGACTCTTGAGGTGTTTTCCTTGCTCTTTTTCTGGTAGGAAGAGGGAGTTCACTTGGTTGTATGCCAAATTTTTCACTCTTTAATCTAGTAAGGGGATGAGCAGGGTTGTACTGCGAAGTCACACTGCTTTTAGATTTATCAGATTTCTGGTTAAAAATGGAGAATCCCTGGAGTTTACTAATCAAAGTTTGAATTTCAGGGGGTTCAATAATAGATTGGTCTAATATATTCGAATATGTAGCAGTGGTGGATACTCGAGCGACTTCAAATTCTGGGTTTAACCGTGTTGGAGAAGTCGAGGGAGTTGATGAGGGTGTATTACTCTCAAAATGGTATTTGGATATTGCCTTAGGTGCCATTCATAGTTCGTGCCCTCCTTCTAGCGCCAAAATATGTTGAGGGCCCCGAAATCGGGTCAACAACATAGGGGGATACCCACCCGGTCGGGAACCTGGTTGGCGGCTCCGTGCCCGTTTGGTGTAGCGGGTCCGACTGGGGATGACGGGACCAACTTCCCGTTCTAAGGGGTGTGTGTGCGTGTAGAAAATAGTGATGTGTGTGTGTGTAGAAAATGATAGTAGAAAATCTGTAATTATTCCTTAACTAATCTAATTCTAAATTCTGAAATGACTTTATACTACTTTAATCTAACAAAAACAATACATCTAATCTACACTAACCCGGGGCAGAATTTTTCCATTATGCAATCTAGAAAGATTTCACAGAATAACTGGTAATGAAGATTATTCAACTATTATGAGAATATAAATCAATTAAGATGAACCATCTTGCGTAAAAGTTAAGCAAAACGGTTGTGAACAGCATATTGCATAATCAGCTATTCATGTATTAAGCACAAATCAATGACTCCACCGTACAAAAGTGCCAAATGGTAGTCCACTCATTCATACATTAACATATAAATAACATCAGCTATATATTACTCTAAGAATGCAAGCAGAAACTAGTCAAGAGATAAAAGTACCATTTATGACTGATTTTAAACTTACAGACCTTAAGCAATAATGATCTACTTCTACTTGCTTCTAATGCCTACTAAGAGTACAGAAGTGCAACATCAGTAGCAGGTATTAAAATGCAAACATAAATAAATCTTGATCCGTCCATTCATCAAAAACCCCCTCCGAGGGTGCAAAAGTGCATGTTCTGAGGACAAGTTTTTTGACAAAATTTCGGACCCTTCTCCAATGCAACGAGAAGGGTTAAAGACTAGTAACCGACTAATTTACTTTACACAAATTCAGGGAACGACTTCAAATGACCGCCCTTTTACTAAAAACAAATTTATTTCTAAAAACTGAATCTAATTTCTAACCGTTTCTATATCTGCTCCTTAGTGCTGTAAGCAATGCGCTGTTCGCCCTGAAAGAGTCGGTTGGTTGTCCTTTCCTTTTGTTCGAGCTTGAAAATTAGAAACAACAAGCGCTGGCACCTCTTTCTGTTAGATTAGAAGATATTTTCGAAAACCTTTCTCGAGCTGGGTGTATTCGCTGTGCGCACACTTAGTACAACCCAATTTCTTTTCGAACTGATTTTGTTGTTGCTATTTTGGTTTCCGGTCGTGCGAATGACTCAATGAGTTAGAAGTCGCGCTGTATGGACAATCCCCTGTTTCGAGAATTGTTTCCGTTCTTTGTTCCAGGCTTTTCTGGAGTGTCTTTCTTCTCTTGTGCTTCTTTCTCTGCTTTACCAAGTCTGAGCTTCAGGATCTTTTGTAAACACGCTGCTTTTGTGTGCCTTTGACTCTGAGTGTCGGATAGTCTATTTTCATCAGTGCCTGTTGGCTGATACTCTGGAATCCACGGTTCTGTTGCATGCGTCATCCAATTGCGGAGGCATCTTCTCTCTATTGTCTTATTGGCGCTTTTCCCTTCTCCTTAGATGTTTCCTGCATATAGATTTATATCAGTTGCATGTCTTGCAGTTTACGCAAAGAAGAAGGGAAATGACGAAAAGATTGACATGAAAGCATTAAATTCTAATGAATGCGAAATTAATGACATTCATCATAACTTGACTCTTCGATAAATGCGATGCAATCATTTCTGGATATTCAAGCATGCGGTAATTAATTTCCCTTAAGGCGCGCTTTCAAATTTGGATCTACCGTGTATGTCGGAGAGTTCTTGCGATGAGTCTTTTCTGCGATTGGTATTGCAATATCGATGGCTGCGACGTTATTTAAGTGTTATCGTAGATCGCAGATATCGCAGATCGCAGCTTCGCATGGTCGCAGATCGCAGATCGCAACATCGCAAGGTTTTCACTTTGTCATTTTGTGCTGCTCGTGTGACATTGCGACGTGCGACGTCGCATATCGGCCGTCGACGTTTCTTTAGGTTCTCCTTTTTCAAATGCTCTTAACGCGCGCGATGCGATGGTTTCTCGCGTCGCTCCTTTTTAGCACATTTATGCGCTTTGGGCAAGCGCTCCTTTTTCCGTTGCGACGCGATATAGCTTTTAGGGAGTTGATACAAAAGATTTTTTACACAAAAATATTTTTGGATTTTTGGCTAAGGGTCCCCCTTTGCTTGATGTTATTACTAATATCAAACGAAGAGGGGGGTTGTTGGTGACCACAACACCTTCACATTCTGAACATTTTTCTGTCCTTTTTTATGCAACCACCCTTTGTTGTTTTCATGTTTCTGTTTCATTTGTTGATAACAAATTCGGGCCTTTCGAGTAGCACCATCCATTGTTTTTGGGTTGTCAAATTCCAACCTCTCCTTCATGAAGACTAGAAAACTACTAATAAATCGGTGTACCTTAGCTTTCTCTTCCCGAATATAGGGCATGTATCTCAAAAACGAGGTGAACTTAGTTATAAACTCATCCATGGTATACTGACCCAACTTCAGATCATGGAATTCTTTTTCTTTTTCATCGTAAAAGAGTTCTGTCAAGTATTTGTCTTTAAAGTGTTTTTGGAACTTGTCCCATGTTACTTCCTTCTCATCAATCTGTCGAATTACTTTCACCTCCTCCCACCATAGAGTAGCTTTGTTTTGCAATTGATATATTTCCAGTCGGGCCTTAAGATTATCATCGTATTCATATATTTGAAAATATTTATTCATGTTAATCAGCCACGCTTCGACAACTTCCTCTGCCTCACCGTCAAATGTTGGGGGTTTAATTTTCTTAAACTCCCCATGTAACTCAATTTTTTGTTTCTTAGTTTTACCAGCTGACACATTTTCAGATTCTTCTTCATTGTTCATTTGACTTCCCTCCACTTCGGGATGTCCCTCACCATGTGGGTTCATCTCTGCTCTATTTCCATTATCTACGCTCAGGTTCAGATTCCTTTGGTTCTATCTATCTGACAGATTTTTTATAATTCTTTCCTGCTCCAACCTCAACCTTTCGTTGTCAGCCTATAGGTTAGTTATTTTTTCCTGTAACTGTTGGATTGTTTCTAGTAGTAATGCATTCGCGTTCCAAGTATTCTCCCCCAGTCGAACCCAAATTTCTAGGTTGGTTCCTGTGTGGAGTCCTAACTCAACTCCATCCCTGTTCAACCATTGCTATAAGTAAATAAAAAACTTATCCCACCATATTGATTGTTTCATGTAACCAGAAATATTGCATTATTATAAAATATATGTATATCTGACTTAGGAGTTTAACTGATCTAACTAATCTATATAATTAGTTCAACGCAACAAGACATGTAAAATAGCAACCAACAGACCCTACACTAAGTTTGAACTCAGTTGAAATGAATGTATGTATATTCCCACAACCCCAGCCTCATCCACACACTACCAACACTCTTGTACAATTAGGTTGCATCCTATGGGGATCCGTGCAGGTGTATTAGCTCAATGGTTGAAATATGAAGTAACATGAACGGTGTCGATCCTCTCCGAATAGATTCAAGGGTTTGGATTTCATTTGAGTTGGTTTGGGTATTACCCCTTGATCCAGGTGGATATTGGTGGCCACCAGCCTATTCCACTTGGACCCCCACCATTGTTTCTTTCAGTTTTTCAGTTTCCTTATTTTTCGCAAAATTTACTATTTTTGGTAGTTTTTCAGGTCCTAGACTTCCGGGTCTGTTTTGAGGCAATAAACGACGTTTTTTTTGGAAAAATGAGACAAACATTGGTTATGGACCAATGATTCAAAAGTTGTAGTCCTCGGATAGATCTTTCTACCGAGGTATTGTGCGTGTCAAACATAAATTGTATGCCAAAGTTACAACCTTGGGAAATTGATCTACCAATTTATCCAAACAAGCCCCATAGTTTGATGCTTCATCTCCTAGGGTTAGGTTTTTGAATGTTTAGGGTTTTCCATTGTTTCTCAATAATAAATAGGCCTTTGAGCCTCGTTGTAACACAGTTCAGAGGCATGTAGCCGCCACATCTCTTCTTAGAGATAATCTACCATCGCCCGAGCAACTCTGTGTCTATGGTTATATCTGTATTTTTTTGCGTTCCTATTTAAATCCAGATCAGTGGTATCAGAGCAGTCTGCTCTTTCTCTATTTTTCTTGCATGCCTGCAACAAAGTTGGGATATAAGGAGTTAGGGCTCGATCTAGTTGAACCTTTGCAAGACTAGCCTCACAAACCTGGACAACCGCCCATGGGGGAAGAAAAGAAAGATGAGGGGCCATGATATCCTATCAAAATATTGCTCGAGGAGGCCCTTGAGAAACAAAGGAATGCGATGATGGATAACTTTTCCCAGATCCTTCAACAGTTTCCCATCGACGACGCATCCACATCCAACATCCACTCTGGAGGCTCCACTCCTTTTAAGGTACAAGTAAACTTTGACATTCCCATATTTGAGGGCCAAATAGATGCAGATGTCGTAGATAAATGGTTAAATATGCTAGAAGGATATTTTTTTGTTCATGATTTTTCTAGCCGAGAAAATATTACTTTTTCTCTTCTCAAAGCCACCCCCCACGTCAAGGACTGGTGGGAAACCTACTGTGAGCAGAAGGATGAAAGTACAACCTCACTGTTTTCAGCTGCACCCACTTGGAATTCATTTCGGGATGCCATGAAGGAGCATTACTACCCTGTCGGGAGCTATGACGATAAATACATAAAGTGGACAATGCTGCGATAGGGAAGGGACCAAGATGTGCCAGAGTTTACCAATGTCTTTCATACCCTTCGCATGAAGTTGGGTATCAAGGATTATGAGAAACATTTGTTACTCAAGTACCACGACTGCCTACACAAGTACATCCATGACGAGATGGAGTTCTTGGACATCTCCTTGCTTGACATGACGTACCAATATATCGTCAAGATCGAGCAGAAGTGTAAACAGAAGAAGCGAGACTTTGGATTTGCAAATCTGAAGCAAGGGAAAGGTGATCTCAAACCACAGAACAAAGGACAAAGGCAAGGTAGGGTGGCCCATGACAACTTGCCAAAGCCGCAAGGAAATAATAACACCGCGAAGTCGAAGAAGGACATAGGAAAGTGGTGTGAGTTCCATAAGATCTCCATTCACAACACAAGTGAGTGTCAGGCCAAGTAGTCACTGGTGGCTGAGCTGAAGGCTTCAGAATCAGATGCATGTTCCGACTCTGAGTCTAAACCTGATAAGGGGAATGATAAAGGGAAGCATATTATCAATGCAAAGCCCAAGGCCACCATTTCCACCACGAAGATCAAGAAGGAGTAACTCGAAGATCCAGAGGAGGAGGAATGCCTCTTCCACTCCCAGATGTGGGTAAAGGGTTGCCCACTACAGTTCATTGTCAACAACATGAGCCAAAAAAAGCTCATTTCAGCAGAGGTCATGAAGCGGTTGGGCTTACCGACCATAGCACACCCACAACCGTACACCATCAGGTGGCTTCACCAAGGATGAGATCTTCGTGTGAGCTAGCAGTGTCGCCTTCCATACAACATCAAGCCCTTCACAGATGAGGTATTATGTGACGTTTCTCCCCTTGACATTTGTGATGTATTATTAGGCCAACCATACTTGCAGAAGTGACATGATGTGTATGAGTCAAGGCCTCACGTTGTTATTGTTACTTTTGGAAATAAGTTGTACAGGATACCGGAGGTATCACTGCCTATCACCATCTCTTTGGTTACCGCAAAACAATGCAGTAAGCTCATTTCCAAAACTCGGAAATTTGTTTTCCTGATGATACATCCTCAAGGAAAGAAGAAGACGGTGGCCACGACCTCTAGATAGGGCCCCTCTGCACGATAAAAATAGATAGAAAAGGTCGTGGAGGAGTATGAGGACATCTTCACCTCCACCACAGGGGTGTCTCTACACTGTCAGATCAAGCACTCCATTGATCCTATCCCAGGGGCGTCATTGCCTAATGGACCAATATATCGGCACTCCGTTCTGGAAAATGACGAAATCAAGAGGCAAATTTAGGAGCTGCTGTAGAAAGGTCACATCTGACCGAGTTCATCACCCTGTGGGAGCTTGATCGTGTTGGAATAGAAGAAGGATGGGACTTGGAGACTTTTTATTGACTATCGGGTGTTGAACAATATCACTGTCCGGAATAGGTACCCAATCCCACAGATTGATGACCTTTTGGACCAACTCAAGGGGGAAAACATTTCAGCAAGATCGACTTGAAGTCTGGATATCACCAGGTACCAATCAAACCCTCTGATGTGTGGAAGATTGCCTTCAAAGCCAAGGAGGGCCTTTTCGAATGGTTGGTTATGCCTTTCGGGTTTACGAATGCTCCTGCAACCTTCATGAGGCTGATGGATGACATCTTGCGACCATGCACCAACTCATTTGTAGTGGTATTCTTGGATGACATCCTGATCTTCATCTAGAGTTGGGAAGAGCACCTCCACCACATTTGACAGGTTCTCCAAACACTGCAGCAACACAAGATGTGTGCCAATTTGGAGAAATGCACTTTTGACATGACCTAGGTTTAGTATATGGGATACATTATTGATGAATGGGGGGTGCATGTGGATCTAGCCAAGATCCAAGTCATTCGGGATTGGCCATCCCCAACCACTCTGACAGAGCTCTGCAACTTTCTGGGTCTTGCCAATTTCTACTATAGGTTCATGTTGGGATTCTCTCATATCACTTGGCCCTTGAGTCAATTCACAAAGGGAGGAGCGAAAGCAAAATTATTTTGGTCTGAATCTCAATAGAAGGCATTCGTAGAGTTGAAACATCACCTATTCTCTGCACCAGTTCTCCCATTACCAGACTGCAACAACCATTTGAGATCAAGACGGATGCCTCTGACTATGCTATTGGGGCAGTCCTTACTCAACAAGGGAATCCAGTGGCATATCACAGTGAGACACTTTCAGACACAGTCCAGAAGTATCCCACTTATGACAAAGAGATGTATTCCATTGTGCAGGCCTGCCGACAATGGAAGCATTACATTTTGGGGAAGGAAACAGTCATCCACACAGACCACCGACCCTTACAATTCATACAAATGCAAGGGAAGTTGCATAATGATCGCCATTAGAAGTAGTCCACATACCTACAACATTTCCATTTGAATATCAAGTATAAGAAGGGAAACAACACTGGTGTTGTATACTACCTCAGTTGACCACCGATCATGGCATTAACCATTGTGCTCAACTCTTGTGGACACGAGACTTCTGATTGGCCACTTCTCTACAAAAGTGACCCAAAATTCGGCCACACATACCAGACGCCCTTGGAGGGTCAGCATGTTCGAGATTTTCACCTCTAGGATGACCTATTATGCCTCCCAGGACACCTTTGTGTTCCTTCAAGCGAGCGTGCCAAGATGATTTGGGAAGCGCACTATAGTCGGGTCACTAGGCATTTTAGGGTTGAGAAAATGGTGGAAGTACTGCGAAAATATTTCTATTGGCCAAATCTTCGACGAGATTTCGGGAAGTACATCATATCGTGCACTTCCTGCACCATTTCCAAACCGACCATCAAGAAGCAAGGCCTCTATAATCCGCTGCCTACCCCTAGTCGACCTTGGGACTCCATATAGATGGATTACATGTTGGGCCTTCCTTCTACTAAGCATGGCAATGACTGTGTTTTTGTGGTCATCGACAAATTCTCGAAGATGGCCATTATGACAGCCTGCAAGAAGAATATCATAGCAGAAGCCATTGCTAAACTCTTCTTTGAACGAGTGTGGGTGAACTTTGAGATCCCATAGTCTATCATCTTAGATCGGGACAACAGGTTCCTCATTACATTTTGGTCCAGTGTTTGGTCGATGCTGGACACCAAGCTCACTAAGTCCACAACTTTCCATCCCCAAACTGATGGCCAGACAGAGGTCGTCAACAGGATGATCGTACACATTCTACGCATGTACAACTCAAAGCGTCCATGCACATGGGATGAGAGCCTCCCCTATGTCTCGCAGAGATATAATCGGGCTCTTCATAGCTCAACTGGCCACAACCCTTTTCAGGTGGGCTTGGGATTCCAGCCATTATGTCCCATTGATGTGGCCATACTATTTGCAGCTACTCAGGCAAATTCAGCTCATGTCCAGTCCATAGACGATAAGGAAAACAACTTCATCGAGCACATCCAACATATTTTCCAGCAAGTCCATGACATTTTGGAGAAATAAAATGCCAAGTAAAAGTAGTGACATGATCAACATTGGGTGCCACACAAGTTTCAGGTGGGTGACAAAGTTTGGTTGCATTTGCAGAAGGAATGCCTTATCGGATCCTATCGGAAACTTAGACCACTTTGATATGGTCCTTACACCATTACCAAGGTCATGAGAGATAATGCATTTAAGCTCAACATTCCCCCATTCCTTGACTTGCACCTAGTGTTCAATGTGGACCACCTTCGACCATACTTCCCACCATTGCTAGACACATCAGACATTGCAGAACAACTCACACCTACAGAGATAAATCTATATTGCATGGAACAAGCCACAACTGATCGGATCATGGACACTCAGATCAAGAACACCCGACAATAAAGGATCCAACTATATCGAGTTGTCAAAGCATGACAACTCCTTCTCCAGGGCAAGTGGCTCACCAGGGACCAAGTTCAGCATAAGTTTCTTCATCTCATGGAGGAACTCAACGCAATGGGGACCATTGCTTCCTAAGGGGGGAGGAATGATCTAGGTGGATATTGGTGGCCACCCACCTATTCCAGTTGGACCCCCACCATTGTTTCTTTCATTTTTTCAGTTTCATTATTTGTAGAACAATTTACTATTTTTGGTAGTTTTTCGAGTCCGGAACTTCCGGAGCCGTTTTGAGGCCCTAAATGATATTTTTTTGGGAAAACGGGACCAATATGAATCTTAGTTAAATGTTGGTCATTCAAAAGTTGTAGTCCTCGGATATATTTTTCTACCGAGGTATTGTGCATGTCAAATGGAGATCGTATGCCAAAGTTACGACCCTGGGAAGTTGATGTACCAATTTACCCAAACGGGGCCCATAGTTTGATGCTTCATCTCCTAGGGTTAGGTTTTTGGATGCTTAGGGTTTTCCATTGTTTCTCAATAATAAATAGGCCTTTGAGCCTCAATGTAACACAGTTCAGAGGCATGTAGCCACCACATCTCTTCTTAGAGATAAGATACCATTGCCCGAGCTAGTCTTATTTCCACTATGTTTGTAAGCATACTTCAATATTTGATATTAATGAAATGAAGTTCTATTTCTGCTGCAACTTTGTGTTTATGGTTATATCTGTAATTTGTTGCGTTCCTATTTAAATTCAGATTAGTGGTATCAGAGCGGTCTGCTCTCTTTTTTTTTTCTTTGCATGTCCCCAACGAGGTCGGGATATAAAGAGTTAGGGCTCGATCTAGTTGAACCTTTGCAAGATCAGCCTCGCAAACCCAGAAGACAACCCATGGGGGAAGAAAAGAAAGATCAGGGGGTAGGAGATCCTATAAAATATTGCTCGAGGGGGCCCTCAAGAAACAAATGAATGTGATGATGGATAACTTTGCCAAGATCCTTCAACAGTTGCCCACTGATGGCGCATCCACATCCAACAACCACTTTGGAGGCTCCACTCCTTTTAAGGTACAAGTAAACTTTGACATTCCCATTTTTGAGGGAAAAATAGATGTAGACGCCTTCGATAAATGGTTAAATCTGCTAGAAGGATATTTTTTTGTTCATGATTTTTCAAGTCGAGAAAATATTACTTTTGCTCTTCTCAAAGCCCCCCCCGACATCAAGGACTGGTGGGAAACCTACTGTGAGAAGAAGGATGAAATAACGACCTCATTATTTTTAGTCGCACCCACTTGGAATTCGTTCCGGGATTCCATCAAGGAACAATACTACCTTGTTAGGAGCTATGAGGATAAATACATAAAGTGGACAATGTTGCGACAGGGAAGGGACCAAGATGTGCTAGAGTTTACCAATGTTTTTCATACCCTTCGAACGAAGTTAGGTATCAAGGATTCTGAGAAACATTTGGTACTCAAGTACACAACTGCCTACACAGGTACATATAGGATGAGATGGAGTTCCTGGATATCTCCTCGCTCGGCACGACATACCGATACGCCGTCAAGATCAGGCAGAAGTTTAAACATAAGAAGCGATACTTTGGATCTGCGAATCTGAAGCAAGTGAAAGGTGCCCCCAAATTGAAAAACAAAGGACAAAGCCAAGGTGGGGTGGCCCAGGACAACTTGCCAAATCTGCAAGCACAGAACAACACCACGAATCTAAATAAGGACACGAGAAAGTGGTGTGAGTTCCATGAGAGCTCCACTCATAACACAAGTGAGTGCCAGGTGAAGCAGTCATTGTTGGCCGAGATGAAGGCTTTGGAATTAGATGCATGTTACGGCTCTGAGTCAGAAACTGACAAGGGGAATGAAAAAGGGAAGTAGATTATCGATGTAGAGCCCAACGCCATTGTTTCCACCACGAAGATCCATAAGGAGGAACTCGAAGATCTAGAGGACGAGGAGCACCTCTTCCACTCCCAGATGTGGGTAAAGGGTTCCCTGATACAGTTCATTATCGACATCAAGAGTCAAAATAACCTCATTTTGACAGAGGTCGTGAAGTGGATGGGCTTACCTACCACAACATGGTGAAACTTGTACACCATCGGGTGGCTTCACCAAGGATGGGATCCTCGCGTGAGCCACTAGTGTTGCCTTCCATACAACATCAAGCCTTTCATAGATGAGATATTATGTGACATTAATCCCCTTAACATTTGTGATGTATTATTAGGCCAACCATACTTGTGGAAGCGACATGCTGTGTATGAGTCAAGACCTAATGTTGTCATTGTTACTTTGGGAAATAAGTTGTACAGGATACCGAAGGTATCACTGCCTATCGCCATCTCTTTGGTTACTATAAAACAATGCAGTAAGCTCATTTACAAAACCAGGAAATTTATT
Source organism: Pinus tabuliformis (assembly GCA_031772625.1). Classification (NCBI taxonomy): domain Eukaryota; kingdom Viridiplantae; phylum Streptophyta; class Pinopsida; order Pinales; family Pinaceae; genus Pinus; species Pinus tabuliformis. Next base: position 919,771,021 of record CM062818.1, on the reverse strand, counting down.
TTCCTGATGATATTCCCTCAGGGAAAGAAGAAGACGATGGCCATGACCTCCAAATAGGGCCCCTTTGCACGACAACAGCAGATGGACAAGGTCATGGAGGAGTACGAGGACATCTTCACCTCCCCCACAGGGATGCCTCTATGTTGTCAGGTCAATCACTCCATCGATTTGAACTCAGGTGCGTCGTTGCCCAATGGACCAATATATTGGCACTCCATTTTGGAAAACAACGAAATCAAGGGGCAGATTCAGGAGCTGCTGCAGAAAGGTCACATCCAGTCGAGTTCATCACCCTGTGGGAACTTGATCATGTTGGTATAGAAGAAGGATGGGACTTGGAGACTCTATATTGACTATCGGACGCTAAACAAGATCATTGTCTAGAATAGGTACCCGATCCCACAGATTGATGACCTTCTGGACCAACTCAAGGGGGGAAAATATTTCAGCAAGATCGAATTGAAGTCTGGATATCACTAGGTACTAATCAAACCCTCTAATGTGAGGAAGACTGGCTTCAAAGCTAAGGAGGGCCTTTTTGAATGGTTTGTTATGCCTTTCGGGTTGACGAATGCTCCTACAACCTTCATGAGGATGATGGATGACATCTTGCGACCATTCACCAACTCATTTATAGTTTTATACTTGGATGACATCATGATCTTCAGCCAGAGTTTGCAAGAGCACCTCCACCACATTCGACAGGTTCTCCAAACACTGTGGCAACACAAATTGTGTGCCAATTTGGAGAAATGCACTTTTGGCATGACCCAGGTTCAGTAAATGGGATACATTATTGATGAAAAGGGGGTGCATGTGGATCCAGCCAAGATCCAAGTCATTCGGGATTGGCCAACCCCAGCCACTCTGACAGAGCTCCACAGATTTCTGCGTCTTGCCAATTTCTACCACAGGTTCATGTTGGGATTCTCTCATATCACTTGGCCCTTGAGTCAAGTCACCAAGGGAGGAGCGAAAGAAACATTCTTTTGGTCTGAATCTCAACAGAAGGCATTCACAGAGTTGAAACATCACCTCTGCTCTGCACCAGTGCTCACATTACTGGACTTGCAACAACCATTTAAGATCGAGACAGATCCCTCTAACTATGCTATTGGGGCAGTCGTTACTCAATAGGGGAATCCAGTGGCATATCACAATGAGACACTTTTAGACACAGTATGGAAGTATCCCACTTATGACAAAGAGATGTATTCCATTGTGCAGGCCTGTCGACAATGGAATCATTACATTTTGGGGAAAGAAATAGTCATCCACACAGACCACCGACCCCTGCATATCATACAAACGTAAGGGAAGTTGCAGAATGATCGCTATCAGAAGTGGTCCACATACCCGCAACAGTTCGATTTGAATAACAAGTATAAGAAGGGAAACACCAATAATGTTGCAGACTGCCTCAACTGACCGTCGATCATGGCATTAACCACCTTGCTCAACTCTTGTGGGCACGAGACTTCTGATTGGCCACTTCTCTATAAAAGCAACCCATAATTCGGCCACATATACCAGACGCTCTTGGAGGGTCAACAAGTTCTAGATTTTCATCTCCAGGATGCCCTGTTATGCTACCTGGGACACCTTTGTGTTCCTTCAAGAGAGCGTGCCAAGATGATTTGGGAAGTGCACTACCGTCAGGCCGCTGAGCATTTCGGGGTCGAGAAAATGGTGGTAGTACTGCGGAAGTATTTCTATTGGCTGAATCTTCGAGAGGATGTCGGGAAGTACATTAGATCATGCACTACTCGTGCCATTTCCAAACCAACCATTAAGAAGCAAGGCCTCTATACTCTGCTGCCTACCTCTAGTCGACATTGGGAATCCATCTCCATGGATTACATGTTGGGCCTTCCTTCTACTAAGCATGGCAACGAATGTGTTTTTGTGGCCATCGACAGATTCTCGAAGATGGAAATTATGGCAGCCTCCAAGAATAAGATAGCCATTATGGTCCAAATTTTACTATAAACATGATGTTATTTACTCATCTCTGAGATTCATATTTTTTCTATGAAGAAGATGTCATTTATCTACCTCTGTATTCAGTTTTGTTAAATATTATTGTGATTGTGTGGTTATTATGAGATTGCTTGTTTTTCTTTCTCCTAAAAATGAACTTAAATAATATATTTGTTATGATTAAGAAATTTGGTACCAATTTTCTTTCCATGGTTTGTTACAACATATTCAATATTACTACCTGTCAAGTATATTCTAAGTCCATTTCTTGTAGTCATAGTTTGATAGTTCAATATGTATAACAAAGGCTTTTCTTTACTTCTCATTTCTTCCTTTGGTTTAATTGTTTCCACTGTTAATTAATTCATACCTTGAGTGAAGGCCGAAGTCCTTTCTGGGATTTCTTCTTGGCCCACGAGGTTAATACGACCCCACTAGTAGTGGACTTTTCTACCCTGGGTTCTTCAAGGGGTAGACTAACCCTACCTAAAATCCAGGATTGTGTTACTATGTACTTTCTACACCTGCAAGAATAATTTTGTATGGACATCAAGAACTGTTCACTGACCTTATGTTTATCTATTGTTCTACTGGGCTCACTAAATATATGCTTGGTCTTCCATAACAATTAAAATGTATTTCTTAATTAAGGTTGTTATCACAAAATTGAATAACACTGTCATGCAGATTTTCATACCACTTTCATGCCAACAATCATAACTAAAACAAATAGTATTGTTATAGATTCTTGCAGCCTAGGAACTCTTCCAGAGAAGTGCTCTCCTCCCTTCCAACGAGACCGACAATTATGTCTGTGTCTCCCCACGAGTTCCTAAACTTATAACAATTTTGTGAAAGTGATTTTTTAGTCAAGCAATCAGATATCAAGACTCACTCGAGTCCAATTTGAACACCTCCAGACTTCCTTTTGTAAGGTGAATAGTTCCACTCGTTTGACCCAACTCAAGAACTAATGCACACGGGGTAGCTTTGTGCTACTTTCCTGTCTAATTATGAGCTTGTTTGAGTCTCCCTTTTTTCCTCCAAAGAAAGGAACCAAAAAAGAAAAGAAGAACCCTCTCGTTCATCGAGACTCCTTATCTCCAGAATGAGAGCCAAGACCCATAACCATCACAACTATTCGGAAGTTAGGTTTCCATCTAGAGCTCCTCTAATAGTTCCATTCTTCTGAAAGTATTTATTTATTTTATTTTCTTTCAAAATAAAAGAATATTCACATAACCCTATATTACCATCATATGCTAATAGTAAGAGAAACAAAACCTTTCCTTCTCCTTCTAAGAGAAACTAAGAGGAGCCAATAGCGGGAAATATTTCTTCTTGATCTTTCCCAATAAGGGTGTTTTAGTGGGAAATATTTCTTCTTGATCTTTCCCAATTGGGGTGTTTTCCATGAGAGTGAATGCATGCCTATCTAAATAAAACATATTTAAACTCTTATTGCCCAATATAGGTTAGATGTGTAGATGTAATGTAAGTATGTAAACAATTTTAAATGTCGGCCTAATTAAAAAAAAAAAAAAAAAATTAAAAGTGATATCGGGGATGAGTGTAAACATTTAAATGTTGGCTCAAATAATAATAAAAAATTAAAAGTAATAAACAAGAAGTTAAAAGTAATAAATAAAAAGTTAAATTTAAATGTTGGCTCAATTAATAATAGAAAGTTAAAATAATAAAAATAATAAAATTCAATTTGTTATATTTTGATTTTGTTATTAACTTGTGAATAGGCTTTATTACAATACAATGAATCAATAGCCATACGCTCTTTATGCAACATCTACAACATGTAATTTTCAATATTTTATATAATGAAAGTTACAATGGGTCAATACCATGGCTTATCAATAACAGATGCCCAAAAACCATAACTTATTTCAAAACCAAAATATTTTATAACAATACATTATTATTAACCATGGATATTCATCCCCACTTCACTATGGATATTATTAACTTGTAAAAAAAAGTTTTGTTACAATACCATGGGCCAATACCATTGCTTATCAATACCACATGCCCAAAAAACATAACTTATTTCACAATCAAAATATTTTATATCAGTATGAAAATATTGTTAACCATGGATATTCACTCCCACTTTATCATGGATATTATTAACTTGCAAATATGCTTTGTTACAATACCATGGCTTGTCAATTCTACATTCCCAAAAAACATAACTTATTTCATTCTTAACCATGGATATTCACCCCCACTTTACCGTGGATATTATTAACTTGTAAATAGGCTTTGTTACAATACCATGGTTTATCAATACCACATGGGAAAAAAACATAACTTATTCACAATCATACAACAATATGACAAGATTCTTAACCATAGATATTGACCCCCACTTGGTCGTCGATATTATGAACTTGTGAATAGGCTTTGTTACAATACCATGGGCCAATACCATGGGTTATCAATACCACATGCCCAAAACTCATAACTTATTTTACAATCAAAATATTTTATAACAATATGACAAGATTCTTAACTATGGATATTATTAACTTGTAAATAGGTTTTGTTACAATACCATGGCTTATCAATACCATATGCCAAAAAACCATAACTCACAATAAAAATATTTTATTTTATAACATTTTTTTAATTGAATCTAAAAGGAAAAATGTTATAATTACTTTTGAGATATATCTAAACCCTGTATCCTCACTACTACTAAAAATATTCCCATAGAAATTAAATTAAGGTTTTAATAAAGTTAAAAATGAGAATACTTTTATATACAAAGACATGAAATTTATATAATATAAATAATATTATTACGAACCAGTATACATCCATATTAACTAAGGATTTAAGGAGATGAGAGCAAGCAAAGTGATTAACGATAATAGAGGAAAGAGAGTGCATGATTTTTTTAAGTTTTTCATTATTATATTTTAGTTGACATGATTGATCCAAAATATAGGTTCAATATTTTACAACCAATTAAGTTTTTTTTTTTTTTTTTTTTAGATACTTTCTTAAACACAATACAATGGGATCAAATTTAAGAGAGAGAGGGAGGGTGAGAGAGAGAGGGGGAGGAAAGAACAAAGACATAGAGAGATAGAGGTGGAGAGAGAGAGGGAATGACAAGGGAGAAATGGAGAGAGAGTGAGGGAGAGAGGAGAGGAGGGAAGACAAAGAAGAGGAGAGGAGAGAGATAGGGAGAGAAGGGGAAGAGAGAGAGGGAGACACAAATATGGAGGGGAGAGAGGGAGGGAGATAATGACAAAGTTGAAGAGATAGAGAGAGAGAGAGATGAAGGGGAGAGAGAGAAGGAGAGAGGGAGGGAGGTAGTGACAAAGCTGGAGGGAAGAGAGAGAGAGAGAGATACGGGGGAGAGACAAAGGGAGGTGGGAGAGAAAAGGACAAAGAGGAAGGAAGAGAGAGAGGACTCAAGAGAGAGAAGGAGAGAGAGTTGGAGTTGGAGGAGGAGAGAGAGGGACGAAAGAAGAAATACATAGAGGGAGAAAGGTGGAGAGGGAGAGGGAGTGACAAGGGAGAGATATAGAGAGAGAGAAGGGGAAGAGGGGGGGGGGGGGGGGGGGGGCGCGAAAGAGGAAGGGAGAGATAGATAGATAGATATAGAGAGAGAGTATGTATGTTTGTAGGGTGAGAGATAGAGAGGGAATAAGAAAGAGACCCATAGATACAAATATAGATATTACATAGTATTATATAACCAACCTAGATCCATTTTAACCTCGGATCTATCAAGCATTGAGAGGGATAAAATCTCTCGAGGTGCAATCCTTTCCTCAAGTCTCGCACTCCAAAAAGAGGTTTTCACCTCGAGAGATTGGATCCCTCTCGACACTCGATAGATCCGGGATTAAGATGGATCTAGGTTGGTGCCTTTTCAATTAATATATTTTGGGGAGAGGAAATTTAGATGAATGGGCGATTTCGATGGTAGCTCAGATTCTAGTAGGCAGGTTTTTAAGGTAGAATAAAGGATGTGAAGTCATTATATGAGTGGCTAGTGAATGTATGGGAATTCATTCTTGGATATTGCCAAATTTCTTAACAATAGGCTAGTTGGGTTTTCTTTTTTATTTTTATGTTGAGTGTGTTTTAGAAAAAATTCATAGGCATGGTTGGCAATGAGGAAGGATGCCACTATCAACATTTTACTGATTTTGAATATAAAATAAACTAGTAAGTAAGAATTTATATAAATTTATCTTCAAACCATACTAATTTTTTCCATTTCCATGGTGAAGGTTATTTTTAAGATTTTTATTTTTTATTTTTTTTACAAATCTATTTATATATCTATATGTTTGTTTTATTGTTTCCCTTATCACAAAGAAAAACACATAAAATGGTCATGCTTCCTTTATTAGAGAGAAAAACACACAAAATGGGCATCCAATAAATAAATAAAAATTGTGACTTTTTGAAATGACTAAACATAATTGTAAGTCATTTTTGTAGGTATGAATGCCAAGCTTCTTGATAGTGGAAGCATTAAAAATAAATCACTATCTAAGAGCACATTTTCTTGTATTCAGAAATCCAAGGAATTCTACATCTTTAGGAGCACAATCCATTGTCAAGGATTCTTAGTCTTATTCCACACGTAATCAACAGTATAGTCATTTGATTAGAATCACTTCATTATTAATAAAGGGGAGGATTTTCTCCCTTGCTCCTCCTCAATCATATGTGTGATAGCTAAATGTGACAACTTGCATAGTTATGGCTAATATCCTACAGGAAGAAAAACATGTGCAATGAGTATGTGGAATGTTGTTGGAAAAATTGTATGTGTTTGTGAAGGATTTGGTTGAATGATTGGGAAAACAATATAGAATGTAATGTATGGAACTAATACTAAGATATATATATAAGATTAATCCACTAAAATCAAAAGTTTAGCAAATCTTGATGTGATTACCCACTTAAAACCTATGAAAACCTAAAAAAATCCTTTCATGAATTAAAGACGCCTTGATATGAGACCAAATAAGAGGGACAAGTTGCTTATTGGCCATTTCAAAAAGGTGGATATACTTAGTCCATTCAAAATAAACTCCCATACATTTTGTTAAGTACCCTTTGGATAAAAATGCATTTTTTGTTGTTGTTTTGCATGCAAACTAATCAAGATTGCAAAACAATTACTATAATCCCCCTTAGAAAGAACACGGACTAATAAAATAAGTATTACTCATTCATGACATATTCATATTGACAATGGCTCAATAGCATAAAGATATGAATACTTCTTTTGAAACGTCACCACCAAAAGATGGCAATAAATAAAGTAAAATTGCCTTAAAACGTTGAAGATCATACATTTAGTGGTTCATAACTTTAAAGAACAATATAGAGGATTTCTAATAAATAAGTTAATATTTGTTTCAAATCTTATTAGAAATGTTTTAGGAATATAAATATATGGAAAATTGCATTGTTTTTGAATTGAAATAGTTAAAACATTAACTAGAAATGTGAATATTGTAATAAGTAGTTAAACAAGAGTATAGATATCTGAAGAAAAATTTTTGACAAAAAAAATATTAGAGAAATAAGAAGATAACTCATTTTAATTAGAGCTTACTTTCACTAGTTAAGAATAAATTAAAATATGAAGAGCATTATGATAAAAAAATTACAATATGGGAATCAAGAACTTAAGAAAAATTTGTGAATAACTTATTAAAAAAATTGAAAGAAACTTATAATCTAAAGAATCATAGTCAAAGCCTTACTTTTACAAATCAATTAGTTAATAAAGAAGTAAAAAATGCAGTAGAAGAAACAACTCATCAACAAACATTGATTGATCAAGTTGAATTAAGGATGATTCCTAAGATCAAAGTCCAAACCATGGCTAAGGGGACAATGAAAGATGGAATCAAAGTTGAAAAAATCAAGTGAATATTTATCTATAGTCCACACTATATTAATTGGTAGAGAAATACTTACATATCCAATTATAGTTGAATCTCCACCTAACACCATTGATGATAATTATCTATTAGAAAGAAGTACAACTATAAAACTCTAACACCATCTAAATCACAAAATTTATCACAGAAATGAAAATTAAATTCACATTTTTAAATACTTGCACAATAATTCAACTTATTTCCAAAGATATATCAAGATTTTAGTCAAACAAAATATAAATAAAATACAACATCATACAATTTTATTGAAAAAGACGAAGAAGAAGTCTGGATTGACCCTTTCACAATGTGAAATGTAGCGCCTTCATTCAACATTCTGGAAATCATACCATTTATTTTTTTCAACCATAGAAACATAAAAAAGAAAAGAGAATCAAGTAAAAAGGTTTGTAAACAACAACAAAATGTAGTATTTCCAGATTCTGATTTGAGCATATAGCATCTTTAGATGGGGATGCTATCACCTAAAAGTTATTTACTTGTGACAATAACAAAATTTCACTAAAATATACCATCAAACAACATGTTTTCCACCCATTTCACTAAAGTTTTTCACCTCCACTAGACTTTTGAAAACTTGAGATAAATTTGGATGTTGACCCATTAGGTTTATTGAATCTATTAGTGATAGAAAGTGTAAGTCTATCACTAATAAAGTGACCTTTTATGACATATATTTAATGATTCAAACTATTGGTGTTTCCCTCAAACCTACACTCACTCGTAAAAACCACAATTTTGAGTATTTCCAATTGGAATTTTCTAGAAAGAGAAAGTAGTTATAAGTGGAAATTTCTTAACCCTAATAACTATTCTTAGTCTAGATATGGTCATTTAACCATTGTTTTTATGATTATGTCAAAGGGTTTCAACAATTACTTTTCTATAAATAAAGGCTTGAGGCCTCTCCATTCATCATCCATCCATTCATAATAGGTACATGCTACCGAAATTACACTAAAATTTTTTGAGGACTCCTTCCTCTTGATAAGTACTTTGGATCTTTAGGCTATTTGCTAAACCAAATGAGGAGGGGATCTACATACATAAGGGAAGCAAAGAACCATGCCAAGGAAGAAATGTTAGAGGAACTTGTTCAACAAGTGTACTCCACAAGTGATTTCTTCGTATTTTCCATCGGATATAAAGGTATTCTTCACATTCTTTCAAACTGTCTATTTGTGTTTATTGTTGTAGTTTGTTTGTTTTATTTCTTTTCACATGAGTAGACTAAGGTTTGAAGTATTGTAAAGCCTATTTTTTTATTTGGTTTTCATGTTTTTCTTTCACATTTGTCTAGATCTAATCCATAGCCACTAGATTAGGGTCAATGCACACCGTAGCAACAATTTATCATCAACATGGGAGGCAATGCAATCTATAGAAATACATCTCAATATAATAATAATAGTCATTACTTAGAAAGAATGAAATAATGAAAGGTCACATGGCTAAAACATGTCTATTCAAGTATGTGACCATTTAATGTATATTCATACATGTCATATGATATTTTAATAATATCTCATATTATATATTTAATATATTATATTAATTGTATATGGATTTCTAATTGTATTCTATTTATTTTAGGTATTCATTGTTTGAACCAGTTTGACTCACTAAACAATGTTACTAACTTAAGGAGAACTATAACCTCAAAACAAAAATTCTGTACCGAAAAACCCTTATTTTTGACCAAAAAACATGAAAAAACACCTCGAAATTGAAAATGTTGATGTTGCATCACCCTTTTTTATGGTTAAAATTCTAACATTTTTAGCCATGGCATTAAAAACTGAAAACATGATCATGGAAAACCTTGCAAATCCAACCATTTTTAACCATGGTGTTAAAGATCATATAGTGTGACTCCAAAAACCTTAAAATTCCAACAATTTTCAATTGTGGAATTAAAACCAAATATCACTAGTAAAAAAACCTTAACATGTCAACATTTTTCAACCATACCATTATAAACCAAATATTATGACTAAAAACCCTAAAAATCAACACCTAAATGAAAATGTCATTTTACCAAGTGTTTTGTATATATATATATATATATATATATATATATATATATATATATATAGATTGAAGTATAGCTCTTTTGAGATTTCAGAGTAAGACAACTTGATCCATTCTTAATAGAGTACTAAATTGTGGTATTTTTTTTTAACTATGGCTTATAAAATTATCATCATTGTACAAAAATCCATGAAAAACATACTTTAAAAATAAATAAATGATGTATCACAAATTTTTCTATTAAAAACATGAAAAATAATTTAAAATTTTAAATAATTAAGAAAACAATTTTTCCACACCCCAAAAAAATCATTAAAAAATGATTAAGAAAGAAAAAAAAGTAAAAGAAAGTAAAAAATGCTAAAAAAAACCAATGAAATATATATATATCTGATTTTTTTTTTTGAAAAAAATCAAAAATAAAAATAAATAAATAAAACCTAACCTAAAAAAAACTAAATTGAAAAAAAAATTAAAAACAAAAATATAGGAAAAAGAAGAAAAGGAAAACCATAATTATAAATAAAATTTAATTATTATTATTATTAAAAGGTTATAAAGAGAAAAATTTAACAAATGAAACAATGTGTGGGGGAGGGAAATGCTTGGTGTCACCCAACCTGAGTCCACGAGGTCAATTTGATTGTTGTCGCTAAAACTCGAGCATGGGTTTTGCAATGCTTCATTTTTTTAAAATAAAATTTTATTGATTTATTTTGTATTTTTTAAAATTTAAATTATTATTAATAATGTTCAACACATTGTTATGTAACCAGCTCATAAAATAGAAGAAAAGATAGATCAACGACTTCAAAATCAGCCTCTTCGAGGGGGCAACCTCCTTTACATTACACAAATGAACAATTCTTGGATGATACAAATGACAAGGCCTCCTTTCTATATATACGAGTCTAAGGGGTCATAATATAATCAAAGTCGACATGACAATAATAATTTAAGGGCACAACAATAACAATAGTGGGTTTCTATGGGGCACAATAATAACAATATGGGGACAACATGGGAACAAGAATAACAATAAGGGGCTACAATGACAATAATAATAAGGGAATACACTGGTATTATAGGGACCTAACATGCCCCTCTCATTCAGAAAAGTGTTGTCATCAACACTTGAGTAGTTCTGGATGCTTCTGTATAAAATTCTTATCCTCCCAGATACTCTAAAATTGATCAAGTTCGTAGTTGTCGAGTTCTTGTTTATGTGACTACTTTAGGTTCCAATATGATTTTTCCTTCCTCGTCAAGTTCTGACAAGATTGTTTGAATTGGGAGCTTGTCACCTATAACCTTCTTTAAGCATGAAACATGGAAAACTGGGTGCACTCAGGAAGCTGCAGGAAGATCCAATTGTATTCCATCGTACCAATCCTTTGCAACACCTTGTACGGACCAAATACTTTGGTGATAATTTGTTATCCTTCTTAGCTTGCTTGAGGGACATTTGTTTGTATGGTTGTAGCTGTAGAAATACCCAGACACCTACATCAAAACTTATTTTGTTGCAATGTTGATTTGTTTGTTGTTTCATTATATTCTGCGTCAAAGTGAGGTTATCCTTTAAGAGTTGGAGAACTTGTTTTTGATGCTCGATGTGATCTTCCACTGCTTGAACCTTAGAATTTTCTCTTAAATATGATGTGATGGACAATGGATGATATCCATAAAGTTCCATAAATGGGGTCATTTTTGTTGCAGTATGGAAGGAAGTGTTATACCACCATTCAGCCATAGGGAACCATTTTACCCATTGTGTCTATTTATCAGATACAAAGCAACAAAGATTTCCTTCCAAACATTTGTTCGCTATATCAGTTTTCCCATAAGATTGAGGATGATAAGATGAGCTATGATCTAACTGAGTATCCAGACAAGAAGATAATTATGTCCAAAAATTTCCAGTGAAAATGGGACTTTGTCGCTTATAATAATCTTTGGGTTTCCATGTAACTTTTGAATTGTTTCCATAAATGCAGTAGAAACTGTACTAGCTTTAAAGGGATGAGATAATGCACAAAAGTGTGCATACTTGGTAAGTTTATCAACTACCACCACGGTGACACTCTTTCCTTTGGACTTGGGTAAACCTTTGATAAAATCCATTGAAACCTCCTCCCAACATTGACTTGGAATGGATAAAGGTTGTAATAGACATGGGGTCTTAATTGTTTCAACTTTGTTTTGTCGGAAAACCAAACATTCTGCCACAAACTTTTGAATATCAAATTTAAGGCCATCCCCAAAAACTTCCTTCTTAACCCTGTGGTAAGTTTTTAAAAATCCCGAGTTCCCTCCTAAGGGAGAGGTGTGCAATTCCATAATAATATTTTGTTTGAGTTGGGAATTCTTACAGAGGTATAAGCGATTTTGTACCATAACGTGTTGAAATTTGGTACCGGAGGACAAGTGGTTCCCTTAGGCTTTGATCTTTGGCCTAGGGAAAAGTGTCCAAAAGAATTTATTTTTTCTCCTAAAGTGACTTTATAATTTTATAAAGTTAAATCTAATTTAAAAGTGACTTTAAGTGATAAAGTTACTAAGTCTAATTTTAAAGTGACTTTTATAAAGTCAATGAAAAATTAGAAAGGAAAAATGACTTTGGAAATAAATGACTAAGTGGGTCCTTATTAAAGTGGGGTGAATTAAAAAATAAAAAGTGAGATTTAAATGATCATTTAATCTCAGCCATTGATCTAAATCTATTTCAGCCATTGGATTTAGAGATCACCCAAAAGTCACTTGGAGTTATATTAAGGGAGGAAAAGGAGGAAAATATCACATTCGATTCAATTCTTTCATGAGCAGATTGGGAGAAGGAGAGCAAGAGAGCAAGAGAGATTTCTGAGCAGGGAGGAGAAGGAGACAACAGCTTGGCACACATTCCAAGGCAGCAGTTGAGCAGATTTGTACAGCTGATTCAGCACACAGTGAAAGGCAGATTTTGGCACGATTTTCAAGGAGAGGTTTGCACAAAAATCGAGGAGCAGTTTGCTGGTTTTTCTGCACGCAAAACGAGGTCCATACAACAGCATTTAATGCTGAAAGTGGGCACGAAAATTGAGGAGACCGTACAACATTTATTGCTGTCCTATTTGCTGTAATTTCCAATTTGTTGTGAAGCATGGGAAAAGAGATAAGTTGTAAATTTGCTTGCTGATTTTTTTCGCTGAAAATTTCTCACTGTAAAAGGCAATTTTCAGAAATAAAGAAGAGCTCTCAAACTGGTTTTTCCCAACAGTTGTAGGGGGTTTTTCCAGGGTCACATTGACCAAAAATCTCAGTGTTTAAATGCGTTTTAATGGCTGTTTATTACTGCTGATTTTTATTTCTACAATTTCCAGCATTCTGTAAAATTTCCAGAATTTGTGTTTTCAGCAAATTTATTTTTTTCAGCTTGTTAAATGTATGGTTATGGGAAAGGGCATTTAACTATATGGGAGAAATAAGGAGAAACTGAAAACCGGGGTGGGAAAACATAAATTTCTACATGGTATCAGAGCTTGAGTGCTGAAGGGCAGTTTGGGACAGCAAAATGAAAAATTACAGTTGCTGATTTTTCACTCAGAAAGTTCCAGCAAGCTGATTTTTTCATAAACAACAGTTTTATCTTTACTATAGCAATGCTATTTTTCAGTTTTAAGACAGCAAGATGTCATTGGGATTGAGGGTGGAGGATAGGCTGGATGGGCATATAAATTACAGCGTTTGGAAGGAGAGAATGCAGAGTATCTTTGAGGAGGCAGAAGTCTGGGATATCATGGTGCATACCACACAGAACCCTGTTGTTGTGCCTACTGATGCTACTCAGTTGACAGCTTATAATAAAAAGAACAACAAGGGTAAGAGGCTGATTCTAGATGGAATCAAAGACCATTGCATTCCTCATGTGAGAGGAAAGAGCAATGCCCATGAGATGTGGACAACATTGTCCAATCTCTACCAGAGTACCAATGAGAACCGGAAGATGGTCCTGAAGGAGAAGCTGAAGAACATTAAGATGGGTAATGATAGTGCAGCTGGATATCTCACAAAGATTACTAATGTGAGAGATGAGTTGGCAGCGATTGGAGAGGCCATTCCACCCACTGAGTTGGTGCAGATTGCGGTGAATGGCCTCCCCCGTTCATGGTTGAACTTTGCTGATGGGTTTTGTGCACGTGAGACCCTTCCCACATGGGAGAGGTTTTGGGATGATTGCATTCAGACAGAGATCAGGAAAGGTCAGCTTGGGGCAGCCAAGCCAGTTGAGCAGGATGAGGATGTAGCACTGGTGGCAGGAGGCAAGAAAGGTAAAGGGAAGAAGCAGGCTTCCACAAGCAGTGGTGGGGGCAAAGGCAAAGGTAAAGGTAAACAGGGGAACACACAGAAGGAATATTCCAAGTTGAAGTGTTGGAATTGTCAAAAGATGGGACACTATGCAGTTGTGTGTCCGGAGAAGAAGAAGAAGAAGGGGAAGAACCAGGACGTGGCAGCTTCAGCAGAGATTGAGGACTTTGCTGGTCGTTTTGACCAAGAGTTTGCGTTCACTATGTGTGAGTCCTCTAGTGCAGGATTACCTGCCACACAGGTTCAGAGGGAGCATGCTTTTCCCTCGATTAGCGGAGCATCTTCAGGTATCTGTTATGTGGACAGTGGGGCTTCACGTCATATGACAGGAGTCGTGAGTACTTCTCAGAGCTTTCAGAGAGTGGCACTGATATTGAGGTAGTACTCGGTGATGACAGAGTTGTTAGAGCAGTCGGGGTGGGGACAGTGACATTTCAGAGGGAGTCCAAACCTCCCTTGAAGGTGTCAAAGGTTCTTTATGTGCCAGGGATGAGGAAGAACCTCATATCCGTCTCAGCTTTGGAGGATAGAGGATATGAGGTACTGTTCAAGGGAGGACAGGTGTTGATGTATCCCAGGGGCGCTCCAGCTGATTCAGCTAGAGTGATAGGTGTACGCCATGCAAAGGTGTACAAGTTTTCATTCCAGCCCCTTTTGGCATTGAGCAGTAGTAACGACAGCAGAGCTAGCAGTTCTGAGCTGTGTGAGATTTGGCACCGCAGGATGGGACATATGTATCATGGAGCCTTGAGGACATTGCGGGAGATCACTACAGGTGTGCCAGATTTCAGTACTGATCACTTTGATACTTGCAGAGGTTGTGCGATGGGCAAATTTGCCAAATCCCCTTTTCCCAACAGTGACAACAGAGCGACGGGGATACTTGATTTGATTCATTCCGATGTGAGCGGTCGGATGTCTCATGTTTCCTTGAGTGGATATGAGTACTATGTTTTATTCATTGATGATCAATCTAGGAGGACCTGGATTTATTTTTTGAATACCAAGAGTGAGGTCTTCAAGCGGTTTCAGGAGTTCAGAGCTCTTGTGGAGACTCAGACAGGTCGAAAGATCAAGTCCTTGAGGTCGGACAATGGAGGAGAGTACACCCTTGGAGAGTTTGTTGACTATTGTGCGGAGGCAGGCATTAGGAGGGAGTTCATTGTTCCTTACAACCCCCAGCAGAACGGGGTTGCAGAGAGGAAGAACAGATCCATCATAGGGGCTGCCAAAGCCATGTTACATGATCAGGGGTTGCCATTGTTATTGTGGGCAGAGGCCTGCAACATAGCTGTTTACTTGCAGAACATGAGTCCGCATCGTGCCTTGGGGCACATGACTTTGGAGGAGGCTTTCTCTGGGAAGAAGCCTGATATTGGTCATCATATCTTTGGATGCATTACATACTCCTATATACCCAAGGAGAAGAGGACCAAACTAGAGCCCACCGCAGAGAAGGGTATCTTTGTGGGCTATAGTGAGACCTCAAAGGCCTTTCGGATTTAAATTCCTGCACAGAGGAGAGTTGTTGTTAGACGGGATGTGAAGTTCGAGGAGGACAGGGCCTTTAGGAGGTCACGGGAGTTAGAGTATCTGGATCAGCCAGACCCTCAGCAGCAGTTGAGTCAGTCGCAGGGATCCAGTGGGCAGGGATCAGGAGGATCCGGAGGTACATCTATGAGGATGTCAGGTCCGTCAGTGAGCAGTGGCTCGCCGAGCCAGAGGGGTGGTGCTCCGGGCAGCATGCAGAGCAGTTCACAGAGCAGTTCACTAGGGAGTCCACTGATGGATAGTTCACACGGTACCTCAGCGTCTACAGGTTCAGGTGCAGGCAGGAGGACAACAGACAGACAGTCAGGATTTCAGGCTCCTAATGATGATGATGAGGAGTTTCGTTCTCCGGTGGGAGAAGTGTGCTCAGGGAAGAGGAAGCCCAAGTGGCTTCAGGACACCTTGAGAGATGCCACATCTGTTGCTGAGCCGAACAGGCCGGTCAGAGAGAGTAGACCACCTGAGAGGTTTTGTAGCTATATGGCGATGGTTACCAGCATCCTTGACTCTAAGCCTTCTAGCTATGAGGAGGCAGCTAGCCAGCAGGTCTGGAGAGAGGCCATGCAGGAGGAGTATTTTTCTATCATGAAGAATGATGTTTGGGAGGTGGTGCCAAGGCCTGAGGGCAAATCCGTGGTTACTTCCAGATGGATTTACAAGGTAAAGCATGCTGCAGATGGCAGCATTGAGAAATAAGCGAGGTTTGTGGCTAGAGGGTTCTCCCAGGTAGAGGGAGTTGATTATGAGGATACCTTCGCTCCGTGGCTCGATATACTTCGATCCGCTCCATTATATCGATAGCAGCAAAGATGGGTTGGAAGATCCACCAGATGGATGTGAAGACCGCATTTCTCAATGGCTTCATATAGGAGGAGGTGTACATTAAGCAGCCACAGGGCTTTGAGGTGCATGGGAAGGAGTCCCATGTGTGCAGACTGAAGAAGGCCCTTTATGGCTTGAAGCAAGCTCCCAGAGCTTGGTATTCCAGGATAGATACATATTTGCAGGGGATGGGTTTCACAAAGAGTGAGGCAGATCCGAACCTTTACTTTATTGTGATTGGTGAGGAGCCTCTCATTCTGGTGTTGTATGTGGATGACTTGATCATTACAGGTGCAGAGAGACTCATAGAGCACTGCAAGAGAGATCTTGCGACGGAGTTTGAGATGAAGGACATCGGCTTGATGCATTACTTTTTGGGTTTGGAGGTGTGGCAGGAGGAGGGGCATTTCTTCCTGGGGCAGGGGAAGTATATTGTGGACATCCTTAGCAGATTCCACATGGAGGATTGTAGACCCATGTCGACACCGATGATCACCAACTGGAAGAAGCTTCATGCTTCAGATTCCGAGTTGGTGGATCCCACATTGTACAGGCAGCTGATTGGTTCCTTGATGTATTTGGTCAACACTAGATCAGATATCTGTTTTGCAGTCAACACGATGAGTCAGTTTATGTGTGAGCCTAGGAAGGTTCACTGGGTGGCTGCAAAACACATTTTGCGGTACTTGCAGGGGACAGTGGATTATGGTCTGGACTACAGACAGGGAGATGGCGTGAGATTGGCAGGATACACTGATTCTGATTGGGCAGGTTGTGCTTCTGATAGGAAGAGCACTTCAGGGTGCTGTTTTGGGTTGGGTTCAGCAGTAGTGTCATGGTTCAGCTGGAAGCAGTAGTCAGTAGCACTGAGTTCAGCGGAATAAGAGTATATGGCAGCCAGTCTAGCTAGTTGTGAGGCTATCTGGCTTCGCAAGATGTTGTTTGGCTTATTTGGTCAGCCGTTGAGACCTTCAGTGATTTACTGTGATAATCAGAGTTGCATTAAACTCACGGAGAATCCAGTATTTCATGACAGGTCAAAGCATATCGGGATCAGATATCATTTCATCAAAGACTATGTTCAGAAGGGAGTTGTGAAGCTTGAGTATATTTCCACTGATGAGCAGGTTGCAGATATCCTTACCAAAGCCTTACCACGGGGCAAGCATGTCTACTTCAGAGACAAGATGGGTGTGGTGAGGAACACCTTCCTCGGTAAGAGGGAGTGTTGAAATTTGGTACCAGAGGACAGGTGGTTCCCTTAGGCTTTGATCTTTGGCCTAGGGAAAAGTGTCCAAAAGAATTTAATTTTTCTCCTAAAGTGACTTTATAATTTTATAAAGTTAAATCTAATTTAAAAGTGACTTTAAGTGATAAAGTTACTAAGTCTAATTTTAAAGTGACTTTTATAAAGTCAATGAAAAATTAGAAAGGAAAAGTGACTTTGGAAATAAATGACTAAGTGGGTCCTTATTAAAGTGGGGTGAATTAAAAAATAAAAAGTGAGATTTAAATGAGCATTTAATCTCAGCCATTGATCTAAATCTATTTCAGCCATTGGATTTAGAGATCACCCAAAAGTCACTTGGAGTTAAATTAAGGGAGGAAAAGGAGGAAAATATCACATTCGATTCAATTCTTTCATGAGAAGATTGGGAGAAGGAGAGCAAGAGAGCAAGAGAGATTTCTGAACAGGGAGGAGAATGAGACAACAACTTGGCACACATTCCAAGGTAGCAGTTGAGCAGATTTGTATAGCTGATTCAGCACACAGTGAAAGGCAGATTTTGGCACGATTTTCGAGAGGTTTGCAGAAAAATCGAGGAGCAGTTTGCTGGTTTTTCTGCACGCAAAACGAGAGCCATACAACAACATTTAATGCTGAAAGTGGGCACGAAAATCGAGGAGCCCGTACAACATTTATTGTTGTCCTGTTTGCTGTAATTTCCAGTTTGCTGTGAAGCATGGGAAAAGAGATAAGTTGTAAATTTTCTTGCTGATTTTTTTTTTGCTGAAAATTTCTCACTATAAAAGGCAATTTTCAGAAATAAATAAGAGCTCTCAAACTGTTTTTTCCCAAGAGTTGTAGGGGGCTTTTCCAGGGTCACATTGACCAAAAATCTCAGTGTTTAAATGTGTTTTAATGGCTGTTTATTACTGCTGATTTTTATTTCTGCAATTTCCAGCATTCTGTAAAATTTCCAGAATTTGTGTTTTCAGCAAATTTATTTTTTTCAGCTTGTTAAATGTATGGTTATGGGAAAGGGCATTTAACTATATGGGAGAAATAAGGAGAAACTGAAAACCGGGGTGGGAAAACAGAAATTTCTACATAACGAATCATTTTTCCAGCTAAATGTATAAAATGTATTAGGATCTTGTTGTAACTTTTGAATGAGTGCCCACACTTATTCGTCATTCTTCCATTCATCCCTTGCTTCGTTTATCCAATATGGTTGGATAATAGAAATGGCACAAAGCAATGCTTCGACATCCTCATCCTTGTATAGATAATCTTCAGCAAAATCACATGATCAATATTTTGACAAAATATTGATCATGTGATTTTGCTGAAGATTATCTATACAATGTTATGGATCACAGAAGTCTAAACTCCTTAATAAAATCCTCATCCTTTCTTGAGAGTGCATCTGCAACAACATTTTGCTTCCCTTTTTTGTAGATTATTTCAAAGTTATAACCCAACATCTTTGTGACCCATTTTTGCTACAGCTCTTCCGAAGATAATCTTTGTTGTAAAAATTATTTAAGACTATTATGATCCCTTTTTACCTTGAAGTGTCTTTCCATTAGGTAAGGTAGCCATTTCTTAAGTGCATGTAGTATTTCCAACATTTCCTTGTCATAAATAGCTTTTTGTAACTACTTTCCTTTGATTGGACAACTTTCGAAAGCAATGAGTCTTTCTTCTTGCATTAAAACACCACAAATTCCATTTCTTGAGGGATCACATTCCACAATAAAGGTTTTTGTGAAGTCTGGCATAGCTAAGACTGGTGCTTGGGACATTTCCTCTTTAAAATGTTCAAAGGCCTTCGTTGCTTCTGGAGTCCATGAAAATGCATCTTTCTTCAATAATGTTGTTAGAGTTGCTTCTATTCTCCCATAATTCTTAATAAAATTGCGATAATACTCTATCAACCCAAGAAATCCTCACAGATGCTTTATGGATGTGGGGATTTTCCATTCCTTAATGGATTTAATTTTGTTAGGGTCTACCTTAACACCTTCATGAGTTATAATATGACCCAGATATTCCACCCCTTGTACTCCAAAGAAACATTTGGAGGTTTTTTCATATAATTGTTTCTCCTCCAATAGTTTGAACACCCTGTTAACATGTTGAACATGATCCTTCCAAGACTTGTTGTATATTAGTATATCATCAAAAAATACTAACACAAAGTTTATAAGGAAGGATTTGAAAATGGAATTCATTGAACCTTGAAATGTAGAAGGTGCATTAGTAAGGCCAAAAGGCATGACCAAAAATTCATAGTGACCCTCATGAGTTCTAAATGTTGTTTTCGAAATGTCTTTAGTATTCATTCTGATTTGATGATATCCTGAACGAAGATCCAACTTGGTGAAGTAAATTGATCCATGCAATTCATCCAATAATTCATTAATGACAGGAATAAGAAATTTATCTTTAATAGTGAGCTTGTTGAGCTCCCTATAATCCTCACACATGCACCATGATCCATCCTTTTTGTGCACCAATACTACTGGAGCATAGGAAGAACATTGACTAGGTTGAATTGTACCAGCCTCTATCATTTTTGCAACCATATGTTCAATTTCACTCTTTTGGGCATAGGGATATTTGTAAGGCCCGATGTTTGGAGGAACACTTCCTGGAATCAAATGAATAGCAAGATCATGATCACGAATAGGTGGGAGGCCTTTGGGAGTTGCAAATACCTTGGAATGATTGTCCAATAATTTTTGGATATTTCGAGAAATAAATGATTTCGATGTGGGAACCTCTAGTGAACATAATTGTGCAATTACGCCTCGTTTCTATTTCTTTAGAAGATTTGTCATGACGTTAGAGCTTCTTATCTTTCCCGGTTTCCCTATGATACCCCTTAATTCAAATTCCTTTCTTTCCGAAAATTTTTCAAGAAAAGCTATTGAAAATTAAAATCTATCATAGCCAAAGATTGTAGCCATTGAACTCCTAATACAACATGAGCACCACCCATTGGAATGGAAAGCATTGGACTATTCAATACATATTCTCCCATGGATAACTTGATATTATGACACTTTCCAGAGAAATTTATGGTTCCTCCATTTGCAACCATCACTTGACACTCTGGTGCTGGATACAGGAAGCAATTCAATTCCTTGGCTATCTTACAATGAACAAAATTATGGGTATTGCCCGAATCAATCAACACTATTACCTTTTTATTCTTGATATGTCCTTATATATTGAGATTTTGAGGAGTGGTAATTCTTGCCAATGCATTACAAGATATGGTTGGATTAATTTCTTCTTTATCTAGGGTTTGTTCCTGGTGTGTATCGTCTTATTTTGACGTTTCTTGTTCCCTTTCTTCCTCCTCTTCACAATCTATGTAAAATAATTTCTTCTCAGCACACTTATGACCTTTAGTGTATTTTCTATCAAAAATGTAACAAAGCCATTTTTCTCTTTTTTCTTCCAATTGTTGTGTGTCAACATTGTAGGGTGTGGAAGGCTTGGGGAAACAACACTTCCATCTATATAGTTGTGAGGGGTAGGCTTCCTTGTTGCCATAATTTTGCTTTCATTTTTTCTTTCCAACCTGAATACCTTATCCAATGAATCAAGTTCCCAAAGGCGAACCTCATGTTGGATGTTATCCTTTAATGACCCTATGAACACATCGATCCTATGCTCCTTTGGAATATATTTTACCCTTATATTCAATTTTTGAAAGTCCTCAATGTGCTCCACCATTGAGCCCTTTTGTTTGAGATTTATCAATTGGCTAAAAAGAATGTTGCTTTTTGTATCCTCATAATGTGCTATCATTTCTTCCGTAAGAATTTCCAAAGTGAAATTTTTTTTACAAGAGAAATTCCATCGATACCATACAAACTGATTGGGTTCCAAATATAAAGTTGCAATGCGTACCTTTTGTGTGTTTTTCACATTGTGGAGATTGAAATATTGCTCCATCTTTAGTATCCATGTTACGGGATCTTTGACATCAAAATTCCTCATATCAATATTTGGAACATGGTGGGTCTTCAATCCAATGTTAGAGTCTATGAAGTCATGATTAACATTTATTTGTTCTCATCATGAGTTTCCTCTACTACCCTTTCGCCATTAGTAATCATTTCTTGTAGCAACTTTGTCAAATCTATCTTGAAATCTTCCATGTTACCTTTAAGTTTTGCTTCTATACCATCCATATTAGCTTCCATCGCATCCATCTTATCTTCCACACCATTTATCTTAGCTTCCATGCCTTATTTAAACCATCCATCTTAGCTTCTGTTACTTTTTGTGGGAGTGAAATTTGTTTCACTTGGTCTTGTAACTTTGATATATCATGTTGCATTTCTTCCTCTTCTTCATGACTCATGGTAGAGATTTCATGTTGCTTACTATGTGCTTCCATTTTATTTCTCGGGGGCATCAATTAATGATAATTGTGCTTCACTTTGTCCTCTGAATTATTTCAAACTAATTTTTCAAACCAAACTTATGCAAAATTTTAAAAAGACTACACACTTTTTTCTCTTTATAGGATCTAGATATTGAATATGTTTTATTTATGTAATTGTGGATCTCTAAGGTCTCAAATTTCGGCTTGTGATAGCCCTTTGAGTCCTCTTTCCAACCCCACAAGTTTGATCACGATTGGATTCTCCAAGAAAGAGTTATGCCCAATCTCCTGTGATGACCTGATTATAGTCTAGTTCTATAGAAATAACTTGTACGACGTGCCACGTGTCATTGTTTGGAACTTCGGCCCCAAAAATGAAACCAAACCAACTACATTCCGTCATTTTTCTATCATTTTTTATGAAATTTGAATCCAATGCTCAGAGAGAAAGTTATGGTTGTTTTTCCAAGGTGACTTATTTGAGATCGAATTAGGGAGCCTGCAAAAACCCTAACTTCCTCAGTTCATATCTCCAACAATATAGAGAGACAAGATCTAAAGTTCGGTCACGAGGTTCATCACGGTTTTGGATCAAATGGGTTTTAATTTCAACTTTTGAAACATCGTAGAAAAAAAGTTATATCAACAATTATATGATGACCTATTTGAAGTAGCGAAACCCTAGAGTCCAAAGCTTTGATACCAATTGTTATGCAACCAGCTCACAAAATAGAAGAAAAGATAGAAAGACGACTTTAAAATTAGCCTCTTTGAGGGTGAAACATCCTCTACATTAGACAAATGAATAATTCTTGGATGATACAAATGAGAAGACCTCCTTTCTATATATAGGAGTCTAAGGAGTCACAATATAATTAGAGTCGACATAACAATAATAATATAAGGGCACAACAATAACAATGGTGGGCTTCTATGGGGCACAATAATAAAAATATGGGGACACCATGGGCAAAACAATAACAATAATGGGCTACAATGACAATAACAATAAGGGAATACACTAGTATTACAGGGAACTAACACACACTTTATAACTCTCATAGATTTTGTCAGTGAAACCCTAGTGGTGATCCACAAATGACTGGCCTGGAGGGGGCTTCGCTGGATGACGTTGTGGCCTTTCAGACCCTCATTTCTTCCCCATCCAAAAATCCTTGCTCCAAATATTCTCGTTGAACCTCAGAATTACCCTCTCCTTGACATTTTTTCTCACCTTTTTCTCTCACTTTCTCATAAGATTATAGACCCAATCAATGATAAATGCTAGGTTTTGTCTTAAGGAAAGCATTAAAATGATCACCATATTATATTTTCATGTTATTGCTATTTGAATAGATTTTTGCAAATTAGGTATAGAACGCAGCTTATTCTGTAGCTAACTATGGATTCCGTAGCTACTCTCATGGTTTGGCAGGTTCTAGGTGTCAAATAAAGAATTGGGCCACATGGGCATTTCTAGAATCATCTCCACATGGATTCTATCCTATTCACTCGGTCCAGATCAACGGAAAAGAAAGCCTAAGTTCATGGTCAAATATGGAGTCAAAGTACGTTATCCGAAAGCAATAGGACTCTTGATTTTCTCTTTCGTAGCTAATCAAGAGTCTAACAGTTCTGTTGCAAATCTAATTCGAATTAGCCACCTGTAGCTAATCAAAAGTTTAAATAGTCCAATTGGAATTCAAATTAGCCACTTGTAGTAAGTTTATCTCATAAACAGTCATGTTAAATTTAATCCAAATTAGCCACATGTATCAAGTTTATCTCATAAATAGTTATGTTATTTTTCTTTAAATATCGATTGCATGGAACTGAGTTAGAAGTTAGAAGTTAGAAGTTAGAAGGACTTGCGTGTTAAGTTCAGGATTTTTGCTGATACTCTATATTCAGACTTCATTTTTTTCATAATACAAATTTCGTGTTGCCAATGATTGTTTAAAGTGCATCCTTAACTAGCTAGTATTCTAGCCACGCCAGTTGTAGAGGGCCCTTGCATTGAAGGAGGTTTTTCATTTGTTGTTTTTAGTTAAATTTCCATTACTTTGTTTTCTAAATTAGGATGATATTTCATTTCAGTTTTTAATCAATAGCATAATGATAAATCACAATTGCGCAGCCGTGTTCTCCTAAGATATTTCGTGGAGAAAAATGACTCTGTTTCCAAACTGAATTAAGATTGAAGTAATAAGAATACATAGTTGCTTAGTTTTCTTACTATTTTGTCATTCATTTTCTTATAAAAGAATTGTCAATTAACTATGTTAATGGATGTTTTCAAAAGCCATTTCAAGATGATGATGATCCTAAACTAAATGGTTAAATGTCTAATTCATATAGTGATTGAATTTACTCAGTGCATTGTTATTTTCCTAGGAACTTAGGAACTAAAGTATAATTGATTTCTTGCACAACAATTCAAGAGGGTAATGCTTCACATTTGAATGTTGGAGAAATTCAAAAATAAATTAGTTGTTTACAGTTAGTTTTACATGCTTTTACCTTTTTGCTTTCAGATCCTCACTTAGTTGCAAAACTAATATTCCCAATAATCATTTCAAGGAGAGTGATCTAATCATATTCCAAAATTGAATGGCTGAATGTTTAATGAATGCAATTACTGAGTTAACTTCTGCATCAATTTCATTCTTGGTTTTAAGAATTATATCCATGGATTAGGACTAATGATAAGATAAGATAGATGCTTTGTTTTTTTTATTAGGTTCTAACTAGCCAACAGTTCTTGGTCCATTTTTAGGAAATTAGAATAACTTACGAACATTTCCTTTCCTTTAAAATTCATTAGATTCACTAAATTTTCTCATAGTTTCAGGTTGTACATTCTTAGACATCAAAGAACATAAACCCCCCAAAAACAACATAAAATACAAAACAATGAAGTAAGAAAAAGGTTAACTAAGCACATATAGTGCACCACACTTCATCAGCTTACAAACCTCGATTGATAATTTATGCAAGCAATTTAGGACACTAAATTGAATAAACAATTCTCGATCTTGATTTATGAAGAAGGCAAATATTTTTCCCTTAGTGGCATTGCCTCCTAGATTTCAGAGGACCTCCCTGGCTTTCTCTGATTGGCCCTTGTTGGGAAATTTACTGGGATATGGTTGTCCCCTAGATCCATGGAATAATGGATGAGAAATTATTGGAAACCTTTGATGAAAGGAAATATCGGTTTATATGCCTATGGGAATGGATTTTTCACATTTATATTTGAGCTCAAAGAAGATAAGGAGGTAATCTTCCAGAATGGCCCTTATTTCTATGGGGCTAGGGGTATGTACCTAAATAAGTGGTCCTTGGACTTTGACCTAGATGAAGATATCCCAAATGAAATTTTGGTTTGGTTTAATCTCTTGAGGCTTTCTCTCGTATCCTAGAATGATGATTGTCTATTGGTGATCGGGAATGGATTGGGGAAATACATAGAAAGAGTTAAGCTCAAGGGTCATCAATTCGCTTGTGCTAAGATCTGTGTGGAAGTAGATTTGGATAAAGGCCTAACCTTGGAAATCAATCTCACACAAGAAGAATGGATTCATTGTTAGGTTTTGGATTATGAACAAATACCTTTCAAATGTCATCTCTACCACGAATATGACCACTTTGTAAGAGATTGCAAGACGACGTAAACAAGTAAGGGTGAAGAGGAAGAAACAACACAAGAGGAATAATGGGAAACCTAGAAAAAGGGGGGGAATGGAAGAAGAAGGCAAAAAAAATCAATCCATTCAAGGCAAGAGTGTAGCCTCGTCCTCCTCTAATCCATTTAAGGTCCTTCAATCATAGGGAGAAAATGAAAATGAAGTAATGACAAATAACAAGAGGAAAGATGCCCTTGAGGAGGAAGTGGCTCATGGAAAAGAGGAGGAGGGGGGAATCCATGACTAAGAGGGAGTGGAAGAAGAGGAACAAAGAGGACACAACCAAATGCTAAATACAACCCAAAAAGATGATAACTCCTCCCCAACTCAAAATACCGTTGAAATCCCCCCAAGGATGCAAAGAAAGAGACAAAAAGTTTGCCTGAGCAACAAAAGGATAAAGTGATGGACTCTAGGAAGATATTAACAAGGTAACAATTTTAGAAAACGAGTTGGGTCGATGAGATTAGCTGTTAAAAAACATAGAGTATAAAGAAGAATAAAGGGATACATGTGAATAAAATGACTAGAGAAATGGAAATAATCAAAACCAAACACTTGAGAATCAACTCCAAATCCATGACTTGTTAAAGACATCAATGCCAAAGGAGCAGGAGCGCACAAGATAAGGAGGTAATTCTCACAACCCTCCAAGAAAATAATGAAATCCATCTCTTATAATTTTAGGCGTTTGGGAAACGCTAAAAAATCCCTATCAATAAAGTATTAAGTAAAGCAATAAAAGCCACGCATACTTCTTCAAGAAACAAAGATAGAGGAAACAAAATTTTTGAATTCTGCAATTTCTTTTGGAGAGACGGTGTTGGGGTCACCCAAAATTCTTTTGCAGTGTCAAAAAGGATTGGGTATGATTTGTCTAGACTCCATGTTCATTTTTAAAACTTGTATTAAATCTAATAATTGGATAGTTGTGCTTCTAGAAAAGAAAGATACAAAAGAAAGGATATTAGTAATCAATTTTTATGCTTCACTTTCATATGGATATAAAAGTGAATTTTGGGACTCTTTGATATCTTTAAAAGAGGCTTGGTCGCACCTAAACAACATAGTAGGAGGGGACTTTAATACAATTCATTTTTCCTCAGAAAAATGAGGTGGAAACCTAGTCAGGGATCCCTTTAGGGAAAGAATGGAATATTTGGTAAGCGACTGGTATTTAATTGACATCGCGCCAAAGTTAGGAAAATACACATAGACAAATAGGCAAAGTGGAATGTGACACATAGCAACAAGGCTATGCTGCACCTTGTTTCATAGAAATTGGTTTCTTAAAGGTATGGATTTTATTTCATCAATTTTGGCGTAGGAAGTCTCAAATCATCATCCAATATTGCTAGAAGTTGACCCTCCAAAAGTTTTAGGTTCTCTACCCTTTCGATTCAATTCATGTTGGTTAGCTGTTAGGTTATGGTATGTTCTATGCTTATAACAGTTTACTTCTTTTTCTTATTATATTCCACCGATTAGCAATCACAGGTACATAAAGTAAAGTGTAGATAGAACATTAAATGATCGACAAAAAACAAGCCAAGACAAGAGACACAGGATGTGGCGGCTAGCCAGGGACAAACCCCACAATGTGTGGGGAAACCCTTTGATCAAATCTTCTTTTATATTCAATAATTCAACAGAGAGAAATAGTACAATAAATCTGATTCATATCAGCAGTAGCAAACCCTAGATCAGTAGCATCAACATTAGTGGCTTCATTATCAAACTAGGGCAGACCATATCTCACAAACCGACCGTCAGATTGACTTCATTCCACCACCAAAAGTTTCGGCTTCCAGAGGAGGTTCAGATGAACCTATAGCATAGTTTAGATGAGGAGATCTTCTAGGTCATGCAAGTCAATCTTTACTTCTGCAGTTGCAACCTCAGTTTCAGCAGTTTCCGGCTTCAAACTAGGGCAGTCAATATATTGCAAACCGTTCATCGGATTGACTTCATTCCACCACCAAAAGTTGAGGCTTTTAGAGGAGGTTCAGATGAACCTATAGCGCAGTTCCAAAGAGGAGATATTCTAGGCCACACAAGTCAATCTTTACTTCTGCAGTTGCAGCTTCAAATTCAACAGCTTCCGGCTTCACATGTGTGTGAGAGAGAGACCCATTTCAGCGCAGTAGAGAAGAGACTCATATCTGCGCAGTAGAGAGAGAGAGATGTGATGAGATGAGTGAGTCCAAATGAGGAAAAGTCCTCTTATATTTATACACAACGTTGGTGGGTGAATAGATGCGACTGTTGGGCTTCTGAGTTGTAGGTCGGCTTGATAATAAATCCATAATCAAAATAAATTCATATCTCCATGAATACTTATCGGAATTGGATGATCTTTATATCAATCCTACACCTCTCGACGAGAGGAATCTAATAAAATTATTATTAGCCATGAATAAGATGACCCACATGAATTTTTTCCCTGGTTGCCAATTTTAACACTCCCTCTCAACCATGGAGAACTTCATCTGCAATCTGTATATCGGTCGTTACTATTCATCTATCAAATGCACTGCCTTGTACAGCCTGACCCTTGCCCTGCTCTGCTCTATTTTTCCTATTCTTCTTTGTCTTGTTCTGCCCTGCACTGATCTGTACTGTTTTGTTCTGTTCTACTCTGCTTTTGTCCGAATTATGAAGAAGAAGAAATGATATAGGATGTATCATACTGACTCAAAGTCAGTCTAAGAGTATGTACCACTGGTCCCAGACCAGTCTCAACCAACCCAAAGTCAGAGTCATAGTGAGTACAACTCCAATGGTCCCAGACCAATATCATCCTCCACTGGCTCAAAGTCAGTCTCAGAGTATGTACCACTGATCCCAGACCAGTCTCAACCGACTCGAAGTCAACATCATAGTATGGTACAACTCCTACTACTGGTCCCAGACCAGTATCATTGATCCCAGATCAATGGAGGTCATCCTAGCGTAGGGAGTACGGTAGTTACAATGATGCATCCATTGGTACTACTATGGTCCCTAACTTCATTTCCCTGCTCATTGATTAGATGAGAGGTACTTCCCATGAGTCCCAGACTGCATGGGTAGGATGCCTCGACAGGAGAACTAATCAATCCTGTCCTCACAGGAGAACACATCAATCCTACTACAATTGCCATGGATAACACATCAATCCTGCTACAATTGCCATGGAGAACACATCAATCCAGGCCTCACAGGAGAACACATCAATCCAGGCTTCCATGGAGAACACATCAATCCAGGCCTCACAGGAAAACTAATCATCCTGCTACACAGGAGAGTGAATCATCCTGTTCCACAAGAGAGCGAATCATCTTGTCCCACAAGAGAGTGAATCATCTTGTTCCAGTGTGCACCACCAGGGGAGGGTGAGTCACCCTGTGGTCATATGTTGCTCCAGTAGGAACCACAAGCCCTCAGAGCTCCCAGAGCTCAATGTATGCAACATGCAGGAACCTTGTACAAGGGTTTCTTGCCGACTCCAAGTCGTTTGGGAAAATCACAGATTAGATCTTTCCTCAGGGCTTTGACAAGGTGTATCAACCTGTACATCATCTTAATGTGATGGAGCTTCCTTGCTCATCGACTTACCATATCCTAGATGATGTCTATCTACTGGAGCAATTGACGAATATGGGATTCCTCAATAATCGAATCCACCTTTGGTTGTTATAGAGAATCATAGTGGTATCCAATGTAAATCGAAACAACTCACTGAAGAGCTTTCACAACCAGACTGCTTCACATGAGGTTATGCTAGCAACAATATATCCTGCTTCGACAGTGCTCAAAGCCACCGACTTCTTCTTCCTGCTCATCTAGGATATCGAAGCAGATCCCAAGGTGAAACAGTATCCGGAAGTGCTCTTACGGTCCACCACACTGCTTGCCCAATCAACATCAGTATATCCAAGTAGTCTCACATCTCCGACAGTGTATCTTAATCCATGAGAGATTGTGTCCTGAAGACATCTCAGAAGATTCCTGGCATCAGTCCAGTGAGGCTCAACCAAATATGAGCTCACAATGCTAACTGCAAAACATATGTTCGGACAGAGTTTCACCATGAACATCAATGCGAATGAGTTTTTGAAACTCAGAGGCATTTCCAAAGTCTGGTCCGACATCACTACCATATAACTTCTAAAATTTAAGATCCTCGAGGTAGTCACAGGCTTGCAGTCCATCATACCGAATCTTTCCAATATATTTACCACATATTTTCCTTGAGATAGGAAAATTTCCCTTGGCTTCTGCCACACTTCAAGTCCTTGGTCCTTCATTTCAAATTTAGAAACCATCTCCCTCTTACATTTGTGAATGAGAGGGTTTGCACAGGTTAGAAAGAGGTCATCCACATACAACACCAGTATGAGAGGCTTGTCATCTTCAACCTTAAAGTAAAGGTTAGGATCAGTTTCACTCCTAGTGAATCCCAGCTTCATCAAGTAGCTATCGATCCTCTCATACCATGCTCGGGGTGCTTGCTTCAACCCATAGAGAGCCTTCTTCAACCTGCATACATGAGATTTTCAATCATAAATCTCAAATCCTTCAGGTTGCTACACATAGACCTCTTCTTTGATAGAACCATGCAAGAACACAGTCTTAACATCCATCTGATGTAGGTTCCATCCTTGTGAAGCCACAAGGGCTATGATCAAGCGGATGGTCGTATATCTGGCAACAGGTGAAAATATCATAGTCTATACCTCCCTTCTGGGATAAACCACGAGCAACAAAATGAACCTTATAATTTTCCATACTTCCATTTACTGCATGATTTATCTTGTAAATCCATTTTGAAGTAACAATTGTCTTGTCCAGGGTCTGGGAACTACTTCCCAGACATCATTCTCCATAATAGACTCATATTCTATGGTCATAGCATCCTTCCATAGTTAATGCTTGATGCCATATGAGAATGATGAAGGCTCATTTTGTATGATCGTGCTCATGATGGTCAGGTATCCATGATACCTGTTAAGTTTCTTACTTTGATGGAAGGTTCCTCAGGGTGCAGCATGTCCTTCAGCATCATCAAGTATCCCCCTAAGCCATGAAGGCCTCTTCCTAGAAGAGGAAGGCTCATGTGAAGGAGGATCAATTGGATCTATGGGTTCTTCTACATCAGGCATTCATTCATCATCCTTTTCTTTCAGTTCCCTGGTGTCAGCTTCTTGAGAGCTCCTCAAATTCGAAAGATTGTTCACCTTGTTGAGAGCCATATCTTCGTCAAAGGTGACATCATGACTAATCACGACTTCCCTTTGACTGGTGGTGAACATTTCTTCAGGAGTTTAGGAACCCAATGCTTGATGAGGGCATCGATTTTGTACATATACGGCGGTGATTGTAGTTTCAACCCATAGAAAATTTGGAAGTCTTTGATCATGTAGCATGGCCCGGACAGCTTCCATCATCGTGTGGTTCTTCCTTCCCACCACACCATTCTGCTCAGGAGTATGTGGTGAAGTAGTCTCCCTCTTAATGCCAACCTCAGGTATGCCTAAGTAAACCAATTGTAATATATCAGAGGTCTTGCTTTGCCTGGAATGGTCCCCTTTTGAGCTTTCCTTTGGTACATCCCGGACATACACCTTCTTTCTCTACTTGGAATTCGGGCATCCCTGTTACCATCTGTCTTACATCGAGTAGAGCTTTGTAATGAAGGTGGGCAAACCTCCGATGCCAAGGTTCGGACTAAAGGGATGTGTCATAAGACATGACACCTAGCAGACTTCCATCGACCTGATATAATGAATCAACACTAAACCCAAGGGTAAAGGCATATTTAACATTATTTTTCCATATACGTACCTTGCCATCACTGAAGGTTACCTTGTAGCCTTTTTCTTCTATTGCCGAGATGGACACTAGGTTCTTTTTGAGGTCAGGTGCATTTAATACATCCTAGACTTTCTAGCCTTCTTGAATGGTTGCCCTCTTCCTTGATTTCCCGCATTCCTTTTTCCTTTGTTGTTGAATTTTCCATTCCTTCGATTACCATGAGAGGGATTTTAATCATCATCACGGTGATGGTCCTTTCTATCAGGGCATTCCCTTGCATAGTGACCTACTTTATTGCAAATGAAACATCATCCTTTTCTTCCACCCTTAAATCCAGCCTTTCTTTTCGATTTAGACCCAGAATTATTTCTTTTCTTAGCATGAGAAGAAAAAGTAGCAGGAGGACCTTTAGGCAAGGGCATTTCCTTCTCTTCTACCCTTGTTTGTTCTTGAATTCATCTAGCCATTAATTCCTCGAAACTAGGAATTACATTATTGTTCAGAAGAGTAGTCCTGAACACATACCATTCAGATGGTAATCCTCCGAGAGTTGTGAGTGCCATTTCTCTATCAGTAATGGTTTCCCCAATAGATAGGAGATCGTTCTTGATCTCGGTGATTCTTAAGAAGTATGCTTGCATACTTTCATCTTTACCCTTCTTGATTTCCCTCAACTTATCTCTAAGAAACAAAACTTGATTTGCATCATTAACTTTAAATAAACTCACCAGTCTGTCGTAGATTTTCTTGGAGGTGTCTAGATCAGAGATGTAGGCCAACAAGCGCTTGTCGATAGAGTCCCGGATGATCTTCTTTGTTTCGACTTCTCCATTTTTCCATTTGTTCCAGGCAGCAGCTGATGCATTTGATGAAGGCTCAACAATATTGCCTCTTACATGGTCCAGCACTCCTTGATCTTCAAGGGTTAGATCGATAGACATCTTCCATCCGTGATAGTCAGCTTTCTCACGGAGCTTGTCTTCGGCAGGAAAGAGTGTTGAGGACCCCACAGTTCTTTTAGGATAGCCTTGCCAATCTTCTCTTCAATGATTGCTCTTGCTCTTGCTCGGGCTTTGTCTTCACCTCAACTCCGATACCATGTTAAGTTATGGTATGTTCTATGCTTATAACAGTTTACTTCTTTTTCTTATTATATTCCACCGATTAGCAATCACATGTACATAAAGTAAAGTGCAGATAGAACATTAAACAATCGATAGAAAACAAGCCAAGACAAGAGAGACGGGATGTGGCGGCTAGCTAGGGACAAACCCCACAATGTGTGGGGAAACCCTTTGATCAAATCTTCTTTTATCTTCAATAATTCAGCAGAGAGAAATAGTACAATAAATCTGATTCATATCAGCAGTAGCAAACCCTAGATCAGTAGCATCAACATTAGCGACTTCATTATCAAACTAGGGCAGACCATATCTCACAAACCGACCGTCAGATTGACTTCATTCCACCACCAAAAGTTTCGGTTTCTAGAGGAGGTTCAAATGAACCTACAGTGCAATTCAGATGAGGAGATCTTCTAGGTCACGCAAGTCAATCTTTACTTCTGCAGTTGCAGCTTCAGTTTCAGCAGTTTCCGGCTTCAAACTAGGGCAGTCAATATCTTGCAAACCGTTCATCGGATTGACTTCATTCCACCACCAAAAGTTGCAGCTTTCAGAGGAGGTTCAGATGAACCTACAGCACAGTTCCAAAGAGGAGATTTTGTAGGCCACGCAAGTCAATCTTTACTTCTGCAATGCAACTTCAAATTCAACAGCTTCCGACTTCACATGTGTGAGAGAGAGAGACCCATTTCAGCACAGTAGAGAAGAGACTCATATCTGCACAGTAGAGAGAGAGAGATGTGATGAGATGAGTGAGTCCAAATGAGGAAAATTCCTCTTATATTTATACACAATATTGGTGGGTGAATAGATGCGACTGTTGGGCTTTTGAGTTGTAGGTCGGCTTGATAATAATTCCATAATCAAAATAAATTCATATCTCCATGAAACTTATCGGAATTGGATGATCTTTATATCAATCCTACACCTCTCGACGAGAGGAATCTAATAAAAATATTATTAGCCATGAATAAGATGACCCACATGAAGTTTTGCCCTGGTTGCCAATTTTAACATTAGCAGAATATGGTGTCCTTGAATTAATAAGAAGAGCCTAGATGGCCCCAATGGGCGTATCACCCTCCCTCTTTTGGGAATCCAACTTTAGAGCAATTAAAAAATCCTTATGAGCTTGGGTAAAAGAAAAATACATTCCACTAGGTTAGAAAAGAAACTAGCTAGTCAACTAGAGCAACATCAAATCTTGATCGACAATAGCATAGTGGAGACTTGCCACACTAAGAAAGAAAAGGAATTGAGCAAACAAATCTACTCGTTAAGTAGGTAGGAGGAAGAGTATTGGAGGCTATGGTCAAGAAGCACATGGCTAAGAGCTAGAGATAAGAACACATATTCTTTTCACAAGCAAGCTAAGTCCCAAGAAATCCAAAATTGGGTTAAGAAAATTTCCCTCGAAGGAAAGCCTAAACTAACAAATTTCTATGACATAAAGAAAGGGGGCTCCCTTTATTTTTAGAAGCTATATATTGAGGATAAATATATAGATCTAGAACTAGAGAAATTTTGAGATCTAAAATGGGTCTCCTAAGGAAATTATAAAATAATAGAGGAAATAATAAAATAAGATTAGATTACATCATCAAATTTTAGAGGGAAAAAAGAAAAAAATATTTTTTCAACTTGTATTTTCAACTTATCTCCCTACGTTTTTACTCAAATTTCAAGAGGGAGCACTTGTTGGATGCATAATTTGATTTCTCATCCAAAGAGTTCCCATGTTGCATACTTTCTATGGACCATTATACATGAAAAAATAGAAATACATGAAAAAACGTGATTGCAATCACATTTTTCATGTATTTCTCATTTTTTGTATATCGGGGTCCTTCAAAACTATGCAACATGGGTACTCCTTGGATGAGGAATTAAATTATGCATCCAAGATGTGTTCCCACTTGTAATTTGAGTAAAACCATAGGGAGATAAGTTGAAAAAGTAGTTTTTTTTTGTTTTTTTAATATTTTTACATTTTTACACCAAAAATGGTGAATCATCCCCCATGGTTGATATCATCATATTGAATCTTATTGGTTCTTATAAAGTTGATTTTGGTTGTACATTTTTGTTTTGAGGCCCATTTTAGATCTCAAAATTTCTCTAATGATAGGGTTGGGGAGTTTTTATCATGCATTCCTTTAATTTTCTTAGATTCTGATAATCAACAACTAACCAAGAATATTGATGAATCTGAGGTAATAAAATCAATATGGTCTCTGGACCTAGGCAAAGCCCCAAGACCTGATGGTTTCTCTGTAAGCTTCTTCCAGAGATTTTGGCCTATGATAAACAAGGACCTTCTAAAGATGCTAAATTAGACCCAAAAAAGGAACAAAATTGGTGGAGTACCAACTCCTCCTTCCTCACTCTAATCCCTAACAAGTCCAAACCAGTGAACTTTAATCGCTCTAGAGCCATCTATTTATGCAATGCAACTTACAAAATCCTCACTCAATTCATAGAAAACAACTTAAATAAGATTATGCCGACATTTATGCAACACCGTAAAATTCTGAAAAACATTATACTTGTTCAAGAAGCCATCCACTCCAACCAAGAGAGGGGGGAACCTGGCCTTTTTATTAATTTAGGTATTTCCAATGCATTTGATCATGTTAGGAATTCCTTTACACTCTTAACTCTTGATAAGTTGGATTTTAACAATGAATTTATTTTATGGATAAAGGCATGTATGAGTGCTCCTTAAATTGCTCGATTATTAAATGGAAGACACTCCCCTTTTTTTGTTGCTTCCAAGTGGCTAAGGCAAGGGTGTCCTCTTTCCCCACTCTTGTACATTATACTTGTTGAGACCCTAAGTAGAAATTTAGAGCACACCAGGTTAGAAGTGATCTTGATTGGATCATCATATTGTTTGTAATCCATCTCAATTCATTTAGGGTGGAAAAAGTGGAGGAATCATCTCACGGGACCATTTTTACCAGTGGGACCCAGTTTGCCGAAACAAGGTTTGAAATCTTTCGGGAGTGTTTTGAGGAATTAAATGATTTTTTTTGGAGGTAAAACTTTATTGCTTTAATGTGCCACCTTTTCATTCTATTCTACACACATATATCTTTCCAATGGTGCAAGAAGAGCATCAATCAAATTTTGTATGCAAAAGTTATGCCACTCATAAGTTGACCTTCTTGTTTTCACACCTATAGTTCAGGAGGATGACGCATCAGCCCCTATTATTCATGGAAAATGGGCTAGCCACGTGTTTGTGATGTAAAAGACTCTAGAAGATTCTATATTGTAGTTATAGTTAAGATTTGATGTAGTCAAACTTAACCATTAGTAGGCTAGCGGGTTGTGTTATAATCAGGCCACTAGGAGGAAGAGGCATTCCATTCTTTCGAGAGAATTTTGTTCCATAGATGAGAAAATATGCTAGGAGAGATAGGAGGTAGATCACACAAAGAGGATCTGTGCACTGTAGTAGCCCACGGGCCATATGCATTACTTCTTTGTACCTACAACCATATTTCTAAATAGAGAAAGAGAGTGAACGGACCTCACCTTTCAACTGGGTTTTCTCCCGAAAGGGTTTCCCAGAGCATATATTGTCTCTTATGTGTGTGTGAGAGCTTATTTTTTCATTCTCTACTTTTTTGCATAATTTCTACTCGCAATCATGCACTAATTATAGTTAAATTTACAGATCTAAAGTTTTAATAAAACTGTAATGGTGTAGAAATTTAGAAGTTTAATATATTATTATCAAATCTATTGTGACGATTTATCCAGTGGAATATCCACGATAGTTTACGGATCAAGAAGGTTGGCTTACGGGCATTATTATTACTGGAAATGTAAAATAAATGAATAATTCACAATTTGTGGATGATACGCTTCTATTAGGAGCAACTTTGAAATAATCACGTGTTGTTTTAAATCCATCTTATACAATTACCTTGACCTCTCAGGAAGGCTGGTAAACATGAGGAAAATTCAAGTCTTTGGTTGGAACTACAAAGATCTCACGCTTAGAGAAATATCCTATGTTTTAGAATTTTCAATGGAAATTGGGTGTAGATCCTTTAAATATTTAGGTGTTCCAATCTCATTGGGGGCCTAAAAATAGAAGATTGGGATGACATCTTTCAAAAATTCAAAAAGAAGATACAATATTTGGGAGCACAATGGCTTAATGTAGCTAGGAAAGTTCTCCTATTCAAATCGGTCTTATACACCCTTCCAATCTACTTGTGTTTAGGCCTTCTTTCCCCCAAGCGCATGATAAATTAGATATGTGGTCTAATCCAAAAATTTATTTGCTAGGGGGGCCAAAGAAGTGAGAAAAAAAACCATCTTGTCAATTGGAACATAGTTCACCTTCCTAATATTATGGTGGATTGGAAATCATGGACTCCCATCTTATGAACTTAGCATTAGGATCCAAAATAGTTTGGCGTCTTATTTATAACACAAATGAGTGGTGGAAACAAGCATTCTTGGGCAAATATTTCCATAAGAAGGGGCTTCTCACAGAAGAAAAGGCACATAATTAAGAGAATTACCAAACTAGATGAGCTCTGAAGGACGGGTGAGACTCAAATAAATATCACAATGGGATGATCATCGAGTGTGGATGGGATGGGTTTGTCCGGGCTTTCCTTTAAACCTCCATCATGAATGGGTATCCTTGTTACCATTGTTGAAGGGACTAAGTTACTCTAGCTAAAGTATCGTACAAAGATCAACACACATGGTTGGATAGCCCCCATCAAAGATATTCAATCAAGGATGGATATGAGAAGCTAGTGAAAGGTTTTCCACACCCAACCCCTTCCAAACCATGGAAAAGTATCTAACATTGGCATGACATTCCCAAGGTTAACATATTTTGTTGGGATTTGGTTCATGGGGAAATTTTAACTGTTGATAACCTCCAAAAGAGAAACATTTAGGGGCCATAAAAATGTGCTTTGTACAAGGAAGAAGAAGAATATATCCCCCAACTCCTTAGAAAATTCCATTTCACTTTGGTTGTGTGGCAGATAACCTTTCCAAAGGTTAGTAATATCAAGGATATCCTAGCCAATTTGATTTATATGTTCGAACTCTAGAGAAAAAAAATACCTTGGATAAGGAAAGCCTCTTTAATAATAGTGCACTATTGGGAGTCCCTCCCAAAATATTTATGTTGGGTGTTCTGGTTAGCTTGAATAGTTTAATATTCAAAGGGGATTGTTCGATTGTTGCCTTGACGAAAATTAAGGCCTTAAATATTCTATTTGAAACCATCACAATGTGGGGATTCAAAACTCAGAATTGGAGGATTTAACCCAAAATGAGAAGGATTAGATTGAAGTTGGTATGTCCTCAAATCATCCCAGTTTCTTCATTCACCATTTGATTCATCTTAAATCTTAAAACATAAAAAAGGATCCAACCAAATTTTTAAAATGGCGCTTGAGTAGAGATCAATTTTCACTTTTCTTCGATGGAGCTTTGAAGGGAAATCATGTGTTGGAAGGAGTGAGAGGGGTTGTC
The DNA here is from genome assembly GCA_031772625.1 of Pinus tabuliformis. Lineage (NCBI taxonomy): Eukaryota > Viridiplantae > Streptophyta > Pinopsida > Pinales > Pinaceae > Pinus > Pinus tabuliformis. The sequence goes on along the minus strand of CM062818.1, from coordinate 919,732,577 downwards.
TTTCACCCAAATGATTGAATGGAGTCACAATATGCTTGGGGTTTGGGAATCTCAACTAACAATCAAGTTGAATTATTGGCTCTATGGCAAGGACTTGAAATAGATAAAACCAAAAGAATTCATAGATTAATGGTCTTTAGAGATTAACTATAGTGATTAGATAGGTAAGGAAAGCTAAAGAAAGTACTTCCACTCCTTTAACTGCAATTTTGCAAAGAATAACTCTGCAACTCAAACATTTTGAGGAAATTGAGTTTCACCCTGTCAATAGACATTTGCAATTCGATTGGTGAGCTAGAAACCAACAATTGAAACCTTCTCTGAAGTTTATCCTTCTGTCAACATGGATAATGGTTTGGCATATGATTCAAAATTCTCATCACTGAAAACTAATGGCGAGGTGCTCTAGGATAAAAAACATTTACTCCTATTTAATGTTTGGGATGAGTAAGTGGCATCAAATTGATTTCTCCTCGGGTATTTTGTGGTTCCCTTAGGAGCGATCACATTTTTCCATGAAGTTGATAGAAAATCAATCATGGGATCATATAATCACACACCCCCCCATATGGGGTACCACATGATTGAATTAATGGAATAAATATACAAGGTTAGAGGTATGATCTCAAAGGAAATGAAATTAATCTTCCTCGGTTGGTGAAATTGAGGCAGGAAGGGGATGTCTCTTCACTATAATCTTAATATAAGGATGGAAAAGATTGTATTCACCATGTATTCCAAAATGAACCCTGGAAGCAGGATGTTGAAGGCCTATCTCGAATTATAATTGTGATCTGAGGCATTGTAAAGGGGAATAGGGACATGAACCAACGCCACTAGTCACAGGAAAGGATGAACCAATTCTTGGAAAGGATATCTGAGGTGGTATAAAACATGTTGATTTATCTGAGAGAAAGGGTTGGATTGGTTGATAGGGAAAGGAAGGCTCACTTGTAACTTCTAGACAAGAAGTTTGAGTTCTACAGAGTTAAATAGACAGAATTCAAGAAATCATAGAATTAGAACTAGCTCTCTTGGATTTCAGGGTCAACAAGATTGAGGATGACATCAAAAGAGAAATAAAAGGAAAGAAGGAAGAACTAGACACTAATGAGAATCCACCGTTGAAGAAAGCCAAAGGCAAAAAAACTCAAGCATAGTAGGAAAAAGACAAAGCTACAAGTCAGGAAAATGACGAACATGAAGTAGAGCCCTCAACCTCTAGTTAACTTGGCACTCTCTATTTTTGTTAATGTTTTGTAAATATCATAATTTTTTTAGAGTATACTTCAAGGTCTATTGTAGAAACTAGATTAGTCTAGCTGCTACGAAAAGTCATAGCTATAGGAAGGAAACCTCCTGGAATTGTAATTTTTTTGTCATATGAGCAAGATGAAATACGTAAAAGACTTGGCCTTGACTCCAGATTTTGTTTATAGTATAATATAATTATACCTTTCATATATATATATATATATATATATATATATATATATATATATATATATATATATATATATATATATATATATATATAATTTTACATTATAACACAATTATCCATTTCTTTTAAATATATATAACACAATTAATATATATATATATATATATATATATATATATATATATATATATATATATATATATATATCTATCTATATATAATTTTATTCTCATTTTTTTTTATATATTTTTATATTTTTTTAAATGCTTTATTAGTTGTAGCTCATGGAGCATAGAGTAGAGAATGATCGGGTGTTCTATTAAGGCACTCCTAAACGTCACCAGTATGAACTCCATGGGAAAAAATCCAGCCATCCTAAGGGCTAGTGTGGCCCAGGATGAGTGCAATCCATGGGTGATTTTGATGGCTTAGATTCCCCTGGGTCATGATTACTCAAACCATAGGTTAGGCATGCTAATCATGTCTGGACTAATATAACCTAGCAAATAAAAAAAATGTTTTACTAGTGTTTATTTTTATACCTTATATTAAAACAAATTTTCCCATGGGGGTTAGATTAAATGAGGATCATCTTGATAATGAAGTGTTATGCTTCTTGATATTCCAAGTTCAAACCTACCCATGGGTTAACCAACAAGGAAAACAAAAATCTTATTATTTCTAATTTGAAGGTTATTTTTTCCTTTAATATATGTTTAGAATTTTTAAGGTTAAATTTTATTTATTTTATTTTGAAAAAAATTAATAGTGCTCATGCCTCTGCTCCTTGATCCAGTTTCTTATGTTACCAATCCCATTCCTAGATGGCTCCCATGACCCCTCCAAAGTCCTCTCTAAGAGGGGGGGCATCCCCCCCCCCCTCTGCTTGATCCTGCTACTGCATCCTTCCTATCCCTCATTTCCTCATTTGACCCTACCCACGATCGTCTCTTTGTTTCCAAATTCATAAAGTGTTTGGATTACATCCCCAAGATTGATTTTCCTCCCTCAATTCCTCGCAAGGAAAGTCTCTCCCTTGAACAGTGAGGCCTAGTAGGGAAATTTATAGGACTCTAGCCTTCTTCAAAAACAATGCATAGATGGATATAATGAAATTGGTCTCCAAAAATCAAAGGGAAAATCTTAGCTCTCTTTTGTGGAAGAGGATACTACACTGTCTACTTTAAATCCTAGAAGGAAGAAGATTTAATCTTCAGGAATTGGCCATACTTCATGGATTGAAGAGGTATTTATTTAAATAAATGGACTCCATATTTGATTGAGAATGCGATGTCCCTAGTGTAGTTTCGGTATGGGTTTGCCTCCCCACCTTCGTCTACACTGCTAGGGAGACAACTCAGTAAGAACCATAGGGAATTCTCTTGGACAATACATAGGTTGAAGCGAGCCAAAGGAGAACATGCATGCATGCACAAGGATCCGCGTGGAAGTTGATTTAGCTAGAGGAATTCCCGATGCATTGAAGCTCAAGTTCGATAATTAGTTACACATACAAAAACTAGACTACAATCAACTTCCCTTTAAATGTAAGGTATGTCACAAATATAACCATTTTTCCAGCAAATGTTCAAAGCAATCTATATCTGAGCATCAAGAGCCTCGAGAGGAACAATGGGAAATAATCAATTGTCAAAGCAACAATCACAACAAATTCCCAAAACAATCTAATCCTTACTTACCTGGAATCACTTTGTTGGCCCCTAATCCAACCTCTTCCCTTCCATCTTCCATCTTCCATTAAAGGAAACACCCCCATCTCATTAAGGGGATTCCATACCTATATCCTCCAATATCTTCGATATTATGGTTAATATTCCTTTAGATCCAATAGATTTTCAAGCCACAACTGATCATGAAGAGGTAAAGGCTCCAAAAGAACAACTCCCCTTAATTTAGCGATGCATTATCCACCAAATCCATAATCCCTCTTTCAACTCAGTAGATCCTCTAAAAGTTAAAAAACTGACACATGATGACTCCATCTCCCTTCTCCTCAACAACACCCCCCCCCCCCCCCCCGCCCACCACATCGCCTCTCTGAATCCTTCAATGCCCACCTTTGCTAGAATTCTGACCAAAATAAGAGCTAAAGAAACATCAACACCCTTGTAAGCATTACAAAAGAAATCATGAAGAAAGTCCAACAAAGAATGTCACAATGAAGCAGCGGAAAAGGACATGGAAATCATGGGGACTTCATTGGGGGGGGGGAATACCATACCACGTCCATTCATATTGGGGGATATATATTGAGGGAAAAATGACATAATGTATTGAGCATGTAATAGGGGGTAGAGGATTTTTATATTAGCAAGTATAAAAAATGGAGCTCAAAGTTAATGAAAAAATATAAAGGGGTGTAAAAAATGTTAATGAAAAAATGGATACCTACAATATCTGGTGAAAGTAGGGGTTTTTTTAATTGGGAAGGTGTATTGGGTTCATATTGGTAGGGGGTTAAATAATGTGATTTTTAGAAGCATTTTCCAATATGTAGTCAAATTAAGGGTATTATTTAGTAATCCATGAACACACATGCTATGTCATAGGTTCATTTAGTGAAGTCTCCATGATGGAAATGGGAATCCAAGAACCTATTGATTCATTTTTAGGTAAAGGAAAAACATTGAAAGAGCCTCAGATCCAGACAAGGAAAGTTAAAGGATCTGCTAACCCCTCTCAAGGTAAATAAGGAACTTGGTCTCCTAGAATTGTAGAGGCCGTGGGAATGCTCCAAAAATAAGTGTAGTGAAATAACTAATCATAACAGAAAAAACCCACAATACTATTATTCTAGGAGACCAAATCAAATGAAGAATAAATGGCATCTGTAATAAAAAAAATTGGCAAATATTTCGAAGGGATAACAATCAACACAAGAGGATGAATATGAACAATAGGGAACCATACAATTTTGGATATACAAAATACCCATTGAGAGAAGCATTGGATAAAGAAAGATTTTAAAACAAGCAAAGTGGAAAGACCTTCTTAGTCTATAATATTTATGTTGGACAATGTTTTTCATTGATGTCAAAGTATCCATTTGAGTGATTCACTTGTTAGATTAGTGAATGGGTACTGAGTTCGTAAAATCACACTTGATGACCTCTAAACAAAGGACACCTCTCCTTGGAACATTGATAACATCTATTGATCCACAACATAAATGCATGATATTCATTAGATGTCTGATCTTCATTTGTAGGATGTGCTGAAAAGCAAAGGCTTAACCAACCACTTTATATAGGATGCACTGAAAAACAAAGGCTTAGTCTACCAACCACTTATAGCTACAATATTGAAAGATGGGATCTCATTAGCTTATAGCAGCATGATAATCTTGGTGAAAAATGAACTTACCTGCTATTCATGAAATCCATTTCAGACAATCATATATTCTTTTTATAGTTTGTAAGAACTTCTATTTCAGGCTTCAAGAGCATTCTTGTACTAAAGTTTAGTATAAAGTGTATACACCAAAAATTGTTTAGATTTTGTTTGGAGTTATTTTCAGGGATAAGTGTTATCTGTTTAGTGCGTTTATAGTCAATGGTGCCGACAAACTCTTGTGACACATCAATCGAATCTAAGTTAAATATAATAAGTCAGCTCCAAATAATAAATGGTCAAGTCATTTATGCTAAAGGAGATCTCTCTTCAAAGGGTCAGTCATCCCCATTATAGTATTGTTCAACCATTATATATACACCAAGATCATGGGAAATTGATGATGAAAACAAAGATCATCTAAGATTAGAGTAGTTTGAGCTCTGAAGCTGAAAATATACATCTTAAGAAGGTCGAATCACTTAAAGTTTGAAGTAACGTCCAAAGAAAAACCACATCTTCCTGGAAGCTGACCTGAAGTGCACCCAAGAAACCTTTTTAAACAAATTTTGAGGCAAAATCATAAGAGGAAATTCCATGGAATGAGACAAGCATAAGTTTAGTTTGAGGTAGGAAATTTTCATGGTATTTATATCTATTCTTTGCTAAAGAATATAGGTGAGTTATCTGATCAGGATGTTCGGTCCTTCGTTTTAAGAGCTAAGTTTGGACATGTTTTGAAGTTGACCACATTTTGACTAGAGGTAACCGTTGGGAAGTCATGGAGAAGACATCTAGAGAAGGAGAACGGACCTGTAAAATACTAGCAGTTGCAGGGGACTGGCCAAGATAAATCAAGACTCAAGAAGTCGGAGTCGAGATAGAAAGATCACTATCAATGGAGAAAGAAGACCCATCAGAGAAACAAAGGAAACCAAAAAGGGAAAAGGCAGAGCATCCGAGGGAGATGTAGTAATCCAAGCGAACGCAGGGTTTAAGAAGGTTGAGGAGAAAATCTACAAGAGGGGAAGTGCATCAAGATGTTGTTGTGGAGCCTATCAAGCCCACAATATTATGTATTATCTTGTTCATGTATTCTCCTATCATACTATTTATGCTCTATTGAGGAGGCCTTTGATTCAGATGTATTGATGTAATTTCACTGAAACTAATGGAAGAAGAAGTTGTAGGGCTATATGAGAGTCTTTTTATGTGACTTTATGCACCTTTTCAAAATTTTGTTATGAATGCATATGCATAGTCTATTTAATCCTTGAATTCTTGAGTTGTTATGATTGTACCTCGAATGTTATAGTTTTGGGTCTACTGAGTATTGATAGCTTCCATGTGGTTTCTTCTGACACCTAATCATAGCTCCTTAACTAAGTAAGGTCGTGACATGCCTCGGGTGAGATGTCTTATTCTTCTTGAATAGGGTGAAAATGTCGGTGTCACACTAGACTAGGACGAAGCTTTTGTTTTCCATGTGCCTGAACCCAGGGTCTCAACCCATTTATCATTTTCTCACCAACAAATGGCTTCATTGTTAGGAACTGAAAATTTCCAAAGGGGTCTGTAGTATGGTGTCGAGAACCTTTAAGAAGGAGCTACAAGATTGGTGGCAAAAAAAAGTAGAGTGGTTTGCTGTTAAAATTGGCAACCAGGGCAAAACTTCATGTGGGTCATCTTATTCATGGTTGATAATATTTTTATTAGATTCCTCTCGTCGAGAGGTGTAGGATTGATATAAAGATCATCCGATTCCGATAAGTATTCATGGAGATATAAATTTATTTTGATTATGGAATTATTATCAAGCCGACCTACAACTCATGTAGGCTTAGAAGCCCAACAGTCACATCTATTCAAACACCAACGTTGTGTATAAATATAAGAGGACTTTTCCTCATTCGCACTCACTCATCTCATCACATCTCTCTCTCTCTACTACGCAGAAATGAGTCTCTTCTCTATTGCGCTGAAATGGGTCTCTCTCTCACACATGTGAAGCCGGAAGCTGTTGAATTTGAAGCTGCAACTGCAGAAGTAAAGATTGACTTGCATGGCCTAGAAGATCTCCTATTTGGAACTGCGTTGTAGGTTCATCTAAACCTCCTCTGAAAGCTGCAACTTTTGGTGGTGGAATGAAGTCAATCCGATGAACGGTTTGCAAGATATCGACTGCCCTAGTTTGAAGCCGGAAACTGTTGAAACTGAAGCTGCAACTGCAGAAGTAAAGATTGACCTGCGTGGCCTAGAAGATCTCCTCTTTGGAACTGCATTGTAGGTTCATCTGAACCTCCTTTGAAAGCTGCAACTTTTGGTGGTGGAATGAAGTCAATCCGACGAACGGTTTGCAAGATATCGTCTGCCCTAGTTTGATAATGAAGCCGCTAATGCTGATGCTATTGATCTAGGGTTTGCTACTACTGATATGAATCAGATTTATTGTACTATTTCTCTCTGCTGAATTATTGAAGATAAAAGGGTTTCCCCACACATTTTGGGGTTTGTCCCTAGCTAGCCGCCACATCTTGTGTCTCTTGTCTTGGCTTGTTTTCTGTCGATCGTTTAATGTTCTATCTGCACTTTACTTTATGTACGTGTGATTGCTAATCTTTGGAATATAATAAGGAAAAGAAGTAAAATGTTATAAGCATAGAACATACCATAACTTAACATGGTATCGGAGCTGAGGTGAAGAAAAAGCCCGAGCAAGAGCAAGAGCAATCATCAAAGAGAATATTGGCAAGGCTATCCTAAAATAACTATGGGGTCCTCAACACTCTTTCTTGCTGAAGACAAGCTCCTGAGAAAGTTGACTATCACGGATGGAAGATGTCTATCGATCTAACCCTTGAGAATCAAGGAGTGTTGGATCATGTGAGAGGCAATATTGTTGAGCCTCCATCAAATGCATCCGCTGCTGCCTGGAACAAATGGAAAAATGGAGAAGTCAAAAAAATAGAAGATCATCCGGGACTCTATCGACAAGCACTTGGTGGCCTACATCTCTAAACTGGACACTTCCAAGGAAATCTACGATAGACTGGTGAGTTTATTTAAAGTTAATGATGCAAATCAAGTTTTGTTTCTTAGAAATAAGCTGAGGGAAATCAAGAAGGGTAAAGATGAAAGTATGCAAGCATACTTCTTAAGAATCACCAAGATCAAGAACGATCTCCTATCTATTGGGGAAACTATTACTGACAGAGAAATGGCACTCACAACTCTTGGAGGATTACCATCTAAATGGTATGTGTTTAGGACAACTCTTCTGAACTATAATGTAATTCCTGGTTTCGAGGAATTAGTGGCTAGATTCATTCAAGAAGAAACAAGGAAAGAAGAGCAAGAAATGCCCATGCCTAAAGGTCCTCCTGCTGCCTCTTCTTCTCAATCAAAAGGAAAGGCTAGACCTAAGGGTGGAAGAAAAGGACGATGTTACATTTGCGATAAAGAAAGTCACTATGTATGAGATCATGAGCATCATGATGAATGGTATCATGGACATAAAGGGCAACATGAGATCATGGACATATAGGATAGCATGATGATGATGCACACTAGTTTGAGCAGCATTATGATGGATAAAATCATGGACATGGGCAGCATGATGATAATCATGATTAGAGAAGCATGGTACATTATGCAGTGGTGCAACTCGAAATCCCTCTGATGGCAATCAAAGGAATGACAAATTCAACAGCAAAGGTAAGAGGAGAGCTGGGAATCAAGGAAGAGGACAAGCATTCAAGAAGGCTAGAAATTCTAGGATGTATTAAATGCACCTGACCTCAAAAGGAACCTAGTGTCCATCTTGGCAATGGAAGACAGAGGCTACAAGGTAACCTTCAGCAATGGCAAGGTATGTATATAGAAAAATAATGTTAAAGATGCCTTTACTCTTGGGTTTAGTGTTGATTCATTGTATCAGGTCGATGGAAGTCCGCCAGGTGTCATGTCTTGTGACACAACTCTTCAGTCCAAACTTTGGCATCGGAGGTTTTCCCACCTTCATTACAAAGCTCTACCCGATGTAAGATAGATTGTAACAAGGATGCCTAAATTCCAAGTAGAGAAAGAAGGTGTATGTCCAGGATGTATCGAAGGAAAGCTCAAAAGGAGACCATTCCCCTCAAGCCAAAGCAAGACCTCCGATATATTACAGTTGGTTCACTCAGGCATATCTAAGGCTAGCATTAAGAGGGAGACTACTACACCACATACTCCTAAGCAGAATGGTGTGGCGGGAAGGAAGAACCACACGATGATGGAAGCTATCCGGGCCATGCTACATGATCAAAGACTTCCAAAGTTTCTATCGGCTGAAACTACAATCACCGCCGTATATGTACAAAATCGATGCCCTCATCAAGCATTGGGTTCCTAAACTCCTCAAGAAATGTTCACCACCGGTCAAAGGGAAGTCGTGATTAGTCATGATGTCACCTTTGACAAAGATATGGCTCTCAGCAAGGTGGACAATCTGCTGACTTTGAGTAGCTCTCAAGAAGCCGTCACCAGGGAACCGAAAGAAAAGGATGATGAATCAATGCCTGATGTAGAAGAACCCATGGATCTGATTGATCCTCATCCACATGAGCCTTCCTCTTCTAGGAAGAGGCCTTCATGGCTTAGGGGGATACTTGATGATGCTGAAGGACATGCTACACCCTGAGGAACCTTCCATCAAAGTAAGAAACTTAACAGGTATCAAGGATACCTGACCATCATGAGCACGATCATACAAAATGAACCTTCATCATTCTCAGATGTCATCAAGCATTAACTATGGAAGGATTCTATGACCATAGAATATGAGTCTATTATGGAGAATGATGTCTGGGAAGTAGTTCCCAGACCCTGGACAAGAAAATTGTTACTTCAAAATGGCTTTACAAGATAAAGCATGCATCAAATGGAAGTATGGAAAAGTATAAGGTTCATTTTGTTGCTCGTGGTTTATCCCAGAAGAGAGGTATAGACTATGATATTTGCACCTGTTGCCAGATATACGACCATCCGCTTAATCATAGACCTTGTGGCTTCACAAGGATGGAACCTACATCAGATGGATGTTAAGACCGCGTTCTTGCATGGTTCTATCAAAGAAGAGGTCTATGTGGAGCAACCTGAAGGATTTGAGATTTATGATTGAAAATCTCATGTATGCAAGTTGAAGAAGGCTCTCTGTGGGCTGAAGCAAGCACCCCGAGCATGATATGAGATGATCGATAGCTACTTGATGAAGCTGGGATTCACTAGGAGTGAAGCTGATCCTAACCTTTACTTTAAGGTTGAAGATGACAAGCCTCTCATACTGGTGTTGTATGTGGATGACCTCTTTCTAACAGGTGCAAACCCTCTCATTCACAAATGTAAGAGGGAGATGGCTTCTGAATTTGAAATGAAGGACCAAGGACTTGAAGTGTGGCAGAAGCCAAGGGAAATTTTCCTATCTCAAGGAAAATATGTGGTAAATATATTGGAAATATTCGGTATGATGGACTGCAAGCCTGTGACTACCTCGAGGATCTTAACTTTTAGAATTTATATGGTAGTGATGTCGGACCAGACTTGGGAAATGTCTCTGAGTTTCAAAAACTCATTCGCATTGATGTTCTTGGTGAACCTCCGTCCGAACATATTTTTTGCAGTTAGCATTGTGAGCTCATATTTGGTTGAGCCTCACTGGACTGATGCCAGGAATCTTCTGAGATGTCTTCAGGACACAATCTCTCATGGATTAAGATACACTGCCGGAGATGTGAGACTACTTGGATATACTGATGTTGATTGGGCAGGCAGTGTGGTGGACCGTAAGAGCACTTCCGGGTACTGTTTCACCTTGGGATCTACTTCGATATCCTGGATGAGCAGGATGCAGAAGTCGGTGGCTTTGAGCACCACCGAAGCCGGATATATTGTTGCTAGCATAACCTCGTGTGAGGCAGTCTGGTTGTGAAAGCTCTTCAGTGAGCTGTTTGGATTTACATTGGATACCACTGTGATTCTCTGTAACAACCAGAGGTGGAATTCGATTATTGAGGAATCCCGTACTCATCAATTTCTCTAGTAGATAGACATCATCTGGGATATGGTAAGTCGATGAGCAAGGAAGCACCATCACATTAAGATGATGTATAGGTTGATACACCTTGTCAAAGCCCCGAGGAAAGATCTAATCTGTGATATTCCCAAACGACTTGGAGTCGGCAAGAAACCCTTGTACAAGGGTCCTGCATGTTGCATACATTGAGCTCTGGGAGCTCTGAGGGCTTGCAGTTCCTACTGGAGCAACATATGACCACAGGGTGACTCACCCTCCCCTGGTGGTGCACACTGGAACAAGATGATTCACTCTCTTGTGGGACAAGATGATTCGCTCTCTTGTGGAATAGGATGATTTGATCTCCTATGTAGCAGGATGATTAGTTCTCCTGTGAGGCCTGGATTGATGTGTTCTCCATGGCAGCCTGGATTGATGTGTTCTCCACGGCGATTGTAGCAGGATTGATGTGTTCTCCTGTGAGGACAGGATTGATTAGTTCTCCTGTCGAGGCATCCTACCCATGTAGTCTGGGACTCATGGGAAGTACCTCTCATCTGATCAATGAGTAGGGAAATGAAGTTAGGGACCATAGTAGTACTGATGGACGCATCGTTGTATCTACCATACTCCCTACGCTAGGATGACCTCCACTGATCTGGGATCAATGATACTGGTCTGGGACCAGTGGTACATACTCCGAGACTGACTTCATGTCATTGCAATACTGGTTTGGGACCAGTGAGAGTGGTACATACTATGACGCTGACTTCGGGTCGGTTGAGACTGGTCTGGGACCAGTGGTACACTCTCTGAGACTGCGATACTAATCTGGGACTAGTGGTAGGAGTTGTACCATACTATGACGCTGACTTTAGGTCGGTTGAGACTGGTTTGGGACCAGTGGTACATACTATGACGCTGACTTCGGGTCAGTTGAGACTGGTCTGGGACCAGTGGTACACTCTCTAAGACTGCGATACCAGTCTGGGACCAGTGGTAGGAGTGGTACTTACTATGAAGCTGACTTCGGGTTGGCTGAGACTGGTCTGGGACCAGTGGTACGCACTCTGAGAATGACTTTGAGTCAGTAGAGGATGATACTGGTCTAGGACCAGTGGAGTTGTACTCACTATGACGCTGACTTCAGGTTGGTTGAGACTGGTCTGGGACCAGTGGTACATACTCTGAGACTGACTTTGAGTCAGTATGATACATCCTTGACCATTTCTTCTTCTTCATAATTCGGACAAAAGCAGAGCAGAACAGAACAATGCAAGAGCAGAGCAGAACAGAGCAAAACAGTACAGATCAGTGCAGGGCAGAACAAGACAAAGCAGAATAGGCAGAATAGAGCAAAGCAGGGCAAGGGTCAGGTTGTACAGGGTAGTGCATTTGATAGATGAATAGGAACGACCAATAGACAGATTGCAAATGAAGTTCTCCATGGTTGAGAGGGAGTGTTAAAATTGGCAACCAGGGCAAAACTTCATGTGGGTCATATTATTCATGGCTGATAATATTTTTATTAGATTCCTCTCGTCGAGAGGTGTAGGATTGATATAAAGATTATCCGATTCCAATAAGTATTCATGGAGATATGAATTTATTTTGACTATGGAATTATTATCAAGCCGACCTACAACTCATGTAGGCTCAGAAGCCCAACAGCCACATCTATTCAAACACCAAAGATGTGTATAAATATAAGAGGAATTTTCCTCATTCTCACTCACTCATCTCATCACATCTCTCTCTCTCTACTACGCAGAAATGAGTCTCTTCTCTACTGCGCTGAAATGGGTCTCTCTCTCACACATGTGAAGCCGGAAGTTGTTGAATTTGAAGCTGCAACTGCAGAAGTAAAGATTGATTTGCGTGGCCTAGAAGATCTCCTCTTTGGGACTGTGTTGTAGGTTCATCTGAACCTCCTCTGAAAGCCGCAACTTTTGGTGGTGGAACGAAGTCAATCCGATGAACGGTTTGCAGGATATCGACTGCCCTAGTTTGAAGCCAGAAACTACTGAAACTGAAGCTGCAATTGCAGAAGTAAAGATTGACCTGCGTGGCCTAGAAGATCTCCTCTTTGGAACTGCGCTGTAGGTTCATCTGAACCTCCTCTAAAAGCCGCAACTTTTGGTGGTGGAATGAAGTCAATCCGACGAACGGTTTGCAAGATATCGTTTTCCCTAGTTTGATAATGAAGCCGCTAATGCTGATGCTATTGATCTAGGTTTTGCTACTGCTGATATGAATCAGATTTATTGTACTATTTCTCTCTACTGAATTATTGAAGATAAAAGAAGATTTGATCAAAGGGTTTCCCCACACATTGTGGGGTTTTTCCCTGGCTAGCCGCCACATCTTGTGTCTCTTGTCTTGGCTTGTGTTCTGTCGATCGTTTAATGTTCTATCTGCACTTTACTTTATGTACGTGTGGTTGCTAATCTTTGGAATATAATAAGGAAAAGAAGTAAACAGTTATAAGCATAGAACATACCATAACTTAACATTTGCTTCTCAACAAGATCAACTTTGTCATCAAATTGCGAAGTGCCTGAAGTAATAAATCATGTACGCAGAACCTGCAAGTGATCAATACGGGATATTCTGGAGCAATTTTCTAGAGGATCTCTACAATTGGTTGTGGAGATTGCAGATAAAATAAAAGACCAATGGATAGAGCTGATATCTTTGTACATGCAAGCAGATTTTTGAAATACATCGACTTGACACAGATCTGATGTGAGCTATTGATTTCTAGGTATATAACACATTAGAGGGGTATACTATTGAGTTTGTTGCGAAGATTCATTAGTTCCTCTCTAAGGCTGAGTTCATGTCAAAGTCGGGGTTGTAGGGTAAATTGTTGAAGAAAATTTCATTGTGGTTTAAGGTTTTGATGGTAGAAGAGAAATTGTTGGTGTCCCAGAATCCACCCATGGCAACTTAAATCCCCGGTACTGGGGGACGAACCTAAGGGGAGGGATGCTACCTAACTTGGAGCTATGAAATAGTGAAGAAATGGATGCGGATGAATTTTGGAAGGCCATAAATTTGAGGGCATGAAGGAGAGTGTGGATAGCTAAAGAATGGAGGGAGAAAGATCTACAGGAGATCGATAGAAGGTGAAGAGAGCTACACCAAGCAGGAGTGTTTTTAGGTAGTCTAGAGGAACGATAAAGAGAAAGAATTATATTCAAATTTGTGGAGCAGTGGGGATAACGCTAGAGTGGAAGTTGGTCTACAAGGAGAGGTCGAGGCAAGAGTAGTGATAGAGGGTCAGAAAATCGGTAGAGACTCTACTCCGCCAGCAGAGATGGGAACACCAGATGGAATGGGCTTCGTAGGTCCTGAGGAAGGCCCAGATGATGACATGCACTTCACCATGAGAAGATTGTTTTTTGAGAATGATGTGTCGCTGTGAGTAGCGATTCGTTGCCCAACAACTCAGGTAGTACCTCCCCCAACCTTCCCATGGTACTTTATCACAACCCTGATCAATTTTTGTTTAATTTAATTAAAGTCATAAAGGTTCATAGTGTGAACACCACCTACAAAGATGGTATCATTAGTAGTAGAAATAGTAACAATAGTAAAAGTCTCCAAGGGTGATCACAAATCGGTTCTCAAGGATTTATACTCATCCCACAAGTTCAATCAAACCGGGTAGGATGCTTTACCCGATATCCCGAGTTCTCTAGTAGGGGGAATGAGGACGTATAAAAGCATTGGTACCTATGTGAAGCTATCTGGAGGTCTCTCCAAACTCTAGATGCTACAAAGTTGATTGAATTTCAAACCAAACTTCAAGAGAGAGCATTGAGATGGTTCATATAATGGTCTACATTACATCAGAATCCAACAGTAGACGAAGTCAGATGGGAGTTTGTTAATAAGTTTAAGCTCCCCGAGACCAACTAACATGGGTTTTCTGAGTTACAAGAAATCAAGTAGTAGGAAGGAGAAACTGCTTGGGAGCTAATGCAAAGGCTTAAATATGTGATTGGTAAGCTGAGCTACCTGATTAAGGCCAATCATCAATGGGATTGGTTCATCAAAGCGTTGTTACCACTTACTCGCATGTCATTGACTCAACAAAAGATCAATACTCTACAAGATGCCCTGGAGCAAGAAACTCGAATTGAGGCCATGGATGGATACCCACTTGAGCATCAGGTGTTGGGGGGGGGGCTTCCCATGAGCCTTCTATCCTAGGAATGCAACACCAGATCACATACTTGACAGAGAAGTTGAGGGACCTACAACCGACATGATCGCATGTATGGTGTACCAACTTCAATATCGAGGGGCATCACGTCATGGAGTGCCCGAGATTGTGGGGCTCGAGTACTCCCTCCATACCAATGGGGTATTCTACAAGGAACACTCAATTCCATGCATTTTCGAACTAGAAGAGTGAAACACCAACTGAGTATCACGAAATATGAAGAACATAAGGACATCTCCCTCACCTTTGTCTAATTATGCAAAAGTATTCCAATGTTCCAAACAACACTTTTTGTGAATTTTGTGGCCCACACTAATAACTGTAGAGATCTAGATTCCCTAGATGATCGATTAGATCGATCTGACTATCGGATTAATGAGACTCCTCAAGAACGAGGAGGTGGAGGAATAAGGTGGGGGAGAACAGGAGGCAAGGTTCTGATCCGTTGCTACAATTGTGATCAAGAGGTGCATGTCATAAGAGACTACTTGTTACCCAAAAGACCCTGGTCCCATTAGTAAAGGGTCAACACACACATGATAGAATACTGTCCAGGGCTGATTGTTAGATAGGAAGAGTGCGATCGCCAAAGGGGATCAAATTTAATCAATGTTGAACCAAGGGTGCCTGAGACAGATCCCCTCTTAAACATTAATATAGTCACCCAGGGAGGTGTTGTCTAGGTAAATCGTCTCTGTGGACAGAGATGATCCCTCTAGCCCAATGAGTGGGACTAGCAACCTACGTGACAATCTACAAGACACTTTCCTAAATTACAATCGAAATGAGAGAAGAGGAAGGATACCTACCTCGTTTTGATGCTATAACACACTCCTTTGTTAAATATATTGATCACTCACTCCTCAGGCTCAACTCTACTGCTCACAACGTTTGAATACCTGCACAAGAGATCAAAGGCACAACAAAGCATACAAGTGAAACAAGCATAATCAAAAGTAATCCACTTAACAGATCAAGGAGCATTAAGATAAATGATGCATTAACACAAGAATTTATGGAAAGTGAACCAACAGTTGTATATATTAATGAATAAAAGAGGAAGCACACAACCAAAGCCTTGATGTCAATAAGCCCTCCTTGAGTGAATGTCCAAGTCCAAGCTCAAGCTCTCCAAGTACTCCTTCTCCAAGCCAAATGAGTAGCATGTAGGAACTATCTCATCATAAGGGTAAAAATAATCAGAGACCAACCATTTGGGAATGGGAGAGGATGAATATATAGGCAGGGAGAGGGAGTTAGGATCTCTCCAAAGATAGGGGAAGGCCCTCATCTCAAGGAGGTAGCTAATAGGGATAAGATCAAAACGAAATATTGGGAGAATTTGACCACATCCAAAATGAACAACCTCTAGCTTGTTGTTCTGGAAGCCTATAGATCACAAAGCTTCTTGTCCTCTTTGGGAAAACTTACCTTTTAGGGATAAACTTGAGTATCCAAGTAAAAAGTGCACTGGCAGCGCGAGGCTAGTATGGTGCAACCTGCCATCAACACTAGTTTCTAGTGTCAGAGTCGCACTAACCCTGAAATTAGGGTTTTGAGCTTACTTCTTCAGGGAAGGCTCAAGGCATGTTTTCATTAAGTCTTCAGGGAAGATATGGGCTACATATTAGGATGGGTACACTGGATAATTTCCAAGTTTTGGGCACTTCGGGGTATGACACAACGAAGTGCAGGAGGTGTGGCAAAATATTGTGTAACAGATGCCCTGTAAAGCATGAAGGCATAACAGGGAGTGATGGATGAGATGCTTTACAAGATTTTGCAAGGATGAGGACAAAAAATGTCAAGAGACCTACAAATCAAGGACGCATATATTTATACATATCTGATATCAAAACATGAATCCACGGTATGGACGTAGCCATCCAGATAGAAAGGACTATGTGAAAAGATCCATGGCATGGGCACAACCATTCGAATGAAAAGGATCATATGGAAATCTAAGATCCAAGGTATGGACACAACCACCCGATATAGAAGGATCATCATCATCATAAATATAAAGTCCCACGGTATGGTCGCAGCCATCCGTATAGAAGAAACATGTATACAATCATGAACAATACATAACTCCACGCAACCTGAGTTATAACAGACAAAACTCAGGGTCTTGTGCTCCATCCCAACCCGATAAAAGTACAAATTCTAACATGCAAGTGAATGTGTCAAAGACAAACATGCTAGAAAAACACCTCATTATCGTCCAATGATGTGGATCGTTAACATGTACAAGAGAAACCACCAATAATGACAATGGCCCTCAAGGTACGACAATACAATCCTTAAATGTGAAAATGATGCTGAAGTCAAACACTCGTGGAATCATCCGATTGAAGGCCAATAATGAAAACCTCTCAACAAATGCGAAGAACTTTCCATTAAGGCATGCAAGCTCTAAGGTACTGAAAGGGGGTCTCTAATTCATCTCCTTGAATAATGAGCTAATGTCGACAGGAAATGGCCCGTCAAAGGAGGGCCATAATGATTCGCTCATCGTCGACATGAAACAAGGAATAAAGTGGAATAAATTAGTAGGATCCAAGACTGTAACAAAAGGTTAGACAATGTATAGGTAATAAACTGCAGATAGGACTTCTCTTGAACATCGACGACACGACTCTAGAGTATGGCAGCATTTGACTCAACATAAGGCCAAGGGTCATGATGAGGAAATGGAATAGTTAGATGAGAGGAAAAATGGATCACCCAAACTCGAAAAGAAAAGTGACTAAGTGAGGACATCCCAAAAATTACACGAGAAATAGATGAGTGTCATGTTCAAGAGCGACATGTTTCCTATACAAGAGATGTTTGAATTCATTTTCCCCACTATTTCTAGTGAGTACCCCAATTATTTTTAATCACAAGCTTGAATGGGATAGCATATGTTTGTTGTATAAGTTCATTATTTGAATGAATCCATCCTAGTAAGCTTTACGAATACTAGGAAGGAGAAAGTCGGTCTCGTCATGGTAACAAGTATTTCGCCGTTTAATTTTTACAAGTCCAGCAGAAGAATAATTCAGTGTCTTTTTCATATTTAGAGAGTTTGAAAAAGAGACGAAAAATAAAACCCCATCATGTCCCTTTTTGTAATTTGTCTCTCGAGCCCGAAAAGGTAGAAAATAATATTCGAGAGAACCTCTTGACCATGTCGACCAAGGTGTAACTTTTTCGTAAATAGTTAATCTTGACTCGAAAAAGGGGTAAATGTACACTGAGACGATGTCAATTATTTTAATTTAACGAGTTCGAAAAGACAAGTACCCAACGATCTTTTCATGTTTCAAGAGTCAGAAAAGAGCTTAAAGATGACTCTAGGGGGTTCTTTTTTCATTTACTTTTAACGAGTCAGAGAAAGAGATAAAACAAAAACTTTTTGAATCAGTGAAAAATGATCACTGTAACCACCAAAAAGAGCCTGTAACTGCACAATGACAGCCACACATCACTGATATAGAAAAAAATAATAAAATATTGGCAAAAATGTGTTTAAAAACTTATAAAAATACCAAAAGTAAAAACATTTTTACCATTTCACATGGAGTAAATTGGAGAGTGCAGTTTACCCCATTTTCCTTGATTCTTCAGGAAAGCAGTGTGGAAGATCCTAGGCACCATTTCACAAACCGTCAGCTGCAGGTAAGATCTCTTCCTTTTCTCTTGCTTTTCATTCTTATTTCATGTCATTCCATATGATTTTTAGTTGGTTAAGGGGAGGATTTCATTTTTTAAAATTGGGGGCAACTAATGCGAGTCTACTCATCAGATCTGCGCTTATCTCCCCTAAGCCCAAAAGGCTCTCGCACTGCTAGCATGAAAATAATTAAGACAGTCACACTAGACACAGAGTGGAAAATCGAAAGAGAAATCCTCTCTCTTGATCGGTTTTTTCATGATTTCGATCCATGGAAAGGCATTTAAATGATGTTTATAGGTTATTTGCAGGATATTTTGACAGTCATGGCCATCGAATGGAAGGAAAGAGGTCATGAGGCAAAAGATAACTAAGTTTCCCAAAGAGTTGAATGTGTCAATGCTTTGAGGGACTGCAGGTTATTGAAGTTGTTCTAAACCATAGGACTCAGAGATCAAAATGAGTTGTTACACTATCTCATCAGTCTATGGGATTTTGATCGGCAAATTTTCATCATTGGAGATCAAGAACTAGAGCTGGAAATAACTGATATCTACTTCATCAATGGATTGTCGAGAAGAGGAGAAAAAATCCAACTATTTGGAGCCCATGCTGGAGGTGAGAGCACCAATGCCTTAATCAGAAGGAATTTCGGATGTTGTACTGTTCAACAACCCCCATTTTAATATATTATAAATTTCCTATGAAATTTATTATATTAAAATAGGGACCCTTTAGTTTTAGAAAATTAACATAAAAAGAAAAATTGTTAATAAGGAACTATAACCAAAGTTTAATACTTAGGATTTTTAATTAAAACCCAAGTATTAAACCTTGATTATCCAAGAAAAACAAATTTTAATAGCCCCCAAGACCAAAACTATAATTAGGATTGAAAAATAATTAAGTATTAAACATTATAGGTTATTTAATTAAAAACAAAATAATCGGAGTTTAAATTCCCAAAGCTTAAATTCTTCATAAACTCCGACTCATTCAAATCCTACATCGAAAAGTCTGTAAAGGCTAAGACATCCCCGCATTTCAAATCATTTTTTTCTAAGGCAAGGCCCCTCCGCTAATTCCATTTGTGATTGCGATATGATATCAGATCCGACAGGAAAATCAACTTCACTTCATTAAAATCCCGCATCCGCGCAATCGCAAGAACCATTGCCCAAGTTTTGCTACATGTCTCTTTTGCGATATGTGATAAAGCCCCTGACCTGATGGGATTATCCATTGAAATTCATAAATTCCCTGCTTCCATGGCTATTGTAAAAGGTTCCAAAAAGATTAAGTCCATACTCCTACCTTATCCCAATTGCGATATGCGATTAAGCCCAGACCCAAAGGGATTATAAAATCCATTCCATAAATTCCCTGCATCGAGAGCTATCATAGTTACCAAAGAGTCCTACCTCCTGGCTATTGCGATTGTGATTAGATTGGACCCAACGAGATTATTAACTACATTTCTAAAAGATCTTGCATTTGTGGCTATCGCAAAGAGTTTCAAAGGCTTAAGTCTTGCCTCATGCTATTTGCGAATGTAATACCCGAACGTGACGAGATTATTCACTTCAACTCATAAATCCCCCGCATCTGCACAATTGAAAGAATCAAAATCTCAATCCTTTCACACCGCCGATTGCGATTTACGATAAGCCCCAGACCCGATAAGAATTACATGTCAATTCATAAAAAATCTCGCGTCTGCGGCTATCACAGTTCTATTAGCCATGCCGCCTGTTCCAAAGACTCCTGCCAAATGTGATTGTGATATGCAATTAGGCCCAAGCCATCTGCCATGTCATCCCTGTCGTCATTTGTGACATCATTCTCCACGTCAGATGCCATGTCATAGTGACGTTATCCCTTACGTCATCCCGCAGATCACAAATCGCAAATATTTCAAGATTGTTGGTGTTGTACAGCTCCGTTATTGCAAAATGCGATCAACCCTGGACCCGACGAGGATTATAAATTCCATTTCATAAATCCTCGCATCTACAACTATTGCAAAAGCCACGGAACTTAAGCCATTCCTCCTCTGTCCATTCTGATTGTGATTTGGTCTTTTTCAGATTTTCATCTATTTCAGTAGGGATTATCCTTGCTTGAAATATGACGATAATTCAACTCCCAGCCTAAAAAGCGATTGCGATTATTCTTAGTTCTCCCCCCGGTCTAAAATTGATTGCGATTTGCAATAAAACCATAATGTCCACTTGTCTTGTCACAAACGTCACTTCGCATTCGTCTCCATGATGGTTGTGTTCGAATTTATTACACTCAACGTTTTTGTCCTGATTTCCTGCAAAACATGATTTGTTTGAAATAAAACTCGCTTGTCAGTCACATTTATTTTTAGATTATCGATTCATGTTTTACATTTTTTGAATAATGAGTCCATACAGGTGGAGTGTATTTGAAAGAGTATGGAATGACCTGTGAATGAGTTTTTTAACCCAACGTTTCGGACTACAAAGTGAGTCCATCATCAGGGGAATGCTTAATATCTTGAGAAGATTTAATGTAAAAGAGCTGATGATTTTTGCTCTGGATATTCGTAACTTCTCAAAATGAGATGCGTTGTCCAACATGTCCCTTCCATGGCAGGACTTGATGTTTTTGAATAATGAGTCCATACAGGTGGAGTGTATTGAAAGAGTGTGGAATGACCTGTTAAGGAGTTTTTTAACCCAATGTTTCAGACTACAAAGTGAGTCCATCATCAGGGGAACGCTTAATATCTTGAGAAGATTTAATGTAAAATAGTTGATGATTTTTGCTCTAGATATTCGTAACTTCTCAAAATGAGATGCGATGTCCAACATGTCCCTTTCATGGGAGGACTTGATGTTTTTGAATAATGAGTCCATACAGGTGGAGTGTATTTGAAAGAGTGTGGAATGACCTATGAATGAGTTTTTTAACCCAACGTTTCGGACTACAAAGTGAGTCCATCATCAGGGAACCCTTAATATCTTGAGAAGATTTAATGTAAAAGAGTTGATGATTTTTGCTCTGGATATTTGTAACTTGTCAAAATGAGATGCGCTGTCCAACATGTCCCTTCCATGGCAGGACTTGATGTTTTTGAATAATGAGTCCATACAGGTGGAGTGTATTTGAAAGAGTGTGGAATGACCTATGAATGAGTTTTTTAACCCAATGTTTCAGACTACAACGTGAGTCCATCATCAGGGGAATGATTAATATATTGAGAAGATTTAATGTAAAAGAGCTGATGATTTTTTCTTTGGATATTCGTAACTTCTCAAAATGAGATGCGCTATCCAACATGTCCCTTCCATGGCAGGACTTGATGTTTTTGAATAATGAGTCCATACAGGTGGAGTGTATTTGAAAGAGTGTGGAATGACCTGTGAATGAGTTTTTTAACCCAACGTTTTGGACTACAAAGTGAGTCCATCATCAGGGGAATGCTTAATATCTTGAGAAGATTTAATGTAAAAGAGTTGATGATTTTTTCTCTGGATATTTGTAACTTCTCAAAATGAGATGTGTTGTCCAACATGTCCCTTCCATGGTAGGACTTGATGTTTTTGAATAATGAGTCCATACAGGCGGTGTGTATTTGAAAGAGTGTGGAATGACCCGTGAATGAGTTTTTTAACCCAACGTTTTGGACTACAAAGTGAGTCCATCATCAGGGGAACACTTAATATCTTGAGAACATTTAATGTAAAAGAGCTGATGGTTTTTGCTATGGATATTCGTAAGTTCTCAAAATGAGATGTGTTTTCCAACATGTCCCTTCCATGGTAGGACTTGATGTTTTTGAATAATGAGTCCATATAGGTGGAGTGTATTTGAAAGAGTGTGGAATGACCTGTGAATGAGTTTTTTAACCCATCGTTTCGGACTACAAAGTGAGTTCATCAACAAGGGAACGTTAATATCTTGAGAAGATTTAATGTAAAAGAGTTGATGATTTTTGCTTTGGATATTCGTAACTTTTCAAAATGAGATGCGTTGTCCAACATGTCCCTTCCATGGCAGGACTTGATGTTTTTGAATAATGAGTCCATACAGGTGGAGTGTATTTGAAAGAGTGTGGAATGACTCGTGAATGAGTTTTTTAACCCAACGTTTCAGAATACAAAGTGAGTCCATCATCAGGTGAACGCTTAATATCTTGAGAAGATTTAATGTAAAAGAGATGATGATTTTTGCTCTGGATATTCGTAAGTTCTGAAAATGAGATGCGTTGTCCAACATGTCCCTTCCATGGAAGGACTTGATGTTTTTGAATAATGAGTCCATACAGGGGGAGTGTATTTGAAAGAGTGTGGAATGACTCTTTTAACCCAACGTTTCAAACTACAAAGTGAGTCCATCATCAGGGTAATGCTTAATATCTTGAGAAGATTTAATGTAAAAGAGCTGATGATTTTTGCTCTGGATATTTGTAACTTGTCAAAATGAGATGCGTTGTCCAACATGTCCCTTCCATGGCAGGACTTTATGTTTTTGAATAATGAGTCCATACAGGTGCAGTGTATTTAAAAGAGTGTGGAATGACCTTTGAATGAGTTTCTTAACCCAACGTTTCGAACTACAAAGTGAGTCCATCATTAGGGGAACGCTTAATATCTTGAGAAGATTTAATGTAAAAGAGCTGATGATTTTTTCTCTGGATATTCGTAAGTTCTCAAAATGAGATGCGTTGTCCAACATGTCCCTTCCATGGCAGGACTTGATGTTTTTGAATAATGAGTCCATACAGGTGGACAATTGTGCTAATAAGTGACAGTTTAGTTCAAACAGGCAGACAAACATCCAGAGAATGTGATGGAACAAACAAAGTTGCTGAAGACAACAAATCACATTCACAACATTATTACCAAAAACTATTTTTCTTTAAGTGTATTGAAGGGATCTGTTTAAATGCTCTCGACGCTCTGCACAATACATTTAGTTTCTTTCTGCTATTTAATCTTATGTGTTGTATGAAATAAAGGTCCTGAATTTATTGAATAAAAGCTTACGAAAGCTCACACTATTGTACTTTCATCCTTTTCTCAATAGAACGACTGGAACATTGTTTAGGAATTTTCATAAAGAATTTTGAGAAGTTGCACTTCTGTACTCCTGAAATCATCTTTGTGAGAAGAAATAAATTGCTGCTATTTATTTTATGAGCTGAGAAATGTGCATATGGTATTTCTATCTTTGTACCTATGTTTTTGTCCATAAATAGTGATTTTATCTTTTTAGATTGCTTATTACATGGTGTTTAAAGAACAATGTTACATGTATTCATTTCTGATCATGATGCCATTGATATTTTTAAATACTTGTTAAACAATTTGCTTTGATATTCTAAATGCGATATTAGTTATACACATTATTTTTATTAACCATTTAATCAACATAATCATCTTGAAATATTTTCATTTCCATTGGTGTTTTATCAATCTATGTTGTAATTTACTATGGAAAATTATTATAGATCACATCTAGATAAATGTTAAACAATCATGGGTTATAGATTAGACTAATGCATATCTTTTCCATTTGATACATTGTTGAAAATCCATATTTTTCACTCCACTATAAGAATTACACATCCATTCAATCACCTTTCACTAGGGAACTAGTCCCATTATCCCTAGTGAGAGCCACTACCTAAACGGAAAAGGAGTTGTCTTAAGGTTCGAACCGGGTGGTTTTCCCCCTGTGTTGAAGCAACGATTTTCAAGGCCTCAACCCCCAGGTGTAGAGACAACTGTGAGCGGGAAGGTGAAGATAGAAACCATCAAAAATCTTCCCTTGCGGACAATTCTACACACCATGGCCTGAATAGTTGGGGCGCAGGTGTTGCATGAGATTTCGAAATCAAAATTCCAATACACAGTGGATTTCCTTGGTCCAACAGTGTTCAACTGGCGAGGGACTGTTGGTCAACATCAAGAGACAACTGACCAAAGACAAGTTGAGAAACTTGAACCAGTTTGGATTTTGATCAATTTTGGTCACTTTATTTTTGGAGCATGTGCCCCTATTTCGATACCAATGGGTAGAGGTGGACAAACCAACTCCATAATATCTGAGGTTGCTCATATGGAGTAAGATCATGCCTCGAGGGGGAGGATGCCATCGGATGCACTTCCCTCCACAGTTCTTTGGTTGGCTACGCTAAAAACTGATCGTTGTGGATGACTATGCCTATGCAAGCATGAAATTCAGAGGAGATCCAGATTTGCCTCTACCACCGGGTGCACAGTGGACCGATGCAGGTAAAATTTGTTTTTTGGAATTTTTTCAAGTTTTATGTTTTTTTCATTTAAAGTGTATTTGAGAGTTTACTTGTGATAATTGCATAGATGTAGGACCAGAAATTCCTCTTGGCATGTCGACAATAGCACGGCCTGTAACACGTCAGATAGAACATGATCCATACGAGGAAGGAGCAGATCCTATGGTAGAAATGGAACGAAATCTGGAAGTGATTATCTAAGGGATTCTAGAATATGTGACTATAGATAACATGCCACTGCGATACCTGAGGCATATAGTAGGAGTGTTTGCGAGACTATGTCGGTTATTAGGTCGAGTGATTAGAGCGGAGTCATGTTATCGCAAGCATCATGTGGGCGAATAACCTTTTCTTTATCATGTTTTTCTGCACTATTGTAGGCTTTGAAAGCCATGTGTCTGAGAACACTTGTTTTTTGAGATTTTGATGAGCAAAATTTGATAGACTCAATATATATATATATATATATATATATATATATATATATATATATATATATATATATATATATATATATATATATATATATATATGTTTATATTGTCTACTTAGGTGTTCATGTATCGTGATGATGTGATGAATTTTTCATAAGTAACACAAATGTCTATCTAAAACATAATTCACTAATGCATCGGTTAATGTATTCAAATGTCGTGGAATATGTTGATATGTGATATAATCAAAATCTCTTTCCAGTAATTGAACACGTAGATACATACACAAAATTTGTGGATTTCTTACTGAGTAATGACTATTTAATTGTAGCACAACGAGCTGTGAATCTAACTTAACAACCAGATTTCTAATTCCAAGAGAAACTGCTTCTAATAAGAGTTCAATAACTGCAATATACTCAGAAATATTATTAGTTTTTCGTCCTAGGAAAATACCTTGCAAATTGATCAACTCGCCATCAGGGGCAAAGAGTGCCCAAGTCACGGAGGATAAGTTTCATGTGCTACGACAATCACCATTAGCAAAACCAACATAATGGTTTGACGACAGCTGTGAACCGAGTGGAACACAAGGTAAGTAAAGGAAACATGTATGCAAAGCAAATAATCACACCAAAAAACAAAAAATGCACACCAATGACTTCACACACTAATCTACAAAAGTGTATTTACACAGATGACTAAGCATAAAAATTTCAGATGGAGCCCATTTTCGGACTCTAGTAATCAATCAACAAAGTATGAAAATGAAGTTTCACCATTGGCATGACATGTAAGCATTGACTTGGCCACATAATGGAATAACACTCATAAATGGTTATGCCCCCATGCCCCCCGGGTGAATGATGATTACGAGTCATAGGATGAATACCCCATTGCGATAATGGGAAAACGGTAAAAACTGGGTGAGAAAATATTAATCTCATGGCGATAAAAATATGTTTCAAGTTGAAAGACCTTGACAATTTCAGGTTGGACCGAAATGTCAATAGATAAGGTAGTAGTAATATTTCCCATATTACCTTTGGACAAAAAATCCTGCACCAAAAGAGGTGTTTGAAATGGATGCGTCGGGTTATGAGAAACAAAAGCTTTAATACATGAACGAATCTCGCTAAGAATTGGAAGAAATGAGGAATGATGATGGGCATCATTCCAAGGAGTTTCGTTAAGAGACATAACCTCAACAATACTCTCATCAGTGGGGAATATCTCGTTCAAGGGATCCGGAGAATCCAAAGAACCAAGCCAAGGAGATTGTGAGTACATATCCAGATGCATATTGATAACAATATGACTTTCTTAAGCAACTGCTGAAGCCAAGAAAATTTCTTGATAAGCTTGTTCTAAAGGACTTAGCAGCATAATGTCACCAAAAGAATCAACCTGATCCTGAGTAGGGATGATCCACATATCATTGGAGATAGAGATCATGTTGATCAAGGCAAATGCGGAGGTGGGAGATAAAAAGTTCCCATTAAAGCAGAATCTTTTAAAAGACCTACCCCCATACTCTCATATGGAATATTGGTATTTCCCACATATGAGACGTTTCCATTTGAAGCACCGGAAGAGAAAAAGGACAATTGATCAATGGTGACAATTTTTCCTTCATGAGGAAAATGGAGCACCCTGAACAAATAAGAAACCACACAAAACATGGCATGAGTCCAACTTTGTCCAAGAAGAAGGTTGTAATTTAGATTCACATCTACAACTTCTACTTCTAACTTGATAGTCTTTCCTTCCAAGGTGATGGGAAAACTCATGAGAAAACCATAAGGAAGGGAGCCTATGCCATCAAAGGCTTCTAAGGTGTTCGGGGAATGGTTGAGAGGTGGAGAGCTGATGGATTTCCAACATGAAACAAACATGATGCAGGTAGAAGCACCTTCATCAATGACAGTCCAATGAATTGTCTTTCCTTTTATAATGACTTGAATAAAAAATGCAATTTGATGAGGAAGCCAAGGAACATGGTTTTCTAGATTGAAAGTAATCAAGTTTGAATTGGTAGGATTGTGCCTCCTATAGAATAAAATAAGGATTTCCGCTGCATTGGACAATTTTGGAGAACTTCCAAAGTAGGCATCGCCGAAGTCAGGTGAGCTAAATCTTCGAAAATAGTGTAATGTTAAGTAGCTCTAGCATTTAGATTATAGGATGACTTCTGAAGCACACCTTTGGGAGGTGGTCGAATGACAGATTCATTATTGGGTCTCTCGATATGGAGAGGACTAGAACTGGGTGGAGTGAAAGTAGATGGTGTATCCATGACTTCCTTTTCCACCGTCTTCTTTTGAGGAATTTGATAATATTTTTATCTGGTGGCAACAGAGATAGGCAATGAACCCATCATGCAAACTTGAGAACCAGAAGAGGAAGAGGATTGTGGTTGGTCTACCAACTAAGTCTGCTGAGATGGAAATGGCTCTTTCAGTACAACTGGGGTCCATTTCAATAAATGGCAAACTTCTGCACGTTGGGGAAAATCCTTGGTGTAATGATCTTCCTCACAAATGAGGCAAGGATATTTCGGCTTACGTTTGGAGGCATCGTCAGCAGATGGATTATGATGATCCTATTTTGGGGTATCTGATTTTTCTTTACCTTTACCCTTCTTCTTACCTTTCGAGGCTTTGTCTACCCCAGTAGACTGGACAGCATTAACCTCGGAGGTTTTACCAGGATTCGATGTGGTTTTTGGAGGATTAGAACTAGTATTAGAAACAGATTTTTTCTTCAAAAAATCTTTAGTGGAAGTTTGAGATACTGATCAAATGATACCATCAATAGGTGGCACATCTCGAGACTTCGAATATGGCCTTGGAGCATTATGAAAAATTTCATATAGTGTGCCAGATTGGGAATAATCCAAGTCTAAACACTGGGCATGGGCAATGGCTTGATCCTCAGTAACACAACCACCCATTGCTATATCTATAGAAATTTTCATTATGAATCACTTGGTGAACCATTTAGTCAACAACTCATCAGGGATTTCAAATTCGATGAGGTGATGTCCATGTCTCCATTCATGGATGTGATCGGAGATATGGGTCGCGGTATCCTATTTCAGAGATGTGAGCAAGTGGGTACTAGTTTCATAATGAACCGGTAACTGGAAGTGGGTGAGGAAGGCCATGGCCAAAGAATTGAAGTCTACATAGGTACCTCGAGGCAACTCGATGTACAAATTTGTGGCAACACTTGTCAAGGTTCATTGAAGGAGGCGGAGACGAACATAATCATCAACATAGGAATTGGAGAACACCATAAGTGATATGTCATCGCATGGGCCTGAGGGTCCTCTTTAGATTTTCCTTTGAATTTGGGGCAATCGCTCGTAATTTTAGTGGGAAATGGAGGCCAATAAGGCAAATGAAGTATTAGATCATTAGTAAGCCTCGAGACATCAGGTAGTTCCAATGTCGCTAAAAACAGAAATTGCAGGTCAAAAGGCATATAAGGCCTTTGGTAAGGCCCAGTTTGCAGGTTCCAACCTTGTTGGTAAGGGTTTTTCCCCCAAAGTGGAGGATTTTGACCATAAGGGGCTTGATTTTTCCCCCACTGAGGGATACCTTCACCATAAGGTTGATTATGCCCAGGGTAGGGTTGATATTGACCTTCCGTAGGTTGTTGATAACCATAAGGTGGATAAACATTGTGCGTGACATATGGATTTTATGGTTGCTGCAACTGCTAACCCTGGTGGTAAAGTTGTTGGCCCTGCTGCTGGAGTGGTTGGCCTTGTGTCTACAAGGTTTGACCTTTTTGATATAAAGGTTGAGCTTGCTACAAAGGGCTAACCTTTCTTCTACAGTGATTTACCTTGCAGATACAAGGGTTGGTTTGGTTGTTGGACAAACTACGTTTGTTGTTGTAAAGGTTGTTGAAACTGCTGCAAAGGTTTCCCTTGCTACTGCAAAGGTTTCCCTCGCTACTGTAAAGGTTTCCCTTGTTGCATTAAAGGTTGTTGAACAGTTCCTTGAGGGATTCCCTGTTGGTAATGATAAGTTCCAATTGGGATTTGACCATATGTACTGGGAATATGATTTTGACTAGGTTTCACATGAGTACCTACTTGCGGAATATAAGGTGGATTTTGTAGTGCTTGTTTTGTCAATTTAGTGTGTATTAAATTGCTATATAAATTGTCAATCTGGGAGTCGTAAACTGTTGAAGTGAAGTGCACTATATATGCAAGATAACCGATTTCTTACTTCTTTGTCGTTTTTTAATTTTTGGTTTGTTTTTTGGTTTATCTTTTGTTGATTCCCTAATGTGAGATGGCAATTCTAAAAGTCAAGTATGGATATAAGTGTTCAAGGCAATGGTGACCTCTAAAATAATTTCCAAACTTCAAAGTTTTCGAAAAGGTTTTCAAAATTGCAATGATGAAATCAATTACTAAGAGAAAATAAAAATGTACCTAAATTCTAATTAAACCAAACAGTGAGCTAGTGACTATGAAACCCAGTATCCTTGCTGCTTTATAAAAAGAAAATGAACTCAAAGAAATTCAAAAACTGCAAGCAAAGTAAACTAAATCATATTACATCAACTCATATTCTGACCCCTCACCATTCAACTCGCTCTGGCTATAGGAGGTAATCATAAATAAATTGAGTAATCTGATATCTAAATTGCATAAAATGAAACTAAGATCAAACTACTCATTCATACTTCAATCCCTCACCATTCGACTCGCTCTGGCTATAGGAGGTAGCTAAAAATGACATGAGTAATCTAATCACTAACTTGTAGAAAAATAAACTAATATCAAACTACGCATTTATACTTCAATCCCTCACCATTCGACTCGCTCTAGCTATAGGAGGTAACTAAAAATGACATGAGTATTTGAATATCTATCTTGCAGAAAAGTAAATGAACAAAACAAAACTGAAAGAAATAAACAGTGCTGGAATTAGAACTAAGAAAATAAATCAGCAGAAGGACAAGATAATTTCATGTCATTAGTCATTAAAAAGCTATGTGCAATTGCCCGGGTTGTCTATTAGAACCTGAAAGAAAAACACTGATCAGTTAACAGTCATTAGAAAGCATAAAAAAACTATGGACAACAACCAACATGAATACCATAAACAGTGGAATATATACAAACAAACAATTATGGCATCAGGAACGTAAAGGAAGAAAGCATGAAACTATACAGCAATTACAGAACCTTGGTGTGTATAGGGGCCCTCTGCACACCCTCGGCCAATCAGCAATCAACCACCAATTGAGCTTAAAAACATTGTCTTCTCATGTATTAAAATGCAGTCATAACATAAGGATTAAGTCACGGCACAGTGGGCTCGTAAAACAATCAAATTTACATACACAAAAGCTAGCTAATATGCGTTTGAGAACGCTTTATTTATAACAGAGGATGACACATCTAATTCCTAAGATCTGCGCTGATAAACAGACACGTGAATAACCACGTCCGGAAATCTAGCATGATGGTAGCCGTGAAAATTAAATCCAAGGAGGGTGGTTGTTAGATTTGGTTCATGGAGCAGTCCACAGGTGTTAGCACGCCTCCTGAGATTTAGGAACTTTCCACGCAAGTCTTCACGTGGTGAAAAACAGAGTTTTGCCACCGTAAGACTCTTAGGTTGACCATCGCTTTCACTGTCTTTGACCATGGCCTTTTGTGAGAGATTTGGCTAAACCAAGGGGACACGTTCCATGTCCACATCATTTGCAACTTGCCCATGTGGCCAGATTCTCCTGTAGACACCTGTAACATAGACTTCAACAAAAAGGCTGCGGAAAGTTGAGCTGGCTACGGAAAGTTGAGTTGGCTATGGAAAGTGACAAGATTCTGCAGCTGACTGAGCAAAAATCTAGATCAAACAACAGTCACAAGACATAGTTAGGAAACCATTCTATATGCTCTTTTTAAACTAATATGCAATGATTTGACAGCTTGGAGGTTCATGTAACTAGAAAAAAAGGCTAAAAAGGTGTATAGGGAAGATGCAAGTTTGGGACTCAACATACCCCCACTGTGAAGGTGTTGCATGTCCTCATGCAACCAAAATTTTGGTCATCCCCCTTTAGTCCATGTGTTCTGAAGCCTCTGCTAGTACATCCAGTCCTCTTTTCTTCTTTCTTGGTGCTACCA
This sequence comes from Pinus tabuliformis, assembly GCA_031772625.1. Taxonomy (NCBI): domain Eukaryota; kingdom Viridiplantae; phylum Streptophyta; class Pinopsida; order Pinales; family Pinaceae; genus Pinus; species Pinus tabuliformis. The sequence continues at coordinate 919,700,958 of CM062818.1, read as the reverse complement.
CCATCCTGGGCTTCCTTATCAAACATCTGAATTTGAGATTGATTAATTCCCTGCTCAACTTTTTGCACTTTTTCTTTAGTTTCTTGTTCTTTTTCTGCCACAGTCCCAAATGTAGCATAGTATTATCATGAATGATTTTTTCCACTTTGCTTTGCTCCTTTAATGCTTCATTTTCTTGTTTAATGTGCCTGTTTAAAACCTCCAATTCAAACACTTCTTGTTTTAAGGATTGGACTTGTGCTTCCTGTGCTATGTGAGGCAGAGTGGATGATGTGCTCAAGCCTGCAGAGTCTTCTCTAAGGATTCAAGATAATCATACACCTCTTACTGACTTGGATCTATTTCTGGTGTTTTCCTTGGGTTGACTTCAAAGTCTTGTTGAGGAGAAGGACTGATTTCTAATTCTGGCCGAGAAGGGCTTACATCAACATCTGGAGGACTGGTTTCAATATTTGGCTGAGGATGAGGTGGACTACGGCCAGGTGGAGGTTTCTCGGGTGTTTCCCTACCCAAGTTGATGAAGTGGGGTCCTTTTACTTGTGTTTTCCTCCACTTTCCTCTAAGTCGGTTGCTTCTTCTTAAATATTTTTGGCTAGTACTCTCTTCTTCCATGCTCTGTTTTCCTTTTTCTTTCTTCTTGGCTGTAGCAGCTTGTTTTCGAAGATGCACTAGTCTCTTAGACAACACTTGATAGTCTTCCTCTATAGATGGCTCTGGTGATTGGTAGACATCTTTTGTGTTCCTTTTTCCTTTCAATTTCCTCTGTTTTCTGTCCTTATTTCTTTCCTCCTTCTCTTTTTGACCAACTTCTTTAGTTTTGCTAATAGGAGAGTCCTGGATTATGGCACTTTTTTCTTTTCGCCTACTTCTTCTTGGTGTCTTTGGTGTACTGCTTTCAGGTGCTTCAGATGGCTCTTGAAAGTAATTTCTTACTAACAACCGTTCCCAGGTATCTTTGTTTTTCTTCAATTGGTCTTCAATGAGAATCCTCACAAGCCCATGATGATATAAATGAGTTTCTATGTCTCCTATGTTCTTTTGGACTATGGTGCTCATCTTTTTCAAGCTCAGCAATAAGAAATCAGGTAGATTAAGGGTTTGGTTCTCTAAGAAGTTCATCAATAACCTAGTACGATACATGTACATTGCTCCAAAACGGCCTTCACAAGTGATGAACTTTTGAATGATTAACAGTAAGCTGGTCCACTCTTCTTTTAATGCATAAACAGGAATTCCTTTTGTAAATACAGTAATGTCCATACCTGGGTTACGTAATATAATTATCCATGCCTGCTCATCCAAACTTTTGTTTTTAAACCAAAGTTCACCTTCCTGGGGCAGGTCTGTGGCAGCTGCTATTGATGCTTCAGTGACCATGAACTTAAGGTCTCCAATTTCCACCACCTGGCCGTTGAAAGACCTTGCAAAAGATTTTGTTATCTCCTTATTGTGGCCTTTAAATTTTTGAATGAAACGTAGCCATTTTGCTTTCTTCAGTAAGTCTTTTACTTGAGAGTATCCTTCTAAGAACTTAGGCCCTTCCGGTTCTACCCTTAATAACCGTCCCATCCTTTCCTCTGTTTGAAATGCAACTAAAATTCAACTGCGCGTGAGGGTTTAACAGAGGTAAGATGGCTAGGTTGCAGGGTTTGTGGAGAAAAAAACAGTGGCTGAAATTGGAAGATGGATAACAGGTAACGGGAGTGTTCAGGAACTATAAGCGGAAACATAGGATGAGCAGTCGAGGTGAGTTCACGAAATGGAGTGGAGACGTATGTGAACGAGGTGGTAATGTAGCCGTGGCTTTAACAAAATGGCAGGGTAGTGAAGTGAAGTCAGAATTTTTGAACTGAACGGCTGCATACAAGATTTTACACGTTTATGAAATGGCTGCGAAAAGTGCGGTGGAGAGGAGCTGTAATGAAATGGATCACATCTCATGATTACAAGTGGAGTGTGAAAGTGCAGTCAACTACGAGTTAAACCCAAAAATTAATCATAAGACCGTTTAGGGAATAAATGCATGGTTCATGGAGTAATGTCGTGGAATGGTAATGGAGCTATCGTGGTAATCATTGCATATAGTGGAGCTTTAAGGTTTAATAACTATGCAAAATTGTGCCTTTGTTTGCTATTTGAAAGAAATTTTTACTCATACCTTGGAATCCTTGTCATTTTTTGTCCATTAGCCCTTAATCAACTGCTCCTTATTGATGTCTGTAGATGCTCCATGTCTTCATAGCATATGCTCAGTCATACCTGCATTTTCATGATTATTGCACTAACATATTGACTGTAAATTTGAAAAACAGATTGGTGGCTGCAGAAATTGCTTCTTGCTGCGGAAACTGATTCCAGCTGCGAAAACTGGCACAACACCCACTTGGCTGAATAAAGATAGTTAGATAATAACTATCTGAATGGAAATGGTCATGAAAAAGACTTTTATTGATGAATTGGAATGAAATGGATGAAATGGAGTGAGATGAAGTGGAGTGGAGTGAAATGAAATGGAGATGGAGTGGGATGGAAATGAAGTGAAGTGAAAATGGGAAAGAAAGAGATACTTTTTTTGGAAAATATAGTGTCAGGTGTTCCTGATTTCCACTCTACATTTTCTGTATAACACTGCCAACCAGTGATTGGGTTTCAGGCTTATACAATTTTTATTTATTTATTTATTTTTATTTTTTTTAACAGAAAGGAACAAAGGCTAGGCTGGTGGGGAAGAAGGATTCTTTTTCACCAGACTTATTGCAGAATTCTCTTGAAACATTTTGACAAATTCCTCTCTTGAGAGTGGCTTATGATAAATATTTAAGCTGTGGCCATTCACAATAAGAGGAGTTTGAAATTCATCAATGGTTTTGATTGTTACCACTCCATTGCTAAAGACTTTGTCAATCTCATATGGCCCAAGCCAATGGGCCTGAAATTTACCTTTGAAGTCTTTAAACTTGGAATCAAATAGTAATGCCCAATCTCCCTCTTGAAACTTTTTTTCTTTGATGTATCTGTCATGCCACGTAGTTGTTTGATGTTGAACTAGATCAGTTCTTAGGATTGCTTCTTGTTTGATCTCATCTAGCTCATTCAACTACTCCATTCTGTGCTTTTGGGCTTCTGATAGATCCATCCCCAATTGAACTACCATCTTGAAAGTTTTGACTTGAAACTCAATGGGGAGCAAGACTTCTTTCCCATAAACAAGTTCATAGGGAGAATGTCCTATTGTATTCCTCCATGTAGTTCTGTAGACCCATAAGGCTTCAAGAAGCCTTTCTGCCCAATATCTTCTGTGTAGATGAACAGTTTTGGTGATGATGCTTTCAATAACTTTGTTTGTAGACTCCACTTGGCCATTTTCTTGCGGATGGTAAGGAGTAGATTTTTTGTGCTTGATTTTGTATTCTTCCATTATCTTCTCCATCATGTTGGATGTAAATTGACTTCCCTGATCTGTCACAATTTCTCTTGGGACACCAAAGCGAGTAAAAATATCCTCATAAAGAAAACTAACAACTGAATTTTCAATAGCAGAAAGTAATGCTTTGGCTTCTACCCATTTAGTGACATAATTAGTGCATACCAATATATACTTCTTCTGTTTATATGGTGGATTAATGGGTCCAATAAAAAAGCCCATTTTTCAAAGGGTTCGATGAGTACCTGTGGTTGTAATGGCATTTCATTTGAAAGAGTCGGTTTCCCTACTCTTTGGCAGTTGCCACACCTTTTGACATATTCTTTTGTATCTTTGAAGAGGGAAGGCCAATAATATCCTAAAGAAAGGATTTTATAGGCCGTCCTTTTTTCATCAAAGCGTCCACTGCATGGTTCATCATGATATGCCTTGAGGATGTCAAGCATTTCATCTTCCCGAACACATCTTCTGATCACACAATCTAGCCCTGTTTTAAACAATTCGTTAGAAATCCATGAATATTTTGAACTCTCCTGAATAATTCTTCTTTTTTCACTAGGAAATAGATGTGGAGGTAGTTTTCTAGTAACCAAATAGTTAGCAATATCTGCATACCAAGGAGTCTTAGTAGTTACTGCAAATAAATATTCGTCTGGAAACTTATCCTCTACAGGAGAATCTTTGTTAGTATTTTGGATCCTAGACAAGAAATCAGCTACTGCATTTTGTTTTCCTGGTCTATCCAACACAGCAATATTGAATTCCTGTAAAAGTAAGAGCCATCTTGTAACTCTGCCATTAGTAACAGGTTTGTTCATTAGATATCTAATCGCAGAATGGTCAGTATGGACAAAAGTTTCATAGCCTGTTATATAATGTCTAAACTTATTGATTGCATGAACAACAACTAAGAACTCTTTTTCAGTCACAGTATATTTCAACTCAGTGGGAGTCAAATTTTCACTGGTATAGTAAATGGCATAAGGAACTAAATCCTTTTGACCCAACACAGCTCCTAGAGCTGTATCTGAAGCATTTGTAGAAATATGGAAAGGAAGTTTCCAATTTGGCCCTCTCAAAATGGGTGCTTCAGATATTCTTGTTTTCAAAGTTTCAAACGCTGATTGACAATCAGGATCCCATTTGAATTCATAGTCTTTTATAAGCAATTTGAAGAGTGGAGATGCTATTTTGGTGAAGTTTTCTATAAATCTTCTATAGTACCCAGTAAATCCCAGAAAACTTCTAACATCTTTTTGACAATTTGGAATAGGCAACTTGGAGATGACTTCAACTTTTGATTTATCAACTTTAATCCCATCCCCTGAAATGTGATGTTCCAAAACAATACCTTCAGTAAACATCATAAAGCATTTTTCATGACTCACTGAAAGGTTTGTTTCTTTACATCTTATAAGGACTTTTTCCAAATTCTCTAATGCCTCTTCAAATGAATCACCATAAACTGTAAAATCATCCATATAGACCTATACACAATCATGGATTAGATCATAAAAGATTCCTAGTACTACCCTTTGAAATGTTGCAGGTGCATTACATAATCCAAAAGGAAGCACTCGGTAAGAAAAATTTCCCCATGGACAGGTAAATGTGGTCTTATCTTGATCTTCAGGTGCTACCTGAATTTGATTATAGCCACTAAAACCATCCAAAAATGAAAAGTACTTTTTGCCTGCTAGAGTATCTAATACCTGATCGATAAAGGGTAAAGGAAAGTGATCCTTCCAAGTTGCTTTATTCAATTCCCTGTAATCAATGGATACCCTCCATTTACCATTCTTTTTAGGTACTATAACCAAAGGAGAAACCCATAAGCTATTTGAAATTGGATAAATGAAGTTTAAATTGAGTAGTTTTTGGAGCTCTTCTTTCACTATCTCCCTAAGGTTTGGATTCATCCTTCTCTGAGGTTGTCTGATTGGTCTACTGTTTTCCTCGATGTAGATGTGATGAATGAAAGTCTTAGGGTCAATACCTTTCATATCAGTATACTCCCATGCAAATAGAGTAGAATGTTTTTGCAAGATTTTGGTTAGCTCTTCCTGTTGTGATTTTTCCAATTTTTTGTTGATATTCAATGTTTTACCTGGAAAGATCTCAATGGCGGAACTACCAAACTCTTCCATAGAGTAAAGAGGCATTTGTCTAGATGATAGATACTCAATGTAAGAATCCAACTGAAATTGTGTGTGGTCATATTCTGAAGATGTTTCAAAGTTTTCTAATGTGTTCAGAATTTGACTATCTTCACTGATTTCAGAAATGGTAAAGACAGGTTGTATAGTGTCTTCATCATCGACCCATTCATTATCTCCTACTTCAGTAATTGCTTTTGCTGGAGGATACAGACTGAACTTCTTTGTCGAATTACCATAAAAAATATACATATCCCCAGATCTACAACTGATAAAAGCATCAACTGTGGCTAGCCAAGGTCTTCCTAAGATAAGTGGGTGCCCTCCTAGATTACTCTTGGGAGTTAAAATCATGAAATATACTGGATATTCCCAAGAATCTAAGGATACCGAAATGTCTTCTAATACACCATCTGGTTTGATAATTGATCGATCTGCAAGTTGCAGTAGAGTAGGTGTAAAAAGAAGATTAGGAAGTTTTAGCTGTTCCATAGTCTGTCTACTCGTAATGTTGATAGCAGCCCCTAAATCAATCAAAGTATTTGGAATTTCTACCCAATTGATATGTGTTTTGACAATTGGACTACCAGGATCTACATATTTCTGCATGGTAATTTTTCCCATCATGATATCTGCAATCTTTCCTACCAGGTGGATTCTTCTTGTATCTCTTGGTTTCCTTCCTGGTCTTTTGAGACTCAACTCCTTTATTGTTTTTGCTAGAATAGGAATTTCTCTAATGGCTTGTAGCAAGGGAATCTTGATACAGACATTCTTTAATTCATCTAGAAAATCATAGTCAAGCAACAAGATAATCTTTCAGGAAAAGGAGGTGTGGATGAAGATGCAGGTTGCTCAACTATAGGAGTTGTGGGTGTTGACTCTTTTTCTTTTTCTTTTTCTTTTTGAGTGCTTGGGTTTTGAAGAGATGCTTCAGAACCTTTATTGGCTTCAAGAGAATCTTCCTTAGAAATTCTTTGCTTTTGAGCATCTATAGAAGGCTTTTCTAAAACTCTACCAGATCTGAGTTGTACATCATTGAGAGGAACAATCATATAGGTAGGAAATTGTTGTCCTTCTACCATGTAAGCATTTTGAGGGTTTTTATTATTGGGATTTGGCAATGGCTGGGAAGGTAGTTGATTTGTCTTTTGTTAGAATGGAAGCAAGAGTTGGGAATTTGGATTCTGTTGAGAAGGTTGTTGTTGTGGAAATGTCAATGAAAGTTGTGGATTTTGATTTGGAAGTTTTGGAGCTTGTTGGTTTTGAAAAGATGGAGGATATTGATAAAATTGAGCAAATCTCCCATAAGGATTTTGCATACCTTGTACCCATGATTGAAATGGATTTTGAGGTTGGGACCAAGGTTGTTGCCAAGGATTCCAATTTGGTGGGGGTTGAAAGTTCGTGGGGTTGTTAAACCCTTGATTTTTTTGCCCCTGCCAAGGTCTCCTTGAAACAAAACAGAGAGACTCAATTGAATTTGGGTCTTCTTGAAGACAGCTTTGAGCCCAGGAATTGAAGGAAAATCCTTAGTCTCATGGCTTTCTGAACAAATCATACATGTTTCTACAACTTTTGAATCCAAGGGGAATTCCCTTAGAGCATGTTTCTTCCTACATTTTGGACAAAATATGGCCAAAGCTTCAGCTTCTGCTTTCTACTTGTTTTGTATCTTAAGGGTGTCTAGTTGCTCACTAAGGCTCCCTAAAATATCAGTTTTGAACTCATCAAGCATGTTGCCAATCTCAGCCCTACTTACTGATCCAGTTGCAGATTTGTTTTCTCTAATGAGAGAAGGATCTCTAGGCCCTTTTCCGGTTTTAGATTTTCCCCTTGAGAGATGGACACATAGCTCTGCTATATCATGAAGTGGAAGTTGAGATATATCTCCTTTTCCCATCATGTTCAAAATATCTATCCATTCATCTCTAATGGCTTTTAATAGAAGGGCTTTCAAGGTTTCCTCATATAGGTTATTCATTTTTTCTCTTTTCAGGTTGTATTAAAATCTTTCAAGTAAATCCTCCAAGTTTTCATCTTTTTTTTGCACCATTTTGAATACCTCATCCTTATGATTGGTGGGCATACAATAGTTTAGGTATCTATCCAAAAATGTTTGTTTCATATCATTCCAAGTCCTAATAGATTGAGTGACTAATCCCATGAACCATTTTAGAGCAGCTCCCTTCAATGTTGAAGGAAACAATTTGAGTTTTTGAGAGTCTTCCATATAATCATAAGTTCGGCACACGACTTCAAACTCAAATAGAAATGTTTCAGGATCCTCACTTCGCAACCCATAAAAGTTTGGGAGGACAGATGGTGAGATGTTTTTCATTGTTGTTCAAGATTCCTCATCAACTATATGAAATCCAAATGAGTTATCTCCATCCCTATTTCCCCCGTTGTTACCTCTACCTCCTCCATTGTTTCCTCCTCCTCTACCTCTACCTCTACCTCCTCCAAATCCGTTTATTACTTCCTCTGTCATGATAGTTTCCTCAGATATTTCAGAGTCCTCTGGTTCTTCTACTAATGGTGAACGAGGAGGAACTTCTCCCTCTTCTTCTTTAGGTGATTCTACTTCCTCGATTACAGTGTGTTTTCCTGTAGAAGTAAAGAAAGGGTCTTTTCCTAACTCAGATTCGGTGGATAGTGTGGGAGAGTCTCCTAATTCAGCTATTGCCTCTTGAATTCTAGGAATCCTAAGGCTAGGAGTGTGAGTTGGAGATGATGGAGGTGTCTCTTGCCTATACCTTGAAGTAGATGGAGTTGTAAAAATCGAACTCTTGGCCCTAGTTATAAACCTTCCCCTAGAATCTCTTGCTCTATGCATGTCATTTTTTTTTTCTTCAAGTCGGGCTAATAATTCTCTTTCTGATCTTCCAGATCACTCTAGGTGCAAGAAGAGAGCATACTCAAGAAATTATTGAACCAATAACTCTCTTTTCTGATCCTCTAAATCACACTAGGTGCAAGAGGAGAGCATACTTTGAGAAGTTATCAATTTTTACCTTCCTTGAAATTTTCTTGTTTTTTTTTAAGAAATTGGCTACCTAGTCTCACTTCCCCGACAATGGTGCCAAAATGTTTGGTCAATTTAGTGTGTCCTAAATTGATATATAAATTTTCAATCCGGGAGTCGTAAACTACTGAAGTGAAGTGCACTATATATGCAAGATAACTGATTTCTTACTTCTTTGTCGTTTTTTTATTTTTGGTTTGTTTTTGGGTTTATCTTTTGTTGATTCCCTAATGTGAGATGGCAATTCTAAAAGTCAAGTATGGATATAAGTGTTCAAGGAAATGGTGACCTCTAAAATAATTTCCAAACTTCAAAGTTTTCAAAAAGGTTTTCAAACTTGCAATGATGAAATCAATTACTAAGAGAAAATAAAAATGTACCTAAATTCTAATTAAACCAAACAATGAGCTAGTGACTATGAAACCCAGTATCCTTGTTGTTGTATAAAAAGAAACTGAACTCAAAGAAATTCAAAAACTGCAAGGAAAGTAAACTAAATCATATTACATCAACTCATATTCTGATCCCTCACCATTCGACTCGCTCTGCTATAGGAGGTAACTGAAAATGACATGAGTAGTCTAATATCTATCTTGCAGAAAAGTAAATGAACAAAACAAAACTGAAAGAAATAAACAGTGCTGGAATTAGAACTAAGAAAATAAATCAGCAGAAGGACAAGATAATTTCATGTCATTAGTCATTAAAAACTATGTGCAATTTCCCGGGCTGTCTATTAGAACCTGAAAGAAAAACATTGATCAGTTAACAATCATTAGAAAGCATAAAAAACTATGGACAACAACCAACATGAATACCATAAACAATGGAATATATACAAACAAACAATTATGGCATCAGGAACGTAAAGGAAGAAATCATGAAACTATACAACAATTATAGAACCTTGGTGTGCACAGGGGCCCTCTACACACCCTCGGCCAATCAGCAATCAACCACCAATTGAGCTTAAAAACAATGTCTTCTCATATATTAAAATGCAGTCATAACATAAGGATTAAGTCACGGCACAGTGGGCTCGTAAAACAGTCAAAATTACATACACAAAAGCTAGCTAATATGCATTTGAGAACGCTTTATTTATAACAGAGTATGACACAACTACTTCCTAAGATCTGCGTTGATAAACAGACACGTGAATAACCACGTCCGGAAATCTAGCATGATGGTAGCCGTGAAAATTAAATCCAAGGAGGGTGGCTATTAGATTTGGTTCATGGAGCAGTCCACAGGTGTTAGCACGCCTCCTGAGATTTAGGAATTTTCCACGCAAGTCTTCACGTGGTGAAAAATAGAGTTATGCCACCGTAAAACTCTTAGGTTGACCACCGCTATCACTGTCTTTGACCATGGCCTTTTGTGAGGGATTCGGCTGAACCAAGGGGACACGTTCCATGTCCACATCATTTGAAACTTGCCCATGTGGCCAGATTCTCCTATAGACACCTGTAACATAGACTTCAACAAAAAGGTTGCAGAAAGTTGAGCTGGCTGCAGAAAGTGACAAGATTCCGCAGTTGACTAAGCAAAAATCTAGATCAAAGAGAAGTCACAAGACATAGTTAGGAAACCATTTTATATGCTCTTTTTAAACTAATATGCATGATTTGACAGCTTGGAGGTTTAGGTAACTGGAAAAAAAGGCTAAAAAGGTGTATAGGGAAGATGCAAGCTTGGGACTCAACAGTGCTTATGAAAAATATGGAACATAAAATTGTTGGAGAGGTATCTGGGTCGGGCTGTATAAGGTTGTTGATACTGGATATCACCTGCCTCAGATGAATCCGTGAGATTAGGAATACCACTAACAGGTTGACTCACTCCAACCATGTGAGGTTGTGATCCATTCACATGAGTTCCTCCTGAAACAAGAGGGATATTTGGAATCCCCCCCCCCCATGATGGGAATGAGGTGGTGGCACATTTTGTCCACTTGATGAGGGAATCGAGGAAATTATAGACGTATAAACTAAAACTGTTGGTTGCACCGGAATGGAAGGTTGAAACGAAGGTAATGTTTGTGACGGAATTGTCGATTGAATCAAAACTGAAGTAACGGTAGTTTGTACAGGGATTTGAGAGGTCATGTTAGGAATAAACGGGCCAGAAGTAGGTATAACATTTGATGACCAAATTTGATTTTGGTATAATGAAGAAGCATTGGGAGTTCCTAAAACTAGTTGAGCTAAGGTTGTATAACCATATGAAAGAACAAGCACACTGTTTTTAGGAGGGAGTTGAGATGGAACTCTTCCTACATAAGGAAAGCCTTCCGGAGGGAAGTCATATTTGGATTCATTATCAACACTAGGAGCGTGGGTAGAATAGACTTCTGGAGGACCTCGAGGAGATATTGGAATCTAACCTTCTGAAGACATAGGTGGAAACAACTGGAAAGGAGGAATACGAGATGGACAAGGAGATAACTCCAAAGTAACACCATGTTGATCATATGGGCTATAAGGATGTTGAGGATATATCACAAATGGGTCAAATAGTGGATTTAGAGGGTATAAAACAAACCTCTGTGGACTCTTAGGGGTTTCTGGATCAGACTCCTGAGACAACGATAAGTCTCGAGGTGGAGGACGAGAAGCAAGGGGTTGGATACTTGGTACACTTCCAAGTTGAAAGCCTTGAGCCTCAAGTGATTGTGAAAGTTCAGGATGAACTTCTTGTGAAGACCCTTTAGTATCATATGATGAAGGGGAACTGTGAGGTGAACGTAATGGTTCAGCCACAATGAATTTCTCTCAAGAGTAGAAGGAGAAGAGATGATTCGCTGAGGACTGATTAAAATTAAAATTTACAAGGAATTACTCAATGTGAGGCCAAGAAGCAACTGCATCAGTTCGACATGTTATCATTGGCAGTTAATTTTATGACACAAACAACAAATAAATCAAAACGGGTAATGCTAGGCAAGAGTGTTTACCAAGTATCCATGAATCGTTATATACACCTTAGCCAAAACCAAGGACTTGACGTACGAAAACCGATATCCCCGAATATTGTGTTCGGCGTATCACGTTTACAAGGCGATTGCCCCAGTTACTTGTGGCTAGAGGATAGAAACCTAGTGGGGTATCCCAATATATACTCGATGGTACGGGGAGCACAAGTCCATGTTAGCACTATCTAATGCATAACTGTTTGATGAGATCATCCCTATATACTTGCCATACTGAAGTGCTTACTATATACCTGAAAGTACTGGAGAACCTTCAATATACTTTTGTACTAGGATGAGATTTCACCCCCAGGATACAATGCCGACAGTTAAAGATAGCTATTATGTTTAAAGACATCATAACACATCTCTAGCCTAAACCTCTAGATATTTTTGTTAGGTTACAAATGCTCCTTAGGTTGATTGAGGTAAATTTTAAGTTTATCTTGAATTAGGTTTCAGTTTTATGGCTCAATGATGCCACTTGAATTCCTATAATTCAACTAAATGATAAAAATGAAATCTTTTCATTTGATAAAGGCTAGACTAATGAGGAAAGATAGACAACCAAGCAAACGCATTAATCAAGGAAAATGCATCAAACATAATTCTTTAGCTTTCCAATGCAAAATGTAAAAATGAAATCTACTCTTTCACATTCACTAACAAATGCAATATCAAAATGAAATCCTATGAGAAACAAAAATCACTTTTCTTTCACTAAGATGCACAAATATTTTTCTTCTTTTCCTTTGACTTTGATTCAAAAATGCAAACTAATGCAATGAGAAAAGGGAAAAATGCAATCCAAAACAACTAAAATGAAAATTTCATTCACTTTTGGTTTCAAATGCAAATCATTTCAAAAATACCTAAATGAAGAAATCCTTTCACTTTTCTTCTTGGAATAATGAAATCAAAACAAGCATTCACTTTCAGTTTCACCAAAGAAAACAATTGTAATCTACATTTGACAATGGAGTAGAAGAAATTTTCAAAGTACCAAAATGATCCAACACTAATGAAAATAACTTCACAATCATGAACCAAAAGCAACTTGAAAATGGTGTCCTGACTGCAGCAAAACTCCCAAATGGAAGCAATCAATCTCACAGAGACAAACCAAGTGATGGGTGAAGGGTGACCTAGAAACCCTAGAAGGCAATCAAGCCTCAAACACACATCAACAAAGCCAAGAGACAATTGCAATCACACAAGGATAACAATAGACAAACACACTTTAGTTACACTGGAATATCACTCACAGAGGTTGAAATCATTGAAAACAAGAAGAAACCCTTATTTTCTTCTATCCTCTGGGATCAACGTGCCTGTTAAAGGAAAAAGGGTGATGAAAGGTAGAGAAACACGACTATAAATTAAAAATCAGCATTGGCAGCGCTTCTGTCATAGCAGAAAATGTTTTGGGTGAGAAAAATAAGGAAAAAAAAAAAAAAAAAAATCTTCAAAATCAAAGAAGGCTAAATACTCTCAAGCAAAAACCAGTGACTGCATATATCTACAATGATGCATACAAGCCAAGAAATCGTCGGTTGGTCAAACTCATCAAAGAATCTAATCGAAGGAATGGATGGAAAGGTTATAGCTTCCCCAATGGAGTTGCCATTTTAGTGTCTAGGTAAATCCTCTTTGTGTACATAGATGATCCCTTTAGCCTAATGAGTGGGACTAGCAACCTACATGAAAATATACAAGACACTTTCCTAAATTCCAATCAAAATGAGAGAAGAGGAAGGATACCTACCTCATTCTGATGCTATAACATACTCCTTTGTTGAATATATTGATTTCTCACTCCTCAGGCTCAACTCTACGATTCACAACGTTTGAATACCTGCAAAAGAGATCAAAGACACAAGAAAGTATACAAGTGCAACAAGCATAATCAAAAGTAATCCACTTAAAATATCAAGGAGAATTAATATAAATGATGCATTAACACAAGCAGTTGTGGAAAGTGAACCAACAATTATATATATTAAGGAATAAAAGAGGAAGCATACAACCAAATCCTTGATGTCAATAATCCCTCCTTGAGTGAATTTCCAAGTCCAAGCTCAAGCTCTCCAAGCACTCCTCCATGCCAAATGAGTAGCATGTAGGCACTATCTCAACATAAGGGTGAAAATAATTAGAGACCATCCATTTGGGAATGGGAGAGGATGAATATATAGGCAGGGAGAGGGAGTTAGGAACTATCCAAAGATATGGGAAGGCCCTCATCTCAAGGAGGTAGCTCATATGGATAATATAAAAGGGAAATATTGGGAGAATTTGATTGAATAACCTCCATCTCATATTTTTGGAAGCCTCTAGATCACGAAGCTTCTTTTCCTCTTTGGGAAAACTTTCCTTTTAGGGATCAACACGAGTATCCAAGTAAAAAGCGCACTGGCAATGTGAGGCTAGTATGATGCAACCTGCCATCAGCAGTAGTTGCTAGTGTTAGAGTTGCGCTAGCCCTAAAATTAATGTTTTGAGCTTACTTCTTCAGGGAAGGCTCAAGGCATGTTTTCATTAAGTCTTCAGGGAGGATCTAGACTGAATATCAATATGGGTACACTACATAATTTCCAAGTTTTGGGCACTCTGGGGTATGACAAAGGGAAGTGTAGGAGGTGTGACAAAATATTATGTAACAGGATGGCATAAGACCAGAGTTGACTGTGGAGCTGCTGAACAACCAAGAGTTATAAATCTAGCCTCACCAAACCATTCATATGATTTTGATTAGTAGAATCAGTACTATAAGGAAGCCAGAAAGACTTTTAACAAATTGACTCTGAGTGGTGAGCCGCAAGGAGAAAAACTAGGGTTTTCAAAATCCAGGAACCCACACTAATCATAACTCAATGCTCGACCCATAATGAAATGGTTTAGGCTATTTCTGCAAATTGTGAATGATGATCAGATGCTTGGAAAATTGCGGGAAATTCTTAAATCTATTGTCAAGAATGGGGTTGTTGAGGAAGGATTCATTTCCACCAACTTACCTAAAATACACTCTAGGAGGGTGCGTAGGAACAAGAAGAGAACATGGAGGGAATTTTGGATCGATGAGCAGATTGTAGGTTTTCAGATCAAGGATACAATGTTAGACTTGGGCTCAGATGTGAATATCCTACCAAGGAAAACCTGGGAAGCCTTGGGAAGGCCTAAGTTGGTGTTCTCTCCAATTCAGCTACGCATGGTGAATCAATATTGTATAATACTAGTTGGAAGACTAGAAGATGTAGAATTTTACATAGCAGGGGTGAAAACTTATGCTGACTTTGAATTAATAGATATTATGGGGGATAAAGACCCCTATCCGACATTGCTTGGAATAGACTAGGCTTTTGAGAATTACACGATATTTGATCTAAAGAAGGAGACAATGACATTTGAAGTGGAAGGAACTAGAGTGACCTAGCCCCCGGACCCCTACCAAGGGCCAAATGTTCACTGAGACAACATATGAAAGAGAAGCATCTAAGTTGTTAGATCAACTATATCGACTGACAACAAGAAGAAGAGAAGACTATATTATTCCAATTGTAGGAGGATCGATCAACTGGAGGGGCATTCAGATTTCGAATGTCAGATCCGAGGTTGCATAGGATGAATGGTAGCAGGGAGGACATGAGATCAACACCAGACACTATGCCATTATCCATCATATCAACTGGGTTGGTACTGAGGTATGAGATTTCCCTATTTTCAATGGCATGGGATCTATTACTGGGTTTCTTAATGAAGTAGATGAAATTGCCTTTTAAGTACACAAAGTGCCCTTATTGGATTTCTCCTTACAAGTGATGCCAGCAAAGTGGTGGGGATATCACCTCAACCATCTCAGAGAATGGAAAGAGATTAAGACAGTGATAAGAGTCATATTCGGGTGTTCAGAGGACTACCCATAAAACTTCATTAAGTATTGAGGAAGCTCTGACCCTCGGAAACACCTACAAGATTGTAAAGCCACATGGATTAGGGAAGGACTTCAAGAGCACTTGTGGGTGCACAACTTTGTACACACCTTGGGGACATTTCCAAAGGCATGATACATAAAGGAAGAGATATGAAGACAAATCGGTGTTTGGGATTGTATGGAAGCTCAATTTATCAATGAATTTTCCTTCGCAGAGAGTGACAAGAGGATAACAACTTCTATTCAAGCCATAAAAAGGGTTTTTCTCATGGTAGGGAAGTGGACAGAGGGATGTATAGACCAGAACACTTTTGAGCATATATAGACCAGGAGCCTGATGAAAATGATTTGGAGGAATTAAGACATATGAAATTCAAGGAAACTAAAGGGTAACAAAGTGTTGAAAATGAGACTGTAATTGATGGTCCATAACTACTACCTCTAAAGTTGTGGAAACATAACATTGGTACTAATGAGAATATAAAGTTAGCCTTGATTGAAGATTACTGGGATGAGTAGAGCGCCAAGGAAATATTTGATCTTTTAAGTGAATATGAATACATGTTCCCTTGGTTTTTTGCAGAGCATAAAGGGATTAAGGGGGAGTTGGGGGATATGAAGATTGTGCTAAAACCTGATGCAAGGTCAGTGAAACAATAGTCATATAGGCTAAACCTGAGAGTCAAAGAGAAGGTAAAGAAGGATACTGATAAGATGTTGGCAGTAGGGCTTATCTTCCCAGTTGACGAGGATGAGTGGGTCAGTCCAATTGTTATATAGAACAAGAAGGACACTGAAGAAATTCAAGTATGTGTGGATTACTAGAGTCTGAACAATGTGTGTATTCATGATCCTTTCCCCACCCCATTTAGCGATGAAGTTCTAGATGATGTGGTAGGAAACAAAACTTACTCTTTTACAGATGGATTCTCTAGTTATCACCAGGTTCATATTATGGAAGAAGATAAGAAGAAAACCACATTCACCATTGAATGGGGATCCTATGTTTATCATGACATGCCTTTTGGAATCAAGAATGCGCTGACATTATTCTCAATAATTGTAACTGTCGCCTTTAGGGATTATATTCAAAGGCTTATAGAGGTTTACATGGATGATTGGACTATCTCCAGTTTACTAAAATATCATTCCATTTTGCTCTAAGTGGTGTTTGACCATTGTAGACAGTTGTAGATCTCCCTAAACCTGAAAAAGTGCATATTCGTTGTCCCTTTCAGAACACTTCTGGGCCATATAGTCTACAAAGATGGAGTATGCATTGATCCCGCTAAGGTCACAGTGATCCTAAATATGGCTTCGCCAACACATGTTAAACAACTGAGATCCACCCTTTGCCACATAGGCTATTACAGGAGGTTCATCCACAATTATACCTCGATCACTGCACCATTGGAGAATTTATTAAAGAAGGCTGAAATGTTCGCATGGTCAGATGAATGTGAAGTTTCTTTCAACGTGCTGAAATAAAAAATTGGAAAGTGCACCAATTTTGATTTATCCATATTGGAACAAGCAATTTCATGTTCATATTAATGCATCAGGTATCGCCTTGGGGGTTGTCCTAGCTCAACTCGAAGATGGAAATCTTGATAAACCCATCTACTTTTCTAGGAAAAAAAAATCCACGACGGAAAGGAATTATACCATGACTGAGCACTTGCAATAGTGTATTCGCCACAAACGTTTCAACATTATCTTATAGGGGGTTCGTTCAAATTCTTCACTGATAATTCTACCATGAAGTACTTAGTGAACAAGATTGTACTTGAAGGAAGAATTTGTAGATGGATTCTATTGTTCTAGGAGTTCACATTTGAAGTAATTTTCAAGCCAAGAAGTATGAACTTGGGCCTTGATCATCTTTCCCAGCTAGAGTCAGGCGAAGTCAGGGGGTCATTAGATGATCAATTGTTGGATGCTAACATGTTTTGATTCGAAGCCATGCTAGATTACTTGGAGGAAATTGCATTATTTCTAGACACAAGAAAATTCTTAGAGGAGTACATAACGAAGGCACATGGTGGTTCATGCTGCAGATTACCAGTTGATCGTAGGACAACTGTACAAGTTGGGCCTTGATCAAATATTATGAAGGTGTGTTCTTGATCATGAGAGACATGATGTATTGTGGGAATGTCATTCAGGAGTTGTGGGTGGGCATATTGGTGGGAAGGCCACCGTAGGGGAGATGTTGCAGGTGGGAATCTAGTGGCCCACACTTTTCCAAGATGCAAAGGAGTACGCTAATAAATGTGACATTTTCCAAGGGGTTGGAAGGCCATCACACCGGGATGAACTTCCTTTGAAACTAGTATGAGCACTCCAAGCCTTTCAGAAATGGGAAGTTGACTTTGTGGGACCTATTAACCCACAAACACGTCACTCACATGCCAGATATATTATTACCACCACAAATTACCTTACCAGATGGGTCGAAGCTACACCAATTTAAGATTTCACTGCAAACATTGCTGCCAAATTCATCTTTGCGAACATCATCTCTCGATTTAGGTGCCCCCAAAGCCTCACTAGTGACCAGGGGACCCACTTCAATAATGAGATAGTCACTTCATTGCTGCAAAACTTTATGATCCGGCACCATAAGAGCAAACTGTATCATCCTCAAGCAAATGGTAATGTGGAAGCTTTCAACAAAATCTTAGAAAGGGGACTCACCGAGATATGCTCAACCAACTGATACGACTGGGATGAACAGGTGCCAACTACACTATGGGATTATTATACAACTGTCAAGAACTTGCACAAAGATACACCCTTCCATCTAGTGTGTGGACAAGAAGTCATAGTGACTGCTGAGTTTACCATCCCCAAACTTTTTATTTCACAGGCCACTTTCATGACAGAAGATGAATCAATTCCAAAATGGTTGGAAGAACTCTGGGAATTAGAGGAAGCTAGGTTTATGGCATACTTCCACCAAACTATTGAAAACCATAGGCAAAACACATGGCATGACAAGCACATCAAGCGAAACACTTTACAATTGGAGGACATGTTCTGTTATATGACAGTAAGTTCTTAAAGCATCTTGGAAAGATGAAAATTAATTGGTTAGGACCATAAATAGTTGTGGAAGTGAAAGAATAAGGATCTATCAAGCTCACTCAATTCGATGGAGTCTTACTGCCTGGATGGGTGATTGGTGCATTCCTAAAACCCTTCCAGGACTCAACCAATTCTACACCAAAATGATTTGATCTTTGAAAGGGGGTCATAGGTAGGTCTAGGTAGAGTCAGTAAATTCTTTTAATGTGTCATTGCATCAATTAATTTAGTTAGTTAGTCGTTCCAATCAAATTTGTCATGAATAAATTTATGTCAATTCTTTTATTTGTGGAAGTTGCTTCACCCTCCGCAACTGTTTGTGGTTAGTGAATCGCACGTGTCAGTCCTCGTATCCATAATAATTAGTAATAATTCCATATGTCAGTTCGAATTTGGGCTAAATCTCTCTCGTAATATTCCTATCATGATCTATTCATCAACTTCTAGGCACATGTCATCATAACGCCATAATTACCCATCATCCCCACCCTCTTTCAGTTTTCATGCCATTCGAGTCAGGTACAACTCGTCGTTGTTATTGCCGCCATGATTTGGATCAAGTAAGGAAAGTTACCATATTAATTAGTTAAGTGGTCTAATTAAAAACATCGTTTCAAGTCTTTCTATTTATTTTGCATGGCAATTATAAGTTCTCAGTAACAAAGCTGAGGTGGTCAAATTTCCCATTCTGGAGTCTGTGTCGAATTTCCCCTCTTCCCAGCCAAAGTTCAAGAACCCTTTGTTCCTTGTGTATAACTGTCGCACTGTAGCCATGAAGAAGACCATAATCTCTATTCCAGACATTGGACCAGACTCAAGAATCACAAAAATTGAGCATCTCTTTGGAAAATACGATAAGGTTGTGCTTGTAGACAATGATCCCTCAGACTCGTTCCATTTTCCAGCGCTCAAGCGAGAAGTCTACATAAAATATGTCGCCAAATTTGATGGAAGCCAATTGATGAAAGTTAAATAAGACTTCAGAGGAATACAAAGGTCGACACTATTGAATCCACATGGTCTTCCAGTATTTGGCACCACGGTAGTAGCAATGCAATGTACAAATTTCCTCGTCAGCAAGATGCATGGAGGATCTCTATGGCTCGAAAAGGAATACACAATCCATGCCATTGAAATTCAGAGACTCACAACATTGTTTGCTATTGGAGTTGCAATCTCAACTGAATTTCAGAATGCTTCCAGGTAGGGGAAGAAAATGGGTGATGACAATTACTACAACAGGTATGGTACCTAGCGTGGCAGTAAAGGTGTCGTGATAGAACCAATTAATAAGCCTAACAAAAAATTCTCTTGTTATACGATTGTCGGGAAGCTCATGTGACATTTTTCGAGAGGTGAGCCCATATTGGATACTATTTTAGTCACAGAAGCTTGTTTGCAAGGCACACAGTTAAAATGGTGTAGTTTTATGTTAAATGAACTCTTCAATGCTTGTGAAGATGTCTACAAAAGGGCCACTCATTTTATATATGGATATCTCATTGTCACCTTAGTTATGTGGAAGTGGTGCCAACCATAGGGCAGAGAGATGGTGATAGTTGTTGAAGATTGTCCCCTTGCACTTAGGTACTTACCATGGTGGACATCTGGGGACCCCAGTAGCAAGGAAACCAATGAAGCCTCCTTTGTCAAATGGTATCAAAAAAAATTGGACGTCACCAAGGCCAGACCAAGAATCCCACTGTCGTTCCTTGATGAATAATCAAAAGATATCTAGTTTGGCATAAGTCATGGAATTTCCTGGATGCGGCCTAAGTGTGTCAACCCCGACACATTTCAGAAGCGGGCCCAAAAGTTTGTGTTATCAAAGGAAGAATTCCATACAAAATTCTCTTCCTGGCCTGAGATTGTAGGAGAAGTTCGAGAGGGGAAGCGCATATATTTCTTCGGAGAAATGGTACCTCATCCACTACCTAGAGAAAACCCTTCCACCACACGGAAGCGACTAGCTGAAGAAATGTTGAATCCAGTCATCAAGAAGCTTGAGACACACATGTATTCCTTACATGAAAATCTGGATAATATTGGGGCATCAGTAAGTCCTTTTCCTCCCTTTTCTAAATTTCTTAGTTCAAGTTTGATTGTTTCTTTGACCTGTAGCCCTATTATTGATTCAATTACTTTAGTGGGCCCTCACTCTCATTCCAAACCCATAATTTTGAATCCACAAACTCTTACTACCAAACCACCATCAGTCCCCAAGAAAAGGCTTAAAACCACCTCTACCCAAGTTGTTGATTTTACCGATGAAGAGCCCTAATCTCACACCAGCATGCCCATCACTAAAGAGAATCCACCTTCCACTTTCGTTGTATCCACAAGGTCGTGCAATCCATCCCCTCGGATAGATTCCACCTTTGCCACCATCTCAGACATACCTCCATCTAGAACTCTGCTCAATATTAAAACGGAAATGGAGGTAGACTCCGTTATCAACACACTTATCGAAAATACCAATGGGACACTTGTAGCTGATCCTTCAAGCAAATAGAATATTAATACATCTTTGTCATCATTAGTACTGGAATCGGGCCCACTAATGTTCATCGATAAGTTAATCACCGCTGAGAATCTGAATCCATAAACCTTCAACACATTGCCCCAACCCATGGATCCCACCTCCTTGTCATCACCGCAATCCACCCCATTATGCATTAGTCCTCACACCATCAAGCCCTCATAGAGGGAAACATCAACCCAAGGGAAATATGAGAAATTAGTTGACAGTGGCCAACCATTGCAGAGTTGATTCCCTAAACCCTCTATTCTGACCCCTAATGACTTCCAAGGTTGGTCCTTAGACCAATTGCTTAATTTCATTCAACTGGTTGAACAAAAAGTGAAGGTGTTACATAACATTCTAGCAGTTGAACATGAACAATAACAACATCCGATTATTTCCCTTACTACAGAACAAGATCATATCCTCCAGGGGAAATAAACTCTACAAAATTAGGTCAACCGAATTACTGCAAAGTTCCAGGATCTATGGCCCTTGCTCGCAGAGATAATCACAGATGCCCCTAGAAGACTTCTCAGCCTGTACTCTCTTAGAATGTTTCTATCACATCAAAGTAGCCTGCACCGACCTCATCTTGACCAATAGAGAGCTCAAATGAAGTATTTCTACCACTCAAAGGGCACTACCGTATCCAACTTCAATACACTAGCGAGATTGAGAAAAGAATTGCAGAAGTGGCTTGTTGGAAAGCCTTTATTAACTAAGCTGCAGAGGAAGCTCAACGACTCTTAACACAAGTTCATGACTGGTCAGGATGCCTAGGAAATACAAATTAACTGGTTTACCCTTTTTTCCACTGAGCTAATCATTTATTTGTCCAAGCCATGGGTACCAAAGACAAAAACTAACGAAAGGAGCTTTTGGCATAGGTGGATGCCCTCGAAGCCCAAATCCAACAAATCGAAGATGAGTCAAGAAAAACTAAGCACTTTCTTAATGACCTTAAGCCAATAGCACAGGGTCATTTAGAGATGCTACAACAGGTCAACTAGGACATAGAAACTCAATGGAATACCCTCATGATGACCCTCCCTGCCTGACCTACCACTGAATTCATAGTGCAGTTCCTTTATCATGCAATCACTCTCACATGAAAATGACAGGCGACACATGCTAAGTACACAAGGTTCAAGACTGCAACAATTGAGTATGTCCTAGAGTTGGGTCCTTCATTTGAAGTAACCAATCAAGGAGGAGAAACACATGAAGAAGCACCACAACAATAGGAAGCACCAACAACACCACCAACACCAGAAGATGATTGACTCAGGGACGAGTCAATGGACTATGGTCAGGGCATGTTGGGTCCTTTTTTTTGAGAGTGAGCTGAAATGGGGCTCTAAAAGGCTTTTGGTAAGCTTACAGGAACCTCTCCCACTCCAAAGCTTAAACAATTTCCAAGATCTATGCTTATGATTGATAATTTGCGGAATTAAAAGAACTTGAAATGGGTGTATGCTTGTGTTTTCCTTTAACTGCTTAATTGCCTTAAGTTTATTTACTTAAAATGATATATAAACACACATAATAGTAAAATGCAGCAAATAAACAAACACATAAGACAACAATATAATATGGAGTTTGCCCTGATATCTTGGGCTACGTCTCCTTGAGCTCTAATCAACTGGACTAGGCTCTTTGGGATTATGGTAATGCTTCTTTTACAAGTTCCACACTTAACTCCATTGGTTTACAACTGCACCTATGGGTTTAGAATACCATCTTATCTCACTGGTTTTCCATACTCTGTAGACAGATCTAGGCTTCTTTGGACTATATTCCTTCAATTAGTGCTCCAGGCTATCTTGAGCTCCTGACTTGCACCAACTCCCTCAGAATTCTTTTACTGTCTTTGGAATTCCTTCTTCTGCCTTCAGCACACCTTGGACATCAACAATAGCTTGATCATTTGATCTCTTTGTTGTCCTCTGGCTCTCAGCCCTTAAGCTTCTCTAGTTCTCCAGCTTTGGCTCTTGCCTCTTGGCTCTCGGCTCTAGCTCTCAGCTCTGGCTCTGGGCTCTCAGCTCTTGGCTCTTGGCTCTTTGTAAGGAAAATAACTGCCTCCAACCTATGGTGGCGCCTCTCTGTTCTCCTCTCACTGGCTCAGATTATTACAATGTGTGAGCTCCCCCTAAGTCTCCACACAACAATGGAATTTATTCTTGAGATGGATCGAACTCCTCGAGTCCACAAGAGTAACGCCTCCAGACCCCCTGGACAGTTACCAAAACCTCTTTGGTTCCCAAAAATACCTTCCTCCATGTTGGACCCTTTTGTTCATCTCTTCCTCTCTTTTGCGTTCTCATTCGTGTTTTCATGACACGTTCTGTTTCATCATTTCCTTATGGTGGGGAATAATGATGTTTAAAATAGAAATGGTTTGGAGACGAAAGGACCGACGGGCGCAAGCAAAACCCTTTTAATGGAGTTAAAATCCCCAAAATAGAGCATTTTACCAAATACATAGGAATACATGGCAAAACATAGAAAACCCGACTATGAACCTTAGCTAGATCTAAAAAGGAAACTACACACGCATCTATAGAATCGTCAGGTCCATGCACATCGCAAATCGCATGTCGCATGGTCTGTTGTTCCCCTTTGCTCTGTTTCACTTCGATCTCTGATCACTCCGATCGACTATTGGCGCAACAGCCCATCGCTTATCGAAATATCGCATATCACATGGTCTAAAGACCTGATTTCCTTTTCCGATGGAGTATTGTGATGTGATATATAGGCAATTGCAAATTGCAATCACTTACAGCCCAAGGTCCATTCCTTTGAACTTGACTCATTGCGATGCGACTTAATATTTCCTGATTTCCTTTTTGACCAATCGAACAGGGCCACGTGGCCCAATCCTGGCTTGCCATGTGTCAGCTATGGATT
The DNA here is from genome assembly GCA_031772625.1 of Pinus tabuliformis. Lineage (NCBI taxonomy): Eukaryota > Viridiplantae > Streptophyta > Pinopsida > Pinales > Pinaceae > Pinus > Pinus tabuliformis. The sequence goes on along the minus strand of CM062818.1, from coordinate 919,676,927 downwards.
TTCTCGTGAGCCTATACCAAAAATCAACATTTTCAATATAGTTTGAAGATTAATGAAATTGCCTCCTTTTCTAAGGACATTGGACAATTTTCATTTTACAATAACTCCTTCATCCGGAGTCCGTTTTGGTCCATTCAAATTGCAGTAGATTCAGAATGAAGAGATCTATGCAATGAGACTATTTCCAAGAGCATCCTTTGACTTTTATTTTTGATCATTAAAAGTCATCAAGGATCATTTTCTGATCACGCCTCCCCATTGGAAATCTTTTGGACCCCAAAAGACTGATATACTGATCTGAACAGTAGATGAGAGTGACAACACACTCTTCTTTCAGCCTCCATAGTGCCTCTGAACCAAAGCCTTTGAACACTTCCTTCCTGGATGTGCTGGTTCTCCGGTTAAGAACTATCTTCCTCCTTGACTTCATGCAAAACTCCTACTTAGAAGGTTACAATAGGTAGTTTAAACCTTTCTTCCTCGATCATTGATCCAAGGTGGCTCAAACCAATGTAAAGTTACATCTTCTTCACAAAAATTTACATTTTTATCTGTTTGACATATTGTCAACAACAATTGTTAACAACAACAGAATTACAGACAACAACTGGATGGCCTAAACTCTTGCTTCATCAAAAGAAATAGATTTCACATCTTGTGAACACCTCCATGTCTTTACATCTGCATACAAATGATTGACTAGATAACAAGCCAACAAAACCTTACATGCATGTTTACAACAAATTAATCAACCCTTCAAGTTAATCACACATACATGTTCAAATACAAGGAAATCATCAACATCCCTGTGTTCATGCATATCATGCTTATGCATGCATTTCATCCTTCAACTTTCGCTTAAGTACACTATACTTTTGAAGCTGAAATGAATATAACGTTGCAGCAATAAAGTGAGTCTCCTACTCAACTTTTCCATTCACCTTCTTGGTAAAACCCTGCAACTTGCATTCCATTAACAAAGAAATGCATCAAATCAAAAGATGTACAATCTTAATTGGATAAGAACTCTAACCATTTCTTACCAATCCATTTCAAAGGTTCCACCTTTGTCTGCACATCAGCATCAACATGTGAATCATCCTGAAACATGTCAATCATGGAATCTTTCTTTCCATTCTTGCCATTCTTTCTTTCCACCTTTTTCAAGTTTCGTGGAAGCATTGTTGGATTCAGCGTCCAACACTTTTTAGCAATGTGTCCTTGCTTATGGCAATAAGTGCAATGCATGTGCATCTTCTCAACAGCATGATTTGCCTTGGCCAGTGGACCTTTGGCTTCTCGCTTCCTTTCCTTCAAAAGTTTCTTGTATGCGGCCATTCTCTTCCAACATCTAGAAACACTATGGTTATCCAAACCACGGAAGGAACATGCAATTCTTTTCCCATGCTTATATGGAAATTTACCATGCTTTACATAATCAAAAGGATTATGATTAGAACCAGATTTATACCTTTCTTTTTCACCTTTATTACCTTCATGAGGAGGTGAATTGAATGCAGAAGTAGCTCCCTTTGGAACACCATCAACCTCTTCAATGGTTTCAGAGTTTCCACAACTCTCTAGTTCAAGTGTATGCTTATGAACACTTTTGTCCTGAAAAGTATGTTTCAAACTAATGAATTCCCCAAGAATACAATCTTTACACTTCTGAGGTAGAAGACCTGACATGAAACTCCTTCTAGGAACTATTTCAATTTCCTTCCTAGCTACTTTGGAAATTTCTCCATAAGATTTTCCATAGCCAAGACCCAAATACTCAGGCCTTTCTTCAACCATTATTGGCTCAACAATACCTTGTGCATGTTTGCCCAAGCCTTTTCCTTCATAGCCCATCTTTGACATTAACTTGGACCCTATGCCTCTGGTATGTTTTTCAAAAGAACCAACATAATCATTCTTAGAGGAATTTGAAGAAAAATTAGAATTTTTTACCTCTTCTTCAAGATGATACTTGACGAAGGCTTCTTTGGCATCAAGGAGCTGTATCTCCAACTCACACATCCTTTCTAGATCCATATTTGCAATATGAAGTTGTCTCTCCATTTCTTGTAATTTGTCAAAAAGCAACTGCTTCTCTTCCTTCATGGAATTCAACTGCTCTCGAAGTTCGGTACTCATTTCTCTCACCATATCCATCATGATGAACGATTCTTGCTTCACGTCTTCATCAAAGAATCTTGTGATGAAGGAAGAATTTGAGGACTCACTTGTAGAAGTAGTCATTATGAAAATGAACAAAAGAACTTCAACAAAATTCAGACAAATTTCTGAACTAAATGACTTCAGAGTCAAGCTTTTATTCAAGCAGCCTTTTGCAACAAACCTCTTGTGCTTCAAGGATTCTCTTGAGGTCCTTTGGGATAAGGTGAATGCCTTCAGCCCTTCTTCCTTCTTGTCCTCTCCTGGACTTTGCTATCAATAGCTTTCCCTTCACCTTTGCAAACTCAAACAACAGTCAATTTACAAACAATCAAACAGTCTGAATTTGACTATTTGAACACCTTTCAAGTCAAACAAGCAAATAGATTGCTTTTTCAATCAAGCATTCTGATCTGACACCACTTGCATCATGATACAACTTGCTTCATGATACAACCTGCTCTGCTATAACTTAATCTAATATAACCAGCTTTGATACCACCTTCTTTGAAGGTGGGGTTAATCAACTTGATGCTCTGATACCACCTGATCTGAAATGGGGCTCTAAAAGGCTTCTTGTGAGCTTACAAGAACCTCTCCCACTCCAAAGCTTAAACAATTTCCAAGATCTATGCTTATGATTGATAATTTGCGGAATTAAAAGAACTTGAAATAGGTGTATGCTTGTGTTTGCCTTTAACTGCTTAATTGCCTTAAGTTTATTTGCTTAAACTGATATATAAACACACATAACAGTAAAATGCAGCAAATAAACAAACACATAAGACAACAATATAATATGGAGTTTTCCCTAATATCTTGGGCTACGTCTCCTTGAGCTCTAATCAACTCGACTAGGCTCTTTAGGATTATGGTAATGCTTCTTTTACAAGTTCCACACTTAACTCCATTGGTTTACAACTGCACCTATGGGTTTAGAATACCATCTTATCTCGCTAGCTGTCCATACTCTATAGACAGATCTAGGCTTCTCTGGACTAGATTCCTTCAATCAGCGCTCCGGGCTATCTTGAGCTCCTGTCTTGCACCAACTCCCTAAGAATTCTTCTACTGTCTCTAGAATTCCTTCTTCTGTCTTCAACACACCTCGGACATCAACAATAGCTTGATCATTTGATCTCTTTGTTGTCGTCTGGCTCTTAGCCCTTAAGCTTCTCTGGCTCTCCGGCTCTGGCTCTCGGCTCTTGGCTCTTGGCTCTGGCTCTCGGCTCTGGCTCTCGGATCTTGGCTCTCGAATCTAGCTCTCGGCTCTTGGCTCTTGGCTCTTGGCTCTTTGTAAGGAGAATAACTACCTCCAAACTCTGGTGGCGTCTCTCTGTTCTCCTCTCACTAGCTCAGGTTATTACAATGTGTGAGCTCCCCCTGAGTCTCTACACAACAATGGAATCTATCCCTAAGATGGCTCGAACTCCTTGAGTCCACAATAATAACACCTCCAGACCCCTTAGACGGTTACCAAAACCTCTTTGGTTCCAAAAAACACCTTCCTCTGTGCTGGACCCTTCTGTCCGTCTCTTCCTCTCTTCTGCGTTCTCATTCGTGTTTTCATGACACATTCTGTTTCATCATTTCCTTACGGTGGGGAACAATGATGTTTAAAATAGAAATGGTTTGGAGACGAAAGGACCAACGGGCACGGGAAAAACCCTTTTAATGGAGCTAAAATCCCCAAAACAGAGCATTTTACCAAATACACAGGAATACATGCCATAACATAGAAAACCCGACTATGAACCTTAGCCGAATCTCAAAAGGAAACTACACCCACATCTATAGAATCGTCGGGTCCGCGCACATCGCAAATCACGTGTCGCATGGTCTGTTGTTCCCCTTTTCTTTGTTGCGCTCCAATCTCTGATCACTTTGATCACTCCAATCGACGCTATCGTCTATTGGTGCATCGGCCCATCGCTTATCAGAATATCGCATATCGCATGGTCTAAAGACATGAGGTCCATTCCTTTTCGGATGGAGTATTACGATGTGATATATTGACAATCGCAATCGCTTACGGCCCAAGGTCCATTCCTTTAAACTTGACCCATTGCGATGCGACTTAATATTGCCTGATTTCCTTTTTAACCAATCAAACAGGGCCATGTGGCCCAACCCCGCCTTGCCATGTGTCAGTTGTGGATTGGCTCGTGAGCCTATACCAAAAATCAACATTTTCAATATAGTTTGAAGATTAATGAAATTGCCTCCTTTTCTAAGGACAATGGACAATTTTCATTTTACAATAACTCCTTCATCCAGAGTCCGTTTTGGTCCATTCAAATTGTAGTAGATTCAAAATGAAGAGATCTATGCAATGAGACTATTTCCAAGAGCATCCTTTGAATTTTATTTTTGATCATTAAAAGTCATCAAGGATCATTTTCTGATAAGAGAGATAAGTTTCACATGTTTCAAAGTTGACCAGAGGTAACTGTTAGGAAGTCATGTAGAAGACAACTAGAAAATAAGAAGGGACATGCAAAAGATTAGCAGTTGGGGAGGACTGACCAAAGAAATCAATACTCAAGCAGTTGCACTTGAGCTAGGAATATGACTGACAATCGAGGAATCAGACGCAACCAAGAAACAAAGGCAACTGAAAAGAGAAAAGGCAGTGCATCTGAGGGAGAGGTAGTAGTCCAAGTGAGTGCAGGGTTTAAGAAGGCTAAGGGGAAAATACGAGAGAGGAGAAGTGCACCGAGATGATGTTACGAAGTCTATCAAGCTTGCACTATTTTGTATTATCTTGTTCATGTATTCTCTTATCATGCTAGCTATGTTATGTTAAGGAGGCCTTCGAGCCAGATGTATTGATGTAATGCCAGTGAAACCAATGGAAGAAGAAGTTACAAGGTTATACAAGTCTTTTTATGTGAATTTATGTGCCTTTTTAAAATTTTGTTATGAATGCATCTGCATAGTCTATTTACTTCTTGAATGCTTGATTTGTTATGATTTTACCTCTAATGTTCTAGTATTTGGATTAGTGAGTATTGATAGCTTCCATGTGGTTTCTCCTGACACCTGATCCCATACCCTTAACTAAGTAAGGTTGTCACATGCCTTGGGCGAGATGCCTTATGCTTCTTGAATAGGGTTAAAATGTCAGTGTTACGCTAGACTATGACAAAGATTTTGTTGAACCTTGTGCCTGAACCTGGTTGAGGTCTCAATCCGTTTATAATTTTTCCGCCAACACAAGCTTTGAGAATTTCTTTAAGAATGGAACTCAACCCTATTAAGTGACCTATCATAGTCTTGTGGAGATACTTGGCCCCTGCAACTCAGCTCATATTACATCAGACTGGCTTGTGTCTTGAAGTATTTAACTTGACCCGTCTTGTACACAACTTGATCCTATGGCACTCAACCTCTTCTGAGGATAGTTTGAACGGTGATGAGGGACTAAACTCGGGCCTATTTAAGATAGAAGTAAAACTTGTATTAACCAAAATCCCATCCTTATTTGAACATTTTCATCTAGCCTCTATTGACACTAAATTCATTCTTGTGGGTGATAACCTTTGAAGCTTAATTTGATAATTTTGGAGCAGTTATTGAAGTGATCTTGGACCAACTCTTTGAAAATAATTTAACAACATATTAAAAAATTATTGAGCGTACTTAGAACCATATTGATTGAATCTTGTTAATTATGCCTTGGATTAGAACTTAATGCAACTCTTGAAGAAGTCACCAAAGCATCTTTGGAGAAAATCATTGAGAAACTTTGAGCAGAATTTGAAGTGATCTATGAAGTATTTGTGGAACAGTCCATGGAGTAACCTTAGATCAGTATTTGGAGTAATTGACTAATTTTTTGGTGCAAATATAGGAGATATTGGAGTAGCCTCTTGAAGACATTTAGGAGTAGTTCTTGTAGCAGCATGGAAGCCACCTTGAAGCAGATTTGGTGTTGTCCTTGGACCAAACTTGATGAGCCTTAAACCAAGAAATATTGGAGTCACTTTTAGAGTATATTTGAAGAGTCTTGGAGCATAATTGAAGAAATCTTTAATAGACTTTGTAGCCTTCATTGAAGCAAACCTTGGAGTGAACTTTGAAGGAGACTTGAAGTTAACCTTGGAGAATCCTTTAAGCTATCATTGAATAAGTCTTTGAATTAGTTAAAGGTTGGATCCTTGCTGAAGTATTGAACGAGTTGGAGCCTGATTTTTTTAATATAGGATTGGATTCCTCATTCAAGGTTGGAGCCTGGATTTATATTTGAGGATCAGAGTCCTCATTCAAGGTTAGAGCCTTGAATAAGTTAAAGGTTTTGTTATGAAGTTTGGAGCCTTGAATTAAAGTTTTGTTTTGGTTTGAGCCAAAAATTTGAGGATTAGATTCCTCATCATTTGAACAACTATTATATAAGTTATTTTTATTTATGTATTATGGTATATTGTGCTTCTAATTAAATAAAATATTATCTGTCTAGTTAACAATTGAAATAAATATTGATTAATCCCTCCCTTTAGTATTTCCAACAATTTACGCCCCGGTGCACTATAGATACAAAGAGAAATCCTGGAACTATCTAGCACTCAAGCTAGATTTAGATGGTGGCCACTTTTCTACACTAGAAGGTGACTTCAATCTTGTAATGAGCAATGAAGAAAAATGAGGAGGTATCTACCTTCATGATCCAAGCATAAACAAACTAGAAAGTATTATGATTGATCATAGCTTGATGTATATAACACCAAGGAATGACAAGTTCACCTTGAGAAACATATGACTTGGACTAGGTAATATCAAAGAAAGGTTGGATCAGTTCATCATCCACACGGATCTCATAGATGGATCTATAATTTTGTCTTCAAAAATAATGTCAACAAAAATATTTTATGATAAAACTATAAGCATAACCTTGGAGAGGGAAAACCTTGGTCCTCTCCCTTTTCGCTATAATATGCTATGGTCTACAAACAAGGAAGAAAAGTTGTTGGTTAAAAAAGATTGGCATACTAGGATAGATGGCTCACTAAGCTATGTATGGGAATTAGAACTCAAGCTGGCCAAGATTGCTCTCAAGACTTGGGAAAAAAAAGCTATAGAGAGCCAATCCTGGAAAAGTGCACTCTCTAAAGGGAACTGGAAGAAGTGCAGAAAAGACTAGAAAGTGGGGAGGAGACAAAATAACTTCAATCAAAGAAAATGAGTTATATTGGAAAATATATCAAATAAATAGAAAAAATGAAGAGGATTGGAGAATTAAGTCAAGAAGCATATGGATCCAATAAGGAGACAAGAACATTGTTTTCTTTCATAACTAAGCAAAGGCTCGAGGAAATAAAAACAATGTCAACTCCATCTAAAAGGGAATATATTAATTGAAGGGGCATATGCAGTTAAAAAAGAAGCATATTGTCACTTTATCAAGCTTCTGACAACAAACCCAAATCCAGCTAATTATGAGGAAATTCTAAGTTATATTCCAAAAAAAGTAACAACAGAGAAAAATACCATTTAAACCAAGCAAGTTAGCGAAGAAGAAATGTAACGAACTGTTTGGAGCCTACACCCAAACAAAGCACCAAGACCAAATGGCTTCATCATCTCCTTCTACAGATATTACTTGGAGCCCATAAAAAAATACCTCAAAATGATTCATTGAGCATAATAAAAATTCAAAGACGGGGGTAATACCAATTCAACCTTTCTATCTCTAATTTCCAAAGAAAGAAAACCTTCTTCTTGTAGATGCTTCTGCCTAATCTCATTATGAAATTCCTCATACAAAATCTTGACTAAAATCCTAGCAAACCCACTCAAAGCCCTTCTCCCTCATCTGATCTCTGAAAACCAGGATGGTTTTATCCAAGAAAGAAAATGGTGGACAACATCTTCCTAGTCTATGAAGCAATCCATTCAAGTCTCTCTAGAGAAGAATAAGGCTTCATTCTTAAGCTTAACATGGAAAATGCATTCGACAGGGTAAGCCATTCCTTCTTGTTATTCTAAAAATATTTGGCTTTGCTAATGAATTATTTGATTTGATTAAAGCTTGCATTAGAAAGACATGGGTTGAATTTTTAGTAATTGGAATATGGGGTAGTCCTTCTAAAGAACAAGGGGGATAAGGAAAGGGTTCCCTCTCTCACCCTTCCAAATTGAGCAAGACAAAAAAAGAGGGTTGATCATTGGCATCCACTTCAAGCGAGGAACAAAAAACATAAATCATTCACAATTTGTAGACATCACACTTCTAATATGAGGATATTCAACAATAGTGTCAAGAAGAATCAAGAAAACTCTTGATATCTTGAAGCATCGAGAGGATTACTCAACAAATTCAAGAGTAATATATATGGATGGAACACCCCCCCCCCTAGATTCCTCAGGTGAATTTCTCAATTTATTGAAATTTCTTACAAATTAGACTGGAATCGTCTCAAGTATCTAGGAATGCCAATATTTAAGCAAGTTTCAAATATTGAGGTATGGGTAGAGATAATAGACAAAATACAAAAAATTGAAATATTCGGGGATGAAGTGGTTAAATATTGTAGGTCACATTGTCCTTATAAAATATATATTAGAAACTTTTCCCATCTATCAATATGTGATCTTAAAAGCTCCAACTCACATTAAAAAACAAATATAAATCCTTCTAAGGAAATTTTTATGGCAGGGGGGAATGTTAGACATAAATAATTCCATCTCCTTTGTTAGAAAAATGTCACATCTCCCTATGAAATAGGGTGTATTGCTATCAAGAAACTTAAACTTATGAACATAGCTTTGGGAGTGAAACTCCTTTGGAGATTAATCAAAGAGGGACTTGCATGGTGGAAACATGTCATTGAAGGAAAATATATGAAAACCTCCTAATAAAAACTTCTCAAATCTCCAATTCCTCTTCGAACTTGCTCTCCAATTTGGAAACCTTGAAATAAGGCTATCCCTCTCATAAAATCTCACACATCAAGAATCTGAGGGAGTGGACATGAGATAGATTTATGGGAAGAAAGCATTCTTGGAAAGCTAATTATTTCCACCTTGTCTGATCTCTAACCTCTAAGAAAATAATGTGCAGGAAGGGGTATATCTCATTTGGTGCAAATCTTTTCTTGGGAGAAAAATGGATAAGCATAGAATGCCTAGGAACTTCTACCTATTCTAGTTAGAATATCCCACTTATGGAGCTTAATTATTCCAAATTTAAAAGGAACTGCACCAGCTAAAAAAAAAATGGTTTCAAAAGGAATTTATTAGGAAAATACTACATAGTCAAAAGTGGATAGTTGGCTCTTCAAGAAGAGAAAACCCAAAAACCTATTTGACCATATTGGAAAATCATATGGAAGTCTGAAAACCTACCTAAGATTAAGTTATTCACCTGGACTCTTCTCAGGGGAAAGATACTAACAACAAAAAATTTATGAAAGAACAATATTTAGGGACCTTCTAGATGCCCCCTCTGCATGAATTCAGAAGAGACAATTCAACACTTGTTCCTCTCCTACCCCTTTTCTTAGGCACGCTGGAAATCCCTGCTCCATACCGTCATGGTCCATCTAAATTTTCACCTAAGTCTTTCTAATTTCTTTTCTCAGTGGAACATAAGATACCCCTTCGCCCTAAAAAAGAAAACCTTGATCAAACGCTTTTGGATTAGTCTCTTAGCATTTCTCTACTGGAAAATCTAGCTAGCAAGGAATAGGAGTACATTTGATTCAAAAGATTCAGAGAAAAAGAAGATCATGGCAAAATTTTAGGGATTAACAACTTAAGTTATTCTATCAAAATGGAATTAACAAGTTGGATCCACAAATTTGACAGGGAGAAAGTCATAATGGTTCCACTTTGTTCTCACAAAAGTTGATTAAGTTGTCCACAATCCTCTAAAGAAATCATCTGCACAACACAATTAGAAAATAAGGATTATAGAACAAGATTTCTTGGAATGTAATAAAAACAGAACAAGCTTGTCTCTTTTTCAATGGAGACTCCAAAAACAGTCGAGTGAAGGCTAGAGCAAGGGGGTTATATTCATTCCCGGAGGAGAAGAGGGAATTACATCTGAATGAGGCTTGGGAAATGTTTATCCAATAATCGAGGAGAGGCCTACACCCTTATCTTGGGTGTCAGGATCCTCCATGAGCTTCAGATAGAATGCCCCATAATTCTTGGTGACTCCTCTCTACTAATAAATCAACCAATTCAAAGGCATATGTCTCAACAATGTTGAGTAAGTGCAAATTCTAACTTGCATTCGTGCTCATCTAACCCATGTAGAAGGGGCCACCTTCTAGCATATCTTAAGAGGAAACAATAAGAAATTTGACCACCAAGCTAATATATCCTACGAGAGACCCCAAGGAGAAGCAAGAGTCAATGTCGAAATTCAGAACCTCCCCATTCCATAAACATGAGAGTCGATGCAAGTGTTTCATTGGAACTCGTTCCAACCACCATAAGTACCAAGGTTGTAACCACCTCCAAATCTAGTAACAACATATATCTAGTAACCTGTCTATCATCCCTTTGAAGGATAACTTGTGTAACCTAAATCCTCTATAATATCCCTCTCTCTGAGTCATCTTAATTTGCGAAGGGATACTACTCTCTTGAGTTTCTCATATCAAATGTGTGAGCCTGTTGGGTATTTTTTTTAAATCCTCCCACTCCCATCTTTTTCTCCTCACTTGCCTCACACACTATTTTCTTCCCACTTCGTTCCTTAGTTTCCCTATGCATGTGATCCTTCAATAATGGACCCCTCAAGATGCTCTGAATCCCCCCGTGGATTTTGTGAAGGCCTCAATATGGAGTTGGCTAAGACTAGAGAAATATAGCATCGTTGGAATGAGAGGTGTGAACATGAATTCAACTCCGAGATCGAGAGACTACAAGCTGAAGAAAAATCACTCAGGGAGGCACTCAATAGAACAAACCATCGTTGAAAGCATCTTGAAAAGGTGATCTCTTCTCTCCAAGAAATTGTCTATGCTCAACATCATCATATCTATTCATTGGAACAACATATCTTGTTCTTCCAATAATCTTCAAAATCCTCTGACTCAAACAATAGAGACAAATATAGAGCCATGGAAGAAGACAAATCCATCATCCAAGCTTAGGGACAAGCGGATAGAAGCTAAGTAGATGCATCACCAGTACTCAAAACTTTTTTGTATCAAGACATGAAGTGCAAATGTGTATTCCTTTTGTCTCAATTTGTGTGTTGTTATATAAGTAGTGTAGTAGAAATAAGCGAAAATCCACTATTGCATAATAGTAGCGAAGTGGAAATATTTTCGTGGGAATTACCACCCTTTTGCATCTATGTATCTGGGCACCCATGCCTCAATTTTTTTTTTGGAATATTATATATATATATATATATATATATATATATATATATATATATATATATATATATATATATATATATATATATATATATATTAATGTTTTTTCTCTTTTTTTTTCCTTAATAAAAAGAGGGGTGTTTTTCAATATTTAAAAAAAAAATGATTTGCCCCCATAAATATATATAAACAATTTCTTTTTATGTAAATTATTAAAATAATTAATAACTAAACAAAAATTATGTAATGTCACTTTTAGATTTATACTCGAATTTATGTTTTTATTTTATTGCATTTTCAATGGCACCAATGGTTAAGGTTGTAATGTCAATTAATTGGTGATTTTATCTCCATAAATAAAATAAAAAGTAAAACAATTTGAAAAACATTAAAAAAATAAGCATTTTAAAAAAATAAGAAGAAGAGTCAGACAAACTTTAAGTGTTGATTTTTAGTGTTTTTTGTAATTTTATGTTTAATGCTATGATTGAAAAATGTTTGAATTTTAACCCTAAAAAAGGGTGATGTTGTATTACCACTTTTTACATTTTAGTATGTTTTTTCGGGTCATTCGTAGTCATGATATTTGGTCTTTAATAACATGATTGAAAATTGTTTGAATTTTAAGCATGAAAGAAGAAAAGAAGAAAGGAAGAAGAAAGAAAGAAGAGGTGATACCACATCACTACTTTTGCATTTCAACGTAGGTTTTCATGTCTTTCGTAATCATGAATTTTGAATGCTATGGTTGAAAATTGTTGAAATTTTAACCTTAAAATGAAAAAATGTGATGTTGCATTACCACTTTTCAAAATTAACATGAAAATCATGATTTGATAAGACCTCCAAAACAATAATAACTTGGTAAAATTCTCATTAAGTTGGTAACAATGCTACTACCTCTTGCCACTTAAATATGTGCATTTATAGATGTAATATTTTATACTTATAATCAAATCTTTTTATTTGCCCCCTTCCCTCCATATATATTTGCATTGATTTAATGTTATTTACTTTAATGCGTTACTTTCATTCATTGAAGTAATATTATAGGTATAGAAGTGTTTATGTTTATTTTTGTAAGTGAGATTTAAGTTTTTTCTATTGTAGAGTCGGAAAAGTGAGTTTTTCTTATTTAATGGGAAGTATTATTGTAGCTAGGACTCATCCTCTTGCTTTTCTAATCAATTTTTTGATGATATTTCAAGGAGGGCAAGGTATAGATTTTTTGTTTTTTTGTGTTTCTCCATGTCCTTTCTTATTGTATTGCTTTCTTAAACTAGTAGAGTAAAAATATTTTTTATTATATATCACTAGCCTTCTAATAAGCTAGAGACGATCTATTAATATATCTACCATGCAAAAAAATCCAAAATAAGGAGCAATGGAGAGAAGACATCAAAGTACATCATCTTCACCCCCTTAATAACATATTGTGTATACATATACATTTATTGACTCATGAAAGAGTGATGAAGATATCAAAAGTTGGTATTGTTTAGAAATCTAGGGACAACAGGTTTAGGTGATTTATCTTGCTTGGCAATTATTTGTGATGTGATTTTACTTTATTAGCTTCTTCATTTACTTGATTATTATTAGAGTTGTCTCCATTAAACAACTACCAAAAACATAAAAAAACAATGAGAAAAATGACACAAGATGTAGGCGATCAACCATGTCCAAAACTTCTTCAATCTTGAGAGGAAAACTGATGAGAATTCTTCTTCTTATAGAATCTTCAATTGACGAATTCCAATACCTAGACACTTGACAATGAACTTCTCCAAGACCAAGTTAAACTTGCCTCAAGTCAAAGATAGATCCTTCTTGACTATAATCTCTTATTCAACTTCAATCTTTGACCCTAAAATTATTGACCTTCTTGATTGCAACTCTCGGCCTCTTTGACTGTAATTCTTGACCCTTTGAGATAGACTGTACTTTTCGCACGTTTGACAAATTGAGAATGTTAGAGACTTCTTACTTCCTTTTGGGCAAGTGAAGCGAACAAAGTTCCTTCTATAAATTAATTACTCCAAAAGACTTGGAATATCAAGATATCCATGAGGATATAAATATTATATATTAAATGAATGAATAAGAATGATAATGATTTACAATGAGAACGAGAGGCTTGCTTATATATCAAGCAAGTGTCTCTTCATGGAGAGTCATGTCCTATTTAGACATGCCTCTTCAACCTAACTACTAATTATTATTAACTAATCATTATTACAATTATCCTCGTTACTTGCATTTATATTATTTATATATTTTATTTGTAACATTGCCTTCTTCCTCAAAAAGATTTGTCCTCAAAGCTTGTTAAAAAAGGCTTGATCTCTTTTTCAGCTTCAAATGTCTTTCTGTCTCGGAACAATCATCTTCGTCGATACAAGCTGATATGTTCTTCTTAGTAACAAACAAAATTGTCGCACTGAGAAGGGATCAGACCATCCTAGATTAATTTTCTGTGTAGTATTCTGATTACTGGAATTTTGTAACAACTTGTTAGCATAAGACTTGATTGAGGTAACATCACTATTATCTGGAACATGAGTTTTTTGTTTCGGTTCTAAATGGTCCCGATATGTAGCGTGGTTGATTTGTCTATTCTCATGATTCCGATGCCGATAGGGAACTTTTTTGATTTGACATTCCCTTATTAAGTGTGTGGAAATTTTTGGATTTACTTCAGGGGACAATGTTGTTGATTTCGTTACCAAACCTTCACTTGGGGCTTTTATCATCTGAACTGCAACATCCAAGTGTGTCGTTTCTTCAACTGACTTGTCTTCTTGGGTAGTCATATTCATTGGATCAGTATTTGTTCCCTTATTTTCAACTTGAATTGTTGCAACTGTAGATTTCGACACTTCTTCTTGAGTGAATTGCTCTAACTTGTCTTTTAATGCTTTCTTATCATCCTTAAGTTTCTTAATTTGAGTGAGTAGACTTTGATTATTATTTCTCAGACATAAAAGTTCTTTGGTTTCTGATTCATCAATCTTATTTTCAGTGTTTTGGATTTTAAGCTTTTCATCTTTTAGATCTCTGATTTGTTCTAATAATTTTTTATTAAGGTTCTCTAAACGCAAAGTTTCATCTTCTTGTTTTGATAAGTGCTTCTTGAGTTCTTTCTTTGTGACCTTAATCTTCTTCACTTGCACCAGTAATTTTTCGATGTGGTCCTTGAGATGAGAAATTTCTTCGTCCTTTTCCATTGTTTCTTTGTAATGCATATCCACAAGATTTTTATGTTCATGTTCTAACGCTTTCTCGTTTTGCTGGATTTTGGCTATTTTGCCATTCTCTTGATCTTCTTGCACTTTCTCGGTACACTGGATTACATCATTCTGTGGGAGTGATGATGGACGTTCAACTTGGAATAGGGATTCCATTCTCTTTCTCTGCTCAACATGTTGTTGCTTAAGTATTGTGATTAATTGTTCTATATCTATTTTTTGTTCATTACTTAGAGATTCCATTTTTTTCACTTCTTTTATCTCTTTTTTTTTTCCAACAATTTTTTTATTTTTATTTTTATTTATTTTATTTATTTTTTTTTATTTTTTTTATATGATATATTCTCTTTTTTTTTAATATAAAACTCTTTTTTCTTTTCTCTCTCTCTCTCTCTCTCTCTTTTTTAAATACCCCTCTTTTTTTTAATATAATTTTTAACTCTCCTTTTATATAATTTCTTTTCTTTTCTTTTCTTTTTCTTTTTCTTTTTTTACTTTATATATAGCTCTTTTTCTTTTCTTTATACATATAACTGTTTTTTATGACTTTTTATTATTATTAACTATATAATATTTCAATATATATAATTTATAACTATATATTTGAACGTTTATAATTAATTAACTTAACTAACGTAATTATAACTTAACTAAGGTTATGAGGTAGGGAATATGACATTTGACCACGATGATATGAGTGGGACGGAATATAGCTTGGATGATAGTGAAGTGGAAGTGGCGAAGGAATGGTGATACTGGAATGGATATGTGGTGTGACTTTTGGCACGGTGAATGAAATGGTTCACACAGGGGAGAATGGACAGAAGCAATGGAGTAGGCAGCTAGTCGATGGCGACAGGCAGCATATTTGTGGGCAGTTGTGGCAGCTGTTAGGGATCGATTAGCACTGCGGTGTTGTGATGGTTGTTGGATTAACGTTGGGAAAAGGGGAGAGGTAGCGATGGCACGACGGTTCAGCGAGGAACAAAGATTGGTGATGGGTGGATGCAGCGATATTCGTTTTGAGGCGATAATGTTGAATGTCATAGCCGGTGGGTCAACCTATTGCTTGCGGCTGTTGCAACTTGCTACTGACGACGAACAGGGAAAACAAAGGGATGAGCAAGGGTCTCTGCAGTTGCTGCGTGTTGTGGTAGCGGTAGTTGACCGACGTTGTAGGTTTTCTTTTTATTTTTTTTCTTTTTAATGCCATGATTTTGTTAGAGGCGGCTGCAATGACGAGAGAACGGGAAATTAGCAGTGTTGATAGGGCTCTAGAGGCTGGCGATGGCCGCTGCCATAGTGGCGTCGTCAGAGGTTATGGAGGGCGCCATTGTCTGACAGATATATATATATATATATAGATATAGATATATATATATATATATATATATATATATATATATATATCATATTTTTTTCTATGTGATGTTTTTTCTTTTTTATAACCTGGACAGATGTGTGTTGACAGCGGGGTGAGACAGCGCAGCCTGGACGGAGGTGCGTAGTCATTTTTTTTTTTTCAAATGGCCAAATACCTGAAAAATGGAGAATCTCCCAATGTATAGTGAAACGCTTCGAGTATGACAACAACAAGGTTGATGATGATTGATGGCCAAGGGCCGGTGACCGAAGAACGAGCTCTGTGCAGCAGTGAAGCGGCCAAAGGATCGACTGCTCTGATACCAAATGAAGCGAACAAAGTTCCTTCTATAAATTAATTACTCCAAAAGACTTGGAATATCAAGATATCCATGAGGATACAAATATTATATATTAAATAAATGAATAAGAATGATAATGATTTACAATGAGAACGAGAGGCTTGCTTATATATCAAGCAAGTGTCTCTTCATGGAGAGTCATGTCCTATTTAGACATGCCTCTTCAACCTAACTACTAATTATTATTAACTAATCATTATTAAAATTATCCTCGTTACTTATATTTATATTATTTATATATTTTATTCATAACAACAAGCTTCCTTTCTCTGATTATTCGACTTGCTATTTCAGACTTCTTTTACCCTTGATTCACCTATTTGGCTTGACTGTAATCTTGACTTGTTGTGGCTGAGAATGTGCCCTAGTTACAAGTCACACATGTGAGGAAATGAGCCCAAAATAGATTTGAAAGATAGCGATTTTTTCTCTCCTCTAATCCTCTTCTTCTTTGCTTGATTGAGACCCTTTCTTGCCTTGATGATCGAACTTTTGACTTGTTCATTGATGATCCTAGAATGAGACCAAGTCCTCTAATATACAGACTTCCTCATTCATGATTTGAGGCCGACATGATTATGTCCCTAGGACGACTTGATATTTGAGAAAACTGACTTGTGCTTCGCATTTATGACTTTGTCTTGGAGAGTTCTTTGACTAGACTTTGACTCAAATATTTATTTATTACAATATGTAACATGCCCAAATGGGTCTTTTCATTCATGACAATGACCTTATGATCTTGTAGACTCAAATGACAAGCCCTAAGAGCTCATAATGGGAGCTTGACTTAAAAATACATTTCCTTGAGCATGAAACCCATGCCTCAAGGTCAATAATAATAAATTTATTTTTCTCATTTCATTGAATACATAAAATCAACATTACGTATGTCATTATGAAGACCGAACCTAGTTACGTATTTCAACACTTCCTATTAACTAGGGGGGTATTCATAATCCATACAAGGTGCTTGGACATTCTCAATCTGAACAATTCTCATAAGAAGAGTCATATTGGTAACCCATATGTTTAGCATCATATCATCCAACATTGTCACATAGAAAGGCTTTGGCTAACAACTCTATCTCTCCACAAGATCATAGCACAATGCTGGAGAGACCAATGATTAATAGACACCATCATCATTGTCTCTCTCAGAACATACCCCACCATGGTTCTCTAGGAGCACGTTCCACCAAGACTATTGTTATCTTGGATTCCCAGTCCTCAAAGAATATCGGTCCTCTATGACTTCTATTATCTTGGATTCCCTACCACATCCTCAAGGAGTATCAGATGCGAGATGCTTACCCAATCCTCCATTATTTCTTCCCAACTGAAGACAAGAATGATGTGTCTATCTCTCCCTCTTAATTAGTGAGGATATATCCATTCCCATGAAGAAATGTTCCCATTAATATAAAAGTAATGCACCCAAGCTCCCTCTTATCCAGGGACTTGCTTCCAGCAACTCTTCTAAGTGGAGATCATGGGACAATCAACTGCTTGAGGGGCTCCCTCTTTTGATGTCATGAATTTCATCTTCTTTTTTATGGATCCTTCATCTTTGGGACTTCTTTGTAGAGCACAAACTACCAATCACTTTCATTTATGAATCATGTCAGTCATGTCATCCTTCCTTTCATCAGAAATTGATTCATTAGTCCATACTTGGCCTTCCTTCATACCTTGCTACCTTCTTCACATCATGTTTCCTTCAGGATTTTTCATCCTACATGAGTATCAATTGTAGATGACATCTACAACTCTTCCTTTGGTAGCCTTGCATTAGCCCATCTAGATATTGTTAAAAAATCAAGAATGAACATTAAATCAAAATTACTTTTGTGATGGTCTTTTCATCATGACATCTTGTTGTAACATCAACATCCTGCATACATATTGACATATCTCCAAAAATATTAAATGTCAAGGGTCTCTTTCCTTTACAGAATTCATTAGAGTCTTCATACCTTTTCCATGGAGATGTTGCGGCCAATCCTTCTAGTCATAAGATGTTGATTTCCTTTAATATGTGACCATAGTTGCATCTTTCACAGTCTCTCCTTATTTTCTTCATATACTGCTCCCCAAGAACTTCCATTCATAGTTCCTTCACTTTTTTCAACCGCCTCATATTCCATATGAGGACTTATTATGTTGATTTCTCCCAATCAATATGTGAAACAAGCCTTTATGCATCCTTCCAAAGGAGGAGATCCCTTTCTCTTGATCATGCTCATGAGGTAGAGCATTTATCTATGTTCTCTACAACTATATGACATGACTCAATTTTATCAAATACAAGCATACATACCTCATTTCTTCCTTTGGGTCATCTAGACTTCCTTTGACAACTTCATTGATTGAAATAACTTCAATCACCTTGACCTGCTTCACTTCTTTGTCATCATACCATCATCCTATGAATCCCATACAAGGTGGAATTCTTAGCGAGACACTTTCTTCTTCCAATAGGTGAATCTTACGATGAAGATCTCAACAAAGGATCTTGATCATCCTCATCCTGCAAATCCTCCCTTTGAATGATGTATGATGAGATTTATACTAGATGACTTTATTCTATCCATAAGTACTAATGCTTCCAATGAGGTTACCAATAGCTACTTCCTTTTATAGGTGACTGTCATAGACTACTATTTCAACTATCTTTCATGCTATTTATGATGATGTCATTGATGAAAATAGCAACAAGAAATGCTAAAAATAGCATTTCTATAAATAGCATTTCAAGATATACTCCAACTCTTTTGGAAATAGCAAAAAATAGAAATGCTAAAAATAGCATTGCTATAAATATCATTTCAGGATAGATTCCAATTTTAATTAGTCCTTGAATTAAAATTGAGAATTAAAATTCGAATTTAGTCTCACTAGTTGTTTGAAAAATAATTAATTAATTCATCTTGAGTTAATTAGTTGGAGAAAATCAAACATGAAGTCTATGTGAAGACATGCAACAGTTATCCCTTTGATTGAGGAAGTTATCCCTTAATTAAGGAGATAAGGATTAGTTGTATTTGAGTTGTAATTAGTTAGTTCAGTTAACTGAGTTAAGTCCAGTTAGATTAGTTCCAAACAATTTGTGGAACTAATTGTGAGTTCAGTCAGTTAATGCATGCATGCATGCAACTAGTGTTCTCCAGATAACTGAATATTCTCTCATAAATAACTCATGCATGTCAGTTCAGAGAAAGACCCAATTGAGATTAAAGATAGGGACATTGTACTATCAGTTGGAGGAATTTTCCTATAAAGGAAACTCATCCATGCAGAAGGAATTAACTCCTTCAGGATTGCGCAGTTATTTCAGAGGTTAGAGCAGTGTGTGAGGTGAGAATCACACAAGTTGCAGCTGGAGGACCCAGGAGAAACTGCACAAGGAAATAGGACGCTTGGAGGACTGAAGGAAGGCATATGTGTTGTCTATTATGTCTATGAGCAGCAGTGAGGGATTGTACTGAGAGTTGGATAGCTTGTGAGCTAAAGCTTTGTGTAATCCTGAGATATTTCCACTTGTATGATAATACAGATAGCGGGGTTTTTAGCTGAGGCTTTCCCCGGAGTATTCTTTTGTGTTTCATGTGTGATTGAATCTTCTTCTCTGTTATATGTTTTATGTTTGATCTTGCTCAAAATCGATTAAGCTTCCACAAGTTTGATAGTAGAAGTAGATTATAGTATTTCGCTTTGGTATATTGCATTATCAAGTTAATCTATAGTCAGATTTTCTACATAGATCTCAGAGGTAGATTTGCAGAGAATTTGTAGGAAATTCTACATGGTATCAGAGCTAATTGATCCATAGAGAAATTTCTACATGGTATCGGAGCAAAGGTAATCAAAGCGGAGAACAGTATACAAAGAAGGGAGACGTTCGAAGTTTGAAGTTCTTGATTGTAGGCACAAAATCGGTTTCTTATCACATCTCAAAGTTCACCAATGCCGTTCAATGGCTTGAGACTCGAGTATGCCATGGATGGCAGCTCGAATTACATAGTCTAGAAGGATCGCATGGAAACGGTATTAGAGGACAATGGCTTGAAGGACTTCATTGATCAAGAAGTCCCCAAGCTAGCAGCAGCTAATGCCCAAGAATTGGCGGAATGGAAGAAATGTGTGGTGAGAGCGAGGAGGATTCTTCTGGAGGGAGTTCGAGACCATATTGTCTCAAGTCTCCATGGGAAGGAGACTCCGTTTTCAATGTGGAAGATATTGAAGGATCTATATCAGAACAACAACAACCAGAGGAAGTTGGCGATGAAGGACAAGCTTCGGAAAATCAAGTGTGAAAAGGGCGACATGATCTCTACATATCTAAACATGCTCACCACCTGCAAAGATGAGCTTGGAAGTGTAGGAATCATGACAACCGATGATGATATGGTGATCTTGCTCTCCTCGGTCTTCCTAAGAGCTAGCATAGCTACTAGGACTTAGTGAATGGAAGAGAGAAACTGCCAGATTCAGAATGATTGTGGTCAGATCTGATGTAGGAGGAGATCAAGAGAAGCACCAGAGATGGTTCTTCATCCAAGGAGGATGAAGAAAATTTCTCCTTAGCGAGTAAGGCAAGGAAAGGGAAGGAGAAGGATTCTCATCCCAAATCAAGTTCTTCTCATGGAGGGAAGAAGATTGACAAATCTAAAGTGAGATGCTTTAATTGTCATGAGGTGGGCCATTATGCAACTAATTGTCCATTGAAGAAGTCCAAGAAGGGATCCTCGGAAGGATCTGAAGGTGAGGCATTGGCCTCTTAGTTCGAATTGGATTTTACCCTCATTGCATGCATGGTTTCATCGATGATGGATTGTGGTTGGTTTCTTGACAGTGGAGCCTCATTCCACATGACTGGCGATAAGAGTTTGTTCAGTACCTTGGAGGAGAAAGACCTCCAGATGCGCATAGAGATGGGTAACGATGAAAGGTATAGCGTTTCAGGAGTGGGCACGGTTTCTTTTCAGAGGGAGCATGGAGCTCGCATTACCTTGATAGATGTGAAGTATGTGCCTGGACTGAAGAAGAACTTGTTATCGATCGCGATGCTGGAGGACAAAGGCTATGATGTAGTCTTCAGTAAGGGAAAGGTTTTCCTTAGACACATCACCACGAGACAGGTGAAGCAGATCGTTCATGAGTCAAGAACATGTATGCTCTTGAGGTTCAAGATGCATGCAAAGCTTTGAGGAGCAAGGCAACTGTTGGAGACTTGGTAGGTGAGAGGGAGAGTACATTACCTCTCAACATGCAACACCAGAAGAAGTCTCAGACAATTGTGGAGGAGCCACAATTGGTGAAGCAACTTCAGGAGGTTTTGGAGCAGCCACAACTGGAGAAGTCGAGAGGAGATCGAGTGGAGGCATCCACTCATGGAGAGACCTCCAATAGGGGGGAATTTCGAGCCAAGTGGGCAGAGGGATCACATGCATCCATACCTCCAGGTGTGAGGTGGGGCGATGTGAAGTGATAGTCCCAAGAAGGCTGAAATAGAGGCAGGATCCTTGATGTACCCAACCTCTTTGATTAGACCTTGCTACGGGAGCCCCGACAAGGAGTAGCAGGATTGGTTGAGTGGGTAGAGACATATGCAGATGGAGTGGCAGAGGGAGCTTCAGCATCAGAGGGTGTTTCTAGCCCAACAGGGAGGTCATTTGGGAGATCAGTTACTTACTTCTCAGTAACTGAGTTGCAGTGCAGCAGTGGGAAACACGATGCAACATGATGAGAGGAGGTGCAGTGCGTATGCAGTGCTGGGAGATAGGACCAGCAGTAGCATGGATGCAACAGGAGGAATCAGTGTGATTGATGCAGCTAGAGATCAAAGTGACAGAGGCTAGAGTAGTCAAATACTTAAAAGCACAGTGGTGCAGAGTTTTTCAATCAACAGAGGCAATAGAAGTCAAAGACTTTGATGGCAGAGGCATCATACTGATTCAGGTTGTATATTTTTTGTTTCTGGAGTTGCTGCAACAACAACACTTGAGAGAAGTGTTGCATGAAGAACATTCCAAAGGTTCAGGATCATGTTTGAGTTGAATGCCTTTCTTGTTGAGAGGGATTGTTCAAAATAGCAACAAGAAATGCTAAAAATAGAATTTCAGGATATACTCCAACTCTGTTGGAATTAGCAAAAAATAGAAATGCTAAAAATAGCATTGCTATAAATAGAATTTCAGGATAGGTTCCAATTTTAATTAGTCCTTGAATTAAAATTGAGAATTAAAATTCGAATCTAGTCTCACTAGCTGTTTGAAAAATAATTAATTAATTCATCTTGAGTTAATTAGTTGGAGAAAATCAAACATGAAGTCTATGTGAAGACATGCAACAGTTATCCCTTTGATTGAGGAAGTTATCCCTTAATTAAGGAGATAAAGATGAGTTGTATTTGAGTTGTAATTAGTTAGCTCAGTTAACTGAGTTAATTCCAGTTAGATTAGTTCCAAACAGTTTGTGGAACTAATTGTGAGTTCAATCAGTTAATGCATGCATGCATGCAACTAGTTTTCTCCAGATAACTGAATATTCTCTCATAAATAACTCATGCATGTCAGTTCAGATAAAGATCCAGTTGAGATTAAAGACAGGAACATTGTACTATCAGTTGGAGGAATTTTCCTATAAAGGAAACTCAGCCATGCAGAAGGAATTAACTCCTTCAGGATTGCGTAGTTATTTCAGAGGTTCGAGCAGTGTGTGAGGTGAGAATCACACAAGTTGCAGCTGGAGGACCCAAGAGAAACTGTGCAAGGAAATAGGAGGCTTGGAGGACTGAAGGAAGGCATATGTGTTGTCTATTCTGTCTATGAGCAGCAGTGAGGGATTGTATTGAGAGTTGGATAGCTTGTGAGTTGAAGCTTTGTGTAATCCTGAGATATTTCCACTTGTATGATAATACAGATAGCGGGGTTTTTAGCTGAGGCTTTCCCTAGAGTATTCTTCTGTGTTTCATGTGTGATTGAATCTTCTTCTATGTTATATGTTTTCTGTTTGATCTTGCTCAAAATCAATTAAGCTTCCGCAAGTTTGATAGTAGAAGTATAGTATAGTATTTTGATTTGGTATATTGCATTATCAAGTTAATCTACAGCCAAATTTTCTACATAGATCTCAGAGGTAGATTTGTAGAGAATTTGCATGAAATTCTACATGGTATCAGAGCTAGCTGATCTGTAGAGAAATTTCTACAGTCACGAGCTCTTGCTTCAATTGTATGCTTCTATGGTTCCATCTCCTAACATGATGCATCTTATCATGCTTCTAATGATTCCTATCATGATAGCTATAATTTACAAAAGAAAACTTGAAACAAAAACTTGAAAAGAACTAGGTGAAGAAGATTATCTCAATCATAGTAGATATCATCTACTTCCTCTTTCTTGGATTTCTTATTTTGAGCTTCTTCTACTTCTTTAGTGATATGGGTTTTTTTCCTTCCTCTTTTGTTGTTGTCCTTCTTTAGATTTGGACAATCTCTCTTATAGTGCTCGTATTAATGACAACCATAACCATAGCATTGAACCTTCAACATGTTCTTCTTCTTTTTATGAGGACCAAGCTTCCCAAGCTCCCTTTTCTTCTAGCCATGGCAACAAATGCTTGAGTTTGCTTTCTTGATCCTACATCGATTTTTTCCTTCAGCCCGGTTTCTTCAATTTTCCACAATGACCATAGTTCATTGAATGGAATAACTTCATTTTTCCCATAGATGCTTGATGTGAAGTTTCCCCATTCCTCTCGTAGTGCATTTAGCACTATGGTAAGTCATTTCCTTGTCAAACATTATTTCTCCCAACTCTTGGAGTTGGTCTCTTATTTTTGACACCCTCATAAAGTATGAGGCTATTCTTTCTTCTTTTGATATCTTCATCTTTTAGAGTTCTTTCCATAACGAGATCATTCTCCTGTAGTTCTTACAGAGAACAATGCTTTAAGTTTCCCCTATATTTCTTTTGATGTTTCTAATTTTGACACATAGGGAATGAGGGGATCCTTGATGAATTCTATGAGAATCCTTTGAGTCCTTACTTCCCCTTTCATGTACTTTGCAAGAGCTTAAGCTTCTTCCTTTGGATTTTTTATGATTGAGCCCTTAACATGTTCCACAACTTCATTTTCTATGAGGATTAAATCAATCCTCTTCTTCCATGCAAGAAATTTTGATGACCCAAACAACTTGTTTCTCACCTTGCAAAAAGACATTTTGATAGATTCAAATGTGGACATAAAGATACTTACTTGTGAAGATATTCCTTGATGACAATATTTTCAATCTGTTTCCTTCTTGAGTTTGATGATGATATGGTAATAGAATATTTCTTCTTGAAGAAGATGTCTTCCTTCAAATAGTGATCCTTGCCTTAGAGAGAGGGAGATCACCTTGACTTCTTGATGATGTTAACAACTCCTTTCTTGCTTCCTTTGGATGAGTAGACTTCAATATGTTTCGATCTTCTATTTTAGTAGAGATAAGGATCTTTTGAGATCTTCTTCCTTGAGATGATGATTTGAGCGAGGTTCCCAAGAATGAATCTAGTGTAGACTCTTTCCTTGAATGAGTTAGGGTTTTTGAGATCTTCTTCTTGTTGACTTCCTTCAAGATGATGTTGTAAACCTTGATCTTGTAACACTTTGGAGATGAGAGGTCCTTCTTGATGATTGAAGCCCTTGATGATCTTCTAGAACTTTAGTCCTTTAATTTCCTTTATTGAGCTACCTTTCCTTGACTTATTACCTTAACTCTAATACCATGTTGAGAACTCTAGGGGCAACAGGCATAGGTGATTTGTCTTGCTTGATAACTATTTGTGATGTGATTTTTTTTTACTTTATTAGCTTATTCATTTACTTGATTGTTATTAGTGTTCATTAAACAAATACCAAAAATGTAAAAAACAAAGACAAAGGACACAAGATGTAGGCGATCATCTAGGGCCAAAACCTCTCTAATCTTGAGAGGAAACTCACAAGAATTCTTCTTATAGAATTTTCAATTGATAAATTCCAAGACCTAGACCCTTGACAATGAACTTCTCCAAGACCAAGTCAAACTTGCCTCAAGTCAAAGATAGATTCTTCTTGACTGCAATTTCTTCTTCAACTTCAATCTTTGACCTTGAAATTCTCGACCTTCTTGACAACAACTCTCGGCCTCCTCGACTGCAATTCTCGGCCTCCTAAAATATATTGTACTTTTCACACGTGTGACAAATTAAGAATATTAGAGACTTCTTCTTTCCTTCGCTTGGACATGCTTCCTTTATTTGATTATTCGGCTTGATATTTCAGACTTCTTTTACCCTTGATTCACCTATTCGGCTTGACTATAATCTTGACTTGTTGTGGCTAAGAATGTGCCCTAGTTACAAGTCACACGTGTGAGGAAATGAGCCCAAAATATATTTGAAAGATAGTGATTTTATATCTCCTCTAATCCTCTTATTCTTCGTTTGATTAAGACCCTTTCTTGCCTTGATGATCAAACTTCTGACTTGTTCATTGATGATCCTAGAATGAGACCGAGTCCTCCAATATATAAACTTCCTCATCCATGATTTGAGGCCGACTTAAAGTCGTCCCTAGGCCAACTTGATATTTGAGAAAATCGACTTGTGCTTCACATTTATGACTTGGTCTTAGAGAGTTCTTTGACTAGACTTTGACTCAAATAATTTTTTCTTACAATATGTAACATGCCCAAATGTGTCTTTTCATACATGACATGACCTTATGACTTGTAGACTCAAATGACAATCCCTAAGAGCTCACAATGGAAGCTTGAGCTAAAAATAAGTTTCCTTGAGCATGAAACCCATGCCTCAAGGTCAACAATAATAAATTTATTTTGATCATTTCATTGAATACATAAAATGAACATTACATATGTCATTATGAAGACCAAACCTAGTTACATATTTCAATAGGTATAGGAAAAGAACAAAGACTAGCACAAGTTGTCCTTGAGAATGGAAATGCCAAAGGTAATGCATTGAAATCTCAATATGTTTGGTCTTTTGATGATTTGTTAGATTATAGATGAGCTCAATGGTAATATGATTGTCACAAAATAAGGTGGAAGGATGTCATACAAAAATATCTAGTTGATCAAATCTATCTCTAAGAAAAATACTTCTTGGCATATGTTACACTAGCATATTTTTCTTTCAATGGAGCAAAGACCCACATCTTGTTTCTTCTTAAAACACCAAAGTGGTCCCAAGAGCGCCACTTATCATTATCATTTTCTCAAATGACATTCCAAAACTTGATTAAAATGTAACACCCAATCAAGAATGCTCATGCGAGGGTGCCCTTAAGATAATGCAATATGTGTTCTTAGTGCCTTGCAAATAACTCTCATGAGGTTTGTGCATGTAATGGGAGCAAAAACCAACTACAAAAGAGATGTTTGGCCAAGAATGTGTAAGATAAGGCAAGTTGACAACCAAATATTATAATTTGGTGCATCAAATATGGGTGAAGGACACTTGGCCTAAAAATTCATCCTCGGAGTAGTAGTAGTCATTGGCTTGCAATCTTCCACCCTAGAGCTTTGTAAGAGATCCAATGTGTAATAATACTGGGAAATGGAAATCCTAAAAAAGGTTTAAGAAGCATAAAGTCCTACAAATGAATGAAACAACCCTAAATCCATGATCTAAAAATAGTCATTAAGTTGTTTCTTCATGTCATTGATCATCGATGTGGAATCAACAATCAAAAGGAGAACATCCACATATAGCACAATGATGAGAGTTTTACTATCTTGGCGGAAAATATAAAGATTGTGCTCAACCTTACATTGAGTGAAGCCATAACCAATAAAGAAATTGTGAATCTTCTCACACCAAGCACAATTTGCTTTCTTAAGACCATATAAATATTTCTTTAGCTTACAAACCAAGGGAAGGAGAACATTTGGTACAAATCCCAATGGTTGTGCATATAAAGCTCTTCTTAGAGGTCTCCATGGAGAAAAGCACTCTCAAAATCCATTTTATTAACTCGAGTCAATGAAGTCGTTATCAATGGGACCATATGAAATAAGTCCAAGTAAGCAATTGGAGCAAACATCTATGAATAGTCATTGCCCCCTTTCTTGGAGAAGCCTTTTGGAAAGAAGACAAGATTTATGCTTCTCAAATTTTCCATCTACGCCATACTTGGTTTTATAAACCCATTTGCAACCAAATGAATTGCTACCCTTGGATAAGGGCACTAGTTCCCAAGTCTTATGTTTCACTAGGTCATCATATTTGAGAGCGATATCATCCACCCATTTCAGAGAGTATTTTGCGTAAGTGTATTTAGTAGGATTTGGATCATCCTTGCACACAAAAGTTCATGAAACAAGGGGCTTATGTTGTTCCAATTATCTTACAAGAGGAAGAATATCCTAAAGAGTAGATATCACCCACTTAGAATTTGGTCATGACCTAGACAAATGAAAGGAAAGCCAAGGGCTCTATCATAACACTATGATAGCGTTGCTCAGTTGGTAAGAAATCAAATGGAGTGATCATAGTAGGACTTCCATGTAATACCAAGCAAATTAAATGATACATAGTTGAAAGAAATTGTTGCAATGGTTAGAAATTTAACGTTACTTTATTTTCAATTGAATTACTTTAATAATTATAATAATGGTTTTTTTTATAGTATACCATAAACTCACATAAAGTCACTTTGGGGATTCATCATGTGTTACATGTTTTCTAAATTAACATTGTCACAAGCTTAATTGAGTCTTATTAGCTTTCCTCTTCACTTTTTTTTTTTTAACTTTGAAATTTTTTGATGAGTAATAGTTTGTTTCTCAACATTATGTAAACTTCTTTTCATTTGTCTCATTTAACATGTTTCATATTCTTGAAGCTCACATGAAAATAAAAATTAAAGATGATAACAAGCATACAAAAATGAAAAATAATAATAACTAGCACAATCATATATATTAAATGGTTGGTAAATGTCAATAGAAATCAATCCACAATAAATATCAAAACAATTTAGCTCCACTTTACTATAAAAATTTTTAATATATAAATAAGTTTTGTGACAGTACCATAAGGTAATACCATAACATATTAATACCACATTCCCAAAAAAATTAAAAATTACTTTATATGACACTTCTTCATATAAAATATTTTTTAATTAATCAATTTAATTTGAAAAAAAAAAAACATAATAAAATTTAAAAAATATATATTTAATATCTAAATTTTTATATTTTACTCAAATCCAATAAAAATTGATTGAATTATTAAATTATAACTATATAATCTTTCCCCTACAAATATTGTAAACTATTTTGAAATAAAATAAAATATCACCCTTTTAAAAAGAAACCAAAACAAAAACATACATCTCGCTGCCAACTTTATGTATAAAACAAAA
Source organism: Pinus tabuliformis (assembly GCA_031772625.1). Classification (NCBI taxonomy): domain Eukaryota; kingdom Viridiplantae; phylum Streptophyta; class Pinopsida; order Pinales; family Pinaceae; genus Pinus; species Pinus tabuliformis. The sequence continues at coordinate 919,648,034 of CM062818.1, read as the reverse complement.
AAATAAACATACATCACATTCCATCGCTGCGAACTTTATATAAAAAAACAAAAAAAAATACATGTTTTCCCAGAAAAAACAAAAACAAAACGAATGCAAATTCCATGCATGCAAATACATATGCTTTTAAAAGTTGAAATGACTTCATACTTCAATTTTAGCACTTAAATCTTCTTAACTTCATATTTCTTAATTGCGTTACATCCATTTATATAATATAAATCTGGCCATATGTTTGACACTTGATCATTTTATTCTGGCACTATTCTCACAAAACAAAAACATACATCACATTCCATGGCTGCGAACTTTATATATAAAACCAAAAAAATAAAAATATCACCAGTTTTCCAAACAAAACGAATGCAAATTCCATGCATGCAAATACATATACTTTTAAAAATTGAAATGACTTTATACTTCAATTTTAGAACTTAAATCTTCTTAACTTCATATTTCTTAATTGCGTTACATTCATTTATATAATATAAATCTTGCCATATGTTTGACACTTTGATCATTTTATTCTGGCACTCTCCTCTTTGGCTTTACACTTTTTTAAGCAGATACTGCAGCGTGTTATGATCGCAGATTGTTTCAAAACCTGTATACAAAGGTTTCTAAACAATCTCTATTAAGTGACCATTGCCATATACAAAGGCTTCCATTCAATCTAAGATTTGATACTCTATTAATGTGACATGTTTTTTCCCTTGTAACGAGTTCCAGAATTAATCCACTTATGTTAGATTATTTATTTATACGTCTAGGTGTAGCGTTTCCAAGATTGGGCTGGAGTTATCTACAGAGCTGTGGGTGCTGGACAGTAATTCTATGTTCCTGGTTAAGTTAGCAAATAAGTGTTTGCTAGTTTTCCAACTCCAGTGGATTCGTCACGATCCAGCTTGTTTTATGAGTTTGTTAGAGTGATCCTTTGACAAATACTGTCTGCTAACTTCTACTATCTGTGTTTTGCTTATATATGGCCAACGATACTAGATATGAACATGGGGAATATTATTTTCGTGATGGTAAATGCTGGTCATCGTACTTGGAACCAACAAATCAGAACTAGTTACAGCCAATAAACATAATCTCATATACATCCAGAAAGAGGTGTGCAGACGAAGAAGCATTACAAAAACGAATGGCCAGTCCTCCTACACTACACCATAAGATAAATTAGCCAAGTAGGTGTCTGTGGTAACTATAGAAAACAGAAAACAGCAAAGTATTTAAAAAATAAAAACACTAATTTAAAACCATCAGAAAGTATGATTAAAATGTCACAGACTACAATCTTCATTGTTTCAGAAGCCTGCCCAAAGAATTCCAAGGCAAAACCAAAAACATCAGTATTTTATTTATTGTGATGCAATACTTTATTTTGATTTCTCTAGTTCTCACTTGGAAAAATAAGAGAGTTTTGTCAGTTAATATGCTGATGGTATAATAAATGACACTGCAAGCCTTTGTTAAAATTCAAAATGAAATAGGAAACTCCCAATCCAAATATATATCTTCACAGGACAACTTCGAAAAAACACGGTCCCTCCAAAATCTAAATAATGGAAACTATGTTCCATTCTTTATAGCGCTTTGTGGAAAACGCCAAGCCTACTGCGCTTAATTGGCCATGGTGGCCCTCTTCTTTGACCAAACTAACTCTGAGTTTCATTCTTTGTAGCGCTTTGTGGAAAACGCCAAGCCTACTGCGCTTAATTGGCCATGGTGGCCCTCCCCTCTTTGACCGAACTAAACCTGACTGAGGGGAATTAAACCCTGGTGGTAAAAATATCACCACCGTTCTCTACAGCTTTGACAAAATCAAAGTAAATAATAAATTTAAAAATGCAAATGTATTGGTGCACTCCTACAAAACCCATTACAAATCGATATCACATATCCTAGAGCCTATATACTCTGCCTCATGATGTTTTTTTTCCTCGCTAACGCTGCCACTGAAACACCGACAGACAGCTCTGCTCTTTTACATATATTACATAAGTTTCACTGACTAGATTATACAGCAAGATTCTAGGACTGCCTTCCAATAATCACACCAAACAACACTGAGACCACTGCAATTACTAGAACAAATTTTATACTTGAGTAGAAAGGCTCAGTAGAATTGACAGTTCTACTGACTCCAGTAACAGAAGCAGGAGCGCTTCGGACTTCAGAAATTTGATTTCCACTCTTTTTCTCCGCTTTTATCAGAAGTTCTGTCCCGATATCTCTTGTACTTCCAAGCGTGCCCTTTTTCTGCAGTTTCACAGATCCCAGCCACAAATTTGTTAGAAAATGTATAGATACTATTTTTCAGAAGACTTGGAAACTGTAAACCTGTCATTAACTTCATTATTTTTTCGGAAAGCGAGTACGATTTAGATACAACACTTCATTTATCTGAACAAATAAAAACTAATCCAGGGTTTGATAAGTCTTCCTTCCTAATTATCTGGGAAGAATTTGAGACATTAAAGTGCTTTTGAAGAAAGTATATCTTCCAATTTGATGAGCTAACCTCTATTTCTTCGTGATGTAGAAGATAGGACTTTCATAGCTGAGAGATGTCTCAATCAACATAGGAGCCTAAAGCCATTGCTAGTTATAAATGTGGAGCTGCCCCAAAAGAGAGGCTGCTATAAATTGGGAATGGTTAAGAGGGTTAGTTCTTCTATTTGGGACATGGGGAGGGATTTAATTTCATTAAGGTATGTTTTGCTTCACGATAATGATGTGTTATATAAATTTTAGGTCTTCGGCGATTTTGATATAACAAAACACCCATAAATCTATAACACTCGAAAATTACAAAATTTTAAAGGAAAAAATTATTGTGGAATCGATTATATAGCTGTTTCGAGATATCATCAGATGTTTACCTGAGATGCTTTTGCAAGCTGGGATTTCAAAGAAATTATTTCCTTTCCTGCTTGGGTCATCTTTTCGGAATATTTCTTTGAAGCCCCCATCTGGGAAACAAAGCAGAAAAAGAAAATTAATTGCATTCAGCTTTGAATAGATTTACATTGCAAACCATCTACTGCATTATGAACTCTAGTGCCATTGAGAAAAAGCTATGAATGGCTATATACTTCAGGCCTTTTTCATTTGCTTCCTGCAATTATTTTTCTTGAGTGTGATTATTCATGGAAGGCTGTTTGTCCATCAAGGCTCGACTTGATGAATTAAACAAATATATTTGAACACAGGCATGTGGAATAGGACAGCGATCAAGTTCATACACGGGGAAGTGGTAAAAGGGGAGAAATTTCATTCAAAATGTTATTTGAACAATAAAAGACTAGTTTCAAAAGCAGTACATAATTAGAAGTTGCTCTGCATACCAAAAAACCCAAAAGTTTCTCTTCCTTAAATTAGAGAGCTACTAGACAGGGCCATGTTTACTGCAATGCCCTCATTGAAGGTTAGCCAAGACCCGTCACAAATCATATATTTATAGCCATTCCACATGGGAAACTGAAACAAAATAAGATGATCTGGTTTTGCTTCTTTTAAGAGAGAAATCTGACAGGGATTCAGTTTTGGATAAATTTCATAAATCGTGATTAAGTGAGTGTCTTTTCTCTCTTTTGTATGACTCTCTATCCCATTTTCATTTTGAAAATCAGGTTAGAAGGCATTTCATGAGGGAGTATAATAAATATGTTAAACAATTCAAAACCAAGGCCCCCAAAAAATGACTTATACAGACAGACAAAAGCTCAGAGACAGACAATTATATGTTCATTCCAATTGCTTGCTAACAGGCAAATCATAAATTTCAGAAATCATGATTGAAAAAAGTGCTTTTTAAAATTTTTTAATCCCAATTAAGTTTAAAAGTCAAGTTAGAAGGCAATTGTTTGAAGCGGTATAATAAATATGTTGATTCATAAACCAGTGCCCGAAAAAAATGATTAGTATTATAGTATATGTGGGCATAAAATTTATTCCTCATAGACAGCCAACGGGCAAATGCCAAAAGGTAAGTGCAGCGCTTTATTCAAAGCACCACTATGCACTGCGCAGTGTAAAATAAAATAGAGGTCACATTAATGTCCAGTTGTTTAACAGGTGAATAAGACAACCACATCAAAACTGTAGAGAAATGGTAGAGACAACAAGAGAAAAGCCGATTATTTGCAAACACAAGAAGCCAATAATATTCAATAACTGCGTAGCAACATGTATCAGGATATCAAAAAGACATCAGCATGAATCGATGAAGGAAACTACAAAATGCTGACTATAAACAAAATACAAATATCTAGTAGCTACATAAATTCTCGGGAAGTGCCCTGAAGAAATCAAGAGAATAACAACTGTAATAACCCAACTTAGCTGAGTAAGAAAATTGAAAAAGAAAACTTGAGGAGCACCATAAAGCAGTAAATGAACTAGCGAATAAAATACAAAGAGACTAAGCATCATGACTATACCTATTCAAGGTGATAAAAGCAATTGTCCTTTTCAAGATACTCCATGCAGTTAAAAGCAGGGATTGGGAGAAAACACTCAAACTAACATATACTCTATGCAATTAAAATAGCAATCACTATGCAATAAACAACAGTGTGAAGAAGCAAGCATGGGGAGAAAGTTAGAAACCTGTTCCTCAAATTTGGTATTGGCTAGCCGGAATTTGTCCTCAAGCTCTGCTACTTGGGTTTCTAAAACAGGAATCTGGCCTACTTTACTCTTCAAATCCTCTAACTCGGCCTCGAGCATAACCTCCTTTTCATTTGATTTTTTCAATGAACTTTCCTTCTGCAAAAAAAAGGTGCAATCCACGTTTCAAATATGTATCCATTAATCAAATGAGAAAATCATCTGATGTAAGCTAATTTTTAATACCGTTATTTCTTCAACGTACTTTCCTTCCATTAAAAGTGGATGCAACCAAAATATTATCCTCATAACATAGCAGTCCAGTTTTATAGGCGATATTAAAAAATCAAAATCACATAAAATCAGGAAAAAGACGGTAAAAAAAAGTTGCTTCAGCTCCAACCTGTACTCAAAGCCGAAGAAGCAGGCATTGCATTTTCTAGCCTATAAAAGTGAAAGCCTTTCAAAATAAATACAAGCAAGGAACAAGAACACTGAGGGACATTGGGAGGTACTACCTCCTGCAAATTTACACTAGCCAGATGTAATTTCTGCTCAAGTTCTTCAGCCCGTCTTTCTACAGCAGTAGATTGATCCAGTTTACCCTTAAGATTCTCCAAGTCAGCAGTGAGTATTTCCGCCCTTTCCGTTGCTTTCTTCCAGTCACTTTCTTTCTGTGAGAGTAGAACATCAAGCTCATTTTTCATGCTTGAATACTTTTCTGTCAAACTGTTATTTTCTTCCATCACAGAGGAAATCTGCAAAAAGAAAGCACTTCATGAGAGATCTTGGATGTCTTCAATAGCAAAATGTAAGCACGTTGAGAGCATAGGCCTTGGCATGATCCAAAGATGAGAAGCACATAGTAATTACAAAGTCGGACTCTGTGGGGAACTGTGGATAGATGACGAAACATACCTGTGATTGATGTAGTTGTCTTTCCTCAGCTAGCTGTTCAGTCAAATCATTTACACTTTTTAAAGAAGAAGTAACCTGTTCCGAAGTTGACTGTTTCTCATTCTGGACTTGATAGTAAGCTTTCTGTAAATCATCTATCTGGCTCAGGAGACTACTGAATTCTTCATTTAGCTTTGAATTTTTCTCAGCCAAGATTGCACATTCTGCTTCTGACTTTTGCACCTTCTCTTCTGCAGTCAACAGTTGTGCTTGAAGGTCTTGTAATCTCGCCTCCATCAGTGACAATTTGGCAGTCGATTCTTGCAGCTCAACCGCACTCGCTGAGGCTGATGCAGATGCTCGTGCAGCTTGGTCTAAGGAATCTTTCATCTGGCCTTCAAGAGTATTCAATTTCTCACGCAAGCTCTTGGCTTCCAAATCTGCGCGCATATAGTTTTCCTGTGCTTCATGCAACTTCGCTTCTACTTCCTTGCCCTGAGATTCCAGTAATTGTTCAAGATCCAAGCTCCTAGTTGATGCTAGCCTTATATTACTTTCCCTGTCTGCCAATTGTTCATCGGCTTCCTTCAGCTTGGCTTGAAGCTCAACTTCTTTCAGGCTAGCACTCTTTAGATCCAGTTCAAGTACAGCAAATTTATCCTGTACTTCCTTGGCATTAAATTGCAGAATGTCAACAAGGCTCTGGAGCTCAAGTTGCCTTTCAGTGGAGTTATTTGCTATTTCTTCGAAGCTGGCAGTTTTCTCTTTTTCTGCATTTAAGCTTTCCTCCAGTTCATGTTCCTTCTGGCTTGAAGTTGATAACGCAGTTTCTAGTTCCATTACTTTTGCGAAGGAATCTTCCAGCTTTGTTTTCAATTCAGATGCTTCCTCAGATAATTCTTTTGCCTTGGATTCAATTTCGGTACACCATTCTTTTGACAAATGCAGCTGCTCTTCCAACTCATGGTTTCTTTGCTCTGCCGTATGTAATAATTGTTCAAGTTCAACGCCCCTCTCTTCTGCTTGTTTTGCAATACTTTCTTGCTCGGTCAATTGTTGTATAGTGTCCGTCAGCTTGGCCTGAAGCTCAGCTTCCCTCACATTAGCACCCTCTAGATCTAACTCAAGAGCAACTATTTTATCTTGCATCTCCTTAGAATTTTGTTTGAGAACCTCTACTAGGTTCTCAAATTCAGCAAGTCGTTCGCTTGAATTATTTGCAATGTCTTCGCTTCTGGTTATGTTTTCTTTTGCTATACTCAGGCTTTCTTCAAGTTCTCGTTCCTTCTGACTTGAGGTCAACAATATGGCCTCAAGCTCCATCACTCTAGCAGATGACTCATCCAGCTTTCCTCTAAGATCAGATATCTGTTCAGAAAATTCTTTTGCCTTATCTTCAGAATCTGAACACCTCATTTCAGCCAACTTTACCTGTTCCTCGAGTTCTTGATTCTTTTTCTGCGTGACCATCTGAGAATCAAGCAATTGTTCAAGCTCTGTGCACCTTTCTGTTGCTGTTTTTACAATACTCATTTGTTCTGCCAACTGTTCTTCAGTTTCTTTAAGGTTGGCCTGAAGTTCACCTTCTCTCTCACTAGAACTCTTCAGATCTAGTTGAAGAGTTATTACTCTATCCTGTGCTTCCTTAAAATTAACTTGCAAATCCTGGACTAAGTTCTCCACCTCCAGTAGCCTTTCAGCTGAGCTGGCAGCTTTTTCTTTTTCTATGTTTAAGCTTTCCTCTAGCTCTTGCTCCTTCTCTCTGGATGTAACTTCTATAGCTTCAAGCTCCCCAACTCTTGATAATGTGTCCTCCAGCTTCACTCTGAGTTCAGATACCTGCTCAGAAAATTGTTTTGCTTCAGTTTCAGTATCAGTACACCTTGTTTCTGCCAACCTTAGCTGTTCTTTGAGCTCACAGGTCCTTTGCTGTTCCATTTCCAATAGTGATTCTAATTCTGCTAACTTCTTTGCAGTGTCCTCATGCTTACTATGAGAAACAGCAATTAAATCTTCCAGCTCAAAGTTTCTTTGCCTTGAGGTACTAGCATGTAACTCATGTTCTGAGGAGCGCTCTTGAATGGACTTCAACTGCTGCTCCACCTCTTCGTTCCTGGACAATGCTTGCTCTAATGAAGATGTTAAAGCACTGATCTTATCTTCAGAGATTTTGACTTCATTTTGGAAATTGGCATTTGACTCCTCAAGTTGAGATATTTTATCATTAAGCGGAGCCACAGTAGCTTCAAGTTCTGCTAATGTGTCCTCCAGCTTCACTCTGAGTTCAGATGCCTGCTCAGAAAATTGTTTTGCTTCAGTTTCAGCCTCAACGCACTTTGTTTCTGCCAATGTTAGCTGTTCTTTGAGCTCAGAACTCCTTTGCTCTTCCAATTTCAGTAGTGATTCCAATTCTGTTAACTTCATTGTAGTGTCCTCGTGCTTACCGTGAGAAATGGCAATTAAATCTTCAAGCTCAAGGTTTCTTTGCCTCGAGGCACTAGCTTGTAACTCATGTTCCGAGGAGCTATCTTGAATGGACTTCAACTCCTGCTCCATGTCTTCATTCCTGACTAAAGCTTGCTCCAGAGAAGATGTCAGAGCATTAATCTTATCTTCAGAGACCTTGACCTCATCTTGGAAATGTGCATTCAACTCCTCAAGTTGAGATATTTTATCACTAAGATTAGCCACAGTAGCTTCAAGATCTGCATGCCTTAATGTTGCATTCTGCAACTCTCCTTCTAGTTCCAATGACTTAATCTCTCCCTGTTTCAAATTATCCCCGAGCAATTCATTGACTTCAATTGCTTCCCGCAACTTATTGTTCAAGTCATTCAATTCATCCAATTTAAGCTTAAGGCTATTTTCAGAAGTTGCATACATTTTCTCCAAAGCTGAAATATCCTCCTTCATTTGGGTTTCAGCTTCTTGATGTAAATTCAGACTGCTCTTGAATTCTTCTATAACACCTTCTGCTGTCCTCAGTTTTTGCTCAAATTCTGAAGTTTGTTCTCGTGAATTTCTTAGCTCTTCCTCAACTATTAACACTTTTGATTGTGTTTCCTTAAGTAGCTCCTCTGTTTGAGCATTCAAGGAAATCTTATCAGAAAGAGTTTGAATCTCTTCTTGAAGAGAAGCTACAAACAGTTCCATCTCCTTTACCCTTGACTCAGATATGGCAGATAGATTCTCGAATTTGGCAGCACTTTCAAAAGCATTTGAAGCACGTTCCTCGTGTTCTCTGACTGATTTCTCATATTCTTCAACCTTATCCATAGAAAACTTCAACTGGCCCTCTAAATCTACAATTTTCTCTACAGAAAGTACTAAATCTGCATCTAATTTATGTGATTTAGCTCTTACATCATTCAGCTCATCCTCCTTCAGTGCCCTGGATTCCATCTCTCCATGGAGAAGCTCGGATTGCAGGATGAACTTCTCTTCTGCTTCTTTTATCTTCAACTCGGAAGTTGCAAGCTGTTCTTGCAAAGCTTCTTCTCTTTCTTTTAGTGCCAGATAATTTTTGGTTGTTTCCTCTAAGTTCCCTTCTATTGTTCTTGCATCTTCCTTGAGTTGCATTACCTTTGACTCGGAGTCACCAAATTCACTTGTAAGTCTTGCGACTTCCAATTCAAAGGTCTTCAGTCTTTCTTGCTCTGATAGAGCATCTTCTCTTTCTCTTTCAGCTTTACTCAACATTTCTTTGAGCAAAATAACTTGCTCTTCAAGCTCTTTTGTGGAAACATCTGCATTGTCTCTTGCCCGAGACAATTCCTTTTCCAAGTTTTCCACCTTTTCTAGAGCAAGTTTTAGTTTCACCTCACTATCTGCAGCTATAATAGCCTTGTGCAAATCTCCATTTGCCAACGGTTCTTCTTCAACATTTTTCTGTTTACTCTGAGAACACACGATTAAAATCAAGGAATTGAAAACATAATCAGCATTTATAAAAACAAGATAGACAGTGCAGAAACAAGATATCTTCAGCTATATTCGCAAAACTTCTAGGTGACCAGTTCCAATTTGTGAATATGTTGCAGTTAATTTCAGAAACAAGCAGAAATAAACTACGACATTTTAATAGGTCATTTGTCTATCTTATAGTCATCTATAAAAATTAGCTCAAGTTTAACAAGACAGGACTCACCACAGAAGCTGTCTGTGCATCGTCCTGGGGTGTTTTCTCAGTATCCAGTGTAGTTGCAAGTATGGTCTGCATATCATCTGAACGCTCTGCAACTTCTTCCATCTTTTTCAAATTTTTGGTTGTCCTCTAAACAGCTTGCTCAGGCTCAATCCTCTCCTGTAAAAAGCATTTAGATATCAGCCCATTTCATCAATAGTCACATCGTTGTGAACTAGAAGCTTCAGACAATTGTTCTCTAACATCCTAATTTTCAAATTATAGTATGGAAATACTGATCCAAATACATGTTACCAAAGCACATAACCATATGAAGTAACAAGTTTTCAAAATAATATAAAAGCTCTGTTCCAAATTGTCTTAATCAATCACGCAGAAAATATGTTCTAAAACATCTTAATCAATCATAAAGGAAAACTGAAGAATTGAGTATCCTATTTTAACAATAATATATAGATCTAGATGTAGCAAAACTCTAGCTTGGTAGAACTCGGCAGATCCTTTGATCAATGTAAAATAATTTCAGCTTACTTGAAATATGACCTTCTCAAATGAATAGATTATCCTCACATCTTAAATGGAATTTTTTTTAGAAGTCTTTAATTTATGGTTGTTATCTATGTGATTTTACATGCTATCTTGCTACAAACATATATATGCTACAATTTCATTTCATATCAATACTCCTCTTCTTTTCCAAGAAAATAGTTTTTCACTCTACTCCAAATGAATACAGTATATATATTCTAGTAAGTTAATTTAGGACAAACTCTGCCTTCTGCCTACAAAGTCATGTTTATAGGACTTACATTATAAGCATTTGATTGTTAGGTCGATTGCAAAAGCAGTGAGTAATTATCCTATGGTAGAACTTAAAAACCAATAAGAAATTACAGTCAATCCTTTGAATATGGGGTGAAAACTAATATCGACACTGGACACTATGAAATTTATTTAATTAATGGACTCTCCCAAGGAATTTTTTGTATTGGTCAACCTCATTCGCAGTGTGAAGGCTATAAGCTAAATCTCGAATGTTTATAGCAATCCTTTGCATATGGGGTGAAAACTAATATCGATACTATGAAATTTATTTAAGTAATGGACTCTCCCAAAGAAGTTTGTATTGGTCAACCTCATTCGCAGTGTGAAGGCTATAAGCTAAATCTTGAATGTTTATAGCGCATCAATTTAGTTGAAGAGACAAGTTATTAATTGGAATCTGAAATCACAACATTATACTAAAAGAGCAAGACACATGCCAAAGCAACCATATATGATTTGCAAAATAAAGTGTCTTCTTGAATCTTCCCGATAAAAACACAAGACACCAAATTGCTTTGATTGGTATAACATCAGTTTGAATCGCACAAACGATAGGAAGCATAAAAACAACAAATAGATCAGGGAATTACAATATACGGACGATGAACCCTCGATTAGCGGTATAACTTCAACTGTAACCAAGTCAAGTAATCAAACAAGGATTACCTGCAAAACAGTTACTATTCAGTTATTAACAATCAGTAAAAGCGAGACGGATTAAGAAGTTCAACCGATCAACAGAAATTGATGATTGGCAGGGTCTAATAATGACAAAATTATTAGAAATTGACGATCGGTGGGGTTAACAACGATAAATAACCAGAAATGGATGATCGGCGGGGTTTAACAATGATAGATAACCAGAAATGGATGATCGGCGGGGTTTAACAATGATAAATAACCCAAAATGGATGATCGACGGGGCTAAACAACGATCGGTCAAGATTTGCTTCAGCAATAGTCTTTATTGAATTACGGTACCATTAATCGATCAAAATCGGTCGGTCTTTTGATCAAACAAGTCCTTAAAAGTTATTTAGCAATGTGATCCTACAGTACCTTTAGACTGACATAGACTCTGGTATTGATTCCGCTTCAAAGTATTTGAACCTTAAAACCATTATAAGCAAAACAACTTCAACTACAGCATCTTGTTTAGGGCTATCGGCGATCGATTAAACAGAGTTTCTAAATCCGATGCCTACGATTATAAAGAATCTTGACGGGCAAAACATTTCTTAGCGATTCCGAATCCTAATTCAAATAATCTAAAACAGACGCTCTGTTTAACAAATGCAAGCCAAGAAACATACTCGACCGATTAGGATTGCAGAACGGAAATCATCCGATATAACAATTTAACCAAAAACATTCCAGCTGAACTTTTGTATCAGATGATTTCAAAACCACTGAATATTTTTTAAATAACCTGCACAAAACCAATGAAGAATGGAGAAAGAAATGCAATTCGTCAAATAATCACCTGCAATTCTGCCGTCTTCGGATTCGAACTCTGCACAGTCGATATTCGACCAAACGAACAAATTATACACTTTTTTGGCCGTATTTTCTGCGTACGTAACATCAGCCGTCCAAAAGAACAAGAAGATCGATGTTTAAGCGATTCCTTGCTCTATCTAACAACCCAGTCCAAATAAGCCAGCCAGGACACTCTTAGAGTCGGAAAGTACTTTGGAAATATTTCCACGGCCCCCACCACTGCCACTTTCTTCGTCCCTGATCGCGATCAAACCGTCCGAAACCACCGCATCTTCAATCGCTGCCGCCCGATCGTGGCCCAGTTAGGTACGATCAGCCGTGGAGAAAGGAAGGTATAACACGTGGAAAGCTGTCATTAGCCGGCTTTTGTCAACCTCCGATGTATTGTCGTATTGACGGCCATTTCGACCGACCAGACCGACCACTGCCGCACCGTAGAGGTTCTGGCCCCACCGCCGCCCCCGCCCCGCTGGAATCAAGTGGCGCACACCGCTCAAATAAAATAAACAAAATATTCCGCAGGCCGCAGGACCTCCAGCCTGGATTCTTGTTTGCGCCTGTGGCCGCTGCTGCCGTCAGTCGTTCCTGCGTCGCTGTAACAGAGTAAATCCAATTGTCCGTCAGCGGGTAATAATGTTTATCTTTTGGCAGTGTCTGGTTAAAGCTCTGATGATGATTCCATGATTAGGATTTAAGGGTTTGTCAAGCAACCGTGCACTTTATGGGTAACCGCTTTTCTTATCTGCTAAGCGATGGTCTTTCCATGCTGGCCCTTCCTCCAGTCTAGTAAGCAAGGAATATGGATTAATTAATATAAAAACAAGTTTATTAGGAATTTGGATAATTACCAACCTTAATGTCTTTCGTCACATCGGATTTGCTTTACCTTGATCAGTTGCTTTAGGTCCCCTCAGGGAGTTGGAAGTGACGTCAGTCTCTCTTTTTTAGAAGCCCAAAGTGGGGCGGCACTTAAGGTCAATTATAAATCAATTAAATACATTTGGAAAACAAAAAAAGATTCCCCGAAATTTTGAGCGGGGTTGTTGCCATGGAGCGGTAGTTAGGTTTAGTGGGCTGAATTTTCTTTACAATTGGAAAAATTAATTAAAATCGCAAAACATTTAATTCACTGTAAGGGGATATTTTTACAATATTAATATTTCTTATTTAAAATTTTATTATTTCACAGGTGTGTATTTAAAATTTTATTTTTTTAAAGTAATTATATAGAAATGTGTGTATATTTTGGAATTGAATTTTTTTAAATTAATTAATTAATTAACTAATTTAGATAACCTCTATTACTAATATCTATCAACATTCAATAACCACAAATTAAATCACTAAAATTTCAATTAAATAAAAAAATATTGATTTTGAAAAGGAAATCAACCTTTCAAGAACAAATTCAAATAATTCATTAACATACTCCATATAAACACTTAAATAAAACTCAACAAAATTTCTGAAATTTTAAATGCCGAGAAATAATAATGTTCCCTGAACATTTTCATATCTTATCCGGCAGCGCGTTCGAGAATGTAATTATGTTTTGATATTACTTCTATCTTTCTGATTCTGACAGGCGCCTCTTACTGCATTTGTCTCGAGTGTACATGAAAGGTGTAGTACTAGAGTTCTTTTCGTCGTTTATCATCAGCAAATAAGCTATTCCTGTACTCCTCTACATAAATATTGCAGTAGCCTTAGAATGGCTAGCCTGGAAAAAAGGAAGTCAATATATTAAAATGAGTTGGACTAGGTTTGGGATTAAATTAATTGATTTGCCGTTGTAAATTATTTCTCAATTACATGTATTAATATGTTATGATTTAGCCTCGTTTAAGTTTTAATCTTAGAGTGTAAAATTTATTTTTCATCGCTTAACTTTAAAGTAATTAATATTTAGCTAGATAATTGAATTTTTTTAATTACTAAGAGTATCACTAAAGACAGCTCATATTAAGACCACCCTATAAAATTTAGATAATTAAAATGTAATTTTTGTTAAAATTTAATAAGAAAATAATAAAATTAATAATTAAGATATTACGGAGTTAGTTGAGATGTAACATTGAATAAATAAGCACATATATTTTTATGAGTTTAGTTTAATTTTCAAGGAATAGGAAATTTTAAAGTAATATTTAGGTTTCTAATTTTATTAATTTTTATTATACATTGTATTAATTTACATTAATTCTCAAGGAATAGGAAATTTTAAAGTAATATTTAGGTTTCTAATTTTATAAAATTATTTTTTATTATATATATAATATGTATAATATAAGTGATAAAGAAATAAATATTCAATTCTAATTAAGAAATAAGAAATTTATTGGTGCAATTTTATTGACTTATATTTATTTTTAATAGATATGAATAGATTATTTTTATTAGTTTAATTTAATTTTTAATGAATAGGAAAATTTAAAGTAATATTTAGGTTTTTTATTTTGTTAATTCTTATCTTTTATATATAGTTTTAGTGAGGTTAATGGTTAAGAGCATGTGTTTCTTTCTAAGAGGTTACAGCGTCAAAACTAGGGGTAGAGTATGTATGCCTTTATAGACTTGACAGTCAAATCAAGATGGGTCCCCTGTCCCACAAACAAGGAGGTCTCATACACCAATTTGGAGTTTGGCTTGGTGTGACCTTAAAATTATATATATATATATAAGATGAGTTGTAAAGAAATAAAGAAATAAATATTTAATCATATTTACTGGTGCAATTTCATATATATATATATATAATGAGTTGTAAAGAAATAAATATTTAATCTTAATTAAAAAATAAGAAATTTACTCATGCAATTTCATTGACTTATATTTAATTTTAATAGATATGAATAGATTTTTAATAATGAGATGGAAACACATAAAAGGTTTTTGTGTATGGGTATCATGAGTGAGAATATGGGGAAAAATAAAATGGTAGTATTTTCATTGAAAATATAAAATATGCATAATTCAACATTTGAGTAAGTTATTAAAGATGATTCAAAAATATAACATAAATTTCAATGAGAAGCTAAGTGGTATTTATTTATATAGAGAAAATTACAAGAAGGATGGAAACATTTATTTTTATTGCAAAATAGAATTGTAGCGTAAGGGGTAATCATTCCACTCTTTTTAATGTGTTTTTAGATATACCAAAATGAGAAGAATCCTCTTGTGATAATCCATGCCAATAAGAACTACAATCTCATTATATTAACACTACAATCTTGATCTATAATAAGGGATCTAGATTTATCTAAATGGAAAAAATCATTATTCCAATAACAAATTATGTAATTTAAATTGTATACATACCCAAAATAGATGCAAGACAACAAAATTTTAGGATTGGCACATATTCTGCTCCCTTTTTCATAAACCCTACACTCCTTTAGAGATATGAAATATGAGGACCAAGTTTATCTTGAAATGGATGTAAGCAAATTAAATGAGTATAATCCTTTATAACCATTTATCTAAGAGAAAAAAATAACACCCCTCATGAGATACTCATCTTTTTAAAAAATCACTATACTCAATATTATTAGAAGCATTGAGAACATTGATTATGTACATCTGGAAAATGGTAGTGATAGACAACAACAAAATTATGATTAAAATCAATGAAGAAGCGTTAAGAAGGAACAAGAAAACATGGGACAAATAATCTCAAAAAATGGTTGAAGAGTGGGATATATAAGAAGAAAGGTTACAATATATAGAAAATGGGAGGTAAGTGTGAGGAGGTATGCATTTGTTTTCCCTAGAGGAATAATTGAATGACAATATGCATTGCAATTAGGAGTCTTTACCAACAATTTAAAATAGGAATATGCTCTTCTATAGGAAATTATCCTAGCTCATACATTCCATCCAAGGCATCTTCTTATTCTAGGGAACTCATTTATCATCCTAAGACCCATGCAATTTGGAACAAAGGGTAAAGATCTCATATTATAAGCCACTCCTAGCAGAATTAGAACTTTGGTTGAAAAAAACAACTGCAAGATTGAATGGTTCCATGTGCGACAACATAACATCAAATTGGTTGACTCCCAAACCAATTTGGCTACCCGATCGGGGAAAAAATGATTTTTTAATTGATGGGGAACTTGTCAACTAGCCAATTCACTAATTCTAAGAATCTCAATCCTTTGTATCTAGTAAATATATGTTGAATGAGTATTTTGGGTGGTTTTAAAATTGTAATCATGAATAGAAAGTGATTGTAACTCCTTAGACTATAGGGATTATCTACTTATGTAACTCATCTGTGTGCATTTTCCATGGTGTTTTATATAAATAAAATTCGCCCGTTTTTCTAAACGAAGAAGAAAAAATGTTCTAACATATAAAAATGCATTGAAAAGTCATGTACAAGTCAATGCAATGGGAGAGAAAATAGATCAAACATGTCATAAATAAATGCTACATAGAAAAGAAGATATCAACATGTGAAACTACTCAAAGCTTAACATCACATGCCACGAAAAAAACAATAACACAATTGAGAAGTAACACACATAAGTTGAGATGTTAAAGAAGAATGAAATCAACCCAAGGATTCATGGGAGAAAAGGTTATGCCAAGTATGTGGTAATGGAAGTATACAACAAGTAATACTATATCTTACATTGCACAAGTAGTTGTAAATTAGAGAAAAAAAATAAATTTGTGTGATAGACATTAGACACTGACTTTTTAAGACAAGAAACTGAGAGGTGTAACAAAGTTGGTTGAGAAAATTTTGTTAACATGAATGAAAGAGTTGAAAGTGAAATCAATGATCTTTTTAACTCTAAATACAAAGAAAAAAACTAAATCAGATTAAATAAACTAATGTAAATCCATGTTAATTTTGTACATGTCATGCTTTGAGAGGGATTAAAATCATTGAGGTGCAAATCCTTCCTAAGTTTTTGCACCTTGAGGGATTTTATCCTCTCAATCCATAATAGAATGGAGTTAAGATGGATCTACATGGTCCTTCCACATGTCAACTCCATGTTGCTTATGAAAGTAATTACATATCCCTAATATTGAGCAACACACAACTAAAATGTTTTGACCATAAGATGATTTTACTTTCGAGATAAGAAATTGTTATTTGGGTTTAGCTTAGGTGGTTAAGAGAAATGATTATTATCTTTCTTACTTAGGTTCAAGTCTTGTAAATAACATGTTGAGCTCTCAATAATTATATCATTATGTAATCACTTTGTTTTAACAAATATAATTCAATTGTAAAAAAAGTATGCACAATAATAAATATTTTTTTTCACTTTTAATCACTTTATATAATAAAGTCGATTTTGAAATATTTTATTTAACATATTGATGATAAAATGTATTTTTAAGCCATGTATCAACTCCATGTTAAGCATGCAAAGAATTACTTATCTCGATTGTACTTGAAAATTAAAAAACATACCTGTAATGGAATAAGAAATTTTTCTCTCTTTAAAGTTGATATAAAATTATTTTGCTTGAGCTAGACATTGATTTTTTCTTTTTTGTTATTATAATTTTTTGAGCAAGGCTCAATTCTTGTGAATGCCTAGACCTATAGCCATGTGTGCACCTTGAGGTAGTGGTCAAACATGTGGTTGCACCATGAGAGTGTATATTAAAAATGTTCTCATGACATGTGCACACACAAGTGGATCATAATCCACCTCCATTTCTTTTTTCTCAACAATCCCCATGAGGTCCTAGCCTTGAATACATGGGGACACTTTGAGGTAGTGGTCGAATGTGTGGTTGTACCTAGAGAGTATATTAAAAATGGTCTCATGACCCATGCACACATAAGTTATACAACTACTCTAACCCGGACTACGTCTACTCCTTAACTTTTCTTGCTTAGCCAATTTTTCAAGTTCAATTTTCTTCTTATTCACTCTTTATATAAAGATGTGATATCATAACTTCAACATATGCAACGAAATTAAAACTTCATTAACAGTGCGATATCGTAAAGCCAATAATGTGTGATGAACAAGAGAGACATATACAATGGGATGGGGCAACTCCAAAACAAGTCCGCCCCTTATCTTTTACCAACTTCAAGTAATGTTACAACAATTTACAAAACAAGGTTGGGTTGAACCCCAAAGGTTTGTTGCCACGACACTTAGCCAAATCTCGTGTAGCATTTAAGCTCGCACTTCCAACCGAACGAAATTTCCTTACAGCGTAACAAGTGCGCCTTATGGCTCGCCCTACCCACAAAAACCCAACATAACTCTTGTTGCATGACCTACCCAGCTCGCCTTAGGTGAGCACATGCCCTTGCGCCCACTTGCATGTTCATTGCCTCTGCGCTTTTACTGTCTCAGAAATTTCCTGTGATATCGTAGACTTCACCTTGTGAACTTGTTCTGCGATATTACATCAAAAGCCACCTCATATTCTTTGTTAAGAGAGTTCCAAGAGTGTAAATCAATTAGCAATATGATACACTATTAAAACACTCATTATAACATTGGTGGTTCAAACTTCGACTAACATTGTGTATCATAATTAAAATTTCATGAGTATTTCCAAAAGTTATAATAATAATAGTTAAAATAATCACACGTCACACTAATATAAAACCCACCTAATTATTAATTCTCTTAATTCAAATAATAATAATAATAACATAATACCACTTACAATTCCATACTGAATATAAAAAAATTGCATATATTTTTTACTAAAAACAACCATTTTTGACGTAACTAAATTCACAGTTCAAATTATATATTACCTCACTCTTTCTCATTACAATAAATTTGGATATGTTAAAATATTTTTATCCATTTAATCAAACCTTTGAATGAGACGCAAATAAAAAAGCCACCATAGTGGTCGGTCCTGATTGAATGGCCCTCCTGGCCTATCGTGACTGATCCACGAATTAAATGGCCTTCCTCTTTGTCATCGATTGGGTGGATTTGGAATTTTCAAAGTGTGCATGTGTATTGACATAGAATTTTGTGTTGCATTTCATGTCTTTTTCTCCACTATCTTTTTCAGCGGAGGTTGGTTTTAACGGGTCCCTATAAGTGAGAAGGTCTTACTAGGAGAGTTATAAAATTATAAGTGAGAAGGTCTCACTATGAGAGTTATAAAATTATAATTATAATTATAATAGTTGAATAATGAAGTGGAGAATTTAATTAAGAAAATTAATTATTTACTTTTAGATTAAATATTTATGAGTTATAATTTTTTTAAATAAAGTAATATTTATATTAAGTAAAGTTATGATTTTATTGAAATGTTGAGAATTAGTTTTAAATGTATAAAGTGAGAAGTCAAGTAGATAGATTTGGTGTTGGGTGATGAATTGAAGTTAAATCAATTTTTTTGATATAATATTGGTAGGCTCTATCAGTAAATAAATGTTTGGGGATTTTTTGCTTAAGTAGACAAAGGAAAATTTTGTATTTTTGTTAGGTTATGAGCCTTGTCTCTAGCGAAAGGTTAGATGGCTTGCATAATGCGCTTAGGAGATGATCTGAAAAAGGTGTTGTTAATGAATTCAAACTCAGACTCCCAAGCCTTCTCCCTTAAAATGTGGTTAATGGATTTTGGCACTACGTTAAATTGAATGGAAATTATTCTTGTTTGGGTCCATTTTCTTGGGTTCCCCCTTATCCTCTAGTCTATATATGTCTTTAAAGAAAATGGGAATGCCATTGGAATTTGTTATGAATCAAAGACTTCTTTTCAATCTTCCGATTATATGGGAATGACATGGTTCTAGTTGATCTAAAAGTCTCCAGTGGCTTAGTGGATTTAATTGCAACCCAACACAATAATACCACCTTTCGACAAATCCTAGGCTATGAAGATCTTCCTTTTCACTATGGCGGATGCCACTCATATGGTCATCTTACAAGGACTACATTCAATCAATTTGTCATAAGGATTGTAGAAAAAAGTGGAAGAAGACAAATATGTTAGCTCATCCATCTTAACTCCTAACTAGAGCTTAGGAACTCCATCTCCTGTTTCGAATTTTACACACAATAATAAGGACAAAGTCGGAGCCAATCAGACGATCCCCCCCCCCACTGCTTTGTCTTTGGTTCTTTATAAGTTAAGTCTTCTCCTCATCCCATGCCACTTTCTTTTTGTTCCAAGAATAAACTTATTTTTGGTTCTCTTGATACTTCCCCCTTTCTCTGCTCCATGATAGGCCCTAAACCTCCTTTCAAGTTTGTCTGATCTCTTCGGACACTAGCCATACCTACTTATCCCTCTTACTAGTATCCCCTTAACAAGTTCCCTCACCTTTTCCCCTATTTTGTCTAACCCCCTCTTGTTCCTATTCTGACATGATATGTGTCACAACACTCCCCCCTTCTTTAACCCTCCTAAGTACAACTACCATTCCAAATCCAAGTCTTAGATCCTTGATGGAATTGATGGAGCGCTAAATCCTTAGGGAGGAAAGGACCCTAGACCATCCCATAGACATTGAAAATCATTGTTATTTTTCAACCAAAAGCAAGCAAATTCTAAAATTAGATCAAGGAAACAATAATCCCTCTTTGGGGCCCTTAGAGCATCCACCCCGGGGTCCTATGCCCTATGATATCATTATCTCTAAATTGCATAGGGTTAGCCAATCCCTTTAGAAAAATTTCCATAAAAGGGTTGTTAGAGACTCATCAACCCTCATTATACTTCTTTAAGAAACTATTATGGAAGGGGATAATATTATCCATATTCTTTCTCAAACCCTCTCAAGATGGAAATTTAGCACCATTTGTGCCCATGGATGATATAGTGGTATTATTATAAGTCAATGCTCAAATGTGCTTCATTTTCAAAACTCCTAGGCAATACATTCTAGCATGGGTGTCTCTATCTTGTTCAAAGTTAAATCATCATTTTCTCTACATTAATATCTATAGCCCTATAATGACCATTTGCAGTTTTGGGAAAGGACTCTAAATTCCTCCTTGATAAAATCTATTCATGTGTTGATTCAAGGGTGATTTTAACTTCACTCTTGGAACCAAAAAAATTTGGGGTTAGGTAGCTCAAATCAATCCTCTTTCTAGCAACATGTTTCAACTTATGGATGTGCTTGGTCTCCTCGAAATTCAACCATCCAAGCTCTCATCTATTTGGAGGAATGCGAGGTTAGGGGAGACACAAATTGCTAAGGGATTAGATCGCTTCCTAGTCTCATAATCTCTAGTGGAAGAAAAATTTGGAATCAAACAATGGGTTTCTTTTGGAGGGGCTTTAGACCACAATCCCATTGTATTTGAATTGGGTGCAAACCCCTATAAATCTTCCAATCCATTCAAAATCAATTCCATTTGGCTTGAGGATCCATCATTCAAAAAGGAAACCAAGCTTGTTTGGTTCAATTCAATAAATCCTCTTTGGAATCCCCCCACGTTAGTTCTTAGGAAATTTAAAAGGAGTGAGAAAAGAGGTTTTTCATTGGGGAAAATAAAAATGAAGAAAATATGATGAAACCCTTAAAGACCTAGAAGCAAAATTAAAGCTCTAGATGGTAGATGAATCTTGAAGCCCACCCTAAGATCTTCAAATAGACAAACTGAAAGTATTAGAATAAGTCTGTAGGAAGATCCTTTTGGTTTGATAAAAGGAATGATGTCCGAAGAGTTGTGTTTTATGGCTCCAAGCTAGTGATGACAACATCAAATTCTTCCAGAATTTTTCAATGAGGAGGAATTCAATCAATAATGTTTGGTCCATTGATGGTCCTAATGGTAGCTCAACATCATCATTCAAGAGATTGCATAAACTGGAGTTAATCACTTTCAGTCCCTATTCAAGAAGCACCAACAAGCCTCAATAGAGGTAGTCATCAAGGTGACTTACCTTTTCCGTAGATATATAGACTTGGAAGGGGATGATAGCCTTATGGTTGAAATCTCCAAAGAGGAACTTCATAATTTTCTCCTTAGCTTCCAAAAAGCCAAAATTTATAGTCTTGATGGGCTCTTGATCGAATTTTATTTGGAATTCTTTATCTCCTCAGGAACAACCCTTTTTTTAGGTAGTAGGATACTCTAGATTCATAAGACAGATGGTGTCTTCCTTCAAATCAACCTTCATCACTCTTATATCCAAATCTAATAACCCTCATTCTTTTGATTCCTTCAAGCCCATCTCTCTCTATGAAAACATTTACAAAATCATCACCAAGTTCATTTCTTTGTGCCTAAATATTTTCCCTCCAACAATATCTCACTTGAACAATTCAATTTTCTTCAAAGAAGAAAAAATCATGAAGCAATATGCCTTATCTAGGAATGCTTGCACTCCACCCACATAGGAAAAATAAAATGATCACCCTCAAGGTTGACTTGTCAAAACCTTTTGGCAGTGTTAGCTAATTATACAATATATTGCTCCTCATCCAACTTGAATTCTTCCAATTCTTTGTCTCCTAGATTCTAGGTTGCATCGACGCCCCTTCTTTCACCTTGCTTATTAATGGATTCACCTCCCACATTTTCATAGTTGAGAGAGGCTTAAGGAAGCTATATCCCATCACCTCTCTTGTTATTGTTAGTTTTTGAGGAACTAAGTATTCTAATTCACAACAATTTAGCTTCTAGTAATATAAAGGGTGTATTTGTAAGTTCATCTATTTTTCTCTCTCACCTGCTTTTGTGGATGACATCCTAGCCTTTTGTAAATTAGAGTTGTGGTTTCTAAATTAGCTTAAGGAGCTTCTTGAACTATTATGCTTGGCCTCATACATGTTTATAAATAAGGAAAAATCGACTCTCCATGTTTAGGGTTATTGGATTTGGAACAAGATTATGTTTCCCAACTCTTTAAGATTAAGGTCATTGGCCCTAGGATTAGATTACTTGGATTTCGATATAAAAGCTAATGGATACATTAAGAATGACCAACTGTGACATATGGTAAAAATTGACAAGAAAATGAATCCTTGTTGCAACAAATTTCTCTCTAAGCAATGTAGTTGTTCTATTTAAAACAATTCTAGTAACCATCCCTATTTGTTAGGTCTCCTTAGCTTGAGTTCCCAAGGGTACCCTAAATAAAAGGAGAAAACTATCTTTTAGGTTTCTTCTATCCAATAAAGAAGACAAGAGATCCTTAGTTCTATCCTCTTGGAGAAAGATCTCAAATCCAAAACAAACTTGGCGGCTAGGGACTTAAAATCATCTCCACTTCTTAAAGGCCCTAACTACAAAAATGTATGGATTTTGACTTGACTAAGAGGACTATGACTAATAGTATTGTAGGAAAAATACTTCCCTCAAGAATCCTTGATTGATTGGATTAGGAATCCAAACAAAAGTATTCAAAAAGGCATAATTTCTTGAATAACAATCTTAAATGCATTCCCCATCATTAGGAATTGGTCAATTTTTCAAGTTGGAAACAATAGTTAGGTTCTAATTGGAAAATACCCATGGGTTATATGTGAGAAAAATCACATTCATACAGACCCTTTAATCCGCTCCTTAAATACAAGGGATTTACTACCTAAATCAAATTTGGATAGGAAATCCCCTTTTGATGTAGTGGAAACGGATAAGTAGGAGATAGGCCTAAGGGAACACCCGACTCCATTATGGTTTGGCGACATCACAACACTTAAAAATGAATTTACCAATTTATCTACTTAGGATGACCAACTTATCTAGTCCCCCCAACCCATCGAGTGGCTAATGGATAAAACAAGCACCCCCCCTCCTGCCACGACCTTGGTGGGCCCTAAAGATTAGGAAAATCAAATGTCGGCCTGCAAAATCCAATCTATTCATTTCCTCCTTCTAAATAAGGTACCCACATGATATCTTCTTCAATGTAATAACTCCATAGGGTTAGATTGACCTAATTTATGTAAAAAAGATGGTGAAACAATTCACCATCTTTTTCTAGACTACTCCTTTCACCAAAGTAGCATAGGCATAAAACAATAGGGTTTCAAAGTTAAATATTTGTGGGTTGGAAAATCAACTAAAGATGCTTTAAAAATCGGGTTCGCAGACCCCAACTGAAATATATGAATTCTCTTCCCTTAACTTTGGCTTGAGGAATATGGTTGGCCGGAAATAAAGTTATGTTTGAGGTCTCTTTCCCTTCTCCTATTACATGTTCTATGCATAGCCTGGATATCCCTGTAGTTTTTACAATTACAAAATCATCCATTACTAAAAATACATTCCAATCTCGTCTTATTCCAAAATTTCATCTGTGGGATTGATTTGATGGTGTATCTCAATGCCATTCATCCTTAAGGGGGTCGGGGGAATCATTCATATCTCTGAAGAAGACTCTATCTCTTTCTTGGTGAGGCTAGGTCATGCTACCAATGATTTTAATGAATTTATAACCCTTCTTCTTACGCTTATTGTGTCTAGAGAAAGGATTTCAAAAGCTTCACATATATGGAGACTCTTTTGTTACTATGAATTGGATGACTATAATGTCAACTATGCAAAATTAATCTCTTGTCATGGCTTAGGACATCAAGAGAGTTGTTTGTCTCTTCTCATTTCTTTCTTTCACCCATGCCTATGAGGAGAAAAACCACAAAGTATACAAGCTCTCTAAAACTAGCGTGGACATGGACAAGAGAACATGGAAAACCTCATAAACTTCCTTGTTAAATCTTATATTTTAGTTTTTTGTTGGATCTCCTACTAATGGTTTCCAAACATTAACAATGTTCAATTTATATTGAAGCATATGCTTTTTTGTAATGCCATCAAACATCCTTTTTTATTAGCGGAACTTGGACATTTAACCACAAAAAAGCAACAAGCATATACATATGTAATTTTTTTCTTATAAGAAAACTGCTTGCTTTTTTCCTTGAAAAAATAATAATATAAATTTGAGACTCATATTTTTCCATAAGTCAATAAAAATATTTACTATATTAAACAAAATTAAAATATAATTATTATTATAATTGTGTTGATGATGTTTGACCCGCCAACATTCATGGGATCTCCCTGATATGAAGTTCCAACTAGACCTCACACTGTTTGGTGGAGGAGTCCCATCCGGTACGATGGCTCGATTGCCATTATCTTAAAGATATGCCTTAGCTCTTGCTTGTCAACACATGAGAGTGGTTTACTTAGTCTTCGAAAAGATAGGTTCGGGTGCCTGGTGAGTGCTTAGTGTCTCTTGTGTCAATGTTCTTTCACGGCAGAGGGAGAGGGTGAGAGTGAGTCTCAAGTCAGAAGGGAATAGTCCCAACTCTATTAGAGACACACAACACAACAAGACATGCACAACTTCTGGAGGAGTAGTCCACACGCATGCAGTAGTCATGAACACAAGGTGAACAGATAACATGTACAACACCCAGCGGAATAGTCCACACGAGTGCGACAGTCGTTATAACAAGTTTACTAGAACGAATCTGTCGAGTGCCCGGCGGAATAGTCCACACGAGAGAGACATTGTTAGCAACTGGTACAACACATTTCCAACAACATATGTACTAAAACCACCAAAATAGTTCAACTGTCTTAATACAGGTTAAAGCAACATGCATTACAAGCATCCAAAGAATAGTTTTACAAACTAATACAATACATGTGTGAAAATGTGTTGGCTTATTAACAGGCTTCTGAACTAATCGAAAGTTCCAAGACACATCCGTACACAATTACATCACTAACCTCGATAGCGGGGTGTTGGAGCCACTGCTCGCTCCTCAAAGAAAAGACTACAGACTCTCAAGGCTATGTGGGAGGAGCTAAGGTGAAAAGTCCCTTGCATGTACAAATGAGGGGTATATATAGCTGAGGGTGAACTTGGCCCTTGTGACTCTTCGACTTCCCTCATGACTGTTTGACTTACATGACTCTTCAACTGACATTACTCTTCAACTTTGTATATGGGTCTCTTGGACTTCCACAAAACATTACATTGATTACAACAGTATGACCCACAATAGTGATGTGGCCAAGATGACTCATGACATGACTCGACATGACAGTGCTGGTATGTTCATGTTGATGGTGGTGTCCATGTTGAGCTACAGTGCTGCTGAGTGATGGGTGTTCTCTTGGTGTGCCATAGTTTCACCTTCGCATGGAAATGTGTGCAGAGTCTTCGATGGTCTTGGTGTTCGCTTGATGTTGCACGTGCATGTATCCCCTTCGCTGGTACTTGGCATACATCATGTGTTCATTTGTTCACGAACAAGTCTCCTAGCATGCGCTCCTTGTTCGTTCCATTCATCGTCATTCCATGTCTCATCCATGTACCTGTATCTGCAATCACTCATGACAAGACAACATCAAATCCATAAATCTCCTAGTCTATGATGATGCATCATCTTTCGTTTCCAGGTGCAAGAGACCAGGAGAGAGGACAAGGCTCTGAAACTACGTAAAGCACATTTTAGGTTTGGATGCAGGGCTCTGAGGCAATGTCAAGGAAAATTGTGTAGAGGTCACTTGGATGCTGGGATAAGAAGTTCGTAACAATAGTGACATTCTATGGGATCTGACTCAGTGGGGAGGCAGAATTGCACAATTTTTTCAGGGAGGCAGCGCGGGCAGTAGGGAGGACACTAGCAGTGAAAATTGCGCAGATTCTCAGGGGATGTTGGGAGTAGGTTACGGGAGCTTGCTAGCCAAAACTACGTAGAACTGGGAAGCAGTCATGAAGGACATGTTTGAGCAGTTTCCGAGCTGAGCAAGGTGTCGGGAAGCTGGTGGACAGTCTAAGAAAAATGCGCAATTTTCAAGAGGAGCAGCAAGCCGATTGACATGGGGTTGACTGACAGAACTGCACAATTTTCATAGACTGTGAAGTGACATGAAGCATGTGTTTTTCCCTCATGTCTGCGCAATTTCTTCAGTCAGTGGAGGCAGGTATGCTGACAGCTTCTGCACAATTTTTTTGGAGGAGTGAAGCCTAGGGTCATTGCCCGGTCAAACTCTCTGGTTGACCAATGGGAGGCTTGATGGATTGGCTTGTGGGAAACATAGACTGAGATGGCTTCTTGGGAAACTTCTGCACTGTTCTAGGTGACAGTCATCCATGTTGACTTAAGGATTGCGCAGTGCAGACTGCCTTGGAAGCAACCTCAAGCTCTGTACAACTCTTGGTAGCAGTACTTGGTCACTGAGGGATGAGACTGCGTAGTGCAGTTCAATAGAGGTGTGGCTAATGGAGGGTTGTCCGGTCGACAGGTCTTCAGCAAAATTACTAAGTGTGTGAGTAAGTGGACTTGTTTATAAATGAACTTGTGAACACACACTCAACACGACTTGATGACAAGACACCTCGAACCAATAAGACAACACACGCTTAGTGTGACTGACCGAAGGGTGCGAGCGACAAGTGTGACACTTGAGATAGATCATTGAACGACTGTGATGACACTTGCGTGACATTGCATACAACTTCGTGTGTGAGTGTGAAAAATGCTTACATAGTGAATATAACTTGTACACACCAAGACAAACCTTCACATAGCCAGAACATGACTCCAAGCATGACATTGTGACCAACACGATAAAAGATGTCTGATGAATGGTCAAGCAAAGAGGGTGTCAAGACTCGACACGATCTCATGGGATGAGCTCGAGTGTTTGCAAACATCAAGGAAAAACCAAGGAAGGCTTCGAAATTGGATTCAGACCAAAATTTTGGAGGGTGTTGCAGCCACTGCAACACTTGGCGACACACTCGTTGAATACCAACTTCTCTATTTTGTTCCATTGACAACATAGGGCATTGGTCTATCAGGGAGTTTTGGATCGCTGTGCGGGTTTCTTCAGCTTCCCCATTTACCCCATGGGTATACATGGCTCATCTTTTTCCAACTCACTCAAAAACAACAATAAGTTTCATCTTGATCACAGTGTTTTGAAATCGGGAAGGGTAGTTTGGCTCACGAGTTTAAAAATTTCAGAGTATAAGTTTTCATCTCTGGTGTTGCTCCATCACCAGAAGGCCTGGACATTACCCCGACAGAGTCATGCAGGAACACACGCATTGCTCCACTACTAGTGAGCCTGGTTAGTACCCTAGTGGAGTTGTAT
The DNA here is from genome assembly GCA_031772625.1 of Pinus tabuliformis. Lineage (NCBI taxonomy): Eukaryota > Viridiplantae > Streptophyta > Pinopsida > Pinales > Pinaceae > Pinus > Pinus tabuliformis. The sequence goes on along the minus strand of CM062818.1, from coordinate 919,620,008 downwards.
GCTTCACCTATCTGCGCATGAAGCCTTTCTCTTCATTTTCCTTTTTATTTTTAAAAGAGGACTACGCATAGGCACTTATTTAATTTTGGGGCGGAAGAGGGATCCTGAATTATTGAGAGCAAAAGATGTTGTTCCTTTAGAGAATCATGTAAGACCTATGATATAGGTTTTCTCATTTAGATTTTTCCCTTCTCTGTTTCTACTAGTTGGATGAGCTTGAACACATAGAGCAGAAGATTGAGTACAAGCATGGGGTTTCCTAGTGTGGACACAGGTTAATGGATGGACTAGAGCTTCCCTTACAGAAGGCTCATATTTTCTGTCAAGACTTCATCATCTGAAGGTTACAACCAAGCACAGAGAAGATGGACACAGGACTGGCCAAGTGCTATAGTGTCACAAGACTCTTTGGATCTCAGACACATACTCATTCAAAAGCCATAACTTACTAGAGGGAAACACTTCTTGACAAAAACAAAAGTAGAACAATGCTAAGAAAACAAAACAAAACAGAATAAAAATAGTAAATTAAAGTGAAAAGACAACAAGCAGTAAACATACCATGTACAAGGCGTGGGGTGCAGCCCCGACTTACTGAAAGTAGTGTTTTAGATCTTGACCATTGACAGGAAGGTTGTCAACCCTCTTGTCAAGTGATTGTAGACGGTATGTGTGTGGGCCAAGCTTCTCCTGAATAATATATGGACCAATCCACAGGGACTAGAACTTCATATATTTGCCTTTGTCTTCATGGGGTTTGTCCCATTTCAAGACTAAGTCACCCACATCAAAGTTAGCATTCCCTGTAGACTTCTTGTCAAACCATCTCTTGATATGGTTCTAGTGGAGTGTGAATTTTCTTTTTCTTTCATCCTTTCTTCCTGCAACTTGTGAAGTGTATCCATCCTATGTTGAACTAGCAGACAAGGCTTGCCTTGGGATTCTTGGGACAATTGGAGCGCAAGAAAGTAGATGTTTGGCGGAAGGATGGCTTCTTTCCCATAAACCAGGAAGTATGGTGAAGTGTTCAAAGAGGGTTTGGGTGTTACGCGGTCATCCCATAAAGAATTCATCAAAGCAGAGTTCCAGTTACGTTGTTAAGAGTAAATGGTCTTCTTGATAATGCAGATAAGGTTTTTATTTGTAGATTTTGCGAGACCATTTCCCTGCAGGTAGTAGTTAGATGAGTGTTTAAGCATGATACCATATTGCAATGAAAAATCATAAATCTTTAAAGACGAAAAGTAAGTTGCATTGTCAAACACAAGTGATACCAGAACGCCAAATCGTGAGATGATGTTTTGTTGGAGGAAGCTGATGACTTCCTAGTCATTCACTTGCTTAAGAAGAACTTCTTCTGTCCACCACGTGAAGTAATTTGTAGCTGTCAAGATGTAGCGATGTTGTTTCAATGAATGTGGGAGGATTTCTCCAATGATGTCCAGGACCCATTCTTGGAATGGTTCAGTCACCGCAACAGGGTGCAACGGGGTTGTTGACCTTCGTGTTCTTTTGGCGCATCGCTGATAGATCGAGCACTTGCAGGTGTAAGCGTGTGCATCCTTGAATAATGTGGGCCTATAGAAACCGACTCGCAAAACTTTGTGCACAGTGGTATTTCCCACGAAGTGGCCCCTGACTGGTTTGTCATGCAGATCATGCAAGACCTTCTCTGAATCATGTGCCTCTAGGCACCTAAGCAAAATTTTGTTACTGTTCTTTCTATAAAGCACTCCATGCACCAACTGATAAGGTAAAGCTTTGAGGTGAAGTGCCCTCTTCTGTCTCATGGATAAGTGAGAGGGTATGGTGCCATGCTCAAGGTACTGGTGCACATATTCGTACCAAGAGTTTCTGCATGAAGTGGGTGGTGCTCGCTCTACATTGTACATCTCGATTTATTGCTCCCAACCAAAGATCTCTTCTTCTTCCTCTTGTTCATTGAATGCTTCACCTACGAGTCTGCAGAGACCATGACCCTTGACAGTGTGAACTAGATTGATGTCAAGATCATACTCTTGCAAGCCTGTCATCCAGTTCACACGTCTTTCACCCAGCTCTTGTTGTACAAGCAGTGATCAGACTGTTGGGTGAGGCACAAAGACTATGCAATGGTTCTTCAACAAGTAGGGTCTGAAGTGTTTCACCGCCTTGTATATTATGTATGCTTGTTTGTCGATAGTGGGGTAGTTGAGTTTGGGTCCCTACATGCTTGCGCTCATGAAGGAGATGAGACATTCGTCATTCAGCTCATCCTTCTGAGTGAGTATTGCAACAAGTGAGTTGTCGGAGGCGAAGGTGTATAGCAAGAAATATTTTTTAAAATATGGGCTATAAAGTGCAAGTGCATCTGCTATAGCCTACTTGATACGGGTGAATGCATTCTTTTCCCTCTCACCCCAGTTGTAGACTGCATCCTTCTTGATCATGTCTTCCGTAGGTTTCACTATTTGTGCATAATTCGAGATGAACTTCCAGAGGACGTTTATCTTTCCCAAGAAGGACTACATTGATTTCTTATCGGCTGGGTGAGGAATCTGTGTAATGTTCTGAACTCGGTTCGGATCAACCTTGATCCCACTTCTGGCAATGACGTTCCCAAGGAGGTTCCCCTCAGACATTGCAAATATGTTATTTTTGGGATTCAAGGAAATCCCGTATTTTCAGCATCGCTCGAATATCTTCTTCAGATGGCGTATGTGGCTTGACAATTTTTTTGGAAAATACAGTCATATCATCAAGGCACACCACTATGCTCTCTCTGATAAGTCCATGGAAGGTGATGTCCATGGCGCACTGAAAGGTTGTGCCTGCATTCATGATCCCAAATGGCATTCTCTTGTATGCAAACGTACCCCACTTGGTATGGAAGGTATTTTTTAGTCTATCAGGTTTTGCTACCAGAACTTGGTTATATCTTGAAAAGTCATCGAGCAAGGAAAACATTTCTGCCTTAGATCATGTCTGTAAAATATGCTCCATTGATGACACAGGGTAGTTGTCTTTGTCCGAGGTACAATTCAAGTTTCGGAAATCAACACATAAGCGGATCTCCCAGGAATTCTTACGTATGGGAACTAAGTTAAAAACCCACGTGGAATGATGAACTCTGTAAATGATCCGTGCATCCAACAACTTAGTCGACTCTTTCTGTATTTGGGGTTCAAGTGACAGATGTACTTTTCTCAGCTTCTACTGAAATGGGTTGACCCCTTCTTTGATCAGAATCACATGTTGGATTATTTGTGTGTCGTATGTTTTCATATCATCGTATGTCCACACGAACACATCCTGGTATTGTTTGAACAAGCGGACAAAGTATTGTCGCTCCTGCTATGTGTAGCATGTATTGAGATTGACGAACTTTAGATCTTGTTCTATTCCCAGGTTGTTCTATTCATGCATCATGGTGGAACTGTGGGTTTTGCTGTTCCATGGCCCTTGAAAGTAGTTTTGCAAGTCATAGAGCTTTTCAAGAGATACCACACCCTTGGGGATGAGGTTGCCTTTCTTGTCATCAGTTGCATCTTGCAAAGACTACTCGTGCTCATCTCGCCAATCACTGCGTCCTTGAAGACATCAACGTTGGCCATAAAGTGCAGTATGATTCTGTTGATCATCATAAAAAACGTGCAGATTAGTTATTTTATCAGGGATAGAAGGTTTGTACAAAATTTCAAAAGTAAACCTATCCCTAAGCGGTGACATCCTAGTAGCTGTGTTTGCTAAAGCATCGATAGCTTCATTACGCATTCTAGGCACAACAATGATATTGAATGCTTGGAAGTTAGAGATTAGTTGCCATACCTCTTGCTGATAAATTTTAAGATGAGGTGACAAATAGAGTATGGTGTTACGTACCTTCCGTACCACGATTTCTGAATCACCTACCACTTTGAGCATAGCAACATTGAGGCTAATGACTTTGCACAAGCCTAATACGAATGCTTCGTATTCAACATTGTTGTTCGTTCAGTCGAACTCCAAGTGGCTTGAGATCAAGTGTTTCCTGTGCTTTGGGTCGATCAAGATACACCTGGCTCCAAACCCATCTTGTGTCTTTGATCCATCAAAATACATGGTCCACAACTCGTCTATACACGGGCCGCTTGATGCACTAGTACTACTGCTGCTACTGCTACTAGTGTTACAATGTATTGTATAAGTTTCATTTCCATCAGTTTGGCAAGGAAGGATACCCAACTGCGTGTTTGGTGGGGTTGGAGATGGTTGTCCGAGGTAACACCCCAGCTATGTTTCCAAGAGGCAGTTTCCAAACACGAGTTCCGTGAAAGCCAAAGGTTTGTTCTCACCATTGATGGAAGTGACATTGTGTTTCATGTATCTCTCAGATAAATCCCGGATCTGATTGCTTTTGCCCTGGTACAGAAGCCATAAGTGTGACCACTTTGTAGCAAAGTACCCATTCAACTCGCTGGACCAGTCTCACCGAGCAGTAAGCCATATGCTTCCGATATGTCCAAAATGACAATGTTGATGCACTGGTGAACTCAACCGTCATGAGATAATTAGATGATCACATCCCGAAGTTCACCAATGGATGGTAGGCACATTTGATCTAGTTGGATGATCGACGCAAATGTATTGCTCCATTGCGCATTGATTTGCTTGGAAATGGAGAGTGGCATGACATTGGTTGATGTGCCAGAATCAACCAAATAGTTGTGAACATTGTAGTTAAAAATTTCAAATGATAGCAAGCATGGAGGGCAAACAAAGTTTGCTTCTTCCATCCGGAGTTTGTTGAGCACATTTTTGAGTGAACCGGGAGATGTGCTTGCTCTCTTGCTAGTATAGGTTGTGCTGTCTGCGGACGTGCCCCAATGCGCATGACAAAATATCCCGCTGACCCTGGAACTTAGCTAATTCAAACAAAGATATGTTTGCACAAGTTTTCTTCATATCTTCCATAATATTGTAATAAAGAGTGGGTAAGCTCATCGAGATGTCTGGGGTTAGACTCATGTTTTTACTATCTGGCAGAGTGTTTTGAAGCTTACTTCTCATGGACATACTCTTGTTTGCAACTATCTTCCCGAGCTTGCTTTCTTCTTTTTGCTTTGGGAGGGCTGGCGGATCAACCTTCCTCAACAATTCAAGTTTTTCTCACATCTCCCCAATCGGAGGGGGAGCCCCTTGACTTCTGAGATTGTATCGACCACTTTTCTTTGGGGGCTGCTTCTCGGTGTTCGTTTTTTGTGCTGCTTGTGAACATTGATACGTGTTGATCACCTGCCTAATGTTGGGTGCCTCATCAGATGCATCATCTTCCTCATCACCTTCATCTTCCGGCTGACATTGCACATTTTTTACTGTGTTTGTCAAATAGTTGCATATTTAGTTCACAACTCATTTCCATTCCGGACAAGTTCCTTCCGAGTGACGGTCTTGATGGAATGAGAAAAACTCGGAGTTCACGAACAGTTTCGTCTGGAAGACTGCATTGGAGCTCTGTGCAGTTTAAGCTGGGAAGCGGTTGCTGCTTGATGAGATGCTCCCCTTTTGTTGTCTGGGAGGTCGGTTGCTCACAGATGTCTCGATCGTTCATTGCTTTTGCTCAGACACCTTTGTTGTCAAGTTCTTAACAAGATGAGTAAGGGTTTTAATGTTACTTTCTTCCTTGTCTTTACCCTTGCTCGCTGCAGCTTGGGGCTTCCTACTTGCATATTTGGAGTCTTTTGTTGGTTCATCATCCTTGATGACTCCAATTGCGCCCAAGTATTTTTCCACAATGATCGCCTCTTCGTAGTTCTCAAGTAACATTGGTTTCACAGCTCGCTTGATGAACTGCACAATACTGGTTGGCAGTGCAGACGTATAATAGTCGACAGTGATGGAGTCATGAGGTTTTGTGTCTGCTGCAAACTTGTTCAATATGCATAAAAACCTCTGATTAAAATATTTCACTTTCTCTTTCGACTCCATATTCAGACTGCCCAACTCTTTGAGCAACATGGCAGGGGTCTTGTCATCAACAAATTTTTCCAAAAACATTCTTTTGAACATACCCCAATTATGGATGGAATTGACAGGAAGGCTATGATACCATACTGCTACTCGGTCATCCAAGGTACATGGAAACAATCTACATGCAACGTCATCGTGTCGTACCTCGAGTGTATGTAGTTGCAAGTAGAAGTTGTCTAAATGGTCTTCTGCCTTCATGGTTTTTTCAGGGTCATACTTTGTCAACATCCTCTCTGAACTATTTGGCATCCTGTGCAAAGCACCTGGGAGAGCCAATGGTCCCTGAGTCATCCATTCCAAGTTTTGATCAGCCATGTCTTCTTCTTCTTCATTCTCCTCCTCTTCTTTAGAATCTGATGGTTCCAAATCTGAGTCTGTTGGTTCGTCTCTTCCCCCACCTCCTCCACTACCTTCCCCTCCGTCTCCTACACTGGAGCCTAAGCCCAAGATCACGAGGGTGTCTTATTCTCCCTGTTGGAAGACTGGAGGTTCCTCTCCATTCTCAATAGCTTCTGCCAGAACTTCAAGTGTGGAAATAACTTCTTCTTCCACTGATGAGACAAAAACTCTTGTGAGAGTGGTCTTTGGCTTCTTTGATGCGTATGGAAGATCTTGTGTTCCTTGGATCAGTTCGATTGCCTTGGAAAACTGACGAGTGATGGGATGGACAGAGCGGAGGTGATGATATGAAATTTTGTGTTCACGTCTGGGAGGTGAGGAGTAACCAATTTCAAAGTTGCGTGTAGGTGAGAGGGAGTGCGAGATACTTCCTTGACTAGATGATTGATGAGTGGGGTGAGAGGACATTACACCATAAACAACTGGTGGCCCTCCTTTTAGCGCCAAAAATGTTGACGGTGCTAGACCCACCAACATTCAGGGGATCTCCTCGATATGAAGTCCCAGCTAGAGATCACATCGTTTGGTGTAGGAGTCTCGTTTGGTATGATGGGCGAGTTGCCATTATCTTAAAGATATGCCTTAGCTCTTACTTGTCAGCACATGAGAGTGGTTTACTTAGTTTTCGAATAATGAGGTTCGTGTGCTTGGTGAATGCTTAGTGTCGCTTGTGTCATGGTTCTTTCATGACACAGGGAAAGGGTGAGAGTGAGTCTCAAGTCAGAAGGGAATAGTCCCAACTCTGTTAGAGACACACAACACAACACGACATGCGCAGCTTCTGGCGGAGTAGTCCACATGGATGTGGTAGTCATGAACACAAGATGAATAGATAACATGTACAATACCTAGCGGAATAGTCCACACGAGTGCGATGGTCATTATAACAAGTTTATGAGAATGAATCTATCGAGTATCTGACGGAATAGTCCACATGGGCAAGACAACGTTAACAACTGATACAACACATTTCCAGCAACATATGTACTAAAACCACCAAAATAGTTCAACTGTCTTAATACAGGTTAAAGCAACATGCATTACAAGCCTCCAAAGAATAGTCTTACAAATGAATACAATAAATGTGTGAAAACCTTTTGGCCTGTTAACATGCTTCTAAATTAAGTGAAAGTTCCAAGACACATCCGTACACCATTACATCACTAACCCCGATAGCGGGGCGTTGGAGCCACTACTTGCTCCTCAAAGAAAAGACTACAGACTCTCAAGGCTATGTGGGAGGAGTCAAGGTGGAAAGTCCTTTGCATATACACATAAGTGGTATATATAGCCAAGGGTGAACTTGACCCTTGTGACTCTTCAACTTCCCTCATGACCGTTTGACTTACATGACTCTTCAACTGACATTACTCTTCAACTTTGTATGTGGGTCTCTTGGACTTCCACGTTACATTACATTGATTACAATAGTATGGCCCATAGTAGTGATGTGGTCGAGATGAATCATGACATGACTCAACATGAAAATGCTGGTATGTTCAAGCTAATGGTGGTGTCCATGTCAAGCTACAATGTTGTTGAGTGATGAGTGTGCTCATGGTGTATCATAGCTTCACCTCTACATGTCAAGGTGTGTGGAGTCTTCGATGGTCTTGGTGTTCGATTAATGTTGCATGTGCATGTATCCCCTTTGCTGGTACTTGGCATGCTTCATGTGTTCATTCGTTTGTGAAAAAGTCTCCTAGCATTCGGTCCTTTTTCATCATGTTCTTTGTTGCTCCATGTCTCATCCATGTACCTATATCTACAATCACTCATGACGAGACAACATAAAATCCTGAAATCTCCTAGTCTACCATGATGCATCATCTTTTTTTTTTAGGTGCAGGTGACAGGGAGAGAGGACAAGGCTCTGAAACTAAGCAGAGCACATTTCAGGCCGGGATGCAGGGCTCCAGGGCATTGTCAAGGAAAATTGCGCATAGGTCACTGGGATGTTGGGATGAGCAGTCTGGAACAACAGTGACATTCTGTGGGATCTAACTTAGCTGGGAGGTAGAACTGCGCAATTTTTTCAGGGACACAGTACGGGAAGCAGGGAGGACACTGGCAATGAAAATTGCGTAGATTCTCAAGGGATGTTAGGAGTGGGTTGCAAGAGCTTACTAGCCAAAATTGCACAAAACTGGAAGGCAGGCATGCAAGACATGTTTGTGTAGTTTCCGGGTTGAGCTGGGTGTTGGGCAGCTGGTGGACATTCCAAGAAAACTGCGCAATTTTCAGGAGGAGCAGCAGGCCGACTGACAGGGGTACTGACTGACAGAACTGCACAATTTTCAGAGACAATGCAGTGACAGGAAATGGGTGCTTGTTCCTCATGTATGCACAATTTTTTCAGTCAGCGGAGGCGGGCATGCTGATAGCTTCTGCGCAATTTTTTTGGAGGAGTGAAGCCCGAGGTCACTGCTCGGTCAAACTCTCTGGTTAACCAGCGGGAGGCTTGATGGATTGGCTTGCAGGCAATGCATATTGAGATGGTTTTTTAGGCAACTTATGCATTGTTTTGGGTAACAGTCAACCAGGTCGGCTCCAGGATTGCGTAGTGCAGACTGCTTGGGAGGCAACCTCAAGGTCTGTGCAATTCTGGGTAGTAGTACTTGTTCACTGAGGGCTGAGACTGCGCAGTGAAAATCAGTGGAGGTCTGACTAATGGTGGGTGGTCCGGTCGATAGGTCTTCGGAAAAATGACTAAGTGTGTGAGTAAGTGGACTTGTGTATACATGACCTTGTGAACACACACTCAACATGATTTGATGACAAGACACCTCGAATCATCAAGACAACATACGCTCAGTGTGACTAACCGAAGGGTGCGAGCGACAAGTGCGACACTTGAGATAGATAGTTGAATGACTATGATGAAACTTGCACAAAATTGTATAAAACTTCGTGTGTGAGTGTGATAGATGCTTACATAACGAATACAACTTGTACACACGAAGACGAACCTTCAACATAGCCATAACATGATTGGAAGCATGACCTTGTGACCAACATCCTAAAAGATATCTGGTGAACGGTCAAGAAAAGAGGGTGTAAAGACTTGGCACGAGCTCATGGGATGAGCTCGAGTGTTTGCAAACATCAAGGAAAAAACCAAGGAAGGCTTCGAAATTGGATGCATGCCAAAATTTTGGAGGGTGTTGCAACCGCTACAACAATTTGTAAAATATATATTCTATAACATTATTGCTTTACAATAATATTATTCAATATGACAAGATACTAATGGGTTCTCATTACTATCATGAAGTATATTACATATCATCTATACATATTTATAAAATGCACTTTACTTCTTTTAGTATTTTAATAATGGCAATTCATTTGTTTTTAACTAGGTTGTTCCTAAGTTGGGGATAACCTATCTATTGGGTGGAATAATGATCTACCCATAATAGGATGCTATCATCAAGTTTGTGTGAAGCTCAGTCGAGCTTGGACACCCCTTGGGATAGTTTAATTCCCCCGAAGTGGCTTCCATCCTAAAATCCTTTCCAGAAGGTTTGAACTTGAGACCTCGTGAAGACTAAACCCCACTCAAATCCATCGATCTATATGAAAGTGCAACAAGAAAATCATGATTTAATTTTCCCCGGAATTAATTTAGGAGGAAAATTGTAATTCCATGTCAAAAGACAACTTGTACAAGTTAAATAAGTTAATTTGACTTAGTTGGTTTAGTTAATTCGAGTAAAGGGTCTAACTTGAGTCATGTAGAGTGTCTCCTACTTAATAGGAGTCTTGGTTGAGTTTATTTTGAGTTGTAATTAATTAATTCAATTTATATGAGTTAAAGTCAATTAAACTAGTTCCAACTAATGGAGGAACTAGTAGGAGGTCAGACAGTGGGGTGTTGCTTCATGTGTTCAACCAATTAACTGATGATTCACTCATAAATAACTCATGCATGTCAGATCTGAGAGTTACCCAGTTGAGATTGGAGTTCAAGGGCAGTGTACTATCAATTGTATAATCATCCAAATTGTACAAGTGGTGCATGCAGTCAGAGGAAGGCCTATGATGGATTGCGTAATTCCAATTGAGGAATTTCCCTAATTAATAGGGGCTAATTCCCAAGGAAAAAAAACACAAGAAAATAGGGACTTGGGAAAACGATAAATTGGTTAAGTATTGGCCTAGGCTTGTCTAGGAAGTAGTGAGACAAATAGAGATAGTGCAGAGGTTGTTCGGGATTGAGTAAAGCATTGTAATCTTCTCATATTTTCTTACTAATGCAATGTACAAATAACAGGGGTTTTTAGTTGTGGCTTTCCTTAGGAAATAATTGTGTAATGTGTTGATTGAATTATTTCTTATGCTTCGTGATTTCTCGATTGATTAATTGTTTCCACTGATGAGTAGAGTAGATTCAAGTCATTTGTTTTAGCAAATTACATAATAAATTTGAATCTCCATGAGAAGGATAACCATATGAAATGTGGTAAGCCTTGATAGACTTGTTTCGGAACAACATTGACCACAGGAAGCTAAGACTAAAGGACAATATTTGGAAGATCAAAACGGAGAAGGGCAACACAATACCATAGTACTTGAGCAAGTTCACCCAATTTCAGGATGAGCTTGGGAGCATTGGTATTATAGTTGTTGAAGATGATCTGGTTAACCTAACACTTCTAGGCCTTCCCAAGAGATGGCACAACTACCAAGATTCGGTAAATGGGGGGGAGCATCTACCAAAGTGGGAGCAGTTGTGGTCTGACTTGGTGCAAGAAGAGATAAGGCAGGACAACCGAAATGGGACCTCATCTAAAGAAGTGGGAGTGGAATTTGCATTAGTCAGTAAATGAAAGAAATCCAAGGGAAATAATTCCTAAGTCGAGGAGGGAAAGAAGAAAGACTTGTCCAAAATCAAATGCTTTCATTGTCATGAATTCAGGCACTATGCCATGAAATGTCCACATAAGAAGGAAAGAAAGAAGGAGCTTGCAGTTGCAGCAGTAGGTGAAGCTCTAGCTTCACAATTCAAGCATGATTTTACTCTCATTGCATGCATGGAAAGAACAATAATGGGAAGCATGTGGTATCTCGACATTGGTGCTTCATTCCATATGACGGGGAATAAAGATCTCTTCATTGAATTGGAGGAGAAATACCTCAAGCATAACATTGAGTTTGGAGATGATGGGAGGTATAGTGCGAATGATATCGGTACAATTAATTTTTAGAGGGAGTCTGGATCCCCTCTCAGACTCAATGATGTGATGTATGTACCAGGTCTAAAGAAGATTTTTTTTGTTCGTCACGGTATTGAAAGACCGTGACTACGATGTGTTATTTAGCAAAGGGAAGGTTTTCGTTAGAAACATCGCCATGGGACAGGTGAAGTAGATCGGTGTGCGAGTCAAGAAACGGTATGCACTTGAGGTCGAAGATTCATGCAAAGCCTTGAGGAGCAAGGAAAGGAGGGACTTGGTGGTTGAGAGGGAGCATAATGTACCTCTCAAAATGGAGCCTCAGAAGCAGCCTCAGAAGCAACCTCAACAAGTTGTGGAGGAACTACAATTGGAGAAGCAGAGAGGAGACATAGTGGAAACATCCACTCAAGCAGAGACATCGAGTAGGGGGAAATTTCATGATAAGTGGGCAGAGTGAGCTCATGCAACCATACCCCTAGGTGTGAGGTGGGGAAATATGAAACCTTAGTCTAAGAGTTTCAGAATTTGGGCAAGGTCCATTGAGGTGTTTTTGTCTCATGGATCATTACCCTTGCTGCAAGGGCTCATAGTATTTAGTAGCAGGGGGATCAATGTCAGTCAGATACTGAGGAGTGTAGAGCAGTTTTGGCATTAGAGCAGAAGGCTCAGTAGCAGAGTCAACAACAACACAATTTTCCCAGTAGACATTTGCAGATTGATTCAATGATTATTTTTATTTATTTTTATATGATTTTCAGTTGCAGATGTTACAGTAGAAACAACAACAGTGATAAGTGTTGCATGCAGTACATTCGAAAGGTGCTAGATCGGGGTAGATGTGAATGCCTTTCTTGTTGAGATTGAGTGTTGAAAATGCAACGGGAAAAATCCTAATTTAATTTTCCCTTGAATTAAATTAGGAGAAAAATTGTAATTCCACATCACAAGACAACTTGTATGAGTTAACTAAGTTAATTTGACTTAGTTGGCTTAGTTAATTCGAGTTGAGGGTCTAACTTGAGTCATGTAGAGCATCTCCTACTTTATAGGATCCTTGGTTGAGTTTATTTTGAGTTGTAATTAATTAATTCAATTTAATTGAGTTAAATTCAGTTAAGCTAGTTCCAACCAATGGAAGAATTAGTAAGAGGTCAGACAATGGGGTGTTTCCTCATTTGTTCAACCAGTTAACCGATGATTCACTCGTAAATAACTCATGCATATTAGATTTGAGAGGTACTTAGTTGAGATTGGAGTTCAAGGGCAATGCATTATCAATTGTATAATCATCCAAATTGTACAGGTGGTGCATGTAGTCAGAGGAAGGCCTATGATGGATTCCACAATTCCAATTGAGAAATTTCCCTAATTAATAGGGGCTAATTCCCAAGGAAACAATGCAAGGAAATAGGGACTTGGGCAAGCAAGAAATTGGTAAAGTATTGGCCTAGGATTGTCTACGGAGTAGTGAGATAGATAGAGATAGTGCAAAGGTTTCTTGGGCTTGAGCAAAGCATTGTAATCTTCTCATATTTTATGACTAATGAAATATATAGATAACAAGGGTTTTTAGCTGTGGATTTCCTAGGAAATCATTGTGTAATGTGTTGATTGAATTCTTTCTCTTGTATGCTTCGTGATTTCTCAATCGATTAATTGTTTCTGCTGATGAGTAGAGTAGATTCAAGTCTTTTTTTTTAGCAAATTACAAAAGAAGTTTAAATCTTCAAGGAATTTCTAATATCTACACCTCATGAGTATAATTATTTTCTTGTTAATTTGAAATTAATTATTCTCACTTTTTCTCATCCTATAATTACTTACATTTTTTTTAATTATTTTATATAAATAATAATTATTTTCACTCCTTTTTTAATAAATACGAATCTATATATATAATTCCCATTATCATAGAATATTATCATGCAATGAGGATAATTTTCCCATCTTTATTAGTAATGCTTTCTTCACTAGGGACTATACATTTGCTTCATGGTCAAAGTGCATTGACTTTGCATTATTTTGCTATGTTTTTGCAATTTAAACCAAATTTTCGGGAAAGTGTTGAATATATATATATATATATATTTCTTTTTTTTCGTAAATTAAAAAATATATTTATAATTTCTGGAAATTTTATTTCAAAATTTCAATTGGTTGAGCGAGCTCTGATGGGACATAATTCCCTTGGTGGAAAGCGATTTATTTTTGGTATTTGTTAGCGCCTAACAAATCATTCTAAAATTAAAAAAGGCTAATTTTATGAGTGGTGATTTCGTCAGTGAGTGCTCTGAGTAGGTCATTAACATAAGTGGGGGGGGCGGATTTCATCAATAAGTGATCTGACACTGACATTGACACTATGACAAGTATTGTTAGTGCATTTTTCTCTTATTTTGTTTTAAACATTTTTTTTCATCTTAATTTTTTTAGATTTCATTGTGTGGGAGAATAGGTGCATGGATCTGTGAATGTATGCAAAGTGAAGGATGTACATGTGGAGGGATATGTCCAGAGATAAGGGAGTGCAGAGAAGGATATATAGCGCAACTTCAAAGTAGGTTTCATAATGTTTTGTATGTTTGGATAAAAAGGACTAATTTTGTGATATGCGAAGGAAGGAGAAATGGTATGCGTGAGGAAGGGTGTGTAGAGAAAGTATGTGTGGTGGAATTTGTTAAAGAGAATGGGTAGGTCCTTTATGTAAGCAAGGGGGGTGGGGAATTTCATTAATAAGTGATCTTATGATCTTATTTCGTTTTAAGCATTTTTTCCATCTTAAAGTTTTTTAGGTTTCGTTGTGTGAGAGAACAAGTGCTGATCCAGGTGGATAATGGTGCCCACCCGCCAAGTCCACTTGGACCCCCACCATTGTTTCTTTCATATTTTTAGTTTCCTTAATTGTAGCACAATTTACTATTTTTAGCAGTTTTTTTGGGTCCTGAACTTCCGGAGCCGTTTTGAGGCCCTAAGTGACGTTTTTTGGGAAAACTTGGAGCAACATGGGACATGTTTCTGTTCCCAAAGTTGTATTCTCGGATAGATCTTTCGAACGAGATATTGTGCACGTCAAATGGAAATCGTATGCCAAAGTTACGACCTAGGGAAGTTGATGTACCAATTTACCCAAATGGGGCCCACAATTTGATGTTTCATCTTCTATGGTTAGATTTTTGGATGTTTAGGGTTTTCCATTGTTTCTCAACAATAAATGGGCCTTTGAGCCTCATTGTAACACAGTTCAGAGGCATGTAGCCACCACATCTCTTCTCAAAGATATGCTACCATCGCCCTCGCTGGTTTATTTCCATTTCTGTTTGTAAGCATATTTCAGTATTTTACATTAATGAAATGAAGTATTATTTCCGCTGCATCTTTGTGTTTATGATTATCTCTGTAATTTGTTGTGTTCTTGTTTAAATCGAGATTAGTGGTATCAAAGCGGTCTGCTTTTTCTATGTTTTTCTTTGCATGTCCCCAACGAGGTCGAGATATAAGGAGTTAGGGCTTGAAATGGTCGAACCTTTGCAAGATCAGCCTCGCAAATCCCAACGGCCTCCCATGGCAGATGAAAAGAAAGATGAGGGGGCAAGAGATCCTATCAAAATCTTGCTCGAAGAAGCCCTCGAGCGACAAAGGAACGTGATGATGGACAACTTTTCCCAGATCCTTCAATGGCTACCCAGGGGCATCGCATCGGCTTTCAACAGCTTCTCTAGAAACGCCACACTGTTTAAGGTACAAGTTAATTTTGAAATCCCCATATTTGAGGGTCAGATAAACACAAATTTCATCGATAAATGGTTAAATCTGTTGGAGGGTTATTTTTTTGTTCATGATTTTTCCAGTTGGGAAAAGATTATTTTCGCTCTTCTCAAAGTAGCCCCCCACGTCAAGGACTAGTGGGAAACCTACTGCGAGTAGAAGGATGAAAGTACAGGCTCACTATTTTCAGCCACAACCACTTTCAATTCATTCTGGGATGCCATCAAGGAGCAGTACTACCCTGTCGAAAGCTATGAGGATCAATACATAAAGTGGACTACGCTACGGCAAGGAAGGGACTAAGACGTGCTAGAGTTTACCAATATTGTCCATACCCTTCGCACAAAGTTGGGTATCAAGGATTCAGAGCAGCATTTGGTACTCAAATACCGCGGCTACCTGCACAAGTACATCTAGGAAGAAATAGAATTCCTGAACATCTCCTTGCTCAGCACGGTATACCAATATGCCGTTAAGGTCGAGAAAAATTTTAAACAGAAGAAACGAGACTTTGGATCTGTGAATCCGAAGTAAGGGAAAGGTGCCCCTAAACCGCAAAATAGAGGACAAAACCAAGGCGGGGTAGCCCAAGACCTCCCACCAAAGCTGCAAGCAAAGAACAGGGCCGCGAAGCTGAAAAAGGACACGGGAAAGTGGTGTGAGTTCAATAAGAGCTCCACTCATAACATAAGTGAGTGTCCGGCCAAGCAGTCATTGGTGGCTAAGCTAAAGGTTTTAGAATCAGATGCATGTTCTGACTCTGAGTCAGAACCCGACAAGGGGAATGACAAAGGGAAGCAGATTATTGATGCAGATCCCAATGCCACCATTGCCACCACGAAGATCCAAAAGGAGGAACCTGAAGATCCAGAGGAGGAGGAGTGTCTCTTCCACTCCTAGATGTGGGTAAAGGGCTGCCCGCTACAGTTCATTGTCGACAGCAGGAGCCAAAAGAACCTCATTTTGGCAGAGGTTGTGAAGAAGCTAGGCTTACCGACCACAACACATCCACAATTGTACACCATCGGGTGGCTTCACCAAGGACGGGATCTTCGCATGAGCCAACAATGTCGCCTTCCATACAACATCGAGCCCTTCACGGACGAGGTATTGTGTAACATTGCTCCCCTTGAAGTTTGTGATGTATTATTAGGACAATGATAGTTGTGGAAGTGACATGCTGTGTATGAATCAAGGCCCTGTGCTGTTATTGTTACTTTGGGAAATAAGTTGTACAAGATATCGGAGGTAGCACTGCCTACTTCCATCTCTTTGGTTACTGCAAAACAATCCAGTAAGCTCATTTCCAAAATCGGGAAATTTGTTTTCCTGATGATACGCCCTCAAGGAAATAAGAAGACGGTGGCCACGACCTCTAGATAGGGCCCCTCCGCACGACAACTACAGATGGACAAGGTCGTGAAGGAGTACAAGGACATCTTCACCTCCCCCGCAGGGGTTCCTCTGCACTGTCAGGTCAAGCACTCCATTGATCTGACCCCAGGTGCGCCGCTGCCTAATGAGCCAATCTATCGGCGCTCCGTTCTGGAGAATGATGAAATCAAGCGGCATATTCAAGAGCTTCTACAGAAAGGTCACATCCGTCCGAGTTCATCGCCTTGTGGGAGCCCGATCGTGTGGTACAAAAGAAGGATGGGACTTGGAGACTCTGTATTGACTATCAGGCGCTGAACAAGAGCATTGTCCGTAATAGGTACCCAATCCCATGGATTGATGACCTCCTGGACCAACTGAAGGGGGAAAAATATTTCAGCAAGATCGATTTGAAGTCAGGATATCACCAGTACCAATCGAACCCTCCGATGTGTGGAAGACTGCCTTCAAATCCAAGGAGGGCCTTTTCGAATGGTTGGTTATGCCTTTCAGATTGACGAATGCTCCTGCAACCTTTGTGAGGCTAATGGATGACATCTTGTGGCCATTCACCAACTCATTTGTAGTGGTATACTTGGATGACATCCTAATCTTCATCCAGAGTTGGCAAGAGGACCCCCACCACATCTGGTAGGTTCTCCAAACACTGTGGCAACACAAGTTATGTGCCAATTTGGAGAAATGAACTTTTGGCATGACCCAGGTTTAGTATCTGGGATACATTATTGATGAACAGGGGGTGTATGTGGATCTAGCCAAGATCCAAGTCATTCGGGATGGGCCATCTCCAACCACTCCGACAGAGCTCCGCAACTTTCTAGGTCTTGCCAACTTCTACCGCAGGTTTGTGTTGGGATTTTCTCATATCACTTGGCCCTTGAGTCAAGTCACCAAGGGAGGAGCGAAAGAAAAATTCTTTTGGTTTGAATCTCAACAGAAGGCATTCAAAGAGTTGAAAGATCGCCTCTGCTCAGCACCAATTCTCACATTACCAGACTTGCAACAACCATTTGAGGTCGAGACAGATGCCTCTGACTATGCTATTGGGGCATTCCTTACTCAACACGGGCATCCATTGGCATATCACAGTGAGACACTTTCAGAGACAGTCCGGAAGTATCCCATTTATGACAAAGAGATGTATTCCATTGTGCAGGCCTGCCGACAATGGAAGCATTACATTTTGGGGAAGGAAGAAGTCATTGTTTGGTAAATTTAGAGTGTCCTAAATTGCTATATTAATTGTCAATCCGGGAGTCATAAACTGTTGAAGTGTGGTGCACTATATGTGCAGGATAACCTATTTCTTACTTTTTGTTGTTTTTGATTTTTTTTTTTTTTATTTTGTTTTGGGGGTTTTTATCTTCATTTACCTCCTAATGTGAAATGGAAATTCTATCCTTGAGTTTTAAGATTACTCTAAAAGACAAGTATGGATATAAATTTTCAAGGCAATTATGTCCTTTATAATGATTTCCAAAACTTCAAACTTCAGAGGGTCTTAGAACGTACTAATGATGAAATTAATTCCTAGAAGAAGATGAAAATGTGCCACTATTCTAATCAAACAAACAGTGAAATATTGATCATGAAACCATTATCCCTGTTGTTGTCTAAATACAAAAGAAATGAATTAAGCTACTACACTCAAAGAAATCCAAAAATTGCAAGTAAAGTAAAACTAAAATCAAATTACATCAATTCATAGTCTGACCCCTCGCCAGTTAGTCCAGCTATGGCTTTCGGAGGTAATCATCAAAAACTTGAGCAATCTGATATCTAATTGCAGAAAAGTAAAACTAAAATCAAATCACATCAATTCATATTCTGACCCCTCGCCAGTTAGTCCAGCTATGGCTTTCGGAGGTAATCATCAACAACTTGAGCAATCTGATATCTAATTGCAAAAAAGTAAAACTAAAATCAAATCACATCAATTCATAGTCTGACCCCTCGCCAGTTAGTCCAGCTATGGTTTTGGACGTAATCATCAATGATATGAGTAAGTTGATTTCTAAACTAACTAATAAAGCCAATGAAAAAGACTGAAATAAAAAAAATAGAACTGGAATTAAAAGCTAAGAAAAGCAAGTCAATAGAAAGACTGATTCCATGTCACTAGTTTTTGCAAAAGGGAATGGATGAAGCTGCGCGGGCCTACTGTAATCTGGAACATACACACTGATCAGCGTTAACAACAATGTACAAAGCATGTAAAATTATGAACAAGAATGAAGCGTTAGTACCATAGTAAATGAAATATACATAAGTGAATAAATATGGCATATTTGTAATAAACATAAAAAAACACAACATGAAACTGTACGGCAATAAGAAACAAAACCTCAGCGTGTGCAGGGGTCCTCTGCACAACCTCGGGCAACAGCTATCAATCAAGAATTACGCTCACGCAATCATGTAGAAACAGAGTCTTCTCATATATTTCAAAATGCAGTCACAACAATGAAATTAATGTCACGGCACAATGGGTTTTTTTAACAGCAAAATTATATTCAAAAGACTAACTCCTATGCGCATAGAAACACATTATTTATAACAAAAGGTTACATAACTGTTTTCCTGTAAACTACACTAACAGAGGACATGTAAACGACAACGTCCATGGATTTAGTATCATGGCTGCCGAGATTATGCAATTTATTGAAAACGGCTTGTTGGATTCACATCTTGGGCAGCCTACAGGTGTCAGTGTGCCTCCAAAGATCTAGAAACAACCACGAAAATCTTTCACGTGCTTGGAAACGGAGTCCTGTTGTCGTATGACTCTTCTGTTTGACCACCGATGACCACAAATTCCCTTGATGAATCCGACTGAGCCAATAGGACTCGGTCCATGTCCAAGTCATTTCCAACTTGCCCATGTGGCTCGATTTGCCTGATGACACTTGCAATGTAGACTTTAACAAAAACAGTTGCGGAAAGTTGAAGCAGCTGCAGAAAGTGACAGGATTCTGTAGCTCAATGAGCAAAATCTAGTTCAAACAGCAGACACAAAACATAGTTAAAAAAAACCACTTTAAATGCTCTTTTATGATTAAGATGCAATAATGTTGATAACTTAGGAGATCCAGGTGAATGGAAAGAGTCTAGGAAAGTGTATAGGAAATATGCAAGTTCGGGGCTCAACATACCCCCACTATGAAGGTGTTGCATGTCCCCACGCAACCAAAATTTTGACCATCCTCTCTTTAATCCATATGCTCTGAGACCTCCGCCAGCACATCCAGCCCTCTTCTCCTCTTCCTTGGTACTGCTAACATCCTAGGCTTCCTCATCAAGCATCTGAATTTGAGGTTGATAAGTGCTTTACTCAACCTCTTGCACTTTTTCTTCAATTTCCTGTTCTTTTTTTGCCACAGCCCAAGATGCAACATAGTGTTTTCATGAATGATCTTGTCCAATCTGCTTTGTTCCCTTAATGTTTCATTTTCATTTTTAATGTGTCTATTTAAGACCTCCAATTCAAAAACTTCTTGTTTCAACGATTGGACTAGAGCTTCTTGTGCTGTGTGAGGCTGAGTGGATGAAGTGCTTGGACCTGTGGCTGTCTTTTCCAAGGATTCTATATAATCATACATCTCTTGCTGATTCGGGTCTATCTCGGGTGTAGTTTTCCTTGGGTTGACCCCAAAATCCTGTTGAGAAGGACTGATTTCCAAATCTGGCCGAGAAGGACTCATGTCAAAATCTGGCTGTGAAATGGAAGTATGGTGTGGGCTATGGTCAGGAGAGGTTGCTGGAGGCTGCTCCGATGTTTCCCCTCCCAAGTCAATAAAGTGGGGTCCTTTGGTTTGCACTGTCCTTAATTTCCCTTTAAGTCTAGAACTTCTCCTTAAGTTTTGTGGGCTGGTGTCCTCTTTCTTCTCACTCTGTTTTTCTTTCCCTTTCTCTTTGTTGCAGCTGATTGTTCCTGAAGGTGAACTAGTCTTTCAGACAATACTTGATGGTCTTCTTCTGAGGAAGGTTCTAGGGTTTGATGCATAGCCTCAATGCTTCTTTTCCCTTTTGATTTTGTTGGCTTCTTACCCTCGGTTTTTTCCTTCCTACTTTTAGATAGTCTTTCTTTTCTACTAGTTTCTTCAACTATGTTAGTAGGAGTACTTTGAATTTTATCACTTGTTCTCTTTCTTTCGCTTCTCCTTGATGTGCTTCTTTCAGGGGTTTCTTGTGGATCTTTAAAGAAATTTCTGATCAGAAACTACTCCCATGTGTCCTTCTTTTCTTTCAATTGTTTTTCTATCAATATTTTCACAAGGCCATGGTGATACAAGTGTGGTTCTACGTCCCCCAGATTCTTTTGGACTGTGGTGGACATTTTCTTTAGGCTATTTAGCAGAAAATATGGCAAATTAAGAGTTTGGTTCTCTAGAAAATTCATCAGCAACTGGGTGTGATACATATACATTGATCCAAAACGTCCCTCACAGGTAATGAACTTTTGAATTATCAACAATAGACTGGCCCACTTCTCTTCTAAAGCATGGACAGGGATTCCTCGTTTAAAAATAGTTACATCCATACCTGGATTTCATAGGATAACCCTCAAAGCCTTCTCGTCAAATATCTTGTTCTTGAACCAGCGTTCACCCTCCTGCGGAAGTTCTGTAGCGGCTACTATAGATGCCTCGGTGACCGTAAACTTGAGGTCTCCAACTTCCACTTCCAGGCCGTTAAAAGACCTCACAAAAGTCTTTGTAATCTCCTTGTTGTAACCCTTGAATTTTTGAATAAACCATAGCCACCTTGCCTTATTCAGTATGTTTTTCACTTGCTGGTACCCTTCCATAAACTTGGGCCCTTCTGGTTTTGCCCTCAACAACATACCCATCCTTCCTTCCATCTTAAAATTCGTCTGCGTGAGTAAGGGTTTTAGCAGAGGTGAGATGACCGGGTTAACAGTGGTGAACAGGGTTTATGGAGAAGAAAACAATGCCTGTAAATGGAAAACAGAGAACAGGTAGCAGGAGCGAATTCACGGAATGGAGCGGAGACTTATATGAACAAGGTGGAAATGCAACCGTGGCTTCAATAAAATAGTAGGGGAATAAAGTGAACTCGACAGATTTAAACTGAATGGCTGCGAAGTAGACATAAACACGCTTATGAAATGGTTGCAGAATTTGTGCGGTGGAGAGGAGCCGTGATCAATTAAACCACGTCCCATAATTATAGGTGGAGTATCAAAGTACAACCGAACACGAGTTAAAACTGGAGGCTTGATCATGAGGCCGTTTGAAAATAAATGCAAGGCTTGTGGAGGAATCATATAGAGGTCGTGGAATGGTTATGGAGCTATCAATGCCAATCATTGCATATAATGGAGCTATGGTTTTATAACTAGGTAAAAATGTGCTTTGAATGCTATTTGAAATAAATTTATACTCATACCTTGGAATTCTTGCCACTTTTTGTCCATTAATCTTTGATCAGCTGCTCCTTGTTGATGCTTTTAAGTGCCTCATGTCTTCATAATAGGTTCTTGGTCATACCTGCATTTGATTTCATGATTATGTAACTAACATCTGACTGTCAGTTTTGAAAAACAGAGTGATGGCTGCGGAAACTGCTTCTGGCTGCGGAAACTGGGTTCAGCTGCGGAAACTGACACAGTAATCATATGACTGAATGGAGATGGATAGATGATAACTGACTGAATGAAAATGGTCATGAAAAAAAAACTTTTGTTGGCTGAATGAAACGAAATGGATGAAATGGAGTGGAACGAAATGAAGTGGAGTGTCACAAAACTGTGAAATGAAAGAGAGATTTTTTTTTTTTTTTGAAAAATATGGGGTGTTAAGAGTTCCTAATTTTTGCCTTGTATTTTTTGTATAAGACTGCCAATCAGTGATTGGTTTTCAAGCTTATACACATTTTTTTTTTTCATGTAAAACAGAAAAGAACAAAGGCTATGTTGGTGGAGAAGAAGGATTCTTCTTCACCAGCCTTATTGCAGAACTATCTTGAAATATTTTGACAAATTCCTCTTTTGAGAGTGGCTTATGATAAATCTTTAATTTGTGGCCATTCACAATAAGAGGAGTTTGATGCTCATCAATGGTTTTTATTCTTACCGATCCATTGCTAAAGATTTTGTCAATCTCATATGGCCCAAGCCAATGAGTCTGAAATTTTCCTTTAAAATCTTTAAACTTGGAATCAAATAGAAATGCCCAATCTCCTTCTTGAAACTTTTTCTCTTTGATGTATTTGTCATGCCACTTAGCTCTTTGATATTGAACTAGATCAATTCTTAGAATTGCCTCTTGTCTGATCTCATCTAGCTCATTCAACTGCTCCATTCTGTGCTTTTGGGCTTCTGATAGATCCATCCCCAACTGAACTGCCATCTTGAAAGTTTTAACTTGGAGCTCAATGGGGAGCAGGACTTCTTTCCCATAAACAAGTTCATAGGGAGAATGTCCTGTTGTATTTCTCCATATAGTTCTCTAGGCCCACAAGGCTTCAGGAAGCCTTTCTGCCCAATCTCTTTTGTGTAAATGAACAATTTTGGTGATGATGCCTTCAATAACTTTGTTTGTAGACTCCACTTGACCATTTACTTACAGATGGTAAGTAGTAGATTTTCTATGCTTGATCTTGTATTCTTCCATCAGCTTCTCCACCAGGTTGGATGTGAATTGACTTCCTTGATCTGTCACAATTTCTCTTGGAACACCAAAGCGAGTAAAAATATCCTCATAAAGAAAACTAACAACTGAATTTTCAGTAGCAGAAAATAATGCTTTGGCTTCTACCCATTTAGTGACATAATCATTACATACCAATATATACTTTTTTTGTTTAGATGGTGGGTTGATAGGTCCAATGAAATCTAAAGCCCATTTTTCAAAGGGTTCGATGAGTACCTATGGCTGCAATGGCATTTCATTTGAAAGGGTAGGTTTCCCTACTCTTTGGCAGCTTTCACACCTTTTGACACACTGTTTTGCATCTTTGAAAAGGGATGGCCAATAATATCCCAAAGAGAGGATTTTATAGGCTATCCTTTTGTCAGCAAAGTGTCTGCCGCATTATTCATCATGACATGCTTTGAGGATATCAGGCATTTCATCTTCCCCTAACACATCTTCTGATCACAAGATCTGGCCATGTTTTAAACAATTCGTTAGAAATCCGTGAATATTTTGAACTCTCCTGAATAATCTTTCTTCTTTCACCGGGAAATACATGGGGAGGAAGTTTCCCTGTAACCAAATAGTTAGCTATATCTGCATACCAAGGACTCTTAGTAGTTACTGCAAATAAGTATTCATCAGGAAACTTGTCCTCTACAAGAGAATCTTCTTTAGTATTCTAAAACCTAGACAAGAAATCAGCTAATGTATTTTGTTTCCCTGGTCTATCCAACATAGTAATATTGAATTCTTGTAAAAGTAAGAGCCACCTTGTAACTCTGCCATTAGTAACATGTTTGTTCATTACATATCTAATTGCAGAATGATCAGTATGAATAAAAGTTTCATAGCATGTTATATAATGTCTAAACTTATTGATTGCATGAACAACAACTAAGAACTCTTTTTCAGTCACAGTATAGTTCAACTCAGTAGGAGTTAAATTTTTATTGGTATAGTAAATGGCATAAGGAACTAAATCTTTTTGACCCAACACAACCCTTAGAGCTGTATCTGAAGCATCTGTAGAAATATTGAAGGGAAGTTTCCAATTTGGTCCTCTCAAGATAGGTGCTTCAGATATTCTTGTTTTCAAAGTTTCAAATGCTGATTGACAATCAGGATCCCATTTGAATTCACAGTCTTTTGTAAGCAATTTGAAGAGTGGAGATGTTATTTTAGTGAAGTTCTCTATAAATCTTCTATAGTACCCAGTAAATCCTAGAAAACTTCTAACATCTTTTTGACAATTTGGAATAGGCAACTTGGAGATGACTTCAACTTTTGATCTATTAACTTTAATCCCATCCCCTGAAATGTGATGTCCCAAAACAATACCTTCAGTAAAAATCACAAAGAATTTTTCATGACTTAATGAAATGTTTATTTCTTTACATCTTATAAGTACTTTTTCCAAATTCTCTAATGCCTCTTCAAATGATTCACCATAAACTATAAAATCATCCATATAAACCTCTACACAATCATGGATTAGATCAGAAAAAATTCCTAGTACTGCTCTTTGGAATGTTGCGGGTGCATTACACAATCCAAAAGGAAGCACTTGATAAGAAAAAGTTCCCCATGGACAGGTAAATGTGGTCTTATCTTGATCTTCAGGTGCTACCTGAATTTGATTATAGCCACTAAAACCATCCAGAAATGAAAAGTACTTTTTTTTTCCTGCTAATGTATCTAATACTTGATCGATAAAGGGAAAAGGAAAGTGATCCTTCATAGTTTCTTTATTCAATTCCCTGTAATCAATGCATACCCTCCATTTACCATTCTTTTTAGGTACTATAACCAAAGGAGAAACCCATTAGCTATCTGAAATTGGATAAATGAAGTTTACATTGAGTAGTTTTTGGAGCTCTTTTTTCACTATCTCCCTAAGGTTTGGATTCATCCTTCTCTGAGGTTGTTTGATTGGTCTACTGTTTTCCTCAATGTAGATGTGATGAATGCAAGTCTTAGGGTCAATACCTTTCATATCAGTATGCTCCCATGCAAATGTAGTAGAATGTTTTTGCAAGATTTTGGTTAGCTCTTCCTGTTGTGACTTTTTCAAATTTTTATTGATATTCAATGTTTTACCTGGAAAAATATCAATGGTGGAACTATCGAACTCTTCCATAGAGAAGAGACATTTGTCTTGATGATAAGTACTCAATGTCAAAATCTAACTGAAATTGTGTGTGGTCATATTCTGAAGATGTTTCAAAGTTTTCTAATGTGTTCAGAATTTGACTATCTTCACTGATTTCAGAAATGGCAAAGACAGGTTGTATAGTGTCCTCATCATCGACCCATTCATTATCTCCTACTTCTATAATTGCTTTTGCTGGAGGATACAAATTAAATTTCTTTGTCAAATTACCATCGGAAATGTACATATCCCCAGTTCTACAACTAATGAAAGCATCAATTGTGGCTAGCCAAGGTCTTCCTAAGATAAGTGGGTGCCCTCCTAAATTACTCTTGGGAGTCAAAATCATGAAATCTAATGGATATTACCAAGAATCTAAGGAGACTGAAATATCTTCTAATACACCATCTGGTTTGATTATTGATCTTTCTGCAAGCTGCAGTAAAGTAGGTGTAAAAAGAAGATTAGGAAGTTTTAGCTGTTCCATAGTCTGTCTACTCATAATGTTGATAGCAGCCCCTAAGTCAATTAATGTGTTTGGAATTTCTACCCCATTTATATGTGTCTTGACGATTGGGCTACCGAGATCTACATACTTCTGCATGGTGATTTTTCCCATCATGATATCTGTAATTTTTCCTACCAGGTGGATTCTTCTTGTATCTCTTGGTTTCCTTCCTGGTATTTTGAGACTCAACTCCTTTATTGTTTTTGCTAGAATAGGAATCTCTCTAATGGATTGTAGCAAGGGAATCTTGATACGGACATTCTTTAATTCATCTAGAAAATCATAGTCAGGCAACAAGATTTGTTTTTCCACCCCTTTGTCGATTTGTAATCTTTCAGGGAAAGGAGGTGTGGATGAAGATGCAGGCTGCTCAACTATAGGAGTTGTGGGGGTTGACTCTTTTTCCTTTTCTTTTTGAGTGTTTGGATTTTGAAGACATGCTTCAGAAATTTTATTGGCTTTAAGAGAATCTTCCTGAGAAGTACTTTGCTTCTGAGCATCTATAGAAGGCTTTTCTAAAACTCTACCAGACCTGAGTTGTACATCATTAAGAGGAACAATCATATAGGTAGGAAATTGTTGTCTTTCTACCATGTAAGCATTCTGAGGATTTTTGTTATTAGGATTTGGCAATGGTTGGGCTAGTAGTTGATTTGTCTTTTGTTGGAATGGAAGCAAGAGTTGGGAATTTTGTTGAGGAAGTTGTTGTTGTTGTGGAAATGGCAATGAAAGTTGTGGGTTTTGATTTGGAAGTTGTGGAGCTTGTTGATTTTGAAAATATGGAGGATATTGATAAAATTGAGCAAATCTCCCATAAGGATTTTGCATCCCTTGTCCCCATGATTGATATGGATTTTGAGGTTGGGACCAAGGTTGTTGCCAAGAATTCCAATTTGGCGGGGGTTGAAAGTTCATAGGGTTGTTAAACCCTTGATTTTGTTGCCCCTGCCAAGGTCTCCTTGAAACAAAACAGAGAGACTCTACTGAATTTGGATCTTCTTGAAAGACAGCTTTGAGCCCAGGAATTGAAGGACAATCCTTGGTCTCATGGCTTTCCGAGCAAATCATGTTTCTACAACTTTTGCATCCAAGGGGCATTCCCTTAGAGCATGTTTCTTCCTACATTTTGGACAAAAGATGGCCAAGGCTTCAGCTTCTGCTTTCTGCTTGTTTTGTATTTTAAGTGTGTCTAGTTGTTCACTAAGGCGCCCTATAATATCAGTTTTGAACTCATCAAGCATATTTCCAATCTCTGCCTTACTTACTGATCCAGTTGCAGATTTGTTTGCTCTAATAAGAGAAGGATCTCTAGGCTCTTTTCCCGTTTTAGATTTTCCCCTCGAGAGATGGACACATAGTTCTGCTATGTCACGAAGTGGAAGTTGAGAAATATCTCCCTTCCCCATCATGTTTAAAATATCTATTCATTCTTCTCTAATGGCTTTTAATAGAAGGGGTTTCAAGGTCGCCTCATCTAAGTTACTCATTTTTGCTCTTTTTAAGTTGTATTGAAATCTTTCAAGTAAATCCTCCAAGTTTTCATCTTCTTTTTGCACCATTTTGAATACCTCATCCTTATGGTTGGTGGGCATGCAATAGTCCAGGTATCTATCTAGAAATGTTTGTTTCATATCATTCCAAGTCCTAATAGATTGAGTGACTAATCCCATGAACCATTTCAAAGCAGCTCCATTCAATGTTGAAGGAAACAATTTGAGTTTTTGAGAGTCTTCCATATAGTCATAAGTTCGGCACACAACTTCAAACTCAAATAGAAATGTTTCAGGATCCTCACTTCGCAAGCCATAAAAGTTTGGGAGGACAGATGGTGAGATGTTTTTCATTGTTGTATGAATTTCCTCATCAACTATAGGGAATCCAAATGAGTTATCTCCTTCCCTATTTCCTCCATTATTTCCTCCACCTCCACCATTGTTGCCTCCAATATTTCCTCCTCCTCTACCCCTACCTCTAAATCCATTTACTACTTCCTCCATCATGGTAGTTTCCTTAGAGTCTTCTGGTTCTTCTATCAAGGGTGGACGAGAGAGAGTTTCTTCCTTCTCTTCTTTGGGTGATTCTACTTCTTTGATTAGAATATGTTCCCCTATAGAAGTAAAGAAAGATTCTTCTCCTAGATCAGATTTAGTAGATAGTGCGGGAGAACCTTCAAATTCAGCTGCTGCTCCTTGAATTCCATGAATCCTAAGGCTGGGAGTAGATGGGGGTGAATCTTGGCTATGCTTTGAAGTAGCTGGAGTTGTAAAAATCGAACTCTTGGCCCTAGCTATAAACCTTCCCCTAGAATCTCTTGCTCTATGCATGTCATTTTTTTTAATTTTTATCTTCAAGTCGGGCTAATAATTCTCTTTCTGATCTTCCAGATCACACTAGGTGCAAGAAGAGAGCATACTCAAGAAATTATTGAACCAATAACTCTCTTTTCTGATCCTCCAGATCACACTAGGTGCAAGAGGAGAGCATACTTTGAGAAGTTATCAATTTTTCCCTTCTTTGATTTTTTTTTTTAAGAAATTTGCTACCTAGTTACACTTCCCTGGCAACGGTGCCAAAATGCTTGGTCAATTTAGAGTGTCCTAAATTGCTATATTAATTTTCAATCCGGGAGTCGTAAACTGTTGAAGTGTGGCGCACTATATGTGCAAGATAACCTATTTCTTACTTTTTGTTTTTTTTTGATTTTTTTAATTTTGTTTTGGGGGTTTTTATCTTCGTTTATCTCCTAATGTGAAATGGAAATTCTATCCCTGAGTTTTAAGATTACTGTAAAAGACAAGTATGGATATAAATTTTCAAGGCAATTATGTCCTTTATAATGATTTCCAAAACTTCAAACTGCAGAGGGTCTTAGAACATACTAATGATGAAATTAATTCCTAGAAGAAGATGAAAATGTGTCACTATTCTAATCAAACATACAGTGAACTATTGATCATGAAACGATTATCCCTACTACTGTCTAAATACAAAAGAAATGAATTAAGCTACTGCACTCAAAGAAATCCAAAAATTGCAAGTAAAGTAAAACTAAAATCAAAGTACATCAATTGATAGTCTGACCCCTCGCCAGTTAGTCCAGCTATGGCTTTCGGAGGTAATCATCAACAACTTGAGCAATCTGATATCTAATTGCAGAAAAGTAAAACTAAAATCAAATCACATCAATTCATAGTCTGACCCTTCGCCAGCTAGTCCAGCTATGGCTTTCGGAGGTAATCATCAACAACTTGAGCAATCTGATATCTAATTGCAGAAAAGTAAAACTAAAATCAAATCACATCAATTCATAGTCTGACCCCTCGCCAGCTAGTCCAACTATGGCTTTCGGAGGTAATCATCAACAACTTGAGCAATCTGATATCTAATTGTAGAAAAGTAAAACTAAAATCAAATCACATCAATTCATAGTCTGACCCCTCGCCAGTTAGTCCAGCTATGGCTTTCGGAGGTAATCATCAATGATATGAGTAAGTTGATTTCTAAAATAACTAATAAAGCCAATGAACAAGACTGAAATAAACAAAAAAGAACTGGAATTAAAAGCTAAGAAAAGCAAGTCAGCAGAAAGACTGATTCCATGTCACTAGTTTTTGCAAAAGGGAATGTATGAAGCTGCCCGGGCCTACTGTAATCTGGAACATACACATTGATCAGCGTTAACAGCAATGTACAAAGCATGTAAAATTATGAACAAGAATGAAGCGTTAGTACCATAGTAAATGAAATATACATAAGTGAATAACTATGGCATATTTGTAATAAACATAAAAAAACACAGCATGAAACTGTACAGCAATAAGAAAAAAAACCTCGGCATGTGCAGGGGCCCTCTGCACAACCTTGGGCAACAGCTATCAATCAAGAATTACGCTCATGCAATCATGTAGAAACAGAGTCTTCTCATATATTTCAAAACACAGTCACAACAATGAAACTAATGTCACGGCACAGTGGGTTTTTTTAACAGCAAAAGTATATTCAAAAGACTAACTCCTATGCGTATAGAAACATATTATTTATAACAAAAGGTTACATAACTATTTTCCTGTAAACTACGCTAACAGAGGACACGTAAACGACAACGTCCATGGATTTTTTATCATGGCTGCCAAGATTATGCAAGCTATCGAAAACGGCTTGTTGGATTCACATCGTGGGCAGCCTACAGGTGTCAACGTGCCTCCAGAGATCTAGAAACGGCCACGAAAATCTTTCACGTGCTTGGAAACGGAGTCCTGTTGTCGTAGAACTCTTTTGTTTGACCACTGCTTGACCACTGTTGACCATGGCTTCCCTTGATGAATCCGACTGATCCAATAGGACTCGGTCCATGTCTAAGTCATTTCCAGCTTGCCCATGTGGCTCGCTTTGCCCGATGACACCTGCAATGTAGACTTTAACAAAAACAATTGTGGAAAGTTGAAGCAGCTGCAGAAAGTGATAGGATTTCGCAGCTCAATGAGCAAAAATATAGTTCAAACAGTAGACACAAAACATAGTTAAAAAAAACCACTTTAAATGCTATTTTATGATTAATATGCAATGATGTTGATAGCTTAGGAGATCCAGGTGAATGGAAAGAGTCTAGGAAAGTGTATAGGAAAGATGCAAGTTCAGGGCTCAATAGTCATCCACACAGACCACCGACCCCTACAGTTCATATAGACCCAAGGGAAATTGCAGAATGATCGCCATCAGAAGTGGTCCACATACCTGCAACAGTTCCATTTGAATATCAAGTATAAGAAGGGCAACACCAATAATGTTGTAGATTGCCTCAGTTGACCACTGATCATGGCATTAACCACCGTGCTCAACTCTTGTGGGCATGAGACTTCCGATTGGCCACTTCTCTACAAAAGCGACCCAGAATTTGGCCACACATACCAGACACTCTTGGAGGGTCAGCATGTTCCAGATTTTCACCTCCAGGATGCCCTGTTATGCCACCTGGGTCACCTTTGTGTTCCTTCAAGCGAGCGTGCCAAGATGATTTGGGAAGCACACTACAGTTAGGCTGCTGGGCATTTTGGGGTCGAGAAAATGGTGGCAATACTGCAGAAGTATTTCTATTGGCTGAATCTTCGACAAGATGTCGGGAAGTACATTAGATCATGCACTGCCTGTGCCATTTCCAAACCAACCATCAAGAAGCAAGGCCTCTATACCCCGCTGCCCACCCCAAGTTGACCTTGGGAATTCATCTCCATGGATTACATGTTAGGCCTTCCTTCCACTAAGCATGGAAATGACTATGTTTTTGTGGTCATCGACAGGTTCTCAAAGATGGCCATTATGGCAACCTGCAAGAAGAATATCACAACAGAAGCCACTGCTAAACTCGTCTTTGAACGAGTGTGGGTACACTTTGGGATCCCACAGTCTATCATCTCAGATCGGGACAACAGGTTCCTCAGTACATTTTGTTCTATTCTATGGTCGATGCTGGACACCATACTCAGTAAGTCCACAACCTTCCATCCTCAAACTGATGGCCGGACAGAGATTGTCAACAGGATGATCGTACACATTCTGCGCATGTACAACTCAAAGCATCCACGCACATGGGACGAGAGCCTCCCCTATGATCAACATAGCTACAACCAGGCTCTCCATAGCTCAACTGGCCACAACCCTTTTCAATTGGGCTTGGGATTCTAGTCACTATGTCCCATTGATGTGGTCATGCCATTTGTAGCTACTCATGCATACTCGGCTCATGTCCAGTCCGAAACAGATAAGGCAAACAGCTTCATTGAGCACATCCAACATATTCGCCAGCAGGTCCATGACATTCTAGAGAAATCAAATGCCAAGTACAAGCAGCAACTTGATCAACATCGGGTGCCACACAAGTTTCAGGTGGGGTGACAAAGTCTGGTTGCATTTGCAAAAGGAACGCCTTACCGGAGCATATCGGAAACTCAGACCACTCCGATATGGTCCTTACACCATTACCAAGGCTGTGGGAGACAATGCATTTGAGCTCAGCATTCCCCCATTCCTTGGCTTGCACCCAGTGTTCAATGTGGACTGCGTTTGGCCATACTCTCCACCATTACTAGACACATCCGACATTGCAGCACAGCTCACACCCACAGAGTTAAATCCAGATTGCATGGAACAAGCTGCAATTGATTAGATCATAGAAACACATATCAAGCACACTCGCCAGTAGAATATCCAACTATATTGAGTTGTCAAAGCAGACCAACTCCTTCACCAAGGCAAGTGGCTCACCAGGGACCAAGTTCAGCAGAAGTTTCCTCATCTCATGGAGGAACTCAATGCAATGGGGACCATTGCTTCCTATGGGGGGAGGAATGATCCAGGTGGATATTGGTGGCCACCAGCCAAGTCCTCTTGGATCCCCACCATTGTTTCTTTCAGATTTTCAGTTTCCTTAATTGTAGCACAGTTTACTATTTTTAGTAGGTTTTCGGGTCCTGAACTTCCAGAGCCGTTTTGAGGCCCTAAATGATGTTTTTTGGGAAAACTGAGAGAAACATGGGTCCATGGATTGATGTTTCTCTTCCCAAAGTTGTAGTTCTCGGATATATCTTTCTAACGCGATATTGTGCGCGTCAAATGGAGATTGTATACCAAAGTTACGACCTCGGGAAATTGATGTACCAATTTACCCAAACGGGGCCCACAGTTTGGCGTTTCATCTTCTAGGGTTAGGTTTTTGGATGTTTAGGGTTTTCCATTATTCATCAACAATAAATAGGCCTTCGAGCCTCATTGTAACATAGTTTTGAGGCATGTAACCGCCACATCTCTTCTCAGAGATAAGCTACCATCGCCCTAGCTGGTTTATTTCCATTTCTGTTTGTAAGCATATTTCAGTATTTTACATTAATGAAATGAAGTATTATTTCCGTTGCATCTTTGTGTTTATGGTTATCTCTGTAATTTGTTGTGTTCCTGTTTAAATCCGGATCAAGTGCATGGAACCATGAATATGTGCGGATTAAATGTGTGTGGAGATAAGGGAGTGTGGGGAAGGAGACACAGATATAACAAAGCTTCGAAGTAGGTTTTCCAATGTTTCGTATCTCTAGACAATAGAGGCTAATTTTGTGATATGCAGAAGAAGGAGAAAGGTTGTGCAAGAGAGAGGGTGTGCAAAGAAACTATGCGTGGCGAAATCTATTAAAGAGAACAAAATTTATTGAATTAAAATTTATTCTATAAACTCTATAGAAGGTGAATTTAATACATGGAGAAAGGAACACAAACTTTAATTTGTAGACGATTTATTTGATATAGAGATGATTCGACTATTCAATGTTCGGTTTTCAAAACTATAGGTTTGAGAATACTTATTATGAAATACTAGTCAGATCACACATAATGAAAATGAAAAACCAATGGCTTCAAGCGAGTTTCCCAAATCAAGGAACAAAAACTCTCTTTCAGGATATTCTGTACGTCGAGATACATTACCTCAATTAGTTAGCCATCATATACAATGTATCAAAAAATCAAAATATTTGAACATAATAAACCTGTTAAAGTCTCCTTTTAATGCGTAACTATTAACTATGTTAAGTATAATGTATGAATCTACACCTCTGCATTTCATATAATGTGTCAAAAAATCTTGATATTCTGATATTCTAAGACACAATGTTGGGCGGTCACATGTGCGAAGTGCAAAGGTGTAGACAAGAGCTATATTTGGAGATAAGGGAAGGCAGAGGCATTTCGTATAATAAAAGTTTTGATTCCACTATAGCATTCCACACAATGAAAATGTTGACCGCTCCTCCACATTGTGCACAATTAAAACATTTAACTTTAATGCTATAAAAACATATATTATTAGTAATATATGTGAAAGATTGCAAATTATTGAACATGCATGGAGACCAACTTTCAATTTGCAACATTTAGTGCAAAGAATTGAATGTGATCTCGAAGGATACATGTATTTCATATACAATGACTTTTGTACTTCTATCCAAAGGCTTTACTTGCTTTGTAATCTAGATAAAAAAGGTAGGAATTGGCGAATGGTAATCAGATGAAGCAAATCAAAGTTGCATGGTCTTAGAGAATCAAAAGACCAGAGAACATTATTTCTATGTGTAAAAGCACAGGGAATCAAAGAGTTGATTCCCATGTCAGCGATCCATAGATTATGCAGGATATAAACAATTCATGAACGACAAGTGACTTTGGATTAATTTCGAGAAAGAATAAGCTTTTGTGCAAATGTGTACTTCACATAGATTCCTCCACTTCTCTGCACTTTGCTTAGTAACTGTTCATTGATACATTGTGCATAGTGATTAATATTAAGAGGTTTCGATCATTTAAAACTAGTATTGTGTAGAAGGAAGGTGTGTGGGATAATTTTGGAGAGGGAGAATGCATGCAAAGGTGCATAACTTTGTGACAAAAGGATTGCGTTTGTTATTTTGCACACATGTTCTTCGATGCAAACCACAAATTTAAAGGTCTAATTTTTATGAAGCTTTTGAAACATAATTTTAACAAGTAATGTGTCCATAGTTGCATTGGCTATATGTTCATCATGCATTTTTAAGACATGCATATTGTCAATGCATATTCTATTAGTTCTTGAGGGGGATTATTACGAATGTTTTTTCCCAAAGTTATCGAAATCTATAGTAAAGAGTGGTGTTCTAAGTGCTGTGCATTTTTCTTGTTAGCCTAAGAATTATGCACAAAAGTTGTTTTCAAAAATAGGGACAAATTTTACAATATATTTATTAGGTATGTTGTAGTTCCTTTGTTTTGTGATCCTAAATATCATTACTATAGAAGAATTTTATGGGAATCAATGTGGATATATGCATATCTTATTAATGTTTGTATTTTATGTTATCTTATGGCTTTATTCTATGTAGCTATTTCATATTATTCATTTTCTTGGATGTTGTTTCTGTTGTGCTTATCATGGAGCAATATCTCATAATGAATTTAGAACACGTTTGAAGTGTGATTGTTAAAGCATCAATGGAGAAGCATTTGTTTGCTATAAGAAGAGATCGTACAGATACAATTTTAAGGCAACATAGTCTATTTCCTTTAAATTTTTTTGCATATGTTCGATGTTATGCGAACTCTATTTGCATTTCAGATACATGTTGAAAACATAGTTATGTGAAGGAACGATAAAACATTTCAGGAATTCTTTAGATGAATGGAACACTAAAGCAATATTATCTTATGAATGTGAATTGAATATAGATGCATTGATATAGAAGCATGGTATAAATAGCCCAATTGTTTACTTGGAAAGGATGACAAAATAAGCTTCAACCTTCATGGCTACAGAATAAAGATGACTTTGGGGGACATATTTTTTATACAATGGCTATTGAATTGGCTAAAAATTCCAATAAGACTTTGGTCAAAGATAACAATGAAAATTTATTTGTATTTCAATTCAAATTTATGCAAAGAAAGTTATGACATATTGTTCCATGATGAAAATCTAATTGCTGGACATTTTGAACCACTTTTGTGCAAGAAATAACGTTAAAAAGAACTGATAATGAACATATAATAAATATAACAACATACAAAAAAATAGAAAATAAATGGATGCAAATAGAGGAAATCATGAGTAGACATATGTTTAAGAGATTTTCTAGGTTCAAGAGTATTTAAGACGAAATTTGTTTTGAAACAATACGTCAATTGACGAAGAATGAATATTATGTTTCCTATTTATGATGCATAATTGCACAAAATTTTTGTAATGAAATCATGCATAATGATTCATTTGCATTAAACTGCATAGAAAAATACATGAACAAAGATGCAATTATCCAATTCCTTGGAATAGTGGATTGGTATGGATACATTATACAATTAGAAATGCCATATGAAAAAGGGAAGATAGACAATGGCATTTTTGTTTATGAATGGATAGGATATATCTTGATTATAAATATATACATATGGTTTGCTAATATGTTGGTTGTTTTAGCTGAATTTCGTGTGTTCGAGAAAGATGCAATGATATTCCATGTTATGCAATTTGGAATGAGTGTAGGTCATTTGCATTATGAACCTATGAAAGAAATAGTACAAGAGAAAAAAAATTCTTGTCATATTGAAGTAGTTAACGAAGAAAAATATATAAAATAATCCAATAAAAATATAATGAGCATAATGCGAATGGGTTTGGAAACATGAACATAGATGAAAATTTTTGAAGTGACAAAACTTATATTTCTTTGTGCTTTAAATGTAAAATACAAAACTGTATTATAAGTAATATTTTATTAATAAGATCAATGTACAAGTGTCATTGAATGGTAAAATGAGGGCCCACTTATATACCTAGGCATGTGCCCCTTCATGGATGGGCATGTCTTTTTAGACATGCATTTTCATTAAACTAATGACTATTAAAATACTTACTACTTTGATTATTTATTATTTACATTTATTTTTATTTATTTTATTTTATATGAGTTATATTCATAACATTTCCCCTTTCTTCAAAAGCTTTGTCCTCAAAGCTTAATCACTAACAAGTTCCTTCATCTTGCCCGCTCATTCGACATGTGTAAGTGGTACTGTTGAGCTTAATCCATTTTCCTCTCGATTTAAAAACAAAAAAATATTATTATATAAATATTAATTATTATTATTGTTATTATTATTTTTTTAAAAGTAACTTTATAAAAACTTATCATAATATAACTTTATAATTAATAAGTTAAATTATAATCATTTTATAAAGTACTTTATAATTTGTTAGCTTCTTATATTTGTTAATATATTGTCTTATCTTCTATTGTGTCTTCTATCGTCGACTGGTATCCTATCGTCTACTGAAAGCGTACAACTAATCCATTTAAGAGTGTTTTTATGTGATATGTATCAAATGATTTGAATCCTTGTCATGAATAACAAACAACAAATTCGACAGATTGTTTAGACTCTTTGGAACCCATCGTCTAATACTTAAGGACCTGGTAGAATCGAAGATTGCAGGAGATGGTATAAAAAGAAAGGGAATCGACATGTCCCTACGGTTGAACCGAGGGGGAAATAAAAATCCCATTTGTTTCATCTTTTGTCGTTTGACCTGTAGAATGACCCATTGCAGAAAACAAGCTCGCTATCTAGGTATAGTATGAAATTGTATGGAATGTGTGTGATGATATTCCATCTATTTTGGGAAGGCTCGTAAACTTTATCAATTACCTTCGGCACACACTCCGTGTATTTGGGTTTAATGATTCCGTCTACGAATTCAATAAGACTTTCTCCATTAATACTTTCAGAAATATTGAATTGTATATTTTCCAAAAAGAAAGCAGATGTCTTATGTGCAATTCTTCTTTACATTATCTTCCATTCCTTTTGTAATATACAATCTTTCTTCTTCGGTGCTAGACGTGGGCTTGGATTTGCTGTCATTTCCCAGAGGTTCAGTGTTCAAATCTTGCAATAGTGGCGGCCATGGTCTCCCCAACAACGTCTTGTGGGTGAGATACTCATGGGCCATAAGGTAGGCCAGGTGCCAATTAACCGAATTCTTGTTGTTCACTGGTCGTGGAAACCCCAACCTAGGACCTAAGGTGTTGATAAATGAATTGTATATGTTATTGGTCCTAGGTTCGAATTTCGACTGGAGTAGTTGGCCCATGGGTTGACTAATTTCACGGGAGTTTGGCTACACATGTTTATCAAAGGACGTGGAAAGATTGCTTCTGGAATTAATAGCCCTACCATTTCATCCTTGTCTTACAGGTCTTATTTTTGTGAATGCTCTTTTTCTCACTTTGTTTAGTTCAACATAAAATTTCCTGGATGAGGTTTTCCTTATTTTTTTGGGTTGCAGATAGAATTTTGCCAGTGGAGGGGGCCCGTTTGTGTATATAGAGTTAGAGTTGGGTCACAGATAGAATTATTCCAGTGGAGGGGGGCAATTGCTTATGTATATGAAGTTACAGTTGGTCATGGGATTTTGTGCATGATTTCTTCGTGGACTCTCTTCGTATTCCCGAATGCTCTTTTGTTGGAATCCTCCATTTTGGATTTTAGATCAATACGAGAAAAGCCTGGTTCGAAAACATATACTAAACCGCAATTGAAGTTGAAATTCCTAGCGTCCATGGTAATCTTTAAATGAACACCACCCCTCTCAAGTTCTAGGTCATAGTTTCCAACTTCACAACCATCCAATGGATCCATATTATCTTTTTCATCGTCTTTATTAGCCATTGCAAATGCATATCGAATTTCATCATAACATTCATCTCAACTATTTACATCATCATTTTGTTGTTCATGCACTTCTTCTATAGGTTCAACTTTCAGTTGTTCCATGTTATAATCTTGCGAGCTAGAAATATCATCCTTGTTTTCTTCTTCTACTTTGACATGTTTAGTACTATATTCAATGCTCAAGTCAACTACAATTTTTGTATCTTTAAAATCATCATTGGACGATTCTGCATTTGAATCATTGTTACAGTCACTTTCCTTCTCTATGACACATCTCGTTTCTTGGTTAGAACATTCTTTATTGTTAGTTTTCTTCATGTTAATGTCCTATTTTGTTAGACATGATGCATATGCTTCAAGATGTTTTGTTGATTATGCAAATTATCTTTTTATTTTTTGTAGTTGTTTTAATGATTTTCCTATTTCCTTTAACAATTTAGATTTATGATATTCACTTAATTCCATCATTTTCAGGGCCTGAACTTAATGGCACATTTGTGCAAAAGATAACATCCAAAGGCTCAAATGGCTTTGATATCACTGAAGAGAAAAAACTTATAGTTGTTTGTGCTTTAAATATAAAATACATAATTATATTGTAAGTAATATTTTATTAATAAGATAAATGTACAAGTGTGATTGAATGTTACAATGAGGGTTTGCTTATATACCTAGGCAGGTGCCCCTTCATGATTGGGCATGTATTTTTAGACATGCCTTTTCATTAAAATAATGACTATTAAAATAATTACTACTTTGATTATTTATTATTTACATTTACATTTATTTGTTTTATTTTATATGAATTATATTCATAATAATGTCATAGAACTAGACACGGAGCTTAT
This sequence comes from Pinus tabuliformis, assembly GCA_031772625.1. Lineage (NCBI taxonomy): Eukaryota > Viridiplantae > Streptophyta > Pinopsida > Pinales > Pinaceae > Pinus > Pinus tabuliformis. The sequence goes on along the minus strand of CM062818.1, from coordinate 919,580,874 downwards.
CAATGCAAACAAGAGATAGTGGCTACCAATGCATCAAATAAAAAAACATATTTAAGAAACTTCTTTTTTTGGAAACAAGTCTTATTAGAAAGCCATGCAAGGCATTAAATTCTATCTTTAAAAACATTATCATAGATGAAGATACTATGGAATTTGATACAAAGTCTTTCAATGTAAATAAGAGACCACATTCCTCATTGCATCAACTCAAAAACTACATAAGAAACAATACTGTCATCGAAAAAAAGTCTAATTAGAAGACAATCAAAGCGACCAAAATCAACACAAAATACTAGATTTCCAAATAAGCATAAGGATCATTACAAATGTTCGATTATACATTTGAAACATTGGTCGAACAACAATAATTTAAGAAAATACAAGATGTTCCTGTTTATGAATTATGCAATATGTAATCAAACTTGGTTTAAAAGAGGTGCCATAAAAAAACAATTGAGAAATGTGCCCAAAGGTAAGTGTTTATGAAAAAAATGCAAAAAAAGCATTAGATAATGACAAAATGATCAAATTTTCAGTTCTAGAGCAGATTAGGCGTAATAAACAAATTTCTATAGTGAAAGAACTTTATGAATTGGAAGAAAGACTAATATCACTAATATTACCATTTTTCAAATATGGGAACTTGGACAATGTTTTATAAAACCATAATTGGCATTGATTGGTGGACTAAACAATGTACCTACTGACATATCGTGAATTCAAATTGCACTTCCTCATGACATAGATGAATCTAGTGTTAGAAAATCGGAAAGGCAGAAATATTTTCTTATGATGATAATTAATTATGATATCTTTGAGTTCTTATTAACATTCTTATGTTCTTATTTTATCTTTGTTTCATCAAGCAATCAACAAAATCAAAATACAAAGATAAAAGACACTATATGTAGGCACTCTGCCAGGGCTATAATCCCTATATAGGGGAAAACCGAGTCAAACTCTTCCATTATAAAATTCAAGTTGAGATAGACCAAGACCCTAGATCAAATTAGCTTCCTCCACCAAGTCAGCCTTCCAATATGATTCATCACACTTTAGTAGTATCTTCTTGTCCAACAACTTCAACCAAACAATAATCAAGAAATTCAACTTCCCAGCTACAAAACTTCAACCCCCCAACTACAAAATTTTGGCCCAGCAATAGAACTACAATTTCAGCCCTCTAACAACTTCAGTTCCTTTACATGTGAGAGATGATAGAGAGAAAATTTCGTCTTTCTTAGAGATATAATGTCCTCCTTCTCCTTCGCTAGTCCTTCCCTTCTTCCTTCTCGAATTTCACATTTTTTTTGGCGCCAGAAGATTTAGATGAGGCCGAATTTCCACCTTTATATAGGAATTTCTTCCTCTCAGTTAGGCTGACTTGTCCAGTTTGAGGCTGACTTGGTGAAGGAGGACTAGAAGACCTAATTTACATTAAAATAAATTTATTTCTTGACAAATAGATCCCAAGAAGGGTATTATACATTATGACATGGACAAGGATACTTTCCGTAAGCCCTAGGAGCCTTCAATGGAGGCTTTGACCTAAAAACAATTGACCCAAGCATGAAACACATGCTTTAATAAGTCAATTTATTTAATAATAAAATTTCTTTTTCTTTCTTTTGACAAATACATCACATCATGACTCAAATATAATTATGAATACCAACATTAGTTACATTCTTCAATAGTCCCTCTTAACTAGGGATGTATTCATAATTACAAATATACAGAGGTACATGGAAGATCTCAAAATGATATTCTTTATGAAGAGTCATAACACACTCAATGTTGTGGAATAGATACCTAACCTAGGGTATTCTATCCAGGTGGGACTCAAGGGACTGAAGATTTAGCTAGTCTAGGTACCATCAGGTTTTTAAGCTCTACCACCAACCCAGGGATCTAAGTGTGTATCCAAGGTCGAAGCTCCATGAACAACGCTACCCTCCCTCTTTGGGATCTAGACATTAACACATAGGCCAGCTAGATGTCCTCCCAAACATCTTTCCATAAGATGCTTCATCTATCCTTATCAACTAAATCAGATATATTCATTTGTCCAAGATGCTTCCAAAGTATTCAACCTTTTTATGGAGAGATCCTACATAATCACAACCCCAACCAGTAATAAACTTTCAAATACGAGTAAACACAAACCTTCAGGGTCCTCAATCATTCTGACACTACTTTCATCATCAAGTTACAATTTGTCAGAAGCTTTGTTCTTCTTTCATTTCTTCAGCAATACCAAATAAATCCTCATATCTTCTCAAGTATTTTATTTGAAAGTTTATGAATCATGAACATTCATCTATAATACTTTTGCTTACTTTAAGGTATTCACTGTCATAATATGCCCTCCCTCTCAATTGGGGAGATATACCCTTTCTTCTATCCAGGCTCCCTCTTAACTTAGGGAGATCAACCAATTTCTTCTTCTATAACATTGAAGAACATTTCACATATTCATTCCTTCTTATGACATCAAGGTCATCTTGATCATCCTCATTCATATAACTTCCTTCATCATGCTTATTATTATTATACTAATATATTCATCGCCTTGAAGATTATGTACCTGCAAAACTTTAATAACAAGTACAACGAAAGACAAATATATAGAAGCATGAAGTCAACTATGGAAACATCAACTCATTCATACTTTTAGACATCAAATACCTAAACCTAGTTAGGTTCATAATCAACAAAGAACATATCTTTTATCTTTTAGACTTTTTAGACTTCAACTTCTTGTTAGGGTTTTGTCATAAACCTTGGACTCCATCCTTGAGACACAAAACCTTAGATATCAGTAATTCAATTAGATAACAGTCCTACTATACATCTAAGGTTTCAATAATATACAAAATTTACATGTCAGACTCATCTAGGATTTGTTGCAAACCCTAGCTTTTATCATCAAAACTAAATCATATCAATAATTGAAAACAATATCACCATAACCTAGGATATCAATCCTTACTAGGGTTTTGTTACAAACCCTAGAATTCACAAACTAAAACATGAGTATCAACCATTAGGTTAGCATGCTTACATATACATATCTAGGATTTCACACACTAACATTTCTCATCAATACAAACATGAATACAGTGAAATTAGATATACAACAATTTTTCTTCAGGTCAGGGTTTCGATCATATAGACGAATGTACACCTAGGGTTTCATTCCTATGATCTTATTATAAATATTACAGGGGTTTTGTTCATAAACCCTAATTCACCAAACCCTTAATATCTAGGGTTTCAATACATAACTTAGACATCAACAATAAACCCTAAAGAACTAGGGTTTCTATCATAACAATATCAAAACCTAAACATCAAAAGAATATGTTTTGTATACTTCATCAACAACCCTAAGTAGACTAGGGTTTCATAATTAATATAAACATACCCTTAGCATCAAGAACCTAGGGTTTTATAGTGAACCCTAAAGGTTAGGGTTTCATAAGAATGATCACAATGATAGAATGATGAGGGTAGATTTAACCTAATGATTATTCACCTTAACAATAATTTTTAGGATTTAAACCCCTAGACATAATGATGTTGGTAATGTAAAACAAATTTTAAAAGAGAATGAACATACCTTTTCTATGAAGAGAATTTCATAACACAACTTGTAGTTTAAGACATACAACAATCTAAACTTTGAAATGAGAACTATACCGAGTACCCGTTTTTTTGAGGTAGAAAAAAACCATCCGATTTTGAAAAGTGTTGATTTGGAATACAATTTTTTTTTGAGCATATTTTTGACACTCTATGTGTCAAGTATGAACATTTTTTTAGAATGTTAGTGATTTTCATGCTGATTTTGAGAAGTGTTGATGCAACACCAACCCATTTTTTTAGAGGGCTTATTTTTGACACTAATTTTTCTAATGTACTAAGTGTGGCTAATTTTTTTAAATGTTGGTGATTTTCATGTGGATTTTGAAAAACATCGACATTTTTTTTAAAGGCATATGTTTTACACTCTAAATTTTCTTATGTCTTAAGTACACACAATGTTTTTTTAAATGTTAACTATTTAACTATTATTAAAGTTGTCTTATTCTTAATCTTATTTTTCATCTTAAGATGTTTGCCTTTTAAGGCTTTTCCAAACATGTGTTTTTTGTTTTTCTTTGCAATGTTTTTTATAATGATTTTTTTCTTGCAATATTAAAAAAAATAATAACACTAATATTTTGAGGTTATGAATTTTTTATATATTTATATATCGTTAATTAATACTTCAATACATATAAAATAATTGCCACTAAAAAATATACATTTTACATATAGATATATATAGTTAAAAAATACATATTTGAGACCTTTTCGCTAAAAATAACATGTTAAATAAAAACTTATGAAAAAATTGAATCAAAAAAGTTGGAAAAATGACAAATTTTATGAATTTGATATCGAAAGATGACATTTGAAGATTTTTTTTTTCAAAAAAAAAATGATCGAGATAAAATTTTAAGCAAAAATAACAAAAAAAAATTGCTAGAAAAAAAATAAAACATAGCTTTTAAAAAACAATAAAAAAAAACACAAAAACAAAATCCTTGAAAAAAAAATTAAAACAAAAAAATACAACTAAAATAGAAAAAGTTAAAAATCATTGAAAATTAAAAATATAAAAATAATAAAAACTTGAAAAAAGAAAAAAAACAATAAAAAAATATTAAAACAATTTAAAAAATATATATTAAAAAAAATTAAGTCGCATGAAAAAATTAAAATAAAAATAAAAAACATTAAAAAACAATAAAGAAAATTAAATAAATATTAAATAAAAATTTAAAAGAAAAACACATATTTAAAAAAAATAATGTATTAAAATAAATTTAAAATTTGATAAAAAAATTTAAAGAATTAAAAAAGTAAAAAAAATAAAATAAAAATCAAATAGCTTCATTTAAAAACAAATTTACAAATAAAAATAAAAAAATAAAAACTTAAAAAAAAATGAAAATAAAAATAAAAAAATATTAAAAAAATGGTTCCTCACCCACGTCTATAGGGCAGGGGGCTGGGCGTGGGTGGCAGTTGCGTGCATCTTTCACCCCTGCCCCATGACATTTTTTATTTTTCCTTTTTATTTTTAAATTCATGTTTTTTTTTTAATGTTTTTTCTTTTTTATTTTTATTTTAATGGTTTTGTTTTCAACTTGATTTTTTTTTGTTTAAAAAAATATATTTTAAACTGGGTCCCCCAAAGCATGTTGGGCCACTTTTTTTTTAATGTTTTTGTTTATTTTATTTATTTTTAAATGTGTGTTTTTTTTTTAATTAAGGAAAGTCTTTCGGTAGAAATCACATAAGAGAAATTCTTGGTCGACGCGTTTCGAACCAACAAGTGTGGTTCATCATAAGGACCAGATGAAGAGGCAGACCATGACAAAGGCTTAAATAGAGAGCAATGTAGAGACATAATTTCAAGTAATGGCTATATTTGAACAATAATATTTAAATTATGATATTAATTTATTAATATATTAAAAACAAATATTATTAAGTAACGAATATATTAAATGACTAGTTTTTGAAAAATAATATTTAAATAATGATATTATTTTATTAATTTATTAAAAATATTAATAGGTAACAGCGATATTAAATGACTAATTTTTGAAAAATAATATTTAAATAATGATATTAGTTTATTAATTTATTAAAAAAATTAATAAGTAACGACTATAATTTTTTTTGTAAGCTTGGTAGGACTCTCCGATTTTCATGTCCATTACACACCCCGCTACAGGGGAAGGGTAGCCCAAGATTTAAACCCAATACTTCCAGTTCGGTGAGACTTCATTTTCACGACCACTGTCACTTGAGCTACCCCATGCGGACCTTTATGTTAGCCTCCATTAGGGAATGGAAGACTCCAAAAATTGGCAAAGGTCGCTGAGAGTGGCCAACACATGGTATTCTTTAGTAAAAGGCGAAAGAATAGTTCGCTTTGTGTTGACCACACGGCTCCGTCATAAGTAACGACTATATTAAACAACTAGTTTTTGAGAAATAATATTTAAATTAATTTATTAAAACCAAATTTTACTAGTTTTTGAAAAATAATATTTAAATTATGATACAGAAAGTGTTTTTTTTTTTTTTTAATGTTTTTTTTTTCAATTTTTTTTATATATATATATATATATATATATATATATATTCAATCAAGCGGTCAAGCAAGGGTTCCCTAAACCATGGACTCAAAGTCTCATTATCCCTATTTTTAAAAGTCGGGATACAAATAACCCCTCTAATTATCGAACAATTATGATCAGCCATCTCCTAGCCAAGTTATATGGTATTATTTTGGAAAGGAAGTTGAGCATATGGCTTGAAAGTGAAGGTAAGCGGGCTAAAGGCTAAGCGGGTTTTAGAAAGCAGCCCTCAACAATAGACCACCTCATTATGCTTAGAAGTTAGGATCATTGTGGAGGAATGTCGCAATGATAAATCCAATCTCTTTTGTTGCTTTGTGGACTTTAGAAAGGTTTTCGATATGGTTCCTAGAAACAACCTTTGGAACAGATTAGAAGAGCTAAAGGCTCCTTTTGAGTTGAGAGCTGCCGCTATAAGGTTATACGAGAATGTAATTGCCAAGTTAAAGAGCAACGAGGGGTGGTCGAAAGATATTAAGTGTAGTATCGGAGTTAAACAAGGTTGCCCCCTCTCCCCTACCCTATTTGGCATTTACATTGACAAGCTAGAAGGTTGTTTAGAGGAAGCAAGATGTGCTGGCATGATCTTAGCTGGGGTAGTCATCATCCTTCTTCTCTACGCTGACGATATTGTTCTTCTTGCAAGGTGCCTATCTGATCTTGATAAGCAACTTATACTTCTTAAGGATTTCTGCTCTACCATAGGTATGATTGTTAACACTGACAAAACAAAAGTTATGATTATCAAATCGAAGAAGGACACTTACGCTAATTTTATGTATGACAATAATAACTTGGAGGAAGTGTCTTCCTACAAGTACCTAGGAATTGATATTCATCACAAGCTCAATTGGAACTATAGCATTGAGAAAAGGATTAATGGGGGATGGAAAGCCTTTTGGTCTTGAAAATAATTGTAAAACGACAAACCTCGTAATGTGGGATAGAAAAAAGTTCCTCTTTGAAACTTTAGTCACTCCGGTTATCTTATATGGATGTGAGGTTTGGGGTTGCAACATCTCTAGAGAATCCTGGAGAAAGATTGAGCAAATCCAAAAGCTTTTTATAACGTATAACCTCAAAATTAAAAGAAACACACCCTATCCTATTCTCCTTATCGAAGTGGGTCTTTTTCCTATCGAGAGCCTAGCTATGACTAGGCTTCTGTTGTACAAGCACAAACTCAATAACATAGGAGACCATAGACTTCCTAAGCTAGCTTTAAATTCCAGCCAAAACCACCTAAGGCTCAAACGAGGTTGGTATAAAGACACCAGGGCCTGGTTAAACCATTGGGAGATCGATGAGAATGTTGCATTGTAAAACATTAATAACATTAAAAATATTGTTACTTCTAAGTTCAAAGAAAAAATGTGGTGTGAGAAAGATTTAGCAGTTAAAAGAAAATTAAGATATTATAAGGAAGTCATCAACCCCACCCTAGAAGATCAAAAGTATCTCTCTGTTTTAACTAGCTCAAAGAAGAAAATTAATATAGCCAAGATTAGAACGAACTCTCATGAGCTCCATAGTGAAACAGGTTGTTGGGAAGTTCCTAAAACTCCATGGATGGAAAGGTTCTGCCATCTCTGTGAGAATACGAACATCGAGGATGAAAATCACTTCCTCTTAGAGTGCCCTGCGTACAACCACATTAGATCTCAGTTTCAAAATCTTTGTTGCAATACTGACCTTCCTAGCCTTTTACGTTGTCAAAATTACAGTGAGCTCGGGAGGCTTCTCTCCAAGATTTTTGAGCATAGGAATAAAATCTTAAATCAAACTAAATAATTCATTTCTTTAGGTCCGATAGACCAAAGTTTGGTTTCAGTGGACGTTAACCATAATCATCATCATCATCATATATATTTTGTGTTTTTTGAAAGAAAAAATGTTTTAATGTTTATTTTTTTAAATGTTTTTATCATTTTTTATGTTTTTAATTTAATTTAATTAATTATTTATTTTTATAGTATGTTTTTTTTTTTTTTTTTTTACATTTTATTTATTAAAAAATATTGGATGTTTACCTCGAAAAAAAGATGTTATTCCAACGTCAATTTTGTTTTGTTTTGTTTTTTGTTTTTTGTTTTTTTGGTTTTGTTTTGTTTTTGTTTTTTGTTTTGTTTTGTTTTGTTTTGTTTTTTTGTTTTTTGTTTTTTGTTTTTTGTTTTTGTTTTTGTTTTGTTTGTTTTCTTTTCTTTTCTTTTTCTTCTTTTTCTTTTCCTTCTTTTTTTTTTTCTTCTTTTTTTTTTTTTTTTTTTTTTTTTTTCTTTTTTTTTTCTTTCTTTTTTTTTTTTTTTTTTTTTTTTTTTTTTTTTTAACGGTGTTTTTTGCACAAAAAAATGGTTTTTATCGACTTTTACTGTCATATTTGAAAATTTACCCAAAAAAAACCGTTATTCCATAATCAACATTTTTTATTTATTTATTTATTTTTATTTTTATTTTTATTTATTTATTTTTTTCCAGGGTGTTTTTTGCACAAAAAAATTGGTTTTTATTGGCTTTTACTATCATTTTTAAAAATTTTGAAAATTACTCTGAAGAAAAAAAAAATCGTTATTCCAACATCAACACTTTTCGTTTTCAGGTTGTTTTTCATGTTTTTTTGGGTTTTTTTGGCTAGAGTTCTCGTTTTGAGTTTACAATTCTAGTTTCAAAATTTACATTGTTATACCTTGAATTGTTCTTTCACAAACCCTCTAGGACACCAATTCTTGAAGGGCTTCCTTTGCCACATAACTTCTTCCATGCTTCAAGTTTATCCTTTGAAGTCTCCTCTATAACCTTTGAGCATTCAACATGCTTTCCTAACTAAGGAAAATATAAATAAAAAGGTTATTGGCATACAATACAAACAAATCTTGATGCAAGGAGGAAGCAAAACATGAAAAGATGACCAGAGAACAAAATACTTATCTTTTTGGCAAAAATGGTGAAGGCCCCCTCTTAATCCAATCTTGAGGGATACCTACAACTTTATCAGAATAACTCAAAAATGTTCTAACAAGACATGATAGACCTACAAACTTTAGAAATTAAAACATAAAGGAAAACAATACAAGACTAAGAAGGATATGTAGGAGATGACTTAGTAGTATAAGTCCTTGACTTCTGATTCCTCTGTCTTTTTCTTCTTAAGTGGAGCTTCATCGGTAATATTTGCTTGTTCCCTATCTCTCTTCTTATTCCTTGGATTCTCAAGACATTGATTCCTGTAATGACCTGTCTTATTACAATTGTAACATTCAATTTTGGATAGGTCAACTTTCTTCTTTGGTCATTTGAACTTCTTGAAGGTTCAATTCTTCTTGTGATGAGCAGAATATGCATTAGAGGCATTTTCTTCTTCATCTTCCTTCATGTTGCTTACTAATGATATTCGGTCTTCTTCTTGACTGCATGCATTCCACATTTGTTTGAATGTTAGAGTATCCTTCCAACTGTTAATTCTTGATGCAAAAGCACTCTAAGATTTTGGTAGTCCTAGAAGAGAAGTAATTATGATCAATTCTTTTTCTGGTACAACTTCATCTATTACTTGGAGTTGATCTATGATTCTAGATATCCTTATAAAGTAGAATGATACAATATCATATTTCGTCATCTTAATAGTTCTTAATTCATTCTTGAGGCTCGATATTTGACCAATGTTCTTGATGGTGAATCATTTGGAGAGAGCCTCATACATTTCATGAGTGGAATCTATGTTGGATATGTATGGAATTAGGTTTTCATTTACCCTATCCACTATTAGGTTCATGGCCAAGATTTCAGTTTCTCTGAACTTCTCTTTCTCTGCAACATCAGTAGGCTTCTTGACTTTTCCTTGAACAATATTCAAAACTTTGTGTTTTTCGAGGACAAGATCTATCCTCTTTTTCCATGCCTTATAGTTGGAGGCTCTTTCTAGCTTGTTTTCTCTCTTCATTGAAGTTGACATAGTTTCTGTAGGCAGTAAGATTCTTTTCTTATATAATCTTTTTCCTTAATGGCCTTTGCTTGATACCATTTTCTTCAATAGATATTTAGTCTGCCTTTTTCCTTCTTCTTCACCTTAGCTCTAATACCTGTAGAAAATTTGAATAATATGACACTTATTCACAGAGATTATCTCGTTTATACACTATTGCGGAATACATGCATAATACATAACCTCCTCTACGTTGATCATCAATTTTGCGGAATTAAAAACAATGAAACATCAATCACATGCGCACATTAACACAGTATGTATCCCGGGGAAAGCATACAACTGAAAACCCCACACTATCTGTATATTATAATGATTGAGAACATGTAACAATACATAGTACAATACTCCTCACAAGTACTTAGTACTATCTCCACCTGTTACACACAAACTAGCTCAGATCTGAATCAATCACAGGTTCAAATCTCCTCCACTGTCTGCCTGCCTCCACTGCGCAGTCTTGCATGAGAATGGATGAGAATGGCTGAAACAAACTTGTATTTCCTTGGATGAACCACGCAATCCTCATTGGCAATACTCAATCCATTGATTGTGCAAATCTCATGCACAATTATAGTCACAACTGACCACTGTCTTGCCCTTTCACTCACCTCTAACACCTGTCTCCACTAAACTGTCCATGCACTGAGTTAACTGATGTATTCTTTAGTTGATTTATGAGTTAATAATTAGTGAATTAATTAATAATTAATTCACATCACTCATCACTAGTGTATTCTGCAGTTAGACTAAATACAACTAGTTCAACCAAGTCAAACTGAGCACAACTCCATCAACTCTTCAATCACCTCCACCAAACTCAACCACTTGAGTTCTAACTGAAGTCCATCATGAAATAGCTCAACTAACCCATAAGAAAAACATATTTCCTTCTGACAGCTGCATGTGCCACATCTATAGCTTGAACTGAAGTGCTCCAAGAGGATAAGATAATGTTTATAGTCCAAATATTATTAAGAGCTAATAATATTCGACTGTTCTATTTTTAGCATGGTCTAAAAATAGACTCCGCCAATATGTCTAAAAATAGAAGTCCATCTATTTTTACCAACATGACCAATCATCCACAAATATCATCCTGCAACTCGTAAACCATGATCCATATGTCTAAAAATAGACATAGTCTAGAAATAGACTTTGCGCCAAAAATAGCCTGCGGACCCACTTAGTGAAGGCGACTTCTTTCCACTAAGCTCCATCATCTTGTTGCATTTTTAGCACTCCCTCTCAACAAGATATGGATTATCAACAACCCCTATCCTGCAACTCTGGAATGTTCTGCATGCAACACATTTCCCCGGTCCACTTGCTCCAACAACACTTGGAACAAAAGCACTCCCAACTGAGCACTCTGTTGGGCTAGGAACATACTCTGATGCTGAAGCTCTACCTACTACTAACAAATGCTCCCTCTCTAACATCTGCGCTACTGCAACATCTCCATGCGTATCGCACCATTGCACATTTCTCTGTGCCACCTAGCACTGTGTAAAACACTTGTGCCTCTCGCATTACTACAGCCTGCTAGCTATGCGATGTCCTGGGATTCCCTACACTGTCACTCTCTTTGCCGCTCCATCCCCATCTGTCTCTACCCAATCAGTTAGTTCATGCTACTCCACATTGGGGCTCGCGTAGCAAGGTCTCATCCAAGAGGTTGGGTACCTCAAGGATCCTGCCCCTCCTCCTTGGGACGATCAATCCACATCACCCCACCTCCTACCTGGAGGTATGGCTGCATGTGATCCCTTAGCCCACCTGGCTCAAACTTTCCCCCTACTGGAGGTCTCTGCATGAGTAGATGTCTTTACTTGATCTCCTCTCAGCTTCCCTTGTTGTGGATGCTCCACAACCTCCTGAAGCTGCTGCACCAATTGTGGCTCCTCCACAATCGTCTGAGACTTCTTCTGGCTCTGCATGTTGAGAGGTAATATACGTTCCCTCTCAACCACCAAGTCTCCATCACTTGCCTCACTGCTCAAGGCTTTTCATGCATCATGAACCCAAGAGCATACAGGTTCTTGACCCGTGAACCAATCTGCTTCACCTGTTTAGTGATGATGTGTCTAAGGAAAACCTTTCCCTTACTGAAGACTACATCACAACCTCTGTCTTCCAGCATCGCGATCGACACCAAGTTTCTCTTCAGTCCTGGTACATACTTGACATCGGTCAAGGTAAGGCGAGCTCCATTCTCCCTCTGAAAAATAACCGTGCTTACACCTGAGACACTATACTTCTCATCATTACCCATCGCTATGAGTATCTGGAGATCTTTCTCCTCCAAAGTACTGAACAAACTCTTGTCACCGGTCATGTGGAAAGAAGCTCCAATGTTAATAAACCAACCACTTCCCACCATGGATGAAACCATGCATGTGAAGAGTGTGAGATCCAACTCAAACTGTGAAGCAAGTGCCTCACCTTTAGATCCTTCCCCAGATCCCTTCTTGGATTTTCTCCGTGGACAATTTGCAGCATAATGGCCCACCTCATGACAACGAAAGCATCACACTTTCGATTTGTCAACCTTATTCCCATCATTGGAAGAACTGGATTCAGAAAGAGAACCCTTCTCCTTCCCCTTCTTTTCTTTGGCAGCCAAAGCGCAATTTTCTTCATCAGATGCCTTTGATGAAGATCCGTCCCTGGTATTCCACCTGATCTCCTCTTGCACAAGATCTGACCAAAGTCTCTCCCATCCTGGCAATTTCTCCCGACCATTGGCAGAGTCCTGATAGGAATGCCAACTCTTCAGAAGACCAAGTAGAGCCAAGCTCACCAAGTCCTCATCATCAACAGTCACCCCCACACTTCCCAGCTCATCCCGGCATTGGGTGAACTTCATGAGATACTGGGGAATACTGTCTCCATTCTCACACTTAATGTTTCTGAGTTTATCCTTGAGCGCCAAGTTCCTCTGGTCGCTCTTGCTTTGGAATAGATCTGTCAACGCTTTCCACATCAAGTATGGAGAAGCCTTTCCATGCAGGCTAGATATAATGTGATCCTTCATGCCCTCCAACAGAATCCTTCGACACTTTGATGTATTCTTTCTCCAAGCATCAACGTGAGCAACATCAGTAGGCTTTGGGACCTCAGCCTCTATGAACTCCTTCAGCCCATTGTCATCTAACACCGCCTCCATCCTGTATTTCCATGCAATATAGTTCGAGCTTCCCCTCAAGAGCATACTCCAATCGCAATCCGTTGAAAGACATTTCAACTTTGACACCAAGAAAACACTGCTGCAAATTCGAATTCCACCAGCTCAAAACTCAACCGCTTCTGATCTAAAATTCATGAGAACAAAGTATTTCTCATACAGAGATTGACTGTATGGGCATTCATGGGATATCTCACCTTCCAAAAGAAGGATGAATCCAGAGGCTACCTGGCCCGATTACAGACTCTGCCTGAAGAAATAAAATGTAAACACTTTCTGAATAATAGATCTGATGATCAACTCTGCTCCGATACCATGTAGAAATTTTGAATAATATGACACTTATTCATAGAGACTATCCCAATTATACATTATTGCGGAATACACACATAATACATAACCTCCTCTACGTTGATCATAAATTTTGTGGAATTAAAAAAAATGAAACATCAATCGCATGCGCACATTAACACAGTATGTATCCCGGGGAAAGCATACAGCTGAAAACCCCACACTATCTGTATATTATAATGATTGAGAACATGTAACAATACATAGTACAATACTCCTCACAAGTACTCAGTACTATCTCCACCTGTTACACACAAACTAGCTCAGATCTGAATCAATCACAGGTTCAAATCTCCTCCACTGTTTGCCTGCCTCCACTGTGCAATCTTGCATGAGAATGGATGAGAATGGATGAGAATGGCTAAAGCAAACTCGTATTTCCTTGGCTGAAACACGCAATCCTCATTGGCAATACTCAATCCTTTGATTGTGCAAATCTCATGCACAACTATAGTCACAACTAACAACTATCTTGCCCTTTCACTCACCTCTAACACCTGTCTCCACTGAACTGTCCATGCACTGAGTTAACTGATGTATTCTTTAGTTGATTTATGAGTTAATAATTAGTGAATTAATTAATAATTAATTCACATCACTCATCACTAGTGTATTCGGCAGTTAGACTAAATACAACTAGTTCAACCAAGTCAAACTGTACACAACTCCATCAACTCCTCAATCAACTCCACCAAACTCAACCACTTGAGTTCTAACTGAAGTCCATCATGCAATAGCTCAACTAACCCATAATAAAAGTGTATTTCCTTTTGACAGCTGCATGTGCCACATCCGTAGCTCGAACTGAAGTGCTCCAAGAGGATAAGATAATGTTTATAGTCCAAATATTATTAAGAGCTAATAATATTCGACTGTTCTATTTTTAGCCCGGCAGTCTAAAAATAGACTCCGCCCATATGTCTAAAAATATAATTCCATCTATTTGTACCAACATGACCAATCATCCACAAATAGCATCCTGCAACTCATAGACCATGATCCATATGTCTAAAAATAGACATAGTCTAAAAATAGACTTTGCGCCAAAAATACCCTGCGGGCTCACTTAGTGAAGGCGACTTCTTTCCACTAAGCTCCATCATCTTGTTACATTTTCAACAATACCATGTTAGAAAATTGGAAAGGCATAAATATTTTCTTATGATGATTATTACTTGTGATATCTTCGAGTTATTATTAACCTTATTATGTCTTTTTTTTTAAGCAATTATAAAAATCAAAATATGAAGATCAAAGACACCAGATCTAGGCACTTTGCCAAGGCTAAAACCCCTATATAGGGGAAAACCTAGTCAAAAAATTCCACTAGAAATTTCAAGCTGAGATACACCAAGACCCTAGACCAAAAGACCTTCTTCCTCCACTATGTCAGCCTTCCAATATGTTTCAGCACACTTTAGTAGTCTCTTCTTCTCCAACAACTTCAACTCAGCAACAATCCAGAAATTCGACTTCCCAGTTACAAAACTTCGACCCCCAACTACAAATTTGTGGCCTAACAACAAAACTGTAGTTTCGACCCTCCAACAACTTCAATTCCTTTGCACGTGTGAGATGCGAGAGAGAAACTTTCAACTTTCTTAGATAGATAATATCCTCCTTCTCCTTCACCAGTACTTCCCTTCTTCCTTCTTGAATTTCACACTTCTTTTGGACACAGAAGATTTAGATCGAACTTAATGAGTGAGTGCTCCAAATGAGGTCGAATTTCTGCCTTTATATAGGAGTTTTTGCCCCTGAGTTACGCCAATTTGTCCAATTTGAGGCCGACTTGGTGGAGGAGACCTAGAAGACCTAATTTACATTAAAATAAATTTCTTTCTTAACAAATAGAGCCCAAGAAGGGTCTTATACATTATGAAATGGAAAAGGATACTTGACATAATCCCTAAAATGCTTCAATGGAGGCTTTGACCTAAAAACAATTGACCCAAGCATGAAACCCATGCTTTAATAAGTCAATTTATTTATTAATAAAATTTATTTTTCTTTCTTTTGAAAAATACATTACATCATGACTCAAATATAATTATGAAGACCAACAATAGCTAGATTCTTCAACATTTAGTACAGTGGATGTGGCAATTAAAATATGTTTAGTGTTTAAAAACATATTTCTTTTTGGGCAGCTACGCATTCATAAATTCATGAAGGCATTGGGATGATTGTGTAAAACTTCACTTTATAGACTAGATAATGTTACAATAAATGAAGGTTGGAAACATGTCTTTAATTAAAACAAGGATGCATATGCATCTGAGACAGACACATAAAGAAATGATGATAATGAACATTATGATGAAGAGCTTGTTATAAATGTGTTGTCATTGATGGACAAGGTGATGAGGATTAAGGAAGAAGTACAAAATATTGCAAGAAGAATTAAGATCAACTCAAAGGTATGTAAAATGAAAAGGTGGAAATGGTGCAAAGACTTTGAAGCCATTTCTTCGATAGCAGTTCATCTCAAATGTAGGTGGAACCCACTTAGATGGATATATCTCTAAAAGAGATTTACAATGGTATATGGAAGAAATGGCCTCCTGGATTGCAAGTTATTTCTATTTAACGTTGCAGAGTTAATCTTAAGGACCCCTTGGAACAAGTTAGTTTGGCGGTTTTCCAAACATGGAGGGGTAATTTATCAGAGTCGCTATCCAAAAGGAATGGGCAAACATGGCCTAGAAAACAAAGCAACATGAAGCATTTTTTATTGGTTGTTGGTGGAGCCCCCTAAATAGATAATCCCGGTGGGAGTATCCCAGGAGATATTAAAATCACGCACAAATGAATATCCAGGATGATGCAAGCTCAGGATTATGTAAGCCGGGTGATAAATAAAACCACAGTTGATTGGCAGAGTTTGAGAGTGGGAGTGATCCAAATCTGAACATTCTATTATTTTTCATCCATCTCGATGCTTTTAGAGTAGAAAAAGTGGAGGAATCGATGTTACACAGTATTTTGTCATATCTCCTGTTCACTTCCCATGCCATATCCCAAAGTGCCAAAACATTGACTACTGTGTAGCATATCCATCATGATATACAGACAAGACCTCCCTGAAGAATCAAAGGAAAACTGCCCTGAATCCATTCTAGAGAAGGTTTCTTAAAACCCTAATTTTTGGCATCAACGCGTTTTGATCCACTGCCTGCCCATGCTAATGGTAGGTTTCTTAGTTATACACTCACACTGCCAGTGTGGGTTTTCATAGGAAAACCCACGCTGAACTTCTTATGACAGGTTTTCCTAAACTAGAGGAGAACCTTCTCTCACTAGAACCTTCGAGAACAACAAGATGGATATTGGTTGTTGTTGATATGATCGATCTCTCTCATTTGGGCCTCTTGATCTTATCATTACGGGTTTTCCCCTTGAGATGTGGACCTTTCTCCCTCTTTTATGGATCCCTAACTCCCTCTCCATTCCTATAAATTCACTCCTTTCCATCCCCAAATGGTTGGTCATTGATTGCTACATCCCTATGCTGAGATTATGCTTACATGATACCCATTCTAACTTGGAGAAGGAATATTTGAAGAGTCTTTTATTGGACTTGGACATCCACTGAAAGGAGGGCTCAAACATCAAGGCATAGTTTGTATGCTTCCCTTTTTAGCTTATTAATACATACAACTGATGTTCAATTTCCATAATTGTGTAAATGTTTATGCTATTAGCTTAATGTTCCTTAATTTGTTAAGTAGTTTATGTTTGATGTATGCCATATATGCTCTTGTATCTTGCATAGTACTTTGATCTTCCTTGTAGGTATCCTGACGTGAAGAAAAACTAAGGAGTGAGGCCTGGAACGAAAGATTCAAAGCCACCCCTAAGGATCGAGGGATTAGCATCAAAACAAGATAGGTTTCTCCTTCCTTTTTAATTTTTCAAACATAAGCTAGGAAAGTGTATGTTAGTTTGTTGCTAGACCCACTCATTGGGCTAGAGGGACTGCCTCTGTCCGCAAAGGGGATTTGCCTTCACAAAAAAATGATAACTCCACTGGGGAAGCTATATCTTGTTCATCCTCCTTTTTCAATTGATCTCTTGATCATTTCGACTGAACATCATGTTCTCAGTTAGTTTGTGTAGAAATTCTCACTGTAGATTAAACTGATTATGCAATGTACTAAAGCAAAATACTTAATCTACTTCTACAATAAAATTTGCGGAAGCTTAATCGATTTTGAGCAAGATCAAATAGAACACATATAACAGAGAAGAAGATGCAATCACACATGAAACACAAAAGAATACTCTGGGGAAAGCCTCAGCTAAAAACCCCGCTATTTGTATTATCATACAAGTGGAAATATCTCAGGATTACACAAAGCTTTAGCTCTCAAGTTATCCAACTCTCAGTACAATCCCTCATTGTTGCTCATAGACAGAATAGACAACACATATGCCTTTCCCTCTATCCTCCAAGCCTCCTAATTCCTTGCGCATTTTTCCATAGTGCTCCAGCTGTTACCTAGTGTGATAATGATCACACACACTGCTCTTGCCTCTGTAGAAACTGCGCAATCCTCAAGGAATGAATTCCTTCTGCATGCAAGAGATATTCTCATAGGAATATTCTTGCAACTGATAGTACACTGTCCTTGCCTTTAATCTCAACTGGGCCTTTTTCTAAACTGAAATGCATGAGTTATTTATGAGAGAATATTCAGTTATCTCAAGAACACTAGTTGCATGCATGCATGCATTAACTGACTGAACTCACAATTAGTTTCTCCAACTATTTGGAACTAATTTAATTGGACTTAACTCAGTTAACTAAGCTAACTAATTACAACTCAAATACAACTCATCCTTATCTCCTTAATTAAGTGGTAACTTCCTCAATCAAAGGGATAACTGTTGCATGACTTCACAAAGACTTCATGTTTGATTTTCACCAACTAATTAACTCAAGATGAATTAATTAATTATTTTTCAAACAGCTAGTGAGACTAAATTCGAATTTTAATTCTCAATTTACAAATTAAAATTGGAATATATCCTGAAATGCTATCTTTAGCAAACCTATTTTTAGCATTTCTTGTTGCTATTTTCAACACTCCCTCTCAACAAGAAAGAAATTCAACTCGATCCTGATCCTGAACCTTTGGAATGTTCTGCATGCAACACTTCTATCAAGTGTTGTTGCCCCAGTGACTCTAGAAACAAAAAAAATATCCAACCTGAATCAGAATGATGCCTCTATCATCGAAGTCTCTGACTGTTATTTCCTCTGTCGACTAAAAAACTCTACACTCTGTGCTCTTCAGTATCTGACTGCTCTAGCCTCTGTCACTTTGATCTTCGATTGCATCAATCATATTGATTCCTCCTGCTGCATCCATGCTACTGCTGGTCCTTTCTCCCAACACAACATCCACACTGCACCTCCTCTCATCATGTTGCATCGTGTTGCCCACTGCTGCACTGCAACTCAGTTACTGAGAAGTAAGTAACTGATCTCCCAACTATCCTCCCTATTGGGCTAGAAACACTCTCTATCGCTCCATCCGCATCTGTCTCTACCCACTCAGCTAGTCTTGCTACTCCTCGTCAGGGCTCCCACCTCCCATCTGGAGGTATGGCTGCTTGTGATCCCTCTGCTGACTTGGCTCGAAATTTCCCCCTACTTGAGGTCTTTGCATGAGTGGATGCCTCCACTCAGTCTCCTCTCGGCTTCTCTAATTGTGGCTACTCCACAATTTTCCGAGACTTCTTCTGGCGCTACATGTTGAGAGGTAATGTACTCTCCCTCTCAACCACCAAGTTTCTAACATTTGCCTTGCTACTCAAGGCTTTGCATGCATCTTGAACCTCAAGAGCATACAAGTTCTATACCCATGAACTAATTTGTTTCACTTGACCCATGGTGAAGTGTCTAAAGAAAACCGTTCCCTCACTGAAGACAACATCGTAGCCTTTTTCTTCCAACATCGCGATCGATACCAAGTTCTTCTTCAGTCCAAGCACATACTTCACATCAGTCAAGGTGATAGAAGCTCCATGCTCCCTCTGAAAAGCAATTGTGCCCACTCCTGAAACACTATACCTTTCATCATCACCCATCTCTATGAGTATCTTGAGGTCTTTCTCCTCCAAGGTATTGAATAAACTTTTATCGCCGGTCATGTGGAATGAGGTTCCACTGTCAAGAAACCAACCACAACCCATCATCGATGAAACCATGCATGCGATGAGGGTAAAATCCAATTCGAACTGAGAGGCTATGGCCTTACCTTCGGATCCTTTCGAGGATCCCTTCTTGGATTTCTTCAATGGATAATTAGTTGCATAATGGCCCACCTCATGACAATTAAACCATCTCACTTTGTCAATCTTCTTCCCACCATGGGAAGAACTCGATTTGGAATGGGAAGCCTTCCCTTTCCCTTTCCTCGCCTTACTGGCTAAGGCTAGATTTTCTTCATCATCATGCTTAAATGAAGAAAAATCTCTAGTGCTCCTCCTGATCTCCTCCTGCATCAGATCCGACCACAGTCGTTCCCAATATGACAGTTTCTCTCTTCCATTCACTCAATCCTGGTAGCTATGCCAACTCTTAGGAAGACCGAGAAGAGTAAGACTCACCATATCATCATCGGCTGTCATGATTCCTACGCTTCCAAGCTTATCTCTGCAGGTGGTGAGCTTGTTCAGATATGTCGAAATCGTGTCGCCATTTTCACACTTGATTTTCTTAAGCTTGTCCTTCAGCGCTAGCTTCCTCTGGTCGATGTTGTTCTGATATAGGTCCTTCAATGTCTTCCACATTGAAAACAGAGTCTCCTTCCCATGGAGACTCGAGAAAATATGGTCTCGAACTCCATCCAGAAGAATCCTCCTTGCTCTTGCCACACATTTCTTCCATTCTGCCAATTCTTTGGCATTAGCTGCTGCTGGCTTGGGGACTTCTTGATCAATGAAGTCCTTCAAATCATTGTCTTCTAATACTGCTTCCATGCGATCCTTCCATGCTATGTAATTCGAGCTGCCATCCAGGGCATACTTGAGTCTCAATCCATTGAACGCCATTGGTGAACTTTGAGATGTGATAAGAAATCAATTTTGTGCCTACAATCAAGAACTTGAAACTTCGAACTTTTTTTCCCCTGGAAAAATCAAATATATTTCATTGATGATCAGTTTTTACATGAGAGTCTGTTAATTACATGATATTTCAGTACTTCTTCGTTGCACTACCACGCAGGGTATGCTATCAGTGTACTATCAGTGTGCTGTTCTTGCCTTCAAAAAATTTCAAAAAAAACACAAAAATAACAGTATATATCTGTAGAGCTGTAGTCAATATATATCTAGATGCTATGGTGCTGCATGCTGATCCAGGGTTGGATACCCTGGATCTATATAAGGCCGATGGTAAAAAGTATGCTCCTGCTGATTGATGGTCTCCGTGATCTCCCATATGCCTCTGTCCATCAACGCTGCCTCCTTGGAAAGTTTGTCGGCACTCCTATTATGCTCCCTGTAGATATGAGAGATGGAGATATGGTTAAATGCTGATTTGAGATCAAGTGCTTCATGTAAAATAGTGCTGAGTGAGTGCATGTGACAAATCGCAGTGCCATTTATCCAATTAATGATGATCTGTGAGTCCCCATAAATGTTGATACTAGTACAATGGTGTCTCAGAGCGAAGTGAAGAAGATGGCGAAGGGTAATGAGCTCAGCGAAGTTGTTTGTACCGGCTCCTAATCCTGCTTTGATCCTGAAGTGATGGTTTTCATTAATGTGGAGGATGAATCCTCCTCCACAGCTGTGAGTGTTGGCAGCGCCATCGAAGAAAGCCCATGGCAAACTGGTGTCTATGGGAGGGGGCGGGGCAGGTTGGCGAGCTTTTGGAGGAGGAGGTTCAGGCAGTTCTCTCAGAGCAGCGATAATGCATGCCTCCAACATGGGCCAGTGGATAGGCTTGTTCTCAAAGATGATATTGTTCCGCGCTTTCCAAATTGACCAGTTTACGATGATGGGCAGATTTATCAGTTTTGTCCCTTTGTTATTTTTACCCCATTCGATCCATGCACCACTGATATTCAATCCTGTCCATTCGCCTGCATAATTTGTGTGTGGCTTGAGATTGCTCCATAAGGTTTTTGTAGCCCGACACTGCAGGAATAAATGATCAATGGATTCCGAGTCCGCCTTGCACAGAACGCACCATGTGGGTCCGTGAATGGCTCGTTTCATGAGTTGGTCTCCTGTGGGGATTTTATTTCTCAAAAGACACCAGCTGAATAGTTTTGATCGAGGGGAGGCGGAGAGTTTCCAAAGGCTCTGCCACCAGCTAGCACATTCTGTAGGCTTTTTGGGCTCGATGAGATGTATGTACCCGTCCTTGGGAGTATATACTCCATGATCTGCTTGGTGCCATATTAGCTCGTCCGGTCCCTCAGATATGCGAATGTGTGATTCCACTAATGCCTCCCTGTATTCTTCCCAAGTGGTATGCCATCTCTGCGGAAGGTTCAATTGATTCGCAGATTTCCATGCCTGATGGAAAATATCTGTTTGATCGGGATCAGCTATCTGAGCTATGACTTTTATGTTGTGAGCCGAGAGGTATGCAATGAGTTCTTGTGGGAGCGTATGTCTACCACCGCAGCCGGACCATGGGTCAAGTCCTATTCTGGCTTTGTTGCCTGCTTTGATGCGCCATACCAGATTGTCCCTGATGAGAGGGAATGAGTGTAAGAGAGCCTTCCATATCGAAGAAATACCTGATTTGTTCCATCCCGGAAGTCTTGCCCAGTCGAGTAAGGTGTGAGGCCAGATATATTTGTGGTAAGTGATCTTGGTCCATAGACTTTGAGATGTCAGCAGGGCCCACCCCATCTTACCAGCTAGTGCTT
Organism: Pinus tabuliformis; assembly: GCA_031772625.1. Lineage (NCBI taxonomy): Eukaryota > Viridiplantae > Streptophyta > Pinopsida > Pinales > Pinaceae > Pinus > Pinus tabuliformis. Next base: position 919,558,263 of record CM062818.1, on the reverse strand, counting down.
TAGCAAAAATCGGGAGCTCCTTTAAACCCCAGCCACCCCATTTCTTAGGAAGGGCGATCTTGTTCCACCCTATCCATGCAAAAGTACGTTTGTCCTGATTCCCAGCCCATAGGTATCTATTACAGAGCTGCTGCAATTTTGCTAATATGTTCCGAGGGATCCAGGCCATGGCCATCCAAAATACAGGGGTGGCTTCTAGTACAGATTTTATGAGGATAAGTCTCCCTGCCCTGGAGAGGTATCTGTGGCTCCAGCATGATAGTCTTTTCTCTATCTTCGATACTAGCCATACCCAATCCGCGATCTTCTGACTGGTCGGCTTGAGCCAGTATCCCAAGTATTTGAGCCCCCTTTCCAGTGGTTGAGTGCTGTATGGGAATGCCATGCTAGCAGTATGAGATTCATTTACCGATGTGCCTGTCATGGTGATAGATGATTTTGCTCTGTTTACTTCCATTCCCGTTGCCTTGGAGAAGAGTTCAAGGATGTGAGAGAAAGTGGTAGTATCTTGTACGCTGCCATCCAGTAGTATTAGTACATCATCTACGAATAGAAGATGGGTGAGGTAGCATATGTCGGAGATTTTTAGACCCCTGATAGATCCTTCCCGATTTGCAGTGATGAGAAGTCTGCTGAGGGCTTCGATAACCAAAAGGAAGAGTAATGGCGAGAGTGGACATCCCTGACGAAGCCCTCTTTCAGAGTGAAAAAAATGTGAGGCGGATCCATTAATCAGGATGCTGAAAGTAGGAGAGGTGATGCATGCCATGATCCAGTTGATGAGGGTGAGAGGGAAACCCGTATGTATGAGGATCATTTTGATGTACAGCCAACTTACCCGATCAAATGCTTTAGAGAGATCAATTTTTAGCAGGATACATTTGAGGTGCTTGGTCCAGATAGAGTGAATAGCTTCTTGTGCCGAGCCTATGGCTTCATGAATCTGCCGGTTCTCCAGAAAAGCAAATTGATGGGGAGAGATGTGTCTGGAAAGGATGGGCTTGATCCTATTAGCTATGATCTTTGATATGATCTTGTATAGCACATTGCAGAGGGATATGGGGCGGAAATCATCAAAAGAGGATGGATTATCTGATTTGGGTATAAGGGCAATGAAAGTAGAGTTGATGGCATGGTATATGCTACCTGAAGATCGGCTCTCTTCTACCACCTTAAGTATATCCTCGCCCAGGAGTTCGAAGAATGCTGCATAGAACTCGATAGTCCATCCATCCGGTCCAGGGCTTTTCTCCTTTTTGAACCATTTGATCGTACTTTCTAGTTCAGCCATCGTGACAGGAGCTTCTAAGTCTTCTGCATCATCCTCCTCGATGAACCGGGGGAAGTGACCAGCCACATTGATGATTTCTGCAAGATTTGTGCCAGCCGGATTTTTATAAAGGTTCCTGAAGTGTGTGGATCCCAGATTTGATAGCTTATTGAAGGTATCCGCCAGGCCTCCCTCTGGCAAAGGTAAATTCCAAATGGTGTTTGCCACTTTCCTTCCCTTTGCGAAGTTGTGGAAGAATCTGGAATTTTCATCTCCCGCTTGCAGCCAGATGGCTCTACTTCGAAGTCTGATAGATTCTTCCCTCCCTTTTAGGATGGTGTTCTTTTGGTTCTCCAATTCCACAAGCTTGTTCTTGTCATCCTGTGATATGAACCCTAAATTTCGCTCATCCAGGAGACCCTCTAAGTCACTTTCGATCTTTGAGAGATGCTCATCTTCTTTTTTCTTTTTCTCCTTTGCCCAATTGATCACTAGGTGTTTAAGCTCTGTAAGATTCTTTACAAAGCCCCTGGCCAACGAGGGTTCTCTGTCGATGGGGTGAGCTTTCCAGAAAGATGTGACCAAACCTGAGAAGCTCGGATCTTGCAGCCACAGATGGTTGAATTTGTAGGGGGCCTTGGGCTTTCGGTGTGGTCCAAAAATTTCCAAGGCAATGGGATGATGATCTGAGATACCTCCAGTGCTTACCCATTGCTTGAATGATTGCAGCCGATGGATCAGTGGACCTTTCATCAAAAATCTATCCAGCCTTCTGGCCAGAGCAGCATCTCCCGTTCTTCTGTTTCTCCAAGTGGGTTGTGGCTTCTGCACTGGGATGTCTATGAAATCATATTGCTCCAGTAGTCTGCTTATGTAATCTGTGATGGGGTCTATCTGTGCCGCCTCTCCCCAAGATTCAGTGAATCCCATGGAAAAATTCAGGTCTCCCCCTATAATGGTATGGTCGATTGATAGGAGGTTGCGGCTGAGAAGGTTTCTCCAGAAGAGTTCCCTATGGTGACAGGGTCCATAGATATTGATGATTCTCAGGGGACAGCCAAGCTCACTACAAAAGATGTCTGCGCCAAGGAAACCCTGTCCACCCCATGAAGACTCCAGCCTAATGGTTATGGGGTTATAACCTAACGCCAGGCCTCCGGATCTTCCCATAGCATCCGAGGCAATGAAATTCCATTTGCTTCCGACAGAGGCTAGTGCCCGAATACAGTCTTCTTCTGATCCAAGGGTTTCTTGTAGAAAGATGATATCCGGGATCTCGACTTCAAAAAGTCGTTTTAGGGCTAGCTTTTTTGGGGTGCTAGCCAGGCCCCTACAATTGAATGAGATAATCTTCATGGCGGACCAGGTTTAGGGGGGTTAGTTGCTCTAAGGACCCCTACGATGGTGGCTTGACGCCCGGCTGCGACTTCAGCGCCCGCATGTCTGATAGCTTTCGTGAGATTTGATTTGCGTCCTCGGGTTGATGAGTACCCAGGATCAAGGGGAACAATACCCAGGCCCAAAGATGGAGAGGATTCCGGGCGGGGAGCACGGGGGCGGAGGGAGTATGGATGAGAAGATAATGATCTGGATGAGGGGGGCGAGGAGGGCGGGGAGGGGAACGGAAGCGAGGGCTGAGCCGATGAATGAGGGGGAGGAGGAAGGGGAATATCACACTGAACCATAGTGCATGCAGTGGAGATATTATGCGCATATGATATATCAGATGTGATAAAGAGAGAGTTAGGGAGAGTACCCGGAACATTCGCGGCCGCTGCAGCTGCCCGTGCCCTGGTCAGTGGTGGCGATGGCGGAGCTTTCTGATGCACGAGCACCCGTGGTGGCGGGACGGAAGGTACTGCATTCTGCAATGGCGATCGCTGAACAGTTGGGATTCCACCGGACCTCGGAGATATAGGTGCTGATGTAGAGACCCCGCCGGCTGTCGATCGAGTTTGTTTGGGAGATCCTTCCTGGCAGATGTTTAGTGGGCAATCCTTGTACACATGTCCTATTTGGCGACATCTATTGCACCTGAAGGGAACCCCTTCATAATCCAGTAACTGTGATTTACTGAAATTCCCCCATCTCAGAGTCATTTTGCCTTCTAACCCCTCCCTGGTGTCCAGATAGACCAGTATGCGAGCCATGATCTGCTTATTTGTGTCCTTGTAGGATCGATCGTGATCCAAATATGTCCCCAGTGCGTTCCCTATTTTAATGAATGCTTCCTCGGACCAATATTGAATCGGAAGCCCCGGCAGGCGAACCCATATTGGTCCAGCCCCAATCTGCTCCCGTTCCGGATCAAATAGAGGGCTCCATCTTTTCAGGAGTACCGGAGCCATCTCTATATGCCAGTATTGCGCCAATACGGTGTTTGTGTGCTCCTCTTTTGCGAAATGGATGGAGAACCAGCCTCTGGGGAGTTCAATTACGTCAGGCAGCTCTGAGAACAATCCGCCCCAGATCTCTTTTGCCCATGCCTTCAGTCTGTCCGCCGAGTATGAACGCCCGCGTACATGCCCTACCAAAGTCGTGCGGGCCAGAGCCATGGTTTCTTCAAAGTTCGATGGGTCGCCGAATTGCACTGTGATGTCTTTCACCGTTTCCCTGACACACTTCGTCTTCTTGGATCTCGGAGCAGTAGGATGATCAGAGAGCGGATTTGTGCCCTCAGCCCTGGGGGAGCGGTTGATGGCCTGGGGAATTAGGGCCGGCGTGCTGAAGCTGCCCGATGTCCTAATTTCAGCCGAAGATAGGGGGTTTTGCCCCTGGTCCTTCTCTACCTCGGTAGGGTTTGGGAGCGCCGAGCCAGGTGAAATCCCTTCAGGGTCAGGTGGAGGCGATACAGCCGAAATGGAAGGTCCAGAGAGGCAATTTCTTCGGGGCGAGGTCGGAAAGTCGATGGTGAAATCTTCAGGCGAGAATGATGTAAGGAGAAAGGCGGATCCAGGTGATAATGGCGGAGCTTCAAGTGGAAGCGAGGCGCCGGATGATGGCAGCGGAACCCTAGGTGCAGCCAACTGGTCGGCGGAGATTACGGAATCGGATGCAGGAGGATGATTGGGATAACCGAAAATGTCGAAGTCTTCAAGGGGGTCGGCGGAATAGTCTACTAGCTCGGTCTCCTCGCGGTCCTCCATCCTGGCCAACTGTAGGGTAGACAGGTCGCTGTCAGTAACCGAAAACACCGTAACCCTAGAACCCAAACAGTGCTGTCCGTTTTCGCGCTTCGCCCGATATACTGCGCTCCTGCGGCTAGATTAGCCTAAACCCTTACGGTGACTCCGCGGGACTCCCATCTCTCTGAAACTTCGAACTTATCCCTTCTTTGTATACTGTTCTCCGCTTTGATCACCTTTGATTTGATACCATGTAGAAATTCTCACTGTAGATTAAAGTAATTATGCAATGTACTAAAGAAAAATACTTAATCTACTTCTACAATCAAACTTGTGGAAGCTTAATCAATTTTGAGCAAGATCAAACATAACACATATAACAGAGAAGAAGACTCAATCACACATGAAATATAGAAGAATACTCTGGGGAAAGCCTCAGCCAAAAACCCTGCTATCTGTATTATCATACAAGTGGAAATATCTCAAGATTACACAAAGCTTTAGCTTTCAAGCTATCCAGCTCTCAGTACAATCCCTCACTGGTGCTCATAGACAGAATAGACAACACATATGCCTTTCCCTCTTTCCTCCAAGCCTATTTCCTTGTGCAGTTTTCCCTAGTGCTCCAGCTGTTACCTAGTGCGATAATGATCACACACACTGCTCTTGCCTCTGTAGAAACTGCACAATCCTCAAGGAATGAATTCCTTCTGCATGCAGGAGATATTCTCATAGGAATATTCTTGCAACCGATAGTACACTGTCTCTACCTTTAATCTCAACCAGGTCTTTGTCTGAACTGACATGGATGAGTTATTTATGAGAGAATATTTAGTTATCTGGAGAACATTAGTTGCATGCATGCATGCATTAACTAACTGAACTCACAATTAGTTCCTCCAACTTTTTGGAACTAATTTAACTGGACTTAACTCAGTTAACTGAGATAATTAATTACGACTCAAATACAACTCATCCTTATCTCCTTAATTAAGGGATAACTTCCTCAATCAAAGGGATAACTGTTGCATGTCTTCACAAAGACTTCATGTTTGATTTTCACCAACTAATTAACTCAAGATGAATTAATGAATTATTTTTCAAATAGCTAGTGAGACTAAATTCGAATTTTAATTCTCAATTTTAATTCAAGGACAAATTAAAATTGGAATATATCCTGAAATGCTATCTTTAGCAAAGCTATTTTTAGCATTTCTTGTTGCTATTTTCAACAGTTTGGGTTGATATAGGTCTGCAAAATCATCGGTTACTATCTTAGAGTGCTCAATCTAGAAGTGTTTGTGAAATTATTTTTATTTTTTGCCTCATTCCTCGCCCAATGCACTTTTTGATTTGACAGTTGCGCCGCCAGCGCATTTTTTATTAAAACAGTTGCATTGATCCCTTGTTCAACGCCATTTTATCCTTAACAGCCACACTGATCCCTAAGATTAGCAAAAATCTATGGTTTCTCTATCAAACCCCAGTGTGTCTAAGCCCCCGAGGTCCTTTTTTGTCATTCACGACTGAATTTTGTTGATGTTTTGATTGATTACCTCATTTATTAGCAAATTCTTATTCCTTTGAAATTTCAAGTGTTTGAGTGCAATTGGATTGATTTTAGAGTTTATAGGTCGATTGGTTGTCACTTTCTGCTTGTGAGTGTCTTTGTGTCTCTAGTTTGTTGAATGATTAGGTTTGTTCATTTGGTGAAATCACTTGAAACATTGACTTACATTGGTTTTGGTTTGTCTTGTGCAAAGTTGTTTTTCATGTGTATTAAGTCATCTTTCATTTGAAATCCATCTTTGTCATTTATCAAAAATAGATTACATTGTTTTGTTTGCAAATTGAAATGAGTATATTTGCTTATCTATTTGAAAGAGAAAGTGAAAGACATTTTCATTGAGTGATTTTTAATTTGGTGTTACTTTGATTGATGCCTTGTTTGCATTAGGAGTATTTTGAATCAAAATCTTAGTTTTTGCTTTAGTTGAAGCTTAGTTGCATGTGAGCATTTGAAAATAAATAGAACATGATATAATTAAAGTGTATCGTAGTGAAGTGAAGGTCATTTTTTCTTTCAATATATTGCATGTTCATTAGTGAAAGTGAAGTTTATTTTTTCTCTTGCATTTTGCATTTGGAAAAGTTAGTAGAGGCATATTGTTTGATGCATTAATTGCTTGAACTCTCTTCCCTCGTTAGCATAGAATTCATTAAAATGAAAGGTTTCCTTTTTCTCATATAGTTGCATTCTAGGATTCAGGTGACATCATTTGAGCCCAAAATTGAAACATAATTCAAGAAAAACTTTAAAATTTAGTAAATTAACCTAAGGAGTATTTGCAACTTAAAGCAATTTATAGATCTAGGCTAGAGACGTGTTTCGAAATCTATAAACCTAGCAATTGTTGTTAACTTCTTTCATTGTATCTCGGGGGTGAAATCTCGTTCTAGTACTGAAGTATATCAAAGATTCTCCAGTAATATAGGGTGTATCAGAGGCACTCTAGTATGGTAAGTATATCAGGATGCTCTCATTGAATGGTTATGCATTAGACAATGCTAACATGGACCTGTGCTCCCCATATCATTGAGTATATATTGGGAGACCCCACTAGGTTTCTATCTTTTAGCCACATGTAACTGAGTCAACCACCTTTTAACCATGATACACTGAACACAACATTCAGGGAGATCAAACGTCGTACGTTAAGTCCTTAGTTTCAACTAAGGTGTATATAGTGGTTCATGGATACTTGGTAAACCCTCTTGCCTGGCTTACCTCTCTCTTATTTTGTTTTGTTAATTTCTAAAATCGAATAATTGACCGCAGAACAACACCCTTCCTATGGAAACACTACTTAATATATCTTAGGTTGATACCAATGGCCACATTTCCTGAGTCTACCAACCAAGGAAATCCCCCTAATGGGAATCCTAGTCATTTTCCTTATTTTGGAAATGTTTGTGCTCCCTATATGGCAACGTTGTCCCTTCTTGGTTTTACCATTGGTTTTCCAGTTTGGTTATTTTTGGCCTCGTTGATTCCGAGTGTCCAAAATTCTTTTCAATCGAGTTCTCCTCCACCTGATCAACATCAAATTCATGTTGATCCTAAAGTTGACCCCTCACCTTCTTCATCTATTTCTTCACCCTGTTATTCCTCTTCGCCTCGTGAAAGTCTGGATTCTAATAACCAGGAAGCTAAGAAGAAGAAGAAGAGGACGAGGAAGAAGAAGAAAAATAAGCAAGGGGAAACCAAACAACCATTGCTACAGATGCAACTGATGTAGAAAAATCTTCCAATCAACCGTGGAAAGAGATATTCTATTGCATGTTACTTTAAGGGTGACCACCTTCTTAGAAATTGTCTTGGTATTCCCAAAATCTTAGAAGTGTAGTCCACGGGTTCACATCGATCTTTGTCATCAGCCTTTAGAGTTCATTCTGGTGACAAACCCTCAACTAGTAACAATAAAGATCATGGGAAAAGGGAAAATTCAAAGTTCCCTGTAAGTTGTGTGAAGGTAATCATACGATTCACCTTTGTGCTCTTATGGATGAAGCTTCCAGAGAGTTTCAAAACCTTACAACTTCCCAGCCTTGTCTTTCGGTTAGTTATCAGAAGCTTTCCCCTTATCCTTTGCTAGTTGATCAAGTGATTTATCAAAATCCATCTTTGGTCAACCTCTCTCTCTCTAAAATTGAGTCTCATGAGTCCATTCTCAGCCAACCATTGGTTGAGAAAATAGTAGACCTGAATCCACCTTCAATTTACCATACCTTTTTGGTAGAGGGTGAACCTCATACCACTTAGGTTCTTCTAGTGTCTTCAGTTTCGAATGAACTAGAGGGAAATCCTCCTGTTTCTGAGGTGCATGAGAGTAGGTATCCTATTCCCATAGTGTAAGAGGGAATCTCTCACGTTCCTACGACCCCCCCCAAGTAGTTTAGTCACTTCTTTTGATTGGATTCGACTGGCAGGATATCATCTTCCATCTTATGTGCCTTTCCAGAATATAATACAGGTTTACAATATGGCCATACCTAGCACAGTCATAGATGAGGGCACATCTATTAGCATTCTATCCTCAACTGCTTGGCAAGCTTTAGGTTCTCCTCAGCTTGTCCCCTTCAACTAGAATTTGTTAGCTTTTAATAGAGGAACCAATCAATCATTAGGGATCCTTCCTAAGTTGCTTATTACTTTAGAAAGAAATATTGTCTATATAGATGTGATGGTTATCCAAGGCCCTTTAGATATTAATCTACTCCTTGGCCGTGACTACGTTTACCTCATGGGAGCTCTTGTTTCTTATCTTTTTTGTGTGATGTGTTTCCCGCATGAAGGAAGACTTGTGATCATTGATAAACTTACATTCATTGGTTCTGAATCAACTCCCAATCAACCATCATCCCTAAATAGTTGTTATGTGTAAGCAGTATCTCTGTTGCCACAAGTTAATTACGTGGCCACCTGTTCCATGCCCACATCTATTGATTATCTAGTTGGTGATGTAGTACGCCATGTACTGGGGGCATTGGAGCCCAATTTTTCCATTGGATCCTTGGGCCTATATCCCTTCCAGAGTGTTTTTCTCTCATCTGATGAGAACCTCTTGGAAGCCATGGCCTCTTTTGGTTAGTGATCAAGGTCTTTGGAGAAACTTTCCTTGTCTTGTGTCAAGCTCATTAAAAAATGAAACAAGGACGATGAGCAGAGTTCTTGTACTTGTGTCAATCTCGTTAAAAAATGAAACAAGGTGTTATGAGCATGGTTCTTTTCCTGTGTCAAGCTTGTTAAAAAATGAAACAAATTCCCTTCCAATTTGAGTCTTTGATTAGATCTTGTAAAATCTTAGTCGAGTCTTTCACTTGATCTCATAAGTAAACCTTCATTCCATCCACCTGTTAATAACCAGTAGTCTTCTTAGGTGAATGAAATGAAGCTTTGGGGGAAAGTACCTCGAATTGAGTCATTATGATGGGGGAATGAAAATCAATATCAAACATAGTTTTTACATGTTTCAAGCTTGTGTAAAAATGAAACCAATTTCAAGCAGAGTTTCCCATGTTTCAGCTTGTGTAAAAATGAAACCATTTCCACTTTATCTCTCGTAATTGTCTTTTTTATTAGGTTATTTTTTCCATATGAGCCTTGGTTTTTTTCATTCCATCATCACCATCTCTTTGGCCGATCATACACTTTTACTTGGTTGTTTTACCGTTTCCCGAGGAAAATCTACGATGAGTGGTCCTATTAGTCAACCTCTTGACCTTTACACATTTTTAGTAGTTCCATCATGACCATAACTAGTTTCTATCCTCATATACCACTCATTCCTCCAGGAGGAGTCATCTTTCAGCACTTTTCTGACTCTCGAAAAATGAAAATATCGTCGAGTACTTTTCGTTTTGAACTTGTAAAATTAAATGAAAATACGTCTACTCAGTATAAGTTTAACCCTTTTCCGGACTGAGATAGACTATTGTACGAAAAAGGAATACCTTAGTTGAACATGGCTAAGAGGTTCTCTTGAATATTGTTTTCTACCTTTTTGGGTTCAGAGATGATTTTTGGAGTTTTCTTTTCTGCTTCTTTTTAAAACTTTCTAAACATGAAAAATATGTCGAGTTTCCCCTCCATCAGACTTGTAAAACTTAAATGACACAGGACTTGTCACCATGACGAGACCGATTTTCTCCTTCCTAGGGCTCATAAAAATTACTAGGATGGATTCATCCGAAGGGTGAACTTATATAGCAAGCATATGCTATCCCCTTCAAGATTGCGATAAAAAATATATGGGGTACTCACCAAAAATTGTGTGGGAAAAAGTGAAAGTGACCATCTCTTGTATTTTGTAAAGCCAACATGTCACTCTTGAACATGACACTCATCTGTTACTCGTGTCAGGTTTGGGACATCCTCACTTGGTCACTTTCCTTCCTGGGTTTGGGGAATCCATTTTGCCTCTCATATGATCATACCATTCCGTCATCATGACCTATGATCCTATGTTGAGTCAAATTCTACCAAACTCCAGAGTCCTATCGCTGATATGTTCAAGAGAAGTCCTAACTACAATTCTTTACCGCCTATACACTGTCTGATTTTTTGCAACAATTCTGGATCACACTTATCTACTCTAATACATCCTTTTGTTTCGTGTCGATGATGTGGTATTCATTATGAGCCTCCATCGATGGATCACTTCCTATCGACTTCAGCTCATTATCTAAGAAGATGATCTAGAAACTCCCTTCAGTACCTCAGAGCTTGCATGCCTCAATGGAAATTTCTTCGCATTCGAAGATAGGTTTACATCATTGACCTTCAATCAGATGATTCCACAAGTGTTCGACTTCAATTTCACTATTCATAGTTGTGGATTGTATTGATTGTACCTTGAAAGACATTGTCATGATTGGTGGCTTTTCTCGTGCCTCTTAACGATTTACATCATTGACTAGTAATCAAGTGGTTTTCTATCATGTTCGACCTCGACACATCTATTCGCATGTTAGAATTTGTACGTTGATCAAGTCGAGACAGAGCGCAAGACCCTATATTTTGTCTAATGGAGTCCAATTTGTGTGGAGTTATGAGTCATTCATGATTGTACACATGTTTCCTTTGGACTAATGGCTATGACCATACGGAGGATCTTTGCACATGACCCCTTTTATACGGATGGTTGCGTCTATACCGAAGATTCATGTATTACTAGATGCTTATTACTGTATCGTTAGGCATGATCATTAGAGATGTCAGATATGTATATGTATATGCTTGATTTGCAGGTTTCCTAACGACATTTTTCTTGTCCTTGCACTGACTTATAAATCATCTCAGCCATCACTCCCTGTTCCTGCCTTCATGCTTTAGGGGGCATCTGTTACACAATATTTTTTCATATCTCTTGTTCACTTCCCATGCCATATCTCGAAGTGCCAAAAAATTGACTAATGTGTAGGATATACATCATGATATACATACCAAAACGTCCCTGAAGAATCAAAGGAAAACTGCCCTGAATCCATTCTAGAGAAGGTTACCTAAAACCCTAATTTTTGGCATTAGCGCATTTTGCTCCACTGCTTTCCCATGCTGATGGTAGGTTGCTCAATTATACACTCACACTACTAGTGCAGGTTTTCATAGGAAAACCCACACTGAACCTCTTATGGCAGATTTTTCCAAACTGGAGGAGAAGCTTTGCTCACTAGAACCTTCGGGAACAACGAGATGGATATTAGTTGTTGTTGATATGATCGAGCTCTATCATTTGGGCCTCTTGATCTTATCATTATGGGATTTCTCCTTGAGATGTGAACCTTCCTCCCTCTTTTGTGGATCCCTAACTCCCTCTCCCTTCCTATAAATTCACTCCCTTCCATTCCCAAATGGTTGGTCATTGATTGCTACATCCCTATGCTGAGATTATGCTTACATGCTACCCATTCTAGCTTGGAGAAGGAGTGCTTGAAGAGTCTTTTCTTGGACTTGGATATCCACCAAAAGGAGGGCTCTAACATCAAGGCATAGGTTGTATGCTTCTATTTTTATCTTATTAATACATACATCTGATGTTCACTTTCCATAATTTTGTAAATGTTTATGCTATTAGCTTAATGTTCCTTAATCTATTAAGTAGTTTATGTTTTATGTATGCCATATGTTAGCACCTAAATCTGCCTTAGGCTGAAGGAAGGCAAAAATTAGGGTAACCACAAACCACACTCAGTTAGGTAGCTAGCCCTACCAGAGCAGGAGAGGGCTCTCTCCGAGTCACACTCAGTGAATGGATAGGCAAAATGGTCTGAGATGACTTACAATGCGATGTTTACCTTAGGCTAGTAAGTGAAAGAGGATTTTGGAAAAGATTTTTGAAAGTGGCCGAGCTTCTGGGATGTATATGGGACTAGCGCTTAGCAAAGAACAGAGAATTGAGAATGAAGGCACAGATTATTCCATGAGGCAAGGTAGGCGGGAAGCGCAAAAATTTCAACTTAAGGTGACGCGGAATGAAAAGATTGTCGAAGATAGTGAAAAGGGCATGGTCGCATGAATCCTTTTCAACAGAAGAATAACACTGCACATGAAATTTTCCCACAGGCAGAGAAATATAAATTGAATTCTACCTAATCTCACTTAGAAAATTTCATTTAAATGAAACATGAAATGAATTATGAAACATAACAAGATACTTATGGAACATAAGAACACATTTTCTACACTCACAACCACAAGAATCTCATGAAACAGAGCCGCTGCCTTTCATTAACTCTCTGTCAAAAATACACAGTGCAGAAACAGAGTTTCTTTCCCACATTCTCCCAGAAGTTACAAGCGAGCCAACCCTTTGCAAATAACTTGCATACAATATATAGAATGTGTAGAGAAGAGAGGGAATGCCCAGGGGTTGGGAAGTTACTCAAATCATTTCGAAAAGGAGATGGAGAGCCAACCATCAGCTACAGGTGCAACGCTCTCAAGCATGACATTTTGCTGGGGTGACCCTTTGCATTATTTTGCCACTTGGATAGATGCCCATCTGGAGAGAAAACTCTTTAAATGCTGCCTTTGGTGCCAAAAAACCGAAGTGTAGATGACCGGGCCCACTTGGAGAAGTCGCGACCCAAAATTTTGCGAAACGGGAGAAATTTGGCAGTTTTTTCCGCTGTGGGCCGCGCCAAATTCCCTGTGCGTTGCGCCAATTTGGAGCCTGTTTTGGGGCACTTGCAGGCATTCAAAATGTGCCCAAGTGGGCTTGTTGGAAAGCCTGTCTTCTCTACTTTCCAACCCTACTAGAATTTCTAAATTTGAAGATCATTTTCCCCTCCAAAACTTCATTCTCCCAAGACTGCTTTCTGTGTGTCCAAAAAGTGGCAGAGAGGCCATTTTTGGGTGTTTTTTGACCTTTAGGAGACCCAAAACTTGTCAAAATTTCTTGCCCAGACACTAGTAGATGTATTTTTTGATGCTGAATCCAAATATGCAAGTGGTTCCTCTATTGGAGTGCTAGAATTTTAGCGTCGCGCCAGTGGCGCAGCGCACAGGGAGAAATTTCCTGTTTTGTGCTCAAAAATTTTCCCTGTGACCAAAATTTGCCCAATTTTTTTGGAATTTAGGCTGGAGGGTCCCTATGAAGTGCTTTGTTGTGCCAAGGAAGCCTCAGCCAAGATTCGAAGCCGATCTTGCTCCTTTGCCTCCTTTGCCTCTTTTGCTTCTTTTGCCTCTTTTCTCGCTTTGCTTAATTTTGCCTTTAGGCTCCTGATTCTTGCCTTGGAACTCATGTTGCGGGCCTGGTAATGATAATTCATGCACCTTAGCATGTCTTTCTCCCTATTTGCTTTGTCCAATAGCCTCTCCAAATGCATGTTGACCCTCTCAAGGTTGGACTCCCGGTCTTCATTGATTTCTTGCTCCAAAGAGGTGAGCGGAACCCTTCTTCTTTGAGTAGCATGGCGTTGCTCACGGATGTTCTGCAGCTCCATGATCATCTGTTGGTCCTCAAGCTATTTGTTTCTCCACTCCAGGTAGTTCATGTTCCACTTGGCCCTTTCTATATCAATGGTCAAGTCTTCAATCTCTGATTGCTGCTCCTTGATGATCTCTATAAGCTCCTCATTGGTGGGTTCTGCATCGGTCTCATCATCCTGGAGGAGAACAAACTCGGTCTCTTGCTCACCTGATGGCCCCTCCTCCTGCACTGGCTCCTTGCCCTTACCTTGCTCCTGTGATGCTGATGGCGGAAGCGAGGCCCCTTCCACCCTGGGTGGAGATAACACTCGCTTTGCTGCTGCAAACAATGGTCTGGTGCCTTTCGGATAGCCTCTCTGATATGTGATGAAAACTGGCATGGTGGCAGTCTCATGACTCTCAAACTGATGTGAAGGACTTCCCATATCAGGCTCAAACTGATATGAAGGACCTCCCACCTCCTGCCTCTGATATCACCGGTGGAGCGCTGAAGAAATCACGGGAAATGAAGTCCTCCCAAGCAATACCCTCCAATCCCAACTGATGGTCCACTAAAATCCGGATGAGAGAAAAATGATAGACACTGTTTAGCTGTTGTCGTGGGGTCTTGTGCTGCATGAATTTTTTCATCTTCTCAATGTTGTTGCAGATGAAAAATGGTAGGCTCATCATCTTCACCCTGGTGAAGTGCATGAGTAAGCGGATATGATAGGCATAAAGACGAGAAAACCTCCCCTCGCAACTGAAATATTTCATGATCAATCTCATGAATGGGGCATACTCATCCCTCAAAAATCCGAATGGAAAAACCCTGGTGAGCTGGCTCAAGCAGCTGTTCTTGATGTAAGGCTCATAGTGATGCCTCTCCACCTTCTTTTTCTTATGCCACTGCTCCCCAACGTTAGGTATCCTTGTTGCCACTGATACAGCCTCCGGTGTCAAGGTGAAAGTGACCCTAGCCAGGACAGATTGGCCTCCCTGTAGATGAAGTGAAAAAAGGCGGGCCAACTCATGATGTACTCTGACATTTGCCACCCTTTGGAAAAATTCATAACATGCCAAGTGCTGGAAACAAGACATGGCAAGTGGGCATGCCTGTAGCTCTGTGAGGGTGTTGGGCTCGTCTCTGAGATGTCTGCCACTTCGGTGATGTCTCCTATGGGCCCTCACTCCTGAAGATGTGTCACTGTGTGTATCCCCCTCATAATCTGATGAATTTTCTGATGCCATCACTGCTGCTTGTACCCTGAGTTTAGTGCTACCCTCTGAATCCAATGAAACTGATGAATGCTATGAAAATCTGTCACCAAGGGGACAATAAAATAGGGGAGTGTTAGGAGGGGAATGATGAAAAGGGGAATAGGGGTTTAAATGAGAAATTTATCAGGGATTTGGGAGTGCTTGGGGTATGGTTTTGATGGGGTAGGGTTTGGGATATTTTGATCTATAAGAATAAAGGGGTAAAAATGGATATGATTACAATGTAGCTAGGGTAACTATTAGGAAAACTTGCTCCAGAAGAATTTAGCTGATAGAGATAGGATGGGAGCATATTTAGCAATCATGTTACTGTAGCAAAACCCTAGCTCTTTGCCCTTCTTTGTGTCATTTTTGTGTTTGCTTAATAAAAAATTGCCTTTGATTTCATAGTCATCAAAACATATTTTTCTTTGAGTTTAAGGATCAATGTTGAAAGGATCTATGGCCACCTCTGCAAATTTGAGAGCCATTTATGAAAATTTGGGAGATTCGGTGCCTTTTTAGGCTCATAGGCCTATGCGCCGTGCGCTTTGCCCAATGCACCGCGCACCAGGTATGCGCCGTGCGCTTTGCCCAATGCACCGCGCGCCAGGTATGCGCCGTGCCAGTGCAGTGTTAACACTGTGGCCGGGCTCCCAGTGCGCCGTGCGCCCTGAGTGCGCCGCGCCACCTTGTGTGTGCGCCGCGCACTGTCAAACGACATTCCTTTGCTTGGAAAAATAGGGGAGAGGGCTTTAGGGCGTTTTTGGGTGTTTTCTTTAGGAGGCAAGGTGGAATAGAGGTGACTATGACGAGGAGTGAGGGGACAAGGGGGAGGGGAAACAAAACCTTGGTGGTGTCTTCGAATTTGCAACCCCGTTTATCATTTGCTTTGATGAGTATTTTCATGGATGGCCAAGTGTGCTTCGGATACCCTTTAACATCTTAGGAACACCAACCATTAACCAAATTTACAGAGAAGGGGTTTCATTAGAGTCTACCTCTTGCTTGCTAGCCTTCAACTGGGATATAGAACGGATTTGCAAGTGTTTTTGAGCTCCCTGCCCCTGTGCGTCGCGCGCTAAGCCCAGTGCGCCGCGCGCCCTAAGTGCGTCGCGCCTTTGTCAATTTTTCACTATGGGTTGGCTACCGATGCATTGCACCCTCTGTGTGCGTCGCGCGCCCTGGTGTATGCACCGCGCCACCTAGAAATCTGCCCTCCTTACTCGAATTCCTCCTCCTTAGCTCTCTTTTCTTCAACAATGCCTCTCTCAAGCTTTTCCTTATCACAATGACTTAGTTTTGGGTCAAAACAAATATATATAGTCTTTGACAGAGTTGGGTTCGATTTTTTCTTCTTTGAAAACCCACTTTATAATGTTTAAGTTTTGCACTTTTTATTGACTTTAAAACACTCTGCTTTTTCCCTTTTTCTTTGAAACTTTGGCTCTCATGATAAAATTTTCGGCATTTCTTTGCAGGGACTATGTGACTAGGCCTCTGGCTTTGAAATCCATGACTGCATATGAAAATGTCAACTGTCGATTTTGGAAAATTTTGTCATAGTTGACCTTGTTTGAATTTTCTTCAAAACAGAGTTTTGAAGAAGAGTCGATGTCTCTTCAGGTGATGATGAAGCTTTATGAACTGTAGCTGTATAAGGTCTCCTTCTGGCCTGCATGGCTCGTTCTGGACATGTTTTTCAAAGACCACATTGATGATTTCCTAGACCCAACAATAAAAATGACTTTGTCCTGTAATATGGCCAGACCTTGACTATCATGAAATTTCAGTGATTATGTACAAAGACCTAAACCAGCAGGGGCCAGAGATGAGGGAAAATGACCATCATGACTATCTCCGTCAGATCACGGCATGTCCCTAGCGAAATGCAGCTGAGTGGATGGAGTGGGACACCTAAAATTGAAATGCACAAAGAGCTTTGATCTCTGACGGAGGGCTGACCAGATTGACTCTAACATTGGCTCCAATGGGGGATGGTAGCTCCTTGGAGGTGCCAAGAACAGAAGATCTCTGGAGGAGCTAGACAGTGCATTTTTGTCCATTGGGCTATGGAGTCATCATTTTGATAAACAGCACAAGACTCTGACTTATTTATCAAACTAGAATAACCAAGAAATTGACTCAAACTTGACAATTGGAATAACTCAAAAACTAACTTTACACACTGAAACCAAACTGAAATAAAAATGGTATTTACAATGACAGTGGAAGCAACGTTAATAGATCAACAATGATACCACTTGAGCAGCTGACCATTGATCGGCCCTCCAGGACAGTCTTCCCCATTCATTTCTTTCAGAAGAAAGGCATTTTGGCGTCTATATGCTGCGATTTTGAAAGGACCTTTCCACAGATTTTCGAACTTTCCGTGCTTGCCTTTCTCTTCATTCCTTGCATCCCACTTCAGCACCACATCATCCAACTGAAATTTATCTACTTTTTCTTTTTTGTCATAGATTTTCTTTATCTTCTCCTGTAACTTGGATGTGTTTTTGAAAACTTCCTCTCTTGTTTGCTGCAAGTGGATCATTTGATTCAGCCTTCTCTGCATGGGATCTTCCTCACTGCCGGCCTCCTGAAGAAGTTTGACCACCGGGGCAGCAAGGGAAGCGGGAAATACTGTGTCCACACCATAAACCAGCTCAAACGGTGACATACCAATAGACTTTTTCTGACTGATTCAATCTACTCAAAGTGCATGGACCAGCCTCTTGTTCTAGCTCTTCTTATTTATTTCCAGCAGCTTCTTGATGATGTTGACCAAAGATTTATTCGAAAGATTCCACCAATCCATTGCCTTGTGGATGATAAGTAGTTGAATGACCCAAAATTATGTGATATCTATGACAAAATTCTACCATCCTTTTCGATTTAAAGGCTGCTGCATTATCAATGATTATTTTGTTTGGACAACCAAAGTGAGACAAGATGTTATTTTCGAGAAATGAGATGACTACCGTGTCCGTCGCTTGTCTGGTAGGTGCTGCCTCAATGCATTTTGTGAAGTAGTCCATCGCTGTAAGGATCCACCTATGCTGTTCGGAAGAGGCACGATTAATTTCCCCAATGAAATCCAACTGCCACTGCTGGAATGGAGCGCTCACTTCGATAGGCTTGAGTGGCAAAGGCTGTAGTTTCTGTTTTCCTTCGAAAATTTGACACTTATGACAGCGCTTTACCATCTTATGCACATCAGCAAACAAAGTAGGCCAGTAGTACCCCACTCTCAATATTTTGTTAGCTGTTGACTTCCAGAAAAGATGTCCACCACACTCTCCTCTGTGGAAGTCCTCCATGACTTTCTTTGCCTCCTCTTCCACCAGAAAATTTAACAAAATGCCACCGGGATCTTTCCAATACAGTGTAGAATTCAAGACACAAAACTTGGCAGCCTTCAATTTAAGTGTTCTCGCTTTGTTTCTAGCCATGCTGGGCTGTGGTGATAGATTTTTCAGCACATATATTATATCAGAATACCATGGGGACAAAGCAAACATTTCGGATACCTGAACTGAAGTTCCTTCATCATTCTCATCGGACATGGCAGCGATCAAATTTATGTCCAATGCATGCAAATTTGACTCAGCCATTAGCTTCACCAATCCCTGTCCTTTGACCAACTTTGTAGGCTTTATCTCCACATCGCATTCTAGCAAAGCTGTGATCCATTTGCCTCTTCTCCCTTCCGGATCGGTCTGCACTAAAACATCTTTCACGGCAGTGTTAGGAACATAGGCCAGAATGTGAGAATGTAAGATATACACCCGGAAATCCTTCAGCGCCTTCACCAATGCCAGGGATTGCTTCTCAATGATGTTGTACTTCAAAGCTGCATCCCTTATAGCCCTGTTGAAGAATGCAATGGGTCTTTCATGATCATCCCTTTTCTGCAACAATACCGCTGCCATAGTGTGCTCAGAAGCAAATGAAAACAATATGAAATCTTGAGTGTAATTCAGGCTGACTAGAACTGGAGCTGAAGAGAGGGCCAATTTGACCAAGTTGAAAGATTTTACAGCCTCATCTGTCCATTTCACCTGGCTGTCCTTCTTAAGCATGTTGGTCATTTCTTTCAAATGTTCCGCAAGATTAGGCACAAAGCGACGCAGAAAATTCATCTTACCATTGAATGACTGTATCTCCTTTTTATTCCTAGGCAGATCGATTTGTTGAATTGCTTGGACACGTGCTGGCTCTATGCAGATGCCATCTTTTGAAATGATATGCCCAAGTAATTTTCCTTCCTCCATGGCGAAAAATCTCTTCTTAGGATTCAACGATAAACCATATTTCCTACATTTTTGAAAGACAATTTTTAGGTGATGCATGTGCTCTTCATCAGATTTTGAAAACACCGTCAAGTCATCCAAGTAAACCACCAAAAACACATCCTTCTCATTTGCAAACGCCAAGTCCATTGCACGCTGAAATGTGGCACCTGCATTCTTTAAACTAAATGGCATTTTGGCATAGTGAAATGTTCCCCATGGAGTTGTGAATGTTGTCTTATGCCTATCATCTTCACGGACTGAAATTTGGTTATATCCGGAATAACCATCAAGCAGGGACATACAAGATGCCCCCACTACTCGCTGAAGTATATGGTCCATCTTGGGCAACGGATAGTTGTACTTCAATGAGACCTTGTTTAGATTTCTAAAATCGATGCATAGGCGAATCTCACCGGTATTCTTTCGTATAGGCACTAATTTAGATATCCAATTTGAAAATCTGATAGGCACAATGATACCTGAATTGTACAACCTATTTACCTCTTTTTCGATGGATGGTAGCAACTTTGGATTGATCCTTCTCAGCTTTTGTCTAAATGGTTTTTGATTGGGCTTGATGTGTATGGTGTGCTGAATGATGTTCGTATCATAGGTCTTTAAATAAGAATAATCCCAAGCAAATACATCTGCAAATGAAGCCATCAGACTGATATATTTGTCCTTGATCTTTGGCGGTAGTGTCTTGGACAATTTTACCAATTTTGGATTTGCTGTTGTATCTATGTTGAGTTCTTCTACACATTTCTTCGTGGGCTGCAAAGTTGGCTTGCGGGCTACATCATCCTGATCAAAAAGTTCTTCTAGGGGTATCAAGCCTTTAGGAATGATGTTGTTCTTCAACTGCAATACGTCCATTTGATTGATTTGTACTTCTTCTATACCATTCCCTTTGTTCTCATCGTTTTCCAAATCAATTAAGGTTTCTTTGAACTTACCTTTGTTGAGCAGAAAATCGTTAATCTCCTCATCATCTTGGAACACTTGCCAATGTCGCTGATTGTCTGGAATGGTTAGATGGTGCTTGACATGGATTTCAATTTATTGCTGGAGTTCATGGGGATCTTCAAGCTACTCGCTGCCTTGGCAAGAGCATCAACAATACTATTTTGTATTCATGGCACACATGTCAAGGTGTATTCGGAAAATAGCTTCAAGATGTCCAAAACTGCATTAAGATAGGCCCGCATCCTAGGATGTTTTGCTTGATACTCACCTCTGACGTGTTTTATCACCAACTCAGAATTGCCATATACTGAAATCCTCTTTTCATTCATCTTTCTAAGAATCTTCAGGACCGCAATCAGAGCTTCATATTCAGCTTCATTATTGGAACATTCGAAGGCTAGCTTGTAGGAGCAAACTCTCACGCTGTTAGGCACTTTGTTTGGGGCAGAGAAAGGACTGCGTACCCAAATACCAATACCAGCTCCATCATTCCCTACTGCTCCATCAAAATCCATGGTCCATAAGCATTCTTCTTTCTCTTGCAAGTGTTGTTGGGAAAAGTATCCAATACGGAATGACCCTATCCCACTCTAAGGGTGATAGTACCTCAGCAACAATCAAAGCAAAGCTATTCGAGATTACTTCTTTATGAGATGTAAGAGAGGGGAGAAAGAGATCCACTAACCGTTGTCTTCCGCTAATGATTGATCCAATCTTCTCTCTTTGCTGCTTGCTCCCAACTCCTTGCTCTTTCACTGGCCCAGCAACACCAAGATCCTGCAAAATAACAAGAGAGGGAAACTACAAGAAGCATACATTCATAATTGATTCAAGGATTAGAATAAATCAAATACACAAGTATAACAACACACCATTGAAACACATGCATATAGAAGAACCTCAAATGCTTTATTAATGGAAGAAGTAAAGTTCAGGAAGTAATACAACCATAAAAGGCCCAATCCAGCATCACCTCCCAGCAGAAAGAAATCTCCTCTTCACCTCCTTCAAGCAAATCACCCAATAGTTCTATACTCAAACCAACAACACTTCCTTACATTCACAAGATTCCAGCCTCCATAGACCTCATGAGAGAGCTCTATATATAGGAGATTTGGAGAAAGGATGAGTCAGCTTGTAGCTGGCATGAAGCTGACTAGTGTCCTCTCCCACTTCAGTTATTCTTCAGTTCTTGAGTCCACTTGGAGGTTCTTGCTTCCACTTGGAGATCTAGACCCTCTTACTCATCACAAGTCGAATTCCCTGATCCAAGTGTCATTTTGGAAGCTTCCTGGGCATTGACACCTTGAAGAATGACTGTGCCACTTGTCCCAACTCGCCCAGCGCAGGTAGCCTTCCTTGCAGTTGACATTCAGCGCAGGTAGACAGTGTAGCTCTTGACATTCAGCGCAAATGCTCAGTGGAGCAGTTGACATGATCCAGAATTAGCTTGTTTTTGAGTGTTTTCAGGTGGAGAACTGATATTTAGTGCTGTGGTTTGCTGACCTTGTTCCTCTAGGGGTAGGAACAACATGTTTAGGGACTTTGGATCCCTTAGATTATTGACATTTCATGCTTCATGCTGTAAGGCACAAAAATGTCTATAACAGTTGCCCCCTAAAGTATGAGGTCGTTTATCGGGTGAAATGCTTTATCAGGAGGATCCGAAGTTCATTCAATCGCTGAGAAGTGACCTGTAATAAAATACAATGCAATACATTATTTTTCATTCTGCTTTCATGATCTAGCTGAGGCGGGCATTCCCATGCTCAGCTTTATAAATTCATTTTGGTACATATAACAGACGATCGTCTGATGGTAGACTGATAATTCTCTGCCGAAATTATGATCCTTTGAGTAGAATGATCATCTGCTGCAATGATGTACATATCAAATGTCTTTATATTTCCTGAATATATATCGCAGCCCGGATGGATGAAACTAGATCCGGGGTCTTCAAACTCGTTCGATCTTCACTCTAAGTACAAGTCGATCCATGTGAGAATTGCGCTGAAGTCGAACATGGAAAGACATCGCTTGATTACCGGTCAATAATGTAAACCGTTAACAAGCGCGAGAGGAATCACCGATAATGATAATGACCCTCAAGGTATTGCAGTACAATTCACGTGGTGTGAATAAAGGACTTGGCGTCGAACACCACGCAAAATCTTCTGGTCGAAGGTCATTGATGTATACCTGTCGCCGGAAGTGAGAAACTTGCCATTGAGGCATGCAAGCTTCAAAGTACTGAGGGGGGTGTTCCTAGATCAACTTCTTGGATAAAGAGCTGAAGTCGACAAGAAGCGATCCGTCAAAAGAGGGCCTTAATGAATCCCACATCAGTGACACGGAACGGAGCTAATGATTTTAGTGGAGGTGAAAACAATCTGTGAGATATGATTCAGGGTGGCGATCATGGGTGGATGAAGGATAATGGATGGCAGTGGATGGGACACGGTTGACTCTTTCTGAACAACATCTCTTGAACATATAATGACATTGATGCGATGGATCGGTAGCATTACCCCAAATGTGGATGGTTTGGCGAAGACCATGGTGATGAGACCGGTGAATGAAACAACCCAACCCGATGTGATACGGAGGAAAAGTGTCATGTTCAAGAGCGACTTGCTACCATTAAAGCTTTGAGATTCTCCCAATTTTTCCCCAGCCATTTCTGACCAGTACCTCTTTATTTTTGTCAAGCTTGAGGAGGATAACATATGCTTGTTCTATAACCTGCCCTTCGGGCAAGCCCATCGCTATGTTTTAATGAGCCTAGCGATAGGGAAACTCGTTCTCGTCTAAAGACAAGTTTGTCGCTATTTAATCATTTTAACAAGTCTAATGACAAGGAAAACTCGGTCCTTTTCATTTTTAGAGAGTCTGAAAAGGTACAGAAAGTTAACTCCAAAATTCCTTTTTCGTCATCTAATCCCTTAAGTCCGAAAAAGTATAAAACAATACAGAAGGGATGAGTTTTCGATAACTTTAACGAGCCGAATAAAACAAGCGCTCGACCTTTTTGTGTAATAATCCCTCAGGTCCAAAAAGATTAAAATCTAGAGGAGGGATAGCTCTTCCGGTCCTTTTAACGAGCTGGAAGGCCAAAACTCGGCAAACTTTTCATATTTTGCGAGTCAGATGAAAGAGCTCAACGAAGACTCGTCTTTTGAGGAACGAGTGATAAACAGGGATAGCAGTAGATTCCAGGTACAGGTTGGAATTTTCCAATCACGGCAGTGTCACAAGGATGGCTAAGTGAAATCACTCTTCGCAGCTGTTCCTCAAAATAGGTAAACAATCATATGGAGGTGAACGATTGGCCAAATGGAATGGAGGTGGCAGGTGCAAACACGACCAAGGCTTTTTATGGCTAATAAATTTACGATCACAATGGTTATTTACCGGGGTATGTTCATTTTTTAATGAGCTTGAATGCTCAATCTTATGTTTATTTTTTAACGAGCATGAACTATGTGCTAAAACTGCTCGGATCTCGCTTTTCTATTTTTTAACGAGCATAAATTCCGCGGTAAAACTGCTCGATATACCAGTCATAAGATAAGAAATGTCTCCTGTGAGATCTCTATTTTTTATAGAGCTTCATCTTCACTAAGCTTTGCTCCCTCTCATCCTTTCTTTATGAAAGTTCGGAAACGGCTAATCCTAAAAACAGATAAATAACTGCTCTTAGCTTGCACTCCAAAAGGTTTGCATGCCCCCAGGTATAAAGTACAATTTCAAGGCTGCCCCTCCTCTCCCCCACTTCTGCTTTTCTTTGGGTGTTCACAGCTACTTGTCGTCTTGCTAGTCTAATGTTAACAATACTTGTCTTCTCGTTATTTTTTAACGGGTCTTATGCGGTACTTGTCTTCCCGTCAGCCCAACTTTTAACAGATCTTTTGCAAGATCGCAAGAGAACAACTACTTGCGACAAGAGAGCAGCTACTTGCGACAAGAGAAGAACACTACTCAAAGACAAAACATATGTGTTATTGAGGGAGGCTTGCCTCTTTCTGGTTACCCAAAGATTGTTTTGTTAACACCATCAAACGAAAACATTTCCTCGGCACTGTCTACCGAAGTAGACAATGGTGAATGACCTTTGTCAAACAAGTAACCTTAACAAAAGAATCCTATTCTAGAACAACCCCTCTTCCATCCACGGACGGGGTACGGACTAGTCATATTCTCTCGCGGAAATCCTACCTTATACCCAAGGTTTCCTCTGCCCGAAGCAGACCAGGATGCATGCCCCCTGGGTTCCAGTCCCATCTTTCCGAATCACTCGCACTCATCGGGAAGGAGGACTGGGGGTGGAGACATTTCTTGAGTGAATAGACCATTAAGGGTTGGTATGTGACTATTTGCGATGCGTGATCCCGGAAATGAAAGTTGGTCTACGAGCTTGACCATTCTTCCTTCGTGTGGAAAACACATTACTCTAAAGAGTGAGGAGACTATAGCTCCCATGCAATATATATAGTCTCGTCCAAGGAGTAGGTTATAATCCAAGGGTCCTCGAACGACCATCACGTTCATTTGAACGGTCTTCCCTTTCAATGTAACAGGCACATTGGGAAGGATCCCTAATGGTCGACTGGTTCCTTTATCAAAACCCGAGAGATTTCTTATCTCAGGCAAAAGCGCCGAGGAACCCAGTGCTTTCCAAGCAATAGAGGAAAGGATACTCACAGATTCCCCTTCATCAATGATAGTTCCAGCCATTATCATTCTATAAATTTGGACTATGATTCTGAATGGTATACTGGCTGGCAACCGGGGTCTACCTAGTTGGTTCCAATCAAAGGACACAACCAGGTTGCTTGGTGGTGGGACCGAATACACGGCCGGATATGACCCTGACGATGTTCCTTCCTGCGATAAAGGAATGGGCGCATTGCCCTGACGCTCATCAGAGTCTGTGTTGATGAAAAGAATCCGGATGGTGTCATCCTTATTCTCTTCAGTGAGGGTGTCATTTGAAGATGAATCTTCAGTGACGGTGTCATTTGAGGATGAAACCTCTGAAGGAAGAACCGGGTCAACTGCCGTTTCGACCTTTGGACTTTCGTCCGGTCTGGATTCAGTAGGTTCATTCTCAATGACTGACACTTCAGCTGACCACTTGAGTGGGCCAGCTGTATTTTCAACCAACGAAGGACTTGGCACGAGTTTTTTGTATCCAGGAGGAAGTCTCAGCGGTGAAACCGGGCGATCTTCCAAAACTCTCTTCGCTTCGTCTAAGAAGGGACAACGGTGGATGGCGTGAACGCCTTCACACAGTCTGCAGGGGGATCTTGCTCCCCTTCTTTGTCTTGAACCTTCACTTTCGCTGGTTGACGGTAAGCATTCAACATGGCTATCAGAGGTTGATGCTCCCGAACTGTGCAAACGAGGGGACCAGTCCCTTAGTATCCGGGGAATACAGGGACAATCTCTATGGAAGTGGTCTCCTCTACATATGACACATGGCGATTTAGGCCCGGTCTGTGCTGTGTGTGGATTTTTGTCAGATGTCTTTTTCTTGCCCCCAGTCGCCTTAGGCTCCTTCTTCTTCTTCTCTTTCTTCTTCTTCTCCTTCTTCTCCATGGGAGCTTGGCTTTTGCCGGCTCTACCTTGCGAAGATGAAGGATTGGAGGAAGAGTTATAGGAAGTAGAAGGCTGGTGGGCAGTTCTAGACTCATCTAACTGTTGACTCGACTGTTCAGGAACCATGGTGTTCTGAACTACATTGGTTGAGAATAGCCAAATAGGCAGGCCAATTGTCAGTCCTGGAAGCGACAGTGTGGCCATGTGGGGCGCACCAACTTCTCCCCAAGAGGAGAAAGGACTAGGATTTCCATCATGTGGAATTCCTTGGTTGGGGCGTTCCATGTTCTCAACCTACAGATCAACGCAGGAATAGGAGGTGATTATGTTCCGTTTAAAATAAATTTTATAACGACGCTTTAGACACAACTTGCTTTTTCACTTTTTAAGAGTCGAGAAAAAGCTAAAGATGACTCTAGTCTCCTTCGATGTTTTAACGAGCCCGAAGTGACAAATGCTCGGATGGACTTTTTCAGTTATAGAGTTTGAAAAAGGCCAAAAGAAACTGCTCTGGAGATCTAGGCAGAGGGTGTGCCAAACCTTTCGCAAAACCACAGAATACGTTTTATGGTACGAGTGGTCGATCTTCGTGAATGCTGTGTTCACTGCATTGCGATCAGTAGGGCGGCCGACACGGTTTCCTATGGATAAAGGCTTTGTTCCTATAGGGGTCTCCCAATATATACACGACGGTACGTGCGAGCACAAGTCCGTATTGATACTTATCGCTTCACCGTGGAGGAATCACCCAACCACTCAACGCTAAGATATCACGTTTAACGACGCCGGAACACGTCTCTAGCTTAGACCTCTATGTGTTTGCGTTATGTTTCAATGCGTTGTTATGTAAATTCAATTTATTTTAAGGTTGATCTTGTTTAGCAGTTTGCCTTTATGGATCACCACGAGATGTATAGTAACACTCCTAAATGCAGTCTAAGATGATAAGCAAGCTTTTCAATCTTTCAACTTTGAAAATCTTAACTACTGAGGGAAAAGAAAGACAACATCTTTTCACACAGATCATAGAGCACACACTAATGCACTTTTTCCTAAATCAGCATGCAAGCTGTCATAATGCACATGCACAATGTAGGTATTTCTTTTCTCTTTCTTAATGTTGGTGTAATACAAAAAGAAAGCTGTTGTATAACTTTGAATTCAATTTCAAGTGAAAGCAAACAAGCTTGTCCAAAATCAAAAGACACCTTAAGATTTACTTGTTTCGACACTATAAATATATAAATTCAAACCATATGACGAAAGCAAAAGTTCAATCAGCTATGAACAGCAAATAAACTAACTCTTAAGATCAAAACGACACTTATAACAGGTCTAGATCTAAGAGGCCACAACAAGACTAGTTCACTTTCGTTATGGGAAACTGTAAATGATATAAGAAATACATAAAGAACAAACACAGTTTCTTTATACAACCGAGGCGGAATAGTGGCAAGGAAAGTTGGTTTCAGATAGGTACATTGACTGGTAAGTGGCTGCAAAAACAAGGATGAAAACAGGGCAATAAACAGGAGGGAACCCCAGTAGCACTAGGAAAAACTGGTTCAGCGCAGGTAGTACACTGGCAGTTTGACCTTCAGCGCAGGTAGCCCCTTCGGGAACTACGCTGAAATGCAGACTGCCTTCACAGTGCCTGCACTGAAGAGACAAACTTCCGTTTTTCTCAGTTTCCGGGTCACAGATTGCTCAAAAATTCACAGTTTTTGGCCAAATCAGAAGCTATCAGTCAAGTACACACTAAGGGATGAAAAGGAGGATGAAAAGCTATCACTAAGAGCTATTTAGAGTCCTTGTGGATCAGCTCTTCAAATCATAAACTTGCCCAGAAACTGAGCTAGAGTAGCTGCCCTCTACTTTGCATTTGAAAGATCCAAATGCAGTTCGATTCGGTACTCCCTGTGTTTATGAAATGAATAGCAAAAACACAAACAACCAACAAGATACGATCCCCAGCGGAGTCGCCAATTTGTTGTTGGGAAAAGTATCCAATACGGAATGACCCTATCCCACTCTAAGGGTGATAGTACCTCAGCAACAATCAAAGCAAAGCTATTCGAGATTACTTCTTTATGAGATGTAAGAGAGGGGAGAAAGAGATCCACTAACCGTTGTCTTCCGCTAATGATTGATCCAATCTTCTCTCTTTGCTGCTTGCTCCCAGCTCCTTGCTCTTTCACTGGCCCAGCAACACCAAGATCCTGCAAAATAACAAGAGAGGGAAACTACAAGAAGCATACATTCATAATTGATTCAAGGATTAGAATAAATCAAATACACAAGTATAACAACACACCATTGAAACACATGCATATAGAAGAACCTCAAATGCTTTATTAATGGAAGAAGTAAAGTTCAGGAAGTAATACAACCATAAAAGGCCCAATCCAGCATCACCTCCCAGCAGAAAGAAATCTCCTCTTCACCTCCTTCAAGCAAATCACCCAATAGTTCTATACTCAAACCAACAACACTTCCTTACATTCACAAGATTCCAGCCTCCATAGACCTCATGAGAGAGCTCTATATATAGGAGATTTGGAGAAAGGATGAGTCAGCTTGTAGCTGGCATGAAGCTGACTAGTGTCCTCTCCCACTTCAGTTATTCTTCAGTTCTTGAGTCCACTTGGAGGTTCTTGCTTCCACTTGGAGATCTAGACCCTCTTACTCATCACAAGTCGAATTCCCTGATCCAAGTGTCATTTTGGAAGCTTCCTGGGCATTGACACCTTGAAGAATGACTGTGCCACTTGTCCCAACTCGCCCAGCGCAGGTAGCCTTCCTTGCAGTTGACATTCAGCGCAGGTAGACAGTGTAGCTCTTGACATTCAGCGCAGATGCTCAGTGGAGCAGTTGACATGATCCAGAATTAGCTTGTTTTTGAGTGTTTTCAGGTGGAGAACTGATATTTAGTGCTGTGGTTTGCTGACCTTGTTCCTCTAGGGGTAGGAACAACATGTTTAGGGACTTTGGATCCCTTAGATTATTGACATTTCATGCTTCATGCTGTAAGGCACAAAAATGTCTATAACAACAAGTGCTGAAAATCTTTTTGTTGTCCATTGTTTGTTTGTTGTCCATTGTTTTCAACTGATTGCCCAATCTTTTGTTGCTTTTCTTGTCTTTCTTTCTTCAAAATCTCTCTAAAATTTTCTGTTATCTTTGGAATGTCGTCTGATTCTACTATCTGACTATCTATTTCATTTAAACTATCTGAAAACAAAACAAAAGACTCTAAATCTGTATGTACATAGTTTATAGGATGATTTATTGGTTTCTCCTTGCTTGTGATCATATACTTCATTTTTTGTTCCCGATATAATTTCCTCATTTGTCCAAACACCGGGATTGTTGCATAGGAGAAATCCAGCTGTAGTGTCCCCTTCAATTTCGCGACCCAAGATCTGGAAAGAAGCATGCCAAACCTTGGAGGAATTTCTGCTACCACTACGTCCATCAGAACATTTTTCATAGGAAGCTGATCCAAACTCACAACTAAGTTTTTGATGAGCCCTATGCACCTTACTCTGCTAGAGTCAAATGAATAGAGATCATGATATTGGCGGGTGATGTCCAGACCAAGCTTATCCATGATAGCCTTGGGCATGAGATTGTGAGAGACTCCGAAATTGAACATGGCATTGTGTAGCACAAAGTCATGCAATCGTAAACTGATATAGAAGGATGGCGCCTCGCTCTCAGGAGACTCACCGTTTGTCGCTGGCCCAAAAATCATTTTAGGCTGATCATCTTCCACGTTTACCATGTCAGACATTGCGTCCAAATTTAACATCTTAGAAATCTTTCCTCTGTAACCGCTGTTCTTCATGATTTCAGTCAAAGGGATGGATACCTTTAGCTTAGAAATCTCATTCTCTAGGCTGAAAGCATGAGTTATTTCTACCTCTTTGATTGGGATCTCTTTCCTTTCCTTCTCTTTTGAGATGGCTGGTTTCTATGATTGTTCTACTAACTTTGATTTGCTACTCTCTGGAACAACCGCCTCCTTTCCCTTTCTTTGCGTAGCTGATGTATCATTCTTTGTTGTTTCATCCTCCTTCTTTTTCTGATTTGGTTTGGCCGATACATCTCTGTTTCTAAGGGAATATCGCTGCTGTTGTGTGGAAAAAGCATTCATATACCCCCTTTGATATTCTTCTGACTCTTCTTCCAACACGGTTTCGTTAGCTAGAATAAAATCGGTGTCTTGGTGTGTAGCTGAATTCACTGCACATTCTTCTTCTTCGGTGATGTAAGTAGGTAGCTCATATGGAGTAAAAAGATGGTTTTCCTCGCCTATTACATTCCCATCCTCACCTGATTCCGGTCCATGCACGAAATTCTGCTGCAAAGGTGTTTGTATCGGCTGTTGTGCTGCTTGCTCTTGAGTCCGTTGATCTCTTTGTCTTATCCTATATTGTGGCTGTTGTTGGCCACGAAAGTTAGGATTCCTAACTTGTGGCTCTAGCTTGTCAAGTTTTACTCTCTCAAGCATTTGTTCTACCTTTTTGAGCAGTTGATCCATTGAAGAATATTCTTCTTTCACTGTGGTTTTCTTCTCCGCTTTCGCTCTTGCTCTTTTGGATAACAGATTTGCCTCAACACTGACCGCAATTTTCTGCATGTCTTCCATTGTAGCCGGTTCTCTCTCTCTCAATTGGTACACCATATCAGCATCAAAACCAACTTACTCAGCCTTTCAAATCCTAAGCTCATCATCCGGAAGCTTAGAATTCTTGTGAAACAAGGGGATTTGATTTTCGACTGGTTCCCCAGTATGGTCGCCACTATGTTAGCACCTAAATCTGCCTTAGGCTGAAGGAAGGAAAAAATTAGGGTAACCACAAACCACGCTCAGTCTGGTAGCTAGCCCTATCAGAGCAGGAGAGGGCTCTCTCCGAGTCACACTCAGCGAATGGATAGGCAAAATGGTCTGAGATGACTTACAATGCGATGTTTACCTTAGGCTAGTAAGTGAAAGAGGATTTTGGAAAAGATTTTTGAAAGTGGCCGAGCTTCTGGGATGTATATGGGACTGGCGTTTAGCAAAGAACAAAGAATTGAGAATGAAGGCACATATTATTCCGTGAGGTAAGGTAGGCGAGAAGCATAGCAATTTCAACTTAAGGTGACATGGAATGGAAAGATTGCCGAAGATAGTGAAAAGGGCATGGTCGCATGAATCCTTTTCAACACAAGAATAACACTGCACATGAAATTTTCCCACAGGAAGAGAAATATAAATTGAATTCTACCTAATATCACTTAGAAAATTTCACTGAAATGAAACATGAAATGAATTATGAAACATAACAAGATACGTATGGAACATAAGAACACATTTGCTACACTCACAACCACAAGAATCTGATGAAACAGAGCTGCTGCCTTTCATTAACTCTTTGTCAAATATACACAGTGCAGAAACAGAGTTTCTTTCCCACAGTCTCCCAGAAGTTACAAGCCAGCCAACCCTTTGCAAATAACTTGCATACAATATATAGAATGCGTAGAGAAGAGAGGGAATGCCCAGGGGTTGGGAAGTTACTCAAATCATTTCGAAAAGGAGATGGAGAGCCAACCATCAGCTACAGATGCAGCGCTCTCAAGCATGAAATTTGGTTGGGGTGACCCTTTGCATTCTTTTTCCACTTGGATAGATGCCCACTTGGAGAAGTTGCGACCCGAATTTTCGCGAAACGGGAGAAATTTGGCAGTTTTTTCCCCTGTGCGCCGCGCCAAATTCCCTGTGCGTTGCGCCACTTTAGAGCCTGTTTTGGGGCACTTGTAGGTGTCCAAAATGTGCCCAAGTGGGCTTTTTGGAAATCCTGTCTTGTCTATTTTCCAACCCAACTGCAATTTCTGAATTTGAAGCTCATTTGCCCCTCCAAAACTTCATTCTCCCAAGATTGCTTTCTGTATGTCCAAAAAGTGGCAGAGAGGCCATTTTTGGGTGTTTTTGACCTTTAGGAGACCCAAAACTTGTCAAAATTTCTTGCTCGAACACCAGTAGATGTATTTTTCAATGATGAATCCAAATATGCAAGCGGTTCCTCGATTGGAGTGCTAGAATTTTAGCGTCGCGGCAGTGGCATGACGCACAGGGAGAAATTTCCTGTTTTGTGCTAAAAAATTTTGCCTGTGACCAAAATTTGCCCAAATTTTTTGGAATTTGGGCTGGAGGTTCCTATGAAGTGGTTTTCTGTGCCAAGGAAGCCTCAACCAAGATTCGAAGCTGATCTTTCTCCTTTGCCTCCTTTGCCTCTTTTTCCTCTTTTCTCGTTTGCTTAATTTTCCCTTTAGGCTCCTCATTCTTGCCTTGGAACTCATGTTGTGAGCTTGGTAGTGATAAGTCTTGCGCCTCATCATGTCTTTCTCCCTATTTGCTTTGTCCAACAGCCTCTCCAAATGCTTGTTGACCCTCTCAAGGTTGGACTCCCCGTCTTCATTGATTTCTTGCTCCAAAGAGGTGAGCGGAACCCTTCTTCTTTGAGCAGCTTGGTGTTGCTCACGGATGTTCTGCAACTCCATGATCGTCTGTTGGTCCTCAAGTTGTTTGTTTCTTCACTCCAGGTAGTTCATGTTCCACTTGGCCCTTTCTAGATCAATGGTCAAGTCTTCAATCTCTGATTGCTGCTCCTTGATGATCTCTATAAGCTCCTCATTGGTGGGTTCTGCATCGGTCTCATCATCCTGGAGGAGAACAAACTCGATCTCTTGCTCACCTGATGGCCACTCATCCTGCACTGGCTCCTTGCCCTTACCCTACTCCTATGATGCTGATGGTGGAAGCGAGGCCCCTTCCACCCCGGGTGGAGATAACACTCGCTTTGCTACTGCAAACAATGGTCTGGTGCCTTTCGGATAGCCTCTTTGATATGTGATGAAAACTGGCATGGTGGGAGTCTCATGACTCTGAAACTGATGTGAAGGACTTCCCATCTCAGGCTCAAATTGATATGAAGGACCTCCCACCTCATGTTCTGCCTCTGATATCACCGGTGGAGCGCTGAAGAAATCACGGGAAATGAAGTCCTCCCAAGCAATACCCTCCAATCCCAACTGATGGTCCACTAAAATCCGGATGAGAGAAAAATGATAGACACTGTTTAGCTGCTGTCGTGGGGTCTTGCGCTGCATGAAGTTTTTCATCTTCTCAATGTTGTTGTAGATGAAAAATGGGAGGCTCATCATCTTCACCCTGGTGAAGTGCATGTGCAAGTGGATGTGATAGGGATAAAGGCGAGAAAATCTCCACTCGCAACTGAAATATTTCATGATCAATCTCATGAGTGGGGCATACTCATCCCTCAAAAATCTGAATGGAAAAACCCTGGTGAGCTGGCTCAAGCAGCTGTTCTTGATGTAAGGTTCATAGTGATGCCTCTCCACCTTCTTTTTCTTATGCCACTGCTCCCCAACATTAGGTATCCCTGTTGCCACTGATATAGCCTCTAGTGTCAAGGTGAAAGTGACCCCAGCTAGGACAGATTGGCCTCCCTGTAGATGAAGTACAAAAAGGTGGGCCAACTCATGATGTACTCTGACATTTGCCACCCTTTGGCAAAATTCATAACATGCCAAGTGCTGGAAACAAGACATGGCAAGTGGGAATGCCTGTAGCTCTGTGAGGGTGTTGGGCTCATCTCTGAGATGTCTGCCACTCCGGTGATGACTCCTATGGGCCCTCTCTCCTGAAGATGTGTCACTGTGTGTATCCCCCTCATAATCTGATGAATTTTCTGATGCCATCATTGCTGCTTGTACCCTGAGTTTAGTGCTGCCCTCTGAATCCAATGAAACTGATGAATGCTCTGAAAATTTTTCACCAAGGGGACAATAAAATAGGGGAGTGTTAGGAGGGGAATGATGAAAAAGGGAATAGGGGTTTAAAGGAGAAATTTATCAGGGATTTGGGAGTGCTTGGGGTATGGTTTTGATGGGGTAGGGTTTGGGATATTTTGATCTATAAGAATAAAGGGGGCAAAAATGGATATGATTACAATGTAGCTAGGGTAACTATTAGGAAAACTTGCTCCAGGAGAATTTAGCTGATAGAGATAGGATAGGAGCATATTTAACAATCATGTTACTGTAGCAAAACCCTAGCTCTTTGCCCTTCTTTGTGTCATTTTTGTGTTTGCTTAGTAAAAATTTGCCTTTGATTTCATAGTCATCAAAACATATTTTTCTTTGATTTTAAGGATCAATGTTGAAAGGATTTATGGCCACCTCTGCAAATTTGAGAACCATTTATGAAAATTTGGGAGATTCGGTGCTTTTTTAGGCTCACAGGCCTGTGTTCCACGTGCTTTGCCCAGTGCGCCGCGCACCAGGTATGCGCCGCGCCAGTGTAGTGTTAACACTGTGGTCGGGCTCCCAGTGCACCGTGCGCGCTGAGTGCGCTGCGCCACCTTGTGTGTGTGCCTCACACTGTCAAACGACATTCCTTTGCTTGGAAAAACAAGGGAGAGGGCTTTAGGGTGTTTTTGGGTGTTTTCTTTAGGAGGCAAGGTGGAATAGAGGTGACTATGACGAGGAGTGAGGGGACAAGGGGGAGGGGAAACAAAACCTTGGTGGTGTCTTCGAATTTGCAACCCCGTTTATCATTTGCTTTGATGAGTATTTTCATGGATGGCCAAGCGTGCTTCGGATACCCTTCAACATCTTAGGAACACCAACCATTGACCAAATTTACAGAGAAGGGGTTTCATTAGAGCCTACCTCTTGCTTGCTAGCCTTCAACCGGGATATAGAACGGATTTGCAAGTGTTTTTGAGCTCCGTGGCCCTATGTGTCGCGCGCTAAGCCCAGTGCGCCGCGTGCCCTGAGTGCGTCGCGCCTTTGTTGATTTTTCACTGTGGGTTGGTTGCCAGTGCGTCGCGCGTCCGTGTGCGTCGCGTGCCCTGGTGTATGTGCCACGCCACCTAGAAATCTGCCCTGCTTATTCAAATTCCTCCTCCTCAGCTCTCTTTTCTTCAACAATGCCTCTCTCAAGCTTTTCCTTATCACAATGAATTAGTTTTGGGTCAAAACAAATATATATAGGCTTTGAGAGAGTTGGGTTCGATTTTTTCTTCTTTGAAAACCCACTTTATAATGTTTAAGTTTTGCACTTTTTATTGACTTTAAAACACTCTGTTTTTTCCCTTTTTCTTTGAAATTTTGGCTCTCATGATAAAATTTTCAGCATTTCTTTGCGAGGACTGTGTGACTGGGCCTCTGGCTTTGAAATCCATGACTGCATCTGAAAATGTCAATTATCGGTTTTTGGAAAATTTTGTCATAGTTGACCTTGTTTGACTTTTCTTCAAAATAGAGTTTTGAAGAAGAGTCGATGTCTCTTCAAGTGATGATGAAGCTTTCTGAACTGTAGCTGTATAAGGTATCATTCTGGCCTGCATGGCTCATTCTGGACATGTTTTTCAAAGACCACATTGATGATTTCCTAGACCCAACAATAAAAATGACTCTGTCCTGTAATATGGCCAGACCTTGACTATCATGAAATTTCAGTGATTATGTATAAAGACCTGAACCAACAGGGGCCAGAGATGAGGGAAAATGACCATCATGACTATCTCTGTCATATCACGGCATGTCCCTAGCGAAATGTAGCTGAGTGGATGGAGCGGGACACCTAAAATTGAAATGCACAAAGAGCTTTGATCTCTGACGGACGACTGACCAGACTGACTTTAACACCATATATGCTCTTGTATCTTACATAGTACTTTGATCTTCCTTGGAGGTATATGGATGTGAAGAACAACTAAGGAGCGAGGCCTGGAGCTAAATATTCAAAGCCACCCCTAAGGATCAAGCGATTAGCATCAGAATTAGATAAGTTTATCGTTCCTTTTTCATTTGTCAAACATAAATAGGTAAGTGTATGTTAGTTTTTTTATTTTTTTGCTAGACCCACTCATTGGGCTAGAGGGATTGCCTCTATCCTCAGAGGGGATTTTCCTTGACAACAATCAACTCATGGGACCATTTTGACCGATGGGACCTAATTTGGCAAAACTGAGTCTAAAATATTCTAGGAGCATTTTAAGGCATTAAACAATGTTTTGTTGGGGTAAAAATTTGGTGTATTAGCACACATTTTCTTGTTATTGTACACATAGATATCTTTCCAACGATGCAAGAAGCACGTTAATTAAAGTCCATTTGACCTTCTTGTTTTCACCACCATGGTTTGAGAGGATGTCGCATCAACCCCCCATTATTCATGGAAAAATGGGCTAGCCACGTGATTATGATGTAAAAGATTCTAGAAGAGTCTATTTGTAACTGTGGTTAAGAGTTGATGTAGTCAAACTTAGCCACTAGTAGGTTATCGGGCTGTGTTATAACTAGGCCACTAAGAGGAAGATGCATTCCATTCTTTCGAGTGAATTTGTTCCATAGCTGAGAAAAAATAGCCAAGAGGGATAAGAGGTAGAGCACACACAAAGGATTTATGCACTGTAACATCCCATAGGCCACATGCCATACTTGTTTGTACTTGCAACCATATTTCCAGACACAGAAAGAGAGCGGAGCGGCCTCACCTTCTAGTTAGGTTCTCTCCTGAAGTAGTTTCCCATAGCATATCTTATATCTTATGTGTGTGTGAGAGATTTTATTTTGTCATTCTCTATTTTTTGCATAATTTCCATTCATATGCATGCACTAATTACAGTAAAATCTACAGATCTAGAAAGTTAACAAAATTGTTATAGTGTAGAATTTCATATTTTTAATATAATATTATTAGATCTGTTGTGACGAAGTGTCCAATGGATTATCCATGATAGTTTACAAATTAGGGAGGCCCCCACCTAACAGTTGAGCCTACGAAGACTTTCTCGAAAGAACTTAAAGTAGCACACATAGGGAGGCATTAGGCTGACTAAGCGTCAAGCCAACATGGTGAAGAGAAGCAATGAGCGGAGACCAATGGAATGGTAGTCGGGCTAACATGGAAGCATAAAATGATTAAATTATATTGTTTTTATTTAAAATTTAACAAAGGAAATGGTCACGAAACATAAGCCCCAATACCCTTTTCTCTCTCCTCTCTGACAGCCACGTGGAAAAACTTTATTGGTCTGTGATGATGTCAACATGATCTTAGTACAGAGGACATGTGGGAAGCAGATTCAATTTTTTAAGGTACCGTAGTGGGACAAATCTGTGTGACATGTGTCACTGCTTCGAAGGTGCTACATGGAATTTATGATATAAGCATGATGTCACCTCGAAGACCTTATCTTGGAAAGGTTGATACAATGTGCAAAGGAGGAGGCTCTGAGCTGAATATGCACCGGGCAGACACAATAGGCGTCAGAGACAAATCATCCTGACAATATTGTGATTAGTCCACGAGCACAATAGTGGTATCCACCAGGATAACTCATCTTGGTTGCTTGACCTCAGAAGAAATTTAATGGGCACAATGGAGAGGCACTTGACTGACTAGGCATCGAGCACATGTAGCATTGACAGTTAGTCTGACCTACTCATTATTTGGTGTGTAGGAAATGTAGGCGGACCTACAAGAACATGTCATCCCAGAGGCTTGACCCTGGAAGAACTCTTAAGATTGAAAAGGAGGAACTTCCAGGTTGAAAATACTTAGGGACACGACGATGGTATAGTCAGGCAGTGGTGACCAATAGGAGAAGACGACAAGAAGAGCCAGACTTACTCAACGACCCAAAACATTTTTTCAAAGGCGCATTGGAGGATTAAGTGCTTTGGGCATGAGAGTGCTAGGACATGGTCTCATGCGGGCATTGGAACCAAGAGTACAAATGAGTTTATGGTGCAAAGTAAATCCCTCAGGGATTAAGGTGAAAAGGGACCCAACAAAGTATTATATGCACATTTTTTAATAAGGCGTATGGGCCCAATGATATATATATATATATATATATATATATATATATATATATATATATATATATATTGCAACTCTTTGTCTTATGATTTAAGGCCTTGGATGAATGAGTCAGCAACATAGTTTAAAGCCCTTTAGGGCTAAAACAAAGTGATTATGAGCCAGGCGTAGAACCTAAAGCATGAATGGATCAAAAGCTAAATTTTGTTGTTTATGCCATATATAACAAAGCCCTAAAAATAATTAAACACAAAGGAATGAATGAGTTGGAAGTTTCAATGGAGGTGTTATCACCAAAATAAGACCCTAATAGATTGCTCATCAAGTCAATCTCAGTGTAACTATTTCAAACCAATCTTTTGGCTGAGGCTTAGCCTCCTCAGCCTGAGAGGGCTCTCTCAAGGGTTAATGATATTGATTAAAGATATATATAGATGGCTAACTCTATGGTTTGTGATTTTATATGTTTACAGGTTGAAAGATAGAGACTTGCTACCATTGGGCTATGGAGTCAGTGACAGAGATAAAGATAACAAAAACTGAGGCTTGCATATACTTCAATGAAAGAGTAACACATTCAGGAAAGTCTCAATAACTTGAAGTTCATAGAAGTCAGAGCATGTGGGCATGAATTCTGAATAATGATACATCAAGGTATTCAAAAGGAAAATATTAAAAGTGATTCATCAAAGTTTAATACTTAAAGGAAGTTAGAGCATTAATAACCATGAATTCTGAGTAATAAGTATTTAAACATTGAAGAAAAACATCCAAAGATAGGACCCAAGAACTCAATTCACCATAGTTTAACACTTAAAGGAAGTCAGAGCATGTTCCTCCATGAATTCTGAGTAATAAGTGTTAAGACTATGGAAGTAAAACATTTCAAAGATAAAGATAAAGCTCACTGAAGTACACTAAGAATCTCAACTTTAGAAAAGTTAAATTGCCTCTGTATATATCAGTCCTTTCCTAGCATTTACATAAAAATGGACAAAAATGTATAACTGGTTGAATAATAGATTAGCAAACATCTATTGGGCCATGGAGTCAAAGTAGTCTTCAACAAAAGATCATAATCAGCTAAACATGGAAGTCAAGGCACTTGGTGTTTAGGTTTAGAAGAGAAAGAGTAACATAGTGAATAAACACAGTCTACAAGCATGTGAAGGAAGTTAGAGAATTTTCCAATGAATTGTAAGTAACACATGCTCATATCACTGCAAACAAGTAATTGGAAAAGTCCATAGAAACATCTAACACATAAACCCCTTGTGAACCTTGAGTAGTAAAACTGATCTTTGTATTAAGTTGAAAAACACACAGTCTGCTCCTATAACACAACTTCTTTTGCTAATACAAATGCCAACCCCCCTTGAGGAATTCGACCTCATGCTTTATATATAGTCTTTACAACCTTGGATTCTATGATCCATCTTTAGGAGAATTCAAATTTGACACCTATCTACTCATAAAACAAAGTCTTAATTACAAGATGACAATTAACTATCTTTTAGGAGTCCTAATACAAATAGGAGTGAAACTCCTAAAACATGTTTCAAAAACCTTATCTAAGACTTAAATACATTATTTTATAGCTGATAATCCATGTATTTGACCTTTATGATGCATCCAAAATTGTTACCAACCCTACTGATCCATGACCTAATTGTCCAGAAACTATCTTTGAACAACATGTGTAAAAGTGGAAAATTCTGATTTCTGAAAATATGGCTTCAAAGAAAACCTTCTTCCTCTCAACTAGTAACACTTTTGAGGAAAGTGAGAGAGGTTATTATAGCTGGAAATTTTATGAAGAGAAACCGCTTTCATAATCCTAAAATACTTTTTCATTTGGCCAGAAACGGATCATGAAGTGAACTACTAAAACCAGAAAACAAAGGTTTTCTCTCAATGACTTTCAGCAGTTTTGTAGCGCAAGTTGAGTCATCAATTTTTCCCATCTCATAATGAATTTAAAGAAACTGAGAGAGGTTTTTGTATTTAAGTATGTTAGGAATAAAAACCTTTTTCATTTTCTCAGTAACCCCCTTGGAAGTTGACTACTAAAAATAGAAAAAAGTGCTAAAAGTTCACCTTCAGCAGTTTCGTAGCGCGCTACGAAACTGCTGTGTATGCTCTTTTTTCAACACAGTTTTCAAAATGGTTAAAGATATGGGTTCTAAACAATATGTGATACTTCTAGGACGTGGAAAAAGGCTGATTTAACTTTATTTGGATATGAAAATGAGACTCTTAACCTATCACCTACCCATTATCAAGACAAATGACCTTTAGACCTCCTTGAAATCATGACCAAAAGCAGAGTTGACACAATGATGTTTTGAGAATTTTTGGGTGATAATAGTGGCTCCACTAGGGATAGTGTGCCCCAGTGGTACACTAAGAACCGGTATATCCAATGATGCTATCCATCATTTAGAATAAAACTCTGAAATTTTTCCAAACTTCTCCTCAAGATTTAATGGCCTTCACCTTGGGCTCAAGCTTGATGATCACCGCAGAAGAAACAACTCTGTATCCACTGAAAATATGCTCAGTCAACTTTGAGCTTATTCACTCCTACCTACCCTATCAGCTGCAATCTCCATTTGTAGCTCAAGGAACATGAAACTTCGAATGAAGCCAGTCATTGATCTGATCTGACACTTGAATCTCTTGACTGTGCTTGAAGCAAAAATAAACATGATACTGAAATAATCGAGGCAGCATGAGATGTAACTGATCTTCAAGATGAGAATATAACTGGAAATCTGAACAGTAAATCTTTTCCATGTAATCAGCTGTAGGGTAAAAAAAAACATGATAAGTTTGATGATTCTCATAACATTCTAGTTGTTCAAACTGATCTTCAAAACAGTGTATTCTTCCTCAATCACAAAATAGAAAGGAAGAAACACCCTCTCTTTGTGTTCTGCCATAGAAAGCTTTTGAAAATAATGATCATGATCATGAAGGCTATATGATTGAATTTGACCTTGTAAACCTTCAATGCCTTTCTCAATGTTCTTAGCAACTTCGTCCAAAAAATTCATCTTATCTTCTGTCTTGCACTCAAGTGTTTTTAGATAAGAAGATAAGGACAAAGAAAATTTTTCATATATTTCTTCATTAGTATGATCATCATTCCATTGTTTGAAACCTTGAATTGAAGGAGAGTTTGCCACCAACTCTGTTCTGTCTATCCATTTCTCCAAAAACATAAGCCAAAAGTCTGCAAATGACTTAATAGATCTGACAGGAAAACTTTGTAGGTTTTAACCCTGTACAGAAATTACCTGCATACGAATTCTTAAACAAAGAAAATAAATAATGCGAGAGCATAACCCATAAAACATATATGCACAGAGATTTTTCCCTGGATCCCAAAACCGGGACTACCAGCTGTTGTTGGGAAAAGTATCCAATACGGAATGACCCTATCCCACTCTAAGGGTGATAGTACCTCAGCAACAATCGAAGCAAAGCTATCTAAGATTTCTTCTTTATGAAAGTAAAATAGGGGAGAAAGAGATCCACTAACCGATGTCTTTCGCTAATGGTTGATCCAATCTTCTCTCCTTGCTACTTGCTCCCAGCTCCTTGCTCTTTCACTGGCCCAGCTGCACCAAGATCCTGCAAAATGGCAAGAGAGGGAAACTACAAGAAGCATACATTCATAATTGATTCAAGGATTAGAATAAATCAAATACACAAGTATAACAATACATCATTGAAACATATGCATATAGAAGAACCTCAAATGCTTTATTAATGGAAGAAGTAAAGTTCAGGAAGTGATACAACCATAAAAGGCCCAATCCAGCATCACCTTCCCAGCAGAAAGAAATCTCCTCTTCACCTCCTTCAAAGCAAATCACCCAATAGTTCTAAACTCAAACCAACAGCACTTCCTTACATTCACAAGATTCCAGCCTCCCTAGACCTCATGAGAGAGCTCTATATATAGGAGTTTTGGAGAAAGGATGAGTCAGCTTGAGAGCTGACTAGTGTCCTCTCCCACTTCAGTTATTCTTCAGTTCTTGAGTCCACTTGGAGGTTCTTACTTCCACTTGGAGATCTAGACCCTCTTACTCATCACCAGTCGAATTCCCTGATCCAAGTGTCATTTTGGAAGCTTCCTGGGCATTGACACCTTGAGGAATGACTGTGCCACATGTCCCAACTCGCCCAGCGCAGGTAGCCTTCTTTGCAGTTGACATTCAGCGCAGGTAGACAGTGGAGCAGTTGACATTCAGCGCAGATGCTCAGTGGAGCAGTTGACATGATCCATAATTGCCTTGTTTTTGAGTGTTTTCAGGTGGAGAACTGCTATTCAGTGCTGTGGTTTGCTGACCTTGTTCCTCTAGGGGTAGGAACAACATGTTTAGGGACTTTGGATCCCTTAGATTATGGAAATTTCATGCTTCATGCTGTAAGGCACAAAAATGTCTATAACAGTTGCCCCCTAAAGTATGAGGTCGTTTATCGAGTGAAATGCTTTATCAGGAGGATTCGAAGTTCATTCAATCGCTGAGAGGTGACCTGTAATAAAATACAATACAATACATTATTTTTCATTCTGCTTTCATGATCTAGCTGAGGCGGGCATTCCCATGCTCAGCTTTATAAATTCATTTTGGTACATAGAACAGACGATCGTCTGATGGTAGACTGATAATTCTCTGCTGAAATTATCATCCTTTGAGTAGGATGATCATCTGCTGCAATGATGTACATATCAAATGTCTTTATATTTCCTGAATATATATCGCAGCCCGGATGGATGAAACTAGATCCGGGGTCTTCAAACTCATTCGATCTTCACTCTAAGTACAAGTCGATCCATGTGAGAATTGCGCTGAAGTCGAACATGGAAAGACATCGCTTGATTACCGGTCAATGATGTAAACCATTAACAAGCGCGAGAGGAATCACCGATAATGATAATGACCCTCAAGGTACTGCAGTACAATTCACGTGGTGTGAATATAGGACTTGGCGTCGAACACCACGCAAAGTCTTCTGGTCGAAGGTCATTGATGTATACCTGTCGCCGGAAGTGAGAAACTTGCCATTGAGGCATTCAAGCTTCAAAGTACTGAGGGGGTTGTTCCTAGATCAACTTCTTGGATAATGAGCTGAAGTCGACAAGAAGCGATCCGTCAAAGGAGGGCCTTAATGAATCCCACATCAGTGACACGGAACAGAGCTAATGATTTTAGTGGAGGTGAAAACAATCTGTGACATATGATTCAGGGTGGCGGTCATGAATGGATGAAGGATAATGTATGGCAGTGGATGGGACATGGTTGACTCTTTCTGAACAACATCTCTTGAACATATAACGACACTGATGTGATGGATCGGTAGCATTACCCCAAATG
Source organism: Pinus tabuliformis (assembly GCA_031772625.1). Classification (NCBI taxonomy): domain Eukaryota; kingdom Viridiplantae; phylum Streptophyta; class Pinopsida; order Pinales; family Pinaceae; genus Pinus; species Pinus tabuliformis. The sequence continues at coordinate 919,514,985 of CM062818.1, read as the reverse complement.
GATGGTTTGGCGAGACCATGGTGATGAGACCGGTGAATGAAACAACCCAACCCGATGTGGTACGGAGGAAAAGTGTCATGTTCAAGAGCGACTTGCTACCATTAAAGCTTTGAGGTTCTCCCAATTTTTCCCCAGTCATTTCTGACCAGTACCTCTTTATTTTTGTCAAGCTTGAGGAGGATAACATATGCTTGTTCTATAGCCTGCCCTTCGGGCAAGCCCATCGCTATGTTTTAACGAGCTTAGCGATAGGGAAACTCGTTCTCGTCTAAAGACAAGTTTGTCGCTATTTAATCATTTTAACGAGTCTAACGACAAGGAAAACTCGGTCCTTTTCATTTTTAGAGAGTCTGAAAAGGTACAGAAAGTTAACTCCAAAATTCCTTTTTCGTCATCTAATCCCTTAAGTCCGAAAAAGTATAAAACAATACAGAAGGGATGAGTTTTCGATAACTTTAACGAGCCGAATAAAACAAGCGCTCGACCTTTTTGTGCAATAATCCCTCAGGTCCAAAAAGATTAAAATCTAGAGGAGGGATAGCTCTTCCGATCACTTTAACGAGCTGGAAGGCCAAAACTCGGCAAACTTTTCATATTTTACGAGTCAGATGAAAAGAGCTTAAAGAAGACTCGTCTTTTGAGGAACGAGTGATAAACAGGGATAGCAACTGATTCCAGGTACAGGTTGGAATTTTCCAATCACGGCAGTGTGACAAGGATGGCTAGGTGAAATCACTCTTCGCAGCTGTTCCTCAAAATGGGTAAACAATCATATGGAGGTGAACGATCGGCCAAATGACGGTGGAGGTGGCAGGTGCAAAACATGACCAAGGCTTTTATGGCTGATAAATTTACGATCACAGCGGTTATTTACCAGGATAGGTTCATTTTTTATTTAAAAATGAGCTTAAACACTGGAGGAAACATTGCTCACTGCTTTTATTTATTTTTTAACGAGCATGAAGACCGTGTTAAAACTGCTCGGATCTTGCGTTTATTTTTTAACGAGCATGAACTTTATGCTAAAACTGCTCTAAATACCAGTCATAAGATAAGAAATGTCCTCTGTGAGATCTCTATTTTTTAAGGAGTTTCATCTTCACTAAGATTTACTCCATATCCTTTCTTTATGCAAGTTCGGAAACGACTAATCAAAAAAATAGATAAATAACCGCTCTTTGCTTGCACTCCAAAAGGTTTGCATGCCCCCAGGTATAAAATACAATTTCAAGGCTACCCCTCCTCCTTCCCACCTCTGTTTTTCTTTGGGTGTTCACAACTACTTGTCGTCTTGCCAGTCTAATGTTAACGATACTTGTCTTCTCGTTATTTTTAACGGGTCTTACGCGATACTTGTCTTCTCGTCAGCCCAACTTTTAACAGATCTTTTGCAAGATCGCAAGAGAACAGCTACTTGCGACAAGAGAGCAGCTACTTGCGACAAGAGAAGAACACTACTCAAAGACAAAACATTTGTGTTATTGAGGGAGGCTTGCCTCTTTCTGGTTACCCAAAGATTGTTTCGTTAACTTCTTCAAACAAAAACATTTCCTCGGCACTGTCTACCGAAATAGACAAGGGTGAATGACTCTTGTCAAACACGTAACTTTGACAAAAGAATCCTATCCTAGAACAACCCCTCTTCCATCCACGGACGGGGTACGGACTAGTCATATTCTCTCATGGAAATTCTACTTTATACCCAAGGTTTTCTCTGCCCGAAGCAGACCAGGATGCATGCCCCCTGGGTTCCAGTCCCATCTTTCCGAATCACTCGCACTCATCGGGAAGGAGGACTAGGGGTGGAGACATTTCTTGATTGAATAGACCATTCAGGGTTGGTATGTGACTATTTGTGATGCGTGATCCCGGAAATGAAAGTTGGCCTATGAGCTTGACCATTCTTCCTTCGTGTGGAAAACACATTACTCTAAAGAGTGAGGAGACTATTGCTCCCATGCAATATATATAGTCTCGTCCAAGGAGTAGGTTATAATCCAAGGGTCCTTGAATGACCATCACGTTCATTTGAACGGTCTTCCCTTTCAATGTAACAGGCACATTGGGGAGGATCCCTAATGGTCGACTGGTTCCTTTATCGAAACCCGAGAGATTCCTTATCTCAGGCAAAAGCGCCGGGGAACCCAGTGCTTTCCAAGCAATAGAGGAAAGGATACTCACAGATGCCCCCTCATCAATGATAGTTCCAGCCATTACCATTCTGTATATTTGGACTATGATTCTGAATGGTATACTGGCTGGCAACCGGGGTCTGCCTAGTTGATTCCAATCAAAGGATACAACCAGGTTGCTTGGTGGTGGGACCGAATATACGGCCGGATATGACCCTGACGATGTTCCTTCCTGCGATAAAGGAATGGTCGCATTGCCCTGATGCTCATCAGAGTCTGTGTTGATGAAAAGAATCTGGATGGTGTCATCCTTATTCTCTTCAGTGAGGGTGTCATTTGAAGATGAGTCTTCAGTGACGATGTCATTTGAAGATGAAACTTTTGAAGGGAGAACCGGGTCAACTGCCGTTTCAACCTTTGGACTTTCGTCCGGTCTGGATTCAGTAGGTTCATTTTCAGTGACTGACGCTTCAGCCGACCACTTGAGCGGGCCAGCTGTATTCTCAACCAACGAAGGACTTGGCACGAGTTTTTTGTATCCAGGAGGAAGTCTCAACGGTGAAACCGGACGATCTTCCAAAACTCTCTTCGCTTCGTCTAAGAAGGGACAACGGTGGATGGCGTGATCGCCTTCACACAGTCTGGAGGGGGATCTTACTCCCCCTCTTTGTCTTGAACCGTCACTTTCGCTGGTTGACGGTAAGCATTCAACATGGCTATCAGAGGTTGATGCTCCCGAATTGTGCAAACGAGGGGACCAGTCCCTTAGTATCCGGGGAATACAGGGACAATCTCTATGGAAGTGGTCTCCTCTACATATGACACATGGCGATTTAGGCCCGGTCTGTGCTGTTTGTGGATTTTTGTCAGATGTCTTTTGCTTGCCCCCAGTCGCCTTAGGCTCCTTCTTCTTCTTCTCTCTCTTCTTCTTCTCCTTCTTCTCCATGGGAGCTTGGCTTTTGCCGGCTCTACCTTGCGAAGACGAGGGATTGGAGGAAGAGTTATAGGAAGTAGAAGGCTGGTGGGCAGCTTTAGACTAATCTAACTGTTGACTCGACTGTTCAGGAACCATGGTGTTCTGAACTACATTGGTTGAGAATAGCCAAATTGGCAGGCCAATTGTCAGTCCTGGAAGCGACAATGTGGCCATGTGGGGCGCACCAACTTCTCCCCAAGAGGAGAAAGGACTAGGATTTCCATCTTGGGGAATTCCTTGGTTGGGGCGTTCCATGTTCTCAACCTACAGATCAACGCAGGAATAGGAGGTGATTATGTTCCGTTTAAAATAAATTTTATAACGACGCTTTAGACACAACTTGCTTTTTCACTTTTTAAGAGTCGAGAAAAAGCTAAAGATGACTCTAGTCTCCTTCGATGTTTTAACGAGCCCGAAGTGACAAATGCTCGGATGGACTTTTCAGTTATAGAGTTTGAAAAAGGCCAAAAGAAACTGCTCTGGAGATCTAGGCAGAGGGTGTGCCAAACCTTTCGCAAAACCACAGAATACGTTTTACGGTACGAGTGGTCGATCTTCGTGAATGCTGTGTTCACTGCATTGCGATCAGTAGGGCGGCCGACACAACTTCCTATGGATAAAGGCTTTGTTCCTATAGGGGTCTCCTAATATATACGCGACGGTACGTGGGAGCACAAGTCCGTATTGATACTTATCGCTTCACCGTGGAGGAATCACCCAACCACTCAACGCTAAGATATCACGTTTAACGACGCCGGAACACGTCTCTAGCTTAGACCTCTATGTGTTTGCTTTATGTTTCAAAGCGTTGTTATGTAAATTCAATTCATTTTAAGTTGATCTTGTTTAGCAGTTTGCCTTTATGGATCACCACGAGATGTATAATACAACTTCCTAAATGCAGTCTAGGATGATAAGCAAGCTTTTCAATCTTTCAACTTTGAAAATCTTAACTACTGAGGGAAAAGAAAGACATCATCTTTTCACACAGATCATAGAGCACACACTAATGCACTTTTCCCTAAATCAACATACAAGCTGTCAAAATGCACATGCACAATGCAGGTATTTCTTTTCTCTTTCTTAATGTTGATGTATTACAAAAAGAAAGTTGTTGTATAATTTTGAATTCAATTTCAAGTGAAAGCAAACAAGCTTTGTCCAAAATCAAAAGACACCTTAAGATTTACTTGTTTCAACACTAGAAATGTATAAATTCAAACCATATGACGAAAGCAAAAGCTCAATCAGCTATGAACAACAAACAAACTAACTCTTAAGACCAAAACGACACTTATCACAGGTCTAGATCTAAGAGGCCACAGCAAGACTAGTTCACTTTCGTTATGGGAAACTGCAAACGATATAATAAATACACAAAGAACAAATACAGTTTCTTTATACAACCGAGGCAGAATAGTGGCAAGGAAAGGTGGTTTCAGATAGGTACATTGACTGATAACAGGCTGCAAAAACAAGGATGAAAACAGGGCAATAAACAGCAGGGAACCCCAGTTGCACAAGGCAAAACTGGTTCAGCGCAGGTAGTACACTGTCAGTTTGACATTCAGCGCAGGTAGCCCCTTCGGGACCTGCGATGAAATGCAGACTGCCTTCACAGTGTCTGCAATGAAGAGAGAAAATCTCGTTTCTCTTGGTTTCCGGGTTACAGATTGCTCAAAAATCCACAGTTTTTGGCCAAATCAAAGGCTATCAATCAAGTACATACTAAAGGGTAATTAGGAGGATGAAAAGCTATCACTAAGAGCTGTTCAGAGTCCTTGTGGATCAGCTCTTCAAATCATAAACATGCCCAGGAACTGAGCTAGAGTAGCTGCCCTCTACTTTGCATTTGAAAGATCCAAATGCAGTTCGATTCGGTACTCCCTGTGTTTAGGAAATGAATAGCAAAAAACACAAACAACCAACAAGATACGATCCCCAGCGGAGTCGCCAATTTGTTGTTGGGAAAAGTATCCAATACGGAATGACCCTATCCCACTCTAAGGGTGATAGTACCTCAGCAACAATCGAAGCAAAGCTATCTAAGATTTCTTCTTTATGAAAGTAAAATAGGGGAGAAAGAGATCCACTAACCGATGTCTTTCGCTAATGGTTGATCCAATCTTCTCTCCTTGCTGCTTGCTCCCAGCTCCTTGCTCTTTCACTGGCCCAGCTGCACCAAGATCCTGCAAAATGGTAAGAGAGGGAAACTACAAGAAGCATACATTCATAATTGATTCAAGGATTAGAATAAATCAAATACACAAGTATAACAATACATCATTGAAACATATGCATATAGAAGAACCTCAAATGCTTTATTAATGGAAGAAGTAAAGTTCAGGAAGTGATACAACCATAAAAAGCCCAATCCAGCATCACCTTCCCAGCAGAAAGAAATCTCCTCTTCACCTCCTTCAAAGCAAATCACCCAATAGTTCTAAACTCAAACCAACAGCACTTCCTTACATTCACAAGATTCCAGCCTCCCTAGACCTCATGAGAGAGCTCTATATATAGGAGTTTTGGAGAAAGGATGAGTCAGCTTGAGAGCTGACTAGTGTCCTCTCCCACTTCAGTTATTCTTCAGTTCTTGAGTCCACTTGGAGGTTCTTACTTCCACTTGGAGATCTAGACCCTCTTACTCATCACCAGTCGAATTCCCTGATCCAAGTGTCATTTTGGAAGCTTCCTGGGCATTGACACCTTGAGGAATGACTGTGCCACATGTCCCAACTCGCCCAGCGCAGGTAGCCTTCTTTGCAGTTGACATTCAGCGCAGGTAGACAGTGGAGCAGTTGACATTCAGCGCAGATGCTCAGTGGAGCAGTTGACATGATCCAGAATTGCCTTGTTTTTGAGTGTTTTCAGGTGGAGAACTGCTATTCAGTGCTGTGGTTTGCTGACCTTGTTCCTCTAGGGGTAGGAGCAACATGTTTAGGGACTTTGGATCCCTTAGATTATGGACATTTCATGCTTCATGCTGTAAGGCACAAAAATGTCTATAACACCAGCTTGATTTTTCATTATTTTCCTTTCAATGTTACAATACATATTTATACATGCCGAAGCATCCAATACCATGGACCGAAAAACCATCGCGTCCAATACCATGTGCGAAAATCATGCACAAAACCATAGGTAGGTTCGCCCAACCTAATATAGGGTCCAAAAAAATTTTTCCCGGGGCGCTGCCCCGGACCCCGTAGAGGGGGGCTACCCGCCCCCCTCAAACCCCCCGGACAGGGGGGGCTGCCGCCCCCCACTGCGCAATGAAGGGGGGCTACCGCCCCCCTCTAACCCCCCGTTTAACTACGTCGATTAGTCGTGAAAAGAATATAACACAACCCAACAATCTCCCACTTGTTGTTTTCTTTCCATAGGGGGCCACAGGAGAGCTTAGTCATTTTTCCAGCCCTGAAACACCCATTGTTTCTATACACCAAGAGAACTTCTCAGAGCTCACAGATTTTGTCAATGCATCTGCAATATTCTTCAAAGTGTCCACCTTTACCAGCAACACCTTTTTGTCTTCTATCATATCCCTCACAAAGTGATACTGAACATCAATGTGCTTTGTCTTTGAATGATAAGCAGGGTTCTTTGCCAAGAAAATTGCACTTTGGCCATCACAGTCTATTCTTATAGCTCCCTGTACTAACCCCATACTTGAACACAATCTCTGCAACCAAACTGTTTCCTTGCTTGCATGAGTGGCTGCCATGTATTCTGCCTCTGTAGTTGATAGTGCCACTACAGATTGTTTCTTACTCATCCAACTAACTGCACCTCCAAATAGGTTAAACACATACCCACTTGTAGATCTTCTCTGATCCAGATCTCCAGCCCAGTCTGCATCAACAAAACCATGAATATCCAACACTCTGTCCAATCCTGGTCTTCCTTGGTAGCACAAACCATAATCACTAGTGCCACGCAAATACCTGAAAACCCGCTTCACTGCTGTCCAGTGCTCCTTCCCAGGTTTTGACATAAACCTGCTCAATACTCCCACTGCATGTGCAATGTCTGGTCTAGTACAGACCATTGCATACATCAGGCTACCGACTGCACTTGCATATGGAACACGAGACATGTCCTCTTCCTCTTCTTGTGTCTTGGGACACTGTTCAGCAGATAACCTCACACCTACAGGAATAGGAACCTTCACCGGTTTACTATCCTGCATATTAAACCTCTGCAGTATTGTCTCGACATACTTCCTCTGGTTTAACCAGAGCTTCCTCTTTGCCCGATCTCTTTTAATTTCCATGCCCAAAATATAGTTTGCAGCACCAAGATCTTTCATGTCAAATTTGGAGGACAATTGGGTCTTCAAATCCTGGATAATTTCTTTGTCATTTCCAACCAACAATATATCATCCACATACAAGACCAGATAAATAACACGGTCACCAATTAATTTAAAATACACACAATGATCTGCTTTGCTTCTGGTGAAGCCAAGTCCCCGTATAAATGTATCAAATTTCTGATACCACATCCTTGGTGACTGTTTTAACCCATACAGAGACTTCTTTAACTTGCATACCAGTTCTTTCTTACCCTTCACCGCAAAGCCTTCAGGTTGCCTCATGTAGATTTCCTCTTCCAAATCCCCGTGAAGAAATGCTGTCTTCACATCCATCTGTTCTACCTCAAAATCAAAAGCAGCAGCAACAGATAAAAGTAATCTAATAGAAGCTACCTTGGCAACAGGAGAAAAAATATCACCAAAATCAATTCCCGGCACCTGGGAATAACCTTTTGCTACCAACCGAGCTTTGTATTTCTCCACCTTTCCTTCTGCATTAGTCTTCTTCTTGAACACCCATTTGCTGGCAATGGGTTTCCTTCCAGCCGGCAACTCTACCAGATCCCAAGCCTCATTTTTGTGCAAAGATGCCATTTCATCAACCATGGCCTCTTTCCAGAGTTTTCCATCCTCTGTATCCACTGCTTCCTTCACAGTTCTGGGATCATCATCGGTAACAGACAAAGCAAAATTTGAACTGAAAGCAGATGGACTATACCTTTCTGGCTACCTTCTTTCTCGACATGATCTTCTCACAGCCGGAGTTTGTGGCTCTTCATCTTCTGATTCCTCCTCTGCTGCAGAGTCTGATTCTTCCTCCTTTGGCTCAAACTCTATCTTCTCAGGTTCCTTTGGTTGGACTTCAGATTGAATAACGTCTTTTACCTCTCTGAACACCACATCTCAGCTGTACACAACCTTCCGTGTGACTGGGTTCCAAAGCTTATAACCCTTTAAACCATCCTTATACCCAATAAAGATGCACTTTTCAGATTTACTATCCAACTTGGTTCATTTCTCCTTTGGAACATGTACATATGCATCACATTTAAATACCCTCAGATGTGAAAGAGAGGGTTTCTTACCAGTCCATACTTCTTGTGGAGTCTTATCCTCCAACGCTGATGAGGGTGATCTGTTGATCAGGTAACGTGCAGTATCCACCGCCTCTGCCCAGAATTCCTGTCCTAACCCGACACCACTGAGCATGCTTCTTGCCCTTTCCATCAACGTCTTGTTCATTCTTTCTGCGACTCCATTTTACTGAGGTGTATATGGAGTAGTCTTCTGCCGTGCTATACCACACTTCTTACAAAATTCTTCAAATTCCTTGCTGCAAAATTCTCCACCATTATCTGTCCTCAGCACCTTTATCTTCTTCTCTGTCTGATTTTCCACCAGAGCCTTAAATTCTTTAAACCTGTCAAAGACTTCAGATTTCTTCTTAAGGAAATATATCCATGTATTCCTTGAGAAGTCATCTATGAATGATACATAGTACACAGACTTACCCAGTGATGGAACCTTCACAGGTCCAAACACATCACTGTGCACAAGCTCTAATATCTGTTTCGTCCTCTTACCACCAGAGGGGAAACTCACTCGATTCTGCTTCCCATACACACAATTTTCACAGAAATCAAAATCCAGAGAGCTATCATTCATACCTTCTACCATACCTTTACCATGAAGTATTCGAAGGCCCTTCTCTCCAATATGTCCAAGCCTTTGATGCCACAACATGGTCTTCTCTCCAGAGACCACTAGATTTTCTACTCCATTTTCAGGAACCATAGAATTATTGCACCCATCAACAACAGTGATACCTTGCAGCTTGTACAGAGTTCCAATCCGAACTCCCCGCATCAATATCAGTGCTCCTCGAACCATCTTGCAGGTATCTTTCTCGAACACCGTCTTTACAGCTGCATCATCCAACTTGCTTACAGAAATTAGATTTCTGGCCAATGCAGGAATATGTAGAACACCCGGAAGTGTTATAACCCTTCCACCTTGCAACTTCAACTTTACTTTTCCCCGACCAATGATTCTAGCCTTCCTATCATCTCCTAAGAAGACATCACCACCATCGTATTTCTCATACTCGCAGAACCACTCTCTATGGGGAGTGAAGTGAAAGGATGCACCTGAGTCAATCAACCATGCCTCATGATCTACATGTGTACTTGAAGAAGCCAAGTACACATCCCCACCTTCATCTGAGGTGGTTTTCGCCTCTGCAGAAGGAGCATCATCAGATCCCTTTCCTTTATCAGGAGCTTTAGATTTACAATCCCTTCTGAAGTGCCCTTCCTTTCCGCATTTCCAGCACACCACCTTTGTAGGTTTTCCTGGAGATTTAGATCTCCCTCTAGATTTAGATCTCCCACTCGATGACTTATTTTTGTTTCTGTTCTGGGACCGTCCTCGTACAGACAAGGCATCACCATTATGGTTGTCCATATTCTTCCGTCTCATCTCCTCCGTCAGCAAGGCTGAGACTATTTCATCAAACTGCAAAGCAGTTGCATTGCTACCTATTGCAATAACCAGACTATCCCACGAATCTGGTAGAGAACACAATAGACTGATGCACTTATCTTCATCTGAAATTTTAATATCAACAGATAATAATTGACTTACCACAGTATTAAACGCATTCAGATGCTCTGTCACCGAGTCTCCATCTTTCATCCTCAGGTTATACAGCTTTTTCCGCAGGAACAGTTTATTCACCAGAGACTTAGATTGGTACAAAGTCCCTAACTTGACCCACAAAGCCTTTGCCGTAGCTTCCCCTGATACATTCAGCAATACTGAATTTGAGACACACAATCGTATTGTGCTCTTTGCCTTCCGATCCAATTTCTTCCATTCTTCATCGGTCACTCCCGATGGTTTAGTACCCGGATCTACCGCGATCCACTGATCTTTATCGACCAACAGATCCTCCATCTTGAGTTTCCACAACTCAAAACTCTGACCATTGAACTTCTCAATCTCGATCTTTCCACTGCTCGCCATCTTCTTTCACCACCAGAATCGATCTCGCAGATCTCCCACTGAACAGGGTCTACCACAGGCCCGAGCGAAACCCCTCAGCAACAAAGGCGTCCCCTTGAAGCCAAAACAGCTCTGACACCAAATGTAGGTTTTAACCCTGTACAGAAATTATCTGCATACGAATTCTTAAACAAAGAAAATAAATAATGCGAGAGCATAACCCATAAAACACATATGCACAGAGATTTTTCCCTGGATCCCAAAACCGGGACTACCAGCTTGATTTTTCATTATTTTCCTTTCAATGTTACAATACATATTTATACATGCCGAAGCATCCAATACCATGGACCGAAAAACCATCGCGTCCAATACCATGTGCGAAAATCATGCACAAAACCATAGGTAGGTTCGCCCAACCTAATATAGGTCGGTTAGTCGTGGAAAGAATATAACACAACCCAACAAACTTTCGATCCACTATTTACATTTCCCTTGAAATGAATCATAGAACAACATAATCCACAAATCCTCATGTTTGACTCTAAGAAGCTTGGTAAAATCACAAAAATCTAATATATGCATGTGCAAAAGTGAAATTATGTTGAGTATGGTGAATTGTTTTGTAACTAGAGATTGTTGAAGGTGTTTAAATGGTGGTTTTTTTGAGTGACTTAAGTGACGAATTTATTTGTTTATGTATGGAAGTGGCTTTCATGATTTGATTATGAAAATTGTATGAAAGATGAATCATAGTGGTCATGCAAGTTGTAGCTTGCATGTCAGGGGTTGTATCTCCTTCCAGTAGTTGCTGATAAACAATTAGGGGTTGAAGCTCCTTTTAGTGGTAGATGATAAAATTATGGGTTGTAGCTCGTTTCAGTTATAGTTGAAAAGTCAGGGAGTAGTTTATTCCTACTGGTTGTAGCCATAGAAATTTGTAACTGCAAGTTGTAGCTTTCCTTGCGAAGAAATTAAAAGAAATATTTGAAGAATTTGTATGTTCTCATTGTGATACTTATGTTATTTCCTACCATGCTCATATGAGTTAATTGATGGAATGTTTATTGGTGTCCTAGTATCATTTCAAGTGAAATAAAGTTTTAATATTGATTCACCCCCTATCAGTATTGTCCTAATTTCTAACAGAGCTAGTAACAAAGACACTATTATATGGATTTAGTGATTCATATAGTATTTATGATATTCATAATAATTAAATAAACATTGCTATGGATGAAGACTATATTCCTTTGGGCATATTCAAAGATAGGTATTTGAAAGAGATGAAATTTCCCCATTGGTTTACGAAAAAACAATTAGACAATGTTACGAGAAACTTTACATATCACAATATTGCTCGATGGGAAGTTTTGCATCAAGATCATGATTTTGTGTATCATACAATAAATTTGTTTTACAAAGAAATGTGTATTATACTTAATCAAGTATTCAATTGTATTTGGATTCCTATAAGAAAAGGACAACTAAAAGAAAAAAAAACTAATAGCTAGAGACGTTTAAACAAAGGAAAATTTGGAACACATTATGGTGTCAAACATTGCGTATATGGATCCTAGATGAATGCGAATGTAGTCGAACTATTTTTTGTATTTGAACAAGAACTTATATGAAATGATTCAATTGTGGGGTCCACTGGATTTCTTTGTTTCGTTTAGCAGTGCTAAACATATTTGAGAGCCCTTAGTAAAGGCTTTGCAACAAATACATCGAGAGAAAAAAAATGTCAACTGAAAACAAAGTAGAGGAAGATGATATTGATACCTTGATTAGAAATGACCCCATTACTTGTGTATGATATTATAAAAGTATAATGAATGCTCTATGCTAGTTAATTTTACATGAGTCCAAGTACTTTGGTGACGTCGTTGACTATTTCTTTGTAATAGAATTCCTAAATCGAGGAAGCCAACATAAACATGGATTTCTATGAATAAAAAATGCTCCTATTTATGGAACAATTACGAATATTGAAATTGAATTTTTTGTTGAAAAGCACTTGTGTTCTGATTCAAGCAATCTACCTGCAAATCTGAAAACTATTCAACGTCATCGTCATACAAACACTTGTAGGAAAGGAAAATAGATGCATTGCAAGTTCAATTTTCCAATTCCACCAATGCAAAAGACATAAATACTTGAGCCTATGGAATTCAGCAATGCAAAAACAAAAATGAATGCAAGAATGATATTTGATGTACTAGAGAATATGGAACATGATGAGACATATACATTTAATAATTCTAAAAAAATAGGTTTAATCGAATATGATTATATCCATGCAATTCAACGTATTATGAAACAAAGAACAATTATATTGAAAAGAGAGCCAATAGGTATATGGACTAATAACTTTTCTCAACATATTCCATTAATATGGGGTGCAAATACAGATGCCCAATTTGTACTTGACTCATATGCTACAACTAATTTTTGTAGTTCCTATATGACAAAGCTAGATAAAACAACGACGTTGATGTTTAAACATGTACGAAGTGCATGTAAAAAAAAATGGATGGCGATATCATAGAAACAATTGCAAGACTTGGAAAAGTTTGATTGAACTTACAACAAATTTCTGCATAAAAAGTTGTATATGTAGTGTTTTCATTTCCGTTGAATACTGGTTCAAGAAAATGTATATTTATTAATACTTAAACAATAGATGTTGAACATTTTTACTAAAAAACAAAAACAGTTGGGACGTGCACCAGATGATTCAAAAAACATAGCATGTTTATCAATTATCAATCACTATGCACAACGACTAGAAAACATTGAACATGTATGCGTAGTAGAATTTTCATTGTGCATGAAAACAGGAGGCGCTGAGAGACCATATGTTAAAATATATGTAAAGTATAATAAACATATTGATCCTGATAACTATTACGTTGAATGATTAATGTTTTATGTCCCATATCGTATTGACGAGAACAATTTTAAGGAAAAATACTTGACTTGGGAAAATGCATATAAATTATTTAAAGAAATCATAAAATGCAATGAACAAAATTTCACGAAGGAAACAATGACAACGTGGAATGATATTGATAGCATAACAGTTGAGCTTGAAAACAAAGGGAGTAATTTTTTGAAAGAGATGTACTTACATATGAAGAAATAAATAATGAAAAACATTATCAAGAATAAGATATTGAATCATATTTTCAATATTTGCAAAATGATAGAATTGAAAAATCAATAGTAGAAAGCTCTTACCAACTTGTAAAATAACCACATATACTAGAAGAAACAAAATTCTATAAAATAATGAGAATGCTCAACCTAGAACTAAACAAAAACAATCAAATAAATACCGACAGAGAAAAAAAATTCATATCTGCGATTGTATGTACTTGTAACAGGTGGTGCGGGCATTGGAAAAACATTTACTATTATAACATTATTCCAATCTGTAATTCGCTTGTACAACAACATATTGGAATATGAACCAACTTAGCTAAAAGGAATCATAACAACATCTACAAGGAAGAAAAAATTTAATGTGGGTGGTATAACATTGCATTCTACATTTCATTTACAATTAAAAAAATCAAAATATCTTTCTCTTAAAGGTGAAAAATTAGACATGTTGACAAAACATTGCGGACAACTTCGTGTTATACTTATTGATGAGGTGTCTTTGATAGGCTCAACATTATTATACCGATTTGACAAACCTTTTTTCGAAATAAAGCATACTCTGTTGGCTTATTTTGGAAATATTGATGTAATATTTTCAAGTGACTTTTTCCAAGTGCAACCGATCAAAGATTCTCTAATTTTTTAGCAACCAATTTTAGCAAAGGAAAGAAAAAATATACAATTTCTGGAAGGAAAAAATGAAATGCTATGAATTGCATACCATAATGCATAAAAAAGGCAACAATTAATTGAAATCCTTAACAGAATGCGAGTGAATCAATAATTTGATGAAGACATAGAATATATAAACGATAAATGCTATAGACTTGTTCCACTAGATCCATTGTTTCCATATTTATTTTACAGGAACATGGATGCACAAAATCATAATGAAAAAATGTTGTCACATATAAAGGAAGAGCTATTAGTTCTTGATGTGATTGACGAATGTCACAGTAAGGAAATATGCTATGTAGCGTATGAGAAAAAAATGGGATTACTATCAAGAATACTTATCAAATGCAATTTTCTTGTCGAGTAGGAAACTATAATATAGATGATGGCTTTGTTAATGGTGTGGATGGGATATGAAAAAAATATACGAGAAATAGGAAAAATGTTGATGTGTTATGGATAGATTTTGTAAATCCAGACATTGTTAAACTGCAAAGAAATAAGTATTATGAACTATATGACGAAAGAATTTCATCAAATTGGACTCCAATATTACGTGTTCCAAAACCATTGACATGTCATAGCAAGAGCTTTAGAACTATAGTGTGGAAACAATTTCTGATACATCTAGCTTGTTCTAGAACAATTCATCTATCATAGGGTTTAATGTTAAATGGACTTGCATTTGATTTGACTGGTATATCAACACATGGAATGGTTTACATAGCATTGTCACATGTTAGAACCATGTAATTGTTGTATCTTCTTCATAGAAAAAACGTGTGAATAAGAAAATATTAGAAGAAAAAAAACACTAAAGAACTGAAGTTTCATGGAAATTAGGATACATAGACAAACTAATAGAAAGTGCAAATAGTTTAATGATTGCAACTTTGAATACACAAAGTTTACATGCTCATGTGAATGGCAATGTGCATGATGAAGATCTAATGAATGTTATGATTCTTTCTATCGAGGAAACACATCTAAATTTTATGTCGTCAAATATTAAATTTTGCAAATTCAATTTCAACACATCAAATTGTCTTCATGGAGCACTTACTTGCATACAAGAAAACACAAAATTTGTATCAATGAAAAGCGTTTTCAATAACATAATCGAACTTGTTTTGTCAAAATTATACTTCCAATACCAATTATGCATAATAAATGTATATGTTGCACCACTTGTATCCGTTTTAGCAATCATTGAAGCAATAACAATAGGAAGGGCACAATTCAATGTCCAGTGATTAAATTTTTATACTTATTGGAGATTTCAATATTGATATCACTTCAAATAGAAAATGAATTAAACAATTATTAGAGTACATGTGGTGCAAAGAATTACAAGAAGTAAAGAGAAATTTTATTTCCGATAATAAGACAATTAGTGATCATATTTGGAAAAATATTCTTGTTCAACAATATCAAGTTCATATTTTATATTCATAATGGAGTGATAATGACGCAGTTCATCCTTGACTACAGTTTGTGTGATTCTAATCTCACATAAGCTATACATTTTGTTTTGAAGCAGTAAAGTTCACTGGCAATTATAAATGCAATATAACAAATTTTTGTAATTCTTAGCTATTTCATATAAGCTAAAACAAAACATTTGTTTGTTTGTTCTAACGCGGAGTCCAAAATGGATAAGTAATTAATTTAACTGTTACAAGGTGATAAGGATTATAGATTGCAGGAATCGTATATACTTTCGAGGTATGAGTATTCTTAATTTTTTCAGCATTTTTTAAATTTTTTCTTTACATTTTTCAATGTTTGATAAATCATATTTGTTAATTGTATTATCATAATTTAAGCTAATTTATGGTTGTGCAAGTGAAAAATAGATGGAAGTTGCACAAGTGCTATGCTGAATGTGTGAATGTGTGGAAGCACTGCTATCTTTTTTGCATGTTCCTTCCCCCGAACATACTCGTTGCATCACACATTTTCTTCACGTACTTCAACTCATGTGAGACCTTTTCCGTACATTCATGAACATGTGATTAATTTTTGAACTAAACTTTGTTTAGGGAGAAGATTACATGTGAACAAAAATGAGTATGGTTAACTAATAAGAGAGTAGAGAAATTTGCAATGATTGTAAAGTTGCACGCATCTCTAAACTTTTTCAAATGTGTGTGTTAGGTTATTTGTAAATCAAAGTCAACAACGACATAGTAGTGGGGACCAACCACCCGAACAAATTTCTTTGTAGTAGGGATAACTGAGCATGACTTTTACAATGAGAGTTATCATCGACAACCTATAAGCTAATTGTCATTATCACAAAGAATTCATACCTAGATTTATTTGCACTAGTTTTCATAAACTTTGGCTTTGGTATCTTCAATTGATATTTATTGAAAAATGTCCTATATTTCAGATTTCACACTTTTAATAGTAATAATTGATTTCCTTCTTGTAGTAGTAACAACTAGTGATTATATACGAAACCAAAAAATTGTGCAGTTAACGAACATTGAGAGCATTATTGATTGAGAATGTGTTTTCAAGTACAAAATGAACATGGCTAATAGAGGAAGCAAATAAGCTATTTACACTGATACAGTTAACTCACTTGTATCAATGAGAAATTTCAATGGTCATGTTACACAAAAATATTGTCACTATGATTATTTACAGTCAGTATGGGTCTATCATCACTTGTACTGTCCTCCTAAGCAAGTCTAAGACCTCAGCTCTTCAAATCAAGCTTTGGAAATGGGAGAAAGACATTAAAAATCAATGTAACTCTGGTTCCGCACTTTCTCTCATGGTCACCTGCGGTCCCGCACCTTCTGTGTAAAAAATCTGCGTACCTACCTGCTCTATCCCTAACGGTGTAGGTGCGGACCCCTGTGAAAGTCAAAAGGCGCAAGTTTATCTGAAAAAACTCACTTTGGGTTAATTCTAGAGTTTTCTAGAAGGAATTTTGACGTGGATTGTTCGCTCTGAGGTGGTTCATGCATCCCAAAAGAGAAGGAGCTAATCCCTTGACTAAAGGAGCTATCCCTTTGAAGGAGGGCTTTATCCCTTTGAAGGAGGACCTAGTAACTTCCCTCCATTGCACTATAAATACAGGCATTGGGGTGAGGACTAGGGAGGTTAGAAGTTGAACATTTTGAGGGTAAATGCTAGTGAAATTAAGACTTCCTAGTTGAGCTTAAGAGGAGAGATCACATACCTTTTTGGCTTCATTGGGGAGTGAGTGAAACTTGTCAAAGTAAAGGAGACTTCTTGTTGGACCCTGGGAGGAGCTTGTACAGCGTCAAGGCGAAGGTTGTAAAGTTCTTCTTCTTTTGAATTAATACAATCAAACTCATTTTTCTCAACAAGTATCTTATGTTATTTGTTTCATGGACTCCTTGACTTTCATGTTAAATATGTTTTATGCAATTGGTTTTTCAGGTGCTATTTAATTTGTTTGCCTTGTTTGTGTTTGCAGATTCGCGAAAAGGAGCTCATTTGGATCAAAGGAGCGAGGACATCCACAAGCTTGCGTTGGACCAAAGGTAGACCCTAAAACACTTGTTTGCTATTGTTTATTAAAGCATATTTAGAGAAAGATAGTGTTTGGTTGGTTTGCTTGTCATTAGGTCTTCTTTAGATTCTAGGAAGGTCTATCTTGTCCGCAAGATTGACTCATTCCGTGTGACAGGTCAAATGCATATGAGCATTATGTGAATATGTTGATGGAAGGGAAGAACAACAACAAGATTTGGATTAGCGGATTGGTGATTGTGGAATGTGTGCCATAGGTTTTTGATTTCAAGGAAATTGTTCATTTGTGTAGAAACAATTTTGATTCGAGAATAAGAATAATTGTTCTACTAGTGAAAACGATTCCTCTAAATCTAAAGTCATTTAGATGGATATTCAAGCTACCAAAACCTAATATGCTCTTAAAATTGTCGGAAGAAAACATTTTCCTAAAGTCAGAGGCAAGTGAGGCTAACATTATTGGTGATTTCATTTTTCCAAATGGTTAGGTTCCTTTTGATCTTTTTGTTCTAGACATTTCTTTGTTTAAACAACTCTTTAGGGACTTTTGTTGGCTTTGTGCACATGTGATGAACCAAGAAACTACAATAAATGTTCCAAAATGCATCCTATCTATGCTTTATCACACATACATAAAATATTCTATATTCGACTGGGTTGATATAATTTCTGATGAATTACCTTTTCAGTTAGTCATTTTATCCAGGCCCAATAGGTTCTTCATGATGGCGTATCTGATAACAACTTTCACTTCTAGCCATTTCTTTTACGGCTTGTCGTATGATTCTAAATTCAATGTGAATAAAGAAATAATGTAGTTCTGGTATCCTATACTGTGGAAGCATAATGCTTCTTTAAAATTTTGTCTAATTCAAGGTTTCTTTGTAAAGCAAGTTAATTGCATGATAACTAGACATGAGCCTCATTGAATATCTGCACAAGCACATGTTTTCCTATGGGGAAAAGGTATACAAGAAGAAAGAGAAAGTAATAAGCTAATTCAAATTTTTGGATTTCAAGGTAAGCCGTGGTTGTTGCCAAAATTTGTTAGAGATAGGTATTTCGTTTCTAAATTTTGTAGGAAATATCGTGACTAGATAATTATATTTGAAAGGAAAAAGAGAAGACAATTTATTTCTTTGTCATTCACTATTGGAGAAATCACAGTGAAGAATGTGGTTCATGTTTTAGAGCTTGCAGAGATTTTGCATTCTTTTAACTTCAGTGAAGTTGAAGCCATTAAATCCTATTATAAGGAGGGTCTATTTAGTGCAGACCTAGAAACTATTGAGTACGGAAACTTGTTCCAAAAGTTAGCGAGAAAAGTGAGTAAATTCAAAATGCATCAACAAAAAATCAAGGGATAGTCATGGGTCAAAGCATGGAGCTAGGTTACACTTTTTGGCAAAACGAAGGCTTGTTTTACTGAAAAATGGATGCTCTATCGAGCTGTTGAGGCGCTTAAAAATAACTCGATCGAGCATTTAAACAAACTCTCAATCGAGCCATTTTCTAACCCATGTTAATGGATCGATCAAGAGTTATGGCTTGATAGAGCTATATTTTTCGATCAAGTAAGGTTGCAGGTGGGTTAGTTTTTTAATGGCTTGATTGAGCTTTTGAGCTTGATTGAGCCACTTATTAACCACATATGCTGCTTGATTAAGGGTTTCTTTAATGCTCGATCAAGAAATTTTAATTTTGAATTTTAGCACTCGATTGAGCATTTAAAGTGCTCGATCAAGCTCTTGAAGTCCTAAAAATTATAGTTTCAGTACCTTTTCTGTAGATTTCTCTACAACCCCATTTTGCACCCTATTAGATTTAGGGCATAAATTGTCCTTGAGTGGCGGAGTTGATCATATTAGATTCATGAAAGAATCCTCTATCCAATGGCATATGAATTTGACACTTTCGAATTGATATGATATTTTTCATCAAATTTCTTTTAAACATAACATTTGAAATGTTTTTGGACTATTTCAAAGAGGATGAATAAAAAATCAATAACATAAAATTTACACAAGTCCTCTTCAAAATGGTATTCATGGTTTTTTAATTAATTTTTTTTACATGAACACGTGTCTCCAAATTGCAATTGAAATATTACTTTGCCAACTTCAAAAAATAATAAAAAATATAATTTTGCATAAAAAAAATAATTTTTTAATATGAAAAACTTAGTTCTCTTAGTGTATATATATCTATATATATATATATATATATATATATATATATATATATATATATATATATATATATATATATTACACTTTTTAGACTAAGTTATGCTACGTGAACACACACATATCTCTTAAGTTCTGCGAAAATTTGCAAGGACATATATTGCATTTAATGGAAAATTGAGAGATTATACGAAACTAATTTTTTTTGCAAAAAATATCATTAGGACAACAACATAATTCTCCACATATTCTCTTTTTTCTCCGAATAAAAATTCATAGTTCTTATATGAATTTTGAGGGGTGCAATTCTATAAAATAGGAAAAAATTGAAATTTCATTATCACATTTGGCCCAAAAATGTAACCCATCTTCATGATTTCACCCTCATAGATGCAAAGGAAATTTTTGAATAATAAAGTATTGATACTTCTGCAAAGAAATCTTTACCTTCCACATATGATATTGATGCAAGTTCATCCTCAAGTCAAAAAAGGATAATAGGTGCTACAAATATGAAATTGGTTTGCGTTGGGCTATTAGGTAGTGGAATGACAAGGAGCAAGATTAAAGATTCACTCCAGAAAGAACATATATGGTTGAATCAAACAAATCCAAAATTCTTATGAAAACAAGAAGCGTTGAAGGAGCTATAGACGTAGAAGTTGAAAACATTGTGCTACCTGATTAGGTTAGTGCTTATTTAGCAAAAAATCAGCAAAGAATGAAACAAATTGTTGAAGAATTTATTACTTTTTATGATCATTCCATCACATTGCAAAATGAAAAGTATGATAGGGGCAGTTAAAAATTGAAGATTGAGATAGTAAAGGTTCATAACAAAAATGTTAATGATCAAATAGAAATGCATGTTGATCTCTTTGGAGTTGGAACCATGTGGCTCATGAAACTGCATCAAGCTACCAATGATGTACTTGCAAATTTTGTTAGCCAACAAGAAACACAAAACTTGAGAATGAAAACAAGGATAAAAGACCTAGAAGATGCTCTAAATCTGGGTCCTTTTTTGATGACTCCATTGACAATATGGACAACACTATTGGCAATTTCTACTCCCAACATATCATATATATTTGATAAACCTATCAATCTCATTAATGTGGTGAAAACATATATTATCAATAATATCTGTGAAAGATTGCAAATAATTGAACATGCATGGAAAGAAGCTTTCAGTTTGGAGCATTTAGTACAAATAACTAAGTCATTTGTCGAGTGCATTGGATGTGATCTCGAAGGAGAAAAGTATTTCGTAAACAATGACTTATCTACTTTTAGCTAGAGACTTGATTTACTTTCAAGTCTAGAGAAAAAAAATAGGAATTGTCAAATGCTAATCAAAGTTGCAATGTATCTAAGAATAAGAGGACTAGAGAACATTATTTTTGAATGTGAAAACATAAAGATTCAAAGAGAAAATACCTACGTCAAGGATGTATAGATTGTGTAGGATCTAAATGGCCCAGTCATCACATGTGACCTTGGATTAATTTCATGAGAAACGCTAACAATTGAATTGGATAAGTGAAAACAGTCAAAGGCAACATAATTCAATAGTATATTTTATTTTAGTACAAAGGAAATAAGTGAATGGATAATTACTTTTGTTAATGTTAATCAACAAAACTTTGCTTTAGCAGCACAGTTGCAAGAAGAAGCTAGCGAAATTAAGAAGGAGATATTAAGTCAACGTGTCAAATAAGAAATTACAGTTTCTCCTACGAAAGATTACACCCAGGCCAAGCTAAAGAAATTGTTTGAAAAAATCGAAAATCCAAAAAAATAGTTGACAGTTAAATAATGAGGGTCTATTCTTTTACATATTGTGAGTGTTCTTAAATCTTGGAACATTAGTTTTTATGTTTACCAGTGATTAAATGTCCAGGTTTTTTAGACATGTTATCATGAATTAAACAAATTTATGGATGAAATTTATTACTTTTCTTTGCAGGTGCCTTTTTCATATTGCGGTTCACAGAAGCCTCAATTCCAATCTTCATCGGGACAAATTCATTTACTTGTGTGGTTACATATAAATATTTTGATAAGTGTTTTAGGAATCAAGTGCTATTGTTTGCACCAAAAACTTTCAAGTGGTTTAATATCGAAAATGTAAATTTAGTTACATAACAAATTTCATTTTTAGATGCCTTTCTTTTTGTAGATATCTATGTTTTAGATTTAAATTATCATTTATTACATATATTTAATTCATTGTGGAACAATTATTGCTATTTTTAGAAATGCAGGTGCAGAAAGTTAAGGACAAAAAATCGAAATGGTGGTAGTGGATAAGCTAGTGAGTTGCGGTATTAGAAAAGTCTCATTATGGATATAAGCAACCTATGGAATCAAAATTTTAACACTCTATTGACAGTGCTAGACACGCCAACAGTCAGGGGATCTCCCTGGTATGAAGTCCCAACTAGATCTCACACTGTTTGGTGTAGGAGTCCCATCTGGTATGTTGGCCCGATTTCCATTATCTTAGAGATATGCCTTAGCTCTTACATGTCAGCACATGAGAGTGGTTTGCTTAGTCTTAAAATAGCGAGGTTCATGTTCCTGGTGAGTGCTTAGTGTAACTTGTGTCTAAGTTCTTTCACTATAGAGGGAGAGGGTGAGAGTGAGTCTCAATTCGAAAGGGAATTATCCCAAATTTGATAGATACACACAACACAGCATGACATGTGCAGCTTCCGATGGAGTAGTCCACACGAATATAATAATCACAAACACAAAGTGAGAAGATAGCACGTACAACACCCAACGGAATAGTCCAAACGAGTGTGATGGTCGTTATAACAAATTTATGAGAATGAATTTGTCACATGTCCGATGGAATAGTCCACATAGGCGAGACAATGTTAACAAATGATACAACAAATTTCCAACAGAATATGTACTAACACAACTGAAATAGTTTAGCTGTCTTAATACAGGTTAAAGCAACATGCATTACAAGTGTCCAAAGAATAGTCTTGAAAATGTGTTGGCTTGTTAACAGGGTTCTGAATCAATTGAAAGTTCTAAGACGCATCCATACACCATTACATCCCTAACCCTGATAGCGAGGTGTTCGAGCCACTACTTGCTCCTCAAAGAAAAGACTACAGATTCTCAAGGCTATGTTGGAGGAGCCAAGGTGAATGCCTTTTGCATGTACAAATGAGGGGTATATATAGCCAAGGATGAACTTGACCCTTGTGACTCTTTAACTTCCCTCATGACTGTTTGACTTACATGACTCTTCAACTTTGTATGTGGGTCTCTTTGAATTCCATGTTACATTATAGTGATTACAATAGTATGGCCCACAGTAGTGATGTGGTCGAGATGACTCATGACATGACTCGACATGACAGTGCTGGTATGTTCATGCTGATGGTGGTCTCCATGTCGAGTTGCAGTGCTACTGAATGATGAGTGTTCTCTTTATGTAACATAGCTTCACCTCCACATGGAAAGGTGTGCAGAGTCTTCGATGGTCTTTGTGTTCACTTGATGTTGCGTGCATGTATCCCCTTTTCTAGTACATGGCATGCTACATGTTTTCATCCGTTTGCGAACAAGTCTCCTAGCATACGCTCCTTGTTCATCCCATTCGTCATCACTCAATGTCTCATCCATGTACCTGTATCTAAAGTCACTCATGATGAGACGACAACAAATCCAGAAATCCCCTAGTCTACCATGATGCATCATCTTTCACTTTCAGGTGTAGGTGACTGGGAGAGACGATAAGGCTCTGAAAATGCACAAAGCACATTTCAAGTCGGGATGTGGGGCTCCGGGGTACTGTCAAGAAAAATTGCGCAGAGGTTACTGGGAGACTGGGATGAGTAGTCTGGAATAGAAGTGATGTTCTGCAGGATCTGGCTCAGCTGGGAGGCAGAACTGCGTAATTTTTTCAGGGAAGGTAGTGTGGGAAAAAGAGGATACTGGCAGTGAAAACTATGCAGATTCTCAGGGGAGGCTCGGAGCAGGCTGCAGGAGCCTGCTAGCCAAAACTGCGAAGAACTAGGAGGCAGGCATGCAAGACATGTCTACACAATTTTTGGGTTGAGCGGGGTGTCTGGTAGCTGGTGGAAAGTCCAAGAAAACTGTGCAATTTTTAGAGACAGTGCATTGACATGCATCGGGTGCATGTCCCTCATGTTTTCGCAATTTCTTCAGTCAGCGGAGGTGGGCATGCTGACAGCTTCTACATAAATTCTTGGAGGAGTGAAGCCAGGGCGACTACCTGGTCAAACTCTCGGGTTGACCAGCGGGAGGCTTGATGAATTGGCTCGCGGGCAGTGAAAATTGAGATGGTTTCTTGGACAATTTATGCATTGTTCTGGGTGATAGTCAACCATGGCGATTCCAGGATTGTGCGGTGCAGACTGTCTAGGAAGCAACCTCAAGCTCTGCACAATTCTAGGAAGTAGTACTTGGTCACTAAGGGTTGGGACTACATAATACAGCTCAACAGAGGTATGACTGATGGAGGGTGGTCTGGTCAACAGATCTTCAGCAAAATGACTAAGTGTGTGATTAAGTGGAGTTGTGTATACATGACCCTACGAACACACACTCAACATGACTTGAAGACAAGACACCTCGAACCTACAAGACAACATATGCTTAGTGTGACTGAACGAAGGTTGTGAGCGACAAGTGCGACACTTCAGATAGATCGTTGAACGATCGTGACGAAACTTGCGAGAAATTACATACAACTTCTTGTGTGAGTGTGAGAGATTCTTAAATAGCGAATACAAATTGTACACATAATGACGAACCTTGAACATAGCCAGAAGATGACTGCAAGAATGACATTGTAACCAACATGCTAAAACATGTCTAGTGAATGTTGAAGGAAAGAGGGTGAAAAGACTAGACACGAGCTCACAGGATGATCCTGAGTGCTTTCAAATATCAAGGGAAAAACTAGGGAAGGCTCCGAAATTGGATGCAGAGTAAAATTTTGGAGGGTGTTGTAGCTGCTACAACACTTGGCAACACATTGGATGAATACCAACTTCTCTGTTTTGTTCAATTTAGAGCATAGGACCTTTGTCTATCAGGGAGTATTGAATCACTATGCAGGTTCCTTCGACTTCCCCACTTACCCCATGGACAGACATGGTTCATCTTTTTCCAACTCAGTCAAACACAACAACAAGTTTCAGCTTGATCACAATGTTTTGAAATTGGGAAGGGTAGTATGGCTCTTGAGTTTAAAATTTTCAAAGTATAAGTTTTCATCTATGGTGTTCCTCTGCTGTCAGCAATCCTGGATAGTACCCTGGCAGAGTCATGTAGGAACACACGCATTGCTCCATTGCCAGCGAGCCTAGTTAGTAACCCAGTGGATTTTCCTTCTTCACCTCTCTGTGCAGGAAGCCTTTCTCTTCTTTTTCCTTTGTATTTTAAAAGAGGACTGTGCATAGGCACTTATTTATTTTTGGGGCAGAAGATGGATCCCGACTTAGTGAGAGAAGAAGAGGTTGTTCCTTCAGAGAAGCATGTAAGACCTATGATTTAGGTTTGCTCATTTAGATTTTCCCCTTGTCCATTTCTACTCGTTGGATGAGCTTGAACATACGAAGCAAAAGGTTGAGTATAGGCACAGGGTTTCCTAGTGTGGACACAGGTTTATGGTTGGACCCAAGATTCCCTTGCAGACGGTTCGTATTTTCCATCAATACTTCATTGGCCGAAGGTTATAACCAAGCACAAAGAAGATGGACATAGGATTGGCCAAGTGCTGCAGTGTCACAAGACTCTTTGGACCTTAGCCACATACTCATTCAAAAGATAGAACTAAGTAAAGGGCAACACTTATTGACAAAACCAAGAATAATGTGACATTAAGCAACATTTAAACAAAAATGCAGCAAAAATAGCAAAGAAAAGCGAAAATACAACAAGCGTTAAACAAACTATGTACATAGCGTGGGGCATGGCCCCGACTTACTGAAAGTAGTGATTTTAGTCTTGGTCATTGATGGGAAGGTTGTCAATCCTCCCGCCAAGTGATTGCAGATGGTATGTGTGTGGCCAAGATTTTCCTGAAACAATGTCAAACTATCAGGTTCCACTACTGGAACCTAGTTGTATCCCAAAAGACCATTGAACAAAGAAAACATTCTTACTCCAGATACTACCCGTAAAATAGGTTCCATTGATGACATGGGGTAGTTGTTTTTTTTCGAGGCACAGTTTAAGTTTCAAAAATCAATGCATAAGAGGATCTCACCAGATTTCTTATGTACAAAAACTAAATTAGAAACCCATGTAAAATGATGAACTCTATAAGTGATCTGAGCATCCAACAACTTAGTCAGTTCCTTCTCTATGAGGGGTTCAAGTGACAGTTGTACTTTTCTCTGCTTCTGTTGCAATGGCTTGACCTCTTCTTTGATCGAAAGCACGTGTTGGATCATTTGTGTGTCGTATGTTTTTAGATCATCATATTTCCACGCGAACAAATCTCGTTACTTTTTGAACAACCGGAAAAAAACTTGTTGCTCCTGTGGTGTGCAACACATACTGAGATTGATGAACTTCATATCATTCTCTATTCCCAGCATGATCTATTCATACATCATGGTAGAATTGTGGGTTTTTTTTGTTCCTTAAGCCTTGGAAATTATTCTGAAAGTCATATATTTTTTCAAGAGATACCACACCATTGGGGATGAGGTTTCCTTTCTTGTCATCATCAACTGTGGCTTATAGAGACTGATTGTGATCATCTTTGTGAATCGTTATGTCCTTAAAGACATCAGTGTTAGCCATGAAGTGCAGTATCTGTTGATCATTGTCAAAAACGTTTAGATTAGTTATGTTATTAGGGATAGAAGGCTTATACAAAATTTCAACAGTAAACCTATCCCTAAGCGGTGTCATCCTAGCAGTTGCGTTAGCTAAGGCATCGACAACTGCATTACGCATTCTTGGCACAACAATGATATTGAAAGCTTGGAAGTTAGAGATTAGTCGCCATACCTCTTTCTGATAAATTTTGAGATGAGGTGATAAACAATGTATGGTGTTACGTACTTTCCATACCACAATTTCTGAATCACCTAGCACTTTGAGCGCAACAACATTGAGCCTAATGGCCTTGTGCAAGCCCAATACAAGTGCTTCATATTCAACAGTGTTTTTCGTGCACTTGAACTCCAAGCGGCTTGAGATCAAGTGTTTCTTGTGCTTTGGGTCTATCAAGGCACACCGGCTCTAGAGCCATCCTGTGTCTTTGATCCATCAAAATAAATGGCACACAAATCGTTTGTACATGGACCACTTGATACGCTAGTACTATTGTTGCCACTACTACTTCCACTGCTACTGCTACTGCTATAATGTTACAATGTATTGTACATGTTTCATTTCCATCATTTGGGCAAGGAAGGAGACCCAGCTGCGTGTCTGGTGGGGTTGGAGCTGGCTATACGAGATAACACCCCAACTGTGTTTCCAAGAGGTAGTTGTTGAACATGAGTTCTATGAAAGCCAACGGTTCATTCTCACCATTAATGGAAGTGACATTGTGTTTCATGTATCTCTGTGATAACACTTGGATCTAATTGCTTTTTCCCTGGTATGGAAGCCATAAGTGTGACCAATCTATAGCAAAGTACCCATTCAACTTGGTGGACTAGTCTTTGCTAAGAAGTAAGCCATACACTTCCAGTATGCCCAAAATGACAATGTTGATGCATTGGTGAACTTGATCGTCATGAGATAATCGGATGATCACATCCCGAAGTTCACCAATTATTGGTATGCACGTTCGATCTAGTTGGATGATTAGTGAATATGTCGCTCTGTTGCGTATTGATTTTCTTGGAAATGGAGAGTGGCATGACATTGATTGATGCACTAGAGACAACCAAACAGTTGTGAAAATTGTAGTTAAAAATTTCAAATGAAAGCAAGAGAGGAGGGAGAATAGAGTTTTCTTCTTCCATCTAGAGTGTGTCGAGCATAGTTGTGAGTGAACTGGGAGATGTGCTTTCTCCCATGCTAGTAGAGGTTGTGCTGTTTGTGGATGTTTGCCTCAATGCGTGCAACATAATATCCTGCTAACCCTAGATCTTAGCTAACTCGAACAAAGAGATGTTTGCAAGAGTTTTCTTCATATCTTCCAAAAATTGTAATCAAGGGTGGGTAAACTCACCGAGATGTACAGGGTTAGACTTGTGTTTGTAATGTCCGATGGAGTGTTCTAAAGTTTATTGCTCATGGATGTACCCTTGTTTGCAGCTATCTTCCTGCGCTTACTTTGTGCTTTGTGCTTTGGGACGACAGGTGGATCAACCTTCCTCAACAGTTCAATCTTTTCTTGCATCTCCCTAATCGTAGGGGGAGCCCCTTGACTTCTGAGATTGTATCGACCACTTTGCTTTCGGGGCTACTTCTCGGTGTTCATTTTTTGTGCTGCTTGTGAGCATTGATACATGTTGATCACCTGCCCAGTGCTGGGTGCCTCATTAGATGTAGCATCTTCCTCATCATCTTCGTCCTTCGGCTAACACTGTGCATTTTTTTCCATTTTTGTAATATGGTTGCATACCGATTCCACAACTCGTTTCCATTTTGGATAAGTTTCTTCTGGGTGACGTTCTTGATAAAATGAGAAAAACTTGGAGTCCATGCATAGTTTTGTTTGGAACACTGAGCTGGAGCTCTGCACAGTTTTAGCCAGGACGCAGTTGTTGCTTGATGAAATGCTCCCCTTCTGTTGTCTGGGAGGCTGACTGCTCACATATGTCTCAATAATTCATTTCTTTAGCTCAGACACCTCTGTTGTTAAGTTCTTTACAAGATGAGTAAGGGTTTCAATGTCACTTTCTTCCTTGTCTTTACCCTTGCTTGCCGTAGCCTGGGGATTCTTGCTCACATATTTGGAGTCTTTTGTTGGTTCATGATCCTTTATAACTCCAATCACACACAGGTCCTTTTCCACAATGATTGCCTCTTCACAATTCTCAAGTAACATTGGTTTCACATCTCGCTTGACAAATTGTACAATACTGGTTGGCAGTGCAGACATATAATAGTCAACAGTGATGGAGTCATGAGGTTTTGTGTCTGCTACAAACTTGTTCAAGATGCGTAAAAACCTCTTATTAAAATCTCACACTTTCTCTTTCAACTCCATCTTCAGACTGCCCAACTCTTTGAGAAACATGGTAGGGGTCTTGTGATAAGCACATTTTTCAAAAAACATTCCTTTGAACATACCCCAATTCTCGATGGAGTTGACAGGAAGGATGTGATACCATACCGTTGGTCGGCCAACCAAGGTACAAAGAAACAATATGCATGCAACGTCATCATACCGTACCTCGAGTGTCTGTAGTTGTAGGTAGAAGTTGTCCAAGTGGTCTTCAACATTTACTGTTATGTCGGGGTTGTTATATGGTATTCCTTATTGAGAGTGTACGGAAAGAAAACACTTTAGACTGTGGATGAAAAACAACCTTAACAATAAAAATGGCTATAAAACAGTGTGGGTCTGTAGCAAATGATAGAAACAAAACTTGCCAAATTCCCGATCTATGCAATAGAAATAGTTAAACAACAAGATGAAATAAGGAAATAAGCTCAAATAACTCCAATAAATCAATGGAAACCAGATATAAAGAATAGATTTTATCATATGACACCTGTGAAGGGATGGGTTCTTGGCTATCCTCAATGTCTTCAACTTTATAGAGTCTCTCCTCTCTACAATGTATAAACCCAACAAAATGTATGTAGAGCTCAACTGGGAACTTAAGAATTAAAAGAAATGGAAAGTGATAGTGATTATAATCAAAGTTACAATAGTGAGTGCCACAATGAAAATGATCCAAAGTGAAGAATGGATGTAAAACCCTCCAATTTATAACAAAATACTGGGTTATTCTCGAATAATGGAAAATAATATAATATTATTAACCAAAATCTAAAATTAACCATTTGGAATATTTTATTATATTTGGTTGGAGGGAAAAAATATTTAAATTGGTTAAATACTTTTATTTAGAAATAATAAATAAATAAATGATTTATTTATCATCTCAAGGAATGTGGTTAAGGAATAATAAACAAATAATTATTTGTTTAAGTATTCCTAGAGGATTTAGTCAAACTTGACAAGGAATAATAACTAAATAATGATTAATTAATTATTCCTAGAGAAAAATAAGAAAAATAATGATTTATCTAATTATTTTTCATGATTGGGTAAAAAATGACAAGGAATATTAGTTAAACAATGGTTTAATTAATTATTCCTAGAAGATAATTAAATAAATAATGATTTATTTAATTATTCTTCATGGGTTTAACCAGAAATAACTTAACAAATGTGGTTTATTAAGTAATTTCTTATAGTGAAAGCAATTTTACTATGGTAAAATTGGCCCTACATGGTGTACTTTGGTCCATATAGTAGGTTATGGCTAGATGATCATGTTTTGGTGATAACTGATTTCCCCCCAACGTATGAGTGTTAGGAGCAAAACGTATGACCAAAGTATGTTGTAAGGACACAATCACTAGACACTGAAGGGGAGTCAGAGAGAGAGAGACATAGAGAGAGAGAGAGAGAGAGAGAGAGAGAGAGAGAGAGAGAGAGAGAGAGAGAGAGAGAGAGAGACCAATGGAGCTGAATTGAAAGAGGATAGTGATTGAGGGGGCGAGACTAACTAACTGATGTAAGTCTCCTTTTATGTTGTGGTACTTGATATCAAATGAGGTGGGGGAGGCATACCCATACCCACTGAGATAACTGAGTACAAATAATAATGGTGTGCCCAACAAAATGAAACTGAGCACTAAAGTACATGTTGAATGGTACATGACATGTTGGCATAAATGAGCTAAGAAATAATACAATGTATCCCATATACATAATGCGGCTGGAAAAACATGAGCCAGGACTCAATAATAACAATTGAGCACATGAGACATAATGGCCCTTCCCTCAAAAAATGGGTGGGAGGGAGGGTATAACAACCAAAGAAGCCCTGCTAAACAGGAAAGGGCTCTAAAAAGTTGAATGGATCATCTGAAGGAGACATGCATGTTATGAGCGCTACAAGCGGCAGAAACTGAACCCATCAAATCTACGTAACTACATTTGAGGTTGTAGCATAATGTGAAGTCATTCGGGCATGTGCGGGGCTACCTAAAGGGCCAATCCCTCATGAGGTCTGAAACATCTCACGCACACCTGAGAATCACTGGTAAAATCTACTGCATCATTGGACCATCAAGTGTATGAATCATGAGCATGAAACAATCAAGTAAAAGGGCAATGATGACTCCCTTTGCTTGATCTGAGGCACCGAACAAGAGTGGAAGCCAGAACCAAGTTACACTGCCCTCTAGGCCATTCTTCTGGAATAGATGTGCCGATGTTGATAGAATAGGGCCTTCCATAGGTGAGGCAATGAGGATCCTCAACTAATGCACGAGGGAAAATAGTAATGTGACTGGTGGATTGAGACCAGGGAAAATGGGACTGAGGGAGAAACAAACAACTTCTAATGTCAGAGCATAAAGTGCATGGTTGACCTGGTAGCGACTGACTCGACTCTGAAGGGGATGGTGGAAATTATGACTAAATGCCAAAATGGGAAACACAGGATGAATGGTATGAAAATATGGATGGAATATTGTGACATGATACAATGGGACGTGAAAGAGACTCCATGGATGAAAAGGTGACTCATTGCAGATGCTCTGAAAAAGGGTGACTCGATGAAGTTGCCACACATAATAGGCCCGGTGGGGATGATGAAAACATGCACAAATGATGGTTTTTTATGACAAAAATAGACACGTGAGATGCGTTAAGGGAAGGTGGTCCCCAAAGTACAAGCGTTGCATATGAAGAAATTTGATTTTGAGGCACGACGAAATGACCCTTCTTGGAAAAATGGCTTCGAGGTGAAGTGTCAAATCATAAAAAAATAAGAGAGACCCATTATAGTGTTCGATGAGAGATTTTCAACAGTGCTAACGGTTCATCAAACTGAGCTACAGTTTGGTCGAAATGGGCGACTGAAAAAATGGGGGTTTTGCTATAAAAGGGTGTTTTCCCTCCAATTTAATTCATTTGCACATTAAGCTTTGGTGAATTTGGAGAGGAGGAAAAGACCCTAAATCTTGTGGAGATCATAGCAGACAAACTGACCATCAGAATAAAGATCTGCAACTTTCAAGAAAGTGGCTTTACTTGTCTAAAGATGGCCTTAATGCTTCTTGGAACGATGGTTCCTGGTGAAGAATTAAGGGAAGAGGAAAATGAGAATGATCTACTAGAGGAGGTCTAGAATCATCCTCACCCACTAAGTCAAACATGGGGAATATGTGATAAAGGTGGTATGGCATAGAGTAGAATATTTGAATATATGGTATCAAACGATATGCGATGTGAATATGGCTCACCGGAGAGGTTGATAGGATAAACTATCCAAAAAATGGGAGGATAATCGACCATACCTAGATTCGGTGGGATCTAGGCCAAGACTTATGTTAATCAATTGAGAAGATGTCAAGGGGAAAACCATCATGCCCCCTAGCATGAGGAGTTTGTGGGGCACCATTTTGTTCTGTGTGCTTGAAAAATGGATTCAAGCATCTCGTCCCAACTTGGCACGAGATCCTCCAAACGATGATAAGGATATGTAGGGGCCTATGTGCCACCCGGTATGCTATGGGCATACCAGATGTATTTAGAGTGATGGACTTCAAACACATTTATTTTTATATGTCGATACATAATGTGGCTATGCATATTTTATATGACAATTGTGTTTCACCATTTGTTTTGGTTATGGTTGTCTTCTGTGGTAGACATGTGATAAATTCTAATCTAGAATGTTATTTGCAATGGTATCTACGTAGTTATTTTGGCCTCAAGAAACATGACTGAACGTAATGGTTTCAAATTCACGTACCAAAAACTTAACTCGTAGATATTTTCTAAATAGGAATGGTTATGCACATGATACACACCATTCAATTGCATGAAAAACTGCAATGAATCTAAATGAACATGAAGATGAAGGATGTGATGAGCAAGGGAATCAACTAACAAACCTACCACTGCATCATATATAGCCTAGTTATTTGTGGAAGATCCAATGCACACACCGTTAGAATGGACTAACGTATGCAAGGGGGTGAAAATGGCCCATGCTGCCGAGGCTAGATTCCTGGAGAAGTGACTCGCACCGTCAGCATAACTGATATACAGTGTGGATGATGGATCCATCTGAAATGTGAAAAAGACAAGAAATGATATGATGCAACCTACCTAAATGCATGACAAAAATAAATACACGCAAATCAGTGGAATATGCTATGGGTAAAATTTCTTTAGGTAGAGTGCATTGCAAGGATTAGGAAGAAGTTGGCCTTCGAAATCCTCTAAGAGATATGCCCCCTTACCCAAGTCCTTATGAATGATGTAAGGTCCTAGCCATAATGATGAGTGAGACAACGACAAAGGATAAAATCAACACCGCGACGATAAAGGTCATCGCCGATGAGAAGATAGTGAGGGGTCTGGTATTAGATACGTCGTCGATCATCACGAGTAAGATGGGGGGAAAACTTATGGGTTCAAAAATATGTGATGAAGTATGCATGATGGTGCATATCATCCCAAGGGTAATTAGAGGTAGTCATGGCTTCCATGATTTCCTCATCAGAATGGAAGATGGGTGGACTGGAGAAAAAGAGACTACTATTGGAAATAATACTGAGAGGGGGGGGGTGAATCAGTATTATCAGATCAATAAAACTTTTTCAATGCTCAGAAACATATACGCTACTTCCGTTAAGTGAACTCGCGTGTACACGCTACTGTGTCTAATGAAACTCGCGCATATCCAGAAATCTTATAATTCAGTTAGGTTAATCTTCAGTAAATGCATCAGAACATTATTAAGCATATTAACAGTAAACAGGTGCAGTATAACAGAACAGAACATCACACAAGAGCCACACACATGAACACCATGATATAAGGTGGAAACCCAATGTGGGTGAAAACCACCTGCTGCAATTCGTCTCTTTCTTCTTTAATGAGAAACTTCTTTTACAATGTACTGGTGCAGTCCTTTACCAGTACGCAGGCTACAACCTGCAGAGGGCTACAACCCTCTCTCGTTTTCCAACTACTTCTGGAAGGGAGCTACAACCCCCTCAGCTCTTGTACTAGCTCATCCATTTACTAGTACGTAGGTGCTGACCCTACAACCTTCAGGGACCACGTTTCATCAATTTTCAGACTGGATCCAAGAGTACAAAACAAACATTACCGCAATACAATCATCAACTTATACTTGCATCATAATTCATTAAACAACCCAATACCGAATCACTGAAACCCTGTCATCAAGAACACAGAACCCAAACCAGAGTCCAGAACTCTGCAACAACCAACAGAATCAGCAGCAACCTGAAATATCAAACCTTATCATGCATACGCTACTTCACTGTACCAAAACCACGTGTATACGCACTTTCACCAAAGGCAAACCGCGTGCAGATCTAGAAATAGATTCTTATGCCTTCGATGTCAGATCCGACCCTTGCCAAACGTCCCGAACAGATAACCAGCAATACCAAATCCTCTCACTGCGTCAGACACACAATGCATATCTCTTTGCCTTGTGATCTTCTCCTTATATAGCCTTAGGCCTTGTTCAATACCAAGAGCCAAAACCATAGAAACACAATACCATCAACCTCGAAACTAGGGATCAACACGTCCGTCGAGACATTATGGTCCAAAACCATAGGCACAACTTCCAAGGTCTAACTGCCACGGACCAAAGGTACTTTTCACATGTACGCGCTTTTACTGAAGCCAACCTGCGTGTACACGCTGATTCTCCTTGCTGAACTTGCGTATATCTCTTTCTTGTCCTGCTGTACTGAGATCTGTCCTCTGTGTCCTCTGATTAAGTTGCCATCACCTGTACCAACCTCTGAGCACCTGTACCAACCTCTGAGTGAGTTGCCATCAAGGACAACACTTGAAACATAATGCCAACAATCTCCCCCTTTGGACTTGATGGCAACCACCACACCAAGTCACTCTCCCCCTTTGACATCAAGGGCAAAGGGCGTACCAAGATATTCTCTTCTTTGGTATACCTTCTACTGTCCATACTCCCCCTGAGTACATGCTGAAGATTCTGATTTGACTCCCCCTTTGTATATGCCAAAGTGTACCAATCTATCCATGCTCCCCCTGAGCAGATGCAGGATCTAAGACCAGCCATTTAGATCTATACCATAAGCATCAATCTGCAATACTATTCCTTTGATCAAACAACAAGATGTATCATTTAGTTTCATCAGCAATCCATAATGCCAACAATGAATTATTTGAAGTATATGCTCCCCCTGAGTGTGAGCCAACCATGACTGAACCATTTCCTGAGTCTGTTCTGCTGCCCCCTGAGCCTGAGCCAACCATGACTGAACCTGGGATTGTTCTGCTGCCCTTTCTCCATATACGCGACTTTGCAGCCTGTAACTCGTGTATATACGCGACTTGTCTTTATTATATCAGCGTATGCAGGATGGAATACTGAATTTCATCACTTTCAGATTCCCCTGTGTCTGTTATGTCAGCTGACTGAGTTATGCCACACCTTTCTGTCTCTGTCTTCTTCAATTCCTGCAACTGTGATGATGTATGGTCCTCTTGTCTTGAATTTTGAAATCTGCTCCTGCATTCCCTTGCTTTATGCCCATAGTTGTTGCATGTATAACACCTTACATTTTTCATGTTCCTTCTATCACAATCAATTGCTTTGTGTCCATATGCATTGCAGGCAAAGCAATACCCTCTGAAATACCTGGGATGCGATGATCTTTCTTGAACCATTCTACTTCTACATCTGGCTGCAACATGTCCAAGATTATGACATACATAACATTCAACATTATTCAGTGGAGGAAATAATCGTCTATCACGTCCATAGTTAGGAGTAAAGGATCTTCCTTGAGGAATTTCTTTCCTTGGTTGTTCCTTGAGCATTTCAGATTTCTCATTAGAGTTTCTTGCCTCACCTTGTGAACTAGATTCACCTTCAACATATTCATGAAAACCAAGACCAGTCTTGATAGCAGGAGATCTTTGACTATTAAGAATATCATCCAAGACTTTAGAACTATCTTGAAATCGTAAAAGCTTATCCTTTTCTTCTAGTTTACCTTTCAAGATATTTACCTCAACTTGATGTTGTTCTTCCTTTTTCAGATACTGCTTCCTTAGGTCTTCTTCAACTTTTCTCCCTTCTTCCACTTGTCGCTTTAGTTTGATCACTTCATGTTCTTGATCTTCAAGATCTTCTTTTAGAGAGAGGATCTTTGATTCAAGTCTCTGAATAGTTGTGCTCTGATCTTTTGCTATATCCTGCAATTTCTCCCTTACCCTGGTTTCTGTCTCCAATTGTTCTTTTAATTTGGCAACTTCTTCAGTTTCTACATTCTTCTTTTCATGTGCCATGAAACTTTTAATATCTTCGCTATTATTGGATGAAGCATTCTTCTTTTCATGTGCCATGAGACTTCTAATATCTTCACTATCATTGAATGAACTTTTAATATGGGTATAATAGCTTCTACCATCTTCTTCAGATATCTTGCCTTTGTTATGAGGGCATCTAGCAGCATAGTGACCAACTCTACCACATAGAAAACATTTGAAAGGTAGCTTACCTTTGAACCGTCCAGTTCCCCGTTCAAGATTCTTGACAAAATTTACCTCATCTTCTTCCTCTGACACTTCGAATGCGGCCTCTGGTGGTACCTCTTGTCGCATTTCAAAAGCAGTTAAGATCTCGTGAAGCTGTGACATGGTGATTTTCTGCACATTCTCCTTTTCTTCTATGGCAGATACTTTAGAATCAAATTTAGCAGACAAAGATCTCAAAACCTTTTCAACTAAGACAATTTCCTCAAATTCTTCACCCAGATCCCTCATACAATTCACAATCTCATCCATACGCAGGAAATAATTAGCTATGCTTTCATTACTACGCATCTTAAGAGTTTCATACCGGATTCTGAGAGTTTGAAGCTTTGCTCTTTTTACCTGATCATCTCCTTCGTAGCTTGTAACGATTTTGTCCCATATTTCTTTAGCTGATTTGAAATGCATGATCTTCATAAATTCTGATTGAGTCAAACTACTCAATAGGACAGTAACAGCTTTGGCATTGAGCTCATATTTCTTTTTCTCTGCTGGATCTGTAGGGGTTGCTGATGGAAATTTGTATCCTCCTTCTACGATTCCCCAAACTTCTGCTCCAAGTGATTGTAGATATGCAGTGGTCCTTATCTTCCAGTGAGTAAAATTGTTCCCGTCAAAGACTGGTGGCCTGATGTGTGCCTCTCTTTCTTGATTAGCCATTCTGATGGATCTTTTCCTTCAAGCGATCAAGCTTCCTCTGAAGGACCTGCTTTGATTCCAATTGTTGGAAATAATACTGAGAGGGGGGGGGGTGAATCAGTATTATCAGATCAATAAAACTTTTTCAATGCTCAGAAACATATACGCTACTTCCGTTAAGTGAACTCGCGTGTACACGCTACTGTGTCTAATGAAACTCGCGTATATCCAGAAATCTTATAATTCAGTTAGGTTAATCTTCAGTAAATGCATCAGAACATTATTAAGCATATTAACAGTAAACAGGTGCAGTATAATAGAACAGAACATCACACAAGAGCCACACACATGAACACCATGATATAAGGTGGAAACCCAATGTGGGTGAAAACCACCTGCTGCAATTCGTCTCTTTCTTCTTTAATGAGAAACTTCTTTTACAATGTACTGGTGCAGTCCTTTACCAGTACGCAGGCTACAACCTGCAGAGGGCTACAACCCTCTCTCGTTTTCCAACTACTTCTGGAAGGGAGCTACAACCCCCTCAGCTCTTGTACTAGCTGATCCATTTACTAGTACGTAGGTGCTGACCCTACAACCTTCAGGGACCACGTTTCATCAATTTTCAGACTGGATCCAAGAGTACAAAACAAACATTACCGCAATACAATCATCAACTTATACTTGCATCATAATTCATTAAACAACCCAATACCGAATCACTGAAACCCTGTCATCAAGAACACAGAACCCAAACCAGAGTCCAGAACTCTGCAACAACCAACAGAATCAGCAGCAACCTGAAATATCAAACCTTATCATGCATACGCTACTTCACTGTACCAAAACCGCGTGTATACGCGCTTTCACCAAAGGCAACCCGCGTGCAGATCTAGAAATAGATTCTTATGCCTTCGCTGTCAGATCCGACCCTTGCCAAACGTCCCGAACAGATAACCAGCAATACCATATCCTCTCACTGCGTCAGACACACAATGCATATCTCTTTGCCTAGTGATCTTCTCCTTATATAGCCTTAGGCCTTGTTCAATACCAAGAGCCAAAACCATAGAAACACAATACCATCAACCTCGAAACTAGGGATCAACACGTCCGTCGAGACATTATGGTCCAAAACCATAGGCACAACTTCCAAGGTCTAACTGCCACGGACCAAAGGTACTTTTCACATGTACGCGCTTTTACTGAAGCCAACCTGCGTGTACACGCTGATTCTCCTTGCTGAACCTGCGTATATCTCTTTCTTGTCCTGCTGTACTGAGATCTGTCCTCTGTGTCCTCTGATTAAGTTGCCATCACCTGTACCAACCTCTGAGCACCTGTACCAACCTCTGAGTGAGTTGCCATCAAGGACAACACTTGAAACATAATGCCAACAACTACATGATGTGGTGGTAGTATCTGGTGCATCATCCTGAGAAATAAGGTTCACATATGCATCATCTGAAATGGTAGACGATGATCTAGTAGATGGAAGATCTATTGATGTTTAGACCCGAGTTTCTGATGAGGGAGGTTTGACAGAAGCGCATGTGGGAACCTCAGAGAGGTTTTATTGTGAGGATCTCAAGGATGATGACAAGTAAAGGATATGGACTGTGGAGTCAGTCATATAAACATCGGGGGGAGGGATCACGATGGTGGGACCAGAGTCCCCCTATTCTTGTGTACTAGTGATACCAAAATCCACAGGTAGAGGAGTATATGATCCACTACGAGTGACCTCGAAATCATGAAGAACATGGAGGCAATCGTGAAATTCATTGAAATGAGGGAAACAATGGGAATAGTGGTCGTAATGATTGCACAAAGGACACATGTGATTTGTATGCAACGATTTAAGTTTCTTGGTTGAATCAGGTAAGGTAACTTGGACCTCAGGTATGTTAGATTCAGGAAATGTCTCGTCGAAAAAGGGTTTGAGGTGAGGAAGTTTAGGAAATTTATTGGTGGCATGCCCAACAACATCACACAAAGCGCACAAAGGTATCGAATTTGGAGTCTTGGGAGCTAGAGGTGCTTGGGGAGCCTTGTCCTTAGGTTCCTTATTCTTGGCTTTCCCCCCCTGTCCAAATGCTTTCACAATAGGAGTGGGTTCCTATTGAGGCTGAAGTGGAACTAAAGCAGCGACAAGGGTCGTAGGGACCGGTCGAACTAGGGTCAAAGCATGATATGGTCTGAGCTGACCAGGCAGAGTTCTAGCTGGAGGATTAATTTACCAGACTGGGATCCCCAAAGTCATATTAGGGAGACTCAATGAAGCCATGACAGGGACATAAAAGGTTCCAGGAGGAGGAAACAAGAAGGGTATTTGTCCTACAGGATAATGCCCTGGAAAAATGGTTCCTGGTTGGTTAAGACCTGGAGGAAGAGTTCATATTGGGAAAAAAGGAGAGGCACCCACAAAAGGAGGAGGTCTTGGAGGGGTAAATCCTGATGGCTCGACTGAATTTGCAATAGCAGGGTGTTGTGGAACTGACTATTGATGAGAGGTACCAAACTGCTTTTGAGCAACCTGTGACGCTTGTAACATGAAAAAACTTGATGAGTTGGGCTCAGATATGGGAGGGGGAGGACTAGGGAAAGCACCCAACAAGGTGGAATCTTTATAGAATTCAGGTGAAACACGAGTGAGAGGGGTGGCAGACTGCTTACCGGACATAGATGAGATAATGGACTTAGGGGAGGTCAAGCATGATGGCTCGTAGTACGTCAACTGATCAATAGTGACGATCTTCCCTTCATGGGGGAAGC
Organism: Pinus tabuliformis; assembly: GCA_031772625.1. Taxonomy (NCBI): domain Eukaryota; kingdom Viridiplantae; phylum Streptophyta; class Pinopsida; order Pinales; family Pinaceae; genus Pinus; species Pinus tabuliformis. Next base: position 919,474,814 of record CM062818.1, on the reverse strand, counting down.
ACATCTTGTGGAAAACTATAGACGCGGCGACTGACATGGAATAAGTGTAACTACGATGCAATAGTATGTTGTAATCTAGAGGGGCATCTATAACCTCAATGTATACAGAAGCAGTCTTGCCCACAAGGGTCACTTGAAAATTGCGATACATGTCGAGAGGCTGGGACGGGTGACCGTCCTAAGCACACAAAGTGATGGTGGATGGGGAAAGTTTAGGTGACTTGAGTTGCTTACAAACGACAGCGGAAATCACACTTGTGGATGCATCTTCATCAATAATGCACTGGGAGATGATGGAATTATGGACTCAGACTGGTATTTGGAAAGCAACGGATGATGGTAATGGAGGATGTTTTGACACATCAACAGGAAAGACAATCAAATGATCGTCTGAAGGATCTACTGCACCCAAAGTAGTTAGTAGAGTTTTTTTTTTTTTTTTTTCCTGATATGGGCATGATTGGAGGACCTCCAGTGTCAATATGGTGACATGTGATTGCGCCAAGTCGTCTACTATATTGTACATGTGGGAAACCCAATTAGAAGCAACATTACGACACAATGGCCCTTTGGGGATCTTGGGAATTGACTCAACCTTGTATCGAGGGATCTATAAAGGACCATTTGATGTCGTAAGAGACTCAAAAAACTCTTTAGTTTTGGGCTTGGTTGTGGATGAAGTTGACTTCTTGTTGTATTGACGCGACCAAGTTTGCAAGTTGACATCGGAGGTACTGACCCCATCAAAATTCATCATGAGAATCTAGTAGTCACCAGGACTAGAAGGTTGGGGAGGGTGGGCTGCTTGACCTTGCTGAGGTTGAGCAGCAATGATCCGGATTTAAACAGGAATGCAACAAATTACAGAGATAACCATAAACACAAATATGTAGCGGAAATAATACTTCATTTCATTAATGTAAAATACTGAAATATGCTTACAAACAGTAATGGAAATAAACCAGCTAGGGCGATGGTAGCTTATCTTTGAGAAGAGATGTGGTGGATACATGCCTCTCAACTGTGTTACAATGAGGCTCCAAGGCCTATTTATTGTTGAGAAACAATGGAAAACCCTTCACATCCCAAAACCTAACCCTGGAAGATGAAATGCCAAATTGTGGGCCCCGTTTGGGTAAATTGGTACATCAATTTCCCGGGGTTGTAACTTTGGCATACGATCTCTGTTTGATGCGTAAAATAGCTCATTAGAAAGATCTATACGCGAATTACCACTTTGGGAAGGGAAACATAGGTCCATGGACCCATGTTGCCCCCATATTTCCGAAAAATGTCATTTAGGGCCTCAAAACGGCTCTGGAAGTTCAGGACCCGAAAAACTACTAAAAATAGTAAACTGTGCTACAATTTAGGAAACTGAAAAAGATGAAAGAGACAGTTGTGGGGGTCCAAATGGGATAGGTGGGTGGCCACCAACATCCACCTGGATCATTCCTCCCCCCTTAGGAAACAATGGTCCCCATTGCGTTGAGTTCCTCCCTGAGATGAGGAAGCTTTTGCTGATCTGGGTCTCTGGTGAGTTGTTCTGCAATCCCTAATGTGTCCAGAAATGGTGGGAAGCATGGTTGATGATGGCCCACATTGAACACTCGGTGCAAGCGAAGGAATGGAGGAATGTTATGCTTCAAAGCATTATTTATCGTAGCCTTGGTATTGCTGTAAGGACCATGTCAAAGTGGTCTGAGCTTCTGATGGGCTCTGGTAGGGCGTTCTTTCTGCAGATGTAAGCAAACTTTGCCACCCACATGAAGCTTGTGTGGTACCCCTGTGGGTGAGGAGAAGTTGTTCCTATGTTCTGTCATGACCATATCCCTTTGCCGCTGCTGCTGCATGGAGGAACCCTTCGCGGGGGTCATGGATGTAGCAACGATCTTCCCCTTACTTTGGGAGCGAACCAGACAGAAAATAAATTTCAAGTCTATGAGATGAGCTTGCTACCTTTCTTAGTAGTGATCAAAGAGGTGGTGGTAGGTGGGGCTACCTCTGGTATCCTATGCAATGAATTATCCAAAGAAATAATGACAGTGCGAGGCCTTGACTCATACACAGCATGTCGTCTCCACAAGTATGGTTGGCTTAATAGTACATCACAAACATCCAGAGGTGTAACATCACACAATATCTCATCTGTGAAGGGCTTGATGTTGTAGGGAAGGTAGCACTGTTGGCGAAATTTGAGATCTCGTCCTTCATGAAGCCACCCAATATGGTACGGTTGTGGGTGTGGTGTAGTCAGTAGGCCCAACCGCTTCACGACCTCTGCTGAAATGAGGTCCTTTTGGCTCCCACTGTCAACAATGAATTGTAGCTGTGAACCCTTCACCCACATTTGTGAGTGGAAAAGGTGCTCCCCCTCCTCTGGGTCTTCAGGCTCATTCTTCTGGATCTTGGCGGTGGCAACAGTGGCGTTGGGCTCTGCATCAATGATCTGCTTCCCTTTGCCATTACCCTTGTCAGGTTTTGGTTCAAGGTCGGAACATGCATCTGATTCGGTAGCCTTCAATTCGGCCACCAGCGACTGCTTGGTCCGACACTCACTTGTGTTATGAGTGGGACTATTATGGAACTCACACCACTTTCCTGTGTCCTTCCTCGGTTTCGTGGTGTTGTTATTTTCTTGTGGCTTCGAGGGGTTGTCTTGGGTCACCCTACCTTGTCTTTGTCCTTTGGGCTTCGGATTTGCAGATCCAAAGTCTCGCTTCTTCTGTTTGAACTTTTGCTCGATTTTGACAGCATATCGGTATGCTGTGCCGAGTGAGGAGATGTTCAAGAACTACATCACTTCTTGGATGTATCTGTGTAGGAAAAAATGGTATTTGAGTACCAGATGCAGCTCAAAATCTTTGATACCCAACTGTGTACGAAGGGTATGAAAAATGTTTGTGAACTCCAGCACATCTTGGTCTCGTCCCTGCTGCGGTGTGGTCCATTTGATGTATTTGTCCTCGTAGCTTTTGACAAGGTAGTATTGCTCCTTGATAGCATCCCGAAATGAATCCCAAGTGGGTGCGGCTGAAAATAGTGAGCTTGTGCTTTCAACCTTTTGCTCGCAGTAGGTTTCCCACCAGTCCTTGATGTGGGGGGCTGCTTTGAGAAGAGTGAAAACAATCGTTTCTCGACTCGAAAATTCATGAGCAGAAAATAACCCTCTAGTAGATTTAACCATTTATCTACGGCATCTGCGTCTATTTGACCCTTGAATATGGGGATTTCAAAATTAACTTGTACCTTAAAGGGCATGTTTCCAGAGTAGCTGCTGGAAGCCGATGCGTTGCTTTTGGGTAGCCGCTGAAGGATTTGGGCAAAGTTGTCCATCATCGCGTTCCGTTGTCGCTTGAGGGCTTCTTCGAGCAAGATTTTGATAGGATCTCCTACCCCCTCGTATTTCTTCTCATCTGCCATGGGAGGCCGTCAGGATTTGCGAGGCTGGTCTTACGAAGGTTCGACCAGATCAAGCCCTAACTCCTTATATCCCAACTTCGTTGGGAACATGCAAAGAAAAACAGAGAAAAAGCAGACCGCTCTGATACAACTGATTTGGACTTAAATAGGAACGCAACAATTTACAGAGATAACCATAAACACAAATATGCAGCGGAAATAATACTTCATTTCATTAATGTAAAATACTGAAATATGCTTACAAACAGTAATGGAAATAAACTAGCTAGGGCGATGGTAGCTTATCTCTGAGAAGATATGTCGCGGCTACATGCCTCTCAACTATGTTACAATGAGGCTCAAAGGCCTATTTATTGTTGAGAAACAATGGAAAACCCTTCACATCCCAAAACCTAACTCTAGAAGATGAAATGCCAAATTGTGGGCCCCGTTTGGGTAAATTGGTACATCAATTTCCCGGGGTCGTAACTTTGGCATACGATCTTCGTTTGATGCGTACAATAGCTCATTAGAAATATCTATCCGAGCACTACCACTTTGGGAAGGGAAGCATCAGTCCATGGACCCAAATTGCCCCCAGATTTCCAAAAAAATGTCGTTTAGGGCCTCAAAACAGCTCCAGAAGTTCAGGACCCGAAAAACTACTAAAAATAGTAAACTGTACTACAATTTAGGAAACTGAAAAAGCTGAAAGAGACAGTTGTGGGGGTCCAAATGGGATAGGTGGGTGTCCACCAACATCCACCTGGATCAAGCAACAAATCCTTGCTGAGGGAAAGGATTTGTAAGCAAGACTGGTTGAGATGGTGCAGGATTCTCAGGCAGCTACTGCAGGTGTCGTTGACCTCTAGAAGCTGCTTAGGCTTCCCACATTTGGTGCATCTGAGGTAAGAGGGGAAATTCATGAGTATAATGGCCATGTACACCAAAACATGCACAAGGCTTGTTCGTATGAACAACCTTGTTCTGCTTGGGCCGGTTTCCCTGTTGCTGGTTGTTGGTGTTAGGCTGGTTCCCCTGGGGTTAATTAGGTTGATTACCCTGGTTGCCTTGGTTACCCATTTTACCCTTCCCCTTATTCTTTTTTTTTGAATTTCGGGGATTGGTTGCACTCTGTTGTGCGTACACTTGACCCTCAGGGGTGGTGGCTACTGGGGTTGAGGATGCATGGGAGGTTGTGACGCTAATACTTGAGGGGCTGGAGTGCTTGACGATGAATCTGTGTAAGATGGTGATGGATAAACGGTCTGGTAGATAGGTTGAGCACTATCTAGCCATGGCATCTACTAATATGGTTGGGTGAATGCATAATATGTGCTTTTTCCTTAATACATGTTGCTGGCAGGAGGGGGATAAGTGTTCGAGGAACTGGTACCCCCATGCGGATAGCCATAACTCTGCTAAGTATATGGTGAAGGATGTGAAATAGCTCTAACGATACCATCGGCAGCGTGAAATGCCCCCAGTGCATTGGAACCACCAGGAAGAGGGAGGTCTGGTTAATGGTATATACATAACTAGATTGAGCATAAATCAAGTCATATCCCAGAGTAGTCTGGACGACCTATTCCTTTATCTGAGGAAAGTAAGATGTGACATATTTGGTAATGAGTGTTAGAAGAGTCCTAAGAAACCAATTGAGGTAGACATGGTCTTTGAAGGAAGGAGCACGGTACATGCTCCTCCTTCTACACCATTCCTAGACATGGTCAAAAAGACGGGTGCCAGAGGATTGACAAAATGTGGTCAAGAGCTCCGTACCAGTGTCATATCGAAGGGGTAACTGAAAATGTGAAAGGAATGCTTTAGCAAACGTCGCAAAAGTGGAATGAGAAGCGGAGGGCTAGTCAATGTACCACTTCACAACATCTCCAGTAAGTGTGCGTTGGAACAACCGAAGACGAATGGAGTCATCGGTGATGGAATTAGACAAACACCACATATGGAAGGAGTGGACGTGATTAGTGGGGTCCTCTCCATAATTACCCTCAAACTTGGGAATGTCTGAGGGAATCTTAGTTGACATAGCTAGCCAACCAACATTGTGGTGTATGGGGTCGTTAATCAACTGGCTAAAATCCCGGAGACCTAACCTAGCCATGAAAGGTAGAAAATGAGCTGATGGGATGGTTCCTGTAATGGTTGCACTAGATGTGACTACTGGGGTAGAATCGAAGCCACCACTAGGTTGGTTTCCTGCACCTGCAGTGGGTCCTGACATGATGACAGTATGCGGTTAAGGAGGCTCGGAATCAGATGAACCAGAAGAAGGGTCGGTATGGGGACTCGGGGGAGGACTAACTCAACCTTGCGGGGAGGAGTAATACGTCCAATCAAAAACTGGGGATGAAGACCTAAAAGTCTTTGCGACAAACTCCTTGGTGGTGCAATGGTTGCAAGACACAAGTGACACCGAAATGATGAAGGGAGATAAACAAATGTCTCTGTCTTTGTTGGGAAGATAAATTAATTAAGTTAAGTCTTGGATTGACAGCGTTAAACAAGTGCCCTTCGCTTAAGGTGTGCTTGTGTGTGCAAATATGTGTGTTTATTAATTAAGCCCAGATCATGTTTGAAAAAAGAAAAAGAAAAAAATTTCTGAAACACTGTAAATAAACTGAAATTAAAACCAAAAAATAAATATCAAATCAACTATCTAAACCCCACCTCAACTGGATTTGCAAACACTGTGATGGTTGGTCGAAAAATCAATTGAAAAAACACTAAAATGGCCAAGATATCTAAGCGTTAGTGTGGTTGGAATCAAATGACACTATGCTACTGGAAAGTGGTGCACTAACAACAAAAAACCAGTGAGGAAAATTGCTGCAAAAGATAGTGCGATGGGGAAAATAGTGGCACCCTAAGAAAAAGGACTAAACAAGGTTCAAGAGGGAAATTTGGATGGAAACAACCTATCTTTAAAGATTTGAGAAAGAAAGGTACAAATCTGAATTTGTATGGTTGAAAGCTTTGCAAAAACTCAGACTTCTTACTCAGTTGAACTCCTCCTACAAAGGTGGAAGTGTACTAGAAATCCTAAGGGGCTAAATTCCACTTCGACGAACAAAATATAGTAGATCAAGGCCTAAGCACACTAAGACAATGGTCAACCAACCCAGTGAAGTGCTCTCGACAAAACCCAGAAAATGATCAGAAAAATTCCTGAAAACCCTAAAATCACAGGGATTGACCTGTTTTAGGGAAGATCGTACTCTTTGGTCCAGAAAGTGCAGTGTGGACCTCTAGTCGCGGAAACATTTTCTGTCTTTGGTGCGGCTAGTTCCTGTCACCTGCGGAAATAACCAAAAAACTTTTGGAAGTTATAAATTTGAATGATCTAGGGTTAGAATGCTAGTAAACAACATTAAGGGACTGAACAAAAAAGAAAAACCTAAGCTGAAAACTGAAGGTCACCTAGGTTCCTGAATCAGAATTAAAAACCTAGTGGAGTTGCCATCTATTATATGTGATGAGCCTAGGTATTTCAACAAGAATGTTGCAACTCCCAGGGCTACCAACTTTACTTATCAACCTGAGGTTCGTACAAACTTCGAGGTGATAGTGGTATATGCACAAGTAAAAGTGAAGGTCCTGCTTATTGTCACTGCTCATCTAGCAAGAGACCCCAGGGGTTCGAAGCCAGACTTCTATAGGGTCAAAAGAAGCTTAATTCTTTGATGGAAGAAGAGCAAATATATTCTAAGAGAGAGCTACTCTACTGCAGTAATGAAGAAAACAACATGTAATGCTAAACCACACCATAACCTAACTAACCATCTAAATAGCTATGCTAAACAGAATTTCTAAATCAACACTAACCTAATGCTGTTGTCTAAGTTGTAGAGGTAAAGAGCATTAAACTATACCAAGGAGTAAGCAAAGGAGCTAAACTAATTTTTTTTTCAAGCGGAAGAGCAGTTGGAGATTGAAATTGGTGAAAGGAGGACGTAAGGACACAGTAGTGCATAGGGACCGTTGGATCGATCAACGAACAGAAGATGGATGGTAGAGATCTTATCATGGGGGCTTAAGTGAATAGATGGATGAACAGGGTTAATGAACAAGATGAATGATGGAGATCTTATCGCGAGCGATTTAAGGAATAGGTGAACGAATAGGGTAACGAAGTAGATGCACGGTGAAGATCCTATCGTGAGGAATTAAGTGAATGGATGGAAGAACATGGTAACGAAGTAGATGAACATTGGATATCTTATCGCGAGGAATTAAGTGAATGGATGGACGAAAAGGATTAATCGGCAGATGAATAGTGGAGATCTTATCGCGAAAGAAATGTGCGGAAATAATGGAGTAGGTTTTCAGAGGCGGTAAGTAGTTTCTCGCGTGCCCTCGAAGCTGTAAGATGTATTTTGAAATTTCACGCGATTAGCCTAACTGGGTGACACGTAGCACGGGAAAACGACTTTCTCGTGTTCTCTCAAGTGGATAACTGTCGTGCAAGAATCCATGCGAGATTGCGCGATAGCCGTCGGATCAGGCTAGACAGATCAACGGTGGAGATTGGGGCGCATAAAGTATTGAGGTGACGCGATAGCCATTGGATCAAGAGACAGATCAACGGTGGAGATTAGAGCGCATAAAGTAGGTGGAAGACTTCGCACGCGATGGCCGTTGGGTAAACTAATGAATTAGATGGTGATTGGTTAGGTTTGTTGTGGATCGGATGGTGAGGAAACGATGCATGAAGAACGTGCTGAAGGAGGTTTCAAATGAAAACAACAGAAAAACCAGTGAGGGTGAGGGTGGACCGAGAGTGAGGGAAAATGATGATAATGAAATGAAACAAGTAACTACATCAAACAAAAAACTCCAAAGCTCATGCAAGAAATAGAAACCTATGTTTTTGGGATTGTTGAAGGGTCTCTTCCTCAAGTCATGGTCCCAGAGGGAGGAGGCGAGGCCGAGACACCTGCGGATAACCTTATGGTGATCTTTTTCTCCTAGCTAACCTGATAATAGAAAAAAACACAAAGGGAAGTAAACTAAAGCACAACCGATCTACTCTACATTACTGTAATGGGAATGCAGCTACTTAAGAAAATGAACAAAAAACCAGGAAGCTATTCTATACTGCTGTAATGGAAATGTAGCTACTTAAGAAACTGAACAAAAAACCAGGAAGCTACTTAAGCAAATAAATAGAACCAGAAATCTATGCTACCATACATGTACAATAAAGAGGATCTTTGGCTTCTCAGGTTGGGCCCTAAACCAAGAGCTTTAGCCCTCTGAGTTAACTCAGTGTTGGCTCAAAACAAAACTCATCTTTATTATAAAAACCATGGATTACAAAACAAACTGTCACAAGTCTTGCAGCTTAGAAATAAAGTAGAGTTTTACAATAAGAATCTAAATCCTACTGAGGTCCTAAGCCTCTTTACTTATACATCTAAAGTCTCCAATGACTTCCTTCCAATTAGGGAGGCTTGGCTCCCCACTCAAGATAAACTGGTTTCTATCACTTTCACTTGCTCGATTGTCTTTTAGTCCTCATGATTTGGTTGTTTGCACTCCGAGCTGATGGAGGAATATTCGAATGGAGGGGTAGTAAATGAGGAGGATTTTCCTCCTATAATTCCTCTCCCTTGTCCCATTCAAGTTTTGACCAAGGTCTTTGCCACAATTCCTTTCTTTTATCCTTTATTCCTGCATTACATGCACATATGACCACAAAGCAAAAAATCCAACTCTAACTCATCTCATAAACAAAATATAATCAAAAGTATGCAATAAGTTGTGAGAATAGTTGGTTTGATTAAGCTAGGAGGTGAATTAAGGCCAATTAAGGCCCATATAATTACCCAATCATGAGGCTCATCATCACCCCCCCTACTGAAAGTGTTGCTCCTCCTCTGAGCAACTTAGTCAATGTCCATGTCCTTCATGGCTTTGGTAGCCTCTCTGACATCCCATGCTTATGTTGTGATCTCTTCTTCTTGTTTATAGAAGCCTACTTTCCTTTCTACTTCTTCCCACTGCCTCTACTCCTCTTCTTCTTTTCTCCCTTCTAACACCCCTACGAGTAGTGGTGGACTGAGTTTTAGGCCTATCCAATTGACCTTCAACCTTTGCATTGATTGATTATACATAGGTGTCATGTTGAGTGCCTTTCTCAACCTTTGAGGGGAGTGATATTCTCTATTCTTCAAGTTGTGTGGAAGTGTTTTCCATCTCCTTTAGCAAGCATGTACATTATCATGTCTTGGCAGCCTAAACATATCCTCAAAATGTGAAATTTCTTGCTCTTGGGCAGCAAGATATCTAGGTGCCAGCTAAGGATGATTTGCAATTAGATTATGGGTGTTGATTAGGGCCATGGGATTTGATTGTTCAACTCTGATGAAAAGAGGTTCATTTTTCTCTATGACCAATATTCTTTTCATCTCTACAACCCTTTACTTCTCATGGTTCACCAGTGATGCTAAAGCCATTAATTGTAGATCTCCTAGCTCTACATTAGGATCACAAATATTCATGTCTGTGAGGGCCATGTTGTGCAAGTAAAACTCAACCATTTTGGCCCTATCCTCTAGTGCACTTTGATCACAAAGATCAATAAACTGCCTGTAGTCCTGAAATGGCATGGTGCCCCTTTGTGCTAGTGTTTTAATCTGAAATTGCAACCATTGTTCTCTGAGGTAAAGAGCATAGGATTTAGTTGGAATCCTACACTGGATGGCCTCCAAGGAGAGGCTGGCCATACATGCTAGTTGGTTTTCCTTTTCCTGCAGTTGTCCTCTCAGGGGCCTCTAGAGACACCCTAGGTGACTCCTCCTTGTGTTCTTCCCCTTCTGTTTCAATGCCTTCTTCCTCTCTGATAGAAGGACTAACATCATAGATGAGGGTTTTGATGTCATCCTCTGCTGGTAAGTCTCTGAAGACTGACCATTTTATAGGGATCCTGAGGTTTTGGAGGGCATCCTCAATGAGGATTCTGATCAAACCATGGTGAGCCAACTGTTGGGAATTCCCTTCCTTTACTTTGTTGCTAGAGTCTATGAGTGATTGCATCAAGAAATAGGGTATGTTGAGTCTTTGGTGAACTGGTGTTTCTACCCCAAATCTTAGTTCTTCAAGCATCCTAAAATGGTAGCCATAAACAACACTGTATCTACCCTCATATGAGATATATTTGATGAGTTGGTATCCTTCCTCACTCCATAGGTATGACAGGCTGTCCCTCCTTACTCCATTTTTATCCTCTATGGGTTCTTCACCTTCCAAAAATAATTTCCTTTTTGCCACCTGACTATCTGCTTTGTCTTCTTTTCTCCATGCAATTCCTAGGGGAAGTGTGGTGAACCTACTGATGAACTCTGGGGTGAGATCTATAGTGATCCCTCTAACTATAATAGTGGCATGGATTTTGCTATGTGCAGTGAGAGAATGAGAAAATTCTTGAGAAAACAAAGTTTCCTGTGTATGTAATCCACTAACGTTTTAGAGGACTTCTAGCTCATTTGCTTGTAAATGGGGATGGATTTTTAGATCCTACCTATTTAGAATGGTGGCAATGGACAGTTCTCTTGATATTCCCTCTTGAAACCCTCTTTGTGTATCCGGTCAACTGCCTTTTTGTATCCTGTAGAATGCTCCTGTAGACTGTTCTTATAGGAATCCTCTTGCAGAATGATGGATCCTTAGTTCCAGTGGGTGGCAAAAGTTATGAGAGCTACTTGAGTGGGGAGTTTCAAGGAGGTGGAATGCATGAATGCATGCAAACGATTTTTGTTTCTCTTCATACCACCTCATCATTCCCACTCTTTGTAATCAGCTCCCACAATTGTTAAATCCATAGTTAACCACTTCTTGTCCTACTCCTCCTCTATTCTTTGAGTTGACTGCAGCCATGTGTGAGAGGACACTCTGCTTTGTTTGTGATGACTGAATGAAGGTGGCCAGTTAAATGGCCACCTTTTCACTTACAAACCAACTACCTCATAACCTTTACAACTTTTGATCAAATGATGCATATGAGTGAGTGAGTGGGATACTTACCTGTGGTCTCGATGCCATGCTGCAGTTTGTCAAGGATCAGAGGTGTTGCGTTGTTCATTTGCTGCATGGTCATTCTTCTTCCTCCTCTGTTGTTTGCTGATGGTGTCTGTGACTACAGATCTGATGCTGCTACTGCTGTGTAGCTCCTGGATTACCACTTGGTAATGTTTGGTGTCTCCCTTAGAATTTCTTGATCATGTTGCTGGATGGTGCTGTGAGGATGTTGTAATGAATGGACAGAGGGAGTAGGAGTGTGTGTGAGTGCAGGGATGATGGTAATGGATGAGGTGAGGGGTTAGATCATGTCTAGAATGAATTTTTGGGACCTAACCAACCTACCATTCAGGGGATCCTGTAGGAATATAGGGGATCATGTAGAAAACACAATCTTCACCTTAAATTGAAGCAATGAAGTAAAAAAATAATGGAATTGATGGAGGGATGCATGGTAAGGAGTGGAGGAGATGAATATATGTGAGGCAGGGTTCCCTTTGGATCTTCTCTTTGCTCCTTGATTGTCTTTCTCACCCACCTGCAAATAACAATTATGTCTTCTTTTTTTTCTTTTATTATTATACTTTTTTTTTTCTTAGAGAGGTTTTCACCCTAGATATCTGCCGTGGGCGCCTCAAGGAAGGTTTTCACCTAGGGATCTTCTTACTCTTTTTCATTTTTTCTCATCCTTGGGCTGCCTTATGAGGTTTTCAACCCAAATATGGGACTCAGGCGCCTCATGGAGGTTTTCACCTGAATCCTTATTCTTTTTTTTTCTTTTTCAGTGCCCTGATGAGGGAGGAGCTGGAACTTGCTCCACCATCATCACTGTCTTATTGATATTGTCAATGAACTCTTGTTTTGATAAAGGCCTCTTGTACATTTTCAATCAGTGTCCATTAACAAGCAATGGAATGGCTTCTTCATCTATAGTTCTGATTTGCACTAAACCATTATCATGGCATCTTTCCACCACATAAGGTCTGAGCCATCTTGTCCTTAGCTTGCCCTTGAATTCTTTATACCTAGAATCATATAACAATGCCCAGTCTCCCTCTTGAAATTGCTTCTCCTTGATATGTTTATCATGCCAGATCTTCCTCTGAAGCTGAACTATCTATGTATGTAGGAGGGCTTGCATTATGAATTCATCCAAGCCATTCAAATGGAAAAATCTTTCTTTTTGTGCATGACTGAGATCCAAATCTAGTTGGGCTGCCATCCTCAATGTGTTATATTCAAACTCAATGGACAACAAAGCCTTTTTCCCATAGACCAACTCATAGGGTGTAAATCCAGTGGTGGTCTTCCATGTCGTATTATAGGCCCAGGTGGCCTCAACTAATCTCTCTACCCAATCCTTCCTGCTGCTGCTCACTACCTTGGTTAAGATGTTCTCTAGTGCCCTGTTGGTCACCTCCACTTGCCCATTAGCTTGTGGATGATAAGGAGTGGAGGTCCTATGCTTGATTTTGTGATGGTTGAGTAGTTCTTCAATCATGCTGGAGGTAAACTGGCTGCCTTGGTTTGTGACTAGCTCTCTAGGGTACCCAAATTTGTAGAATAAATTATCCCTTAGGAACTCAGCAACCTTCTCTTCTGTTGCTGCCTTAATCGCCTTGGTTTCAGCCCACTTAGTCAAATAATCAGTGCACACAATAATGTACTTCTTTTGATTTAAAGGAGGGTTGATAGGCCCAATGAAGTCCATGCCCCACTTGTCAAATGGCTCGAAAGTCACTTGAGGTTGTAGGGGCATTTCATCTCTTGGAGTAGGCTTTCCCATCCTCTGGCACCGATCACACTGACTAATGTAATTTTTCACATCCTGATGAAGAGTAGGCCAATAATAGCCTACTTGCAACACTTTGAATGTTGTCCTCTTTACTACAAAGTGACCTCCACAAGGCCCATCATGACAGGTCAGAAGGATGTCAAAAACTTCCTCTTCCCTTACACACCTTCTCAAGATTTGATCTAGGCCAAGTTTGAATAGATTGCCCCCAATCTAGGTGAAGGGGGGTGCTTTTCCTGACTATCGCTCTTTTCTTTGGAGGGAAAGTTTGGTGGGAATTGTGCTAATACCAAATAGTTTGCTATATCAGCAAACCATGGGGAGAGAACTAAAATAGAAAAAAAATGCTCATATGGTAACTGGTCATCCACCCTTTCTTCTTCACCTGTAGGTAGATTCATCCTAGATAGAAAGTCTGCAACAACATTTTCCTTACCTAGATTATCAAAAATAGTTATATCAAACTGCTATAATAAAAGAAACCATCTTATAATTCTAGCACTCACATCTAATTTGTTCATTAAATGTTTGATTGCAACATGATCAGTATGAAAAAATGTTTGATCGCCTGTAATGTAATGCCTAAATTTGTTTAATGAATGCACAACAACTAGGAGTTCCTTTTCGGTCATAATATAGTTTAGCTCAGCCTTTGACAAGTTCTTACTGATAAAATAGATGGCATAGGGAAATTTCTCCTCTTCTTGACCTAAGGCTGCTCCTATGGCTTTGTGTGAGGCATCAACATGAATATGAAAAGGGAGGGCCCAGTTTGGGCCTCTAAGGATTAGTGCAGTGGTTAACTTACCCTTTAGAATGTCTAAGGCCTCTTGACAACTCTTTGACCATATAAACTCAAAATCTTTGGCCAACAACCCAAACAAAGGAGAGGCCAACTTGTTGAAGTCCTTTATGAACCTTCAGTAGTATCCATCTAACCCTAAGAAACTCTTGACATCTCTCTTCTTTTGTGGAGGTGGGACCCTTTGGATGATTGCTATTTTGTTTGGGTCCACCTGCAGTCATTGCTGAGATATTGAATGACCTAGCACGATCCCTTCAGTCATTAAGAATTCACATTTTTCTAGACTGAGAGACAGGTTCATTTCAATGCATTTGTGCAATACTTTGCATAGGTTAGTCAGGGCTTCTTGAAAATCATATCCATAAGGTGTAAAGTCATCCATATAGATTTCCACAACATCATGTACTAATTCAGCAAAAATACTCAAGATTGCTCTCTGGAAAGTGGCGGGAGCATTGCATAGGCCAAAATGAAGGACCCTATAAGCAAAATTACCCCAAGGACAAGTGTATGTGGTCTTATCCTGGTCTTCTGGGCAGATTTGGATTTGTTTGTACCAACTAAATCCATCTAGGAAGGAAAAAAACTTCTTCCCTGCCAAGCCATCTAACACTTGGTCAATGAAGGGTAGGGCAAAATGATCGTTCTTTGTGGCTTTGCTCAACTCCCTATAATCAACACAAATCCTCCACTTACCATTTTTCTTGGGAACTAACACTAAAGGAGAGACCCATTCACTGTCAGAGATAGGGTAAAAGAATCCTGCATTTAGCAGTTTTTGAAATTCCTCTTTGACTATGTCTTTAAGGGCTAGATTCATCCTCCTTTGTGGTTGCCTGACTTGCTTGCAACCATCTTTGATGTATATGTGGTGAGTACACACTGAGGGGTGTACTCCCTTAATTTCCTTGTAACTCCAAGCAAAGGCTTCTAAGTTTTCTCTTAACATGTTGCATAACTCTTCCTCTTCAAGAGCAGACAGAGATGGATTAATTTTCAAAGTTTTCTCTGGGCCGAATTCTATGGTTTTGACATGGAGTGGTTTGGAATTGGCTAAGACTAAGTCAACTAGATAATTGTTCTAGGTTTCCATTACTTCTTCTTCTAATGGTAATGAACTAGGAGTTGGACTTTGGAGCAGGTGTTCAATTAAGTCATCCTCATCTTGCTATCCTCCTCCTATGGTTGCTTCCAAAGCATAAAGTTGGGCAGAATAAACCTCATCTTCTTCCTCCTCATCCAACCATAAAGGTAAATCATGCTTTAGGGAAGGTGGAGCAGGAGGGAATAGGACTAACTGTTTGGACATATGCCCATTCTTGATGGTCATATTCCTAGCTCTATAGCTAATGTTAGCATCAGCTATGGCCAACCATGGCCTCCCAAGGATGAGAGGGTAACTAGTAAGCTTAGCCTTAGGCTGGAGAACTAGAAAATATTCAGGGTACTCTTAGGAGTCAATGGAGACCATCACATCCTCCAAAATTCCCTCTAGGATGACTGTGGAACGGTCTGCAAGTTGCAGAACTGTTGTGGTCTTCCTCAATGACCCTTGGAGGTTGAGCTTGAGCATGGTATCCTTTGTCATCACATTAATGGCAGCCCTAGGATCAATCAGAGTGTGTGGGACAATGGTGCCATTGATGTGCACATCTATTACAGGGCTTCCACAGTCCAAATATTTTGGACATATTACCTAACCCAGCATTAAGTTAGACAACTGCTCAATGACATTAATGGTAGGGGCACCCCTCTTTCTTCTTCCTGGATGCTTAAAGCATTTATCCTTAATCAACTTATTGTAAATGGGAACATATTTTATTGCCTGGAGAAGGGGGATATTTACACATATTTTTCAATTCTCCCAGAAGTTCAGTTTCTTCTAGGGTAGGCTAGAGTGGTTGGGCTAATCTCTCAGGAAAGGGTGGATTTACTTTAAGGTTGATTTCCTCTCTTTCTTCCTCAACCTCCATATGTGTAGAGGTAGGTTGGTTGTCTGGGAAATTTCTCCCAGATCTTAGGTTGATCTCCTGGATTTCTACAAAATAAGCTGGGTATGATGTCTCTCCACTATATACTTGTTGAGCCCACCTATTGTTTGGGTTCAGATTTGGCTAGGTAGGCATCTAGGGTTTCTTGGGTGGAGCTGATTACCGGAGTTGTGGTTGGGTAGGTGGTGGAGGCAATAGGGATGGAACATTGTTGAATTGGGCCTCCACCCCTGGAGTGGGGTATTCCACTGAGGTTGTGGCTAAACATAAGGTTGAAATGACTGGCTGGCTGGCTGGGAATGATACTGAGATGTATAGGACCAAGGAGGGGGTGTAGACCAGGAAGGATGAGCAGGGGGTCCCCAAGAAGGTATAGTTGTGGTTTGGTTGGGGTTGTAATATGCATGGGATGACCCTTGCATACCCTGCTAGTATGGTCTAGGCCTAGTTGGTCTCCTTTGGTTGATGTAGCACAGTTGCTCAATGACCCCTTCAGCTCCTTGATATACAACTTTGAGTCTAGGTAAAGAAGGGCACTTGTCCGTGGGGTGGTTTTCTTCACAGACTGAGCAAATATTAATACAGTTCAATGGACATTCATTCCTAGGATGCCTCCTGGTGCATCTAGGACAAAACATGGCCAAGGCTCTCTCTGCTTCCTCTTGCTTCCTTTTGATGTTCATGGTGTCCAATTGTAAGGCAAGGGTTTGCAGCATATCACTTTTGAAATCTTCCAACATATTTCCAATTTCACCCTTGATGGATGTGTTGGAGGATGATGTATTGGCCATAGGTTGACTACCCCTACCCTTTTTCCTGGTTTCCCTAGAATGGTTTCTAAAGACAGTCTTAATATCCTCATAGGGTAATTAGTAGATACTCCTCTTGCTATCATATGTAAGGTATCCAGAAGATCCTCTCTTACTCCTCTAAGTAGGACTAGCTTCAGTGACTCAGGGTCAAGTGTGCACCTGGCCCTTTTGTAACTGAGCTGGAATTTTTCTTCATAGTCTTCTAAGGATTCATCCTGGCCCATGGTCATCCTGAAAATATCTTCTTTAGTATTCTTTGACCTACAGTAGTCCCTATATTTGTTGTTAAAAATCTGTTGCATCTAAGCCCAATTTGTGATGCTATCTCCAGGTAAACCCATGAACCAGTGCAATGATGCATCCTTGAGGGTAGATGGAAACAGTTTTAACTTTTTCTCATCATCTGTATAGTCATAGGTTCGACATATAACAACAAAATCAAATAAGAAAGTGTCAAGGTCCTCTGTGGTCAGGCCATGGAAATGAGGTAGAGCAGAGGGGCTTATATTCTTCATCTTAGTGTCCCCATTGGTCTCCCTGATGGGGAAGGCACCCTCAATTCTCTCTCTATTTCCTCTGCCATTTCAGTTTTCAACCATTGGTTCAGTAGGAATGGGTTCTTCCTCTTCTTATTCCCCTATAGGTTCCTCAAATATGTAAGGTTTCTCACCTAAAGGGTCTTCCAATTCACCGTCACTAAAGAAGAGAGAAGGTTGACAATTGGATGCAGTGGGGGTATTTGACAAGAATTTCCCTGAATTTTCCCTATTCCTACGAGGCATGAAAGGAAATGTTTTTGGGTTGGTTTTTGTAAGATTTTTTTTTTTAAGCTGGAAAGTACTCTGCAGAAAGGAAATTGTTGATTGAATGAAAAACCACTAACAAGAAAAACTACTTGTTGAATTGAAATTCTACTTGCAGAATGAAATTGTTGATTGAAGGAAGACTACTGACAGAAAAAGACTACTTGCTGAATTGAAATTCTACTTGCAGAATGAAAAGGAAAGCAGATAATGACAAATGAAAGAAAGGAAGAAACTAGATTACTTTTGCATAAATAAACTAATGGAAGAAAATTGGAGACTAGAAATAGAAGAAAGAAGTAATCACATTCTACTTAGACACCTCCCTGTGAACAACGCCAAAAAGTGATGAGCCTAGGTATTACAACAAGAATGCTACAACTCCCAGGGCTATCGGCTTTACTTATCAACCCAGGGTTCGTACAAACTTGGAGGTGAAAGTGATATATGCACAAGTAAAAGTGAAGTTCCTGCCTGTTGTCACTGCTCATCTAGCAAGAGACCCCAGGGGTTCCAAGCCAGACTTCTATAGGGTCAGAAGAAGCTTAATTCTTTGATGGAAGAAGATAAAATCTATTCTAAGAGAGAGCTAGTCTACTACAGTAATGAAGAAAAAACATGTAATGCTAAACCACACCATAACCTAACTAATAATCTAAACAACTATGCTAAACAAAATTGTTAAATCAACACTAACCTAATGCTGCTATCTAAGTTGCAGAGGTAAAGAGAATTAAACTATACTAAGCTGTAAGCAAAGGAACTAAACTAAACATGTTTTCAAGCTGAAGAGCAGTCAGAGATCGAAAGTGGTGAAAGGAGGATGTAAGGATGCAGTAGTGCATAGGGACCATTGGATCGATCAACGAACAGAAGATGGACGAAAAAGATCTTATCGCGAGGGCTTAAGTGAATAGATGGATGAAAAGGGTTAATGAACACGATGAATGATGAAGATCTTATCACGGGAAATTTAGGGAATAGGTGAATGAATAGGGTAATGAAGCAGATGAACGATGGAGATCTTATCATGAAGAATTAAGTGAATGGATGGAAGAACAGGGTAACAAAGCAGATGAATGGTGGAGATCTTATCGCGAGGAATTAAGTGAATGGATGGATGAACAAGATTAATCAGAAGATGAATGGCAAAGATCTTATCGCGAAAGAAACGTGTGGAAATGATGGAGTGGGTTTTCGGAGGCGGTAAGAAGTTTCTCGTGCGCCCTCAAAGATGTAAGCTATATTTTGAAATTTCACGCGATTAGCCAAATTGGGTGACATGTGGCACGTGAAAACCACTTTTCTCGCGTGATCTTAGGCGGATAACGGTTGTGCAAGAATCCGCGCGATATTGCGTGATAGCCTTCAGATTAGGCTAGATAGATTGACGGTGGAGATTGGGGCGCATAAAGTATTAAGGTGACGCGATAGCCGTTGGATCAAGAGACAGATCAACGGTGGAGATTAGAACGCATAAAGTAGGTGGAAGACTTCGCGCATGATGACTGTTGGGTAAACTAATGAATCAAATGGTGATTGGTCAGGTTTGTTGTGGATCAGACCATGAGGAAATGATGCATGAAGAATGTGCTGAAGGAGGTTTCAAATGAAAACGACTGAAAAACTAGTGAGGCTGAGGGTGGACCGAGATTGAGGGAAAATGATGATAATGAAATGAAACAAGTAACTGCATCAAACAACAAACTCCAAAGTTCATGTGAGAACTAGAAACCTGTGTTTTTAGGATTGTTGAAGGGTCTCTTCCTCAAGTCATGGTCCCAGAGGAAGGAGGCGAGGCTGAGACACTTGCAGACAACCTTATGGTGATCTTTTTCTCCTAGCTAACCAGCTAATTGAAAAAAAACACAAATGGAAGTAAACTAAAACACAACAAATCTACTCTACGCTATTGTAATGGGAATGAAACTACTAAAGAAAATGAATAGAAAACCAGGAAGCTATGCTATACTGCTGTAATGGAAATGCAGCTACTTAAGCAAATGAACAGAAAACCAGGAAGCTACTTAAGAAAATGAACAAAACCAGAAATCTATGCTAGCATACATGTACAATAAAGAGGAGCTTTGGCTGCTCGGTTTGGGCCCTAACCCAAGAGCTTCAGCGCTATGATTTAACTCAGTGCTGGCTCAAAAAAAAACTCATCTTTATTATAAAAACCATGGATTACATAACAAATAGTCACAAGTTTTGCAGCTCATAAATAAAGTAGAGTTTTATAATAAGAACCCAAATCCTGCTAAGGTCCTAAGCCTCTCTACTTATACATATGAAGTCTCCAATGACTTCCTTCCCATTAGGGAGGCTTGGATCCCCACTCAAGATAAAATAGTTTTTGTCACTTTCACTTGCGTTACTGTCTTTTAGTCCTCATGATTTGGCTGTTTGCACTCCGAGCTGATGGAGGAATATTCGAATGGAGGGGTAGTAAATGAGGAGGATTTTCCTCCTATAATTCCTCTCCCTTGTCCCATTCAAGTTTTGACCAAGGTCTTTGCCACAGTTCCTTGCTTTTATCCTTTATTCCTGCATTACATTCACATTAGACCACAAAACAAAATATCTAACTCTAACTCATCTCATAAACAAAATATAATCAAAAGTATGCAATAAGTTGTGAGAATAGTTGGTTTGACTAAGCTAGGAGGTGAATTAAGGCCAATTAAGGCCCATATAATTACCCAATGATGAGGCTCATCAATATGGTGTTCTTATCGAGAGTGTACGAAAAGAAACCACTTTAGACTGCGGACAACAAACAAAATTAACAATAAAAATGGTTGTATAACAGTGTGGATCTACAACAAATGATAGAAACAAAACCTGCCAAATTCTTGATCTATGCAACAAAAATAGTTAAACAACAAGATGAAATAAGGAATTAAGCGCAAATAACTCCAATAACTCAATGGAAACCACATATAAAGAATAGATTTTATTATATGACACCTGTGAAGGGAAAAAGTGATGTTACCAATCCCCCTCTATGGGATAGGTTCTTGGCTATCCTCAATGTATTCAGCTTAATAGAGTCTCTCCTGTCTACAATGTATAAACCCAAAAAAATGTGTGTAGAGCTCAAATAGGAACTCAATAATGAAAAGAAATGGAAAGCGAAAATGATTATAATCAAAGTTACAATAGTGAGTGCAACAATGAAAATGATCCAAAGTGAAGAACGGATGTAAATCCCTCAAATTTATAACAAAATATTGGGTTATTCTTGAATAATGGAAAATAATATAATATTATTAACCAAAATCTAAAATTAATCGTTTGGAATATTTTATTATATTTGGTTGGAGGGAAAAAGTATTTAAATTGGTTAAATACTTTTATTTAGAAATAATAAATAAATAAATGATTTATTTATCACCTCAATGAACATGGTTAAGGAATAATAAACAAATAATGATTTGTTTAAGTATTACTAGAGGATTTAGTCAAACTTGACTAGGAATAATAACTAAATAATGATTAATTAATTATTCCCAGAGAAAAATAAGAAAAATAATGATTTATCTAATTATTTCTCATGATTGGGTCAAATATTACAAGGAATATTAATTAAACAATGGTTTAATTAATTATTCCTAGAAGATAATTAAATAAATAATGATTTATTTAATTAATTTTCATGGGTTTAACCATAAATAACTTAACAAATGTGGTTTACTAAGTAATTTCTTAAGGTGAAAGCAATTTTACTATGGTAAAATTGGCCCTACATGTTGTACCTCGAACCATCTAGTAGGTTATGGATAGATCAATTTTTGGTGATAACAATGGTCATATTTTGTCAACATCATCTCTGAATGCTTTGGCATCCTGTGCAAAGCACCCCAGAGAGAAAATGGTCCCTGAGTCATCCATTCCAAGTTTCGGTCAGCCATGTCTTCTTCTTCTTTGTCCTCCTCCTCTTCTTTAGAATCTGATGGTTCCGAATTTGAGTTTGTTGGTTCATCTCCGCCTCCGCCTCCGCCTCCTCCACTACCTTCCACTTTGTCTCTTGTACCAGAGTCTGAGCCCAAGATCATGAAGGTGTCCTATTCTCCCTATTAGAAGAGTAGAGGCTCCTCTCTGTTCTCAACAACTTCTGCCAGACCTTCGAGAGTGGCAAGAACTGCTTCTTCCACTGATGACACAAAAACTCTTGTGGGAGTGGTCTTTGGCTTCTATGATGCATATGAAAGATCTTGTATTCTGGGGATCAATCCGACTACTTTGTCAAACTGACGGGTGATGGGATGGTTAGAACGAAGGTGCTGATACAAAATTTCATGTTCATGTCTGGGAGGTAAGGACTAACCAAATTCAGAGTTGTGCATAGATGAGAGGGAGTGTGAGTTGCTGCCTTGACCAGATGATTAATGAGTGGGGGTGAGAGCAAATTTGGCCATAAACAACTAGCGGCCCTCCTTCTAGTGTCATAAATGTTGACGGTGCTAGACTCGCCAACATTCAGGGGATCTCCTTGGTATGAAGCCCCAACTAGGCCTCACACCATTTGGTGTAGGAGTCCCATCCGGTATGATGGCCCGGTTTCCATTATCTTAGAGATATGTCGTAGCTCTTGCTTGTTAGCACATAAGGGTGGTTTTCTTAGTCTTCAAACAATGAGGTTCACGTGCTTGGTGAGTGCTTAGTGTAACTTGTGTCTAATTTCTTTCACTACAAGGAGAGGGTGAGAGTGAGTCTTAAGTCGAAAGGGAATAGTCCCAACTCTCTTAGAGACACACAACACAACAAGACATGCGCAACTTGCGACGAACTAGTCCACATGGATGCAGTAGTCACAAACACAAAGTGAGAAGATAACATGTACAACACCCAACGGAATAGTCCACACGAGTGCGATAGTCATTATAACCAGTTTACGAGAATAAATTTGTCGAGTGTCTAGCGAAATATTCGACATGAGCGGGACAACGTTAACAACTGTTACAACTCATTTCCAACAACATATGTACTAAAATAACCGAAATAGTTCAACTGTCTTAATATAGGTTAAAGAAACATGCATTACAAGCGTCCAAAGAGTAGTCTTACAAACGAATACAACACGTGTGAAAACGTGCTAGCCAGTTAACAAGCTTCTGAATTAATTGAAAGTTATAAGACACATCCATACACCATTACATCACTAACCTCGATAGCGGGGCGTTGGAGCCATTTCTCACTCCTCAAAGAAAAGAATACAGACTCTCAAGGCTATGTGGGAGGAGCTAAGGTGAAAAGTATTTTCCATGTACAAATGAGGGGTATATATAGACAAGGGTGAACTTGACCCTTGTGACTCTTCGACTTCCCTCATAACTATTTGACTTACATGACTCTTCAACTGCCGTGACTCTTCAACTTCGTATGTGGGTCTCTTGGACTTCCATGTTACATTACATTGATTACAACGGTATGGCCCACAATAGTGATGTGGCCGAGATGACTCATGACATGACTCGACATGACAGTGCTGGTATGTTCATGTTGATGGTGATGTCCATGTCGAGATGTAGTGTTGAAGAATGATGAGTGTTCTCTTGGTGTAACATAGATTCACCTTTGCATGGCAAGGTGTTCGGAGTTTTTGATGGTCTTATGTTCGCTTGATGTTTCATGTGCATGTATCCCCTTTGTTGGTACTTGGCATGCTTCATTTGTTCATCCGTTTGCGAACAAGTCTCCTAGCATGTGCTCCTTTTTCATCTTGTTTGTCCTCGTGCCATGTCTCATCCATGTACCTCTATCTGAGTCACTCATGATGAGACAACAAAAAATACAAAAATCCCCTAGTCTACCATGATGCATCATCTTTCTCTTTTAGGTGCATGTCACTAGGAGAGAGGAAAAGGCTTTGAAACTGGGTAAAGCACATTTCAAGCTAGGATGCGGGGCTCTAGGGCACTGTCAAGAAAAATTATGCAGATGTCACTAGGAGGATGGAATGAGCAGTCCAAAACAAGAGTGAAATTATGTGGGATTTGGCTCAGTTGGGAGGAAAAACTACACAATTTTTTCAGGGAAGGTAGTGTGGGTAGTAGAGGACACTAGCAGGGAAAACTACACAGATTCTCAAGGTAGGCTGGGAGCGGTTTGCTGGAGCTTGCAAGTCAAATCTGCACAGAACTGGGAGGCAGGCATGCAGGACATGTCTTCACATTTTCCAGGCAGAGTGGGATGTCGGGTAACTGGTGGACTGTCTAAGTAAACTGCACAATTCTCAGAGACAGTGCAGTGACAGGCAGCAGGTGCTTGTCCCTAATGTCTGTGCAATTTCTTTAGTCAATGGAGGTGGGCATGGTGATAGCTTCTGCGCAATTTTTTGGAGCAGTGAAACTCGGGGTCACTACCTGATCAAAATCTCTGGTTGACCAAAAAGAGGCTTGATCGATTAGCTTGTGGGCAGTGTAGATTGAGATGGCTTCTTGGACAACTTTTGCGCTGTTCTAGGTGACAGTCAGCCAGGTTGATTCTAGGATTACGCAGTGTAGACTTCTTGGGAGGCAACCTAAATCTCTACGCAATTCTGGGTAGAAGTACTTGGTCACTGAGGGCTGGGACTACGTAGTGCAACTCAGTGGAGGTTCGGTTGATGGAGGGTGGTATAGTCAACTGATCTTCGGCAAAATGGCTAAGTGTGTGAGTAAGTGGACTTGTGTATATATGACCTTGTGAACACACACTCAACATGACTTGACGACAAGACACCTCGAACCAACAAGACAACATACGCTTAGTGTGACTGACCGAAGGGTGTGAGCGACAAATGCGACACTTGAGATAGATCGTTGAACGACCATGATGACACTTGCGTGACATTGCATACAACTTTGTGTATGAGTGTGACAAATACTTACATAGCAAATACAACTTGTACACATGAAGATGAAGCTTGAACATAGCCAAAACATGATTGCAAGCATGGCATTGTGACCAACATGCTAAAATATGTGTAGTGAACAGTCAAGAAAATAGGGTGTAAAGACTCGACACAAGCTCATGGGATGAGCCTGAGTGCTTGTAAACATCAAGGGAAAAACCAATGCTCCGAAATTGGATGCAGACCAAAATTTTAGAGGGTATTGTAGCTGCTACAACACTTAGCGACACACTGGTTGAATACCAGTTTTTCTGTTTTGGTCAATTGATAGCATAGGGCCTTGGTCTATCAGGGAGTATTGAATCGTTGTGCAAGTTCCTTCAGCTTCCCCACTTAGCACATGGACATACATGGTTCACCTTTTGCTAACTCAGTCAAACAAACAAAAAGTTTTAGCTTGATCGCAATGTTTTAATACCAGGAAGGGTAGTTTGGCTCGTGAGTTTAAAATTTTAAGAGTATAAGTTTTCATCTTTGGTGTTGCTCCACAGTAGTCCTGGATAATACCCCAATAAAGTCATGCAGGAACCCACACATTGCTCCACAGCTAGCGAGCCTGGTCAGTACCCCGGTGGAGTTGCATGCTTCACCTCTCTACGCAGGAAGCCTTCCTCTTTTGTTGCCTTTGTATTTTTAAAAGAGGATTGTGCATAGGCACTTATTTATTTTTGGGGTGGAAGAGGGATCTCAACTTATTGAGAGTAGAAGAGGTTGTTCCTTTAGAGAAGCATGGAAGACCTCTGATTTAGGTTTTCTCGTTTAGATTTTCCCCTTGTCCGTTTCTAGTAGTTGGATGAGATTGAACACAAAGAGCAGAAGGTTGAGTACAAGCATGGGGTTTCCTAGTGTGGACACAGGTTCATGGTTGGACCCAAGCTTCCCTTGTATACGACTCGTATTTTCCATCAAGACTTTATCGACCGAAGGTTATAACCAAGCACATAGAAGATTGACAAAGGATTGGCTAAGTGCTGTAGTGTCATAAGACTCTTTGGATCTAATCCACATACTCATTCGAAATCCATAACTTAGTAGAGGGAAACACTAATTAAAAAAACAAAGAATAGCTTTACATTAAGCAACAAAACAAAAACACGCAAAAATAGCAAAGCAAAGCGAAATGACAACAAGTGGTAAAAAAATATGTACATAGCGTGCGGCGTGGCCCTAACTTACTGAAAGTAGTGCTTTAAGTCTTGGTAGTTGATGGCAAGGTTGTCAATCCTCCCACCAAGTGATTGCAAACTAGGGAAAATTTTAAGAACCACCCTAAATTTATATGTATAATAAATGGGCTAATTCCCATCATACATAGGAAAAATGGGAGGCAATTTTATCAATAATATAATATGTATATATAAATTTTTTGGCGAATCTCTCACCATATTATATTATCTTGTATAGTGATGGAGAATCTTTCACTGAATTATAAAATCTTGTAAGATCTTGGCAAATATTTTACTGAATAATAAAACATTGTGAAGTCTTGGTGAATGTTTTGTTAAAGTATGAAACCATATATGATAATAAGAAAACATATTCATTAAACTGTAATATACTAACATACATGTTTGGAAAAAAGAAACATAATTTTCTCTTCCTACAAACAATGTTCCAAGTTTCAGTGGCCGTGTTTGTCAAGGTTCTTACAATACACTCTTTCATATCCTTCTATTAGTTTTGATAATATTCCACAACAAAGTTCTTGTAGGTGTTGATATTGACAACGAGTTCTATCAAGGTAGGAGAGATTAATATTTTCTCTGCAACTTTTCTCAAGCTACCACTTTTTTCAAGTTATCAAATTTCTTTCTTATTCCATAGACTCCAACTGTGAGATAAAAAAAACACATCAAGTTTGTTTACCCCAACACGCCAACTGTTAGAAAATTATATATTACAGAGCAATGGAACACATAAAATATTGCAGAAATATAAACACAGAAAACGCACAAAACAAGAGAGACACAGATATACGTGGTTCACCCAGTTTGGGCTACATCCACCCCGAATAGCCAGTCTTTCCTTTCTATTATCCAGCAAAATGAAGAGACACAACCTAAAGAAAATCCGCTGTAATATCCTCTGTTTTCTCTCACAGTCTCACCTCTCTGTTTTTTGCTCACAGAATACACATCTATCACACAACCTCAAAATACATTACCCTCATACAAAGAGAGGGGTTGCCTTCTAGGGCAAAAAACCCTAAACTAAACATAAGTTCTACCGTCAGATCATCCGCCTAATGAACGGCCCAGATTGACTAGAAATTACTATACTTTTACAAGGCAATTTTACAGCTGTTTTTAGCTTCGGGGGCGCTGCCCCCGAAACCCCCCGCCAGGGGGGGGCTCCCAAAGGTCGCAGCCACCCCCCCCCGTGGACCCCCCCTGCAGCGAATATTTTACAGGCAGTGTTGCCGCCCCCATTTTGAACTGGGGTCCTATGTGGCGATACCTTTGAATATAGAAGATAATCAGACTCCACACCCAACACCAACAAGTAGCAAGCCCCAACTATATTATATAAGAAAGTATTAGGTATCCCAAAGGCTTGAAGGGGGTCTAATTGAAAGAAGTGACCATTGTGAGAATCCTTCCAATCAATATATGAATATATAAATGTAGATTTATTATTATTTTAATTGGAAATATTCAGTTAAATAATAAAATTTAATTACGTCTCTCCCAATCTAAATTGCTTATTAGCATAATTCACTACCCTCATAGGTCTGGCATTTTTTAACAACATTGTAACATGTAGATTAATTTCCATTTTGGTGAACAATCTCCACCTTTTAGGAAAATATGGTGCAGTGGCTCCAACCCCTATAGATCATTAGGACAAACTAAGAATAGCACAGAAGATGAAAGGTTGTACAAACCAGCTTATTTTTCAAACAACTAATCCAACATCAGTACCTAAACTTTTTCATGAAGATATCATATTGAGAATGTTTGAAAAATGGTGAGAAATCTTCTGCGAGGGTGATGCGGAAAGAGTGATAAGGTTTGATTGTTTTGAATTTTTTTTGTTAAATCAGAAAAAGTTAAAAACCAATATGAATGGAGATATTGGTATTTTTTACTAAATTTTGTGAAGTGACTAAATGCAGCTTTAACCATTCACTTTAAGATGTTTTTACAATATAATTTCCTAAGTTTATTTAATATCTTCATTATCATAAAAACCATCCTATATCCATCTTAACTCCACATCTACCACTCTTAAGGGGATGAAATCTATTTATCCCTCATCTACCACTCTCAGGGGGATGAAAACTATTTATCCCTCTTAGCACTTGGTAGACCCAGAATTAAGATGGATCTAAGATGATAGAATTTCCCCTTTAAATAGTCTATGCTCACATGAATACCATGGTATTACCATGGGTTATCATAAACCTGGAGCTTAAAAATTACTATTAGTAATTTATAAAAATTAATAAAACTAATAATTGATTTTTATTTTATTTTTTATTTTAACCAAGTTAAAATGTTTAACATACATTAAATTACAACATCCATTTTTACTCTTGATCCACCAAGCCCCGAGAGGGATCAAATATTTTTTCACTCTATGCTAGTTTGCATATCACGATATTTGATCCCTCTTGGGGCTTAGTAGATCTAGAATGAAGATGGATCTATGCTGGTTTAATTCCCCCATTTAAATAGGCTACATTCCATGTAAATACCATGGGTCAATACCATGTGCCATTTTTATTTTTATTAATACTAATATTAGGGTAAATAATGTTTTTTTTTGCATGGTATTAATAATAATCTAGCCCATGGTATTTGGTCCATAGTATTTTTCCCATAGGTTTCACCTAAATATGACACATTTTTTGAGTGTTCATAAATATAAGGTGACTTATGGAGTAAATATAAAAAAGAAAGTTTTATTTGTTTACCATACCTCTCGATTATTTATATTTTTATTAATTTACCATATCTCTTTTACAAATATGGTATTTGGCCCATAGGATTCACTTAAATAAAACCTATTTTTGAGCCTTCATAAATAGAAAGAGGGTTATGGACTAAATATAAAAAGAGGTTTTATTTATTTACCATACCTCCATTTTATTTATATTTTTATTTATTTACACCCTTGCATGTATATAAGGTGACTTATGGAGTAAATATAAAAAATGTTTTATTTATTTACCATACCTATCATTTATTTATATTTTTAATAATTTACCATACCTCTTTTATAAATATGGTATTTGGCCCATAGGATTCACTTAAATAAAACATACTTTTGAAAATTAGGGCGAATGGAAGGTTGTAACTCCTAATTTCAAGGGCTAAATTTACCTTTTTTACCCTCTCCCTTAAAATAAAGTGGGCTATTTGAGGCGATTTGTAAAAATGTATTATGATACAAAATATTCGCCCACTAAAAATTTAAAACCCCTTAATTTCTTCTAAGGGCGAACATTCGCCCCTAAAATTTTCCATGTTGCAGACGGTTCATGTGTGGGCCAAGCTTTTCCTAAAAAATTTCGAACTATTAGGTTCCGCTACCAAAACCTAGTTGTATCCCAAAATACCGTTGAACAAAGACAACATTCCTGCTCCAGATACTGCCCGTAAAATAAGTTCCATTGATGACACAGGGTAGTTGTTTTTGTCTGAGGCGCGGTTGAAGTTTCAGAAATCAATGCATAAGCGGATCTCCCCAAATTTCTTACGTACAAGAGCTAAATTAGAAACCCGTGTAAAATGACGAACTCTGTAATTGATCTGAGCATCCAACAGCTTAGTCAGTTCCTTCTGTATGAGGGGTTCAAGTGACAGATGTACTTTTCTCAGCTTCTATTGCAATGGCTTGACCCTTTCTTTGATCAGAATCACGTGTTGTATGTTTTCAGATCATCGTATGTCCACATGAACACATCTCGGTACTATTTGAACAAGAAGACAAACATTTGTCACTCCTACGGTGTGCAACACATACCGAGACTAACAAACTTTGGATCGTGCTCTGTTCCTAGGTTGATATGTTCATACATCATGGGGGAACTATGGGTTTTTCTATTCCTTGACCCTTGGAAGTGATTCCGCAAGTCATAGAGATTTTTGAGAGATATGAAACCCTTGGGGATGAGATTGCCTTTCTTTTCATTAGTTGTGGCTTACAGAAATTTCTCGTGCTCATCTTCGTCAATCGCTATGTCCTTGAAGACATCAACGTTGGCCATGAAGTGAGTATCTATTGATCATCGTAAAAGACATGTAGATTAGTTATGTTATCAGGGATAGAAGGCTTATACAAAATTTCAACAGTAAACCTATCCCTAAGCAATGTCATCCTAGTAGCTGTGTTAGCTAAGGCATTGACAACTACATTACACATTCTTGGCACAAATATGATATTGAAAGCTTGGACGTTAGAGATTAGTCGCCATACCTCTTCCTGATAAATTTTGAGATGAGGTGATAAAAAGTGTATGGTGTTACGTACCTACCGTACCATGATTTTTTAATCACCTACCACTTTGAGCGCAACAATATTGAGGCTGATGGCCTTGCGCAAGCCCAATATGAGTGCTTCATATTTAGCAGTGTTGTTCATGTACTCGAACTTCAAGTGACTTGAGATCAAGTGTTTCTTGTGCTTTGGGTCTCTCAAGACACACTCCGCTCCAGAGCCATCCTGTGTCTTTGATCCATCAAAATACATGGTCCACAACTCGTCTATACAAGGATCACTTGATGCGCTAGTACTATTGTTCCTACTGCTACTGCTACTGCTACTACTACTAGTCTTAAAATGTACTGTACATGCTTCATTTCCATCAATTGGGAAAGGAAGGAGACCCAACTGTGTGTCTAGTGGGGTTGGAGCTAGTTATGCGAGATAACACCTCAGTTGTGTTTCTAAGAGGCAGTTGTCAAACATGAGTTCTGCGAAAGCCAATGGTTCGTTCTCACCATTGATGGAAGTTACATTGTGTTTCATGTATCTCTTGAATAAAACCAGGATATGATTGCTTTTTACCTGGTACGGAAGCCATAAGTGTGACTAGTCTATAGAAAAG
This sequence comes from Pinus tabuliformis, assembly GCA_031772625.1. NCBI lineage: Eukaryota > Viridiplantae > Streptophyta > Pinopsida > Pinales > Pinaceae > Pinus > Pinus tabuliformis. The sequence goes on along the minus strand of CM062818.1, from coordinate 919,444,219 downwards.
TACCCATTCAACTTGTTGGACTAGTCTCTGCTAAGAAGTAAGCCATACGCTTCCGGTATGTCCACAATGAAAATGTTGATGCACTGGTGAACTCGACCATCATGAGATAATCAGATGATCATGTCCCGAAGTTCACCAATGGTTGGCATGTACATTTTATCTAATTGGATGATCTGCACAGATGTCTTTCACCATTAACCATTGATCTACTTGGCAATGGAGGGTGGCATGATGTTGGATGATGCGCCAAAATCATCCAAACAATTGTGAACATTGCAGTTAAAAATTTCAAATGAAAGCAAGAAAGGAGGGAAAACAAAGTTTTCTTCTTCCATCCGGACTATGTTGAGCACAATTGTGAGTGAAACGGGATATGTTCTTGCTCCCTTAATAGAAGAGGTTGTGTTGTCTACGGATGTTTTCCCCAATGCGTGCAACATAATATCCTGCTGACCCTGGATCTTAGCTAAATCGAACAAAGAGATGTTTGCACGAGTTTTCTTCATATCTTCCACAATATTGTAATCAAGAGCGGGTAAAATCACCGAGATGTCTGGGGTTAGACTCGTGTTTGTACTGTCCGACGGAGTGTTCTGAAGTTTACTTCTCATGGACGTACTCTTGTTTGCAGTTGTCTTCCCGGGCTTTCTTTGTTCTTTTTGCTTTTGGACGGCTGGTGGATCAACCTTCCTCAACAATTCAAGATTTTCTTGAATCTCCCCAATCGTAGGGTGAGCCCCTTGACTTCTGAGATTGTATTGACCACTTTGCTTTGGGGGCTGCTTCTTGGTGTTCTTTTTACATGCTTCTTGTGAACATTGATACATGTTGATCACCTACCTAGTGTTGAGTGGCTCATCAGATGCAACATCTTCCTCATCATCTTCGTCTTTCGGCTGACACTGCGCAGTGTTCACCACATTTTTCATATGGTTTCATACTGAGTCTGCAACTCGTTTCCATTTTGGACAAGTTTCTTCTGGGTGACAGTCTTGATGGAATGAGAAAAATTGGAGTCTGCACATAGTTCCGTTTGGAACACTGAGCTGAAGCTCTGTGTAGTTTTAGCTGGGAAGCGGTTGCTGCCTGATGACATGCTCCCCTTCTATTGTCTAGGAGGCCGACTGCTCGCAAATTTCTTGATCGTTTGTTGCTTTAGCTCAGACACCTCTGTTTTCAAGTTCTTAACAAGACGAGTAAGGGTTTCAATGTCACTTTCTTCCTTGTATTTACCCTTGCTCGTTGTAGCCTGGGGCTTCCTTCTCACATCTTTGTATTATTTTGCTGGTTCATCATCCTTGATGACTCCAATCGCGTGCAGGTCCTTTTTCACAGCGATTGCCTCTTCGTAATTCTTAAGTAACATTGGTTTCATAGCTCACTTGATGAACTGTGCAATAATGGTTGGCAGTGCAGACATATTTTTGGCTTGAGGGGGCTTATACCCAGGTTCAGAGTTAGCTGCGTCAACCAAAAAAACCATACACTGCCGACCCTTTTGGTAACAACCTGCGTAGTGTAGGCTGCAATCTCACCCAAGGTAGTATTGGGGGATGACAAAATCGGGTTTACGCACCCAAAGGTCTATGTGATGTGCTTGTGTTACTTCTAGGGCTTTATGCCAACCTTCGCGAACCCTAACCATTAAAAGGACAAAATTACAACAAATTACAGATAATAGATCTAAACTCTTCGCTATGTGTTCTAAACATTCATAACATCATGAAATTAACTAGATCTATCCCTTTCGCGCATTTATTAATCATGTTTCATAATAAATTGTAGAAAGTAAAGTGAATACACAGTAAATTCAATAATAAACATAAACACACAGATGCACAAGTATTGCTCCAAAAGCGTCTTTATTATGTCCAGATCTTCTGTTACAGACTCTTCCTTCCCTGCATGCACAACTACAGGGTCTCGCTCACTTAGCTGCAGACTTACCAAGGTCTCTGCGCACATAGCTATAGGAGCCTTTCCCTTAGCCTAAGTACATAAAATAGACTCTTCTGACTTAGATCACTTGCTCATACAATCTTAGATATTAGATCTCTTATGATTCTCTAGGGCACCTTTTTATATCATCTTCTTTTACAACACCATGGTCCGCGAGCCATGGGCGGGTCACAAAAATACTTAACTTCTAGAAAACTAAGGGGATTTGACCTTCCTAAATCCCCTTTGACTCCTAACGACCTTCACGCTCCGCTCTTCAAAATGCGGAGACTTTACAAAAACAAAACTATTTGCAAAATTTACCTGTCCCAACACGTATAATAGTCGATAGTGATGGAGTCATGAGATTTTGTGTCTGCTGCAAACTTGTTCAAGATGCGTAAAAACCTCTGATTAAAATATTTAACTTTCTCTTTAGACTCCATCTTCAAACTTCCCAACTCTTTGAGCAACATGGCAGGGGTCTTGTAATCATCAATTTTTTCCAAAACCATTCCTTTGAACATACCCCATTTTTGGATGGATTTGACAGGAAGGTTGTGATACCATATTGTTGCTCGGTCATCCAAGGTACATGAAAACAATCTGCATGCAATGTTGTCATACCGTATCTTTAGTGTCTAAAGTTGTAGGTAGAAGTTGTCCAAGTGTTGTTTAGCCTTTACTGTGGTGTCAGGGTCATACTTTGTCAACATCCTATCTGAATGCTTTGGCATCCTATGCAAAGAAACTGGGAGAGCCAATGGTCCCTAAGTCATCCATTCCAAGTTTTGGTCGGCCATGTATTCTTCTTCTTTTTCCTCCTCCTCTTCTTTAGAATCTGCTGGTTATGACTCTAAGTCTGTTGATTCTTCTCGGCCTCCACTGCCTTCCCCTCCATCTCCTGTACCCGAGTTTGAGCCCAAGATCATGAGGGTGTCTTGTTCTCCCTGTTGGAAGACTGGAGGTTCCTCTCCATTCTCAACAGCTTCTTCCAAAATTTCGAGAGTGGAAAGAACTAATTCTGCCACTGATGAGGCAACAACTCCTATGGGAGTGGTCTTTGGCTTGTTTGATGCGTATGGAAGATCTTGTATTCCTGGGAACAATCCGACTACTTTGGAAAACTAATGGGTAATGGGATGGAAAGAGCAGAGGTACTGATACGAAATTTTGTGTTCACGTCTGGGAGGTGAGGAGTAACCAACTTTAGAGTTGTGCATAGGTGATAGGGAGTGCGAGTTACTACCTTGACCAGATGATTGATGAGTTGGGGTGAGAGGACATTCAACCATAAAAAACTAGCGACCCTCGTTCTAGCGCCCAAAATGTTGACAACGCTAGACCCGTCAACATTCAGGGGATCTCCCCGGTATGAAGTCCCAACTATACCTCACATCATTTGGTGTAGGAATCCCATCCAGTATGATAGCTCGAGTTCCATTATCTTAGAGATATGTCTTACCTCTTGCTTGTCAGCACATAAGAGTAGTTTTCTTAGTCTTTAAAGAACAAGGTTAGTGTGCCTGGTGAGTGCTTAGTGTAACTTGTGTCTAAGTTCTTTCACTATAGAGGGAGAGGGTGAGAGTGAGTCTCAAGTCGAAAGGGAATAATACCAATTCTGTTAGAGACACACAACACAGCAAGACATGCGCAGCTTGCGGTAGAGTATTCCACACGGATGCAGCAGTCACAAACACAAAGTGAGAAGATAGCCCGTACACCACCCAATGGAATAGTCCACATGAGCGAGACAATGTTAACAACTGATACAACAAATTTCCAACAACATATGTACTAAAACAACCGAAATAGTTCAACTGTCTTAATACAGGTTAAAGCAACATGCATTACAAGCGTGCAAAGAATAGTCTTACAAATGAATACAATACATATGTGAAAACCTGCTGGCTTGTTAACATGCTTCTAAATTAAGCGAAAGTTCCAAGAAACATCTGTACACCATTACATCAATAACCCCAATAGCGGGGTGTTGGAGCCACTGCTCGCTCCTTAAAGAAAATACTACAGACTCTCAAGGCTATGTGGGAGGAGCCAAGGTGTAAAGTATTTTGCATGTACAAATGAGGTATATATATAGCGAGGGGTGAACTTGACCCTTGGGACTCTTCGACTTCCCTCATGACCGTTTGAATTAAATGACTCTTAAACTGACATGACTCTTCAACTTTTTATGTGGGTCTCTTGGACTTCCACGTTACATTACATTGATTACAACATTATGAGCCACAATAGTGATGTGGTTGAGACGACTCATGACATGACTCGACATGAAAGTGCTGGTATGTTCATGCTGATGGTGGTGTCCATGTCGAGCTGCAATGTTGTTGAATGATGAGTGTGCTCTTGGTGTAACATAGCTTTACTTCTGCATGGTAAGGTGTGTGGAGTCTTCGATGGTCCTGGTGTTCACTTGATGTTGCACGTGCATGTATCTGCTTTGCTCGTACTTGGCATGCTTCTTGTGTTCATCCATTCACGAACAAGTCTCCTAGCATGCACTCCTTTTTCATCCCATTCTTCGTCGCGCTATGTCTCATCCATGTACCTATATCTGCAGTCACTCATGACGAGATGACATCAAATCTAGAAATCCCTAGTTTACCACCATGCATCATCTTTCGCTTTCGGGTGTAGGTGACCGGGAGAGAGGACAAGGCTCTAAAACTACACATAACGCATTTCAGGCCGAGATGCAGGGCTCCGTGGCACTGTCAAGAAAATTTGCACAGAGGTCACTGGGAGGCTATGATGAGCAATGCAGAACAATAGTGACATTCTGTGGATCTAGCTCAACTGAGAGGCATAACTGCACAATTTTTTTAGGGAAGGCAATGCGGGCAGCAGAGGACACTGGGAGTGAAAACTGTGTAGATTCTCATGGGAGACTCGAAGCGGCCTATGGGAGCTTGTTGGCCAAACCTGCGCAGAACTGGGAGGCAGGCATGTAGGACATGCCTGCATAGTTTCTGGGATGAGCGGGAAACTGGTGGACAGTCGAAGAAAACTGCGCAATTTTTAGAGTTAGTGCAATGACAGGCAGTGGGTGCATGTCCCTCATGTATGCGCAATTTCTTCACTCAGCAAAGGTGGGCATGCTGACAACTTCTGTGCAATTTTTTGGAGGAGTGAAGCCCGTGGTCACTGCTCAGTCAAACTCTCTGGTTGAAAAGCGGGAGGCTTGATGGATTGGCTTGTTGGCAGTGCATATTAAGATGGATTCTTGGACAACTTCTACGTTATTCTGGGTGATAGTCAGCCAGGTCGATTCCAGGATTGCACAGTGCAGATTGCCTGGGAGATAGCCTCAAGCTCTGCGAAATTCTGGGAATCAGTACTTGGTCACTGAGGGATGGGATTGCACAGTGCAACTCAACGAAGGTCCGACTAATGGAGGGTGGTCTGGTTGACAAATCTTTAATAAATAACTAAGTGTGTGAGCAAGTGGACTTGTGTATACATGACCTTGCGAACACATGCTCAACATGACTTGATGATAAGACACCTCGAACCAACAAGACAACATATGCTCAGTGTGACTGACCGAAGGGTGCGAGTGACAAGTGCAACACTTGAGATAGATCGTTGAACGACCATGATGACACTTGCGCGACATTGCATACAACTTCGCGTGTGAGTTGCACAAATGCTTACATAGTGAATACAACTTGTACACACGAAGATAGACCTTGAACATAGCCAGAACATGACTACAAGCATGACATTGTGACCAACATGCTAAAGATGTCGGGTGAACGGTCAATAAAAGAGGGTGTAAAGACTCGACACGAGCTCACAAGGTGAGCTCGAGTGCTTGCAAACATCAAGGGAAAAACCAAGGAAAGCTCTGAAATTGGATGCATGCCAAAATTTTGGAGGGTGTTGCAGCCACTACAACACACTCAACAATATTTTTGGATGTGATATATCTGTTCCATTTGTAGTATTTATGTTAGTCATAGCTATGATGAATAACTATGTAGTATTCTTGTAAATGCAATTGTATTGATTACTATTCAAGATTGATTACGTTATGTGAATTCTGAAACTGATCACCAATTTTGTGAACAATTCCAAGATGATGTTTTGCATAAATTATCGACTATATACTTTGAGCTTTTATATTGTATCTAGTGTTCTTTTGTTGATCACAATGAAAATAAATATTCAATAACAATTTTAGTTAATCTATTACATTTTTAATATTTATTTTAATCATCACTAATGTAATTGGCATTTAAATGTGGATACAATTTTTGTTGTTGAATTGAGACTTCTGTGATCCATAATAGTTATAAGAAGAGCTTCGGCGTAATTCACATAATGAAAGACTTTTGTCGACGCATTTCGAGCCAACAAGTGTGGCTCATCGTCAGGACAAGTTGAAGAAACAGATCCAGCTTTGCGTGTTAAGTAGTATGAGCAGGGCCTCCAACAACTATCTAGAATAACAGCTAGTTTTGACTTAGGGACAGTCAAAAAGTCAAATTGATTATTTCAAGGAAGATAGCAATGACCATACCTATATATAAATATATAATTATATAAATGAAATAATTTAAGAAGGGGTTTACTTTAATAATTAGTTAAAATGTATAATTTAATAATTAAAAAATTTTAAATTGAAGACCTAACTTATTTATAAACAAGGTAAATGTATTAAATAAAATAATAATACAAATAAGCAAATAAATAAATAATAATAATATATATTTACTAGATAAATAAATAAATAGATAAAAATCTATATAAAAATAAAAATAATAATAATATATATAAATTAGTTATGAAAAAAATAAAAAATAATAAAGTAAATACTAATAATGATATATATCCATTAATAAATAGATAAATTACCAATACTAACAATATATAAAAATTAGTGACGAAAAATAATAAAATAATAATAATAATAATAATAATATATCTTCCTTAATAGATAAATAAAATTAGTATGTAATAAAATAATAATAATATATATAAAAATTAGTTACGAAGAACTACTTAAAATATATATATATATATATATATATATATATATATATATATATAATAATAATAATAATAATAATAATAATAAATAATAATAATAAATAATAATAATAAAATAATAAAATAATAATAATAAAATAATAAAATAATAATAATAAAATAATAATAATATTAGATGACGGCTGGAAGATCAGTAGATGTTGGATCCCTGCCCTTTCTTCTTAGTCTCCCCTCCCCCTCTTTCATCTTTTTTTGCTTTTGTCGTTCCCCTGGAGCCTTCCTTTCTCCTTTGGTTTATCCTTTTTGGCCCTGGGCTCTTTCTAGGCCTTCTCCTGTTTATTTTGTGTCGCTTCTTTTTCCCGGATTAATATTGGTATCTATTATTATAGCTAGTATTTATTTACTTATTATTATTATTATTATTATTTTATTATATATATATATATATATATATATATATTATTATTTATTTATTTATTATTATTATTATTATTATTTTTATTTTTATATAGATTTTTATCTATTTATTTATTTATCTAGCGAATATATATTATTATTATTTATTTATTTGCTGAATTGTATTATTATTTTATTTAATTACATTTACCTTGTTTATAAATAAGTTAGGTCTTCAATTTAAAATTTTTTAATTATTAAATTATACATTTTAACTAATTATTAAAGTAAACCCCTTCTTAAATTATTTCATTTATATAATTATATATTTATATATAGGTTTGGTCATTGCTATCTTCCTTGAGATAATCAATTTGACTTTTTGACTGTCCCTAAGTCAAAACTAGCCGTTATTCTAGATAGTTGTTGGAGGCCCTGCTCATACTATTTAACACGCAAAGCTGGATCTGTTTCTTCAACTTGTCCTGACGATGAGCCACACTTGCTAGCTCGAAACGCGTCGACAAAAGTCTTTCATTATATGAATTACGCCGAAACTCTTCTTATAACAATTTTTGTTACTTGTAATAAACCGCTTTAACTATTTTTTTTTAAGTAATTAATAGTATAAAATCATACATTTCTCTGTGTGGTACTCATTTCCTTCAATAAAATTTCAAACGTCGATTTTTTTTCTTTCTAAATAATAATTAGAAACTTCTAAATGTTGTATTGTTACCATCACATAATACCCTTTTTCTATAGTTATGAAACTATTCCCTTATCAAATTCCATTACTCTTTTTCACTAAGCATTTCATTCTAATAAAAAACATTCATATCTCTTACCAAGATATTCCCCTTTTTGTCCTAGTGTATTTCCTAAGTTTAATATACCACTTTTAAACCCATATAACACTTGTTTAGTAGACTTTTAATGACATGTGACGTTTAGAAAGGTTTGGATATATTAATAAAAATATGTCATTTATTTATTCTCCAACATACTTTATTTATATATATATATATATAGATCACTTTACTCTTTTAATTATACGACTTGTTATAAACATATAAGCATTGGTATTGTTTTAAAGTAGCTTCAATATTAATATCTTGACCTTCAATAACATACACCATATATCTTTTTGTTATATAAAACATCATATAGAGCTTTATCAATACATGCATTTCGAATTCAACGTTTAAATGTGGTATAACATTTCTTAACTCCTCGCATCGAATTCATATATAACATTTTCTAGATCTTTCCTTGGGTACACGCGTCGAGCTTTGGCACTTCCACGAAGGTTTTTCCGACATACCGGATCAACAGTGGTAATATGATCTCAACGATGGTAACGATGCTTAGGTAACGAAGGTTTCTTTGTAATTACAAAATTATAAATTTACAAACCCTATGTCGCATATTAAATATTATTTTCTTTGTAGATCCATCTAGGCTTTATTCTTTTTCTTCATTCCTGGTTTTCATTTAGATTTAAGGGTTAAAAAGGTTGTTCTATCACTGGGTTGGATTTGAATTAGGGTTTGGTGTTTATAATGCTCACAAATTTCTACTTTGTTCCTTGTAGTAGGATATAATTTCATAGAGATATTAATTATATCCTTTTCGAGTTTATAATGTAAATGTGTCCCAGGTCTTATATACCCATATACAAGCCACAACCTTACTCTTGGAATTAAATGTGAATTATGTTAATAGGTGTGAATTTATTGAGCTCCAATCTTTTCACCGTGTTTTTGCATACTCTATAACCTTATAATTTTTTATAATATTTATTTGAATAATTTTGTATGGGTACATTGTTGAGAAATCAATGCTAGTAGGACTAGGGTTATATTTCTCTTTCTTGATAATTACTTGTGAATTATGTTAACTTCTTTTACTTGTTTGTTATATTATCTTTCATCAAGCAATTACCAAATTATGTGTGCATGAAAATCAAAAAAATAAAAGACACAAGATGTAAGCACTCTGCCAGGGAAAAACCCCTATCTAGGGGAAAATCCAGTCAAAAATCTCTTCCTTCAATAGTTTTCCCTGAGACTCTTCTACCTAGACACAGACCTCCTCAACACCAAGACAACCTCTCCTTCTTCTCCTTCTTCGATCCAACCTTCGACCTAGCAGCAACAACACTTTGACCATAGAACGTCGACTTGGTATCTTCCGACATAAGCAACAACTTCGACCTAGACTAGGAGACTTTGATCTCTTAAACCAACCCACACGAGAGAGAGAGAGAGAGATAAAGAGAGAGAGAGGCACCAAAATTTCGATTTTGTTCTTCTCCTTCACCTAGAACAAACTCGCAGTCCTTTTGGATCCTTCCTTCAACTTCACACTTCTTCACAGCTTCCAACTTCCAGCTTCCAAAGATCGAACTATGCTTGAGAGAGTGAGATAATCAAATGAAGTCGAACTTCCTTGTATATATAACCTTCCAATGAGGTCGAATTTCCTTCCTTAAGGCCGACTTGATATTCATGAGGACGAATTGGTGTGGAGGTTACATAATTTATTTTTGACTCGAAAATAATTCTTTTTACATCGTTTGAAAGCCAAATAAGGGTTGTTGAAAATAGCAACAAGAAATGCTAAAAATAGCATTGCTATAAATATCATTTCAGGATATACTCCAATTTTGTTGGAAATAGCAAAAAATAAAAATGCTAAAAATAGCATTGCTATAAATAGCATTTCAGGATATATTCCAATTTTAATTAGTCCCTAAATTAAAATTGAGAATTAAAACTCGAATTTAATCTCACTAGCTATTTGAAAAATAACTAATTAATTCATCTTGAGTTAATTAGTTGGAGAAAATCAAACATGAAGTCTTTGTGAAGACATGCAATAGTTATCCCTTTGATTGATGAAGTTATCCCTTAATTAAGGAGATAAGGATGAGTTGTATTTGAGTTGTAATTAGTTAGCTCAGTTAACTGAGTTAAGTCCAGTTAAATTAGTTCCAAACAGTTTGAAGAACTAATTGTGAGTTCAATGAGTTAATGCATGCATGCATGCAACTAGTGTTCTCCAGATAACTGAATATTCTCTTATAAATAACTCATGCATGTCAGTTCAGACAAAGACCCAATTGAGATTAAAAACAGGGACATTGTACTATCAGTTGGAGGAATTTTCCTATATAGGAAACTCATCCATGCAGAAGGAATTATCTCCTTCAGGATTGCGCAATTATTTCAGAGGTCAGTGTTGTGTGTGAGGTGATTATCACATAGGTTGCAGCTGGAGGACCCTGGAGAAACTGCGCAAGGAAAAAGGAGGCTTGGAGGACTAAAGGAAGGTATATGTGTTGTCTATTCTGTGTATGAGCATCAGTGAGGGATTGTACTGAGAGGTGGATAGCTTGTGAGCTAAAGCTTTTTGTAATCTTGAGATATTTCCACTTGTATGATAATACAAATAGCGGGGTTTTTAGTTGAGGCTTTCCCCAGAGTATTCTTTTGTGTTTCATGTGTGATTGAATCTTCTTCTCTGTTATATGTGTTCTATTTGAACTTGCCCAAAATCGATTAAGCTTCTGCAAGTTTGATTGTAGAAGTAGATTAAGTATTTTTCTTTAGTACATTGCATAATCAGTTTAATCTACAGTGAAATTTCTACATGGTATCAGAGTGAGGTTTTGTAGAAAAAGTTCTACATTGTATTAGAGCAATGGTGAGTCTTACTCTCAGTCTTCCTAAGAGCTGGCATAGCTAGCAAGAGAACAGTATACAAGGAAGAGAGAAACTGTCGGATTGGGAACGATTATGGTCAGATCTCATGCAAGAGGAGATCAGGAGGAGCACCAGAGATGGTTCTTCATCCAAAGAGGATGAAGAAAATTGCCCCTTAGTGAGTAAGGCAAAGAAAGGGAAGGAGAAGGATTCTCATCCCAAATCGAGTTCTTCTCATGGAGGGAAGAAGATTGAAAAATCTAAAGTGAGATGCTTTAATTGTCATGAGGTGGGCCATTATGCAACTAATTATCCATTGAATAAATCCAAGAAGGGATCCTCGGTAGGATCTGAAGGTAAGGCATTGGCCTCTTAGTTTGATTCGGATTTTACCCTCATCGCGTGCATGGTTTCATTGATGATGGGTTGTGGTTGGTTTCTTGACAGTGGAGCCTCATTCCACATGACCGTCGATAAGAGTTTGTTCAGTACCTTGGAGGAGAAAGACCACCAGATGTCCATAGAGATGGGTAATGATGAAAAGTATAGTGTTTCAAGAGTGGACACAGTTGTTTTTCAGAGGGAGCATGGAGCTCGCATCATCTTGACAAATGTGAAGTATGTGCTAGGACTGAAGAAGAACTTGGTATCGATCACGATGTTGGAGGACAAAGGCTATGATGTAGTTTTCAGTGAGGGAAAGGTTTTCCTTAGACACATCACCACGAGACAGGTGAAGCAGATCAATTCACGAGTCAAGAACCTGTATGCTCTTGAGGTTCAAGATGCATGCAAAGCCTTGAGGAGCAAGGAAAATGTTGGAGATTTGGAGGTTGAGTGGGAGAGTACATTACCTCTCAACATGCAGCGCCAGAAGAAGTCTGAGACAATTGTGGATCCTTTGGCATAAGGTTAAAAAAACACATTAATGATATTAGAAGAAACAAGTTGGAAAAATCAGGTCTAGCAGAGCATGCATGTTCCTCCTCACACTACATTTGTATGGAACAAGCAAAATTAATTCACAAGGAAGACCATTATTTAAAAAGAAGGGTGAAAGAAGCAATTGAAATCGAAAAATCTTCCAACAACATGAATAGAGACGACGGGCTAAAATTAAGTAACACCTGGAAACCCTTATTAAATAAAATTAAAAAACAGTAAACACAAATATACAATCATTCATTCATTAAAAAAATATAAATAAATAAATAAAATAAAATTTTAACCCTCTTTTAGACAAAATTTAATTAGTCAACATAAATAAACCTTGATTAAGCACATTACTAGTATAGTATTTAATACATTGCAAAGAACTTAAATACATAACATTAAAATCTAATAATAATAATAATAATAATAATATTAATTAATTAATTAATTAATTAATAACTTAAATACACAACAGTAAAATCTAAAATAATAATTAATAATAATAATAATAATAATAATAAATAATTAAATAAATAAAATTGTTATTGTATTTCATTAATATTAATTTACTAATTTATTATTATATCATATTATTTTAATACAATAATTTATTAATACATTTCCATAATAAATTAATAGATTACTATCTTGATATTAGGATACTAATCCATTAATTCATTTAAGACACTTCATTAATATAATAGATATTATATTACATTATATAAATATTAATATATTAATATTATAGTGCTATGTTAGTAACATAGTAATACTATCTATAATATTAATTAACTATTAACAATATACTAATATATTAATAGATTATTTAATTGTTTATACATTAAGTTATATAATGTATTACTAATATTAGATTAATTCCTTAAACATTAATCTTTTAGATCTTTCCCAGATTAATATTTCTTAAGACAAATACATTAATTATATAAACTAATTTTATTAAAATAATAATCATAATAATAATAATAAATTAATTAATTATTAAATTTAAATATATACATAATCAATCCCTTTTTATATATATATATATATATATATATATATAAAATAATAATAATAATAATAAAAAATAAATTATTAATAATAAGACTATTAATAATAATAAATAAATTAATTAATATATAGATAAATAAATTAATTAATATACATATAAATTAATAAAGAAATAATTATTAATTAGTTAGTCATTTGAAACCCGACAAAAAAAAAAAAAAACCATTGAATATTTTTTCAATCAACTATTAATAGCTCCATAATTTCACGCTCTCTCTTCTCAAAATACAAATCTCATTGCCTTGATGATGGACTCACTAAGCTAGTCCAAAACATTGGTTCAATAACTGTTCATAGGTTTTTCCACAAACAAAATAAATTGTGGAGGAGCCACAATTGGTGAAGCAGCTTCAGGAGGTTGTGGAGCAGCCATAACTGGAGAAGATGAGAGAAGACTGAGTGGAGTCATCCACTCATGTAGAGACCTCCAGTAGGGGGAAATTTTGAGCCAAGTGGGCAGAGGGATCACATGTAGCCATACCTCCAGGTGTGAGGTGGGGCGATGTGAAATGATAGTCCCAAGAAGGCTGAAATAGGGGTAGGATCCTTGAGGTACTCAGCCTCTTTGATTAGACCTTACTATGGGAGCCCTGACGAGTAGTAGCAGGACTGGCTAAGTGGGTAGAGACAGATGTGGATGGAGTGGCAGAGAGAGCTACAGTGCAGGAGTCCCAAGGCAATGCAGAGCTAGCATGCAGCAGCAATGCGAGAGGCACAGGAGTGTTGCATCAGTGCAGGATGACACAGAGAGGTGTGCAATGGTGCAAGATGCAGGGAGTTGTTGCAGCAGCGCAGAGGTTAGAGAGGGATCACTTGTCAGCAGCAGAGGGAGCTTCAACATCAGATGGTGTTTCTAGCCCAATTGGGAGGTCAGTTGGGAGATCAGTGACTTACTTCTCAGTAACTGAGTTGTAGTGTTGCAGTGGGCAGCATGATGCAACATGATGAGAGGAGGTGTAGTGCGGATGCAGTGCTGGGAGATAGGACCAACAACAACATGGATGAAGCAGGAGGAATCATTGTGATTGATGCAGTCAGAGATCAAAGTGACAGAGGCTAGAGCAGTCAAATACTAAAGGGCACAGAGGTCCAAAGTTTTCAGTCGACAAAGGCAATAACAGTCAGAGACTTTGATGACAGAGGCATCATTCTGATTGAGGTTGGATATTTTTGGTGTTCCTAGAGTTGTTGGAGCAACAACACTTGAGAGAATTGTTGCATGCAGAACATTCCGAAGGTTCAGGATTGGGTTCGAGTTGAATGCCTTTCTTGTTGAGAGGGAGTGTTGAAAATAGCAACAAGAAATGCTAAAAATAGAAATGTTAAAAATATCATTGATATAAATAGCATTTCAGGATATACTCCAACTCTGTTGGAAATAGCAAAAAATAGAAATGATAAAAATAGCATTGCTATAAATAGCATTTCAGGATATATTCCAATTTTAGTTAGTCCCTGAATTAAAATTCGAATTTAGTCTCACTAGCTATTTGAAAAAAATTAATTAATTCATCTTGAGTTAATTAGTTGGATAAAATCAAACATGAAGTCTTTGTGAAGACATGCAATAGTTATCCCTTTGATTGAGGAAGCTATCAATTAATTAAGGAGATAAGGATGAGTTGTATTTGAGTTGTAATTAGTTAGCTCAGTTAACTGAGTTAAGTCCAGTTAAATTAGTTCCCAACAGTTTGAGGAACTAATTGTGAGTTCAGTCAGTTAATGTATGCATGCATGCAACTATTGTTCTCCAGATAACTGAATATTCTCTCATAAATAACTCATGCATGTCAGTTCAGACAAAGACCCTGTTGAGATTAAAGACAGGGACATTATACTATTAGTTGGAGAAATTTGCCTATACAGGAAACTCATCCATGCAGAAGGAATTATCTCCTTCAGGATTGCACAGTTATTTCAGAGGTCAGTGTTGTGTGTGAGGTGATTATCACACAGGTTGCAGTTGGAGGACCCAGGAAAAACTGCGCAAGGAAATAGGAGGCTTGGAGGACTAAAGGAAGGCATATGTGTTGTCTGTTTTGTCTATGGGCAGCAGCGAGGGATTGTACTGAGAGATGGATAGCTTGTGAGCTAAAGCTTTGCGTAATCCTGAGATATTTCCACTTGTATGATAATACGGATAGCGGGGTTTTTAGCTAGGGCTTTCCCCAGAGCATTCTTCTATGCTTCATGTGTGATTGAATCTTCTTCTCTGTTATATGTGTTCTATTTAATCTTTCTCAAAATCTATTAAGCTCCCGCAAGTTTGATTGTAGAAGTAGATTAAGTATTTTTCTTTAGTACATTGCATAATCAGTTTAATCTACGATGAAATTTCTACATGGCATCGGAGCAAGGTTTTGTAGAAAAAGTTCTACATTGTATGGGAGCAATGGTGAATCTTTCTCTCCTCGATCTTCCTAAGACCTAACATAGCTACCAGGAGAACAATATACAAGGAAGAGTGAAACTGTCGGATTGGGAACGACTGTGGTCAGATCTCATGTAGGAGGATATCAAGAGGAGCACCAGAGATAGTTCTTCATCCAAGGAGGATGAAGAAAATTTCTCCTTAGCGAGCAAGGCAAGGAAAGGGAAGGAGAAGGATTCTCATCCCAAATCAAGTTCTTCTCGTGGAGGGAAGAAGATTGACAAATATAAAGTGAGATGCTTTAATTTTCATGAGGTGGGCCATTATGCAACTAATTGTCCATTGAAGAAATCCAAGAAGGGATCCTCGATAGGATATGAAGGTGAGCCATTGGCCTCTCAATTCAATTTGGATTTTACCCTCATCACATGCATGGATTCATCGATCATAGGTTGTGGTTGGTTTCTTGACAGTGGAGCCTCTTTCCACATGATTGGCGATAAGAGTTTGTTCAGTACCTTGGAGGAGAAAGAACTCCAGATGCACATAGAGATGGGTAATGATGAAAAGTATAATGTTTCAGGAGTGGGCACGGTTGCTTTTCATAGGGAGCATGGAGCTCGCATCACCTTGACAGATGTGAAGTATGTGCCAGGACTGAAGAAGAACTTGGTATCGATCGCGATGTTGGAGGACAAAGGCTATGATATAGTCTTCAGTAAGGGAAAGGTTTTCCTTAGACACATCACCACGAGACAGGTGAAGAAGATCGGTTTTCGAGTCAAGAACCTGTATGCTCTTGAGGTTCAAGATGCATGCAAAGCCTTGAGGAGCAAGGTAAATGTTGGAGACTTGGTGGTTGAGAGGGAGAGTACATTACCTCTCAACATGTAGTGCCATAAGAAGTCTTAGATAATTATGGAGGAGCCACAATTGGTGAAGCAACTTTAAGAGGTTGTGGAGCAGCCACAACTGGAGAAGCTGAGAGGAGACTGAGTGGAGGCATCCACTCATGCAGAGACCTCTAGTAGGGGGAAATTTCGAGCCAAGTGGGCAGAGGGATCACATGCAGCCATACCTCCAGGTGTGAGGTGGGGCAATGTGAAGTGATAGTCCCAAGAAGGCTGAAATAAGGGTAGGATCCTTGAGGTACTCAGCCTCTTTGATTAGACCTTGCTATGGGAGCCCCGACGAGTAGTAGCAGGATTCGCTAAGTGGGTGGAGATGGATGCGGATGGAGCGGTAGAGAGAGCTACAGTGCAGGAGTCCCAAGACAACGCAGAGCTAGAATGTTGCAGTAATGCGAGAGGCATAGGAGTGTTGCACCAGTGCAGGATGGCACAGAGAGGTGTGCAATGGTGTGAGATACAGGGAGTTGTTGCAGCAGTGCAAAGGTCAGAGAGGGAACACTTTTCAACGACAGAGGGAGCTTCAGCATCAGAGGGTGTTTCTAGCCCAATAGGGAGGTCAGTTACTTACTTCTCAGTAACTGAGTTGTAGTGCGACAGTGGGCAGCATGATGCAACATGATGAGAGGAGGTGCAATGCAGATGTTGTGCTGGGAGATAGGACTAGCAGCAACACGAATGCAGCAATATGAATCAGTGTGATTGATGCAGTCAGAGATCAAAGTGATAGAGGTTAGAGTAGTCAGATACTAAAGGGCACAGAGGTGCAAAGTTTTTAGTCGACAGAGGCAATAACAGTCAAAGAATTTGATGACAGAGGCATCATTCTGATTCAGGTTGGATATTTTTTGTGTTCCTAGAGTTGCTGGAGCAACAACACTTGAGAGAAGTGTTGCATGCAGAACATTCCAAAGGTTCAGGATCGATTTCAAGTTGAATGCCTTTCTTGTTGAGAGGGAGTGTTGAAAATAGCAACAAGAAATGCTAAAAATAACATTGCTATAAATATCATTTCAGGATATACTCCAACTTTGTTGGAAATAGAAAAAAATAGAAATTCTAAAAATAGCATTGCTATAAATAGCATTTCAAGATATATTCCAATTTTAATTAGTCCCTGAATTAAAATTGAGAATTAAAATTCGAATTTTAGTCTCACTAGCTGTTTGAAAAATAATTAATTAATTCATCTTGAGTTAATTAGTTGGAGAAAATCAAACATGAAGTCTTTGTGAAGACATGCAACAGTTATCCCTTTGATTGAGAAAGTTATACCTTAATTAAGGATATAAGGATGAGTTGTAATTAGTTAGCTCAGTTAACTGAGTTAAGTCCAGTTAAATTAGTTCCAAACAGTTTGAGGAACTAATTGTGAGTTCAGTCAGTTAATGCATGCATGCTTGCAACTAGCATTCTCTAGATAACTGAATATTCTCTCATAAATAACTCATGCATGCCATTTCAAATAGAGACCCAGTTGAGATTAAAGACAGGGACATTGTACTAAAAGTCGGAGGAATTTTCCTATATAGGAAACTCATCCATGAAGAATGAATTATTTTCTTCAGGATTTTGCAGCTATTTCAGAGGTCAGTGTTGTGTGTGAGGTGATTATCACACAGGCTGCAGCTGGAGGACCCAGGAGAAACTACACAAGGAAATAGGAGTCTTGGAGGACTGAAGGAAGGCATATGTGTTGCCTATTCTGTCTATGAGCAGTAGTGAGGGATTGTACTGAGAGTTGGATAGATTGTGAGCTAAAGCTTTGTGTAATCCTGAGATATTTCCACTTGTATGATAATACATATAGCGGGTTTTTTAGCTGAGGCTTTCCCCAGAGTATTCTTCTGCGCTTCATGTGCAAATGAATCTTCTTCTCTGTTATATGTGCTCTATTTTATCTTGCTCAAAATCGATTAAGCTTTCGCAAGTTTGATGTAGAAGTATATTAAGTATTTTTCTTTAGTAAATTGCATAATCAGTTTAATCTACATTGAAATTTCTACATGGTATCAGAGCGAGGTTTTGTAGATAAAGTTCTACATTGTATCAGAGCAATGGTGAGTTTTTCTCTCCTCGGTCTTCGTAAGAGCTGGCATAGCTAGCAGGAGATCAGTATACAAGGAAGAGAGAAACTGCCGGATTGGGAATGACTGTGGTCAGATCTCATCCAGGAGGAGATCAGGAGGAGCACCAGAGATGATTCTTCATCCAAGGAGGATGAACAAAATTTGGCCTTAGCGAGTAAGGCAAGGAAAGGGAAGGAGAAGGATTCTCATCCCAAATCGAGTTCTTCTCATGGAGGGAAGAAGATTGAGAAATCTAAAGTGAGATGCTTTAATTGTCATGAGGTGGGCCATTATGCAACTAATTGTCCATTGTAGAAATAGAAAAAGGGATCCTCGATAGGATCTGAAGGTGAGGCATTGGCGTCTCAGTTCAATTTGGATTTTACCCTCATCGCATGCATGGTTTCATCGATGATGGGTTATGGTTGGTTTCTTGAAAGTGGAGCCTCATTCCACATGACTGGCGATAAGAGTTTGTTCAGTACCTTGTAGGAGAAAGACCTCCAGATGTGCATAGATATGGGTAATGATGAAAAGTATAGTGTTTCAGGAGTGAGCACGGTTGCTTTTCAGAGGGAGCATGGAGCTCACATCACCTTGATAGATGTGTAGTATGTGCCAGGACTAAAGAATAACTTGGTATCGATCGCGATGTTGGAGGACAAAGGCTATGATGTAGTCTTTAGTAAGGGAAAAGTTTTCCTTAGACACATCACGATGAGACAGGTGAAGCAGATCGGTTCACGAGTCAAGAACCTGTATGCTCTTGAGGTTCAAGATGCATGCAAAGCCTTGAGGAGCAAGGCAAATGTTGGAGACTTGGTGGTTGAGAGGGAGAGTACATTACCTCTCAACATGTAGTGCCAGAAGAAGTCTCAGATAATTGTGGAGGAGCCACAATTGGTGAAGTGACTTTAGGAGGTTGTGGAGTAGCCACAACTAGAGAAGCCGAGAGGAGATCGAGTGGAGGCATCCACTCATGTAGAAACCTCTAGTAGGGGGAAATTTCGAGCCAAGTGGGCAGAGGGATCACATGCAGCCATACCTCCAGGTGTGAGGTGGGGCGATGTGAAGTGATAGTCCCAAGAAGGCTGAAATAGGGGTAGGATCCTTGAGGTACTCAGCCTCTTTGATTAGACCTTGCTACGGGTGCCCCAACGAGTAGTAGCAGGATTGGCTAAGTGGGTAGAGATGGGCGCGGATGGAGTGGCAGAGAGAGCTATAGTGCAGGAGTCCCAAGAAAACACAGGGCTAGCATGCTGCAACAATGCGAGAGGAACAGGAGTGTTGCACCAATGTAGGATGACACAAAGAGGTGTGCAACGGTGTGAGATGCAGGGATTTGTTGCAGAAACGCAGAGGTTAGAGAGGGAGAACTTGTTAGCGACAGAGGGAGCTTCAAAATCAGAGGGTGTTTCTAGCCCAATAGGGAGGTCAGTTGGGAGATCAGTTACTTACTTCTCAGTAACTGATTTGTAGTGCAGCAGTGTTCAGCATGAAGCAACATGATGAGAGGAGGTGCAGTGTGGATGCAGTGCTGGGAGATAGGACCAACAACAACATGGATGTAGTGGGAGGAACTAGTGTGAATGATGTAGTTAGAGATCAAAGTGACAGAGGCTAGAGCAGTCAGATATTGAACGACACAGGGGTGCAAATTTTTCAGTTGACAGAGGCAATAACAGTTAGAGACTTTGATGACAGAGGCATCATTCTAATTCAGGTTGGATATTTTTTGTGTTCCTAGAGTTGCTGGAGCAACAACACTTGAGAGAAGTGTTGCATGCAGAACATTCCAAAGGTTCAGGATTAGGTTTGAGTTGAATGACTTTCTTGTTGAGAGGGAGTTTTGAAAATAGAAACAAGAAATGATAAAAATAGAAATGCTAAAAATAACATTGCTATAAATAGTATTTCAGGATATAATCCAACTCTATTGGAAATAGAAAAAAATAGAAATGCTAAAAATAGCATTGCTATAAATAGCATTTCAGGATATATTCCAATTTTAATTAGTCCTTGAATTAAAATTCGAATTTAGTCTCACTAGCTGTTTGAAAAATAATTAATTAATTCATCTTGAGTTAATTAGTTGGAGAAAATCAAACATGAAGTCTTTGTGAAGACATGCAACAGTTATCCCTTTGATTGAGGAAGTCATCCCTTAATTAAGGAGATAAGGATGAGTTGTATTTGAGTTGTAATTAGTTAGCTCAGTTAACTGAGTTAAGTCCAGTTAAATTAGTTCCAAACAATTTGAGGAACTAATTGTGAGTTCAGTCAGTTAATGCATGAATGCATGAAACTAGTGTTCTCCAGATAACTGAATATTCTCTCATAAATAACTCATGGATGTCAGTTCAGACAGAGACCTAGTTGAGATTAAAGACAAGGACATTGTACTATCAGTTGGAGGAATTTTTCGATATAGGAAACTCATCCATGCAGAAGGAATTATCTCCTTCAGGATTGAGTAGTTATTTCAGAGGTCAGTGTTGTGTGTGAGGTGATTATCACACAAGTTGCAGCTAGAGGACCCAGGAGAAACTGCGCAGGGAAATAGGAGGCTTGGAGGAATGAAGGAAGGCATTATGTTTTCTATTCTGTCTATGAGTAGTAGTGAGGGATTGTACTGAGAGTTGGATAGCTTGTGAGCTAAAGCTTTATGTAATCCTGAGATATTTCCACTTGTATTATAATACAAATAGCAGTGTTTTTAGTTGAGGCTTTCCCCAGAGTATTCTTCTATGTTTCATGTGTGATTGAATGTTCTTCTCTATTATATGTGTTCTATTTGATCTTGCTCAAAATTGATTAAGATTCTGCAAGTTTGATTGTAGAAGTAGATTAAGTATTTTGCTTTAGTACATTGCATAATCAGTTTAATCTACGGTGAAATTTCTACAAGGGTCTCATAAAATATACAATGAATCTATTGCCTCTTTATCAATCCTGGGAGTCCTCAATGGGGACTTTTACTAATAAAATGATGACCCAAACATGCAACTCATGCTTTAATAAGTCATTGTAACAATAATATTTCTTTTTTACAAATAAATTTTATGAAGACTGAACCTAGTTGCATTTTTCAACTCATATGAAAGATCTCAAATTATATGAACTATGAAGAGTTTAGGCACTGTAATGCCATGGACTAGATTCTTGACTAGGGAAATGTATTCAACTGTTTAGGGACCACAATGCCACGGTCTAGATTCTTGACCAGAGAAATCTATCCAAGTGGGACTAAGATGGACTAAAGCTTGCAACCTCTCTAGCTACCATCAGGCTTACTTGCTAACCATCAACCCAGGCATCTAGGTGCATATCTGAGGTCATATATCCATTACAAATGCCACACTCCCTACTTTAGGAGCTAGACATCAACACAAAGTGTCGATAGATGTCCTCCTAGACAATGTCTTACTCACAAAGCCTCAACTTCCATATTATCACAATTGGTAACAAATCTCTCCAAATAAACTGATTGAAAACACTAAGCATGTAAAAACATGCTATCAAACTTCCGAGATATTTACTTGCACAAACAAAACCCTAATCAGTAACACACTTTCAAATGTACATAAATTGATACAAACCGCTGGGGTCTTCTAGACAACTTGATGTTTCTTCTCAACTTTCCATAGTAGGACTTAGAGCTTTCCAAATGAATCTTGGTAGAAGATTCCTCAACCATATAACTTCCTTTCCTACCTTTCATGCAACAACATATTTCATAAATCGATCCCGCTTTTCTTATCTCAATAGTCCTTCAAAAATACATTCTCCAATTTGTTGTCTCCCTCATGGCCTTCACTAAAACTTACGGTTGTTAGTCCTGGGCTAGTGCATGACACATGAAGTAGAGAACCATATCTATCACTCCCTCTTAATAAGGGAGGATCTAATATACCCAAACTCTCTCTTAACTTAGGGAGATCAACTTTCATCCAAGATTCCTCTCAACTTAGGGGGCTCAACTTATTTTCTATGAAATCGGAGAATATTTCATGGATTCCATCCTTTTTGTCATCGTTAACATGAAGATCATCATGCTTATCACATCAAATTTACTTTACGAACATCTTTACCATCTTGAATATTATGTACCTGCACAACTTAGATAGCAAGTACAACCAAATATATAGAAGCATGAAGTTAACCATGTCAAAAACACGGAAGTATTCAACTTTATATATGAGATACCCAAACTTAATTACAAACAAGAGACACATGCTCTTCAAATTCTTGCTAGGGTTTTTATCATAAACCCTAGATTACTTCATCAATATATTCAAAATTTCATAACAACCTTCATTACATCTAGGGTTTCAATGTTCCTTCCATAGATATGACATACCCTATTACAATATATTGCAAACCCTAGAAATAATACAAACAAACATAGATCTACAATATATCTAACAACTTTCAGAATTCATATGTTAGAATTCCTACTAGGATTTCATACAAACCCTATATTTCATACATGAGATTTTAACAACCAAAACCAATCATATCCCAATTCAAAGTAACAATATTACTAGCTTCCACTAGGGTTTGTTGCAAACCCTATATTTTCTCAAACAATCAAACATCAATCATAGCTAGAACTCAGATTTCAACAATCTTACAAAAATCTCAAATTATCACATAGTCATCATATATCAGAGATTTGGACTTATACTAAGGTTTAGTTACAAGAACCTAGAATTTACAAACACTATCATCCTAGAGAATCAAACTTTGACTAGGGTTTAGTTCCAAACCCTAGGACTCATGAGCATCAATAATTAGGTCAAATCATACATCTAGTATTCCATCATCATGCACAAGCATATCATAACATATGTTAGTAAAACCCAACTAGACAAATATCAATACGAGTTAGACATATAACAAACTTGATTAGGCTAGGGTCTGATTAAACAAACACACACATCCCAAGGAATCATTTCTAAGACATTACAAGGGTCTTTATTATACATTATACCAAACCCTAATGATTTAGGATTTCAACAAAAAATATTGCAAAACCCTAAATTACCAATACTTCAAAAGTCTGATATTTCAAACATTACCATTCAACCTTAACAAGTTAGGGTTTCCATAACCATACCAAAATCCAAAGCAAGACATCATCAAAACATCAACTAGTTACTTTAGACTTCATGAAAACATCATACATTTTCTTTGAATAATAATGCTAAGTAGATTAGGATTTCACACATAATCATCGACATACCCTTAAGTTAGGCTTTTACACAATGAACCTTTCTAGGGTTCCACAAGGGCAATCAAAGATATGAGGAGGGTAGATTTATCTAATGATGAATCACCCAATCAAGAATCATTATTATTTAATATAGCTAGACATAACAATGTTTATTTTTTAACAAGGTCGGGTAGTTGATATATGTTGAAAAGTGTGCAACAAGAAATGCTTGTTGAGAATGCAACAAGATGATGGAGCTTAGTGAAAAGAGTCGCCTTCACTAAGTGGGCCCACAGGCAAATTATGGCGCAAGTTCTATTTTTGGATCCCAGCAGGGATGATCATAGCAGGAGTGATCACAGCAGGGATGATCACAACAGGAGTGACCACAGCAGGAGTGATCACAGCAGGAGTGATCACAGCAGGAGTGATCAAAGTCTATTTTTAGACTGGTTATCAAAAATAGAAAAGTCAAATATTATTGTCTCATAATAATATTTGGACTATAAACTTGATCTTATTCTCTTGGAGCACTTCAGTTTGAGCTATAGATGTGGCACATGTAGCTGTCAGAAGGAAGTACGCTTTCTTTGTGGGTCAGTTGAGTTGTTGCATGCATGACTTCAGTTAGAACTCAATGAGTTGAGTTTGGTGGAGTTGATTGTGGAGTTGATGGAGTTGTGTTCAGTTTGACTTGCTTAAACTAGTTGTAATTAGTCTAACTGCAAATAGACTAATGATGAGTTGTTAAAATAATTATTAATTCATAATGAAACTATAGAATACATTAGTTAACTCAGTTTCATGTCAGTGCATGTTCAGTTCAGCAGGGACAGGTGTTAGAGGATCAGATTGCTATCAGTTGTGACTATAGTTGTGCATGAGGATTTGCACAATCAAAGGGATTGAGTATGCCAATGAATTGACCAATACCAAGTATTATAGCCTTTTCTCACGTCTTTCCCAGTGTGAGTGATTCTTTGGAGGTTAAATACGAGTTTGGTAAACCATTCTCATTCATTCTTGAGCAGGTATTGAGCTGTGGAGGCAGGCAAGCAGCGGGGGAAATTTGGAGATTAGATCTGAGCTGTATTGTGTGTATCATGTGGAGATAGTACTGAGTACTTGTGAGGAGTATTGTACTATGTATTGTTACATGATTCAATCACTATAATATATAGATAGTTGGGGTTTTTAGCGAGATGCTTTCCCCGGGAAAATACTATGTTGATATGTGTGATTGATGCTTCTATGTACGCCTGTGAATGTTTCTGCTTCTATAAATTGATGATCAACGTAGAGGAGGTTATGTATTATGCATGTTCCGCTTATAAGTGTATAATCAGGATAATATCTGTGAATATGTGTCATATTATTCAAAATTTCTACATGGTATCAGAGCTCTTTGATTTGTAGAAAAAGTTCTATAGGATATCAAAGCGAGGATTGATCATCAGATCTATTATTCAAAAAGTGTTTACATTTTATTTCTTCAGGAAGAGTCTGTGATCGGGCCAGGTAGCCTCTGGATTCATCCTTATTTTGGAAGGTGAGATATCCGGTGAATGCCCATACAGTCAATCTCTGTATGAGAAATACTTTGTTCTCACGAATTCTAGATCAGAGGCGGTTGAGTTTTTGAGCTGGATGAATTCGAATTTAATTCCAAAGCAAGAGATAAAACTCAGAAACATTAAGTATGAGAATAGTGACAGTATGCCCCAGTATCTCACGAAGTTCACCCAATGTTGGGATGAGCTGGGAAGTGTGGGGGTGATTGTCGGATGAGGATGGTGAGTCTAGCACTCCTTGACCTTCCTAAGAGTTGGCATAACTACCAGGACTCGGTGAATGGAAGGGAGAAACTACCAGGATGGGAGAGACTTTGGTCGGATCTTGTGCAGGAGGAGATTAGACGGCGCACCAGAGACATTTCTTCATCTATGCATGATGAGGAGAACTGTGCCTTAGCGAGTAAGGCGAAGAAGGGGAAGAGGAAGGTTTCTCTTTCCGAATCTAGTTCTTCCAATGATGGGAAGAAGGTTGACAAGTCGAAGGTGCGATGCTTTCGTTGTCATGAGTTGGGTCATTATGCTAATAATTGCCCAAAGATGAAGTCCAAGAAGGGATCCGGGGAAGGATCTGAAGGTGAGGCACTTGCTTCACAATTTGAGTTGGACTTCACACTCTTCGCATGCATGGTTTCATCCATGGTGGGAAGTGGTTAGTTTTTTGACAGTGGAGCTTCTTTCCACATGACCGGTGACAAAATTTTGTTCAGTACTTTGGAGGAGAAAGATCTCCAGATACTCATAGGGATGGGTAATGATGAGAAGTATAATGTCTCAGGTGTAGGCATGGAGCTCGCCTTACCTTGACCGATGTCAAGTATGTACCAGGACTGAAGAGAAACTTGGTGTCGATTGCAATGCTGGAAGACAGAGGCTATGATGTAGTCTTCAGTAAGGGAAAGGTTTTCCTTAGACACATCATCACTAGACAGGTGAAGCAGATTGGTTCACGGGTCAAGAACCTGTATGCTCTTGAGGTTCAAGATGCATGCAAAGCCTTGAGCAGCAAAGCAACTGATGGAGACTTGGTGGTTGAGAGGGAGCGTATATTACCTCTCAACATGCAGAGCCAGAAGAAGTCTCAGATGATTGTGGAGGAGCCACGATTGGTGCAACAACTTCAGGAGGTTGTGGAGCAGCCACAACAGGGGAAGCTAAGAGGAGATCAAGTAGAGACATATACTCATGCAGAGACCTCCAGTAGAGGGAAACTTCGAGCCAGGTGGGCTGAGGGATTGCATGTAGCCATACCTCCAGGTAGGAGGTGGGTTGATGTGGATTGATCGTCCCAAGGAGGAGGGGCAAGATCCTTGAGGTACCCAACCTCTTAGATGAGACCTTGCTACGGGAGCCCTGATGTGGAGTAGCAGGAACTGACTGATTGGGTAGAGACAGATGCGGATGGAGTGGCAGAGAGAGCGACAGTGCAGGGAATCCCAGGATAGTGCATAGCTAGCAGGCTGCAGCAATGCGAGAGGCACAAGTGTTTTGCACAGTGCTAGGTGGCACAGAGAGGTGTGCCATGGTGCGAGATGCATGGAGATGTTGCAGTAGCACAGATGTCAGAGAGGGAGCACTTGTCAGCAGCAGGTAGAGCTTCAACATCAGAGGGTGTTTCTAGCCCAACAGAGTGGTCAGTTTGGAGTGTTTTTGTTCCAAGTGTTGTTGGAGCAAAGTGGACCGGGTAGATGTGTTGCATGCAGAACATTCCAGAGTTACATGATCAGGTTTGAGAGGAAGCCTTTCTTGTTGAGAGGGAGTGTTGAAAAGTGTGCAACAAGAAATGCTTGTTGAGAATGCAACAAGATGATGGAGCTTAGTGAAAAGAGTTGCCTTCACTAAGTGGGCCCGCAGGCAAATTATGGCGCAAGTTCTATTTTTGGATCCCAGCAGGGATGATCACAACAGGAGTGACCACAGCAGGGATGATCACAGCAGGAGTGACCACAACAAGAGTGATCACAGCAGGAGTGATCACAGCAGGAGTGATCAAAGTCTATTTTTAGACTGGTTGTCAAAAATAGAAAAGTCAAATATTATTGTCTCATAATAATATTTGGACTATAAACTTGATCTTATTCTCTTGGAGCACTTCAGTTTGAGCTACAGATGTGGAACATGCAACTGTCAGAAGGAAGTACACTTTCTTTGTGGGTCATTTGAGTTGTTGCATGCATGACTTTGGTTAGAACTCAATCAGTTGAGTTTGGTGGAGTTGATTGTGGAGTTGATGGAGTTGTGTTCAGTTTGACTTGCTTAAACTAGTTGTAATTAGTCTAACTGAAAATAGACTAATGATGAGTTGTTAAACTAATTATTAACTCGTAATGCAACTATAGAATACATCAGTTAACTCAGTTGCATGTCAGTGCATGTTCAGTTCAACAGGGACAAGTGTTAGAGGATCAGATTGCTATCAGTTGTGACTATAGTTGTGCATGAGGATTTGCACAATCAAAGGGATTGAGTATGCCAATGAATTGGCCAATACCAAGTATTATAGCCTCTGCTCACGTCTTTCCCAGTGTGAGTGATTCTTTGGAGGTTAAATACGAGTTTGGTAAACCATTCTCCTTCATTCTTGAGCAGGTATTGAGCTGTGGAGGCAGGCAAGCAGCAGGGGAGATTTGGAGATCAGATCTGAGCTGTATTGTGTGTAGCATGTGGAGATAGTATTGAGTACTTGTGAGGAGTATTGTACTATGTATTTTTACATGATTCAATCACTATAATATACAGATAGTTGGGGTTTTTAGCAAGATTCTTTCCCCGGGAAAATACTGTGTAGATATGTGTGATTGATGCTTCTATGTACGCCTGTGAATGTTTCTGCTTCTGTAAATTGATGATCAACGTAGAGAAGGTTATGTATTATGCATGTTCCGCTTATAAGTGTATAATCATGATAATCTCTGTGAATATGTGTCATATTATTCAAAATTTTTACAATATATTATCAAAAGCTTTGTTGGAGCAAGCTCCTATTACAAACGACTGCAAAAAGATAAACATCTAAGCCAGGAGATAGGAACGTAGTCTCTTATCCTAGGTTAGTGTTCAAGACTTTATGTATTTTTATGGGTATTCTAGTGTACTTCCTAACAAAATGACCTATTAGAAAGAGAAATTTACATGCCATGGGTTCTCTGACAATTTTTCAAGGCTTATAGACTGTTTTCTCCTGAGTTGGCTGTTTCTTCTTTTCATATTTGACTGAGTTCTCTCCTTCATTACTTGTGCTACTGATTTTGTAATGTGCCACTGTGGTTCCATTTGAGTTGATTTCCTATTCTTCCTTTGGCTTTGCATTCTTCTCCTTGTTTTTTGTGCTTCCTTGGATTTGTAATGCCTGAGGTGCTTTTTCTTCTTCTGGTGTTGACCGCTTTCCTTTTGTTGGGCACGGGGGCCATTGGAATCGACAAACGAGGTTTTCAGTTTAATAACTGCCCAGATTAAGTCGCAAAGTTTAGAATCATGGGATGGATGGTAGAGATTATCCAGAGGTGCTACAGTTTGGAGGAATCGTCGCTATCGTCGATGAATCAAATCAATGGTCATCAGGCACGAAAAGGTTCGAAAGATAATCAATGAGAAAGGTGGGATTAAAGGCGAAGGTGGTATTTCAAGTAGATAAGAAACCGTGAGTGGTAAAAAGGGGAGGGCGCGCGATTCCATTGACCGAGCGACATGTAGCAGCGGAGGAGAGAGAGAAAACTGCTTTTTGGGTGGGTAATATCCGAGCATGTTGTCGGCCCGATATCGATAAGAGCCTTCAGATCTGATGAGGACAGATCGACGGTGGGAGAAAGTCGCACAAGTTTGGATAAAAATTTATTATGAAGAGATTAATGTTTTGTAGTTTAAGGCATACCTTTGTTCCTTGAAAAACCTTGTCTTGAGAGGCCCTCTTCTATAATCCTTGAGGATTTAGCAAGTCTTTTCTATAAAAAAATATGACTAGAAATGTGATTAGTATTTAATATAAAAAAAATTAGACAAGTAAGGGAAACCAAATATAAAATACAATACAAGGAGTAAGATACTTATTTTTGGAAGTTGGTAAGGGCTCCTTACAATCTTGAGGGATAGTAGAAGGATATGCAAGGAATAGAGTCCTTAAGAGTTCCTAGAAAATAATTCTTTAACTTCGGGTCCTTCCATTATGTTCTTCTTTGGTGAAACTTCTTTGGCAAAGTTTGCTTCATTCTTGTCCCTTGTTTCTTTGCCCTTTAGACTTCTTGATTTCTTTGTAAACTTATTCACTTTTCCTTTTACTAGATCCAATACTTTATTATTTTCAGGGATGATATCTATCCTCTTCTTTCAAGCATTGTAATTGAATGCTCCTTCTAATTTGTTCTCTTCTTTACTTATAAGGTCTCCCTATATGATCCTCTAATCAACTTCTAGAGGTTTCTTATATTCCTTTCAATAGGTTCTTGAATTGTATTTTCTCTCCTTCTTAAGCTTAGCTCCATTCTCTCGCTTCAATGATGTTGATCCCATGCCTCTAATATAATAGCTTTTGTTGTCTCCCAATTCCACTGTATGAGAAGATGATTCCTTTGATTGAGTGTGAAGTTGTTTACTCTTCCCTGTTATATGACTAGATGCTTTTATTAGATTTTCTTAGGGCGGCATTATTCTTTGCTTTGATAATTGTATTTTATCATTGATACATTAAGTTCACCCCATATCATCATTACATTATTCATATCTACACCATTATACATCATCATATGCAATTACATATAAATAAACAACATCACCATAATAATCAATGCAACAGAACATAAAAGAAACAATAGAAGAAAGCATGCACACATATAGAGATGCCAGGATTGGTCTGAGACCAGGGCAAAACCCACTATGGGGAAAACCCTTGCAAATCTTCTTCTTCTTAGATCGTCATCAAATGATGCAGCAAAAGAGAGTACAATGATCCATAAATTTATCTATGAAACAAAATAATAATGATATTCATGAAACAAATCTAACCATGCTAGGAATCAAAACCCTCATACTAATGGTTGTAATGTGTTGTCACAAACAAATTGATGTCAACTGTTTTATACTGTTGTTAATGTTGAGCACTGATGTCAATGTCAATGAGACCAAAACATATGTTTGCAACAGAAACTAGTAAATCATATCTATAGATCTACATATATGTATAATAGAAGAGAAAAACCCAGATCTACTGGATCACTGAAGTCAACTGAAGTCAATATGTCAAACCCTAGGTCTAAACTCAAGTCACTCTCATTAAAATTGTCTGTGTGTGACCGAAATTCCCTAGTCGTTCTCTCAGCCACTATATGCGGGCGACTATGATTGCATGGTCGCTCTTAGGAAGCCTTTATGCATGCGACTGTGGTGCAATACAACTAAATCCCAGAGTCACTCCCTTACAGTTGTTGTGCGAGTGATTGAGATGTCCTGGTCGCTCTCAGGACTACCCTGTGCAAGTGACCGAGGTGTAAAATTTCCCACTTAGGTCACCTGATAATGTAGTATACTAAAGAAAAATACTTGATCTGCTTCTACAAACAAACTTGCGGAAGCTTAATCGATTTTGAGAAAGATCAAATAGAACACATATAACTGAGAATGAGAAATCAATCACACATGAACACAGAAGAATACTTTGGGGAAAGTCTCAGTTAAAAACCCCGATCTCTGTATTATCATACAAGTGGAAATATCTCCAAATTACACAAAGCTTTAGCTCACAAGCTATCTAGCTCTTAGTACAATCCCTCAATGCTTCTCATAGACTGAATAGACACAACATATATGCCTTCCTTTAGTCCTCCAAGCCTTCTATTTCCTTGTGTAGTTTCTCTTGGGTCCTCTAGCTACCACCTGTGTGAATTCACCTCTCACACAACTCACCAAACTCAGAAGTAACTGCGCAATCTCCAAGGAATGAATTCCTTCTACATGCAAGAGATATCCTCAATGAAATATTCCTGCAACTGATAGTACACTGTCCCATCATCTGATCTCAACTGGGTCTTTGAATGAACTGACATGCATGAGTTATTTATGAGAGAATATTCAGTTATCTGAAGTGCATCAGTTACATGCATGCATGCATTAAGTAACTGAACTCACAACCAGTTCCACAATCTATTGGAACTAATCTAACTGGAATTAACTTAGTTAACTGAGCTAACTAATTACAACTCAAAGTACAACTCATCCTGATCTCCTTAATCAAGGGATAACTTCCTCAATCAAAGGGGAAATTGTTGCATGTCTTCACATAGACTTCATGTTTGATTTTCTACAACTAATCAACTCAAGATGAATTAATTAATTATTTTACAAACAGCTGCTAAGATGAAATTCAAATTTTAATTCTCAATTTTAGTTCAAGGACTAACTAAAATTGGAATGTATCCCAAAATGCTATTTATAGCAGTGTTATTTTTAGCTCTTCTGTATTTAGCATTTCTTGTTGCTATTTTCAACACTCCCTCTCAACAAGAAAGGGAATATTTGTCACCCCAATCCTATCTCTGTGGAACTCGAACTTGCATTTTGACAATGCCTTAGTCAAAATATCTGCATCCTGTTCCTCGGTCGAAACATACAACAACATGATCCTCTTCACCACACAGTCTCAAAGATGATGATACCGGATATCGATGTGCTTGGACCTATCATGAAATACTGGATTCTCAGAGAGTTTGATACAACTCTGATTATCACAATAGATCACAGTTGGATCCATCCTCTGACCAAACAATCCAACTAGAATCTTCCACATCCAAATGGCCTCACAAGATTCCTGACTGGCAACCATGTATTCAGCCTCTGTTAAGCTAAGTGCAACTGACCTCTGTTTCTTGCTGTAACAAGAAACTGCAGCTGAACCAAGGTTGAAGATTCCTCCTGAAGTGCTCTTCTGGTATGATGGACTCCCTGCCCAATCTGAATCTGTGAAGCCTTGAAGCTTCACTCCCTCTGTCCGTCTGTACCACAATCCATATTGAAATGTGCCTCTGAGGTATCTCAACACATGCTTCGCTGCCTTCCAAAACAACTTGGTAGGCTGAACCATCGCTTGACTCAGCTGGTTCACAACAAAGCACAAATCTGGTCATGTGATCACTAGATACATCAATGAACCCACAAGATTCCGATAAATAGTAGTAGCTACTACCTCACCTGAAGTAGCATCGTCCTTACTCGAGTTACCAACTAGAGGAGTTTGCATGGGCTTGCAATTCTCCATGTGTAATCGCCTGAGTATCTCGTTGGCATATTTTCCTTGAGACACAAACACTTCCCCATCCTTCTGCCACACTTCCATGCTTAGAAAGTAGTGCATAAGACCCATGTCTTTCATCTCGAACTCTATTGCAAGGTCCTCCTTGCAAGACTTGATCAACTGATCATCCCCTGTCAATATCAGATCCTCAACATAAAGAACAATGATCAATGGCTTACCTTCTACCATGATGTGGTAAAGGTTTGCATCCGCTTCACTCTTAGTGAAGCCCAACTCGGTGAAATAACTATCGATCCTGGTGTACCAAGCACGAGGTGCTTATTTCAGCCTGTACAAAGCCCTCTTGAGTCAGCACACATGCGACTCACGATCAAAGGTCTCAAAACCTTCCAGCTGCTCAATGTACACCTCTTCCTCAGTCTTCCCATTGAGTAACGTAGTCTTCACATCCATCTGATGGATCTTCCAACCCATCTGAGCTGATAGTGCCAACATCAATATGATAGATGAGTACCTTGCTACAGGAGCAAAATTCTCATCGTAGTCGATCCCCCTCGACCTATGAGAAACCATGAGCAACAAACCTTGCCTTATGTTTCTCAACACTGCATCAACTATTTTCTTTACCTTGTAAAGCCATCAGGAACTCACCATTGACTTGTCCTCCGGACTTGGGAGAACATCCCAAACACAGTTTTGAATGATGGAGTCGTACTCCTCCACTATAGCATCAAACCAAACTGGTTGCTACACTGCTTCCTCAAAAGAAGAAGGTTCGGTCTCTACACACTCCCTAACTAGGCCATGTAACCAGTGTACCGCTCGAGTGACTTCCTCTATCTGTAATGAGAAGATGGCTGTCCCACATTCTCTCTCACATCCAGCATCAACCTGTCAGCTTCCTTTGAGCATTTTTGGCCATCTCTATAAGACTCTACATGAGTGGATGTCTCCACTCCTGGATCCTCTGCATGCGGCTGCTTCACATCAGTCTGAGGCTCCTCCTCCTTAGGAACTAAAAGTTCCTCCTCTGCATGCAACTTGAGCTCCCTCTCAAGTGATACTCGCATGGCTTTCTGCTCGTTGAACTTCAGATCTCTATGTACCACTATCCTCTGACTGGTAGGCAAGAACACCCGATAGTTGTGGGGTGTATCAGTGTACCCCACAAGTATCCCCAAAGCAGCTGTTGGATCTAGCTTCTTCCGGGCATATTTGGTCACATGGCAGTAAACCGATGATCCAAATATCCTGAAGTGATTCACATCTGGTATCTT
This sequence comes from Pinus tabuliformis, assembly GCA_031772625.1. Lineage (NCBI taxonomy): Eukaryota > Viridiplantae > Streptophyta > Pinopsida > Pinales > Pinaceae > Pinus > Pinus tabuliformis. The sequence continues at coordinate 919,410,510 of CM062818.1, read as the reverse complement.
CCTAGAAAAGGCCTCCATTGGTGTCTTCATCCCCAGTATATGATGCGGGCTTCTGTTCTGCAAGTATACTACTGTATTGCATGCCTCAACCCACAAATGAAGTGGTAGGCTTTGGTCATGCAACATCTCTCAAGTTGCTCCCACAATCGATCTGTTCTTCCTTTAGGCCACCCCATTTTGCTGTGGGTTATGGGTTTCTGTAAACTCCCGTTTAATTCTTTCTACTGCACAGAAATCCTTAAACTATTGGGAGACGTACTCTCGACCATTGTATGCAAGGCCCTTATTTTCTTTCCAGATTCTTTCTCTTCCAAGGATTTGAACTCAAAAAACCTTGAGAAGGTTTGATCCTTCTTCTGCATAAAGTAGATCCAACATCTACGAGAAAAATCATCAATAAAAATAACATAGTACCTTTGTTTAGCGGTGGAGGTTGTAGAGAATGGTCCACACACATCTGTATGAACTCGCTCCAGGATTTCTCCAACTCTACTGTCTCGATCCTGAAAGGAAGATTTCGCATACTTACCCAAGGTACAACCTTTGAACGTATCCATTTGATCCAGTTTTCCCTTGGGAATTCCGGTAGAAATCTGCTGCATGATCTTCAAGGCCCCATGGTGCAAGTGGCCCAATCTTCTATGCCATAGCTTGCCAACATCTTGGCTCTGCACCAAATTTTCTTTGGAACTCAATGTAGCACAGTCATCTACCTCCAGTTTGTAGAGATTCTTTACTCAAAGCCCAATATTCTTGGTCTTTCCAGTGCTGATATGCCTTAGGAATGCCTTTCCTTTACTAAAGACTACATCATAGCCTTTGTCTTCCAGCATAGCAATGGACACAATATTCTTCTTCAGACCCGACACATACTTTACATCAGTCAGGGTGAGAGGAGCTCCATGCTCCCTTTGAAACACAACCGTACCTTCGCCTGAAACACGATACTTTCCATCATCGCCTACCTTGGTCCGCATCTGGAGGTCCTTCTCCTCCAAGGTACTGAAAATATTCTTATCGCCAGTCATGTGGAATGAAGCTCCACTGTCCAGGTACCAAACGCTCCCCAATCCAATTCGAATTGTGAGGCCAATGCCTCACCATTTGATCCCTTCGAGGATACCTTCTTGGATTTCTTCTGTGAACAATTCATAGCATAATTTCCCACCTCATGACAATGAAAGCATCTCACTTTCGATTTGTCAATCTTCTTCCCACCATGGGAAGAACTAGATTTGGAATGGGATGCCTTCCCTTTCCCTTTCCTTTCCTTACTCGCTAAGGCTAGATTTTGTTCATCATCTTGCTTTGATGAAGATCCATCTCTGGTGATTCTTCTTATCTCCTCTTGCATCAGATCCGACCAAAGTCATTCCAATTTGACAGTTTCTCTCTTCCATTTACCGAGTCTTGGTAGCTATGCCAGCTCTTAGGAAGACCGAGGAGAGCAAGACTCACCATGTCATCATTGGCTGTCATGATCCCTACACTTCTAAGTTCATCCCTGTAGGTGGTGAGCTTGTTCAGATATGTAGAGATCGTGTCGCCCTTTTCACAATTGACTTTTCGAAGCTTGTCTTTCAGCGCCAGCTTCCTCTGATTGTTGCTATTATGATATAGATCCTTCAATGTTTTCCACATTGAAAACAATGTCTCCTTCCTATGGAGACTCGAGACTATGTGGTCTCGAACTCCCTCTAGAAGGATTCTCCTCTCTATAGCCACACATTTCTTCCATTCTGCCAATTCTTGGGCTTTAGCAATTGTTGGCTTGGGGACTTCTTGATCAATGAAGTCTTTCAAACCGTTTTCCTCTAATACTGCTTCCATGCGATCCTTCCAGCTGCCATCAAGGGCATACTCGAGTCTCAAACCATTAAACCCCAGTGGTGAAATTTGAGATGTGATAAGAATTCGAATTCTATAATCAGGAACTTCAAACTTCGAACTTCTCCCTTCTTTGTATACTATTATTCACTTTGATCACCTTTGCTCTGATACCATGTAAAATTTCCCACTGTAGATCACCTGATAATGCAATATACTAAAGCAAAATACTTGATCTACTTCTACAAACAAACTTGCAGAAGCTTAATCAATTTTGAGCAAGATCAAATAGAACACATATAACAGAGAATGAGAAATCAATCACACATGAACACAGAAGAATACTCTAGGGAAAGCCTCAGCTAAAAACCCTGATCTCTATATTATCATACAAGTGGAAATATCTCCGGATTACACAAAGCTTTAGCTCACAATCTATCTAGCTCTCAGTACAATCCCTCAATGTTGCTCATAGACTGAATAGACACAACATATATGCCTTCCTTCAGTCTTCCAAGCCTCCTATTTCCTTGCGCAGTTTCTCCTGGGTCCTCTGGCTTCCACCTGTGTGAATTCACTTCTCACACAACTCACCAAACTCAGAAGTAACTGTGCAATCTCCAAGGAATGAATTCGTTCTGCATGCAAGAGATATCCTCAATGGAATATTCCTGCAACTGATAGTACACTGTCCCATCATCTGATCTCAACTGGGTCTCTGAATAAACTGACACGCATGAGTTATTTATGAGAAAATATTCAGTTATCTGAAGTGTAGCAGTTACATGCATGCATGCATTAACTAACTGAACTCACAATCAGTTCCACAAACTGTTGGAACTAATGTAACTAGACTTAACTCAGTTAACTGAGCTAACTAATTACAACTCAAAGTACAACTCATCCTGATCTCCTTAATCAAAGGATAACTTCCTCAATCAAAGGGAAACTGTTGCATGTCTTCATATAAACTTCATGTTTGATTTTCTACAACTAATTAACTCAAGATGAATTAATTAATTATTTTACAAACAACTGCTAAGATGAAATTCAAATTTTAATTCTCAATTTTAGTTCAAGGACTAACTAAAATTGGAATGTATCCCAAAATTCTATTTATAGCAGTTCTATTTTTAGCACTTCTATATTTACCATTTCTTGTTGCTATTTTCAACACGAGGACCTAAACTTTCCGATCTACCTCTGAAGCCATAGTCGCTCCCATAAGCCTATGTGCAAGAGTCCAAGGGTATATAGTCACTCTCAAAGGCTTACGTGCCAACTTCTAGGGACCAGAATGCCTTGTTCTGTGCCAGTGACAGAGATCTAGAAGACTCTAATCCAAAATGAACCTTTCTCCTATGATTTTGGACCCTTGAGTGAACTCCTTTTGTTGAACTTGTGCGAACCAAGAAAAATGAGAAGAGAATATGTGTCCAAATGATCTTTAGGTCTCTTCTATTTATAGGCTTTCCTGAGGATTCACTTGGGGTTAAGACTGACCCAAGAAATTACTCATGTGGTTAGAGTTGACCCATTCCATAATACATGTATGAATAAAATAATTCATAACTCAACTTCCACTTAACCAAATTGGGTGATATTTAGGTCAATTTTGGTTCTCTCAAAAAGACGAATATAGTGCAACCATTATCTAGGTCATTTGAGCCATCCAAGGTGGAATTTTACTGCAGTTGAAAAAATTAACACTCCCTCTCAACTAGGGAGAATTCCACCTGCCAATATATGTTCATTGAACAATATATCATCACAGAGCATATTTTTCAGGTAGTCATCATGCCATGTCCATAAAAAATAATCATTGTACATCTCGATCTATCCTTTTCTTGTTCCTATTTATCTCTTGATTGTTCCTGCTCGTATGTTGGACATTCTAGGATCTAGAAGAAGAAGAAATTATTACCGGAGAGGAGCTGATGCTACCACCTTCTATCCATCAGGATGCTATCCAGAATCTCTATCTGTGGGCTAATACCTAGAATATCAACATCGATCATCATCGAATAACATATCATCATGGAGAACATCTTAGCCTGGGATCACATTGGGGAGAAATAACTTCCACCCATACCGAGCAATAGAATAACTCATTACATAGGGGAGTAAATGCCCAACCCTGGAATTTTATTGGGGAGCAATAACTTCCACCCATATCAAGCAATAGGATAGCTCATCACATAGGAGAGTACTCCCTCGACCCTTGATCACAAAGGGGAGTACACCCTCGACCCTTGATCACACAGGGCAGTACACCCTCAATCTTGGAATTATATTGGGTTTTCTCAACCCATCCTATTTCCTATTGATTTTCCCATCGATGACCCTGAATAGTCATGTGGTAGAACACCTGCATCATAATCACCTTGGGTTGTACACCCCCAAGTACACCCTCAACTTGTTGGCCAAACGAGGAGGAATATTACTAACAATCCCTGCTTGTGGGTATGATGCCAACTGGGGTATACTCTACAAAGACTAGACATGGAAGTGAAAACCTCAACCCTATGGGTAAAAAATAGGGGAGTGCCCTATTTTCCAGAGTTCTCTCAACCCCAATAGCCCTCTATCTCTCAATTCCTCACCCTGGAATTTCAAACAAGGGGGAAGAGTTGGCTCAGTGTCCTTGAGCAGCACTACTCTCATCATACTTGAATCTGGTATCATGTTATCGCAATAGCAGTTGTTTCCTGTTTATAGAAAACATTAAATAAAATATCCTGCCAGATCATATATAATCATATAAAACACAAAATGATACCATAATCATCCTCCCTCTCTAGGAGGTACCAACCAAAATCTTGATCTTGTTTCGAACAACTGCATTTGTCTCAATATGAGAGTATCTCGGTCCCAACTATATGTATGGGATTTTCAGTCATCCTAATGTGACCATGTCATATCCAAATCATCCTCAAACCAACTCTTTAAGGAGCTTCTTCATCCCACCTCACAACTAGCTGTGCTAGCAACATCAAGATCAACTTCGATCATGATATGGACCTCTCATCTAAGATATCATGGCAGATCTTATACTAAAGCAACATCCAAATGTGTTTATCAACAACAATATCAAATATCAACAATACATCTGTGCAGACACATATCATAGGAGAAATATCTCATTCTCAAAATAGAACACCTCATGCAGATATTTCAAAGCATGCTCGATGGAAACTCTATGTGAGTGAAGTAGCTCAATCATCAATTTATTCAGGTTTTATGCACATTATATATATACATATGTTCAAGACAAAACATCAATGCTTCAAATAACTATTAGACGCCATGTCAAGTTCAACAATATCTGCTGAACATTTTGTTGTCTTCTTGAATTCTCTAAGACTATCTAGTGTTGATACATTTGTATACTTGATGTTTGGCTAACATCTATGATATATATGTTGGATATCTTGATCCTATAAAGTAGGTTAGCACGTTGACTCCATTAAAAACAATGTAAACTTTGAAACGGGAACTGATACGATTCCCGTTTCGTAGAGGTAGCAAAAAAGTGACCCGATTTTGAAAAGTGGCAATGCATAATACACATATTTTTTTAGCATAGTTTTTGACACTTTAATTTTTTTTATGTACATTACCTTTTAGAATGTTAGTGATTTGCATGCTTATTTTAAAAAGTGTTGATTCTGCATCAGACCCTTTTTCTAAAAGACCTATTTTTTGACTTTAAATTTTCTAATGTATGAAATGTGAATAATTATTTTCTAAATTTAACAATTTTTGAAGTGGTCTTCTTCTTCATATTTTCTTGTTTTTATTTATTTATTTTTTTAGTGAGGTTTTTATTATTTTGCATATTTAAACAAGAAGGTCAATATTTTAAAGTTTCTATATTCTACATATTTATATATCGTTAATTAATTTTTCAATGCACATCAAATAATTGTCTCTAAAAACCAATAATTTTTAACAATTGACATAAAAATAACCATTCTCAACATAAATATAACTAAAAAAATTACAATTTTGATAATTTTATTTTAGAAATGACCTGTCAAAATCACAATTTTTATAGGAAAAAATTTAACAAAAAATGGTTAAATAATAGTTTTTTTTTTTTTTTTTTGAATTTCATGTCAAAAAAATAATACTAATCACTATTTTTATCAAAAAATAATGATTCACATAAAATTAATGCAAAAATCACATAATACAAATATTGAACACATAACAACATTAATTGAATGCTTATTCTTCTCATAAAATGTCAAAGTCAAAACATTACAAGTATAACTAATTAATAGTTACAAAAAATGAGCTTGATTTTCAAGCATAACTTAAATTTAATCAACAATATCACGTAATCCAAACTCTTCAACCTCTAGAGTTTCATCATTGTCTTCTTCCACAATATTTTCTACTTCATTTTCCTCATTTTCCTCTTCTAATGGATCTTTGATGTCTGTGAATCTCTCAATGTATGTCTTTCCAATCATGCCATGTAATGGTGGTTGGGGTTCCTTTGCCTTTTTTGCCAGATGTGATTCACTAAAATCCCCTTTCTTCAACCCAATTTCTTGCATTGCATCTAGAAGAAATTGAAGAGCATTAATTCTATGCTTAATAAAATTGCACTATACTAGATCTTTTTCAATGGCAATGCAATTTCTTCCTTTTTGTAGGCAACATGCTAGTTTTGTAACTAATTATCAAGCACAAAAGAAATAATGAAGTAAATTAGTATAATGACATATAAATTAAGAAAGAAGATATTGAAATTCAATTCCATGTAATAAAGCTTACCTGAGCCGGAAAATAAATCCAAAACCCAATCTCCTTCATTTGAACATATGTCTATAAGATAGTTAATCAATCACTGTGGTTTTTGATAAATGTGAACTATCTCTCCTTTTGCTTCTTTGTCTTCATATGTTAGTTTTTTCATAACATCATAAGTCAATACTTGGCTATGACTCTTTCCATCTACCCGATTAAAAAGCATAGACATATAGCTATCATCTTTTGCCCAACTATCGATATGGATGAACTCACAATCATTTATAAATGGTTGATCTTCACGGTTAAGAAGATTTGACTTTTTCCTGAAACATGAAATAGTAAAATTTCAATTAACTTGTACATAAATAATTTTTTTTACATTAATCAAACATACATTTTCAACGTCTTACCATGTAAGCTGCATCCTTGAGTTTATTTTTCCCTTGAAGCTTGACAATAACATTGTCAATTGTGTGTCTGAATGAAATGTCACAAATTTCCATAATGGTGATGATGTGACTTCTATAAATCCCGCAACCACTTTGCTAAGAACTTGATAAGTATGAGGGTCACTATCATAGTCAATGTTTGGGATATTGAAACCATGGGGAATATATGCAATAACTAGGACATAATCCCTTTAAGCAATGAGTTTAGCAATGTCTTCATAGTCGCTTTGTATTACTTGATATTGAATAGTGTCAAGCCCATTCCAAATGAAATGAGTAAGTGTTGGATCAAGTTCAACATTCCTAAGACGTCGCTTCTTCAGTCTTTCGATCTTAATTTTTACAATAAAGGTTCTGAAACTATCTAGTGCTCCATTTGCATCCTTCCTCATATTTAATAAAATAAACAAATATACGTATAAGTTATAAAATAAAAATAGTATACAGATGAATAAAAAAGAATTTATAAATCAACATACCTTTTTAAATACAAGATAAAAAAATTTAATGTTGATGTAGAACTTGAATCTGGACAGTTGCGTACAACATCATCCCAACTATCTTCATTCAACAATTTAACCATTTGTTCTTGTATTTTCATGTAAACTTTGTGACTGAATAGATAAAGTAAAAAAAATTAATATAATGATATGTATAACAAATACTACCAAGGACAATATGTTATATTTAAAAGAAAGTTATAATATAGAAATAAGTAAAAATAATTCAACAAACTTACTTTTGAAATTCCTCAGACATTTCCTCCAATGATAATTCCCTTGACCTCACACGAAATAATATTTCTTTGACAATTTTTTCATCCTTCACTCCTTGCAATGCCTTCCAAGGTGTGATAGTCATATCTTCTGGAAGCTGCTTCATTTCAGGACCTCATTTATTGTTGTTACATATCAATGGTTTAGACTTTTTGACCTTCTAATTTTTAATGTCAATGTTCTCCCACATGCTAAAAATCTCATTAATCAATTCCCATATCTCTCGAGTTCTAAATGCCAACTAGAAAATGTTATCAATACCTCTCAACATATTAGTATTTACTCTGCCATCTTTTGAATTGATTTTCTCCTCAATTTGATAGCCTATTTCCATACAACATTCCTTTCGGAAATCTATAGTAACATTTATCTTATCCCCACCACGTTTTTCTTCAAATTCACTATGAATAAATCTAACCCTTTGGATGAAAGTCATAGACATCCTATACTCATTATCTGAATTATGATCCCATGCCACGAACTTTGCTTCGTATCCGATCAACCAGCATAAATGACACATTTCATTGTTTCAAAATGTGGGTTATTGGAATATTCCTCCATCAATTGTCTTTGAGCTTCTACAGAATGGTTCCCCCCAAGCACATAATAATTGTATTCAAAACATTTTGACTTATCAAATGCTTCTTTGTTGGGAACTTGAATTGGATCAACAAGAAGCACACAATTAACCTCATGAGCATATGGATTGTACCTCATTAATGTCTTCAAGTTGTGAACATGCAGGTGGTGTGGCTTTCTGATTTGATATTTACATTGTCCTTCACTTGCATTATAGATTTGTTTCGCATTATGCTAAAATGTATGACCACCCTAAATTAAGTTTCTCTTTGTCAAGTTCTGTCGAATGGCATTTTGTTTTGCTTTAATAATGGTATCCTCTAAATCAGCTCTTGGTGTAATGATTTCCCTGCTTTCTTTTGCAGTTTCACTATGATCTTCACTATTGGTAATGACTACTTGAGAATGTTCAACTTTAATTTTATTCCTCTTAACATTCTCATCATTAACTAGAACAGAGACATTCCTGGGCATTGTTACCTTTGTTATTTTATGGCTCTTTTCCTTTCTAACATTAGTTCCAATGCCATCCTTAGTAATGACAACATATTCTTTAGTGTCAGTTTCAACTTGCTCATCTTCAAAAGTAACCTGTCTACCTTTTCTAGATTTATCCACTAGAGGCATTTTTTTTCTAATTCTTTGGATGTAGTTTTGTAGCATCATGAATTACTACTTTGTTCTTTTTTGCCATATCTTCTTCTGACCTTGAGTAGAAACCACTGACAACCTTCATAACATCTTTCTCTATGAAATGAATGCCTCCCAACATAATTGAAAGAATTTCAAGAAAATTCTGTCAAAAAAAATATCATATGTTAATGAAAACTAAGTTATAAAAATATAATGAGACAATTACAATAACGGAAAACACAAAAATAAATAACATTACTTACGATATCTTGTATAATCTCATTTAAGATTTGTTTACACAACTTTGTAGATACCTCTCTCGTGTCATATAATGAATATAATAACTGATATTTAATCTTGTCATGTGATTTGGGCAGTTTTGTAAGTATATAAACAACTTCAGTGTCCGGTACCAAACACATGTCTATGACCTTTCCAAACACCTCATAAATTCCACTATCGTTAGGGATATCAACATACACACACACACACACACCCATATATATATATATATATATGCACATCTTCGCCTTCTCTTTCTTTCACATACCATATATTTTCTGGAAGTCTCACTTATTTTGATTTCTTCCAGTACAAAATCGTTTTCTTATTGTTTGAGGCACTTGAAATATTTGTAGCTATCAACTCAGGTTTGGTTCATTCAACAATGCTTTTTGAGGATCCACCTTTAATTTTAGCAGTCATTGGTCCAGAAAGACTCACAAAAATCTTCTTTGATGCTATTTTCTTGCCAAAAAAACACATATATAAATTAGTAAATTACAAAAAAGTAATAGCTTAAATTAACAAACAAATCAATAAATAATAATTAATTTTGTAAAACATAACAATTTAAAAAATTAAAAAAAAATTAAAAATTTAAAAAATATAGCCCCATGCTGCCCCACCCCAAAAAATTGGCCTGCCACATGGGCCGGCTCCTGGCCCGCACCCCACCCCGCCGGCCCAACTTCCTACCACCTAGGTAGTTGGGCCGCCGAGGTGGGGCGGGAGGGCTAGCACTCGATCCCCCTTCCTACCCCGACGGCCAAACGATTGGCCGAGGAGGCGGGTCGTTGGGCTGCCGGGGTGGGGCAGGCGGCTGGCTGCCAGCCCCCCCACCACCTGCCCTCCCGCCGAGGTGGGGTGGGGGGCCGGGTGCCAACCTCTACGCCCCACCTCGATGGCCCAACGTAAGGCTAGGGTGGCAGGTCATTGGGCCATCAGGGTGGAGCGGGGGGGCGCTGTCGCCTAGCCCCCCTGCCCCACCCCGGTGGGCCAACGGCCGGCCTAGGTGGCGGGCCATTGGGCCGTCGAGGTGGGGTGGGCGGGCTAGGAGGCCAACCCCCCGACTCTCCCCCATGGGCCTATTGGGCTACCAAGGAGCATGACCGGATCCACCACACTCACTGCGGACGTAGTGGGTAAATATGAATCATTTACATTTTTAATTTCTAAAAAAGATAAATCATTAAAAATATTGAATTTTAAAACTTGCACACAACAAAAGAAAAAATAACCTTTCAAATGTGATAATCTTCTCTTGAATATGTTGTTGATAGTAATGTAGCTACTCCACAAATTTTCTGTAAGTCTTTTACTGAACCTCGAAAAACCTTGATGTGATGTGAGGAATAGTGATAAAGAAATTTATGTTATAGCGGAAATTATGGAATTGTTTACCGCATGGTTAATGTGGGACTAATTTGTTTTTATAAAAACTTTAACATGTAAATTTCATTATGGCGATATAGGGAACTATGACAAAACGAACATTACAGAATTTTTTTACCGCACGGTGAATGTGGGCTTAATTTGTTTTTATAAAGAGTTTAACATATAATTCCTGTTATGGCGATATAGTAAACTATGATATAACAACATTACGGAATTGTTTTACAACAAGGTAAATGTGGGATTAATTTGGTTTAGAAGATATAATAAAAAATAAAATAAAAAACATTCAATTGTCTAGTAAATATTATATAGTTTAAGTAAAAATTTAATTTAAGTAAAATGTTTAGTTTACAATTTTAATTTAAAAAATTTATTTCATAATAAAATTTTAGTTAATTTTTTTTAATAAATTGTAGAAGAAAATTATGGAGGGAAATACATGAAATGGAATTTTTGGAGGGAAAAATTTTGGCGAAATTTTTTGGAGGGAAACTTTGTAGGGAAATTTTCATTCTTTAAGATATATATTATCATTAGGAGAGAGTGCATTTATATCATTTAACCTCTTCTGTTTGAAAGGCATGGATTCTTCTGATAGTGAAGTTTCACTTTATGAAGCATCAACATCTTCGTCGCATAACAACACTCTTCATATTGATGAATATAAAGGAAATTATTCCACTATGAATAGAGAGTCAAATATTCCACTTAGTCCTAATCCTAAGGACTATGAGAGCATCACTAATGAAACACAGGATGAAGAATTTCAAATAAATAAAGAGTCACGGTTTCTACTTAGTCCTAATCCTATGGACTATGAGAGCAATAGTGATGAAGAGCATGATGAAGAATTTCAAATAAATAAAGGGTCATGGTTTCCACTTAGTCCTGATTCTATGGACTATGAGAGTAGCAGCGATGAATAGCGTGATGAAGAATTTCAAATGAATAGAGTGTCACGATGTCCACTTAGTCCTAATCCTATGGACTATGAGAGTAGCAGTGATGAAGAGCATGATGAAGAATTTCAAAAGAATGGAGTGTCATAGTGTCCACTTAGTCCTAATCCTATGGACTATGAGAGCAGTAATGATGAAGAGCATTATGAAGGATTTCAAAAGAATGGAGTGTTACGGTGTCCACTTAGTCCTAATCCTATGGACTATGAGAGGAGCAGTGATGAAGAGCATGATGAAGAATTTCAAATGAATAGAGTGTCACAGTGTCCACTTTGTCCTAATCCTATGGACTATGAGAGTAGCAGTGATGAAGAACATGATGAAGAATTTTAAATGAATAGAGTGTCACGGTGTCCACTTAGTCCTAATCCTATGGACCATGAGAGTAGCATTCATGAAGAACATGATGGATCATTTCAAATGAATAGAGTGTCACAGTGTCCACTTAGTCCTAATCCTATGGACTATGAGAGCAGTAGTGATGAAGAGCATGATGAATATTTTCAAATAAATAAAGAGTCGCGGTTTCCACTTAGTCCTAATACTAAGGACTATGAGAGCAATAATGACGAAGGCCAGGATGAAGAACATAGTTCTAATCCTAAGGACTATGAGAGCAGGAGTGACGAAGGGTAGGATGAAGAATTTTCAGTAAGTAAAGAGTCACATTTTTTACGTAGTCCTAATCATATGGACTATGAGAGCAGCACTCACAATGCACATGATGAAGAATATCTAATAAACATTTAGTCAAATTTTCCATTTAGTCCTAATTCTAAGGACTATGAGAGTAGCATTGAAGAAGGGAAAGATGAAGAATATCCTCCAAGTCATTATTTCAAAAGCACATATGGTTATAGTGAGGATAACATTCCTCAGAATGATGATGAAAATGCCTATACAAATGATGATCAAATGATGGAGATGTTGCCAAGAAATATTGTATCGAGGAGTAGGAGCAGACCTTTTCGTCTCAATCCAAGATGTTCTAGTCATACAAGGGTTAGAGAAGAATATCTGACGAGAAGACGTTATATCAATGCTCTCATTTCAAGTGAATGTTGTCAAAAAGATTGATTGAAACATATGGATTTCAAGTTTGCATTAGAGAAAAGGAAGAGATATTTTTCAATGAATAAAAACATGCAAAATTCATATTTAGTGGGGTGCGTGCAATCTAAATTGTCAGGTTATGATTATCATATTGGGTCCTTATTTATCTGTAGAAAGGCTTTCAAAATGTTTCATTCAATGAGTAATTTTCGTCTATCAAGAATCCAATAAAATTTGGAAAAGGATCCCACATTTTATTCAGAAGTACGTCATAAATGACAGTTTGGGCCATTATCAAATACTGCAATGTCATGGATGAAAGATTTATTTTCAGAGCATGGAGAGTGTATGCCAAATAGGGAGACAATACATATTCCAAATAATTTCTCCAGACAAGAAATCTACAACTTATACAAAGAATATGAAGAAGGTGTTGAGGGACATGGTCGATTTATTACATATAAATATTTTGTGAAGGCATGGAAGAAAGAATTCAGAAATGTACGTTTTCCTAAGAAGAAAAGGATGTGGATTTGCAGTACATGTGCTTCTCTTAAATAAAAAAAGGGATAAATATGAAGGGTTAGAAAGAGGTAATCATTCATAACTTTAATTTTAAAATTGTATAGTCATCAACTATGAAAACATATTTCTTAATGACTTTCTTTTATGTTGTGTAGATTCCATTGTCAAAGAAATTTAGGAGCATCGTGAACAACAAACAAGTGAAAGGAAAAAGTTGTACAAGCATTGAAAGAAGTTTTATGATAATCCAAATAAATATTTGGGTTTGATAATTGATGGTATGGACCAAAAGAAAACACTTTTACCAAATTTTATTCACACACCCAAAAATTTACAGGAGGGAAAATTTTATCCAGTATCACTCAGTCGGTTGTATGGCCTTCAATGGGAAAATGTTGCCAAGGGTGTACTTCACAACTCCAAATATTCATAATGATGAAAATTTGATAATAACAATAATTCATGATGTGCTTTCTCATTGATCTGGTAATCCTCTTGAAGTTTTGTATATACAATTGGACAACACTTGCCGTGAAAACAAAAATCAGATTGTTTTTGGATATCTAAACATGCTTGTTGAATTGAGAATTTTTCAGAATGTAAAGGTTGGTTTTCTTCTTGTTGGGCACACTAACCATATTGATCAGATGTTCAGTCGTTTTTCAGTCACATTGAGGAGGAGGGAAGTTGGGAGCTTGCCATCATTAATTGAATGTATTAAGAAATGATACATGCTAGAGCCTACTTTTGATGTGCTGGAAGAAACTGTTGACATGCAAAATTTTATTCTAGGATTGCATGGTGAGGAGAAATCCATTGAAAAACTTAATGACATTAGCTTCCAACATCAATTTCGTAACAATTTTTTATGGGAAAACACCAATATGGGGCAAGAAGTATTCAACTACTGCAAAATGGGCACCGTCATCAGGTTTGGAATTTTTGAAGTTTATTCCAGATCATCCAATATTTGCATCAAATATTTTGTTATTACAATCAATTGTTGAAGTTCATAATGCACACATATAGGATAGAGATATAAATTATTCTGATTCCCCCCCGAGCCCCCCCGCCCCACCCCGGTGGCCCAACTGCCCACCGGGGTGACGGGACGATTGCGGCTAGCCCCCCGCCCTACCCCGATGGCCCAACGGTTGACCCGGGTTTTGAGCCGTTGGGCCATCGGGGTGCGATGGAGGGGCTGGGTGGCCAACCCCCCGTCCCTCCCCCACGGGCCCATTGGGCCGCTGGGGAGCATGACTGGGCCCACCGCACCCACTGCCGTAGTGGGTAAATCTGAATCATTTAAATTTTTAATTTCTAAAAAAAAAATTCATTAAACGTATTGAATTTTAAAAATTGTGCACAAAAAAAAAAAAACTAACCTTTCAAATGCGATAATCTTCCGTTGAATATGTTGTTGATAGAAATGTAGCTACTCCACAAATTCGCTCCAAGTCTTTTAACGAACCTCGAAAAACCTTGATGTGATGTGAGGAATAGTGATAATGAAATTTATGTTATAGCAGAAATTATAGAATTGTTTTACCGCACGGTTAATGTGGGATTAATTTGTTTTTATAAAAAATTTAACATGTAAATTTTGTTATGGCGATATAGGGAACTATGATAAAACAAACATTACGGAATTGTTTTACTGCACGGTGAATGTTGGATTAATTTGTTTTTATAAAGACTTTAACATATAATTCTTGTTATGGCGATATAATAAACTATGATATAGCGAACATTACGGAATTTTTTACAACACGGTGAATGTGGGATTAATTTGTTTTAGAAAATATAATAAAAATTAAAAAAACATTCAATTGTCTAGTAAATATTATATAGTTTAAGTAAAAAATTAATTTAAGTAAAATATTTAGTTTACAATTTTAATTTTAATATTTAATTTAAAATATTCATTTCATAAGAAAATTTTAGTTAAATTTTTTTAATAAATTGTAGAAGAAAATTATGGAGGGAAATACATGAAACAAAATTTTTGGAGGGAAATTTTTTGGCAAAATGTTTTGGAGGGAAATTTTCATTCTTTAAGCTATATATTATCATTAGGAGAGAGTGCATTTGTATCATTCAACCTCTTCTATTTGAAAGCCATGGATTCTTCTGATAGTGAAGTTTCGCTTTGTGAAGCATCAACATCTTCGTCGCGTAACAACTCTATTCATATTGATGAATATAACGAAAATTATTCCACTATGAATAGAGAGTCAAATCTTCCACTTAGTCCTAATCCTAAGGACTATGAGAGCAGCACTGATGAAAGACATGATGAAGAATTTCAAATAAATAAAGAGTCACGGTTTCCACTTAGTCCTAATCCTATGGACTATGAGAGAAGCAGTGATGAAGAGCATGATGAAGATTTTCAAATAAATAAAGAGTCGCAGTTTTCACTTATTCCTAATCCTATGGACTATGACAGCATCAGTGATGAAGAGCATGATGAAGATTTTCAAATAAATAAAGAGTCGCAGTTTTCACTTAGTTCTAATCCTATGGACTATGAGAGCAGTAGTGATGAAGAGCATGATGAAGAATTTCAAATGAATAGAGTGTCATAGTGCCCACTTAGTACTAATCCTATGGACTATGAGAGCAGTAGTGATGAAGAGCATGATGAAGAATTTCAAAAGAATGGAGTGTCACGATGTCCACATAGTCCTAATCCTATGGGCTATGAGAGCAGCAATGATGAAGAGCATGATGAAGAATTTCAAAAGAATGGAGCGTTACGATGTCCACTTAGTCCTAATCCTATGGACTATGAGAGCAGCAGTGATGAAGAGCATGATGAATAATTTCAAATGAATAGATTATCACAGTGTCCACTTAGTCCAAATCCTATGGACTATGAGAGCAACAGTAATGAAGAACATGATGAAGAATTTCAAATGAATAGAGTGTCACGGTGTCCACTTAGTCCTAATCATATGGAATATGAGAGCAGCAGTGATGAAGAACATGATGAATCATTTCAAATGAAGAAAGTGTCACGATGCCCACTTAGTCCTAATCCTATGGACTATGAGAGCAGCAGTGATGAAGAGCATGATGAATATTTTCAAATAAATAAAGAGTCGTGATTTCCACTTAGTCCTAATCCTAAGGACTATGAGAGCAGTAGTGACGAAGAGTAGGATGAATATTTTTCAGTAAGTAAAGAGTCATATTTTCGATGTAGTCCTAATCCTATGGACTATGAGAGCAGCAATGACAATGCACATGATGAAGAATATCCAATAAACATCAAGTCAAATTTTCCATTTAGTCCTAATTCTAAGGACTGTGAGAGTAGCACTGAAGAAGGGAAAGATGAAGAATATCCTCCTAGTCAGTATTTCAAAAGCACAGATGATCATAGTGAGGATAACATTCCTCAGAATGATGATGAAAATGCTTATATAATGATGATCCAATGATGGAGATGTTTCCAGAAAATATTGTATTGAGGAGTAGGAGCAGAAATTTTCATATCAATCCAAGATGTTCTAGTTATACAAGGGGTAGAGCAGAATATCTGACGAGAAGAAGTTCTATCAGTGCTCTCATTTCAAGTGAATGTTATCAAAAAGTTTGCTTGAAACATATGGATTTCAATTTTGCATTAGAGAAAAGGAAGAGATATTTGTTAATGAATAAAAGCTTGCAAAATTCATATTTAGTGGGGTGCATGCAATCTACATTGTGACGTTATGATTATCATATTGGGTCTTTATTTATCTGTAGAAAGGCTTTCAAAATGCTTCATTCAATGGGTAATTTTCATCTATTAAGAATCCAAGAAAATTTGGAAAAGGATCCCACATTTTATTCAGAAGTACGTCATAAACGATAGTTTGGACCATTATCAAATACTGCAATGTCATGGATGAAAGATTTCTTTTCAAAGCATGGAGAGTGTATGCCAAATAGAGAGACAATGCATATTCTAGATAATTTCTCAAGACTAGAAATCTACAACTTATACAAAGAATATGAAGAAGGTGTTGAGGGACATGGTTGATTTATTACATATCAATATTTTGTGAAGGTATGGAAGAAAGAATTCAACAGTGTCCGTATCTCTAAGAAGAAAAGGATGGGGATTTGCAGTACATGTGCTTCTCTTAAATAAAAAAGGGATAAATGTGAAGGGTCAGAAAGAGGTAAGCATTCATATCTTTAACTTTTAAAATTGTATAGTCATCAAATATGAAAACATATTCCTTAATGAATTTCTTTTATGTTGTGTAGATTCCATTGTCAAAGAACTTTAGGAGCATCGTGAACAACAAACAAGTGAAAGGAAAAAGTTGTATAAGCATTGAAAGAAGTGTTATGATTATCTGAATAAATATTTGGGTTTGATAATTGATGGTATGGACCAAAAGAAAACACTTTTACCAAATTTTATTCGCACACCCAAAAATTTACAGGAGGAAAATTTTATTCAGTATCACTTGGTCAGTTGTATGGTCTTCAATAGGAAAATGTTGCCAAGGGTGTACTTCACAGCTCCAAATATTCATAATGATACAAATCTGACAATAACCATAATTCATGATGTGCATTCTCATTGGTATGGTAATGTTCCTGAAGTTTTGTATCTAC
Organism: Pinus tabuliformis; assembly: GCA_031772625.1. Classification (NCBI taxonomy): domain Eukaryota; kingdom Viridiplantae; phylum Streptophyta; class Pinopsida; order Pinales; family Pinaceae; genus Pinus; species Pinus tabuliformis. The sequence continues at coordinate 919,392,654 of CM062818.1, read as the reverse complement.
AATTGGACAACACTTGCCGTGAAAAAAAAATCAGATTGTTTTTGGATATCTAAACATGCTTGTTGAATTGAGAATTTTTCAAAAGGTAAAGGTTGGTTTCCTTCTTGTTGGGCACACTCATGACCATATTGATCAGATGTTCAGTCGTTTTTCAGTCACATTGAGAAGGAAGGAAGTTGGGAGCTTGCCATCATTAATTGAATGTATTAAGAAATCATACATTCTAGAACCTACTTTTGATGTGTTGGAAGAAACTGTTGACATGCAAAGGTTTATTCTGGGATCGCATGGTGAGGAGAAATGCATTGAATAGCTTAATGACATTAGCTTCCAACATCAATTTTGTATCAATTTTTTAATGGGAAAACACTAATATGGGGCAAGAAGTATTCAACTATTGCAGAATAGGCACCGTCATCAGGTTTGGAATTTTTTAAGTTCATTCCAGATCATACAATATTTGCATCAAATATATTATTATTACAATTAGTTGCTGAAGTTCATAATGCACACAGGCATAATAGAGATATAAATTATTCTGATTGCTTAGAAGAAATTAAAAAATGTATTAGATACACATATGAGTACTTTGATATTGTTGATTCAATTTGGTGGGAGTGTTTTTTCAATAATCAAAGTGATATCATTTCAAGAACAACAAATGAAGATATACCTTTGAAAAATCCATTTATTTGGCCACAAAATGTGTCAAATGAGCATGAGGAAAGAAACATTGTTGAACAACAATAATCTCAAGGTATTATTAATTCTTCACAGGCAGAGGAAAGAGAGATGTATATTGGTTCAAGAAGATCTCAAGCACAACGTGAAGCCATGGAAGACCTTTATGGGGGTTCAGTACAAGATATTAAGGAGGGTTGCATGATCATAATGTTAGCAGATGCAGATACCAATGTCTATCCATTCTGGGTTGCTAAGGTTATAAAGGTCATTACAAAAAATGAAGATGTTACAGGTTTGAAGTACATTGGTATGCCACAAATACACACCCATTCAATGGTGTGTATAAGCCAGAGATGGTAGTTGATAAAAAAATTTGGCAGAAAGAGAAAAATAAAGGGTACAAATATAAATCGTCGCCGCATAGACCTCTTAAAATTGGAGGATGTTGACATACTTGTTTATGACTTCAATTTAACAAAGAGAGGAACTCTTCGCTTCAAGATGATAGAGATTCTGAAAAGGTTGTTACTAGAAGGAACAATATTGATATGGGAGTCTATTGAAACCAGTCATAGATGAAACCTGAAATGATGGGCATGCATGTGTACTCAGATGGGGCACTAGTTGATGAAAGAGAAGAATATGGAACATCTTCTTCTGCATCCAGTCATTCATATGAAGATGTGAATTTTGATGGTGTGTAAGAAAATATGAGTGACTTTGAATAATTTTCTAAGACAGTTTATATAACTGATGTTTGCATCGTATCTTGAAAAAAAAAAAAAAAAAAAAAATCCATATGGTGTTAAATCAGAAGTTACGAGTCATTTTTATGTTTGTTGGATTATATGTTTTAATTATGATGATTTTTATTGTTGAATATCTACAATGCAAGAACAACTTAGAGATATAATGTATGTTTCATTCAATCTAGAAATAATGACATTTTGATTAATTTAGTCATGTAATTTGTTCATAATGTCATGGTTTTTTAATTTTATGGTTGAAAAATTTCCAATTTTTTTGTATCTTTAATGTTATGGTTGAAAACAATTAGAATTTTAGCGATCTTTAGTGCCATGTTATTATATGTTTAACAACATGGATGAAAACTAATAGAATTTTAATGTGTTTCAGATCCCATTATTTTCTTTATCATCATTACTAAAACATGTTGAAATTATACTTAGGAAAGAAAAATGTTATTCTACCAAAAACATTAATGTTTTTTTCCTTAAAAATAGTTGTTTTTTGCACATAAAAATTCGATTTTACTGCCATTTTTAAAAAATGTTGAAAATTGACCCTAAAAAAATCATCATTCCAGTATCAATACTTTTCATTTTCAAGGTGTTTTTGGCACAATTTTTGCACAAAAAAATGGTTTTCAATTCCATTTTTAAAACATGTTGAAAATTGACCCTAAAAAAAAAACCATCGTTCCAGTATACACACTTTTCGTTTTTAGCATTGTTTTTCATGTTTTTTGGGGTTTTTTGGCCAGAGTTCCCATTTTGAGTTTATAGTTCCCGTTTCAAAGTTTACATTGTTTAAATAATACTCTTGATACTTGTCATGATGGATTTCATATAGAAGGATAGTTCATTGACTCATATACATGAGTCTGCTAGTAATTCTTGCCAAAAACATGATGAAAACATATGGAAAGAGTGATTGACACTCTTGTTGTTTTGATAAAGCTTTATTGAATGATATAACCTGATTTCATTGGTCATGAAGAGCCTGGTAACCTTGATGTGAGAGGTATAAGTGTAAGATTATTCATACATGTATTATGGAATGGGTCGACTCTAACCACGTGAGTAACTACTTGGGTTAGTCTTAACCCCAAGTGAACCCTCTGGAAAGCCTATAAATAGAAGAGACCTCAATATCATTTAGACACATCTTCTCTTCTCTTTTGTCTTTGTTTTCACAGGTTTGACGGAAGGATTTCACTCAAGGGTCCGAAATCATAGGTGAAAGGTTCACTTTGGGTTAGGGTCATTTGGATCTCGTTCATTTGAGCTGTCCAAAGGTTCACTTTGGGTTAGGGTCATTTGGATCTCGTTAATTTGAGCTGTCCAAGGTGGAATTTGACCGCAGTTGCAAAAATTAACAGCTTCACTGTTAATATTCCATGCATTATCATCATTAAGTGAACCTATAGGTGCAACCAATATTCCCTGACTTTTGACTTTGTTGAATAAGTAGTGGAAGATCTTTTTGAAGCAACTTCTTGTAGTATTGAATCCCATTCTTATCATAGAGGGAGTAATCATTTTCCTTCAAGCCAACGAAGTGATATTCAATCCTCTTTGACCTTAGCTCTAATACCATGTTGAGAAATCAATGCTAGTAGGATTAGGGTTAGATTTCTCTTTCTTGATAATTACTTGTGAATTATGTTGGATTATTTTCCCTGTTTGTTATATTATCTTTCATTAAGAAATTACTAAATTATGTGGGCATGAAGATCACAAAAACACAAGACACAAGATGTAGGCACTCTGTGAGGTAAAAACCCCTATCTATGGGAAAACCCAGTAAAAAATCTCTTCCTTCAATAGTTTTCCTTGAGACTCCTCTACCTAGACACAAACCTCCTCCAAACCAAACCAACATATCCTTTTTCAATCCAACCTTCGACCTAGTAGCAACAATACTTTGAACCTAGAACTTTGACTTGGCATCTTCCTGCATCAACAACAACTTCGACTTAGACTAGGAGACTTCGATCTCATAAACCAGCCCACACGAGAGAGAGAGAGAGAGAGAGAGAGAGAGAGAGAGGCAACAAAATTTTGATTTTCTTCTTCTCCTTCACCTAGACCAAACTCACACTCCTTTCGTATCCTTCCTTCAACTTTTCACTTGTTCCCAGCTTCTAGCTTCCAGCTTCCAAAGATCGAACTATGCTATGCTCGAGAGAGTGAGATACTCAAATGAAGTTGAATTGCCTTGTATATATAGCCTTCCAATGAGTTCAAATTGCCTTCCTTGAGGCCGAATTGATCTTCATGAGGCCAAATTGGTGTGGAGGTTACATCATTTATTTTTGACTCCAAAATAATTCCTTTTACATTGTTCGAAAGCCCAAGAAGTGTCTCATAAAATATACAATGACTCTATTGACTCTTTATTAATCCTAGGAGTCCTCAATGGGGACTTTGAATATTAAAATGATGACCCAAGCATGAAACCCATGATTTAATAAGTCATTGTGACAATAATAAAAATTCTTTTTACAAATACATTTTATGAAGACCGAACCTAGTTACATTTTTCAACATACATAATATGTGTAGTACCGTTCCTTAAACTTACATAAGTAATTTATGGCTTCATGTAATATTTCCTTACTAGTCCAATTGTTTACGAAGGAATAAATTCCTCATGTTCTTCTCTTGTAGGGTTTTTGCTTCTTCACTAGTTATTCGTAGTAACAAAGGGTAATTTTTCCCTCTCTACACACTATTATATCTTTTGTTTATAAATGTTTGATCTGTCTTTTTCTTAAACTTTAGAACACATTTCTTTTATTTGTATTGATATATTTGACTCCTGTGCAGTCGCTATGGAGCTTTTACAAAGTCTAGTTTGTTCAAAGGTATTTAGAAGGAAGATTCCTTTTCTATTCTTCTCGTTTATGCTTATACACTTTGTATGTTGTTTACTGATTTTATTCCATTTCGTTTCCTATAGGTACCTATTTTTTACATCAAAAATGGTTTCTTCTACTTTTTCCTTCGATGTCCTTGAGAATTCTTTTGAAGAATAATTTCTACAGCTTCTGAACTTTGGGTGTCACTTTTCCCAAGTCGAGGATTCGAAACCATTGGTCTCTTGTTCTTCCTGGGCATGAGTACTATGTTCGAAGATGTGTCTCCAAAATTTCTAAATTATGATGTGTCTATTAGTTTTTCTTTAGCATTTTTGTAACTTGTGATTCTTCCCGAGTGGAAGTGACTGGTGAAAGGCTTAATGCCTTTCTTTTGTAATGATACAACTTTCTCTCATTATGAATTGGACCTTCAAGTTCTAAAATTTCTCTCTCTCTCTCTCTCTCTCTCTCTCTCTCTCTCTCTCTCTCTATATATATATATATATATATATATATATATATCTTGAGGTCGCATGCACCTCTCACATAATTTCTTCCTCAAAATATAATTTATAAAAATATTTTTATAATGACTTGTATTTATCAAACTTGGTTTGTATTTATGAAATGGACATATGCATTTATGTAACATTTGATTTTCCTATTAATTATGTTCATAACATTTTTATTTTGGTCTTGTCATATATTTTTATTTACATAAATGCCTATAGTTGTATATTCTTGTTCAAGATATGTTAAATTATCAAAAGAACACACACACACATAACTATTATGTATATATCTCTGTGTGTGTGTGTGTGTGTATATATATATATATATATATATATATATATATATATATATATGATTGGAAATCGCTTATTGTGGGGGGAAGGGGGGGTGAAGCAGTAATTTAAAATATTTACTTTTGCTCAACTTAATTTTCTTCTTATGAAGCTAATGGTTTATGTATGTGCTCTATTATTATTGAATTCTTTTTGTAGGTGTCAGAGAGTTAAATTTACAAATATATTTATCAAGAATTCAAGAACATTCACACAACATTCAAGAACCAACACATGAATACATGAGATATAAGTGGAAACTCCGAAGGGAGAAAGGCACGAATTTTAGGTTGAAAGTGATATGAAGAAAAGCTACTACTCCTTATTACATCATATTTTTATAGGCTCCAACCTAGAAGAGGCTCCTACCTCAAAGGAAGCTTCTACTCCCACAAATTTTCTGCAGGCTACAACCCACAGGAGGCTCCTACCTCAACAGGCTACAACATGTTCTTTATCATGCTACAACATAGAAAGGGACAAAAATCTCTCAATCACAACATCAAGTCACAAATGTTGGTTACCTTATACACAATTTTATTGTCAAGTCTACTGCTGCACCACTTCTCCTTTACAACTTTGTGTCTCTTCTATTGTTGCTCATCAATCTTCTTATTCCGACTTCTTCACTTCAAAAAGTTTTATTTCCATCCCACATTGTATATTTTATAAGCAAGCCATATTGGTTGTTTGTATTATTTGCAGGAATATGAAATGAAGCATTGCCTCTTGGACTTCCAAAAACTGCTCACAAACTTGTCTCTTCATTTTCAGTTTTGAAAACAAATTGTAATATAAAATAGAGTTGAATTAAAACAAATCAATCAATAATGATTACAAGAGACAAATAAGATTTGTATTATCTGCATTTTATGTTTAATGAAACATATATATTTCAACTTGTGTCTCAATATTTTATGTCCCATTTTAACAATGTTCAACCTTTACATTTACTATCATAGCCTTTACACTTCACATCACATTCAACCTTTGTACATCAAGCAACTTTGCAACAATAGAATTCATCATAAATTAGCCATATCATCACCCTGATTAATTAACATCAATGCCAACATTTCCAACATTCTTCCGCTTTGGCTTTGGCATTGATGGCAACACAACAACTCCTTATCTTGCTTGTCTGGGAATACCTTTGTTTACACCTCTGGCTAAAAGAAAAATACCACTATTACCTCCGCTTTTGACATCAATGACAAGGGGTTTTAAGACTGAAAAGAGTAAAAAATTATTTTCTTGCAGGTAGAGGCTTCAACAAGCTTATTGACATATAATCAACTAATTCATAAAAGCAATCAAGGCCTCAATCCATAAAAACATATCCATTATTAGTGCCAAGTATTAATGCACTGTGAGTGGGCTAAGTGGTGTTCTATAATTGCAAAAGTTGCTTGAAATCCTAAAGCTGCTCCAATTAACATTGTAAGCGTTGCTCAGATTGTAAACTCTTCAAATGCAATATATTGGAAAAGATGCCATATTTCTTGAAATAATGTATGACTATTTGAACACATTGCAGTATACATATAATGCCATTGCAATATATTATAATAAATTTTGTTCGCTGCTCTCCAATAGAGATACCAATGTTGTCCAATATATGAATATTGCTTCAAATAGTAACAAAGAGAAATAATAAGCTGCTCCAAACAAACTTTTAGCAAAAGAGATAATACATTGCTCCATAATATTAGACACATAAGAGAGATAATTTATTGTTCGAAAGAAATAAATAATAAGCTGATATTAATGTTGCTTGTAATTTTAATACCAACGCTCCTTGTATATCCAACACTCCTTGAAATGCTCCTAGCAAAATTAACTCAACGTTGTTATCCAACTTTGTTTGGATACCAAAAAGCTGCAATATCAATGTTGCAAGTTATTGAGATCACAATACGCTCCATATTAACGCTAGGGCATAAATATTAAAGCCGGGCCATTTGTCTATTAATGTTGGAGCATGTATGTATTAATGTAATAATGTTGGAGGCATTTTTATGTATAACGTTGGAGGCATTTGTAACAACATTGGAGGCGTATATGTATTAAATGTTCGAGGAATATGTGCATATAACGTTGGAGGCATTTGTAATAACGCTGGAGGCATTTTTAAATGCCGGAGATATGTATGTATATAACGATGGAGGAATGAATATTACATCATATTGTAAAACATGTATTAATAACATTTCCAGCGACAATATTAATGCTGCCAATACATTATGAACACCGCCAACTATTAACACCAACATTGCTGTAAAAAAAACAATGACAATACTAGTGTTGTTGTAAATGCTACATTAACTTTTCTTTTCCTAACACTGTCCCAAAGCTGTTGTGGATGTCATATTGATGTTCCAGAAATTATTATGTTGTTCTGTAATTTAATGTTGGAAAATTTCACGCTGCCCAAATGATTAATGCTAAACCTACTCCAACGACACCATTCAATACCAAAGAGACAACACTGCTCCAATGCAATTTATCCATGGCACTGTAATAAATTACCATTATTCATGAAGTTTTATTAAATTGAGGATTTGTATTGCCCTTGCTACTTTGACGATGCTAGGTCACAAAACCCTAATTTAAAAAAAAAAATCAGCTCAACGCCAAATCACCAATAACACTGCTCCAAAGGAAATATGTCTACGTTGCATGTTAGGGAAAAAAGAAAAACCCTAATTTATAAATTAAGCAACAATATATCATTATCACATTGCTCCATACTTCATTGATACCAACGCTTGAAATTATACCATTGAATCTTCACTATGGCTGTTCCGTTGAATTAACAACAATGCTCCATTGAATTTGTATTATTTTTGCTTCATTGGATTTGTTTTATGGATGCTTCATTTACAAATGATAATAATAAAATATAATGAACATATATCGAAGGAATATCGAACCCTGGAGTGTATCAATGCTGCATATTGAACCAAACCAAACACTGCATAGTGGTGAAATGAATGGTGCATATTGGAAGGATCATACAATGAACATTGCATCTTGGTGAGGTGAACGTTGCATATTGGAAGGACCATGCAATGGTGTTAGAACAATTAACACTGGAGTGTGTTAACCCTTTATCAGACTCAAATGTTGTATATTGGTGTAGCAATGCATGGCGTTGAAACACTACATTCAATGCAGTATAAAAATGTTGCATTCAACCCTTATTAAAATGCTAAATTCAATGTATAATAAAAATGCTCCAATACATTAACACTCCAATGGAGTATATTAATGTATTAATGCTAAAGGTATAAAAAAGGCGCTCCAATATTAACAGTGCAATGGAATATATTAACGCTCCAATAAAAACACTGCATAAAATTTATTCATGGATAATGTATCGAACGTTGGAGGTATTGCATGGATAATTTGTATCGAACGCTGGAGGTATTGCATGGATAATTTGTATCGAATGTTGGAGGTATTGCATGGATGCTACTACCCATTCAACTAGAACTATCAATGAGGAAACCATCACAATATATAGTGGTAGAGCTAGAAAAAATGAAAAGAATAATAAACCAACTAGTACATGTGCATAAGGATAGAGACCAAGTATATCATAGGTTTAATGGGTATAAAAAAAAAATGAAGGATATTTTTTATAAAAAGGCTAAGGATAGAGACCAAGTATATCATAGGTTTAATGGGTATAAAAAAATGAAGGATATTTTTTATAAAAAGGCTAAATCAAGACATTTTTAAGAAATTCACTTGGTCTTGTTGTGGAATAAGAGGCATGCATACCCCACCAAGGATGGAAACATTGACAACCTATTGCTAGGGCCATATGAGATTAAAGAAGGTTATGGGTAGTTCCCTAGCTACTTCAATTTGGAATATGCACGGGAACAACTACTATATTTTCCTATCAATAGGAGGCACCTCAATTTTTTTATTACTTGAAGAAGATTGTATGAAGGGAACCTACCCTATACTCTAGTAGTTTAGGTTCTAAGACTATTTCCAAAGTTTCATTTCATTCTATTTTTAGTTCTTTAAGCTCCACCAAGACTTTTCGAAGGGGTACATAGTTTGCATTTTGACTCCATAAACTCAAATTTGACCATTTCCTAATGAATAAGACATTTTTCTACTTAAATCAAGAGATATGGTCCTATCACTCTCTAGGGAAAATCCATACCACATAAGAAACCAACTTAGTCCCTCTTAGAGACTCCTACCATTTTTTTTCCAATTACATTCTAGATTCTTTTATCTCAACTTGAAGAACCATCACCTAGGGGTCGGCACATGTGTTCCTCCCACTTTTCTATGATGCCCCATTTTTTTCTTAGCCTACATATTTTCCATGTGAAATTCCTAGACTCCTTGCGATACCCTTTCTCACACAAGAACCCTAGAGATGAAAGCATGGTAATGTGGGTTAAGAGTATAAATTTACTAAATATTGACTCATAAGTAAAATGAAGGTCAAGAATCCTCCTACAAAAATGAGATCAAAAGTTGATATGTTCCTAAGGGAGGTAAGCCCATTGGGGCTCAAAAGAAGGTAAAGGAATGCAAAGGGTGAATCTTGGCCCCAATAAAAGAGATTAATAGTCCATAGTGCTTCATGGGGAGGAAATACTATCAATGATTAAAAGGGACTTAAGTTCCATGAATAACAAATATTCACCTTGTTGAATAATGAAGCAAGATCCATAGATTTGAAGATTTTTGTTGGCGTTTAGGAGCCACAAACCGAGTCCATATTAAAGACATGGGGATTGTGAAGAGCACAAATAAATTTAAATATTAGTATGAGTAGAGTGTAATATACGCCATTCAAAAAACCCTAAATGGCCGACCAGAATCTATAAAATAATTAAGATGAAAAAATAAATGAATTAATACTATCTAATCCATATAGCTAGGTATTATATAATAATGTCCTCATATATATATATATATATATATATATATAATAACCTAAAGAATTATAAATTTATTTTATAGTGTGTTATTATGGTATAATATATATTAAATTAAATCTACACAAACTTATAATATAGCTGTGTTAATCATATTTATGGATATAAAATAATTTAATAGTTTATATCTCTATATATATAAAAGAAGAAAATGTAATAGTATTATATCTATAAATTATATTACATATTAGATTAATATAGCCTAACAGATTATATAGTCTTAAGTCTATTGTATGAAAAAAAATAAAACTATAGGGGGAAGATGTCAAGGAAGAGGAAGAAGGGAAAGAGAGAGGTATAAATGGAAAGGGAAAATAGATAAAGGAATGTAATAAAGGTGGGGACAAATTTTAAGAATTATTTAGTGTTTAGCAGGAGCCACCAGTTTTTATAGATCTCAAGGCCATTATCCATGTTTATGTTTTGTTTTGTTTTTGTTTTTGTTTTTTTTTTTTTTTTTTTTTTTTTGCGTAAATACTAATTCTATTAAAAAAGAGAAAAATATGTACATGGAGGTCGAGACCTCAGAGGGGGCAGAGGCCAGCCCTCAGCCAGAGATTCTGAGACATACATATCCTACTATCTACCCTTTCAGGATTAAAGACTTCAAAAACTTGATTTGTTAGACATTGACCCACTAAAAAATAATTTTGTTCTGAGTCTAACACATCATAACTATCGCCTGCAGAGGCTTTACTGAGAAGCATGCTGTCATACCCGTCATGGACAAAAAGAGGCAAAACAGAACTCGCCAAACCCAGAGTTGTTGCTGCAAATCAAGAACAGGTTGGCTCGCGCCGAAACCAAACAAGAACTGAGACCAAACCCATAACCAGAGACCCAAAAACATAGATACATAGCATAAAATCAAACAGAGCGAAGGCAAGAGTGCCACCCGTCGGTAATGAACCAGCATCAATCGGCATGTTGCGGAGAGTCGGGCACATCCTTGTCCACCTGGCTAGACGAGGCAACCCAGGTGACGAATCCATTATCTTCATTTCCTTCGATACCACCTTCTGGAGGAGTTACCAGGTTGAGGATGTTGCCTGCATGATGAACCGGTCCACAAGCAAAGATCTCGTGCTGAGTTGAATCAGCCGGATGCGGAGGCGCTTCAGGAACAGGGCTATCTTCCTGCATATTATCTGCATTAAACACAACCCCAGCCATCTCCCCCTGAAGGACACTGTCTTCCTGAGATTGAGAGGTGGTGGTGTGGGCTGAGCTGTTGGGATTGTCCTCTTCCTCAGCAAGAATAACCGTGATACTGGCAGAAAAAATTGGCATGTTGAGCCTGCTATGGAAGGTGAAGTGGGTAGTTTGAAAGGAATTGTGCGGGAGAGGCCCAGCATGGCCCGAGGTTGGTGAGGACGGGGAGGCTGAAGCTATGGGGATTACATTCTAAGGAGTAGAACGAGAGGCTCTGCCTCTGTTACCGGTATTACCTCCTCGGCGAGAGACTCCTCGACGGCGAGGCATCCTCGAATTGACAGAACAGCTAAGAAAGGGAAAATGGCAGAGCTGACGGGAGAGGGATTGAGCACAGAGGAACCCAGCGATACAGAAAACCCAGGCATGCTTCCAGACTATCTGAGCGAGGCAGGGGTGCGGGAAGAAAAACGGGTGGAGGTGAAAAGAACCAGGAGCAATGGCGTGAACCAAATACCGAGCCATACATAAAACCTTGAGCATGAACTCTCGAACCAGGCGCACATTAATGACGATCTGTGCGACCATCATTCCGTCCAGCATCCAAATAAATTCACATGCCATTGAGATCTACAATCTTCGTCCGCCAGCTAGGTGCAGGGCCAGCTGCCTGCATTGAGCGAGCCCTCATAAATGCAGCACATTAACACCCGCATCCGGGTAAGGCCATTATCCATGTTAATATTATTAGGGTGCTTTTTTATCTCAACTACTTCCCTAATCTGTCGTCTGTAATAAAGTTTTTCTACAGTAAGGATTTTGGTATTTTACAAGCTGACATGGTGTTTTGTGTTCTTAACATGTTTAACAATAGTTGAGTTCTTTGTCCTTTCATGTCTTATGTTCGTGCCATGTTCGTTGATTATTTCTTTCAGGGATCATCTAGTCTCTAAATCGTGATAATAATTCTCTGAACTCTAGTATCCAAAATCCTAAAAACACTGCATACCTACCTTAACTCAAGGGAACCGTTGATAATATTGCCAATGTATTGAAGAAGAAAGATATTAAAAAAAATTCAAACCTCATACCACCATCAGACAAATGTTGAAATCTATGAAAGACAACTTACATTTACCACATGAGCATTCTATCTTGAAGACGCCTTTGAACTGCAAGTGGTCAATGTTGTCTTTCCTAGATCTGAAAATTTGTCTGATGGTGTATGAGGTCTCAAAAATGTTTTAATCTCTTTATTCTTCAATACCTTGGCAATATTATTAATGGTTCCCTTGAGGTAAGGTAGGCATGTAGTCTTTCCAAGATTTTGGATACTAGAGTTTAGAGAATTCTTATCATGATTTAGAGACTGGAATATCCTTGAAAGAAAGAATCAAGGAGCATGGCACAAAAATAAGACATGAAAGGACAAAGAGCTCAGCTATTTTTGAGCATGCTAAGAACACAAAACACCATGTCGACTTGGAAAATACCAAAATCCTTGGTATAGAAAACCTCTATTACAGATGACAAATTAGGGAAGCCCTTGGCATAAAAAAAACACATTAATAATATTAATAGGGATAATGGCCTTGATATCAGTAAAAAATTTTGGTCCCTGATAAACACTAATCATTCTTAGAGTTTATCCCCCACTTTATGACATTCATTTATCGATTGACCCCTTCCATTTATGCCTCTCTTTTCCCTTCTTCCTCTTCCCTGACATATGCCCTCTATAGTTTTATTTTTTCTTCCAATAGGCTTATGACTCTATAATCTACTAGGCTATATTAATCCAATATGTAATACACCTTATAGATATATTGCTATTACATTTTCTTCACACACATATATAAACTATTGAATTATTTTATATTCATAAAAATGATTAACATAACTATATTATAAGGTATATATATATATATATATATATATATATATATATATAATTTAATATATATTAGACCATAACAACACACTATAAAATAACTTATATTATTCTTTAAAATATTTTATATCCATAAACTGATTAACACAATTATACTATAAGTTAATATAGATTTATTTAATATATATTAGACCGTAATAACACACTATAAAATAACTTATATTATTCTTTAGGTATATATATATATATATATATATATATATATATATATATATATATATATATATAGGAGGACTTTATTACGTAATACCTAGTTATATGGATTATATAGTATTACTTCATTCATTTCTTCATCTAAATTATTTTATAGCCTCTAGTCGACCATTTAAGGTTTTTTGAATGATGTATCTTACTGCATATACTACTATTTAAATAAAAAAATATGCTCTTCACATTCCTCGTGTCTTGAAGAGGGACCCAACTTGTGGTTCTAAAACGTCGACAAAAATTTTCAAATATGTGGATCTTCCTCCATTATTCAACAATCCCAACCATAGAAACCTAACTATAATCACAACCAGGCATGGAAGGGGCATTCATGAAGAAATTCGATTACTTCAAAATTAGCGCATCAAGATAAAATAAGAACAGTTGATCTTGATTTCTTGAAAGCCTATAGAGATAAGCACGTCATTCCAAAATATATTAGGATTTTTTAGGATTCCAAGAAACTCTCCTAGGTTGTAGCTTGGAGATGCCTGGTAACATATAAATTCAACTATTGTTGCAGATTTAATGGAAGAACTGATGGTTTAGTTCAAGTCAAATAACCACTTCTACTTTGTTTCACTCCAGTCATGCGTTAACACCCCCAAACTACAAGGATTTAGACCACCAATTTCTCACAATATGAGGTATTAGGTGAATATGGAGAATACTAACCACACCAGCAGATGCACAAGACCATGTGATGGCTGACTGCAACTAGTAAAGAAGTCTGTAAATCTAATCTATTAATGCAAAGACAGGATGACAGCTCTCTTACATTCGATAGAAAGAAACCTAGACCACCTATTCAATGATGAATATAAGATTCTAACATAGAGATAGGATGACAACTATCTAATGTTAAACCTCAAAGATCAAGAACATATCATATTAGGCACAGATTAGAATAGAGGAAAATGGAAGGTGAGCAGTTAACAACAAAAGAAGCTTGTATTAGCTAAAAATGAAGATGAGATGCTGCAAGTGACAAAATATCTACAGTCTCCAGAAGTTGAACCTTACATCAAATGCCAACCTTGATTACATCTTTCTTCTAGGTATTTATAGATTTACATTACAGGGGCACTTGGCCATTTTAGGTATGGAGGGGTCATAATTGACCACCAACTGCATTTAACTGCTTGATGGGGTCTCTGAACATGCTTTCTTGCTTTAGTGGATGAATCTGTTCTGTTTAGGTGCTATTATGTCATTTTTTGGCTGTTGGAGTGCTCATACCAATGGAGTCCATAACCGATAAATTCAGTTACAGGGTCGTGCTTGTCCTTTTCTACCTTTGGCCATGCTTTTGGATTAATATGGTTGTTGGGAGCTCGACTGCGACAGGTACTGGCAAGCTGGTCATCTCCTGCTTCAGGAAAATGGAATGGTGGAGGACGTGGAATGCATGTACAAGTGGAAGATTTAGAAGAGCGGGAATAATGGCCGTTGGATCGAGGAAACGGACGGTGGAGATGGCTCGGCGGAGGCTGGTGACCGAGGTGAGAGCGAGGTGAATTGGGGCCGTCAGATCTTCAACGTACAGATCAGACGGTGATCGAGCTATGGAGTTTCACGGTCATTTAATGAGCATGGGAGGTTTGGATGGGCAGTAATGGTATTTATCGCACCACTTTCGTGCATGAAGCAGTAAGAGCCGAGAATCACGCGATTCCACTCAGCGATCGACACGTAGCGGCGGATGAGAGAGAAAAAACACTCTCATCGTGCGCTATCGTTTGATTGAGTTATGGTCACGGAAAGAGAAAATGTCATCGAATATTTACAGAGATGATCTGACGGCAGGAAAAGATCGGACGGGTCCTTTTATCGGGCGCAATGAGGGCCGTTAGATTGGCGGAATAGATCAACGGCGGGGATGAAGCGCGATGAATTTTGAGAGTGCAGAGTCATATGGGTGAGGTTTTATGGCGGGTTTGTGGCTTGTGCTCGGGGCTTAGGCCAAAAGGGGCTATTTTGTAGGGTTTAGGAGGCAAATAGGGGAAACAAAGATGGAGAAGAATAAATGGGGCAAAGGAAAAAGGAGAAGGTGGCTAATGTGAGCTTCCCTTTGAATGTGACTAACCAGACCATGATCCTTTCTATCTTTAGAGGGTCAGCATGCATAGAAGAGCTAACACTGGCTCCTTCTGGGGATGAGATCATCCCTGTGAGGTCTCAAGAACTGTAGACCACTGCCTTTCCTATAAAAAAGATCAGCAATAATTCCTAGTGTTCCATTGGGCATGCAGTCTAATTAAGCTTACACTAGAACAAGTAAAAAGAACATATTTACAATGCTAAGGCCTAAAGACCTTAAAAAGCATAAATCTTCAAAAACTGCCCATTGACTGGGCCATCAAAAATTGTTTCTTCTTCCATGCCTTGCAGCATGAAAGTGTTGTTCCCCTGGATCTGAGCAATGAAAAATGGCCCGGTCCATAGAGCATCGAACTTCCCATGATTGCCTTTCTTTTCCTTTAGTGCATCCCATTTGAGCACCAAGTCTCCAATCTGAAAATTGTCCATCTTTTCCTTTCTGTCAAAGGCTTTCTTGATTCTTTTTTGATGTGCTGCAGACTTTTCAATCAACTGATCCCTGATCTAGTGTACTTCTGCCAAGTCAGTAATCCTCTTTGTCATGTCATTTTCCTCACTCTATTATTCCTGCAAGAATTTAGCCACAGGGAGGGTCAACTGAATTGGGGATATGGCCTCAGTGCCATATACCAGCTTATGGAGAATTCCCTGTGGATTTCTTAGTGGTCACTCTGTCAGCCCACAATGCATATTTCAGCTTGGAATCCTAGTTCCTCTTGTTATCCTCTAGCAGTTTTTTGATTATCCTTATCAGGTTCTTATTGGATGATTCTGCTAGGCCATTACCTTGAGGGTAATATGAGGTGGAATGAACTAGTTTAATTCCCATTGAGTCACACATATCCATCAACTCTTTTGCCTTGAAGGCTGCTGCATTGTCTGTAACCAAATTGTGTGGACAACCAAACCTGGTGAAAATATTTTATGTTAAGAACTTCATGACCACATGGTGGTTAGCTTTCCTAGTAGGGATGGCCTCAATCCATTTATTGAAGTAGTCAGTGGCTACTAAGATCCATTTGTGCTGGCCACAGGAATGTGGATTGATTTCTCCTATGAAATCCAAACCCCACTGCTAAAAAGGGCCACTGGCATGTATTAGCTTCAAGGGAAAATATTTCAACTATTGTTTTCCCTCAAATGTCTGGCACCTATCACAATATTTTACAAATGAAAAGACATCAGAAAACAAAGTGGGCCAGTAATACCCAACTCTGAGGATCTTATGGGTTGTGGTTTTCCAATAGTGATGTCCTCCACAGATGCTGGAATGAAACTGATGCATGACCTCCATGGATTGATCTTTGTCCAGACATCTTAAAAGGATTCCAAATGAATCCCTCCAATAGAGCAGGTTTTCATGAACACAGAACTTGGATGCCTTGAGCTTAATAGTTCTGGCTTGGCTCAAACTTAGGTCTAGAGGAACTTCTAGCTTCAGCAAAAATTGAACTATTGTAGAATACCATTCACAAGAAGCTAGATTTTCTGCCAATGACTGGTTCTGTCCTGGTTCAACTGTTTCTTCCCCTGTCTATCTATCATTTGAGCTTGTGCCTTTCCAATTCATATCCAGAATTCTGCAATTTTCTTCAGCCATTCACTTGGCGAGGCCTTGACCTCTGACCAACTTGGTGGGTTTTAATTCTATGTTGAATTCAATAAGCTTTGCAATCCATTTAGCCCTTTTTCCATTAACATCTGGCTGCATTAGGACATCCTTTACTAAAGCAGAGGGCACGTATGCAATTACCTTGGAGTGCGGAATGTATATCCTGAAAGCTTTCAAGGATTTGATCAGAGCATAAGACTACTTTTCAATGATATCATACCTTAGTTCAACATCCCTTAATGTTTTACTGAAGAATTCCACTGGATGCTCTGAACCTTCATCATCTTTCTGCAATAGGACTGCTACAAGGGTTTCACCGGAAGCAAAGGAGAAGATATGGAACTCATTGCTATAATCTAGGCTGATTAAGGTGGGAGCTTCCATAATAGCTCTTTTGATGGCTTCAAAATATCTTCTCACTGCATCCGTCCATTTGATCTCTGACCCCTTTTTTAGCATGGAGGTGATATGCTTTACCAATTCTGCAAAATTAGGAATGAACCTCCTTACAAAATTTATTTTTCCCAGAAAGGATTGGATGTCCTTTTTTGATCTTGGGACAGACAAAGTCTGTATTGATTTCACTCTTTCTAGGTCAATGTTGACACCTGCAACAGAAACAATGTGTCCTAACAGCTTGCCCTCTTCTAAAGTAAACTGTGACTTCTTAGGGTTCACTAATTTCCCAAACCTTCTGCATTTTAGGAACACCTTCTTCAAATGCTGCAAATGATCTTGATGACTGCTGGACTATACTATTATATCATCCAGGTAGACAAGGACAAATTTATCCTTCTCTCCTACAAACGCTATATCCATAGCTCTTTGAAAGGTGGCTCCAACATTCATCAGCCCAAAAGGCATCTTAGAGTACATGAAAGTGCCCCAAGGAGTGGTGAAAGCAGTTTTTTCTTGGTCACCTCGATGTACAACAACCTGGTTATAACATGAAAATCCATCCAGGAAAGGCATGACTTTGGCTTCTGAGACTTTCTGCAGCAAGTGCTCCATCTTGGGCAAAGGATAGTTGTCTTTCTTAGAGAATTTGTTTAAGTTTCTGAAATCAACGCACAACCTTATTTCTCCACTTTTTTTCCTCACCACTACCAAGTTGGCTACCCATTTTGAATATCTCAGAGGAACTATGATTTTGGTAGCCAACAACTTCTTGATTTCTTTTTCAATCAAAGGAAGGAGAAGAGGGTTAATGGGTCTCAGTTTCTGCTTGAAAGGAATGGTATCTTTTTCCGATGGGATCTTATGCTGGATGATCTTTTTGTCATAAGTTTTGAGGTCATTGTATTCCCAGGCAAAGACATCGACAAATTACTTCATTAGGTTGTAGTACTTAGCACTTTGGGTAGCAACCAAATGAGTGGATATATTTATATACTTTGGATGATCTGGACTCCCTATGTTATGCCTATGGACTGCAGACTGATCTTCTTTTTTAGCAATCTTATGAGGCACATCATTATGGTCAAACAACTTCTCTAAAGGCACTAACCCTTTAGGTATATGATTGCTAGGCAGCTAAACAATGTTATCTTGGCCAATTTTGTTCTTTAGCTGGGGTTGGGGACATTTCTCCAAGGTTTCATTCTCTTGATCGATTTGCATTTCAGAGAATTCATCAATGACTTGCAGAAACCTATTCACTTCATCATCATCCTAAAAAACTTTCCAGTGCTGGACATTATCAGGCAAGGATGGTATATATTTTACCTGGACCTCATAAACCAATCTAGGGGGCATGGGAGGGATGAACATGCTAGCAGACACAACAAGGGAATCAACAAGCTGATTTTTGACTCTAGGAATATATGAGATACAAAAACTATCAAAAGAATATTTGAGTCTCCATACCTCATCTCTGTATGCTTTCAGCCTTGGGTGCCTTGCTTGGAACGTTTTGTTCACTTGCTGAATGATGAGATCAGCATCTCCAAACACCTTTATGTCCCTGATTCCTCTATCTTTGGTAGCATTTAAGCCCAATATCATAGCCTCATACTCTACTATGTTGTTGGTGACCTGAAAAGTCAGTTTAAAAGACAGATGGGTGCTTTCTTGTTTTGGAGACACTAGCACCACTCCTGCTCCTGCAGCTTCCCTTGAACATGCTCCATCAAAGAACATATCCCAAACATGTGTCCCTTCTTCTTCCATGGACTGCCCTACTGGTTTCTTGAGCTGCACTAAGGCCTTATTGGATTCTTCAATTTGGAGAATACATGCCCCAAAATCAATGTCCACAGTGTAAATAGGATGATTAGTGGGATTCTTCTCATCAATGATGATATAGGCCAGCTGGGCTTCCCGATATAATCTTCTACTTTCTCCTCCAAAAACTGGGACTATGGCATAAGATAAATCATTCTGCAATGTCCCACCCAACTCCTTAATCCACCCTATAGAGAGTAGCATACCAAACTTAGGGGGGACATCTGCTACCATAATATCCATCATCATGCTCTTCATGGGCAGCTGAGTTAGGGTGATAGCCAAATCTTTGATTAATCCCAGACACTTCACCTTCCTTGAATCAAAGGAGAATAAATCATGATAAGGTCTGGTAATGTCAAGGCCTAACTCTTCCATGACAACTTTGGGCATCAAATTACAGTTGGCACCTGTGTCCAGCAGGCAGTTATGGAGGGTTTTGTCATGAATGGTCAAGGAGACATAAAATGAAGGGGAACTATTATCAGCAGGTTCAATCATTGGGTTAAGCACAACTATAGGCTTATCATCTTGTAAATTCACATAGTCATTGGAGGCTTGTGTGGCTTTGAGCTCAAGGGCATCAAGGATAGGCTTTCTAAAGACCTTATTCTTTGTAAGTTCTATCAAAGGTACAGATATTTTTAACTTCTAGACTTCTGATTCAAAACTGAAAGGGGACGGGAGCTTGTCAGGGCCTCTTACCTCTTGAGTTGGTGCATTGAGGATGATGGGATCAGCTGCTGGTCTCTTCTGTTTGCTGATCTTTTGCTCCGTGGGGACAGAAGCTCTTTGAGCAGGATTCTCTTTGACATTAATCGTTCTTGACCTCGAGTTGTATCTTTGTTGGTCTTTAGTCTGTAGAACAACTTCTCTGTCCCAGTCTTAACTGGTCTGGTCCTCGAGTAATGATTCTTCATAGGCAGCCAATGTCAAAAAGGCAGCACTGCCCTTGTCTTCCATGCAGTGAATCTCATCCTCTTCATCAAACTGTTCCTCCTCCATGACTACGTTCTGGAAAGGAGTCTTAACCCTTTGTTCTTCACTGGCCTCTTTTCCCCTCTGAATGATCTGCAATTGTTCATTTGCTCTTCTAAATGGATTTGGATTTATAGGAGAAAATGTGATAGGCAGCCTTACCTTCCCAGAACTCTGCTCAACCTTCAGTTTGGATATTTCAACAGCCAATGACTCTATCATTTTGGTCACTTTGTCTATTTTAGGCTCTGAAGATGAAGAAGAAGAAGAAGGCTCGCTTCTCTGCCTCCTTCTATCAGTATGTCCTTTGAGTTTTTCTGCAACCATGATACTAGATTCCACCTCTAAGGCTGCATCTTGCATTTCAGCTAGAGAAGCACATCTTCTTTCTCTTAACAATAGGCAGAAATCAGAATCAAAGGCATTAGCATAGGTGAGTTTTGCAGAGGTGGGGGTAGGCTTCACTTCAGCTGGTATTTTTCTATACATACGATTGAATCTTTTATTAAAGTCAAACAATGATTCCCCATTTTCCCTTTTGAGGTTGCCAAACTCAATATGGTAGTATAGCAAGTCTTTCTTATCTCCCCAATGCTTTAAAAACACATCATCTAATGCTTCGATGTCTGCTATAGACCTAGGGGTCAGCTCTCTGAACCACTTTCTAGCCTCTCCATCAAGGTTTTGGACAAATACTCTCATCCACACATCGTCTTCACTGATATCTAGGTTATCAGCATAGCTATAAAAAGACTCGAGGTGCTCTTCAGCTGTTACTCCCTCTGTACCAGTGAACTTAGGCATATATTTCTGATATTCTCCTGCAGGCATGGCATTCAAAGGGACAGGCAGGACCAGGGGTCCATACCTAGCGGCTATGATTCTTTCCATTTTAGTAGGAGCTTGTAGGCTTGCCATGACTGGGGTAGATGGAAAGATACTAGCTATTTGAAAGGTATGGAGCTGAGAAATGACTGACAAGGATAAAGGAATATGATGGACTATATGGGAGGTTTTCTTTGGACTGAGATCCAAAGGGGGACTTATTAAACAAGGAGCTTTATGAATCTCTGGGATTATTTCTTCACTAATAGTGCTAGGCTCTATATTTTCAACATGTAAATGTTCAATTACAAGCCTCTCTTGCAGAGATACATAAGATTGTTTAGGCTTACCTAATCCTGATGCTCCTTTTTGTGATGTCTTTCTCTGTTTGACAATCTTCTCAGGGTCAAGCACTGGGTCAGCTGGTGATTTCTGAGGATTTCTCCGAGTATACCTCACAAACTGAGCAAGAACTGTGATTTGGAGTCACCAGAAGGTTGATTCCCTAGTAGAGTCGCCAGATAGATGATTACAACCAGAAATGTGTCCAGACTTTATCTATCATCAAAGATAGATCTATGTCGTTCTCCCGAGGAAGTTGAGCTTCAATCTCCTCTCCCCGACAACGACGCCAATTATGTTAGGATTCCAAGAAACTCTCCTAGGTTGTAGCTCAGAGATGCCTGGTAACATATAAATTCAACTATTGTTGCAAGTTTAATTGCAGGACTAATGGTTTAGTTCAAGCCAGATAACCACTTCTACTTTGTTTCACTCCAAACATGTGTGAACACCCCCAGAATACAAGGTTTTAGACCACCAATTACTCATAGTTTGAGGTATTAGGTGAATATGGAGAATACTAACCACACCAGCAGATGCACAAGACCATGTGATGGTTGGCTGCAACTAGTAAAGAAGTCTGTAAATCTAATCTATTAATGCAAAGATAGGATGACAGCTCTCTTGCATTCAATAAAAAGAAACCTGGACCACCTATTCAATGATGCATATAAGATTCGAACACAGAGATAGAATGACAACTATCTAATGTTAAACCTCAAAGATCAAGAACATAGCATATTAGGCACAACTTAGAATAGAGCAAAATGGAAGGTGAGCAATTAACAACCAAAGAAGCTTGTATTAGCTGAAAATGAAGACGAGACGCTGCAAGTGACAAAATATCTACAGTCTCCAGAAGTTGAACCTTACATCACATGCCAACCTTGATTACATCTTGCTTCTGGGTATTTATAGATTTACATTATAGTGGCACTTGACCATTTTAGGCATGGAGGGGTCATAATTGACCACCAACTACATTTAACTACCTGATGGGGTCTCTGAACATGCTTTCTTGCTTCAGTGGATGAATTTGATTTGTTCAGGTGCCGTGCTATCCTTTTTTAGTTGTTGGAGTGCTCGTACCAGTGGAGTCCATAACTGATAAATTCAGTTACAGGGTCGTGCTTGTCCTTTTCTCCCTTCGGCCATGCTTTCAGATTAATATGGTTGTTGGGAGATCGACTGCGATAGGTACTAGCAAGTTGGTCATCTCCTGATTCAAGAAAATAGAATGGTGGAGGACATGGAATGCATGGACAAGTGGACGATTTAGAAGAGCGAGAATAATGGTTGTTGAATCGAGGAAACGGATGACAGAGATGGCTCGGCGGAGGCTGGCAGCCGAGGTGAGAGCGGGGTGAATTGGGGCCATCAGATCTTCAATGTACAGATTGGACGGTGATCGGGCTATGGAGCTATACGGTCGTTTAACGAGCGCAGGGGGTTTGGATGGGCGGTAATGGTATTTATCGCACCGCTTTCGGGCATGAAGCAGTAAAAGCGGAGAGTCACGTGATTCCACTCAGTGATCAACACGTAGTGGCGGATGAGAGAGAAAAATCACTCTCATCACACGCTATCATTCAATTGAGTTATGGGCCCAGAAAGAGCGAATGCTGTCGGATCTTTACGGAGATGATTTGACAGTGGGAAAAGATCGGACGGGTCATTTTATCGAGCGCGATGAGGGTCGTTAGATCAGTGGGATAGATCAACGGTGGAGATGAAGCGTGATGAATTTTGAGAGTGCGAAGTCATATGGGTGAGGTTTTATGGAGGTTTTGTGGCTTGCGCTCGGGGATTAGGCCAAAAGGGGGTATTTTGTAGGGTTTAGGAGGCAAATAGGGGAAACAGAGATGGAGGAGAGTAAACGGGGCAAAGGAAAAAGGAGAAGGTGGCTAATGTGAGCTTCCCTTTGAAGGTGACCAACTAGACCATGATCCTTTCTATCTTTAGAGGGTCAGAATGCATAGCAGAGCTAACAGGATTAATCACAAAGCCAAAAATAATTATAGCTTTATAGCTTTTGACCACCTATCCAAAAGCTTGTGAATTACACTTAAAATTGATTGCAACAATTGAATTCGATTTGTGGAAAACAATAGATGTTTGTGTTGCTATCAAAATGGAAAAGGAGGACAATAAAATTCATGCCATACAAACATTAAAGCTGAAGAAATTACTAGAGTAAAATTCTAGTTTAAATAACAACCTGGTCATAGAAGAGAAAGATGTTAAGTGTATCTTTGAAAGCATCACATCTACTGCTACAGACACCACAAGAAACAATTTTGATGACACATTTGGTGATGTCTTCAAATAAATTGATGTTGCATATTCCTCAAGAATATTTTTAAACCAAACCAAAACAATGAATAAGGTTTTCAACTTGAATCAGCAAATTGCAATGATACATCACAATATTTTAATACCATGATACTTGTTACACTTTTAGATTTCCCTCATGATGATCCAAACATCACCATTGATCAAAGTATGTAATCTAGCTCGAGGAATAATGCATGGTCTAATGTAATGAATATTGTACAACAATCTGATGTAGCTGGGGCATAATTTGATGCTGAAGGAAATGATTATGTTATAACAAATAAACCTCTGTATGATGTCAACATAAATCATATTATTGATCATACCTCAAGAATTGCAACCCTAGTACCCATGCATAATGATATGGCTAGATAAAACACCATACCAGATGGAATTCTTAACACAGACCACAATGTAATTTCTGATGTCATCACACAAACCAATAATAATAAAAGGGTTGTCAATATTTTTGACTATATATTGAATAGCGTTGAATAGAAAATATTAGTGAAAGGTTTAAACTTCGCCATTAATCCAAAAATATTACCTATAGATGATATCATTTGTATTATTGAAGACTGTATAGAAGCATTAACTAATGAGGAGAATGTAGAAATTCCTTGTAGATTCAAACTGCTAATTGTAATTTACTAAAACAATATACTTGAATCTACTCTACTCATCAGCGAAAACAATTTAAACGATCACGAAATCACGAAGCATATAAGAGAAATAATTCAATCAACACATTACACAATGATTTTCTAGGGAAATCCACATCTAAAAACCCATATTATCTATATATTTCTTTAGTCAAAAAATATGAGAAGATTACAATGCTTTACTCAAGCCCGAGCAACCTCTACACTATCTCTATCTGTCTCACTGCTTCCTAGACAAGCCCAGGCCAATACTTAGCCAAATTTTGGCTTGCCCAATTCCCTATTTCCTTACGTTGTTTCCTTGATAATTAGCCCCCCATTAATTAGGGAAATTCCTCAATATGAATTGTGCAATCCTCATAGGCCTTCCTCTAACTGCATGCACCACATGTACAATTTGGATGATTATACAAATGATAGTACATTGTCCCTGAACTCCATTCTCAATTGGGTAACTCTCAGATCTGACATGTATGAGTTATTTATGAGTGAATCATCAGTTAACTAGTTGAACACATGAAGAAACACCCCATTGTATGATCTCTTACTAGTTCCTCCATCAGTTGGAACTAGTTTAACTAAATTTAACTCAGTTAAACTGAATGAATTAATTACAACTCAAAATAAACTCAACCAGGGTTCCTATAATGTAGGAGACACTCTACATGACTCTAGTTAAACCCTAAACTAACTAAGCCAACTAAGTCAATTTAACTTAGTTAACTTGTACAAGTTGTCTTGTGATGTGGAATTACAATTTTATTCCTAATTTTATTCAAGGACAAAATTAAATTAAAACTTCCTCTCAACAAGAAAGAGATTATCAAATACCCTAATCCTGCCTATATGGAACTCAAATTTTCCTTTTGACAGTGCCTTAGTAAATATGTATGCATCATGTTCTTTTGTGGGAATGTACTCCAGTAACATGATTCTCCTCTACACACAATCATGTAGATGGTGATACCAGATGTCAATATGCTTGGATCGATCATGAAAAAATGGATTCCCAGAGAGTTTGATACAACTATGATTGTCACAATAAATCACTGTAGGATCCATCTGTTCACAAAATAACCCAACAAGGATCTTCCTCATCCAGATATCCTCACAAGATGCTTTACTAGAAGCCATATACGTTACTTCTACTGAACCAAGTGTAATTGATCTTTGCTTCCCATTGTAACAAGAAACTATTGCTAACCCAATAATGAAGATTCCCCCTGATGTCATGTTCTTCCTATCTGACAAACTCCCTACCTAATCTGCATTTGTGAAGCCTTGCATCTTCACTCCCTCTGTTCGTTTGTACCAAAGACCAAACTGATCGGTGCCTATAAGGTATCTCAACACATGTTTAACTACCTTCCAATAAAGTTTGGTTGGCTTAACCATTTCTTAATTAAGTTTGTTAACTACAAAACATATGTTTTATCATGTTTTCACAAAATACATAAGTGAACCCACAAGTTTCCTGTAAATGGTAGACCTAAAGTAGCATCTTCCTTCCTCCAATTCCCTGTTAGAGGAGTCTACATGGGTTTGTTGCTCTCCATGTGGAACTTGTGTAGTATCTCGTTGGCATACTTTCCCTAAGAGACAAATAGTTCCTCATCTCCTTTATATAATTCCATACCAAGGAAATAATGCATGAGGCCCATGTCCTTCATCTCAAATTCTCTTGCAAGATCCTATTTGCAATATTTTACCAACTTTTCATCACCTATTAGAATTAAATCATCGATCATATAAGACTATAATAAATAATTTACCTTCAACCATAATATGGAAAGTGTTTTCATTTGCTTCACTTTTAGTGAAGCCCAACCTAGTGAAATAGTAGTCGATCCTGGTGTACGAAGCACAGGATGCTTGTCTCAATCCATACAGCACCCGCTTAATTCTACACACATGTGAATCTATGTTGAAGCTCTCAAATCCTTTTGGTTTCTCAATGTACACCTCTTCCTCAATCACTCTATTGAGGAATGTTTTCTTCACATCCATCTGATGTATCTTCCACCCCATCTGCTTTGAAAGTTATAGAATAGATATAATTGAAGAGTACCTTTCTACTGGAGAAAATGTCTCCTCATAATCAATTATTCCACCTAAGAGAACCCTCTCAACATAAATATGGTGTTATGTTACTCCACACTCCCATATGCTACTTATTTTACCTTGTAAATCCATCTGGAACTCGCCACTGACTTGTTTGTTGGTCTTGGGACCACTTCCCAAACACTGTTTCTAATAATGGAGTCATACTCCTCTACCATGGCATCAACCCATAGTGGTTTCTTCACTACTTCCTCGAATGAGGATGGATCAATATCTACACTCTCACTCATCAGATCCATTTAGCTAGTGTATCGATCTAGTGACCTTCTCTGCTTGCATTGTGATGTGGGTGTTCCCACATTCTTTCTAGCATCATGCATCAATATGTCAACTTCTCTGGTGTGCTTCCTTCCATATCTGGAATTCTCTACATGATTGGGTGCTTCCACTCTCTGCTCCTCTGCATGTGGCTACTCCACATCATCTTGAGGTTCTCCATTTGGAGCTAAAAGATCCTCATTTGCATGCAACTAAAGCTCCCTCTTAAGGGAACATCTCATGGCCTTCTCTTCATCGAGCTTTAGATCTGTACGAAACACTATCATCCTGTGAGATGGCAAGTACACCTGATAGTTGTGAGATGTTTCAGTGTACCCCACAAATATGTCCAACTCAGTTATTGTCTCTATCTTTTTCCTTGCATCCTTGGTAACATGACAGTAAACTGATGAACCAAAGATCTTGAAGTGTGTCACATCTAGTGTTTTACCTAAAAAATATTCTTCGGATATACTCATCCTGAGAACCCGATGAGGACTCCTATTCTACACATGTACAATTTTATTGCATGTTGCAGCCCACAAGTGCAATGGTAAGCCTTGATCATGTAACATTTCTCGTGCAGATCCCACAATACTTTTGTTATTCCTTTCATCCACCCCATTTTGTTGTGGGTTATGGGGTGTTATTAATTCCTGTCAGATGCCTTATGATGCACAAAATTTCTTGAATTCATTCGACACATAGTCTCCACCGTTATCGCTCCTAATAGCCTTCTCTTTCTTGCCAGTGTCTTTCTCAACAAGTGCTTTAAATTCACAAATTTAGGGAACATCTTATCTTTCTTCTACATGAAGAAAATCCATAACTTACGTGAGAAATTATCTACAAATATTCAATAATACCTATGCTTGGTTGTGGAGGTTGTTGAGAACAGTCCACAAACATCTGAGTGAACTCTTTCAAGGATCGATTGCACTCAAATGTCCTTATCATGAAAGGTGGCTTTGGTGTACTTCCCCAATGTACACCCTTTGCATGTATCTCTCTGCTCTAGTGCACCCTTGGGAAGTCCTGTAGAAATCTATTGCATGATCTTCAAAGTTCTATGGTGCAAGTGGCCCAATATTCTATGCCACAATTCATCGATGTCTCAGCTCTACACCTTCTCTACTTTTGTGCTCAAATCAGCACAATCTTCTACATCTAATTTGTATAGGTTCTTCACCCGAACCCCGATCCACTTCACTTGTCTTGAGTCTATGTGACGAAAAAAATCCTTTCCTTTGCTAAATATCACATCGTAGTCACGGTCCTCCAACAAAGAAATTGAAACCAAATTTTGAATCTTCAACCAGAACACACATAACATCTTTTAATGTGAGAGGAGAACCATACTCCCTCTAAAAAGTAACAATACCAATTTCAGTCACACTATAACTTCCATCATCTCCCATTTTCATGTGCATCTAGAGGTCCTTCTCCTCCAAGTCACTGGCGAATTCTTTGTTGTCGGTCATATGGAATGAGGTTCCACTATCTAGATACCACACACTACCCATCACTGATTTCACCATGAGAGCAATGAGGGTGAAATCCAACTCAAATTGTGAAGAAAGAGATTCACCTGCGGCTCCTCTTAAGGGATTCTTGTCAGCCTTCTTGTGAAGAAACTTCGTGGCATAGTGTCCCAGCTCATGACAGTGAAAAGAGTTAATCTTCAACAAGTCCTTCTTCTTTCCTACCTGACTAGAATCTGATTTGGAATGGGATGACTTCCCTTTCCCTTTCTTTTCCTTTCTAAACAAGGTACAATTCTCCTCATCATAATTCTTGGATGGGGATCCATCTCTGGTGTTCCGCCAAATCTCTTCTTGCACCAAGTCAGATCACAAACGCTCCCAATCTGGTAGTTTATCCCTCCCATTTACCAAATCCTAGTTGTTGTGCCAGCTCTTGGGAAGGACTAGAAGTGCTAGGCTGATGATCATCTTTAGCAACTATAATAAATACCAACACTCCCAAGCTCATCTTGAAATTGGGTGAAATTTCTCAAGTATTGTGGTATTATGTCGCCCTTCTCCATCTTGATTTTCCTAATCTTGTCCTTCAATGCCAGCTTCTTGTGGTCATTGTTATTCTGAAACATGTTTGTCAATCCTTCCACATTGCAAATGGATTCTCCTTCCCATGGAGGTTCGATACAATATGATTTTGAAATCCTTCTAGTATGATCCTTCTCACCTTTGCAACACATTTCCTCTGCTCTGCCAAATCTTGAGCATAATTTGTTGGAGGCTTAGGAATATCTTTTTCTATGAATTCCTTCATACCATTTTCTTCCAACACTACCTCCATCCTGTCCTTCCAAGAAATATAGTTCGAACTACCCTCAAGGGAATATTTGAGTCTCAGTCTATAGAATGGCATCCTGCTGGCTCTGAAGAATGATACTGCAAATTCAATTTCACCTACAAAAGACAAACTCGTATTATCCTCTTCTAGAGTGATCTCTACTATGATACCATGTATAAATTCCTTGTAGATTCAAATTGTTAATTGTAATTTACTAAAACAATAGACTTGAATATACTCTACTAATCATCGAAAACAATTTAAACAATCAGGAAATCATGAATCATATAAGAGAAAGAATTCAATCAATGTATTACAAAATGATTTCCTAGGGAAAGCCACAGCTAAAAACCCCTGCTATCTATATATTGTATTAGTAAGAAAATATGAGAAGATTACAATGCTTTTCACAAGCCAAAGCAACCTCTGCACTATCTTTATCTGTCTCACTACTTCCTAGACAAGCTCAGGCCAACACTTAATTAACCCCCTATTAATTAGGGAAATTCCTCAATATGAATTGTGCAATCCTCACAGGCCTTCCTCTAACTGCATGTACCACCTGTACAATTCAGATGATTATACAACTGATAGTACATTGTCCCTAAACTCCAATATCAACTCGATAACTCTCAGATCTGACATGCATAAGTTATTTATCAATGAATCATCAGTTAACTAGTTGAACACTTGAAGAAGCACCCCCATTGTTTGACCTCCTACTAGTTCATCCATCAGTTGGAACTAATTTAATTGACTTTGACTGAGTTAAACTGAATTAATTAATTACAACTCAAAATAAATTGAACCAGGGCTCCTATAATGTAGGAGACACTCTACATGACTCTTGTTAGACCCTCAACTCGAATTAACTGATACAACCAAGTCAAATTAACTTATTTAACTCGCAATTTGTCTTATGATGTGGAATTACAATTTTATTCCTAATTTAATTCAAGGACAAAATTAAATTAGGATTTTCTTGTTGAATTTTCAACAGAGAAAGATTGTATCAGACAGGACTGCACTATTATTCTAAGGAGATCCAAACCCCCTCCTAACAACATTAGTAGAGAAGAACGTATTTCTCTTAAGAATCTTAGGAAAAACCAAGATATTGTCATATTGAAAGACGGTAAAGGAGGGGCTACAGTTGTTATGAACCTATGTGACTATAATAGAAAAATGATTAAACATCTAACTGAAAATGGAAGTTACATAAAGATACCCAATAATCCTATATCAAAAGTAATCAAGGATGTTTAAAATGCCACAAAAGTGTTTAACCTTGATGATAGTATCATAAAGCAGTTGATTCCTTCTGGAGAAATAACCCCTAGAATTTATGGATTCCCTAAAATACACAAGAATGGTGTTCCATTAAGACTAATAGTGAACATTATTGGCTCTCCAACCTGCTAGCTCTCTAAATTTATTGCAAAATCTCGTAGTCCATTGGTTGGCCATACAAACTCTTACATCAAAGATTCTAATGATTTTGTTAAGTTGATCAAGGATGAAAGAATTAATGAGGATGATATTATAATTATCTTTGATGTGGTATCTCTCTTTACTAAAATCCCTCTAGAAGAAGCAATAAAAGTTGTTAAATAATTTTGCCTTGGATCCACATTTTTCAGCTAGAGGAGAATTTTATGAGTAGACCAGTGGAGTAGTGATGTGATCTCCACTTTCTCTAGTACTCGCCAACCTTTACATGAAGAAATTCAAAAGCAGTGCTCTCAATACTTATTACCTTAAACCTAAAATTTGGAAGAGATTTATTAATGACACTAATGTCATCTAGTCGCATGGCAGGGAGGAGCTCACTTAAATTCAAAAAAATATTAATAACATCTCAATAGACATCCAATTCACTATTGAGATGGAAGAAAATGGTTTCATCCCCTTCTTGGATATCCTTATCATGAGGCAATCTATTGGAAAACTAGATCATAAGGTTTATAGAAAGAAAATTCACACAAAAAATTGTCTCCATGTTGACTCTCATCATCATCCTTGTCAAAATATTGGTGTCATTAAATCCTTAGCCTATAAAGCCTTTAGAATCTTTGGAGCTGACCATCAACTAAAGAAAGAGAGCATCTGATTAAAGTTTTTAGCAACCTTGGTTATAGAAAGAAAGAGATTAAGGATGCCCTTCATAAAGCTCTAAATCGTGACAATAATTCTCTGAACTCTAGCATCCAAAATCCTGGAAAGATTGCATAACTACCTTACCTCAAGGGAACAAATGATAAGATTTCCAAGGTCTTAAAGAAGAAGGATATTAAAACATGTTTTAGACCTCATACCACCTTCAGAAAAATGATGAAATCTATGAAAGAAAACATTTTCCACTTGCAATTCAAAGGTGTTTACAAGATAAAATGCTCATGTGCTAAATGTTACATAGGAGAGATTAGATGATCCCTAAAACAAAGAATCAAGGAGCATGGAATGGAAATAAGACATGAAAGGACAAAGAAGTTAGTTATTGTTGATCATGATAATAACACAAAACACCATGTCATCTTGGAAAATACCAAAATCCTTGCTATATAAAATCTCTATTGTGGACAATGGATTAGGGAATCCATTGAGATAAAAAAACACCCTAATAATAGTAACATGGAGAATGGCCTTGAAATCAATAAAAATTGGCGGCCACTGCTAAACACTAATAATTCTCAGAATTTGTCCCCTCCTTTATCACATTCCTTTATCTATTGACCCTTTTTTTCATACAATAGGCTTAGGACTTTGTAATCTGCTAGGCTATATTAATCTAATATGTAATATACTTTATAGATATAATACTATTACATTTTCTTCTTTTATATATATATATATATATATATATATATAATATTTATATATATATATATATATTATATATATATATATATATAATATATATAAACTATTAAATTATTTTAATTATAAAATAATTAACACAACTTTGCTATAATTTAATATATATTATATAATATATATATATATAATTATATATTTTTATATATATATATATATATATATATAGATATATATATGGACTTTATTATATAATACCTAGTTATATGGATTATATAGTGCTAATTCATTCAATTCTTCACCTTAATTATTTTATAGCTTCTCATCGGCATTTATGGTTTTTTGAATGATGTATCTTGCACTTTGCTCATACTACTATTAAAATTTCTTTATGCTCATCACATTCCCCATGTCTTGAAGATGGACCTGGCTTGTGGTTCCAAAAAGTCAACAAAAATCTTCAAATCTGGGGATCTTCCTCCATTATTCAAAAATCCCAACCACATAAACCTAAATACTAAAATATTCACCTTGCCAACTTTAATCAATTCTCTATATATCATCGCCATAAGTAGCACGATTAGGGGTTAAGGGAAGTTGAAACTCCACAAACACTATATCTTCAACCCTTTATCATAGATATATGGTCTAACTTTCATTGTGGGGGAGTCATTTAGAGGTTGAAAATAGCTTTAGTTCCACGAGCAACAAATTTCCATCTTAGTGTTTTAGATCAACGATTTAGAATCTCTCATGATATAGATATAGTCCTTACCAAAACATCTCTATAACTTAAAATTCATCACGAGTGGTAGGCCAATCAGGGGTCCAAAAGGTTTAACGCACCATGAATGTGGATCTTGGCCCTACTAAATCTTGTCATCGAGAATAGGAAGAATGGTCGACCCAATGAATTTTAACCACCACAGATGATCAAGGTCTCACTTGAATCTCAAATCAATATCCTAAAAGCCTTCAAGGCACTCCCTATGCTAGTTTTAAAGGTGGAAATAGAAATGTTCATCCGTAGACAATTTGAGATCACCACCTCAACAAGGATTCCGCTTATACCTCCAAGGATTAGATCCCTTCTACTAATCTTATCCTACCATGTGTCCTACCATGAAAAACAAGAAATTGGAAACTTTTGTATTAGCTTATTATTTATGAATCCTCATGCAAACTTAAGTTTCATATGAATTCATATTCCATCAATTAAATGCAAAAGTAACTCCTCTTTCCCTCCATTTTGCATGAAGAGATCAAGGAAAAAGGATCAGTGAATTTGAAAATCCTAAAACCTCCCCCGTTTTTTCTCAATTGAATATAGAAATTACCACCATAGCAATTTCTAATGCTTGAATTTACCTTACTAAGTTTCATCAACATCCCATTATATATTTTTCCTTTTTTTAGTTTCAGGTACACCATGCCAAAGGCCATTAAAACCTCTTTTAAATATTCCTCTTCTTAATATATTATTTGTCACTCATATACTATTGATCTGTCTTTCCTTAAGCCACCATATTTCATATATGAATTTGATAATTTGACCACCCTTGAAGTCAATTCCACCGCCCCTTTCTAGTTAATTGGGGCCACCTAACATTAATTTGTATAGGGATAGTGGAAAATCCCTTACTATGCCTTTGGTTGGAAAAACATGCCATCCAAAACACCTATTTATTTCTCAAATTCATAGACATTTGTTTTGAACTCTACAATCCATCCATCTAGTCTACCATGTCCATGGATGGCAAGAAAAGTATTTTTTAGTTCATTGTTAAATTCGTCCACCATGCTAGGAACCTCAGTAGGAACTATATTGCTATCCCTTGAAGTAAACAGGAAAACGTATATGGGATTGTTTGATTAGCATAAGAAGGCCATGTCACAAAGATTTTTATATAACCAAGGCACTACTCAATACATGTCTCTTCTCTTGTGACAAATAACTTTCGTAAGTGGGTCCAAGAGTCTATATCCTTTTTCACCCTAACCTTGTGAAGGCATGATGATTCTTTGGTAACCATTTTTTACCTTTTCCATGGCCACAAAACATCCTATTTTAGGTACGCCAATGCAATATCCATAAACATGAGGCATCAATTTCCTAATTTTTAAAATTGTTAGGATGTTATATTACCATTCATACATAGTATACCTACTCATATTCTATTAAGACTCCTCTTAGTTTCACCTATGGTCACAATAGTTCAAATATGGTTAGGCCAATAGGTGCATTAACTAATTGTGATCAATCAAGAATGGTGAACTAATACCTTCATAGTCATAATAGGGAAAGGTCCTAAAAACTATGTCTAAGAAAATTCATCCCTACTTACAATTCATTATCGAACACAAGGGTGATTAGTTTCTCAGAGATCATTTCATTGTGATAAAGACCTATGGGATTGAATCCACTTTTTGTGGAGTCTACTTATTAAGCTCATTAGTCCTAGGATTTTTATATATAAGTTTGTGAAGTAGTTGGTGGAAATTGATGAAATTCATTTTCTAAAACCTAAGAAGAAGAACCACATAAATTATGTCATTTTAATGGAATATTATGCTTTCTTATATAGAAAAGGTGTCAAGGAAGCTACCTATATCCTAAAGATATTAGATTTCCCTTGGGATAAGATCCCTAAGTACAAACTTCATTTCCTCATCTCTAAAAAGGGTGAAAAGAAGTAAGGCTTGATGATTGTGAGAAGAGGTCACTCGAGGAAACTTTGGTTAATATGCACTCTTTGTGGTAGATAAATCCATCTTAGAAGTTGATATGAACCCTACCAAAGTATTTCTTGAGGAATTTTCTACTTCTCAATCCAATTGGCTATAGGTACTACCATATTACACATTCTACAACCATGAGAATGTTGTGTTCATTAAGGTAAAAATGAAATTCACTACCTTAACTGAGGAAAGGAAGTAAGAAGTGTTGGAGGACAACTTTAACAACCATAATATGATGGCATGTTCAAGAATGAGGCCATACCTTGGTGTTGGAAATGTCCCTCATGGCCAAATGCCCAAGAAACTGCATGATGAAGTCCAAGAGAATGAGGATGATGATGGTAATGATCATGAACAGGAGGAAGTAGTAGAGACAACTATTACAATGTGGTAAAATCAAAGGGTAGAGGAGGTATAGGAATTTTTAGCTTTAGATATTATGACACCCATCCAATTATAGGCAAAAAAAAATTGATTTCCATGCTTAAATCCATGGGATTTAAGGGGACTGGGTGGTTTGGGAAGGTTAGACTGAACACTTCATCTTGGAGGAGAGAAGGGATAAGGCTACAAGTTGATATTTCTGCTCCCACAATTGAAAAAAATGGATTTATAGTTCAACTTTGTCACCCAAGAGATAAAATAATAGAATTTGAAAAGATGATGGAGGATAACCCAATGGATGCCCCCACAAGGACCACGCACCATTATCTTTTGCTCAAGAGAAATGGTAAATCATGTAGGCAAGTAAGTAAGAAAGAACTAGGAGAGGTGTAGGCCTTACAAGCATAAGAAATGAGACAAGTAGAGCTAAAGGCTAAAGAGGCAAAATAAAAGAGAAAATTGGAGATGCAAGTTAAAGAAGCAGAGAAAAAGAGAAGGACAAAGGAAGAGAGAGAAGTTGCAAAAGAAAAAAAATTCCCCGATGAGTAAAATAAAAGAGGAAGAAAAATAAAAACAAGTGCTTCACAAGATGAAGAAAGAAAGGCCATAGAGGAAAAGTAACCAATAAGACTACCCAAGGAGAATAACACGAGGAAATCAATGCAAGAAGAGAAAAATGGAGAACTAGGAAGGTGAAGAGGATATTGAGACTAAAATAGAAACAATAGAGCTATTAGGGAGGAGAAATATGAGGTGAGGCTAAAACCACCATGTCATAGCCAAGCTACATAAATGAAAAAAGTTCATTTATTGAAGAAATATTTAACATAAGAAGGACAAAAAACTAAAATCCATATAGGAAAAATAATGTATAATTGAATAAGAATATTAATGATATGATATACAATGATCTTGTGACATTATATATACACATTAATTGATCATGTTGGTTGAATGGTCATATCCCTTAATTAGAATGTGTTACTTCATGAATTATACACACACACACACACTACATTGTCTTCCCCTTACAAACGTTTTGTCCTTAAAGCATATTTATGGAAATACTTAATCTCCTTTTCTAGCTTGTAATGCAATCTCATGATTCTTGATTATTGTAGCTACAATGGAAAATGATATAAGACAATATTATCTTCTAATTGTTGAGTAGATTTGTCAAATTGTGAGAGGGTTTTCCCACCATAATTCAATATTATGTGGAACAATGTGTTTATAGGGTTCTTAGAAAGAAAATTTTATATTGTGATTCCCAAGCTCAACTTCGTTTTTTCCCAAAGAAAACAGTTTCTAGCTTCTATTATATAATAAAATAGGTTACATTAGTAGATGCTTAATAATTCATATGGCTTATAGCCCTTCTAGGTGTTTCTCATATGTGTATACAAAAAACTTCTTGTATCTATTTTGCAGCTACCATGTGTCAAAATTGGCTTACCTACTACCATGGTCTTACAAAAAGAGTCTGACAACAAAGTTGTCTTTGAAAATACCATCCAAATATGACATTATCTTCCAAAATAGACCAACAAATATATACATATGGATGATTTCTAGCATGTGAAAAGTTTAAAAGAAAACATAACATCTTCAACAAAAAAAATCTCGCAAATGATTCTTACGAAAACAGTATTCCTGCATAATAGGCCCCATTGTTTAGTTAAACCCAAGGTTCAAAAAGAAATTTTCTAATGAAGCCTTCTTTAATCTCAAAGACCGAACATGTGCCTCTGTGTAGATCTAGTCCAATTTTCAAGTGTTGATCTACCTCTTCATTTTTGTGCCTGTAGATGTGATCATAAAAGGTATGTGAGAAATTTAATATTTTTTGCTTTATTTATTCCTTGATAGGAAGCAACGTAAATTTCTTGAGTGCTTCTTTTCTTATGTATCCATTTTATAACCACTTGAGAATCGCCATATATATGGTCCCAAGATTACTTGTACTTTGATACAAATTGAATTGGAATTAATATTATTTGAAATGTAATTTGAGTTGTCTTTGTTTGGAGAAATGTTGATACATTGAATAGTTAAAGTATCAAACTTTGTGATTAGAATGCCAATAAGGTGTCCTTGTAACTTGATCTTTATTTCTTATACTTCCATAGTTTTCTTGATTCACTTTTGTAGTATGTCTTCTTTTCACACTCATGCCGCTTTGTTGATCCTTAAAAGGTTATTAAAAAAGATACTTGGAATTTATATTGTTTGTACTTCAACATCTAACTACTCTATTTCAATGGTCCCAATTATTGTTTCTTTGTGAGTTTCTGATTCTATTACAGTACATTGCTCCAGCTTTTCCTATTAAAACTTCTTTTCACTTCTTAACTTCTTAATCTATGTCAAATTTTGGCTATGATTCTAAAAGAAAGAAATTTATTTATCTTGACAACCTTGTCAAATTATTTTTTCATCTTTTGTATTATCTTTTGATTATCCTAGAG
Source organism: Pinus tabuliformis (assembly GCA_031772625.1). Taxonomy (NCBI): domain Eukaryota; kingdom Viridiplantae; phylum Streptophyta; class Pinopsida; order Pinales; family Pinaceae; genus Pinus; species Pinus tabuliformis. The sequence continues at coordinate 919,355,062 of CM062818.1, read as the reverse complement.
GATCACCTTTGAGATATTTTTTAAGTATTATGATGAGGTAGCTTCTAGATGTAACTTCAATGTAACCTCGTGTCATGTTATATTCTTCTTCTTATAATGATATCTCAAAATATTTTTTCTTCATTTAAGATGAAAGTACCTAATGCTTTAATCGAGGTTGAACCTAGAATTATGTCAAATTTGCTTCAATATATGGTTGTAACATTGAACTAGGATTTGAAATTAAAATCAAAAAATTTTAATTGTAAGTACCTAATTTCATATTACTTCTCATCATAAGTGTTATTTTTTGTTACATTATACTTGGCATTGAAACTAATGATTGACTCACCAAATTGATGTTAACATGACTTTTCTTTTGGTATGGACAAATAATGACGCTAGCATCCTTTCATTGAATAATCCCTTTAACTTTTAATAGAGACATAATGTATTTTATAATCATTTTAGAGAATCTTCCCATTTTTCACCACTAGAATCCATTATGTTTATCAAAAAACTTCTTTCGAAGGATACCCATGTTAGGAAACTTACATTTATATACATATATACATATATGGAATCTTCCTTTTTCACTACTAAAATAAACTTTGTTTTATCAAAACTTCCTTCAAATCATACCTTTCTTAGGAAACTTACACACACACTATTTACTATGGCATATATATCCTTGGTAAATCTATGAGGTACTTCTCCTCATTTCAAGGATGGTGACTAGGGTAAACAATATTGATCAAAATCTCAAGGCTTTGCAACATAGGGCTAAAGGCCATTACAACTATATACTTGTTAAGATCGCAACATTTCACTTTCGAGAATTGGACTTGGGTGGGGGGGATAACAATCCTTCCTCCCAACCACACAAGATAGACCCAAATGACATGCACACACACATGTTGTGTGTTTCAATTGGGTCTAGCTCATGTGGTTGGGAGTAATGATTGTGTGTGTTTGTGTGTGAGTGTGTGCGTCAATTGGGTCTAGCTTGTGTGGTTGAGGAATTATTTTTATCCTCCCCAGTGTGTCAATTAGGTCTAGCTCACATGGTTCAGAGAAATGATTGTTGTGTGTGTGTGTGTGTGTGCACGCGCACGTGTCAATTACGTCTAGTTCGCATGGTTCGGAGAAATGATTGTTGTGTGTGTGTGTGTTTCAATTGGGTCTAGCTCATGTGGTTGGGAGTAATGATTGTGTGTGTTTGTGTGTGAGTGTGCACGTCAATTGGGTCTAGCTTGTGTGGTTGAGGAATTATTTTTATCCTCCCTAGTGTGTCAATTAGGTCTAGCTCGCATGGTTCAGAGAAATGATTGTTGTGTGTGTGTGTGCACGCGCGTGTCAATTACGTCTAGTTCGCATGGTTCGGAGAAATGATTGTTGTGTGTGTGTGTGTGTGTGTGTGTGTGTGTGTGTGTGTGTGTGTGTGTGTGTGTGTGTGTGTGCGCGCGCGCGTGCGTGTGTGCGTGTGTGTCTGTGTCTGTGTCAATTGGTCTAATTTGTGTGGTTGAGAGGGATGATTGTTGTGTCAATTGGTCTAACTTGTTTGGTTGAGAGGGATGATTGTTGTTATACTACCCACCCAAATTAAAGTTCCACTATGTGTAAGTGTGTCTATTGAGTCTAACTAATGTGGACACACAGTGTGAGGGACCATAAAATGTTATGAAATAATTCTTTCTTGTATGTGATATTATGTTAATACAATACGTTTGATATTAAGTGGGTGTGCAAACTTAAAAAAAAAACAATAAAATGATTATATTCACTTGAAATATCACTTTTTTGTTTTTATTAAATATATCCTTATCCATTGAACATTGTAACCTCTTTAAGCCTAAATGACACTTAGTTAAAAAACTTTAACTTTTCATTGATTCTCTTTCCATAACTCCACTTAAATAGGTTATATGAATATTCACCCTTTAATATATAACATATTTATGTATGTTAGGGAATATCTTTTTCTTTCTTTTGGTAGTTTAAGAGCTTTCCTAACACAACATAACCTAAAATGATGATCAATGTTTGGATATCAGCTTTGATAGTGTCTCCACCATCAAATTTTTAAATCACTCGATTGGAACTAGATGGTAACTTGGCAATGAATAAATTTGGAGTTTTCCATGGGTTTAATATTCCATCCAAATGATTGTTATTAGTAAGGCATGAAGGTTTAATAAGTAATGTTATGGTTAAATTTGCAGGACCCACTCTAGTAGTCCAAAAACTTGTTTGTAGTGATAATCGAGTGAAAAATCCTTGCAATGTTTTGTTCTATCACATTGAGGCATTACTGCGCACAATTTACTAGTGGTAGTGATTATGTTGTGGCTTCAGTGATTTTCTAAATGGTGATGACTACGATTTTACCTTAACCATAGACTCCCTCTTGTGCAAAAATCTTGGTTTCTCCTTGAAGAGTATTATTACAACGATATTACCTATTTGGTTTATCAATCACTATATCACCTCCATTGTATTTTCCTATGATGACCTATATTTTCTTGTTGTTGACAAGCGCACAAATAATCTATTTGGAATTCCTAGTTTTAGGGTAATGATTCTTAAATGATTCTTTTCCTATAATAATTGTGTGATATGTAATGCCATGATGTTATTTTTTAATATGGCAAGTATCTTACCAAATTGACAGTGCTTGTTTCTAGTATTTATGTGAAATTTTCTTCCACAACAATAATTATTTTGTTGTTTTGTAAACATATTTGATGTTTTGTCAATGAATGGTTGGGATAAATGATTGTTAACCTCCCCATCTAGGTTCAATCCTTGTAAGTGACTATTTGAGCTCCTAATTGAGATATTTTGGCACTAGAAAAGTACCAAGAACCTCATTATTGCCTTTGATTTTAGAGAGGGGTTGAGTTTCTTCACTGAGTGGTACCCACTATCCAAAAAAAAATCCTTGAAAATTGTATTTGATGTTCAACAGCTGAGTCTATATTAATTAGTTTAGGCAATAATTGATATTGTCAAGGTTTAATTTATAGCCAAAAGCTCTAAAAATATCCAAAAGAAAAAGTGTGGTCAGAAGCTTGTAATTAAGTTACCAAGGGCAACAAAAAGTTTGACCAAATTCTATGAAACTTGTGGCCAAGGTTTGGATTAGAACACAACCCTAATTCCAATGAAATGAAAAAAGTTCATTTACAAAAGAAATATCCAATATAAGAAGGATATATAATTTAAATCCATATAAGACAAATAATGAATGATTGAATAAGAATATGAATGATATGATATACAATTACCTATGTTACAATATATATACACATTGATTAATCACATTAGTTGAATGGCCATGCCCTTTAATTATGTCGTGTCCCTTAATTAGAAAGTGACACTTCATTAATTATTGTTTTAATATTATTATAATGTTATTGGTATGTTATACATATTTATGTCAATTACACATGGCTCAATAGGTTAGAGGACCTCCCCCTTCCCCTTCCAAAATTTCAAATATTCCTTCTCTATTTATACCAAGAGAGGTGCCTAATACACCTAGTGCAAGAACATCACACACAACCAGTCAAAATCCCTAATAGTTTGATATCGTTCATCCCTTGGACTCGTGACATCTTGGAGATAGTAAAGGAGTAAAAGGAAAGGAAGAGGGTAAACAAGGATGCTTTAACTACCCTATAACCCTCTAATCATATGTCTTATCCCATGGAAGTTCCTCTCACTCAAATGTTTCCTAGACAACAAGCACCTTCCCAACTACCCATGACCACAAATTCATCATATATTAGATCAACTTCCCGAGATGAAAAAGGAAGTGGTTCCAAAAAGGGAAAGAAATGAAAATGGTATGTGAGCAATTTTAGTTCCATCTATCACGTGTTTCTCTAGTTATTTTATAAGCAAGGTTATCCACATAGGTTTTATACCTTAAGGAAATCTTCACAAAGATAGATTAAAGATCAGTGCACCAATGTGTTATGTATTTAAACCCCTCAAAGAGGCAAATGGTATGAAAGAGAATTAAAAAAAACTATATATCTTTGTATCTAACATAAATGGTCTATCTCAAAGATAGTAGAATCCATAAGTCATTTAATGCATGTAATGTCACATGTTTAGAATTTCAATCACAATGGTGATCTGATAATCACCCTATGAGTGACCTCAGTTAAAGATTTATTGAATAAAGGTATTACAGACTCATGTGCTGGTGTGTGTGTCTATGTTATTTAAGCAACAGATCGATCAGATTTCAAATACACGGACACTTAAATGGAAAGACAATAGAGAAATACAGTAAGAAAATACAAGAACACAAGAAATTAATAAGAAGTTCACCCTATCCTCCAGGGCTACATCTCTGGTCCAGCTCTCAGTGGTGGCCTTAGTTTATTGTGTCTTGAGCAGAGAATTACAATGCAGGAGCTCAATATGAGTCACCTGAAACAGATTTGCTTGGCAGGGTGGTTCTTGGATTCCCCAAGCCACTAGAGTGCACAAACTGTGTTGCCTACTAGCTCTGTGACCTTCTGGTCTACAATGGAGAGAACCCAATGTGGTTCTCAGTCTAGACAGATCCTCTATGGGATGGCTTGAATCTCTCAAGCTCTCTAGTGCTCGACACTGCCTTTGGTCAGCTTGGCCCTCTATCTTCTTTCTTCTTTTTCTTTGCTTCACTTTCTTCTTCTCTCTATGTTCCGTCCTCCTCTCGGGGTTCTGGTCTTTCTGTCTCTCTGTGTCTCCCTCTGTGTCTTTTGTCTCTGTTCATGGCTTTAAGGCCATTCGTTCCTATGTCTCTTCAATTCCTCTTCCACCTCTGTCAAATCACCTTCTGCAGCTGCGCTTGGAGTTCCATGTTCAGCGTCATCATTAGGCTCACAGGGAGTGGCCACATGTCCTCCTGTAACTGCGCTAGCCTGCTTCGTTGGTTCAATTCCTCGGTTACGCCATGGAATGAGTCTTCCTCCACCATGGTGGTCAAAACGGACCTCAAATTCTTCTAAATCAAGGCTTATTCCTTCGTCGATTCCGCTTCCCCATCGGGCGTGATCTCAACCGTTAGATCTAGGGTCCCCAAATCTAACGCGATATGCACGTTTCACGCAGTTGACTTGCTCGACCGTTAACGTGTGATGAGTGGCAGTTTTCTCTCTACTCCACTTGCCACGCGTCGATCGCTGAGTGGAATCGCTCTGCTTTCATCCAAAACCACTTACCGTTCAAGGAGCCCCTGATCAATACCGCTAGTTTCGGAGCGGGTCCCACCTAGTCCTTTAGCGCTTTTTGCCTTTTGTCCTTTGGTTCTCTGGCTCTCCACACGACCAAGTGCTCGAGGCTTCTCCATTTCGAGCCTTTTCACCCAGTGATGTGCAATCAAAAACCTCCTATGTTTCCCGATTTGGGCCTCCCAGGGGCTAATTCTACCTCCTGCACAGTCTCCATGGGCCTCGGTCAGCGTGCTTTGACCTAGGTCCTCGTCGTTCCATGCTGGCTGCCATTGCCACTGGTTCAGGGTGTTTTTGATCGCTGTTTTGAATTCTTTGATGTTTGTCCCGACCTAATATAGTCATGGTTCTTTTGACAGTTCTTTATGGATCCAATTCGGATCACGGCCTTCCCACTGAAAAAGCTTTTGGACCACCAAAAGTTGGTTTTTAAGCATCGACTAATTGAGGGTATTGCTTTCTCACTTTTCCAATCTCAATCCACTTTGCACTGCTTGGCTTTGAACCTTTGAGCCCAACTCTAAGGTACTCCACATTGTTGAAAAGTGTGCAACAAGAAATGCTTGTTGAGATTGCAACAAGATGATGGAGCTTAGTGGAAAGGAGTCGCCTTCACTAAGTGGGCCTGCAGGCAAATTATGGCGCAAGTTCTATATTTGATCCCAGCAGGGATGATCACAGTATGGGTGATCACAGTATGGGTGATCACAGTATGAGTGATCACAGTATGGGTGACCACAGTATGGGTGACCACAGTATGAGTGATCACAGTATGAGTGATCAAAGTCTATTTTTAGACTAGCTGTCAAAAATAGAAAAGTCAAATATTATTGTCTCATAATAATATTTGGGCTATAAACTTGATCTTATTCTCTTGGAGCACTTAAGGATGAGCTACGGATGTGGTACATGCAGATCCCAGAAGGAAATACGTGGTTACCTATGGGATGACTAATATTTTCATGCAAGACTTCAGTTAGAACTCAAGTGAGTTGAGTTTAGTGGACTGGAGGTGCAGTTGATGGAGTTGTGTTCAGTTTAGCTTTGTTAAACTGGTTGTATTTAGTCTAACTGGCAAATAGACTAGAGATGAGTTGGGTTAATTAGTTATTAATTAATTCACAACTTATTAACTCATAATGCAACTATATAATACATCAGTTAACTTAGTTGCATGTTAGTGCATGTTCAATTCAGCAGGGACAGGTGTTAGAGGATCAAATTGCTATCAGTTGTGACTATAGCTATGCATGATGATTTGCACAATCAGAGGGATTGAGTATGCCAATGAATTGCCCAATACCAAGAATTGTAGCATGTGCTCATGTCCAACACAGTGTGAGTGATTCTTTGCAGGTGAAATACGAGTTTGGTAAACCATTCTCATCAATTCTCAGCAGGTATTGAGCTGTGGAGGCAGGCAAGTAGCATAATAGATTTGGAGATTAGATCTGAGCTGTATTGTGTGTAGCATGAGGAGTATTGTACTATGTATTGTTACATGATTCAATCACTATAATATACAGATAGTTGGGGTTTTTAGCGAGATGCTTTCCCCGGGAAAATACTGTGTTGATATGTGCGATTGATGCTTCTATGTACGCCTGTGAATGTTTCTGCTTCTGTAAATTGATGATCAACATAGAGGAGGTTATGTATTATGCATGTTCCACTTATAAGTGTATAATCAGGATAATCTCTGTGAATATGTGTCATATTATTCAAAATTTCTACATGGTATCAGAGCTGCTTGATTTGTAGAAGAGATTTTTACAGGATATCAAGCGAGGATTGATCATCAGATCTATTATTCAGAAAGTGTTTACATTTTATTTCTTCAGGCAGAGTCTATATTTGGGCTAGGTAGCCTCTGGATTCATCCTTCTTTTGGAAGGTGAGATATCCGGTGAATGCCCAGATAGTCAATCTGTGTACAAGAAATACTTTGTTCTCACGAATTCTAGATCGGAAGTGGTTGAGTTTTTGAACTGGTGGAATTCGAATTTAATTCCAAAGCAAGAGATAAAACTCAGAAACATTAAGTGTGAGAATGGAGACAGTATGCCCTAGTATCTCACGAAGTTCACCCAATGTCGGGATGAGCTAGGAAGTGTGGGGGTGACTATCGGATGAGGATGGTGAGTCTAGCACTCCTTGACCTTCCTAAGAGTTGGCATAGCTACCAAGACTCGGAGAATGGAAGGGAGAAACTGCCAAGATGGGAGAGACTTTGGTCGGATCTTGTGCAGGAGGAGATTAGATGGAGCACAAGAGATGGTTCTTCATCCATGCAGGATGAGGAGAACTGTGCCTTAGCGAGTAAGGTGAAGAAGGGGAAGGGGAAGGTTTCTTTTTCTGAATCCAGTTCTTCCAATGGTGGGAAGAAGGTTGACAAGGCGAAGGTGAGATGCTTTCACTGTCATGAGTTGGGTCATTATGCTACTAATTTCCCAAAGAAGAAGTCCAAGAAGGGATCCGGGGAAGGATTTGAAGGTGAGGCAGCCTCACTTGCTTCAAAGTTTGAGTTGGATTTCACACTCTTCGCATGCATGGTTTCATCCATGGTGGGAAGTGGTTGGTTTCTTGACAGTGGAGCTTCTTTCCACATGACCGGTGACAAAAGTTTGTTCAGTACTTTGGAGGAGAAAGATCTCCAGATAATCATAGGGATGGGTAATGATGAGAAGTATAGTGTCTCAAGTGTAGGCACGGTTATTTTTCAGAGGGAGCATGGAACTCGCCTTACCTTGACCGATGTCAAGTATGTACCAGGACTGAAGAGAAACTTGGTGTTGATCGCGATGTTGGAAGACAGAGGCTATGATGTGGTCTTTAGTAAGGGAAAGGTTTTCCTTAGACACATCATCACTAGACAGGTGAAGCAGATTGGTTCACGGGTCAAGAACCTGTATGCTCTTGAGGTTCAAGATGCATGCAAAGCCTTGAGCAGCGAGGAAATTGATGGAGACTTGGTGGTTGAGAGGGAGCGTATATTACCTCTCAACATGCAGAGCTAGAAGAAGTCTTAGACGATTGTGGAGGAGCCACGATTGGTGCAGCAGCTTCAGGAGGTTGTGGAGGAGCCACAACAAGGGAAGCTGAGAGGAGATCGAATAGAGACATCTACTCATGTAGAGACCTCCAGTAGGGAGAAACTTCGTGCTAGGTGGGTAGAGGGATCGCATGCAGCCATACCTCTAGGTAGGAGGTGGGGTGATGTGGATTGATAGTTCCAAGGAGGAGGGGCAGGATCCTTGAGGTACCCAACCTCTTAGATGAGACCTTGCTACGGTAGCCCCAACGTGTAGTAGCAAGAACTGACTGATTGGGTAGAGACAGATGCAGATGGAGCGGCAGAGAGAGCAACAGTGCAGGGAATCCCAAGATAGCGCATAGCTAGCAGGCTATAGCAATGCGAGAGGCACAAGTGTTTTGCACAGTGCTAGGTGGCACAGAGAGGTGTGCAATGGTGTGAGATGCATGGAGATGTTGCAATAGTGCAGATGTCAGAGAGGGAGCACTTGTCAGCAGCAGGTAGAGTTCAACATCAGAGGGTGTTTCTAGCCCAACAGGGAGGTCAGTTGGGAGGTGTAGTGCGGATGCAATGCTAGGAGATAGAACTAGCAGCTGCACAGATGCAGCCAGAGATCAAAGTGACAGAGGCTAGTGCAGTCAAATACTAAAGAGCACAGAGATGCGGAGTCTTTAGTCGACAGAGGCAATAACAGTCAAAGACTTTGATGACAGAGCAAGTGGACCGGCCATATGTGTTGCATGGAGAACATTCCAGAGTTACAGGATCGGGTTTGAGAGGAAGCCTTTCTTGTTGAGAGGGAGTGTTGAAAAGTGTGCAACAAGAAATGCTTGTTGAGATTGCAACAAGATGATGGAGCTTAGTGGAAAGGAGTCGCCTTCACTAAGTGGGCCCGCAGGCAAATTATGGCGCAAGTTCTATTTTTGATCCCAGTAGGGATGATCACAGTATGGGTGATCACAGTATGGGTGATCATAGTATGAGTGATCATAGTATGGGTGACCACAGTATGGGTGACCACAATATGAGTGATTACAGTTGAGTGATCAAAGTCTATTTTTAGACTGGCTGTCAAAAATAGAAAAGTCAAATATTATTGTCTCATAATAATATTTGGGCTATAAACTTGATCTTATTCTCTTGGAGCACTTCAGGATGAGCTATGGATGTGGTACATGCAGATCCCAGAAGGAAATACGTGGTTACCTATGGGATGACTAATATTTGCATGCAAGACTTTAGTTAGAACTCAAGTGAGTTGAGTTTAGTGCACTGAAGGTGCAGTTGATGGAGTTGTGTTCAGTTTAGCTTTGTTAAACTGGTTGTATTTAGTCTAACTGGAAAATAGACTAGAGATGAGTTGGGTGAATTAGTTATTAATTAATTCACAAGCTATTAACTCATAATGCAACTATATAATACATCAGTTAACTTAGTTGCATGTTAGTGCATGTTCAGTTCAGTAGGGATAGGTGTTAGAGGATCAGATTGCTATCAGCTGCGACTATAGCTGTGCATGATGATTTGCACAATCAGAAGGATTGAGTATGCCATTGAATTGGCCAAGACCAAGAATTGTAGCCTGTGCTCACGTCCAACACACTGTGAGTGATTCTTTGCAGGTGAAATACGAGTTTGGTAAACCATTCTCATCAATTCTCAGCAGGTATTGAGCTGTGGAGGCAGGCAAGCAGTGGAATAGATTTGGAGATCAGATCTGAGCTGTATTGTGTGTAGCATGAGGAGTATTGTACTATGTATTGTTACATGATTCAATCACTATAATATACAGATAGTTGGGGTTTTTAGCGAGATGCTTTCCCCGGGAAAATACTATGTTGATATGTGTGATTGATGCTTCTATGTACACTTGTGAATGTTTCTGCTTCTGTAAATTGATGATCAACGTAGAGGAGGTTATGTATTATGCATGTTCCTCTTATAAGTGTATAATTAGGATAATATCTGTGAATATGTATCATATTATTCAAAATTTCTACATGGTATCAGAGCTGCTTGATTTGTAGAAGAGATTTTTACAAGATATCAAGCGAGGATTGATCATCGGATCTATTATTCAGAAAGTGTTTACATTTTATTTCTTTAGGCAGAGTCTGTATTCGGGCCAGGTAGCCTCTGGATTCATCCTTCTTTTGGAAGGTGAGATATCCGGTGAATGCCCAGACAGTCAATCTGTGTACAAGGAATACTTTGTTCTCACGAATTCTAGATCGGAAGTGGTTGAGTTTTTGAGCTGGTGGAATTCGAATTTAATTCCAAAGCAAGAGATAAAACTCAGAAACATTAAGTGTGAGAATGGAGACAGTATGCCCCAGTATCTCACGAAGTTCACCCAATGCCAGGATGAGTTGGGAAGTGTGGGGGTGACTGTCGGATGAGGATGGTGAGTCTAGCACTCCTTGACCTTCCTAAGAGTTGGCATAGCTACCAGGACTCGGTGAATGGAAGGGAGAAACTGCCAGGATGGGAGAGACTTTGGTCGGATCTTATGCAGGAGGAGATTAGACGGAGCACCAGAGACGGTTCTTCATCCATGCAGGATGAGGAGAATTGTGCCTTAGCGAGTAAGGTGAAGAAGGGGAAGGGGAAGGTTTCTCTTTCTGAATCCAGTTCTTCCAATGATGGGAAGAAGGTTGACAAGGCGAAGGTGAGATGCTTTCGTTGTCATGAGTTGGGTCATTATGCTACTAATTGCCCAAAGAAGAAGTCCAAGAAGGGATCCGGGGAAGGATCTGAAGGTGAGGCAGCCTCACTTGCTTCACAGTTTGAGTTGGATTTCACACTCTTCGCATGCATGGTTTCATCCATGGTGGGAAGTGGTTGGTTTCTTGATAGTGGAGCTTCTTTCCACATGACCAGTGACAAAATTTTGTTCAGTACTTTGGAGGAGAAAGATCTCCAGATACTCATAGGGATGGGTAATGATGAGAAGTATAGTGTCTCAAGTGTAGGCACGGTTATTTTTCAGAGGGAGCATGGAGCTCACCTTACCTTGATCGGTGTCAAGTATGTAACAGGACTGAAGAGAAACTTGGTGTTGATCGCGATGTTGGAAGATAGAGGCTATGATGTGGTCTTTAGTAAGGGAAAGGTTTTCCTTAGACACATCATCACTGGACAGGTGAAGCAGATTGGTTCACGGGTCAAGAACCTGTATGCTCTTGAGGTTCAAGATGCATGCAAAGCCTTGAGCAGCGAGGCAACTGATGGAGACTTGGTGGTTGAGAGGGAGCGTATATTACCTCTCAACATGCAGAGCCAGAAGAAGTCTTAGACGATTGTGGAGGAGCCACGATTGGTGCAGCAGCTTCAGGAGGTTGTGGAGGAGCCACAACAAGGGAAGCTGAGAGGAGATTGAGTAGAGACATCTACTCATGTAGAGACCTCCAGTAGGGAGAAACTTCGTGCTAGGTGGGTAGAGGGATCGCATGCAGCCATACCTCCAGGTAGGAGGTGGGGTGATGTGGATTGATAGTCCCAAGGAGGAGGGGCAGGATCCTTGAGGTACCCAACCTCTTAGATGAGACCTTGATACGGGAGCCCCAATGTGTAGTAGCAGGAACTGACTGATTGGGTAGAGAAAAATGCGGATGGAGCAGCAGAGAGAGCAACAGTGCAAGGAATCCCAGGACAATGCATAGCTAGCAGGCTGTAGCAATGCGAGAGGCACAAGTGTTTTGCACAGTTCTAGGTGGCACAGAGAGGTGTGCAATGGTGTGAGATGCATGGAGATGTTGCAGTAGCACAGATGTCAGAGAGGGAGCACTTGTCAGCAGCAGGTAGAGCTTCAGCATCAGAGGGTGTTTCTAGCCCAACAGGGAGGTCAGTTGGGAGGTGTAGTGCGGATGCAATGCTAGGAGATAGAACTAGTATCAGCACAGATGCAGTCAGAGATCAAAGTGACAGAGGCTAGAGCAGTCAGATACTGAAGAGGACAAAGATTCAGAGTCTTCAGTCGACAGAGGCAATAGTAGTCAAAGACTTTGATGACAGAGCAAGTGGACCGGCCAGATGTGTTGCATGGAGAACATTCCAGAGTTACAGGATCGGGTTTGAGAGGAAGCCTTTCTTGTTGAGAGGGGGTGTTGAAAAGTGTGCAACAAGAAATGCTTGTTGAGATTGCAACAAGATGATGGAGCTTAGTGGAAAGGAGTCGCCTTCACTAAGTGGGCCCGCAGGCAAATTATGGCGCAAGTTCTATTTTTGATCCCAGTAGGGATGATCAAAGTATGGGTGATCACAGTATGGGTGATCACAGTATGAGTGATCACAGTATGGGTGACCACAGTATGGGTGACCACAGTATGAGTGACCACAGTATGAGTGATCAAAGTCTATTTTTAGACTAGCTGTCAAAAATAGAAAAGTCAAATATTATTGTCTCATAATAATATTTGGGCTATAAAATTGATCTTATTCTCTTGGAGCACTTCAGGATGAGCTACAGATGTGGTACATGTAGATCCCAGAAGGAAATACGTGGTTACCTATGGGATGACTAATATTTGCACGCAAGACTTCAGTTAGAACTCAAGTGAGTTGAGTTTAGTGGACTGGAGGTGCAATTGATGGAGTTGTGTTCAGTTTAGCTTTGTTAAACTGGTTGTATTTAGTCTAACTGGAAAATAGACTAGAGATGAGTTGGGTGAATTAGTTATTAATTAATTCACAAGTTATTAACTCATAATGCAACTATATAATACATCAATTAACTTAGTTTCATGTCAGTGCATGTTCAGTTCAGCAGGGACAGGTGTTAGAGGATCAGATTGCTATCAGTTGTGACTATAGCTGTGCATGATGATTTGCACAATCAGAGGGATTGAGTATGCCAATGAATTGGCCAATACCAAGAATTGTAGCCTGTGCTCACATCCAACACAGTGTGAGTGATTCTTTGCAAGTGAAATACGAGTTTGGTAAACCATTCTCATCAATTCTCAACAGGTATTGAGCTGTGGAGGCAGGCAAGCAGCGGAATAGACTTGGAGATCAGATCTGAGATGTATTGTGTGTAGCATGAGGAGTATTGTACTATGTATTGTTACATGATTCAATCACTATAATATACAGATAGTTGGGGTTTTTAGCGAGATGCTTTCCCCGGGAAAATATTGTGTTGATATGTGTGATTGATGCTTCTATGTACGCCTGTGAATGTTTATGCTTCTGTAAATTGATGATCAACGTAGAGGAGGTTATGTATTATGCATGTTCCACTTATAAGTGTATAATCAGGATAATCTCTATGAATATGTGTCATATTATTCAAAATTTCTACTCACATCTCCCCTGCGTGTTGTCGTCACCTTCCTATCCAGCACCGTGTCTTCCTACAATTTATTAAGATATGCAGGTAGCAGGTCATCAATAGAAGGCAATTGAATCTGCTCTTCAAGGTCCTCAATCATTGAAGGTTCAAACAATCTCAAGAAATCTGCATTTACGACTGAGTACATGTGCATGTAAGCTGGTAGATCAAGGCGAAAAGCATTTTCACCAATCTTCTCAAGTATCATAAAGGGTCCATACCTGATAGGATTTAGCTTTTTACCTTCACCTTGCATCCTGTCCTTGCTGATATACAACCAAACCTGGTGACCAACTTGGAAACTATGCTCCATCTGATGCTTGTCATGCCTAGCCTTGTATTTGGCTTGGCTCCTTTCCAGTTGTTCCTGTAATGCTTGGTGGATCTCCTGGATCTATTCAATGAACCTAGTTGCCCTGTCCACATCATTGTGTCCATCAACCATGGTATCTTTACCAAAGACAAAATCCAAAGGAGACCTTGGTGTGAAACCAAAACAGGTCTCAAAAGGAGATCGTTGTGTAGAAGAATCTTTTGCTCTATTGTAAGGATGTTGCACATAACACAAGTGTTCATCCCAAAGCTTAGGATGTTTGCTGCAATATCCTCTCAGTAACTGGATCACTGTCATGTTAACCACTTCTGTCTGGCCATCTGTTTTTGGATGAAAAGTTGTGCTTCTCTTTAGTTTGGTGTCCATTAGTTCCCACGGACTTGACCAAAATTTCCCCACAAATCGTGTGTCTTGATGAGATACAATAGAAGTGGGTAATCCAAAATGAACCTATACATGTTCAAAGAATAATTTTGCAGTCTGTTCAGCTGTAATCTGTTTATTTCAAGGTATCAAAATACACATTTTGCTGAACCTATCCACAACAACATATAAATAATCATGAACTTTCCTAGATTTAGGCAGTCCTCCAACAAAATCCATGGAAACACTTTCCCAAGGGTGAGAAGGAACTGGCAATGGAGTCTACAAGCCTAGTTTTCTATTGCTGGTCTTGCTTTTAGAACACATAGCACACCCTCTTACATATCTAGAAACTGTCTCATTCATTTTCGGCCAATATCAAAATCTTTGCAGCTGTGCAACTATTTTACTTACCCCAAAGTGACCTGATATCAAAGAAGTGTGTGCTTCCCTAATTATCTTTACTCTCTCAGTTTGTGGAATGCATAGTTTCCCACAATGGTATAAGAGTCGGTCCTTCATATGATAGTCCAATTCTTCTACTCTTTTGCCTTGACTCAAAGTTGTAGATACATCTTTAAAGTCCATATCCTGAGCATATTGTTCAATGTAGCTTTCATGCAGTACAGTTATGCTTAAGTATGGTAGATGCATTTATAATGGGTCTAGATAACATGTCTGCAACTTTGTTATGTATGCCCTTTTTATATCTGATGACTAAATGAAACTGTTGTAGAAATCCCATCCATCTGTAATGTCTTGATTGCTACAACTTAGTTTGGGAGTGCAAATATTTAAGTGGTTGATGATCATTATGTATTACCGTCTCTTTGCCCATTAAGTAATGTTTCCACTTTTTTCACACTCTGAACTAATGCATACAATTCTTTATCATATGTAGGATAGTTAACTACTGCAGGATTAAAAGTCTCAGAATCATAACATATGGGTTTACTGTGCTGTGTCAACACTGCTCCCATGGCATAGTCACTGGCATCAGTTTGGATCTCAAATGGCCTTTGCAGATCAGGCAGTGCTAGTACAGGTGCTGTACTAATCTTTTCTTTCAAGGTGTCAAAGGCTTTCTGATTTTTGCCTCCCCACTGAAACACCTTGTTCAATCCTATTAAAGCATGTAAGGGATTTGCAATTAAGGAAATGTTAGAAATGAACTTCCTCCAATATTGTGCTGCTCCTAAGAAGCTTCTCACTTCTGTAGCAGACTTGGGTTTAGGCCAATTCACAATGACTGCCACTTTAGAGGGATCTATTTTCGATTCACCTCCCCCTACTATATGACCCAAGTAGTTTAGAGATGTTTTTCCAAATTCACATTTTAAGAGTTTAACATAAAGTTTTTCTCTTTTCAAAACATCTAGTGTGTTCTTAACATGCTTTAAATGATCTTCCCACGTTTTACTAAAAATTAGAATGTCATCCAAGTACACAATAACAAAATCATCAAGAAAAGGTCTGAGTACATCATTCATTAATCTCATGAAATTAGCAAGAGCATTGGTCAAGTCGAAAGGCATAACCAACCATTCATACAATCCCTACTTTGTTTTGAAAGCAGTCTCCCATGCATCTTGCTCTGCAACCCTGACTTGATGGTATCCACTGTACAAATATAGCTTGGTGAAATAAACAACTTCCTTCAATTGATCTAAAAGATCATCTATGCGAGGAAGGGGATAACGATTTTTTATTTTTATCTTATTCAGTGCTCGATAATCAATGCACATTCTCCATGAGCCATCTTTCTTTCTCACCAAAACGATTGGTGACCCACATGGTGATGTGCTAGGCCTGATAAACCCCTTCTCGAGCAACTCCTGCACTTGCTTCTTGATTTCAGCATTCTCTAAAGCAGACAACCTGTACATTCCAATGTTAGGCAATTGAACATCTTACTACAAAATAATATCATGTACTATTCCCTTTTTGGGTGGCAGACCTTTACGTTCTTGAAATAAGACATCATACTCTAAAACAAACTTTTCTATATCAGCTTGTTGTTCAGCATTGCAACCCTCAAATACATTGGTTTTATCAGGTTTCTTTTCCTTTACAACCATCAGTAAGAATTGTTTGCATGAATTTATCATTCTTTTCATCTGCCCTGAGTTTATGAGGGTATAATTATTCTTGAGCTTATGAGGTCTTACAAAGCATTCGATTCCATCTTTAACAAGTAGATACTTGTTCTCATCTCTATAGAAAATAGCCTTTCTATCATACAAGTAAGGACTTCCTAAAACAATTCCACATATATCCAAAGGAATTATGTCTAACTCAACCTCATCTACAAATGTTGACCCAAAAGAAAACTTGAGTTTGCACTGTCTAGTCACTTGTAGTTGTGCTTTACCATTCAACCATCCTAATGGGTATGGTTTCTTGTGAGGTGTAGTTGCTAATCCCAATTTCTTTACAATTGTTTCAGAAATCAAATTTACTTGTGAGCCACTATCAAACAAAGTATCAATATTTTTATTTTTGGAAACAACTCGAATATGGAAAAGCTCATGTCTTGTTCTCTCATTTTCTTCATCAATAACAGATTGAGCAGAATTACTAGTAGATGCTTCAGAATTCTTACCTTTTATACCTATGCCTGCAATAATTGTTTCATCTCCCCAGTCTGACACCAAATCTTTCTGAATAGTTGTAGCAGTCTTCTTCTTCTTTCCCTCAGACTTCTTAGGTCTCAGCTCTGGATGCAAAATCCAAAAATTCTCATCATCATGCCCATCCTTTTTACAGTGAATGCATGAAGCTTTAATTTTATGTGCAATGTTACCCTTCCTTGCTTTCCATTTCTGATTTATTTTCTCCTTGCTCTTGCTTACAGTGGGTTGGGATGGTCCCCCAACTTCTGGATTTCCATTCTTTCCTCTAGCTTCTAGATGAGTAGCTTGGAAAAATACCTCATCTATACTAGTGGGATTAAACATGAGGATGGTATGCCTCATGTAGCTGTGTAGACCACCAATGTACTTCAAAAGAGTCTCTGGTGAGTCTAATGAGATACCCAACATCAATGCTCTCTTCCTAAATTCTTGAGTGTACCCTTGCACACTTTCCCTTTCAACTGTCGAAGAGTTTTCCAACTCATCATGGCTTGTTGCATGTAGGCAAATGGATAGAACTACTTTTTGATTGCGAAAACAAATTCACTCGAAACAGAGATGGTCTTACCATGTCTTTTCATATCAGCTTGGGTTCTGCCTTCCCACCAAACCAAGGCAGTGCCTCCTAGGTGTAGGCTTGCCAGCTTAATCTTACTCTTGTCTGAGTCTATGTTTTGTACTATGCAATACACATCAATTTGTCTAATCCAATTGTCCAACTTTTCAGCATTTAGCTCTCCAACATATATAAGCAAATCAAATTTAACATCTAGCTTGATCAAAGATGCTTTCTTATTATGCACAGGGCTATTAGGAGATGTGAGAAAGCTTTTCGCTTTCCCTTTTCCTTTGGAGTGGTCATGGAAGTGAGACTCATCTTCTTCTTTATCTTGTTTAGAACCTGATGAATCTTCAACCTTATGCTTTCTAAAGTCACTACACATTTCTTCTACCATAGAATTTATAGCTAGGAAACTTTCTATGAATTGAGGGTCTGGCCCCACAGAGCCTTCCTCTAACATTGTCTTCCGAGGATAGACACTCCCAATTTCAGGATTAGTTTCCACCAACTCTCCTTCTCCTAATTTGAGCTTTGATCTAGTGAGCAGTCAACAATTAAACCAACACAAGCTTGTCTAACCTTACAGCCTAAAGCTCCGATACCACTTGATCTGATAATCACCCTATGAGTGACCTCAATTAAAAATTTATTGAATAAAGGTATTACATACTCATGTGTTGGTGTGTGTGTCTATGTTATTTAAGCAACGAATCGATCAGATTGCAAATACACAACACTTAAATGGAAAGACAACAGAGAAATGCAGTAAGCAAATACAAGAACACAAGAAATTAATAAGGAGTTCACCCTATCCTCCAGGGCTGCATCTCTGTTCCAGCTCTCAGTGGTCGCCTTATTTTATTGTGTCTTGAGTAGAGAATTACAATGCAAGAGCTCAATATGAGTCACCTGAAACAGATTTACTTGGTAGGGTGGTTCTTGGATTCCCCAAGCCAATGGAGTGCACAGACTCTGTTGCCTACCAACTCTGTGACCTTCTGGTCTACAATGGAGAGAGCCCAATGTGGTGCTCAGTCCGGACAGATCCTCTCTGGGATGGCTTGAATCTCTCAAGCTCTCTGGTGCTCGATGCTGCCTTTGGTCAACTCGACCCTCTATCTTCTTTCTGCTTTTTCTTTGCTTCACTGTCTTCTTCTCTCTATGTTCCGTCCTCCTCTCGGGGTTCTAGTCTTTCTATCTCTCTGTGTCTTTTGTCTCTGTTCATGGCTTTAAGGCCATTTGTTCCCATGTCTGTTCAGTTCCTCTTCCACCTCCGTCGAATTACCTTCTGCAGCTACGCTTGGAGTTCCCTGTTAAGCGTCATCATCAGGCTCACAAGGAGTGGCCACATGTCCTCCTATAACTGCGCTAGCCTGCTTCGTCAGTTCAATTCCTCGATTATGTCGTGGAATGAGTCTTCCTCCACCGTGGCAGTCAAAACGGACCTCAAATTCTTCTAAATAGCTGTTTATTCCTTCGTCGATTCCGCTTCCCCATCGAGCGCAATCTCAGCCGTTAAATCTGGGGTCCCTAGATCCGACGCCATACGCACATTTCACGCGGTTGACTTGCTCGACTGTTAGCGCGCGATGAGCAGCAATTTTCTCTCTCCTCTGCTTGCCACGCATCGATCGCTGAGTGGAATCGCTCCACTTTCATCCAAAACCGCTTACTGTTCAAGGAGCCCTCGATCAATACCGCCTGTTTCGGAGCGGGTCTCGCGTGTTCCTTTAGCACTTTTTTCCTTTTGTCCTTCAGTTCTCCGACTTTCCACACGACCAAGTGTTTGGGGCTTCTCCATTTTGAGCCTTTTCGCTAAGCGCTAATCGCGCATCAAAAACCTCATCTGTTTCTCGATCTAGGCCTCCCATGGGCTAATTCCGCCTCCCGCGTAGTCTCCATGGGCCTCAGTGAGCGTGCTTTGACCAAGGTCCTCGTCGTTCCACGTTGGCTACCATTGCCACTGGTTGAGGGTGTTTTTTATCGTTGTTTTGAATTCTTTGATGTTTGTCCCAACCTAATACAATCATGGTTCTTTTGACAATTCTTTATGGATCCAATTCGGATCAAATGGAGATGAGACTTCATAGGGGCTATCATGCCATGTTTGATAAACAAGCTATATCCACGTAAGTTGAACATATTAAGTAGATTTCTTAGAGAAATAGATCAAAGATTACTACATTGGTGTATTATGTGATTAAAACCCTTAAAGAGGGAAAAAGTGCATGGCCCCAATGAACAGCTAACTTGATACAATATATTGATGCAAAAAATAAAATAGTTTATATGTGGATTTGAGGCATCTGTGGTTCATTTCTTTCAAGTTGAATCTCGGAGTATCCACAGATAATAATCATGCTTGTCAACATTTCAAATCCCAACAGGGATCCATCATGAGGACAATTTCTAAATGATGATAGAAGAAGAGCTATAGTGAAATGATAAATAGTAAAAGAATAATTTGATTTTAAGGAGATGAGGTCAGCCTAAAAAAAAAATCATTTCCATTTTTTTGTTTTTAGTTATTATTTTTAATAATTATTAATCATGTTTTAAAGTTATATTATAATCTTAAATTGTATTTTATATTATTATTAAAAGATTCTTTAATGAATTGTTTTTTAATTAATTATTAATAGTTTTCTTATTATTCTAATGTTATTATAATGTGACTAATTTCTAGTATTAAGTTTTAATTTATTATTATCCTTAAATTTCAATTAGTTTAATTAATTAATTAATTACTAAATATTATAATGATAAATTCATATTTGATAAAAATAATTATTTCTTTTAATTTTGTTATTAATAAAAGATAAAATTATTTTATTTATTATAATAATATAACTAATTTTATTGGATTTAATTAATTAATAGATATTATAATTAAATACTAATTGTTATTGTAAATGACTTATCTTATTATAATTAATATAACTAATTTCATTAGATTGATACACTTTTATTTAAATAGAATAATTAATTGATTGATTAATTAACTCCTTAATAGGTATTGTAATGACTGATTATTATGTGTTAAAAATTTTGTTATTTAACTAAATGATTAATAAAAATTTTATAATAATTAATTTTTGTTATAAATAATTAATGATAATAATTCATTATTGTCCTTAAATTCCAATTAGTTTAATTAATTAATTAATTACTAAATATTATAATGATATAATTAATTCTTTTTAAATTTGTTATTAATAAAAGATAAATTTATTTTATTTATTATAATAATATAACTAATTTTATTGGATTTAATTAATTACTAGATATTATAATTAAATACTCATTAGATTAATACACTTTTATTTAATTAGAATAATTAATTGATTAATTAATTACTTAATAGGTATTGTAGTGACTAATTATTGTTATGTGTTCAAAAATTTGTTATTTAACTAAATGATTAATAAAAATTTAATAATTAATTCTTGTTATAAATAATTAATGATACTAATAATAACACTTATTATTATTAATTATTCTTATAAATACCTAATAATAATCATGATAATTATTATTAAGAGTTATAATTAATAACCTTTTTTCTTTTTCTTTTTTTCTTTTTGCTTTTCTTTCTTTCTTTCTTTCTTTTTTTTTTTCCTTTTTTTTTTTTTAATTTTGTTCGAGGGTATTTTTATTTTTATATAAGATCATAAAGTTATAATAGGAGAGGAGCAGTTACCTGATTACCTGATATGTGTTGGTGGTCCTAATCCCTTTGATTAAAGGAAGCAAACTTCCACTAATCTCTATACCATTGTCCCTGTTGAGATTCTATGGATGTTTTATAATCTCAAGAGCCTCCATAATCTTTCGTCTTTGATAATGCTCTTCTCTTGTGATAATTGAGGCACTCTCCAAATATACCTGGTGTTTTGTCTTTGAGGAATGCTCCGCAAGGGCCGACATACAAGACCTTCCAATCTTAATATTTTCTCCATGTTCTTTTAGTCTTTTCTGCAGATAGTGACCTGTTTCACCAATGCAAATTCTTCCACAAGAATAATCAATTTTATAAACTCCCTTGAGTTGATGTTTATCAATATCGTCCTTGACAGACCTCATACCTTGTTTAATGGTTTCAGGTGCTAAGAATTCTGTGACTATGTCTTTCCTTTTCAGGATTTTGGCAATCTTATCTGTCACCCCTTGAATATATGGTAGGAAAACTCTACCACACTGAGGTAGGTTCTGGGCCTTAGGTTCCTGAGATAACACCCTCCTCTCCGCTCTTTATATAGCTTTCCTAATTTCTTTTTCTCTATAGCCTATACCCTTAAATACTGAGGATAAATGTTTTATCTCTTCCTCAAGATGCTCAGAATCAGAAATTCGAAGGGCTCTAATGGCAAGAGTGTTAAGAACACCAAGCTTCTAGGATGGGTGATGGTAGGATTCAGCATGGAGGTAGCTTTCTATGTGAGTTGACTTCCTAAAAAATTTATGTCCTAAAGAGCCATCCTCCTTCCTGATGATAAGAACGTCTAAGAATGGGATACTATTGTTCTCCTCTAGCTCCATAGTAAATTTTATTTTGGGAGAGATAGCGTTAAGGTGCGTAAAGAAATTATCAAGTGTTTCTCTACCATGAGTCCATTTCAGGTTGGTATCATCGACGAATCGTTTCCACTAAGTTGGCTTCAAAGGGTAAGATTCAAGGGCTTTCTTTTCAAAGTATTCCATGTATAAGTTGGCCACAATATGTTATTTTTAGACCCTATAGGCGATTTTTTTTCCTAGATTTGTCTTTAGTCGGTAGCCCCTTGACAACCACTAGTGTAGTCGACGTTGTGCCAGATGTCTTTGCTCCCTGAGCTAGTCATATATCCCCTCACCCATCTATCAAGATTGTATTCTTGAAGGTGGGTCATCCAATCCTAAAGGTATGGATTTTCATTATGTAATTGGGTGTTTATGCTTGTTTGCTTTGGGCACATTTGGGTATGGATTACTGGGCAACCTGGAAGGAAGAAGTGCTTTGAATGTAGCCTTGTTCCCTTACCTTAACTAGGGGGTTAATCATTAACTCTAGTCCCATGGGATCTCCCCTACTTCTTACAGCTTTAAGATGGGCACTACTAGGGAAACCTTGATTTTGGTAGCGAGGTATCATTTTCTTGTTCCACATTTTCACTCCCCTCTGCACTTTACATACCATGTTCCATCATCTTCCCTCTCTAGGTGTAAATTACCACTGGGTCTACAAGGATTTGGTATCACCCTCCCCTTGTCCACATGTCTTCGGTCGAGCCTGGAATGATGCCCCAAAGATTGATGTAGCTAAAAAAAAAAGATAAAATCATAATATGGCCACATACAATAGGAAATGTACCATAAAATGCAAAGGATGGTCAAGACAATAAAATTTAGCATGTGGGAAAAATATAAACATAAGATCTACCCCCTATCATTATTGTCATCACATTGGTTCCTAAGGCCCCGATGAGTCCCCCCTACATCATTAAGGAACCCATGTATGTCCCAACCCCTAGTGGACGATGAATTGTCCCACCTTAAGGGTGGTAATCATCGTTATATAATAAACATCATACTCTCATCCCTTAGAGCCCTAAGCAGTAAAACAAAATAAAAATCAATAAAATTCAAAAGGCATAAAGAGTGGAAAAATAAAGGTTGGGGTAACTCATGTACCACGATTTCTCCCTCATAGATTCATACACCCAAATATGTGGACATCCACCATCGTTACCACCCTTGAGCCCATGCCATTTAACCTTGAGACCCTTGTGTCAAATCCACCTCATCATTATTCACATGACACCTACCACTTGAAGGATGTACCTTGGACATGTCCTTCCCTTTAGGTGTTGGAAACACTTAATAGGGTGGTTTATTAACTACTCCTATTAAGGGACGTAACACCATTACATGCTCAAAGCCCCAAAATCTAGAAGGGAAGCCCTCTATGAAGTGTCCACTTTTTCCCTTAATTAACAAGCCTATTCACTCAATTGCACTAATTAATTAGTATATTAGAAGGTGAGGAGATGTATTGGATAGTATACAAGATTGGCAGGTGGTTTCACTTTGGGCTTCGCCTCCCTATATGGAATCCAAGACTACTAGAGGACCATATTGAAACTTGTAAGGGAAGCATTGAGAGCCATGGTTTCCATCATTGCACAGAGAATTTCTTGTGCCATGGGAAACCTTAACAACTAGTACATTTACCACATTATATGAAAGATGATGTATTTAGACCAATAGTACCCCCAGTCAGCTTAGCATTGTATATAGGGTTCAACAACTGATTTGAGGCCTAAAGGAGGTTTGTCTCATCCTTAATACATGCAAATGAAAACACCATCTTCCGCGCCCTCATTTGGAGTAGTCTACAGGCTTATTTTACACTAGGAGACCCATGAGACCACTACTTGTGCCCCATAGCCACTTTGGAGCACCATAGGATGTTTTTCTTGGAGATCAAGGGGCCACCCCTTTGACCATAATTCATGGAGCCATGTTCGTCATCATGGCACCTTGAGGAATCGATTAGGCCTGCCAATGACCCTCCTACACAATTGCTTCATCATATCTGCTTCATTTTGGTTGGCTTATATTACACTTTATGAGATATTTGGTGGGATTGCCACCAAAGTGCACATTAAAATATTTTTAGGGGCATATTAGGCTAAATTGAACACTTAGAGGCTCATATAAATAGAGTAGAGCCTCATTTGTATCAAACATCATCATCACTTCTTAGATATCTCTCTTGAGAATTTCACACTTTTTCCTTGGAATGTCTATTGGAGCTCTTTTGATGCTGTTAGTGTTAGTATATGCATACTTCCATTAGGGATCAAATCTGCTCTTTAAATTTTCATTTTAGGTGTCTCATACTAAATTTTTTATCATTGCACTAGGTCATGCCAAAACGGCCCACTGATGGTTGTTTTCTTCTCATAAAATCAAATTTTCCCTCATGAGGTACATTTGCTGACCCATTTCCATGTTGCATTCAGTTATGGTTTCAGTTATGTTATTTTTAGAGTCAAGGCAGTTATGTTTCCAGGGTTCATTTCCAAGGTCGTTTCATTAGGTCTTAGGGTTCATTTCCAAGGTCTTTTCATTAGGTCTTACGGACCACTTCCAAGGTCAAAAGCATAGTTTAAAATGTAAATAAAGGGTAGCAAAGATACGAGGAAGACTAATAAATAAAGAGTGATTGGTAGTAATTCATGGTTATTGTACGAAAATCTTATTTCACTAATGTAATTTTCATCTCAAAAACATGTTTTTGAGATGAAAACAGAGTATTTTAGTTGATTCATATTTTTTGATGTAATTCAAGTCATTGTATGTAATAATTATTTCCATAAGCTACCCAAGCATTTCTCCTTGCTGCGAGAAATAAGACATTGAAGAAATCAGCTCAATTAAAGCATCATCCACCTGAAAAGAGACAAAGAAAGAGAAACATTAGACGAAGATTTGAAAACAAAATAAAAGTTCCAAACAAACATTATAAAGTGGGTTTTTTCTAAAGAAAAATCAAAATCATTCTCTATATAGAATTTTCAAAGGCATTTTTCAAAATCCATTAGTTCTTTTGCACCCTAAGATCTCCTTAGCAAAGAGGATATTGAGTGAAAGAGGAAAAAATCAGAAAGGCACATTTGTTGACGGCACTGCGCGCTGGGAGAAATTGTTGCGCGCTTGTAGGGTCAAGGGTGCGTTTGCCAGTCCGAGCCTGAGTAAAATTCAACAGTCTTGCGTGCCTGTAGGGTGAAGGGCGTGCTTGTTGAGGACGTTGTGCACTGGCACTTGTTTCCGCACGTTTCGCCTAAGGAGCCTGGAAAACCCTAGGAGCGCCGAAACACCACTTCCTTCATTTGCTCAAAGCCACAAAAGCTTCAACTACCTACATACAACAAGTAAGTGGTCTGGCATCTCTTTTTCTCCATCAATTAAGCAAATTGACACCCTAAATTTTGAAACCCTAAGCAAAGCTCCCTTGCATGATTCCAAAATCACCTCTTTTATCAAAGTTACAGTACTTCTTATATTTTGTCACCTTCCTATCATCCTAACTGTGTTTCACTCCACCTCCTCATTGTTTCACTCATCTAGGCATATATATTAGTTCCTCAAGTTTTCACCTATAAAGCATGGAAAAATACAGTAGTTCAAAAGAAGGGGAAAGACAGCCCAGGAGACCAACCAAGAAAGGAGGGAGAATTATTAGATTTGAACCCACCGATACAACAGAGCTTATGGCATCACCACTTGCAGTATCATGTTTCAGGCACATGGGTTGTTTAGAGTTTTGCCAAAGGGTTGATACGGTATATTTTCATCAACAGTTAACCAAGCAGTTTATCCTCAATTTGCAAAACAACCAGGTCACTTTAGCCGAGGTCACATTCACTATATCTTCAGCCATCATATCACAGGCCACTAGAATTCCAAATGCAGGAGAGAAATGGTTCAAGCAGAAAAATCTACATCACAGTTTTTATGAGCCATATCTTAAAACAAGGTTCAAAAATGATAAGAAGAGAATTTTCCATTTCTCTTATCTTTCGGAAAAGTATGTTCCATTGATGAAGATCATCATGAGGTATTTCACATGTGAGGACATGTTTCCCTGACTATACTCACACCACATCAGGCTTCTCATGCACTTTACCAAGGTAAGAATGCTCAATTTTCCATATTACCTTTTCAGGAGTATTGACAAGATGACATATATTGCTCAGAAAAGGGACCCAGCTCATCAGATGCATAGTAATTTCCATCATTCTCTTATCAAAATGATAGTCCTCCATCACTTAGATCAACTAGGCATTACATGGGAGGCCTTCATAGCTAATGAAATATTAAATGAACCACCTACTCGGCTAGCTCCCTGCATTCCTCCATCATCCTCCACTCATCCATCTACTTCTTCTTATCCACCACAACCTACTTATCACTCATCCTCAATAGGTCATTCTTCACCAGACAACTCCACACCATCTACATCACCATTTCATGTAGCCATTCATTCACCCACCACAGAGGAACAGTTTGAAGCCATTTTCTTTCACCTATCAGAGGGGAAAGAAGCAGGTTTTACCCCATAGAAAGTGGGAGGGGCCTTGCCTTCGTCATCAACATTACAAGTTAAAGGAAAGGAGAAAATGGTAGAGGAAGCAGAGGTCAAACAACAACATGAAGAGCATGACATTGAAAATGAGTTTCTCCTTGTGCACTCTAGTGATGAGGAGGGAAACAAATCCTCTCAAGCTGCCTTGAGAGAAAAGGATGCCAAAATCAAGGAGCTTGAGGTTAATTTACAAAGAGCCCAATATGCTATCTCCTTTTATGAGCAAGAGAACAAGCAGTTATAAGTTAAGCAGGAGTTGATGTAAATCAAGTACATCAAGGCAAAAAGGGAAGTTGAGAAAGCCAAATTTTAGCTTGATGAGGCTTATGGAGATTATGAAGAGCCGGATGATGAACAGGGACAAAGAAAAAGGCCAAGAACAAGAGGATTGAAAAAGACCTTAGAGCTTGAAAGACAAAAAGAGGCAGAATTGGAGGAGTAGCTCACTCTAAATGAGCAATTGGTCAAGGACATAGCTGAAAACAAAGAATCTTGGCTTGAGAAAGTGAACACACACTTGGATACCCTCTTAGACAAAGAAAACAAAGATGTTGAGTTGCAAAGGAAGATGGCCAAGTATTATGCAAGGAGAAAGCTCAAAAGAGCTCATGAGAAAATTGACAAATTGACCAAGCAAGAGGAGAGGAGGAGACTTGACATGCTTGCTAAGGCATCCCTACATGCCTCTAATTTTTTATTAGTCATAAAAACACACTTTTGGTCATGATGGATCATTTTGGAGTTTGAAGGAAGTTGTTGTGTTTTTCAGTCCATTTTTTGCACAGTCATGGAAGGAAAACGTGCAACGCCATGGGAGTTGCACTCTTTTATGGGGTATCCAATGAGGAAAAGGTTAACATTTTTGGATTTGCAGTGATGAATACATGCACCCTGTGAATTTGCTAAGGTTTTGGAGCAGAACTAGTTGCCCAAAAGGGCCAAAAACCCTCAAAAATGACCTTTCTACCCTCTTTTTGGCTTCGGCGTTGTGCACTAAGCAGTGTTGGGAGGATTGACCTTTGACAGGGAAAATGAACTCCAAATACAAAAATTCAAGATGTTCCGGAAAATAGACTAGAAGAGCTTTCCAACAAGCTATTGTGAGCCCAATTTGGACATCGATAAGGCCTCCAAAAGTGTAGCTGAAGTTGAAGGGTGCGCCTGGAATTGGCGCTACATTCCTGGCATTGGCGCTACGTGCCTAGCACTGGTGCTGTGCGTTTGATAGATTGTCCAGTTTTTCACTATTATGTCCCAGTTTTTACTTTCACCTTGGCAAATCATGATTTTATCCTTGTAATTGATCAATTGAATGTAATTATGATGTTTCAAGAGCTTACTAGGGTAGATTCATCAGGTAAAACAAGTTCATGAGGTGTAATGTATCAGTTTTTTTGGGTTAGGGATGAGTCAGTTTGACCACCCTGTTTTCTTGTTAGCAGTTCAAATCTTGTTAGAAAAAGCTCCTCTTCTCATGGATTTGACCCCCTGAGCTTACGATGAGTTGTTTGGGGTCTATATGATGCTTTTTCTCAATCATTGTGTGGGTTAGATTCAGTAGGATTGATTAGGCTTTGATAGACATCATTTTGTATCAGTTATAGCAAGAGATTAATGAAAAATTGCAGCTATTTCTTTGGGATCCATGTGGTATGATGCTCAATTTAGTTTTTCTTATGTTTTCATGTGTTAAAAGGTATTTTTGACTTCATCAATCATTTCATTGCTTTTAAGTGGATGTTTTCGAGTTGATAGGCATAACTCATAATATTTATGCTCTGTTTTGGGAAAATATTCACAGTCTATGTTTTCTTCAGTTTAGAAAGAATCCATGTTTCTTACATGATCTTTCTAGATCCTCACCTGTCTTGAATCACCTCACCCATCAAACCCTAGAGTGTTGAGCCTTGTGCCTACCTTGCCCCATCGAACACCCTACAATTTTGACCTGATTTCCTTACCCTAATAGTTTGGCTCCTCCTAATCCAGCGAAATCCCTTCAAAATCAAATCAAACCTTGTGCTGCTATACCTAGCCTAAGATCATTTTCTTGATCCAATCATCTTGGTTGAGATCCTTGCGGAGAGAGCCCTCTCCCAGCCTAGTAGGGCTAGCTACTTGGCTAAGCGTGGTTTGTGGTTACCCTGGCATTTCCTTCCTTCAGCCTGAGGTTCAATCCAAGTGATAAGACAGTGGCGACCATACTGGGGAATGAAAGATTAGAAGTTAATCACCCCAGTAAGATGTTTCATTTGAATTCTTAAGCTTGTCAATGCTGAGTTTTAGAATTTAATAGGCTGAATTGGAAAGTTGTAAAGCAATATATTAAATTTCAAAATTAGACATATTGGCTTCCCAAATCCTCCAACCATTGTCAGTGATCCTCATAAAATTGGGCGAAAATCTAAGAAAGTTGTAGATAAATCTAGTTTAGCTGGAGAAAAATCAAGTGAGGATTTCATTCCTCAAGTTAATTCACTCCCGGGAAGGTTAGACACTTTGCAAGACATTGAGTTTGATATTACTTTTGAGCAGAGTTTATTTTGCAGTAAATCTTTAAGTTGGATTGATCAGAGAGTTGTTGATTCCTCTATATCTCTTTATAACCCCGTTGAAGACTTGTTTTCACACAATAAATCAAGGTCACAGCTTATTCACACTCCTGATCATTTGCAGAACCTCTCTTCAAACTTAAACACTTGGGTAAAAAATAAGACTCATAGGCCATCTTTTGATTTTCAAAATATCTCCTTTGCATCTATTGTCACTCAAACTATCTCACACCCTCCGCCTTCTTCTTCACAGAATGTTCACACTACTAAAGCTATTGTTAATCCCCCTTTGAACATACCGAATATCCCAATCCTTGTTTTAAATCCACCACCTCCCCCACCTCCAATTATGGTTTCCCGATATGCACCCCTTGTTTTTCCTCAAAATCCTGGTGCCATGCCCCCTGATTATCAAACCCAAATACCTTTCTTTGACGGCACCCAAATCATCACAGCTCAACATCACGTAGACAAGATGAATGATTTCTTTGACCTCCATGAAGTTGAAATTGAAGATGTGATTATGAGGTTGTTTGTACAAATTTTTGGAGGAGAAGTTTGGAAATGGTTCAGAGCCCTACTAGCAGCTTCTATCACTAATCTACCTACCCTTCAAAGGTAGTTCCTAGATCGGTGGGAGGTGAAGAAGAATCCCCTTCAGATTTTGTCTGAATATGAGAATATCAAAAGAAATTTTGGCAAGAGTGTGCAAGACTATTGTGTGAGATTTAATGCAGTATACAATGCTATCCCTGCAAATATCAAACCGCTAAATGGATTGGCTTTGCTTAAGTTTCCAGATGGATTTGATGCCGATATGGTATATTAATTGCGTGAACATGATCCTACAACTCTAGAAGACATGCAAAAGAATGTTGTGAGTGTAGAAGCGAACTTGCTGACCAAAAGAGCAAGAACGAGATTAGAGAAAAGAGTAACCATGAAGGAAGAAGCATCTACTTCAAATGTAAAAATCGATACATTGATTCAAACAATGGAAAGGATGGTTGACCAATTGTCCATCACAGATAGACCTAAACTACAGATCTAGAACACAAACTTTAGAGGGCAGCAGCAGCCCCAATTCTGAATCAAACAAAGAGAGCAAAAAGCACCACAACAACCAGCACAACAACAACAGCAGATCAGAACTCCCTTATAGCAGAATTATGTTCAAGGAGTGGAAGAAGAAGAGGAGGAAGATCCAATAATTGAAACAAATCACTTCTTCACAGTGGATGGTATGCCTATATTTCTGACCGAATATGAGGAGTATGTAGAAAGTTCTGACACTCTAAAGGATGAGGACTACATCTTGGCAAATGATGTTGTTTTGGAGGTCGAATCTGATGATTATCAGCATGGTTACATGAATTCTTTGAGCACACAATAGAGACAATATCCTTTGAGGAGCAGAGATGTACCCGTCAGTCCTATTTAGAAGAGGAAGGATGCTGGGTCAAAGAATGATCTCTCAAACAATCAGAAAAAAGGAAAGGAGCATGCTGATCCGAATCCTAGCAAGGTAAATCAGCCATCAAAAAGTACAACTGCAAAAGAGAAAGACAAACAGAAAAATGATAATGCAACGAAGGATAAAACAGATAAGAGGGACATCAGTGTCAGAAAGGTAGAAAAAGTCACATCTTTTAAATTAGAAAGTGAAATTGTAAATTAAAAGTGTCCATTCCTTTGACTGAGCTTGTTAAGAATAGGCATTACAAACACAACGTGTCTAGAATACTGCAAACTAATTCTTTGTCCAACATGGTGAATGTTGAGGATGATCACCCTGAACTTACTTTTTGTCCAGCTATAGAAGGTCAACTAGAAGATAGCGAATTCCCACCCTTTTATTTGAGTCTTAGACTGCATGAGTATATTCTTCATAATGCTATGCTTGATTTTGGAGCTTCCCACAATTTGATGCCCAAGGACATCAGGGAAAAGCTGGCCCTAGATATCACCCAAAAATATCGTGATTTGTATTCATTTAATTATGGTAGAGTTCGCTGCATTGGTCTCATCAAATATTTGGTGGTTTCCCTAGATCAAATCCCAGCCAAGAATGTTTTGATGGATGTGGTAGTAGTTGATATACCACCTCGATTTGGTATGTTGTTGTCTAGATCGTGGAGAGCCAAACTCAAAGGAACTTTACAACTTGACTTCTCTTATGCTACAATCCTTGTTTTCAATCAATTGAGGAAGTTGTACTGGGGAAATAAGATGAAATATATGATCACTAGTAAAGAGAAACCCATAAATCATCCGATAAATGTTGTACATCCAAGAGTTTTAGAGCAGTTCTTAATCAAGAAAAGGAAAAGGTGGAAATTCCTTCTGAGCAGCCTCCACAGGTGCAGAAAGTCAGAGAAGAACACCAAAATAAAGCAACCAGCAAAGGTAAGATTGAAAAAAAAGCATAATTCCAACATCTAGAAGACGAAGACGTCCTTTGGAGCATGGACTTCGATGGTGCTTTGGGTAAAGATGGCGCGGGTATTGAAATTTGGATTCGAAATCCTGTTTTTAAGCCAGACAAAGTCCCAAGTAATGTTAGAGTGTGTTCCTATAAATTAGCTTTTGATTGCTCTAATAATGAAGCAGAGTATGAGGCATTGATTATAGGTCTATAGATTTTGAAGAATCTGGTGCGAAAAGGATTTTTGTTTATGGTGATTCAGAGCTGTTGGCATTATGACACAGGTTTGGTGCTATGACACAGGTGTTTTCCTTGATGGCAACTCACTCAAATGATAGATCATAGTTCAGGCTCTCAGAATCAAGGAAAAGAGATATACGCAGGTTCCCCTTGACCAAGCTGCATATACACGTGAGTTAGAAGTCCAGAAGGCGCATATGCGTATACACGCACTTTCATGCAAGGAAAAGCACGTACATGTTGGAAAACTTGGTTTTGGTCCGTGGTATTTGGTCCCTGGTATTTTGACCCGTGGTATTGATCCAAGGTATCTTGACCGAAGTGTTGACTCCAGGTATTTGGTCCAAGGTATTACTTCTAAGTGGTTTTGGACCATGGTATTGAGTAAGGCCTAAGACTATAAAAGGAGGAGGAGATCATTAGGCAAGGGCACTCAAGTATTGAATATCTAATGAAGAGCAAGATCTAGAATACTGGTGATTGGGTTATGGTGCATAGCTGGATCTAAATCAAGGAGGAACTTGAGCGCTAGAAGAAGGATAAGTTCTATTGATGGGTCAAGATCTTAAGGCTTGAAGAGAAGTATCTTTGTGTGATTTTGATATTTTATGTTTGGCGCATGTCCTGATCTGTAAATCTAATGATCTGGGTATAACTGATGTCTAAATAGTTGAAGAGGGTAAATTATCTTTTACAGATCTGTACGCAGGTTTAGTATAGAAAAGGCGCATATACATGCTGTTTCAATAATTCAAAAAGGCGTATACGTAGGTTTACCTTAATATAGTAGTGTATGCATGTAGGTTCTTCATATTGAAATAGCGTATCTCTCATAAAATATGTTTTAGCTACTTTTATTTATTGCTGCAATGTTCTTGGTTCAGGATTGATTTTTGGTCACTGTTACTGTATTCTGGTTACAGCATTCAGAGAAGTGATTTTTTGATTCAGTTTTTGGTTGGTGCAAAGGAGATTGATTGACGCAAAAATATTTGATGTTTGATTGATGTTATTGATGGATCCAGTCTGAAAATTTATGAAACGTGGTCCCTGGAAGAAAAAGAGAAGGTTGTAGCCTTCTATAGGTCAGCACTTACATACTAGTACATCAGTTAGTACAAGAGCTAAGGGGGTTGTAGCTCCCTTCCAGGAGAAGATAGAGAACAAGAGAAGGTTGTAGCCTTTTGTAGGTAGAATCCTGCGTACTGGTATAAGACTACACCAGTACAGAAATATTGTAAAAATAAGTTTCTTATTAAAAGAAGATAGAGACGAATTGCAACAGGTGGTTTTCACCCACATTGGGTTTTCACCTTATATCTTGTGTCCATGTGTGTGATTGCCTGTACTGTTTACTGCACTTAATCACTGTTTTATGGTTCTGATACATAGGTTAAGATCAGCTAACAAAATTATAAGCCTGTAAGATATACAAGATTTTCTCTAAACACAACTACGTATATACACAGGTTGAATTAACAGAAGTAGTGTATATCAATCTGTTTATGGAAATGAAAAATTGTTAAATTTCTAATACTGATTCACCCCCCCCCCCTCTCAGTATTATTTCCAACAATTGGTGTCAGAGCAGGTCCTTCAGAAGAAGCTTGATCACTTGAAGGAATATCTATCATCATGAGCAACTACGAAAAAGAGGCATCCATCAGGCCACCAATTTTTAATGGGAGCAACTTCGTCTATTGGAAGGTAAGGACCACGTCCTATCTTCAATCTCTTGGAATAGAAGTTTGGGATATCATGGAAGGAGGATACACATTTCCAGCAGCAACTCCTACAGATAAGGCAGATAAAAAGCAGTATGAAACAAATGCAAAGGCTGTCAATACTCTATTGGGGAGTCTATCACAATCAAAATTCATCAAGGTTATGCAGCTCAAAACTGCCAAAGAAATATGGGACAAGATAATTCTAAGCTATGAATGAGATGATCAGTAAAATGTGCAAAACTACAATCTCTCAGAATTCAATATGAAACTCTCAAAATGCACAATGATGAAATTGTAACTAATTATTTCCTACGTATAGATGGGATTGTTAATCGCATGAAAAATTTGGGTAAAGAGATAAAAGAAGTTACTTTAGTTGAAAAGGTTCTAAGATCCTTGTCTTCTAAGTTTGAATCAAAAGTTTCTGCCATAAAAGAATAGCAGAATCTTCAGAGTATTACTATGTCACAGCTTCACGGAATCCTAACTACTTTTGAAATGAGACAAGGGGGTCCATCAGACATGAGAGAAACCGCATTCAAAGCTTCAGGAAAAGGAGAATACAATGAGTCAGGACATACCTAAGAAGGAGAGGAAGAATCAAATTTTGTTAAGAACCTTCAATGGGGTTCTGGAAGATTCAGAGGTAAGTTACCTTTCAAATGCTTTTCTTGTGGAAGAGTCGGTCACTATGCAGTGAAATGTCCTCATAAAGATAAGCTTGGATAAAGGTAAGGAACCAGTTAAATGGAATAGAAAATAGAGCGTAAGTAAGAAGAGCTATTATACACATGAAGACAACGATGGTTTTTCAAATAGTGATGAAGATGAAGATGGTAATGATTATAGACTTTTGATGGCTTTTGAAGATGATGATTTCTTGGATGCTATAGATGAAGATGATCTCTATGAAGAAATTTCTAAACTTAAAATCTGTTTAGAAGAAAAGAGTATGATTATAGATACTTTGACATTCCAACTTGCTTAAAGGGAAAAACACAATGAAAAGTTAGAATATGAAATTGTGGGACTTAGAAAATATATTGAGAAAACAAAAGCTCTTAATCTTAGATTTGCTAAAGGATCTGAAACTTTAGATGAGATTATCAAAGTGCAGCATTCTCCTCTAATAAAGACAGGTTTTGGATATACCGAAGAAGCATCTCAAGCACAGAAGTCAGCCACCTCCAAAAGTTATCTTGATGCAGCAAGGAGAAGTGAACAAGTTGACAATCGTCAGCAAAGGCATAAAGCGGATCACCAGGTAAATCGAGGTCAATATACTTCAAGGATGAATAGAAGATAAAACCAACAACGGGTAAATCATCCCCAATTTGCTTCAATAATGAATATCAATGGAAACTACAATCACCTGGTCAGTAGATTTGATAATCGCAAGAATTTCTTTAATGGAAAATGTTTCTCATGTCATAACTTTGGACACAAAGCCGCTCAATGTGTTGCCTACAAGACCATCATGACTAGAGAAACACAAAATCAAAGGAGAGTGACTGGGATCATGAAGAGGACCTACAATAATTTTTCTGCTCTTGAAAATGAAATAGAATGTTCTATTTGTAACAACTTCGGTCATGAAGATTCTCAATGCAGGAGTAAGTTTTGGCAAACATCTCAGAAGGAGCAAGCTTCATTGGGTCCCAAAACATGGAGAAAGAAAGAACCGCAAACAGAAAGATGTGGTATAGCCTTATATGCAGAAGGACAGGAAAATCAGTGGTACATCAACAGTGGATGCTCGAAACATATGACAGGTGATAAAGAAAAACTTCAGTCATATAGTGTCTTAGAAAAGGAAAGGAATGTCTCATTTGGAAATGACACCCCTGCACTCATAAAAGGTAAAGGCTCTGTTCTTTTAAAAGAAAAGGTCAAAGCTAGAAATGTTATGTATGTTGATGGCTTAAAGCATAATCTATTGAGTGCTAGTCAAATGTGTGATCAAGGAAATGAGGTAGTATTTCGATCAAATGGATGTATTGTTCGTGAGCTTGATACAGGAGAAACAATGATCAAAGGCATAAGAACTCCAAATAATTTATACATACTCAAGGGAGGACAGTAACAATGCTATCTAAGAAAAAATTATGAACACTGGCTATGGCACAGAAGATTGGGGCATCTAAGCTTCCCTCAGATAAGGAAAGCATGCAAATATCAAGCTGTTCGCGATCTTCCTAACATCAAAATTCCAAACAATACAATATGAAAATCATGTCAGTTTGGTAAGCAAACCATAACACATTTCCCTGAGAAGGAAGGATCAGCTAGTAAGCCACTTGAACTTGTCCATACTGATTTATGTGGTCCATCAAGGAAAAAGTCACCTCGTGGAGAAGAATACTTTATATTGTTCATTGACGACTTTTCCAAGATGTGTTGGATAGGACTTCTGAAGCATAAAGATGAAGCTTTCAAAAAGTTCAAAGATTTCAAAGCCTTGGTTGAAAATGAATCAGATCGCAAAATCAAATGCCTCAGGTCTGATCGAGGAGGGGAATTTACCTCGGATGAATTTTTCGACTTTTGTGAAGAACATGGAATAAGAAGGGAATTTTCTACTGCAAGGAGTCCTCAACAAAATGGAGTGGTAGAAAGGATGAACAGAATGGTTCAACAAATGGCTCGTGCTATGCTTGATGAGTCTAGAACTCCTGCAACCTTCTGGGGTGAAGCTGCATATGTTGTCGTTACTATTCTCAACAAACCAAACATCCGGGTAAACAGCACTCAAACTCTTCATGAACTTTGGTATGGTAAGACTCCTACTGTAAAATACTTCAAAGTTTTTGGAAGCAAATGTTACATCAAAAGGACTGATGAAAATCTTGGCAAGTTTGAACCTAGAGTAGATGAAGGCATTCTCCTTGGTTACTCTTCCCAAAGTAAGGGAGATAAGTGTTACAATAAAAGACTTGGAAAAATTGTTGAAAGTATTGATGTGGTGGTTGATGAAGCACGCAACAATCCAAAGCAGGTAAAATTCGAAGATTTTGAATATGATGAGGACTATACTTCAACATCAAACCAGACTAATGCTGAAGAAGAAACCTATGAGGCACCAGAATAATAAATAAGGGTAGAAGAAAAGAATCCATCCAGGTTCGTCCAGAAGAATCATCCAGAGACTCAAATTTTGGGGCAAAAAGAGGCAGGTGTACAAACAAGAAGAACTATTACAGAAGCTTCAAGCTATCTAGCATTGCTCTCCTCTGTCGAACCATGAAATATAAGTGAAGCATGCAAAGATGAATGCTGGGTCAAGGCCATGAATGAAGAACTTGAGTAGATTGAAAAGAATAACACTTGGGAATTGGTTCCTAGACCTAATGATAAAAATGTCATAGGGACCAAATGGATATTCAAAAACAAGTTGAATGAAAATGGAGATGTTATTAGAAACAAGGCCAGACTTGTTTGTAAAGGGTATGCTCAACAAGAAGGTATAGAGTTTGAAGAAACTTTTGCCCTAGTTGCCAGACTTGAAGCCATAAGAATGTTCCTTTCTCTTTCTAGCTTTCAGAAGTTTGAAGTATATCAAATGGATGTGAAATCTGCCTTTCTAAATGGAGACTTAGAAGAAAAAGTGTATATTGAGCAACCAGATGGATTTATCCTTGGAAATGATCCAAAACTTGTATGCAGACTCAGAAAGGCTCTCTATGGTCTTAAATAGGCTCCAAGGGCTTGGTATTATCATCTTGACAAATACCTTCATCAACAAGGTTTTTCAAAAGGATCAGCAGATAGCAATCTATATATAAAAATTGACAATGATAAATTGCTAATACTCGTAGTGTATGTTGATGATATCATCTTTGGTAACAATGAAGAAGCCATGAGTCAAAATTTTGCTTTGGTGATGCAGAAAGAATTTGAAATGTCCCTACTTGGTGAGCTCACATATTTTCTTGGTTTACAAGTCCAACAAAACAAAGATGGTATCTTTCTATCACAAACTAAGTACCTCAAGCAGATCTTGAAGAAATATGGCATGGAAGATTCGAAACCAATATGTACCCCTATGGTAACAGGATGCAACCTCAGCGCAAATGATGAATCTGCAACAATACATCAACCAACCTATAGATCCATGATTGGTATTCTGCTCTATCTGACAGGTACCCTACCAAACATCATGCATGCAGTGGGAATAGTTAGAAGATTCCATGCAAATCCAAAAGAAGCACACCTTCAGGCAGTTAAAAGGATTTTCAAATATCTTCAAGGAACATAAAACTATGGCTTATGGTATCCTAGAGATACAGATCTCACACTTCATGCATATACAGATGTAGATTGGGCAGGAAGTGTGGATGATAGAAAAAGAACTAGTGGTGGTGCATTATTTATGGGTTCCAGATTAGTATCTTGGTTCAGCAAGAAACAAAGTTCAATTGCATTATCTACAACTGAAGCAGAATATGTGGTTGTTGCATCTTGCTGCACACAACTCCTTTGGATGATGCAAACATTGCAAGACATTCGAATCACTTGTACTCCACCCATCTCCATTCTATGTGATAATACAAGTGCAATCAGCATTTCAAAAAATCTTGTCATGCATTCCAAGACCAAGCACATACCTATCAAATATCGGGAACAAGTGCTTGAACAAAAAGTCAAATTGGAGTATGTCCCCTCCAAGGAACAGGTTGCTGATATATTCACCAAACCACTACCCAAAGAGACATTTGAATACATCAGACAGAAGATGGGAGTAGTTGATGCATCATCTTGCTGTTGAAACTTATCTATTTCAGAGAACAATGGTTGTATACGAGTTTCATGAAGTGTATCCGCGTACATACGCCAGTTTCTGTGGATACAGTTGCACATATGTTGTTTTGAAGAATATCAGTGGACCTGACTCAGGATGAAAAGAGTCTGATGTGGGTCTGATCATCTGGCACAGGTTCATGGGGAGCATATACTTCTAATAGTGCATTGTTGGCATTACCTTAGAAGATCTTGGTACAATTTCACAATTGTTTTTGATTCAGGTGGAACAGGTGCAGAGGGAGATCATGGTTGCTGGTCTGGATGGTGATTGACAGATGTTGTTGATGATAGTTGCTGATGACTATCATATTCTTGTCTTAGATATTTGGTCTCCATGTCATGTATTTCTTTTATTATCAAGGTCATGTAACGACCTATTTTGTTTCCCCACTATGCTTGGGATGGATGATGTAATATTCTTATTTTACCATGTATAAATTTTTGGTATATCCCCACGTGGTTGGGTGGATGAGTAAATTTTGGTATATCCCCACTTAGTTGGGAGATGGATTTATGTATGAGTCCTTAGTGATAGGAAGGTCATTTATGATGTATAAAGTCATGTTCTTTCTTGTAGAACATCTTTTTGCAGACCTTGCCTACAATCAGGGGGAGCATGGACAGCACAGCAGAGCAGAGATTTCAGCATGTACTCAAGGGGAGCATAACCCTTTTCCCTTGATGACAAAGGGGGAGAATGAATTTGAGTGACTTAGGGTTGCCATCAAGTCCAAAGGGGGAGATTGTTGGCATTATGACACAGGTTTGGTGCTATGACACAGGTGTTGTCCTTGATGGCAACTCACTCAGATGACAGATCACAGTTCAGGCTCTCAAAATGAAGGAAAAGAGATATATGCAAGTTCCCCTTGAACAAGCCGTGTATACACGCGGGTTAGAAGTCCAAAAGGCGCGTATGCTTATACACGCACTTTCACGCAAGGCAAAGCGCGTACATGTTGGAAAAGTTGGTTTTGGCCCATGGTATTTGGTCCCTGCTATTTTGACCCATGGTATTGATCCAAGGTATCTTGACCAAAGTGTTGACTCCAAGTATTTGGTCCAAGGTATTACTTTTAAGTGGTTTTGGACCATGGTATTGAGTAAGGCCTAAGACTATAAAAGGAGGAGGAGATCATTAGGCAAGGGCACTCAAGTATTGAATATCTAATGAAGAGCAAGATCTAGAATATTGGTGATTGGGTTATGGTGCATAGCTGGATCTGAATCAAGGAGGAACCTGAGTGCTAGAAGAAGGATAAGTTCTATTGATGGGTCAAGCTATTAAGGCTTGAAGAGAAGTATCTTTGTGTGATTTTGATCTTTTATATTTGGCGCATGTCCTGATCTGTAAATTTTATGATCTGGGTATAACTGATGTCTGAATAGTTGAAAAGGGTAAATTATCTTTTATAGATCTGTACACAGGTTTAGTATAGAAAAGGTGCGTATACACACTGTTTCGGTAATTCAAAAAGGCGTATACGCAAGTTTGCCTTAATATAGTAGCGTATGCACACAAGTTCTTCATATTGAAGTAGCGTACGTCTCATAAAATATGTTTTAGCTACTTCTGTTTATCGCTGTAGTTTTTTGGGTTTAGGATTGATTTTTGGTTACTATTACTATATTTTTGTTACAACATTCAGAGAAGTGATTGTTTGATTCATTTTGTGGTTGGTGCAAAGGAGATTGATTGATGCAAAAATATTTGATGTTTGATTGATGATATTGATGGATCCAGTTTGAAAATTTATGAAATGTGGTCCCTGGAAGAAAAGAGAAGGTTGTAGCCTTTTGTAGGTCAGCATCTACATAGTAGTACATCAACTGGTACAAGAGCTAAGGGGGTTGTAGCTCCCTTCCAGGAGAAGCTAGAAAATGAGAGAAGGTTGTAACCTTCTGTAGGTAGAAACCTGCGTACTGGTACAATACTGCACTAGTATAGAAATATTGTAAAAAGAAGTTTCTTATTAAAAGAAAATAGAGATGAATTGCAGCAGGTGGTTTTCACCCACATTGGGTTTCCACCTTATATCTTGTGTTCATGTGTGTGATTTCCTGTACTGTTTACTGCACTTGATCACTCTTTTATGGTTCTAAAACACAGATTAAGATCAGCTAACTAAATTATAAGTCTGTAAGATATACATGATTTTCTCTAAACACAGTTGCGTATATACGCAGGTTAAATTAACAGAAGTAGCATATATCAGTCTATTTATGGAAATGAAAAATTGTTAAATTTCTAATACCGACTCACGCCCCCCCTCTCAGTATTATTTCCAACAAGAGCTAGTGATTAAACAAGTCAAAGGAGAATATCAAGCGAAGCATCTGTGGATAAGAGCTTATAGGAATGCAGTCCTGGATATCTTGAAATGTTTCTAGAATACACATTGACAGCGGTGCCGAGAAGTCAAAACATCATTGTCGATTCACTTGCTATAGCAGTGAGAAATTTGAAAATTCCAATGAATTTTAGTAATAAATTTGAATTTCATGTCAAACATAGGCCTACTGTTCCTGATAATTTGAGATATTGGCAGGTTTTCTAGGATGACAATGAAATTAGTTCCTTTTTGCAGAATCAAGGGAAGTTTAAGAATGCTTTCATTGATGATGTTTGTGATTCTGATGAACAAGACTGAGGTAAATCAGATGGATGTTTTACACCTGAAGGATAATGTTATTCCTAGTGGTCTTATACCTTTAGAGGAGTTGTTTGATCAAGATGATGTAGCGAGAAAACCAACCTTGGTTCCTACTGACAAAGGAGTTGAAGATGTAAACATCGGAACAGCGAACCAGCCCAACTTGTTAAGCTGTCAAAAAAATTATCTCCCGAATCAAAAGCTAAGTATGTTAAGTTTCTTTTTGAATTCTCTGATGTTTTTGCATGGGATTACTCATATTTGAAAGTTTATGACAAGAACATCATTCAACATACGATTCCTATCAAGCCGAATCAAAAACCTTTTAGAAAAAAGTTGAGAAGAATCAATCCAAAGTTGTTGCCATCCATCGAGAAAAAGGTAAATAGATTGTTTAAAGCTGGCATCATTGTTCCAATTAGATTTTCTGATTGCATTTCAAATTTGGTCCCAGTACGAAAAAAGACAGGGGAGATAAGGTTGTGTTTTGATTTTTGGAACCTAAATAAAGTATCCCTGAAAGATAATTATCCTCTTCCTAAGATGGACCATATTCTACAAAGATTAGTTGGAGCATCACGGATGTCACTACTAGATGGCTACTCAGGTTACAATTAGATCTTGGTGCACGAAAAAGACCAAGACAAAATTGCCTTCACAACACCATGGGGGACTTTTCAGTATGCCAAGATGCCATTTGGGTTGAAGAATGTCGGGGCCACTTTTCAGTGGGCCATGGATATAGCTTTCGCTAACGAGAAGGATGTTTTCTTGGTGGTTTATTTAGATGACTTGACAGTATTTTCTGGTTCTAATGATGAGCATTTACACCACCTGAGGATTGTTTTTCAGAAATGCAGGAAATTCGGGATTTCTTTAAATCCAAAGAAGAGTCTTTTTCCATGGAGGAAGGTAAAATCCTCGGTCATATAATTTCCAAATATGGTATTCACATTGATCCTTCTAGGGTGGAGGCAATTCAACAACTACACTTTCCGCGCAACAACAAGGAGATCCAAGCCTTTAACGGTAAGCTGAATTTCTTACGCAGATTTATACCAAATTTGGCTGAGCATTGGCATGAGTTAACTAATATGTTGAAGAAGGAAAACACTGTGAAATGGACCGAGGATGCCATGAAATCTTCAACTTGGTAAAGCTTGCTTTGACCACAGCCCCTGTTTTGATCAGTCCCAATTATACTCATGATTTTATTAAATTTTCATTCGCATCTGAGCACGCTTTGGCGACAGTATTGATGCAAAAGAAGGATCAGGTGGAACAGTCCATTGCATTTTTTAGTGGGACTATCAAAGATGCTGCTCTACAATATAACATCATTGAGAAACAAGCTTTGGCTCTTCTAAAGGAATTAAAGGTTTTTTGAGTCTACATTCTGCATTCGCATACCATAACATACATAGAAAATTTTAGGGGCGAATGTTCGCCCTTTGGCGAAATTAAGGGGTTTTAAATTTTTAGTGGACGAATATTTTGTATCATAGTACATTTTTACAAATCACCTCAAATAGCCCACCTTATTTTAAGGGAGAGGGTAAAGAAGGTAAATTTAGCCCTTGAAATTAGGAGTTACAACCTTCCATTCCCCCATTTTCAAGAATAGGTTTTATTTAAGTGAATCCATTCGCCCATTTTAAAGAATAGGTTTTATTTAAGTGAATCCTATGGGCCAAAGGACCAAATACCATATTTATAAAAGAGGTATGGTAAATTAATAAAAATATAAATAAATGAGAGGTATGGTAAATAAATAAAACATTTTTTATATTTACTCCATAAGTCACCTTATATACATGCAAGGGTGTAAACAAATAAAAATATAAGTAAAGTGGAGGTATGGTAAATAAATAAAACATATTTTTATACTTACTCAAAAGGTATGGTAAATAAATAAAAATATAAATAAACTAGACGCATGGTAAATAAATAAAACCTCTTTTTTATATTTAGTCCATTACCCTCGTTCTATTTATGAAGGCTCAAGAAAGAGGTTTTATTTAAGTGAATACTATGGGACAAATACCATATTTGTAAAAGAGGTATGGTAAATTAATAAAAATATAAATAAACAAGAGGTATGGTAAACAAATAAAACATTTTTTTATATTTACTCCATAAGTCACCTTATATTTATGAACACTCAAAAAATCCATTATATTTAGGTGAAACCTATGGGCAAAATACTATGGGACAAATACCATGGACTAGATTGTTATTAATACCATGCAAAAAAACATTATTAAACCTAATATTAGTATTAATAAAAATAAAAATGGCACATGGTATTGACCCATGGTATTCACCTAGAATGTAGCCTATTTAAATGGGGGAATTAAACTAGCATAGATCCATCTGGGGTATCAAATATCGTGATATGCAAACTAGCATAGAGTGAAAAAATATTTGATCTAATCAAGAGTAAAAATTGATGTTGTAATTTAATGTATGTTAAACATTTTAGCTTGGTTAAAATAAAAAATAAAATAAAAATCAACTATTAATTTTATTAATTTTTATAAATTACTAATAGTAGTTTTTAAGCTCCAGGTTTATGATAACCCATGGGATTGACCCATGGTAATACCATGGTATTCATGTGAGCATAAACTATTTAAAGGGGAAATTCTATCATCATAGATCCATCTTAATTCTGGGTCTACCAAGTGCTCAAAGGGATAAATAGATTTCATCCCCCTAAGAGTGGTAGATGTGGAGTTAAGATGGATATAGGTTGGTTTTTATGATAATGAAGATATTAAATAGACTTAGGAAATTATATTGTAAAAACATCTTAAGGTGAATGGTTAAAGCATAGACATGGACAAGTATATTTGTATACCTCTGTTTTAAACTGAAACAAATCCAGGGCTAAAAGGAATGGATTGATTGCACTAGTCATCCTTCTATAACTTTCCAACTTATGCTGGAGTAAAGAGATTGTAATTTGGGTAATTTTTCTAATTGCAAACAGGAACATACTTGTGTATAGGCAGGGTAGTTACGAGGTCCCTAGAAGTGATGAATTTGAATTTTTCTTGGTTTTATATATAGTATTAGGTTTTTTCTCTTGCTTTTTGTGAATGGCACGAGTGAATTTTATCCTACACCCACTAGGTTATCGATATGTAATTTCGGTAATTTTGATTTCAAAAGATATTTTAAAGAAATGCAATGATTTCATTTGTGTATTCAATAAACACAAGATTTTATAATTGAGTAAAATATTCGCCATTCCTGGTGAGAGATTCGCCAAAAAATTATATATACATATCATATTATTGATAGAATCGCCTTCCATTTTTCCTATATACCATGGAGAT
The DNA here is from genome assembly GCA_031772625.1 of Pinus tabuliformis. Lineage (NCBI taxonomy): Eukaryota > Viridiplantae > Streptophyta > Pinopsida > Pinales > Pinaceae > Pinus > Pinus tabuliformis. The sequence goes on along the minus strand of CM062818.1, from coordinate 919,310,728 downwards.
TCGCCCATTTATTATACATGTAAATTTAGGGGGGGTTCTTAAAATTTTCCCTGATAGCATATGTTCCCAACGCGGTTTTCAAAGATGTCCTCATGCAAATTGATCCAGAAGGAAGAAGAGGTAAGTGGATAGCAGCGATGTTAGAGTATGATCTTGAGATTCAGCCTACCAAACTGATCAAAGGTCAAGACTTGGCAAAACTCATGGCTGAGTCAAATCTTCATGCTCTGGACACAAATCTTATTCCAGCAATGTCAGATGACGAAGATGGTGGCACCGTCATTCAGGTATCAAAGATGTTTCTCAATGTTGCGTTGTGTTATATTCTTTCCACGACTAGCCCACATAGTTAAACGGGGCGGTAGAAGGGGGGTGGATCCCCCCCTTCAGTGCGCCGATTGCATAGCAGGGGGAGTCACAAGGGGTTTGAGAGGTGCAGGTAACCCCACTCTATGGGGTTCGGGGCAGCGCCCCGGAAAATTTTGGTTTTGGACCCTATATTAGGTTGGGTGGACCTACCTATGGTTTTGTGCATGTTTTCTGCACATGGTTTTGGATGAGATGGTTTTCGATCCATGGTTTTGGATGCGATGGTTTTCGGTCCATGGTATTGGATGCTTCGACATGTATAAATATGTATTGTAACATTGAAAGGAACATAATGAAAAATCAAGCTAGTAGTCTCGGTTTTGGGATCCAAGGGAAAATCTCTGTCTATATGTGTTTTATGTGTATGCTCTCGCATTGTTTATTTTCTGTGTTTTAGAATTCATATGCATGTGATTTATGTACGGGGTTAAAACATACATTTGGTATCAAAGCTATTTTGGCTTCAAGGGGACGCCTTTGTTGCTGAGGGGTTTCGCTCGGGCCTGTGGTAGACCCCGTTCAGTGGGAGATCTACGGGATCGATTCTAGTGGTGAAAGAAGATGGCAAGCAGTGGAAAGATAGACATAGAGGAATTTAATGGTCAGAGTTTTGAGTTGTGGAAACTCAATATGGAGGATCTATTGGTGGATAAAGATCAGTGGATCACAGTAGATCCAGGTACTAAACCAACAGGAGTGTATGATGAAGAATGGAAGAAGTTGGATTGGAAGGCAAGGAGCACAATACGATTGTGTGTCTCGGATTCAATATTGTTGAATGTATTAGGGGAAGCTACAGAGAAGGCTTTGTGGGACAAGTTAGGGACTTTGTACCAATATAAGTCTCTGGTGAATAAACTATTCCTACGGAAAAAGTTGTATAACCTGAGGATGAAAGATGGAGACTCGGTGACAAAGCATCTGAATGAATTTAATACTGTGATAAGTCAGTTATCGTCTGTTGATATCAAAATTTCAGATGAAGATAAGTGCATTAGTTTGTTGTGTTCCCTACCAGATTTGTGGGATAGTCTAGTTATTGCAATAGGTAGCAATGCAACTGCCTTGTAGTTTGATGAAATAGTCTCATCCTTGCTGATGGAGGAGATGAGACGGAAAAATATGGAGAGCCAGAATGGTGATGCCTTGTCTTTACGAGGACGGTCCCAGAACAGAAACAAAAATAAGTCATCTAGTGAGAGATCTAAATCTAGGTGGAGATATAAATCTCTAGGAAAACCTGTAAAGTTGGTGTGCTGGAAATGCAGAAAGGAAGGGCACTACAAAAGGGACTATAAATCTAAAGCTCCTAATAAAGGAAAGGGATCTGATGATGCTCCTTCTACAGAGGCAAAAACCACCTCAGATGAAGGTGGGGATGTGAACTTGGCTTCTTCAAGTACACATGTAGATCATGAGGCATGGTTGATTGACTCAGGTGCATCCTTTCACTTCACTCCCCATAGATAGTGGTTCTATGAGTTTGAGAAATATGATGGTGGTGATGTATTCTTGGGGGATGATAGGAAGGCTAGAATCATTGGTCGCGGAAAATTAAAGTTGAAGTTGCAAGGTGGAAGGGTTAGAACACTTCTAGGTGTTCTGCATATTCCTCCATTGGCCAAAAATCTGATTTCTGTAAGAAAGCTGGATGATGCAGGTGTAAAAATAGTGTTCGAGAAGGATACCTGCAAGATGGTTGGGGAGCATTAGTATTGATGTGGGGAGTTTGGTTTGGAACTCTGTACAAGCTGCAAGGTAGCACTGTTGTTGATGGGTGCAACAGTTCCGTGGTTCCTGAAAGTGGAGCAGAAAATCTAGTGGTCTCTAGAGAGAAGACCATGTTGTGGCATCAAAGGCTTGGACATATTGGAGAGAAGGGCCTTCGAATACTTCATGGTAAAGGTATGGTAGAAGGTATGAGTAATAGCTCTCAGGATTTTGATTTCTGTGAAAATTGTGTATATTGGAAGTAGAATTGGGTGATTTTCCCCTCTGGTGGTAAGAGGGTGAAACATATATTAGAGCTTGTGCACAGTGATGTGTTTGGACCTGTGAAGGTTCCATCACTGGGTAAGTCTGTGTACTATGTATCCTTTATAGATGACTTCTCAAGGAATACATGGATATATTTCCTTAAGAAGAAATATGAAGTCTTTGACAGGTTTAAATAATTTAAGGCTCTGGTGGAAAACCAGACAGAGAAGAAGATAAAGGTACTAAGGACAGATAATGGTGGAGAGTTTTGCAGTAAGGATTTTGAAGGATTTTGTAAGTGTGGTATAGCATGGCAGAAGACTACGCCGTACACACCTAAAAAAAATGGAGTTGTAGAAAGAATGAACAAGATGTTGATGGAAATGGCAAGAAGCATGCTCAGTGGTGCCAAGTTAGGATAGGAATTCTGGGCAGAGGCGGTGGAGACAGCATGTTACCTAGTCAACAGATCACCTTCATCAGCGTTGGAGGATAAGACTCCACAAGAGGTATGGACTGGTAAGAAACCCTCTCTTTCACATCTGAGGGTATTTGGATGTGATGCATATGTACATGTTCCAGAGGAGAAATGAACCAAGTTGGATAGTAAATCTGAAAAGTGCATCTTTATTGGGTATAAGGATGGTTTAAAGGGTTATAAGCTTTGGAACCCAGTAACAAGGAAGGTTGTGTACAACCAACTTGTGGTGTTCAAAGAGGTAAAATATGTTATTAAACATGAAGTCAAACCAAAGGAACCTGATAAGATAGAGTTTGAGCTAAAGGAGTAAGAATTAGACTCTACAATAGAGGAGGAATAAGAAGATGAAGAGCCACAAACTCCGGGTGTGAGAAGATCAATTCGAGAAAGAAGGCATCCAGAAAGGTATAGTCCATCTACTTTCTATTCAAATTTTGCTTTATCTATTACTGATAATGATCCCAGAACTGTGAAGGAAGCAGTAGATTCAGAGGATGGCAAACTCTAGAAAGAGGCCATGGTTGATGAAATGGCATCTTTGCACAAAAATGAGGCTTGGGATCTAGTGGAGTTTTCGGCTGGAAGGAAACCCATTGGCAACAAATGGGTGTTCAAGAAGAAGACAAATGTAGAAGGAAAGGTGGAGAAATACAAATCTCGGTTGGTATCAAAAGGTTATTCCCAGGTGTCAGGAATTGATTTTGGTGATATTTTTTCTCTTGTTGCCAAGGTAACTTCTATTAGATTACTTTTATCTGTTGTTGCTGCTTTTGATTTTGAGGTAGAACAGATGTATGTGAAGACATCATTTCTTCACAGGGATCTGGAAGAGGAGATCTACATGAAGCAACCTAAAGGCTTTGTGGTGAAGGGTAAGAAAGAACTGGTATGCAAGTTAAAGAAGTCTCTGTATGGGTTAAAACAGTCACCAAGGATGTGGTATTAGAAATTTGATACATTTATACGGGGACTTAGCTTCACCAAAAGCAAAGCAGATCACTGTGTGTATTTTAAATTAATTGATGACCGTGTTATTTATCTGGTCTTGTATGTGGATGATATGTTTCTGTTGGAAATGATAAAGAAATTATCCAAGATTTGAAGACCCAATTGTCCTCCAAATTCTACATGAAAGATCTTGGTGTTGTAAACTATATTTTGGGCATGGAAATTAAAAGAGATCAGACAAACAGGAAGCTTTGGTTAAACCAGAAGAAGTATGTCGAGACAATATTGTAGAGGTTTAATATGCAGGATAGTAAATGGATGAAGGCTCCTATTCCTGTAGGTGTAAAGTTATCTGCTGAACATTGTCCCAAGACACAAAAAGAGGAAGAGGGCATCGCCCGTTTTCCATATGCAAGTGCAGTCGGTATCTTGATGTATGCGATGGTCTGTACTAGACCAAACATTGCACATGTAGTGGGAGTATTGAGCAGGTTTATGTCAAAACCAGGGAAGGAGCACTAGATAGTAGTGAAGCAAGTTTCAGGTATTTGCATGGCATTAGTGATTATGGTTTGTGCTACCAAGGAAGACCAGGATTGGATAGAATGTTGGATATTCGTGGCTTTGTTGATGCAGACTGGGCTAGAGATCTGGATTAGAGAAGATCTACAAGTGGGTATGTGTTTAACCTATTTGGAGGTGCATTCAGTTGGATGAGTAAGAAATAATTTGTAGGGGCACTATCAACTACAGAGGCAGAATAAATGGCAGCAACTCATGCAAGCAAGGAATCAGTTTGGTTGCAGAGATTGTGTTCAACTATGGGGTTAGTACAGGGATCTATAAGGATAGACTATGATAGCCAAAGTGTAATTTTCTTGGCAAAGAACCCTGCATATCATTCAAAGACAAAGCACGTTGATGTTCAGTATCAATTTGTGAGGGATATGATACAAGACAAAAAGGTGTTGCTGGTAAAGGTGGACACTTTGAAGAATACTACAGATGCATTGACAAAATCTGTGAGCTCTGAGAAGTTATCTTGTAGAGAAACAATGGGCGTTGCAGGGTTGGATAAATGACTAAGCTTTCTTGTGGTCCCCTGTGGAAAGAAAAAAACAAATGGGAAAATGTTGGATTGTGTTATATTATTTCCACAACTAGCCCACATAGTTAACCAGGGGTTAGAAGGGGGGTGGAGCCCCCCTTCGTTGCACCAATTGTGTAGCGGGGGGAGTCACAGGGGATTTGAGGGGTGCAGGTAACCCCACTCTATGGGGTTCGAGGCAGCGCCCTGGAAAATTTTGGTTTTGGACCCTATATTAGGTTGGGCGGACCTACCTATGGTTTTGTGCATGTTTTTTGCACTTGTTTTGGATGCGATGGTTTTAGGTCCATGGTTTTGGATGTGATGGTTTTCAGTCCATAGTATTGGATGCTTCAGCATGTATAAATATGTATTGTAACATTGAAAGGAACATAATAAAAAATCAAGCTGGTAGTCCCGGTTTTGAGATCTAGGGGAAAATATCTGTGTATATGTGTTTTATGTGTTATGCTCTCACATTGTTTATTTTCTGTGTTTTAGAATTCATATGTAGGTAATTTTTGTACAGGGTTAAAACCTACACTCAACTCACCTTGGTATTCTAATATAGTATATGTTCTTCAGCATCTTTCTCCTCCTCCTGGAATGTCGAGAAGTAAAGGTAGATCACTAAAACTAAAGTATGCAAAATTATGCATTTTAGACGGTGCTCTTTATTGAGAAAGATCTGGTAGGGGTTCTTCTTAATTGTTTGGTTGAAAATGAAGCTCAGTAGGTAATGAATGATTTTCGTAGAGGAGATTGTGGGGGTCACTTGTTTTGGAAAACAACAGCTAATAAAATTTTGAGAGTAGGGTATTATTGGCCATCTTTGTTTTCATATTTATATAAAATAGTCATGAGCTGCCACGAATGTCAAGTTTTTTAGGGGAAAAGGAAGCTGCTTCCTCTTCCTTTGAAGCTAGTTGTAATCAATGCACCTTTCCAGCAGTGTGGGCTTGATTTCATAGGACAAATTCATCCTACATCATCAGCACAACACAGATGGATTTTGATAGCTACTAATTACTTCACCAAATGGATCAAAACCATTCCGACAAGGCAAGTTATGGACACGGTAATCATTCAGTTTTTAGAGTCCAATATATTGTCTTGTTTTGGTTGCCCTCACAAGATTATTACAGATAATGCAGTAACATTTAAGTCGACAAAAATGGTTGAGTTTTGCAACAAATACAACATCTTTCATTGGGTAATTCCATGGCATACTACCTGCAGGGCAATGGACTAACTGAGTCTTCAAATAAATCCTTGGTAAACATTATTAAGAAGATGTTGGAGGAAAACAAAAAGAATTCGCATCAAAATCTTGTCAATGCTTTGTGGGCCGACAGAGTGAGCAGTAAGAAATCAATAGGTATGTCACCTTTTGAATTGGTTTATGGTATTGATACAGTGTTTCCCACATCCCTTTCAGTCCTGGTCATGAGATTATTGCAAGAAGTCGGCATTGAAGAAGATGATATTAAGCGCCAGATCAATCAAATGATTCACCTTCAACAAACAAGGGAAGAGGTTTCTCAAAACACTTTCCGGCTGCAAGATAAGATAAAGAAAATTTATGACCACAAAACCAAGGCAGAGAAGTTTCAGCTAGAAGATGTAGTACTGCGATGGGATGCACGAAATGAAGAAAAAGGGAAACATGGTAAGTTTGACAATTTGTGGAAAGGAACTTATAAAATCTCAGCCTATCAAGGACAGAATGCATTTTTATTAAAGGAAATGGATGGTCAAGAATGCTTAGGAGGACCAGTGAATGGTAGGCTCCTGAAACACTATTATTTCTGATGCAGCTTGCTGAAGTTGTTTCACTGTCATTGTATATACCAGTTTGTGTTCCTTGCAAGTTTTGAAGTACAATTTCATTTGAGCTTGGGGCTTGAAGTGAAGGCTATAAAGCTTAAATGGTTTGTGTTGTGTTTAGTTGGTTTTTGAGTCAGTCTAGAGTTGGTTGTGAGTCAGTTTTCAGTTTGTATCGAGTTATTTTTCAAACTTTCAAAAAGCTTTCAGTCTTTCATTTGCTTGACCGTATTGGCCCAATCATTAGGCACTTGGTCCACGATGTTCTTGACACCTCCTAGGAGCTGCAATCCCCAATAAGGCCAATATTAGTGTCAGTATATGCATACTTCCATCAAGGATCAAATCTGCTCTTTGCATTTTCATTTTAGGTGTCTCATACTGAATTTTTTATCATTCCACGAGGTCATGCCAAAATGGTATGCTGATGGTTGTTTTCTTCTCAAAAAAACAAATTTTCCCTCATGAGGTAAATTTTCTGACCCATTTGCATGTTTCATTCAGTTATGGTTTCAGTTATGTTATTTTTAGAGTCAAGGCAGTTATGTTTCCAGTGTTCATTTCCAAGGTCTTTTCATTAGGTCTTAGGGTTCATTTCCAAGGTCTTTTCATTAGGTCTTAGGGTCCACTTCCAAGGTCAAAAGGATAGTTTCAAATGTAACTAAGGGGCAACAAAGATATGAGGAAGACCAATAAATAAAGAGTGATTGGTAGTAAGTCATGGTTATTGTATGAAAATCTTATTTCACTGATGTAAATTTCATCTCAAAAACATGTTTTTGAGATGAAAACAGAGTATTTTATTTGATTCATATTTTTTGATGTAATTCAAGTCATTGTATGTAATAATTATTTACATAAGCTGCCCAAGTATTTCTCCTCGCAGCAAGAAATGAGCCATTGAAGAAATCAGCTCAATTAAAGCATCAACAATCTGAAAAGAGATAAAGAAAGAGAAACATTAGACAGAGATTCGAAAACAAAATAAAAGTTCCAAACAAACATTATAAAGTGGTTTTTTTCTAAAGAAAAATCAAAATCATTCTCCATATAAAATTTTCAAAGGCATTTTTCAAAATTCATTAGTTCTTTTGCACCCTAAGCTCTCCTTGGAAAAGAGGAGATTGAGTGAAAGAGGAAAAAATTGGAAAGGCGCATTTGTTGAGGGTGCTATGCACTAGGAGAAGCTGTTGCATGCCCGTAGGGTCAAGGGCGCGTTTGCCAGTTCGAGCCTGAGTAAAATTCAACGGTGTTGCGTGCCTGTAGGGTGAAGGGCGCACTTTTTGAGGACGTTGCGCGCTGGCACTTGTTGCTACGCGTTTGGCCAGAGGAGCCTAGAAAACCCTAGGAGCACCAAAACACCACTTCCTTCATTTGCTCAAAGCCACAAAAGCTTCAACTACCTGCATACAACAAGTAAGTGGCCCGGTATCTCTTTTTCTCCATCAATTAAGAAAATTGACACCCTAAATTTTGAAACCCTAAGCAAAGCTCCCTTGCATGCTTCCAAAATCACCTCTTTTATCAAAATTATAGTACTTCTTATATTTTTTCACCTTCCTATCATCCTAACTATATTTCACTCCACCTCCTCATTGTTTCACTCATCTTGGCATATCGTAATTCCTCAAGTTTTCACCTATAAAGCATGGCAGAATATAGTAGTTCAGAAGAAGGGGAAAGACATCCCAGGAGGCCAATCAAGAAAGGAGGGAGAATTATTAGATTTTAACCCATTGATACAACAGAACTTATGGCATCACTACTTGCAGTATCATGTTTTAGGCACATGGGTTGTTTAGAGTTTTGCCAAAGGGTTGAGATGGTGAATTTTCATCAGCAATTAACCAAGCAGTTCATCTTCAATTTTCAAAACAACCAGGTCACTTTAGTCGGGTTCACATTCACTATATCTTCAGCCATCATATCATAGGCCACTATAATTCCAATTGTAGGAGAGAAATGGTTCAAGCAGAAAAATCTACATCATAGTTTTTATGAGCCATATCTTAAAACAAGGTTCAAAAATGATAAGAAGAGAATTTTCCCTTTCTCTTATCTTTTGGACAAGTATGTGCCATTGATGAAGATCATCATGAGGTATTTCACATGTGAGGGTAGGTTTTCCCGGCTATACTCATACCACATCAGGCTTCCCATGCACTTTACCAGGGTAAGAATGCTCAATTTGCCATATTACCTTTTCAAGAGTATTGACAATATGACATATATTGCTCAAAAAAGGGACCTAGCTCATTAGATGCATAGTATTTTCCATCATTCTCTTATCAAAATGATAGTCCTCCATCACTTAGATCAACTAGGCATTACTTGGGAGGCCTTCATAGCTAATGAAATATTTAATGAACCACCTACTCAGCCAACTCCCCGCATTCCTCCATCATCCTCCACTCATCCATCTACTTCTTCTCATCCACCACAGCCTACTTATCACTCATCCTCAACAGGTCATTCTTCACCAGACACCTCCACACCATCTACATCACCATTTCATGTAGCCATTCATTCACCCACTAGAGATGATTATAGTGATGAGGGACATGTTGAGCATGATGATAGTGAGGGACATGATGTACACACTGAGCATGGTCAGAGTAGTATACCATAGAGGAACAATTTGTAGCCATTTTCTTTCACCTATCAGAGGGGAAAGAGGCAGGTGTTTACCCCACAGAAAGTGGGAGGGGCCTTGCCTTCGTCATCAACATTATAGGTTAAAGGAAAGGAAAAAATGGTAGAGGAAGCAAAGGTCAAACAGCAGCATGAAGAGCATGATATTGAAAAGGAGTTTATCTTTGTGGACTCTAGTGATGAGTTGAGTGCAAAGGATGCCAAAATCAGGGAGCTTGAGGTTAATTTACAAAGAGCCCAATATGTTATCTCCTTTTATGAGCAAGAGAACAAGCAACTAGAAGTTAAGCAAGAGTTTATGCAAATCAAGTACATCAAGGCAAAAATGGAAGCTGTGAAAGCCAAATTTTAGCTTGATGAGGCTTATGGAGATTATGGAGAGCCAGATGATGAACAAGGACAAAGAAAAAGGCCAAGAAAAAGAGGATTGAGAAAGGCCTTAGAGCTTGAAAGACAAAAAGAGGTAGAATTGGAGGAGCAACTCACTCTAAATGAGCAATTGGTTAAGGACATAGCTGAAAACAGAGAGTCTTGGCTTGAGAAAGTGAACACACACTTGGAGACCCTCTTGGAAAAAGAAAACAGAGATGTTGAGTTGCAAAGGAAGATAGCCAAGTATTATGCAAGGAGCAAGCTCAAAAGATCTCATTTGATGACATTATTTGTGACATAGAATTCGGGATTAGGGGTTTACTTGATAATATTAAGGACACTATTAGATAGGATTGCGCGGTGATCCTTAGAAAGGAAAATCCCCCTCAGGGTAACCTTAGTAAGGATGAATTTATGGCCCTCATATCCTTAAACTAGAACAAAGACATCGTTGTTCTGAAAGTTGATCAAGGAGGGGTTGCTGTCATTCTTAACAAGGAGGACTACTGCAAGAAGATGTTAGATCATCTTCATATTAATGGCAGTTATAAAAATCTTCCCAAAAACTCGCTTAAGAAGATTTCTAGGACTGTGGCTCTTGCCATCAAGTCCAGTAACTCAGTGAGTTCCCTCTGCCATAAACTCATTGAGAGCAATCCCATTACTCCTAGGATCTATGGGCTCCCTAAGATTCACAAGGAAGGGGCTCCCCTTAGACCCATTGTCAACACCATTGGTGGTCCTACCTACCTTCTAGCTAAGTTCCTTGCCTTAAAGCTTAAACCCTTAGTTGGTCGTACAGAGTCCTTTGTTAAAGACTCTGCTTCCTTTGTTGATGAGCTCAAGGACTCTAAGCTTGACCCTGAGGACATTCTTGTTAGTTTTGATGTAGTCTCCCTCTACACTTGCATCCCTATTAATGAGGCCTAGGAAGTAATCAACTGCCTAACGGATCCCGATACTACTCGGTTAGTTGAGAACTGTCTCACTTCCACCTTTTTGAGTTTTGAAGGCGAGTTCTTGGAGAAAACCTGTGGTGTTTCCATGGGCTCACCCCTTTCCCCTATCATTGCTAATCTTTTTATGGAAGATTTTGAATCCAAGGCTCTGGCCTCAGCTCGCATCTCACCTAATTTTTAGAAAAGATTTGTAGATGACACTAATGTCATCTGGCCGCATGGCCAAGAGGAGTTAGATCTCTTATTCCATCATCTTAAGAGTCAGTTTGCTGCCATTAAGTTCACCATGGAATAGGAAGTTGATGGTTGCCTCCCTTTCCTTGATATTCTTATTTCTAAGAATAATGATAGTTCCCTCTCCCACCAAGTGTTTCAGAAGAAAACACATACTGAGCAATATCTCCATGCTAGTTCCCATAATTTCCCAGCTCATTATTTGGGCGTTCTCAAGACTCTCGCTACTCGTGCCCTAAGGATCTCTGATGAAAAGAGCTTCGAGAAAGAGAAATCCCATCTTCTTAATGTCTTTGTTGAGAACGGTTATAGCAAATACCTGGGTCAGAAGGCTTTCCTCAAAGCTTCCAAAAATTCGATGGTTAAAAAAGAACCTAAAGAGTGTGTCCCAGGGGTCCATCTACCTTTTGTTCAAGGGACCACTGATAGGATTGCGAGGATTCTAAGGAAACATAATGTCCCCTCGACCTTTAGACCCCTTAACACCATTCGTAAGTCCCTCCGATCGGTGAAGGATCCTATCGACCCTAAAGTTATGAAAGGGGTCTATATTATTCCTTGTTCTTATGGGACCCCCTATATTGGTGAGACTGGGTGCTCCATTAATCAAAGAATTAGTGAGCATGTAGTTGATCTTAAGCACGGGAGAACTAAGTCTTCCACACTAGCTGAGCATGCGGAGAAGACCAAACATCATGTTTGTATTGAGGAGGCCAATGTCATTGCTAGAATTTCACAGTTCTACCACCGTAAATTTAGGGAAGCCATTGAGATTGAAAGGAGGCCAAGCAATCTCAATAGAGATGACGGTTGGAAGATCAACAGATGCTAGATCCCGGCCCTCACCTCCTAGTCGTTTCCTCTCCCTCTTTTAGTAGTTGTTTCTAGATTTTATCCCCTTATTATCGTTCAACCTTCCTTATTTAGCCTTCTCCCTTGGTTTATTTTAATCCTTTTCTTTCCTTCAGGGTTAAATTATATGGTATAAGATATTTAAATAACTAATTTATGTTCTAATAAATTTATGTTAATTAGTTACCCATCCCTTAATTTAATTCTATTATTATAAAACTATAATAGATTCCTTACAATTACTAATTCCCTAAATCTAGTAACTCAGGTTCCTAGTAGATTACTAAGAAATTGATACCCTATCCATTGATAGGAAGATACCATTATCATTTTGAATTTTACTTTTAATACCAATAGTAATAATATTAATATAATAATAATTGTGATAGTAGTGATCTATTATAAGATCATTTTAGTTAATATTAATAATATCCTTAAATTTATTTAAATTTAGTTTAATTAGTTACACATGTCATTAACAATAAGGTTAACACAATTAACTTCATTAGATTAATAATATATTAATTATTATTAGTTATTATTAAATCAATTATTGTCCCTAAATATATTATTTCTAGCAATTTCCCTATTTCTATTATCATCTTTTCACATAAATTACATAAGATAAGTAATAGTATAAATAGCTATTAATTTAATAATTCAACTTGATTAATATAAGAAAAATAATTTTTTTAATATTGTAATCATGGTTTATTATTAAAATAATTAAAACAATTAAATAAACAATTAAATATATTTAAAATTTAATAATAACTTTAACTTAATTTAAAATATAGTTTTGCCCCCCTTTCCCTAGGTCCGGTCCAACTAGCCATTTCCTAGTCTAATATAGCCGTTAGTTAGTCAATTTAGCCGTTGCCTGGTAAAAAATTATAGCCGTTGGAAGTTCTGCTCTGACTATTTAACATGCAATCTAGATCTGATTCTTCAACTTGTCCTGACGATGAACCACACTGGTTGGTTCGAAACGCGTCGACAAATATACTATCATGTGATTTAAGCCGAAGAATTCTCTTAATATTGACATGGATCACAGAAGCCTCCATTCATCTCATGAGAAAATTGACAAATTGACCAACCAAGAGGAGAGGAGGAGACTTGACATGCTTGCTGAGGCATCCCTACATGCCTCTAATCTTTGATTAGTCATAAAAACACATTTTTGGGCATGATGGATCATTTTTGAGTTTGAAGGAAGTTGTTGTGTTTTTCAGTCCATTTTTTGCATAGTCATGGAAGGCAAACGCACAGCGCCATGGGCATTGCACTCTTTTTTGGGGCATCCAATGAGGAAAAGGTCAACATTTTTGGATTCACAGTGATGAGTACATGCACCCTGTGCATTTTCTAAGGTTTTGGAGTAGAACTGGTTGCCCAAAAGGGCCAAAAACCCTCAAAAAATGACCTTTCTGCCCTCTTTTTGGCCTGGGTGCTGAGCACTGTTGGGAGGATTGACTTTTGATAGGGAAAATTAACTCCAAATGCAAAAATTCAAGATGTTCCAGAAATTATACAAGAAGAGATTTCCAACAAGCTATTGTGGGCCCAATTTGGACATCGGGAAGGCCTCCAAAAGTGTAGCTGAAGTTGAAGGGTGCGCCTGGCATTGGCACTGCACGCCTAGCACTGGTGCTGCGCGTTTGACAGATTGTCTAGTTTTTCATTGTTTTGTACCAGTTTTCACTTTCACCTTGGAAAATCATGATTTTATCCTTTTAATTAATTTGTTGAATGTAATCATGATGCTTCTAGAGCTTACTAGGGTAGATTCATTAGGTAAAACAAGTTCATGAGGTGTAACGTATTAGTTTGTTTGGGTTAGGGATGAGTCACTTTGATCACCCTATTTTCTTGCTAGCAGTTCAAATCTTGTTATAAATAGCTCCTCTTCTCATGGATTCGACCCCCTGAGCTTAGGATGAGTTGTTTGGGGTCTATATGATGCTTTTCCTCAATCATTGTGTGGGTTGGATTTAGTAGGATTGCTTAGGCTTTGATAGACATCATTTTGTATCAGTTACAACAGGATATTAATGAAAAATTGCAGCTATTTCTTTGGGATCCATGTGGTATGATGCTTAGTTCAGTTTTTCTTATGTTTTCATGTGTTAAAATGTATTGTTGACTTCATCAATCATTTCATTGCTTTTAAGTGGATGTTTCAAGTTGATAGGCTGAACTCATAATATTTATGCTCTATTTTGGGAAGATATTCACAGTTTATGTTTTCTTCAGTTTAGAAAGAATCCATGTTGCTTACATGCTCTTTCTATCTCCTCGCCTATCTTGAATCACCTCACCCATCAAACCCTAGAGTGTTGAGCCTTGTTCCTACCTTGCCCCATCGAACACCCTGCAATTTTTACCTAATTTCCTTGCCCTAACTGTTTGGCTCCTCCTGATCCAGCAAAACCCCTTCAAAATCAAATCAAACCTTGTGCTACTATACCAAGCCTAAGATAATTTTCTTGATCTAGTCATCTTGGCTGAGATCCTTATGGAGAGAGCCCTCTCCTGGCCTAGTATGGATAGCTACTTGGCTAAGCGTGGTTTGTGGTTACCCTAGCATTGCCTTCCTTCAGCCTGAGGTTCAATCCAGGCGATAACAGATGCATTTCAATATTTTTGGGAGATGAATTGTTTTTCTCTCTTGGAGTCACTATCTTGATCTTGGATTGGATATATCTCTTTCTATTTTGTAAGTCCTTTTATGTTGAAAATTTCTCATATAATAATGTCTAATGTGTGGAAATCTTGCAACTAGCTAGTTCTTTTTTATGCCCTAATTATTGAATATCATTGAAAATATTGTTATATTGAAAATTTGTGCATGTTACTCATTGAATGGCAAGTAGATGAATGTTCCTAGTGGAATAGAACTTGTTTTTCTTCCATAAAAGTCCATTGATCTTGGGTGGGTAAATGCTAAAGAGTGATAGCTAGGGCATCACAATTTAGCCTCCTTGAAGACAAATTTTAGTTGGATATCAAATCACATAGACTCCATAGCCCAAGGGTAAGGCACTAATCCGAGAAAACTTGGTGATCACCCTCTTTTCCCTTCTCTTTTTATCCTCTTTCTAAATTTTGGTCCTAACCCTAGACAGTTATATTGATATGACATGCATTGGATGGGTGACTTTGGAAAACCATTTGGATAGGCTAATGTGTTGGTGTTTCCCCTAGTGATCCTGCAATTTTGAGGTCATTCCCATGGTCAGTTTGGGAGAAAATTCAAGCCCTATTCATATCTCTAAACATCATCTTGAATGTATTGGTTGGTGGTCTTGTTGAGGGTCATCTCACAAAATGAATTGATCAATTCTTGACCCTTCTCTCCTCCCTTGCTTGACATAGTGATCACATTGGAGGTCTTCCTCCCACTATTACTCAAAAATCCTAGGTCTAGATTGGATTTTTGTCTAACTTCCTATAGTGGAGAAAAAGCCCTATTTGAAGAATAATTATCTTCCAAAGAACCTAGAGATGCCTTGCCTCATCTTGGAAGGTCTTGATCCTATGGATACTATTATTATTTAAAAATTCATAACCCTAGGTCTTGATCTTCCTCATAGGTCTTTGTTGGAGAGCCCTTAAGCTTCTCTTAAAGCATTGAGACCTAACTAAGCCTCTCCTTAAATGGGCCTTTGAAATCACTTCACACCTTGTCATTTATCTCATCATTTCAGTGATTTCCCTCATACCAGGACTCCTCCTATTCGTGAAAGTTTGTAAAGAGCAGGAGACACTTACTAAGGTGATAGTGGATCTTTGTCCCATTGTTTTCATTTGGTCTAGTAGTTGCCCCTTAGGTACCCCTTTTAATACCCCTGCTAGATTGCATGGAAACGAACCCCTTAACCAGTTTAAATCCATTTTTTAATAGGGCCTTTTCCTAAGTAATTTTTTCTTGTATATATTCTAGAAAGACACATTTGTAAAATCCTTCCTTTCTACACTTCCTTTCACTAAGTTTATCACAACCAGGAAGTCACCATGAACTTATAGATTTGAGATGATTTATGTAACTACTAACCTTAATAATGTAATTAGTGTGAGGTTTTTGGGTTTGTGGATCTTCAGGGTCATCTTTGAGATTGGAGCCAATAGGCCTAACTCTTGACTTGTGACATTCCTCTCAAAGTAGTAGGCTCTGTATAGTAGCCCTTATACTCACTCTTTTTGTTTGTCCTTTTCTATGCCATCATGGAAGTAGGGTTAATGTTATGTCAGTTGACACATGTCACCAATTCCATTAGCTACATGGCAGTCATAGTGGAGGAGGTGGTGGATTACAATCTCAGGCTAGCTAATGGGCCTAACTTTTGACTTCAATCGAAATACCCGTTATCCTCACTCCCTTCACTAGCTATTCATGAAACTCATACTCCTGTCTCTTCTTAGGGTTTTTTGCATGAAATAGATGCTTACTTGCATGAACCTCCCTTACAAAGTGCCACTCCATGCAATCTAGCCTCTCACTCCATTACTATTTCTCCTTCCCATGTGCTTATATCGTCATCAAAAAATCACACTGGCAAGCTCATAATCCCTTGTGTGTCGAGCAATTATTGTCCACTGAGAAGGAGGGGAAGATGTATTCATAAGCATTGGTCCTCTACATTTGTTATAGTGGGGAAGGATATAGGGATCGTGTTGGCACGAAAGAGTCATCAGGGAGAAAATACCCTGGGTTCAAGTGCAGAGGGCCAACAATGATCTGTTGTAGTCTAGGACAATGTCATCATTTTCACCTTACCCAAAGGGTAGGGAGTCTCACCCGAGGTGTGCCACGACCGGAAGCAAGAAAGGTTCATCATGGAGTCCAAGCAGCACCGACTGAAGCATCATCTGATAAAAAATATATATACATTACACATATAATAGAAATAACAGCATAACAGCTATTGCACAGGAACTATTGAATACATGCATTTGATAGGACATTCAAAATTTTTAAAGAATCATCACAGCATCGCACACATGCATATAGTATTCCACAACTAGTCTAGCCTTTCTTTTCTATTAACTTAACAATAAAACAATACAATATATCTTCATCATTCACCGCAAGAAAATACAAGGAATACTCGGTTTAGACTCATGGGCTTGGCCTTAACCTCAAGGGCCCTGCTCATCCAGGCTCTAGCCTTCTGATATCAATCTGCCGTAACTAGATTTTCTCTTTTCGAATCCCACAGCCTTGCCAACTAACTAACCAACCTATCCTCTTTACTGGCCCTCTCCTTTTATATTCCTTTCTGTCGCGTGGACTGCCAGTTCCGCTCGGCTGCTCTTTCACCTTCCCACCCACTCAGTTGCCTTTGTCTTCCGCTGCCACCTTGCCGCAACTTTTTCGCATTTGCATGTTCCTTCCCTGTTGTCCAACTTACTCCTCTGCAATCTAACCGTTGTTGCCACGCGTTTCCTTCTCGTCCTTCGGTCAGCCAAAAATGATCAAAACCTTTCCAAAATTAAACAAAGGCCCCAACAGGCCCCAACCACAATTCTTTGACTCATCCCCAAGTGAACTCATTTCAACCTCGGTCGGTCCTACTAGTATTTCCATGGGCTCTATGGGTGGTGGTTGCACTATCAACTGCGCTGGTTCTACCAACGCCTGGGTTGGTGCTTCTTTTTCCTTGGTTGTTGCTCGTGAATTGGCATCTGTTTCTACTGCACTTTCCTCCCTCTAAGGTTCCCCCATTCCAAATGAAGGCTCCAACTCCGGAACAACGGTCGTGGTTTGTTTCCTGAATTCCCGGTACTTCTGAATGGAAGTGTCCCATCCGGCGAGGATTGTGTCAACGCGTTGGGTGAATGCCTCGGCCAAATTTGACGTTAACTTTGTTGGCCGCTAGCTTTGCAAGTCGCTCCATTGTTGTCCACTGGAGTCACACACCTCCTTTAGAGTTAGAACCTGCATTTGAACCGGTGGTTGCAGATCTCTAATCACCTTCTTCATCTTTGCAGACTCTTCCTCAATTTGATCAACTTGGGCCTAGATGGCATCAATCTGGTCGTTGATCTGCTGCAGTTGGGTAGGGTTTGTACAGTCCTTTGTGCTGGTGAATAAGGTTTGTATTCGCTCTCTCATCGGGTAGACCGAGTGATTTTTCAGCGCCAAGCTTCCTAGCTAGTCATGGACTTTGTTCATCAGAGCGTGGCCGTCGGTGAGGTTGTTTATTAAGGCTTATTTCTTTGCTTTCACTTTGGCGATTTTTCCCTCGACCATCCTTGTGTAGATCTCCACTAGGTCTGGCAGTGTTGATCTCACCATCTCCAGCTTCCTCTTTATGTCGGCATTGGTAGCAACCAGGTTTGAGCATGTCGTATGGATGTGGTTGCAACATTTTACCAACGTGCAGGTCGTGATGTCCATCAGCACCTCTGTATTTGCATCAATGTTTGCTGGCCATAATGACTTGAATTGCTGCATGAATTGATCAACCTGGGCTTGCAAACTATATTTTCTCGCCGCAAGTGATCTCGCTCTTCTATTACTTCCTGCAACTGCCTTGCTTGCTGCTCATGTTCCTTTTCTAGATCCTTATGGATCCTTTCGGCCCTGTGTGTTGCTTGCTGTATAAATGTAAATAATTAGGCCGACGACCAGTGCTGGAGTGTGTTGGCCTGCATTGTACTGGGTTCAAGGAACTGTTTTTATATGGGTAGGCCACTGGAAATGGATTTTTTAGAGTGGGAGGTGGGCGAATGAGCTTGTTGTGACTGCAGAGTGAATTGTGGAGTGGGTGGAATGATGCTAGGGTTCAGGACCACTGTGAGCTTTATAGGGAAAAGTGGTCGGTATGACTCAATCCTTTCTCCTTGCAAAATAATGTCTAGGCTTCCTCCTTGTGGTGGGTCTGACCCAAGAATTGGTGATACAAGTGATGTTTGTTGTGTATCATTGGAAGAAGTGGTGCCCTTTTCCTGCCCGGCTGACTCAACTTTTGTTTCCACAGTCGTTCTTCATTGGCCTGACAGGAAGGTCTCTGATAGGGTCGCGGAGGTGGAGGATGTGTGCGGGGATGACTCCCGTGACTGATGTAAAATGGTGGAAGTGGTGGTGGGAATCTCTTCAACTATGGGGGCTACAGAGATCGAATGCTTGACCTTGTCAATAAGGTCAACAACCGAGGGTGGTGGAGCAGTTTTCGGCTTTTTGACGACCGGACTGTGAACAACTCATTTCTTCTTCGGCTTGGGGACCATTGGCTGAGAGGGAGAACAGGCTACTCCGGTGGGGATTTTCATAGCCATCGGGGTTGTGATAATAGGAGAGAACACGATAGAGCCTTGAAATTGAGCAAGATAATTGCTCTCACTTGATTTTCCTTCTTAACTAGCAATTGTTTGTCTTAGCTCAAACATCTTCTCCTCCATCTGAAGCACCATTGGGTGGAGGTCATCTTCGGTTGGCTGCTTCCTGCTGCTCTCCGCCACATCTCCCCCTTGTGCCTGTTGCTTCAAGGCTCCGAACAGATAATTGTATTTCCCATCCGTGATTTCACAGGCCACTCCTGGCCATGATCCCACCTCCTTGTGTAGCATTGTTGTCGTTAGAATGAACCTCTGCGGCCTCATCTTAAAGGTCTTTGGATGGACACACCATGGTCTAAGATAGGTGTGTGCATGTGAGGCTTCGAACCATATCTCTTCTGAGAATTCATCTAGCAGAGCCTTTGGTATCCTCTCTGTTGACCTGATGGTGGCTAGCATCTGCTCATACCAATCCTTGAAAGCTATCTCATTTATCTCTTTTGTGCTTGGGTCTCCCAATTCCCTCTATGGGTCATAGCAAAGTGCGAGTGGTAGTCCTTAGACAATGGTCATCATTTCCCTTTCCTTCGGTGACCTCCACTTCCACATATCCAAAGACATCAAAATGTACCCAAACATGAAACTAGTTCCCCGCCTGTACACATCTTCACAAGCTTCAAACAGCTTGTTAAGAACAAACACGGACCAGTTAAGTATCTCTCCCTGGCAGCAATGTTCCATAACCGAAATTGCATCTAGTGTGCATTCATTCTTCGTGTAATGTCTCATGGTTTTGCCTGCTATGATGTAGTAGAAAAATCTGATGTCGACCTTATTGATCATATCGAGCTTCACTCCTCTTCCACCCCTCTTAGTCCCATATCTTACATAGATGTTATCTTCAGTCTACTTCTTGCCTTTCTTAGCCCCTAACTAAAATGTTGTGCTCACTTCCTTCCCCCATGCTACCAACCCTGTTAGACGATTAATATCATCCACATGAATGGGATACTCCTTCTCCAACCACAGTGATCCTCTGTGCATCCTGCTTGCCAAAATTTTAGTACACTGCATTGCGGCAAATTTAGTATCGAACACAAGTAAGCTTCTCAAATGGAGTAAGATTGACCTCTATGTCCCTTTGAAATTTTCCCTAACCCTGGAGGTGTTGGTGTTGTCCTCCTTCTAGATTTCCTCTGCATAAACTTCCCTTTTCAGAGCTGGGAACTAGAAACAGTCTGTAAGATCATTGTCGACCAGATTCGCCTTATCATATTTGCCATAAAAATTGGTGACCACCTCAATTATTTCAGATAATGTGTCCTGTGGGACTGATACAATTCCTTTTGCCATCTCTCTTTGCCTTTTGTAAACGATTTGCACCTGATTTTTCTCTCTTCTACGTCTCTGCAACTATTCTTTAGAGTGGACCTGTAATTCTCCTGCTATCTGCAATTGGAGTTCTAGAATTCCCTTCATTATCCTGCGAGTTAAGTAGTCAGACCTGACACGACATTTCCTGACTAACTGGATCTTAGCAACTAATTACTCCGACAACTTTCTCATGTGTTCTAGCTATTCCTTGCCACCGTTGGCCAACCTAGACATGACAACCATTGCGTGGACTGGGAAAGTACAAATTGGGCTGCATGGCATATTTATTTTTCCGTGATGGCATTATTTATTAACTAAATTCATGCTTAATGGGAAAATATTTTGATATGGAAATGACTATCAGTATGGAGGAAAGGACAGGTATGGCGTGTGATCATAAAGACTGCAAAAAGTTCTTGCCTGCGTGTGCCTTACTGACTGGGACTACATGTGTGACTACTAATTCTACTTCCCCCCCCTGACCACAAATGGGTTGCGGCATGCTGAAGTTGCTACCGCAACCTTATTGACCTTCTGCTTATTCTCTAAAAAAACCCATGACTCTTCCTAGTAGCTTATTATAACTCACGGACCTTTTTTTTACTTGTGGGCTCATTTCTGAGACCCTCTTTTACCTTGATTTATATCTTGTGGAATGGCTTCAGGCGAGTTCCATTCACCCATCCATGCAACATGACTCCATCCAGTTTTGTGAGTCTCACTACTCCAGATTCTCTTATTTTTGTGACTATAAATGGGCCCAACCAGTGCATCTGCAGTTTCCATGGGAACTTCTGGAACTTGTTGTCATATAGTAGTACCTGTTCCCCTACTTCAAAAGACTTCCTCCTGATGTGCCTATCGTGCCAAGCTTTCTGCCTTCTCTGCTCCACTGTCTGATGAAACTCAGCCAAGAATAAGGTTTCGCCAAGTTCCAACAACTGACTCAGTCTGTCTCGCAAGGCCATGTTGTCCATCATTCCCATGGCTTCAGATATGAACATGCTTGGAACCCCCACTTCCCTTCTATATACTAGCTGAAATGGAGTTTTCTTATGAAGTCTCTTTACTGTTCTCCTGTACACCCATAGAGTTGCGAGTATTCTTTCATCCCAGTCGTCCCTGTTGGATGATATGACCTTTGTTAGCCCTTTCTCCATAATTTTGTTGAATGCTTCAACTGCGCCATTGGCCTGTGGGTGATACGGCCTACTTTTGTTATGCTAAATCATGAAGGTATTCAACAGAGTCTCAATGGTTTCATTCAGAAAGTGCATTCCTTGGTCGCTTGTGAGGCTCCTCGGGCATCCAAACCTTAAGATTATGTTCTCGAAAATAAACCTTGCAGATGTTTCTGTTGTACAATCCTTGACATGTGGTGCTTCTGCCCACCTAGTGAGGTATTATGTTATGTATCTCCCACGTGAATGCCTTGTCGGTGGTGTAATGGGTCCAATGAAGTCTATTTCCCATTTTTCAAAGATTTTCACTATGTGAACAAGGTTTAGAGGCAGCTCATCCCATCGTGAAGGCTTTCCAACCCTTTGATAGATGTCGTAGCTCTTGGAAAATTCTTTAGAATCTTTATGAATAGTTGGCCACTAGAGTCTTGCTTGTAGTATCTTTCTTGCAGTGGCTTTACCTCCCACATGGCCTCCTGTGACTCTCGCATGGCATTCCCACAACACATCGCTTCTTTCATGCTGAAGGATGTAGCGTCTCAAAATTTGATCCAAGCCCATATTGTAGAGGTGTCCTGCAATCAGCTCGTAATTTTCCGCCCTTATTACCAAGTGGCGTATCTGTGTTGTCATATATCCTTCTGGGTAATGACCTGTTGTTAACAATGTGGCAATCTCTTCTAGGTGATTTGGGATTGACTCTATTCTAAATAAGTCGGCATTAGGTAATCGATCATCCACTGCTCCTTCATTTTCCCCTGTCTCCAACCATGACAAGTGGTCTAGCCCCACATTTAGTCTGTCGGGTTTTACGACCACCTCGAAAGTAAATTCCTAGAACAACAACAACCATCAGCATATTCTACCTTCTAGTACTGGTTTTTTTACCAAGTATTTCAATGCAGAATGGTTTGTAAAGAATTTGAATGGTGCACCCAACAAGTAATGCCTGAATTTTTGGAGAGAATAGACCATGGCCAAGGCTTCTCTCTCAGTTGTTGTATATTTTCTTTCCGCAGTTGACAGCTTTCTGCTAACATAGTACATCGAGTAGCCCATATTTTTCTCCCCTGGTTGCTCTAAGATTGCTCCCAGCATTATCCCTAATGCATCGATGTGCACATGGAACATTTTGTTCCAATATGGATAGACAAGGATAGGGGCACTTACCAGCCTTTCCTTCAACTTATTCAGTGTTTTCTGACAATCCTCAGTCCAAACAAATTATTCCGTCCTTTTCAGTAGCTTTTCCATTGGGGTTGTGATTGATGCATAATTCCTGATGAAGCGTCGATAATACCCCGTATGGCCCAGAGTTGACCTTAGTTGCTTCACATTGCGCAGTGGTTCCATGTTGACAATTGTTGTGACCTTCATTGGGTTTACACATACTCCATCCTTGTAGAAGGTATGGCCTAGTAGTGTTCCAAATGGGACTGCGAAAATACATTTCTTGAGGTTCAAAGAAATCTACAGTTGTCTGCACCTTTCAAACATTACTCTTAATAAGCTAGTGTGTTTTTTTAATAGACTATACACTTTCCAGTCATCCATGTACACCTCTAGAAATCTATGAATATAGTCTCAGAATGTAGCTACGAAAATCCTTGAGAAAACCATTGGTGCATTCTTTAGTCCAAATGGCATCACCTTATATGCATATGACCCCCACTCATTACTGAATGTTGTTTTTATTTTATCCTCCTCAGCTATTAAAACTTGGTGGTAGCCCGAAAATCCATCCATAAACGAATATGCTTCATTCCCCGCCACATTGTCTAGGACCTCATCGCTGAAAGGTGTCGGGAATGGGTCATGCACACATGCATTGTTGAGGCTTCTGTAATCAACACATACTCTGATTTCAGTTGCATCCTTCTTGTTTTGTATGACTATCGAGCTTATCCACTCAGCTTCATCTACTGGAAATATAATTCCTGCTTCCAACATTTTGTCAATTTCCTTCTTAACTTTCTCCTTCACCCTTGGATTCAATCTATATGGTTTGTGCTTTACCGGCCAGGCATCCAGTCTCAAAACAATCTTCATTTCCCCTATATCTCCTTTTATCCCCTTCAGCTCTGCTACTGAAGTTGGGAACAGGTCCTGATATTCTTGTAGTAGGTCAAAAATTTCTTTTGTGGTTTGTTTGTCCCAATAGTCTCCCACAGATTCTATTTTGGGCTTATCCTCTGTCCCAACATTTTGTTTTCCTAGTTTCATTAATACAACGTGGGCACCTTCTTTTGAGGGGATCTCCTGGATGTCTCTTTCTCCTTCTATTTTTTTGAAGGTCAAGTGTCTCAATCCATCTAAGCCATCCTCCTCTAGTTTTGCATCCACCTTATCGCATGTCGCATATTCTAGAGAATCCATGTTAGACAGATACTGCAGAAAACTTTCATCGAGACATCCTTCAACCAACTGTCTTGGGAAAAATAGAACCCCTTTTATCAACTGGAGTGTCTCCATAATGCGTTCCTCTTTACCTCTAAATGAAAAGCTACTGACAAATTGTACCTCCAGAACATCCCAACCCGTCGTCTGTCGATGGAGCTCCTCTTGTACATACCAAGCTCGGGGGATAGTTCCCAAGGTATGTATAAATGCGTGTCCCAATCGATCCTTCGGCATTCCTTGGTTATTCCAATTGGTTGTGCAATCTTCGATGTGCCTCTCGGGACTTGAATCCCCCTTGTATCTTGCCTTATCCTGAGGTCGGTCTTCCTCCTGGGAAAATATTTCCTTCATGGCTTGTTTTTGGGCGTGGGATCCCCCCAAGACAAGTTTTGGGGATTAAATCCCAATTTTTGACTAAGTCTGATGTAAAGACTCCGCGATTTGTGGGCGCAGAGCGCAAAGATGGTAAATGAATCAGAGGGTTATATGCCCTCATTTTTGTAAATGTAATGTCGGTTTGAGAGATCTACCCATGGTCCGCGGACCATGGGATTGTATAAATGGAGCGAGGCTCTAAGTGTAAAGAGACAATCATAGAGGAATCAACCAATGAAATATCGAATAAGGAAGAATTGAGTCAAAGTGTAGAGTCGTGTCTTTGGGTCGTATAGTAGGAGAAGGCTCTACAACTGAGTGCATAGAGGCCTAATAGTCCGCAACTGAGTGCGTTGTCCCTTGCAACTGAGTGCGTAAAGGCCTAATAGTCCGTAGCTGAGTGCGTTGTCCCTTGAAACTGAGTGCGCAGGGCAGGTTGAGTCTGTAACCAATTGAAGCATTAATAAAGAGAAGTTTTACAATATTTTTGTGTATCTTTTCTTGTTTTATGCATTGAAGTATATTGGGTATGAATTGCAAGTCTATTATTTATTTGATGCGTGAACTTATATGAATGTGTTGAATAAGTGAATCTAATATAAGGTATCTGTTTACATGAAGATAACTAACTATTATAAGAAGATAAGTAAGATCCACGGTGTGACTTAGTGAAATAGCGCAGATTGTTGCGTTAGCAGCGCGAAGCTCCTTAGCCCCTGGTTAGGGCTGCACGAAGTCGAGTATAACAGGGCGTGAAGGCCTCGCAGGTCAGGAAATTGTACGAAGTGACCTGCGTGAAGTTATTCATAGTTGGACTAAATCGACCCCTCAGACATCTCAAGGGTGCGGAAACTTGGTTCCAACATCCCCCCATACTGCTTCGGGTGAGACCTCAGTCCGCCCTCCGCAGACTGTTTCCGAAAGGGCCAATAGTATAGGGATTTCTTTGGCTAATTAACTCTGAACCTGGGTCAGGCCCCATCAAGCCAACAAATGGTTCCGTTGTCAAGATAGTAGAAGCATTTAACAAAATACTGGAGACTGCGCTGACCAAAGTATGAATGCACGACAAAGTGATTTGAACCTGCACGTACCTGCAGTATTATGGGCTTATAGGACAACGTGCAAGAAACTGATGGGACAGACACCTTTCCAGCTGGTCTATGGAGTGGAAGTTGTAATTCCAATGGAGTATATTATGCCTAGTCTATGCATATCATCGCTCATAGGTATGATGGACTGCAGAGCCCTAGAGGAGAGGCTCGCGTAGTTGGAGGAACTTGAAGAGGAACGGTTTTTGGTTGGATTCCATCAGTAGGTACAAAAGCAACGCGAAAAGGCCTGGCATGATTGACATATTAAGTTGCGCACCTTCAAGGTAAATGATTTGGTGTTACTATATGATAGTAAGTTTGATAAATTCCTGGGAAAGTTCAAAATGCATTGGCTAGGACCCTATGTTGTTAAGGAGGTCACAGACGAAGGCGCAGTGCAGCTGGTGAAGCTAAATGGAGAACCTTTCCCAGGCAAAGTGAATGGCAGTTGATTAAAGCCATACATGGGTGGCCCGACTATCTGACTAGCCAACAGAAGCACACTCGTCACTCTCCAGGAAGCTGAAAGAAGGTGCGAGACTATAAATAGATGCAGGGGACGCAGGAACAGATACAGGGAGCAATTCCAACACCGCGGTCTCGAAACAACGCGTGCAGGAGATATAACAGGCAGTCGCTCAATGCTTTGCCAACCTTCAAGCAATCCGAGTAGAGTTGGGAGGTCCCGCGCGAAGATCTCTGCACTAACAGAGTGACTTGTGGGAAAGTCACGATGTTTGCATTGAGGGTATGTTGGGCATGGGATCCCCCCAAGACAAGTTTTGGGGCTTAAAGCCCAAGTTTTGACTAAGTCCGATGTAAAGAATCTGCGATTTGTGGGCACAGAGCGCGAAGATGGTAAATGAGTCAGAGGGTTGTCCACCCTCATTTTTGTGAATGTAATGTCGGCTTGAGAGATCTACCCATGGGATTGTACAAATAGAGCGAGGCTCTAAGTGTAAAGAGACGATCATAGAGGAATCAATCAATGAAAGATCGAATAAGGAAGCATTGAGTCGAAGTGTAGAGTCATGTCTTTGGGTCGTAGAGTAGGAGAAAGCTCTGCAGCTGAGTGCACAGAGGCCTAGTAGTCCGCAGCTGAGTGAGTGGACCCCTATAGCTGAGTGCACAGTGCAGGTTGAGTTTGTAACCGATTGAAGCATTAATAAAGAGAATTTTTACAATATTTATGTGTATCTTTTCCTATTTTATGCATTGAAGTATATTGGGTATGAATTGCAAGTTTACTGTTTATTTGTTGCGCGAACTTATATGAATGTGCTGAATAAGTGAATCTAATATAAGGTATCTGTTTACACGAAGATAACTAACTGTTATAAGAAGATAAGTAAGATCCATGGTGTGATTTAGGGAAATAGCACAGATCGCTACGTTAGCAGCGCGAATCTCCTCAGCCCATGGTTAGGGTTGCACGAAGTCAAGTATAATAGGGCACAAAGGCCTCACAGGTCAAGAAAGTGCGTGAAGTGACCTACGCGAAGGTATTCATAATTGGACTAAATCAACCCCTCAGACATCTCAAGGGTGCGGAAACTTGGTTCCAGCATCCCCCCATACTACTTCGGGTGAGACCTCAATCCACGCTTCGCAGACTGTTGCCGAAAGGGCCAGTAGTATAGGGATTTGTTTGGCTAATTAACTCTGAACCTGGGTTAGGCCTCACCAAGCCAAAACTTGCTTGATGCTCGCCCAGTCTCTTAGTACACTGCGGTGCTTCTTCCACCATCTTGTCGATGTTTCCATGAGAGCGATATCAAGAAAGGGAATCTTTTGATCCTCCGTCATTTCCTGGTCTACCCTATTCAAGAAGGTGTCCACCGGTTCAAGGCCATAATATTTGGGATAGTCGCCTATCTCTGTTCCTATCCAATTTACTCAGGTTATCATTGCACAATGTCTAGTGTTTAGTTCATACCCACCTTGTTGCCATGCATCCCATGTAGCTTCTGAGCCAGTCTCTAAGCTTTGGATACTTGTTCAGCTGACGGAGCCTCTTGTCGTGGGATTTATGTAATCTTCCCTCTTTCCCGCTATGAGCGTGTATAGTTGGTCTAGCATTCCTGGTTCATCCTTGTCATCTACTAGTTCTAGGAACCTAGGTCATTGATAGGGGTCCAGGGGTTGGGTCATCCTTAGTCCTTTTGCTTTGAAAGTCATCAGTTCTTTCTTCAGGTCTATGACAGCATAGTTCTCATAGGCCCAACAGATCCCAAGGAGCATCGGGTATGGGTTCTTATCCCCCATGATGTCAATTACCTCGAATTCAGTGTGCATCTTCACCCCCACCACATCGACTTCCATGTTCTCTAAACTTCCAGTGGGCAGTATACAATACTAGTTTACCATTCTTAGTTGAATCAGCGAGTATTTCAGTTGCGACTTCCCCATTGCCTCCCATGTTTTTCTAGGTAGGATGTTTACATCCAACCCCAAGTCTAACATTGTGTCCCTTATTTAGAACCCTACAACCTGCGCGTTGATTTGGAATTCCTTACAGCTTCTCCTCTTGTTTCGTTTCACTCTTCTGGAATTCTTTTCTGGCAAGTCAGCAAGTGATCGCTCCACTTCCCCTTCTTCTACGGATAACGCAGCCTTCAAACTTTTCCGCAACTCCTTCAACATGCATTCATCCTCGATAATCCTCAGGAATAGTTTAAACCATTCTTCAATTAGCTGGTTGTGATCAAGCACGTGATCCTATGGTTTTTGGTTGTCTCCCTTCTCGGTCATCCCCTTGAACAACTTAGCTGCCTCATGATAATACTACTTTTGGCATTCGAGCTTATATACTTTCTGTGGAGATATTTATTTAACAATCAAGGGTGGGTCCACTATGCTACGATCCTCCCCAGTGTTCTTTCCTCCTCGGGTGACTATATTAATATTGGTTGTGGGAAAACTGTCGTCGGTACGAGGTTCAACATTAACTAGGTTATCCCCCTCTGTCTAGTCCTTTCTTCCCACTTTGAAATGAGTTCCGGATAATCCTCCGTGGTGTGGGTATTAATCATGCACTATTAGCACCAAGGTCTCTGCGGGAGCGGGAATTCCCTGGTGACATGCCCTTCCTGGTCATAGTTGTAACACCTTACTGGACCTCTTCCTCCCATCCTCCCTCCTCGCCCATTTCCTCCTCGTCGTCCCCGGTTTGACTCATTGACCCTGAACGTAGATCTTTCCTGTCGTTCTAATAGAGCATCCAGTGCTTGACACTGATCAATGTGATGCGTTGTAGATGCGCAGAACTCACAGTAGTTGTTATTGGGGATGTTGGAGTATTTCTGCAATATCAGGCACATCCGTGGTAGGTGTCCATAAATTCTACATATCTCACAAAAATTATTGGCTATTCCTTCCCGGAAAAGCTCCTTGCGCTTTTATTGCTGCAACTCCTACGATTGGTGGGGCCCCTGACGACCCCACAACCCCCCCTGGATGATTAATCCCTTGCAACCTGGGGCACTCTATCGCAACATGCCCTTCCACCATGCAGTAGGTGCACCATACATTGGTTCTGGCTGGTCATACTGGCTAAAGATCCTTTAGCTTCCCCATTAAATTGTGATATGATTTTGGGGACCCATGGTCGACGGGTCTTGCAAGCTCGTCCCTCCCCGGTATTCATGAGGATACCCAGCCATGGCTTCTATTCAGGATGCTTTCTCCAAAGCATCTTGGAGGGTTCCAATTTTCTATTGCGTCTGTGGAATTCTGGTTAGGGGCAAGAGTACCTTGATAAACCAATCCCACTAGTGATTCAGGTCCAGAGTGTAACTCAACTTAGCAATGGCATCCTTAAACCTTTGCATGAGCTCCCAAGCCGTCTCACCCTCCTTCTTCTTGATTTCCCATAGCTCTGATAGCCCCTGTTGGTCCATTTGTGGTACTTTTAATTCCTACAAAAATCCTCTCTTGATATCATCTATTGTGGGGTTCTGGTTCTACTCCACCCATTTTATAAACCATCGCAAAGCCCTCTCCCTTAGCGAGGTTTGAAATTCCATTGTCCTGACATTGTCTAGAGTATAACGTGCTCTCCAAATAGCGTCACAGAGATACCAGTGCTTCTCTACATCCTCGTTTCCAATTCCCGCAAACTCTGGATATATGGTAAAAGACCCCGCCACACTGACTTGGGTATGAGCTAATAGCACAAACCCTTTGTTCCCTGGCTATTGGGATCCCTGTAATCCTAAGTTACTAATAGTACTGGCTCCTTTGTTGCTCCTAATATTAAAACTGGCTTTATATTTATCACGTGCACTAAATAACCGTACTGCCTTGGCTAAGCTCATAACAAATTCTTTCGGATCATAATAAGGTCCCAGGGGAAGATCAGGGAAAATGTCACTTGTGTCTTGGGGGTATTATTTCTGACTCTTAATGGATGCTTCTCCTTATTAAATAATCTCCTCATCACATTACCCATGTCCTCTTCTCTTTCCTCTCCATACCCACTCGACCTTTGCTCTTGCGATCTTCCTTCTGCAACCTGTAGGGAAGGTCCCTCTTCATCCCTCTGGCTCCTATTTCTCTTGTCACCAATCTTGCTATACTCAACGTCTTCCTTTCCTCCCTCTTTGGCTCGGGATTTTCCTATCACTACTCCTACTTGGTGAGGGTCCATCCTTGTTTTCTTCAGAGTTTGAATCACTCTTTCCTGCCACTTATCCACTAGCAGCACCCTCCTCTGCGCTCTGACATCTCTAGATTTCTTCAATTCTTCTGCATCCATCCCTTCAGTAGCATCTCCATTCCCAAACTAGAAGCATTCCCCCCCCTTAAGTACTTCCCCCGGTACTAGGATTTTATGCTACCATCTTAGCGGTGGGCGAGGGAAATAATTCCTCTTCTACCATTAACATCTTAATCCATGTTGATACTTCCCTCATCAACCTTCCTCTTAATCTGGATCCAAATACTGCTTCTACCTTTGAGAAGGATTGATAAATCTCGGCAGCGAACTTGACTATATATCCTTCCACCGTAGTCTTTACCCAAAATCGATTGCTCTGGTCAGATCATTGTCCAACTACTGAAGCAATACAAGATCCGACGGGGTCTTGTTATCACTCCAGGAAACTCTCCTAGGTTGCAGATCGAAGATTCCTGGTAACATATAATCTTGAATATTTTTCTCTGAACTATTGGAATAAATCAGGGTTTGGATCAAGTTAGATAGCCATTTCAGCTCTATTTTCACTCAAGACATGCATGAACACCCTCAACAACACAAGATTGTAGACCACTAATGCTCAATATTTGTAGATTTAATGGATAGATGGAGAATACTAATAGTACCAGCAGATTGCATACATGAACATATATGAATGGCTAGCTACAGGCAGGAAATGAGCTTACTGACTATACTAGCATATGCATATATAATAACACATATAAATGGCTAGCTACAGGTAGTAAAGAAGCTTACAAGTCTAATTTATCAACGTGGAGATAAGATGACAGTTATCTGGCATTAGATACAGAAGAAACATGAATAAACTATCCAAGTGCAAGCTTATAACAGAAAGAGGAATGGACATTGAACATATAACAACAAAATAATCTTGTATTACTAAAGAATTCGGATGAGAAGCTAGAGGAGTAGAGTCTCCCACTTGTTGTTTTCTTTCCACAGGGGGCCATAGGAGAGATTAGTCATTTTTCCAGCCCTGAGATGCCCATTGTTTCTCTACACCAAGAGAACTTCTTAGAGTTCACAGATTTTGTCAATGCATCTGCAGTATTCTTCAAAGTTTCCACCTTTACCAGCAACACCTTTTTTTCTTCTATCATATCCCTCACAAAGTGATATTGAACATCAATGTTCTTTGTCTTTCAATGGTAAGAAGGGTTCTTTGCCAAGAAAATTACACTTTGGTTGTCACAGTCTATCCTTATAGCTCCTTGTATTAACCCCATACTTGAACCAATCTTTGCAACCAAACTGCTTCCTTGCTCGCATGAGTGGCTGCCATGTATTCTTCCTCTGTAGTTGACAGTGCCACTACAGATTGTTTCTTACTCATCCAACTGACTGCAACTCCAAATAGGTTAAACACATACCCACTTGTAGATCCTATTTGATCTAGATCTCCAGTCCAGTCTGCATCAACAAAGCCACGAATATCCAACACTCTGTCGAATCCTGGTCTTCCTTGGTAGCACAAACCATAATCACTAGTGCCACGCAAATACTTGAAAACCAAATTCATTGTTGTCCAGTGCTCCTTCCCTGGTTTTGACATAAACCTGATCAATACTCCCACTGCATGTGCAATGTCTGGTCTAGTACAAACCATTGCATGCATCAAGCTACCAACTGCACTTGCATATGGAACACGAACATATCCTCTTCCTCTTCTTGTGTCTTGGGACACTATTCAGCAAATAACTTTACACCTACAGGAATAGGAACCTTCACCGGTTTACTATCTTGCATATTAAACCTCTGCATTATTGTCTTGACATACTTCCTCTGGTTTAACCAGAGCTTCCTCTTTGCCCAATCT
This sequence comes from Pinus tabuliformis, assembly GCA_031772625.1. Taxonomy (NCBI): domain Eukaryota; kingdom Viridiplantae; phylum Streptophyta; class Pinopsida; order Pinales; family Pinaceae; genus Pinus; species Pinus tabuliformis. Next base: position 919,278,732 of record CM062818.1, on the reverse strand, counting down.
CTTTTAATTTCCATGCCCAAAATATATTTTGCAGAACCAAGATCTTTCATGTTGAATTTGGAGGACAATTGGGTCTTCAAATCCTGGATAATTTCTTTGTCATTTCCAACCAACAACATATCATCCACATACAAGACCAGATAAATAACATGGTCACCAATTAATTTAAAATACACACAGTGATCTATTGTGCTCCTGGTGAAGCCAAGTCCCTGTATAAAAGTATCAAATTTCTAATACCACATCTTTGGTGACTGTTTTAACGCATAAAAAGACTTCTTTAACTTGCATACCAGCTCTTTCTTACCCTTCACTGCAAAGCCTTAAGGTTGCTTCATGTAGATATCCTCTTCTAGATCCCTGTGAAGAAATTTTGTCTTCACATCCATCTGTTCTACCTTAAAATCAAAAGCAGCAGCAACAGATAAAATTAACCTAATAGAAGTTACCTTGGCAACAGGAGAAAAAATATCACCAAAATCAATTCCTAGCACCTGGGAATAACCTTTTGCTACCAATCGAGATTTTTATTTCTCCACCTTTCCTTCTGCATTTGTCTTCTTCTTGAACACCCATTTGCTGCCAATGGGTTTCCTTCCAGCCAGAAACTCCACCAGATCCCAAGCCTCATTTTTGTGCAAAGATTCCATTTCATCAACCATGGCCTCTTTCCAGAGTTTTCCATCCTCTGAATCCATTGCTTCCTTCATAGTTCTGGGATCATCATCAATAATAGATAAAGTAAAATTTGAACAGAAAGTAGATGGACTATACCTTTCTGGCTGCCTTCTTTCTTGAACTGATCTTCTCACACCCGGAGTTTGTGGCTCTTCATCTTCTGACTCCTCCTCTGGTGTAGAGTCTAATTCTTCCTCCTTTAGCTCAAACTCTATCTTCTCAGGTTCCTTTGGTTGGACTTCATGTTTAATAACATCTTTCACCTCTCTGAACACCACATCTCGGCTGTACACAACCTTCCTTGTTACTGGTTTCCAAAGCTTATAACCCTTTATACCATCCTTATACCCAATAAAGATGCACTTTTCAGATTCACTATCCAACTTGGTTCGTTTCTCCTTTGGAACATGTACATATGCATCACATCCAAATACCCTCAAATGTGAAAGAGAGGGTTTCTTAACAATCCATACCTCTTTTGGAGTTTTATCCTCCAACGCTGATGAAGGTGATCTGTTGACCAGGTAACATGATGTCTCCACCACCTCTGCCCAAAATTCTTGTCCTAACCCGGCACCACTAAGCATGCTTCTTGCCCTTTCCATCAACGTCTTGTTCATTCTTTCTGCAACTCCATTTTGCTGAGGTGTATATGGAGTAGAATTCTGTTGTGCTATACCACACTTCTTACAGAATTCTTCAAATTCATTACTGCAAAACTCTCCACCGTTATCTATCCTCAACACCTTTATCTTCTTCTCTGTCTGGTTTTCCACCAGAGTCTTGAAGTCTTTAAACCTATCAAAGACTTCAAATTTCTTCTTAAGGAAATATACCCATGTATTCCTTGAGAAGTCATCTATAAATTATACATAGTACACAAACTTACCCAGTGATAGAACCTTCACAGGTCCAAACACATCACTGTGCACAAGCTCTAATATTTGTTTTGCCCTCTTACCACCAGAGGGGAAACTCACCTGATTCTGCTTCCCATATACACAATTTTCACATAAATCAAAATCCAGAGAGCTATTACTCATACCTTCTACCATACCTTTACCATGAAGTATTCAAAAGCCCTTCTCTCCAATATGTCCAAGCCTTTGATGCCACAGCATGGTCTTCTCTCCAAAGACCACTAAATTTTCTGCTCCACTTTCAGGAACCATAGAACTGTTGAACCCATCAACAACAGTGCTACCTTACAGCTTGTATATAGTTCCAATCCGAACTCCCCACATCAATACTAGTGCTCCCCAAACCATCTTGCAGGTATCCTTCTCGAACACTGTTTTTACACCTCCATCATCTAGCTTGCTTACAGAAATCAGATTTCTGGCCAATGCAGGAATATGTAGAACACCCGAAAGTGTTCTAACCCTTCCACCTTGCAACTTCAACTTTACTTTTCTGCAACCAACGATTCTAGCCTTCCTATCATCCCCTAATAAGACATCACCACCATCATATTTCTCATACTCGCAGAACCACTCTCTATGGGGAGTGAAGTGAAAGGATGCACCTAAGTCAATCAACCTTGCCTCATGATCTACATGTGTACTTGAAGAAGCCAAGTACACATCCCCACCTTCATCTAAGGTGGATTTCACCTTGGTAGAAGGAGCATCATCAGATCCCTTTCCTTTATCAGGAGCTTTAGATTTACAGTCCCTTTTGTACTGCCCTTCCTTTCCGCATTTCCAACACACCACCTTTACAGGTTTTCTGGGAGATTTAGATCTCCCTTTAGATTTAGATCTCCCACTCGATGACTTATTTTTGTTTCTGTTCTGGGACCATCCTCGTATAGACAAGGCATCACCATTCTGGTTCTCCATATTTTTCCATCTCATCTCCTCCATCAGCAAGGATGAGACTATTTCATCAAACTGCAAGGTAGTTTCATTGCTACCTATTACAATAACCAGACTGATGAGCCCCAATTTTTGGTAACAATTTGGGCTCATTTGTCCTACTTACCTTTCTCAACCCTTCATTTTTTATCACTTATGCATCATTTCTTAGTATATTCGTGTTATTTGTAGGAAGAAGGGCAGTCATTATGCCTATGTGGCTAATACATGATGATTTCAGGTTTTTTTTGACATTAAATGGAGCAAAGACCACGCAAATGAAGACAAGGAGACAGCCAAGGTGGCATTGCGGGTTTATAGGGAGGTTGTCCACAGCCTTGAATGACCTCCCTCGTGATCTCCACCCCAACTCCGAGCTCCAACAACTATCACCACCGAGCTAGAAGGCAGCCAACGGATTCTACAGGAACAACAGTTTACTTTTAGTGGGACAGCCAAGCCCCACTAATTGAGGAGGCCAGCTTGGCCCTCATCATGTATAAATATTGAGGCTGTAGCCTTCGATGAGACTCTTGAACTTTTGTTGTAAATTTTGAATCACGAATTGTAGCTCTGTTTTTGCTCTTTGTAAGCCAATTTTGGCATGTTGTTAGACTCATGATTATGATCTTTTAATAAAAGGCAGGCAGATTTGGATTCAATTCTGAGTTCTTAGAGGAGCTATAGCTCTCAGGTTAGGGCCCAACCTGAGAGCAATAGACCTCCTTTTCCTTGTATTGTTACTTGTCTTTCTTTTATCATTGCATTTCTTTCCTTCACATGCACTTGGAAAACACAGTTTGCTGAGTTGACTGTTTTGGTTTGGTTATGTAGGTTAGTTTCATGAATGTAGTTGTTTCAGTAGTTCAGGATTAGCGTAGGGAGATTGAAGTTACGTTGAGTTCAAAAAAAAGTTGAATGCATGCTCACTTTCACCTCTGTTTGGGGACCGGAAGTGTAGACCGTGCCAACTGCCAAAAATATTGTTTTAACATATGCATGCAAGTATTGATGTAATGTTTTTGGTTGCAGAATTGTCCATATGATTATATCTTGAGTAATGACTCTTTGGTTCAGCATCATGCACGAATTCTCTTCAACTTACATTGTTGTTCTTTGATTCCTAATAAAACAGTTAGAATAGGTTGGTGAACTTTCGTTTACATGCAAGATAAGGGTGATTTGTTTCATTTACACTGCGCAGCACCACTTCATCGTGTTCTTATCCTTTTGAACCGTGCCTAAGCCACCTACTCATCCTCTGTTCAACTCATTTGCCTTCCAACCCTTCTACTTTCCACGTTGCTCAATCTTTTTGACCTTCCACTACTCTACCCTTCTATCGACCAACCAGCTTTACACACGCCTTCCCCACCTCATCTCTCTGTCCATAGGTCATCACAAGCTCCTCTTTCATCTTACCTATCCACCCACACAGCTCCTTCACTCCTCCATCACCCAAAACTCCGACTGCAGAACATCCTGTAGAAGTTAGCAGACTTCCTGTAGAAATTCCGAGCTTCCTGTAGGATCCCCTGCAGACATCCTGTAGAAGCCTGCAAACACGGTTGCCAAGCACCTGAACGTTGTGGACTTCTGTGGAACGATGTGAGGGATCCCTTGGAACCTCTCAGAGTCCTCCTGACCTTTCCCAAGCCTTCCTCCCCTTTGAACTAGCCCTGCACAGTCAAGACCCAGTAAGAAGCACATTCACAATAACTCCACCCACTTGAGCAAAAATACAAAAACGTGTTCTCTTCAATGGAAGTAGTTTAAATTCATGCATCTCATCTCACTAGAAGTAATGGCATCATTTCTAGAAGTTGCATTCCCACCATTGCATCATAAAGATTAAGCTAGTCAGATTAGGGTTTACTAGGGTTTCCATGTTTGGTTGGCTTTCAGTTCATTCTTGCAAAGTAGGTTAATTTCCTTTGAGATAGCCTTCGTTCATCATTTAGAAAGCTTCTTCTGAGAACATATAGAAGTTGGCTTGAGCCCTAGCGGACTTGTGCCAGCTGACCAAGTGACAGCTGCGATAAGAGCTAGTACTTGTGCATACAGCACCGTCGCTTCCAAGTTTGTTACGAACTACCGGGTTGATAAAATTAGAGAAGGAAGCTCTAGGAGTTGTAGCATTATTGCTACAATACTGGAGCCCACCATCTTTTTGGCGCCATTGCCGGCGAAGCGTCAGAGTATTAGTAATTGTTGCTTTTCTTCTATTTTCTTACTCTTGCCTTCTGCCAAGTAGTTTATTTCATTTCCATTCTGCAAAAGTAGCATAGACATTTCCTGCTTTCATAGATTAGCATTTCAATTCCGCAATTTCAATTTTGCAAGCATAGATTAGCCTTTCAATTCTGCAAGCGTAGACTAGCATTTCCATTCCTGCAATTCCATTTGAGCAAAGTAGATTAGTCCTTTCCTGCTTTCATTTCAATTCTGCATTTTTATTTCAGCAAGATAGTTAGTTGTAGATCAATCTGTTTCAGTTTTGCAGGTACCAAAGAAAAAAAAAGCAATCAAAATGTCTTTCCATTTCATGCCTCGTAGGAATCGAGATAAAATAGGCAAATTCCTACCCAACACCCCCACCACATCACTGAGTCACCCTTCTCTCTTCTTCGGTGACAGTGATCCAGAAGAACCTATAGGTGAACCTCCTGAGATATACGAAGATCCTATAGCAGAAGAAGAATTAGAGACCATCCCATCTGAAGCTATGGCTGATAATAGAGGAGAAGATGAGAGAATAGAAGGTGCCTTCCCCATCCGAGAAACCAATGGAGACATGAAAATGAAAAACATTAGTCCCTCCGCTCTACCTCACTTCCATGGACTGACTACTGAAGATCTTGATACCTTCCTGTTTGAGTTTGTTGTCCTTTGTAGAACCTATGACTATACTGAAGATGAGCAGAAGCTGAAACTCTTCCCTTCCACTCTTAAGGATGCAGCATTACGCTGGTTCATGGGCTTACCTGGGAATAGTATCACCACTTGGGCTCAGATGCAGCAAGCTTTCAATACCAAGTACCGGGACTACTGTAGGTCCAAGGAAACCAAGGGAGAAATCTTTCGGATGACCATGGGAAATGATGAGTCCTTAGAGGATTATGAGGAGAGGTTCCAACTTAGCTATAAGCGGGCCAGGTGCACACTTGACCCTGAATCCCTCAAGTTGGTCCTGCTCCGAGGAGTCCCTGAAGACCTTTTAGATACCCTTCACATGTTAGCTGGGGGAGATATTTACCAACTGCCTTATGAGGACATCAAGACTGTGTTCAGAAACCACTCTAGGGCAGCCCGGAAACGAGGTAGAGGAAACCTTCTCTCAGCTGGTATTCCTTTCTCCAAGCATGAGTTTGCAAATCAATTAGAAGATCTTAAGAGTGAGGTGAGACAGACCATCGCCATGTAGCTGGACACATTCAGGATCCAGCAGAAGAAGGAAGAAGCTGAGAGGGCCTTGGCTATCTTCTGCCCTAGACGTACAAGGAGACACCCTAAGAACGAATGCCCATTGCATTCGGTCGAAGTGTGCTTCGTTTGTGAGGAGTACCATCCCACAAATCAATGTCCAACCTTACCTGAGCTTAAAGCTATGTACCAAGGGACAGAAGCTCCCACTGAACCTCTCTATTTCCTCAACCAAAGGAGGCCACAAGGACCTAGACCTTACCAGCAGGGGATGCAAGGGGCACCTCAAGCTTATTACAGCCCCAACCAATAGACTCCTATGCCTTCCTGGGGTCCCCCTGCTCATCCTTCCTGGTCTATGCCTCCTCCATGGTCTTATCCACCTCAGTACCCTACTCAACCCACTACTCATTCATATCATTCACATGCCCAGCCACAGCCTCAGTGGAATGCACCTCAGTCGGGGTGGAGGCCCCAGTACAACACTCCTCCCGCCATTTTGCCTCCACCACCAATTCAACCTCAACCATTACCTCCTGCTCCTCCAAGGCAACCTCAAATGCCTGCTCAACCGAACTCGAACCCCAACAATAGACAGGCCCAGCAGGTATACACTGGGGAAACATCATGCCCTACCTATGCTGTGGAGATCCAGGAGATCAATCTTCGATCTGGAAAGACTATTCCAGATCGCCAACCTCCTCCCCCAGAGGACGAGGAGGACAAACAGGAAGGTGAACCAAAGGCTATTCCACCCTTTCCTGAGAGACTAACAGCCACCACACAACCCAACCCAGAGGAGGATGAGCTTCTGGGAGAGCTCAAGCAGTTGTGTGTGAAAATACCACTCCTCCAAGCCATCAAGGATGTGCCAATATACAACAAACTGGTTAAGGAAAAGTGTTTTAAACACCCAGGCAGGAAAAAGAGGGATGCTTCAACCATCAATGTCTTAGGACAACTGTCTGACCTTATGTTAGGACAAGTCATCTGCCCAAAGTACCTAGATCCTGGGAGTCCTGTAGTAGATGTCCACATCAATTGCACCATCATACCTCACACCTTGATTGATTTGGGGGCTGCCATTAATGTGATGACCAGGGATACCATGCTCAAACTCAATCTTCAGGGTTCCTTGAGGAAGACCTCGACAGTCCTGCAACTAGCAGATCGCTCCACCGTGACTCCCGAAGGGATTGTGGAGGATGTCTTGGTCTCTGTCGACTCTTGGGAATACCCTGCAGATTTCTTGGTTCTGCAACCCAAGGCAAAGCTTACTGGATATCCTCTTATTTTGGGAAGGCCTTGGTTAGCCACTGCAGATGCTTACATAAGTTGTCATGCAGGAAACATGACCATCAAAAATGGTCCTATGTCCAAGCAGCTAGTCCTATACCCTCCTGCCCAACCCTCCTTAGAGCATGACTTACCACTGTGGTTGGAGGAAGGAGAAGAGGATGAGGTGTACTCAGCACCTTTGTGCACCCTAGATACCACTAGAAGAGACCCCCCAACCGAGGATGACTTGATTGAGGCTTTGATCCAGAATCCACCTTCCAGTGCACTATCCTTAGAGAAATTGGTGGAGGACGCCCAAGCCAGCACCTTAGTGGACCTTTGTGCCACCAACCCTGTCACTCCCAGAGTCAAGAATGTGGAGTTCGGCCTTAAGAGAACGTTAAAGATCAGCTCCTCCCTATCTCCTTCCCAGGAAAAGGAGCTGTGTAGCCTGTTGGCCAGTCACTTAGATGCTTTTGCTTGGAGCTATAAGGAGATGAAAGGAGTCCATCCCTCAGTCTGTACCCATCACATATACATCAAAGAGGGTTGTAAACTGGTTAGGCAACCTCAGAGGAGAATGAATCCAGCCCTTAAGGACATTGTCAAGGAAGAATTGCAAAAACTGTTGGATGCCGGATTCATTTACCCCATCTCAGATAGTGAATGGGTGTCCCCTCTGGTGTTGGTTCCCAAGAAAAATGGGAAGTGGAGAATCTGTGTGGACTACCGAGAACTGAACAAAGCTACCAAGAAAGACCATTTCCCTCTACCTTTCATAGATCAAGTGTTGGATGGACTGGCAGGAAAGAAGATTTTCTCTTTCCTGGATGGGTTTAGCGGGTACAACCAAATCCAAATCAGCTCGGAGGACCAAGATAAGACCACCTTCACTTGCCCTTGGGGTACCTTTGCCTACCGAGTTCTTCCCTTTGGGCTATGCAATGCTCCTGCTACCTTCTAGAGAGTTGTCTTGAGCATCTTCTCGGAGCTGGTCCATGATGTGGTGGAAATCTATATGGATGACTTCACTCCTTATGGGTCCAACTTCCAGGAAGCATTGTCCAATCTAGGAAAGGTCCTAACCAAATGCATTGAGATGAACCTGTCCCTTAGTCCTGAAAAATGTGAATTCCTGATGACTGAAGGGACCGTGCTAGGCCATACCATTTCTTGCCAAGGGTTACAAGTGGATCCTAACAAAATGCTCTCATCAAGAAGGTTCCACCTCCCCAAAAGGTAAGGGATGTCCGGAGTTTCTTAGGGTTAGCAGGGTATTACCGGAGATTCATTAAAGACTTCAGCAAGCTAGCCTCGCCATTGTTTGGTCTGTTGGCAAAAGATGTGGAGTTTAGGTGGACTGACGATTGTCAGAGGGCTTTGAATGAATTAAAGGACAAGTTGGTGTCAGCCCCAATCTTGAGAGGTCCAAACTGGGCCCTACCTTTCCACATCCACACTTATGCCTCAAACAAAGCCATAGGGGCAGCTTTAGGACAAGTTGAACAAAAACTTCCATATGCCATTTACTTTGTTAGCAAAAACTTGTCCAAAGCCGAGCTGAATTACACTGTAACCGAGAAAGAATTCTTGGCTGTGGTCCATGCACTGAACAAGTTTCGACATTATATCACTGGCTATCAAACCTTTGTACATACGGATCATGCTGCAATTAGATATTTAATGAATAAACCAGATGTGAATGCTCGTATTATTAGATGGTTACTTTTGTTGCAGCAGTTTGGTTTGACCATTGTTGACAAACCAGGTAAAGAAAATGTTGTTGCTGACTTTTTATCTAGATTGGATTTGTCTGCAGATGAGGATGGAACAGTGGATGACCAGATGCCCGATGAACATCTGTTTTCTATCTCAGTACTCTCTCCATGGTTTGCTGATATAGCAAACTACCTTGTTTCAACATAGTTCCCTCCACACCTATCTTCAAGAGAGAAGAGCAGAATCATCAGAAAAAGTGCCTCATTTACTTGGATCGGGGGCAATATGTTCAAGCTTGGCCCTGATCAGATCTTAAGGCATTGTGTAAGGGAGGAGGAAGTCTTTGATATCCTCCTCACCTGTCATGATGGGCCTTGTGGAGGACATTTTGCAGCCAAGAGGACTGCCTTCAAAATCCTGCAGGCAGGCTACTATTGGCCCACACTTCATCAAGATGTCAGAAGATATATCAGCCAATGTGACTGATGCCAAAGAATGGGGAGACCGACTCCAAGGGATGAGATGCCTCTCCAACCTCAAGTGACTCTTGAGCCATTTGAGAAGTGGGGTATGGATTTTGTGGGTCCAATCAACCCTCCTTCGAGGCAAAGGTCTTACATCATTGTGTGCACTGACTACCTGACAAAGTGGGCAGAGACTAAAGCAATCAAGGCAGCAACATAAGAGAAGGTGGCCGAGTTCTTAAGAGAAAACATCTTCTACAAATTTGGCTACCCAAGAGAGCTAGTCACCGATCGAGGGAGCCAGTTCACATCCAACTTGATTGAAGACCTGCTAGCTCACCACAAAATCAAGCATAGGACTTCCACCCCCTATCATCCACAGGCAAATGGGCAAGTGGAAGTCACCAACAGAGCATTGGAAGGGATTTTGACTAAGGTGGTGAGCAGCAGTAGGAAAGATTGGGTAGATCGCCTGGTTGAGGCCACATGGGCTTACAACACCACCTGGAAGACCACCACCGGCTTCACACCTTATGAGCTGGTCTATGGGAAGAAAGCTTTGCTGTCCAATGAGTTTGAATACAACACTTTGAGGATGGCAGCTCAGCTAGATCTAGCTCTCAGCCATGCACAACAAGAAAGGTTATTGCAGCTGAATGGACTGGACGAGCACCGGATGCAGGCCCTCCTTCACTCAGAAGTGGTTCAATTTCAGAGAAAGGTGTGGCATGACCAACACCTCCATGACAAGCAATTCCAGCCGAGAGATTGGGCCTTGTTGTATGACTCCAGATACAAAGATTTCAAGGGGAAGCTGAGAACCAGATGGCTAGGACCATATGCAGTGGAAAAATGCCATGGCAATGGATCTGTTCTTATTCGAACCATTGATGAAGAAGCCATCCCCATGCTTGTCAATGGGCATCGATTGAAGATCTACAGGAAACCTCTCTCAAGACAAGAGTTCATCAAAACTATGGAGAAATCAGTGTTGGTCATAGAGAAGGGTTCTGCCTCTGCTTTGGGCATACCCTGAAAGATAAAAAAAAAAATAATAAATAAATAATAAATAATAAAGATACTTGGGTGAAAACCTTTCTGAGGCTCCCAAGGCAGGTGGTAGGGGTGAAAACCTCATTGAGGCGCCCCTATTGTCTTTCAAAAAAAAAAAAGGGGAGATTTGAAAAAGATCCTTGAGTGAAAACCTCTCTGAGGCGCTTAAGGTAGATGGCAAGGGTGAAAACCTCATTGAGGCGCCCCTGCTATTTTTCAAAAAAAAAAAAAAAAAAAAAAAAGAAGAAGAAAAAAGAGAAAAGAGAAAAGAAGACAATAAGCAAAAAGATAGGGACAGCAAGTTTATAATGTGAAAATGCATGCAGGTTGCAGGTGTTCTATGAAGGAGAGGAGGTCTTTTAACGCAAAGCTAGAGATCCTTATCATGCTGCCAAGAGACCTCACCAGCACCTCCTCCAAGAATACTCATTTTCTCCAAGGTATGTGCACAATTTCATCATGGCTTGAGTCTTCTACAGGAAGATGCAGACTTTCTACAGGAAGGTGCAGACTTTCTACAGGAAACGCAAACCTTCTACAGGAAGTTCTGTATTTCTACAGGAAACTTCCTGTAGAAGTTCGGGACGGCCCAGAATTCATTTTATGAGGAGATCTAACGACCAAGGATCGGTTTGGACGCATGCAAGCTACTGTTGGCACCCTTATACACTGCTGTCACCTCTTTCTACCATCCCTGTCGACATGCAATGAAGTTACCTGCACCATCAAAGCAGATTATTGAGTTATCAAGAGAAAAGCAATTTTTGAGATGGAAAAACGCTGAGATGTCATACCATATCCATCCCAGCCATCCATGAGCTCTGTGAGCGTGATCGTGGGGCCATTGCCTTTGTCGTGCAGCATGCACCCGAGGAGGAAAAAACTGTTACAGGACATCCTGCAGGAGTCCCGTAACAGTTAAGCCCGCTAGAATGCACACCATTCACAGCGCTTGCCATATACAATGAAAACGCGGGCGCATGCAGCCGAAGCATCAAATCCATCGTCAGCAGCCTGTGAATATGAACCTCCGGGCCTGTGCAAATCCACCAGCAGCAAATAAATTCACTCATCATCGTCCAAGAACTGAAAAATCGCGTTGCGGCCGCACAGGTAAGTGTCTCGACCCTTTCTTCCGTCGAATTGCATGAATTTTACTTTGAAAATGTTTGCAAGTGTGAAGTGAATGGGTTGAGCGGTTGTATGGCCATTCGGCTGGCCACGTCGATCAGTTAATGGTCTAGTCGTATGTTTGGGTGGCGGTCGTGGCAAAAGAGACGGGCAGTACACATGTGAGAGCAATCCTGTCGGAAAAAACGAGTTTAACAGAAGAGACGGCGGCGGATCTGCGGGGAATGATGCGGCAGTAAGGGAACTCGCAAGCAAATGATGGGATGACGTCGTCCAACGGTCTGGCAGGGACAGCTCACCCCCGCGCCACGGATTCCGCCGATTCAAATCTAATCGGCTAGATTGCCACCCCATGCATTTATCATCCACCGTTTGAGACTCGAGTGATCATCCGGATCCCTCTGCAGCTCGATACTCCGAGTCTTTGGCCATCAGAACGCCTGTGAAGAAACACCAAGAGCGCAGACCCACTGCAGTATCCCCCGGAAATCGCGCGCTGCTCCTACAGGAAAGCTGTTTCTACAGGAAGTCGGGTTCCTCACGTCAAAAGGTGGCGGATTAAAAAGGTAAGCCTGAACTCTCCATGCAATTGGTTTTTGAAGGTGGTAGAATCGTCGTCTACAGTCTGGTCGTAGAAAATTGTTGCAAATGTTGTCTGCCGTGCATGAACTGTCGTCCTACAGGATGTCAGTGTAATTAGTTGTGTTAAAGGTTCTCAGGGGATAAGCTGTGTGAATTATGTGCATGACAGAGGCGTAATCCTACGCTCTGTCCCAGTAGACCAAATTTCATCTGAATTTTCCACCCCCAGCTAACGCAGCAGTTTTTCACTATGGCGGGTGGGTTCATCAGAAGGGAGCCCACTGATTCAGCGAAGTTAAGAGAAAATCCTGAGGTGGTGGAGCTCTTCACACGAGCACAATGGTTATCCTTCTGTGACAAATTGCAGGGCTATGACGACGAAGTGGCAGAAGATTTTTTGCAAGCTCTGAGGCCGAAATCTAAAACGTTGGCCACCGTTACCTTCAGGGGTCTAAGCCTCAAACTCACCCCACAATTCATCAGCCGAGTTACGGAGCTCCCAATGGGATTACCATGGGATAAAGAAGAAAGGAAATTGGGCCAACAAGCTAAGAAAGAATTCTTTCCACCAGAGGAGGAATTCTCAGAAGACAAAAATGGGGTTCGTAGAACCAGTTTACTGCCACCGTGGAATGAAGTTAGCCTGCAAATTATGAAGTAAATCACCTGCGAAGGCCGTTTTAGCATTGTATACGGGTATCATTTTCGGTTACTCACTGAATTACGGCACCAGATGGATCTACCTGTAGAAAACAAGCTTAGTCTCCCTTACTTTCTACTACAGTCTCTGATCGAGTGTGCAACCAAGTTGAAAGAAGGCACACCAGACCAGGTAGCCCACCATGGACTGATCAAACTCCTCGTGGAGGATGCGCTCCACACATACAAGGTTCCTCTCTCATGGGAAGCCTTCAGAAATTTGACAAAGGACGGGGACAAAAAGATGCTAACCGAAGAGATCGGTTCATCTAGCAGTGAGGAGAAAGAGTCAGTGCCCGCAGTGAAGAAAGAAAAAGGTCAAAAGACCCCGACCACAGAGCAGAAGAAAAAGCAAGAAAAGAAACAGGAGAAAAAGGGTGACAAGGAGAAATATGACACACCCATCTTGACAGCAAGAGAGCTAAGGTTGCAAGGCAGAGTGGACAAGGCTGAGAAGGTCCACATCAGCAAGAGTGCCTCGACAGCAACCGCAACCAAGTCAAAAAGCAAAACTCATGCAGCAAAGCAAACCAAGGCGGTGACACCCATTTCTATAGGAAAGCCGAAACCGACTTCTACAGGAAGCCCGAAATTAACTGAAAAAGGGTCTTCTACAGGAAGCCCGAAATTGACTAAAACAGGGTCTTCTACAGGAAGCCCCGAAAAAGTGAAACCCAAGGAGAAGAAAGCTGACATTCATGAAAGGGAGGCAGCAGCTGTGCTGGCCGCCCTCAGCACACCTCCTAAGCCAAAGGAGAAGAGAAAGAGGGAGACCCCTCTATACTTTAAAGCTCGAAGAAGCGTGAGAATAAAGACGGGCAAGCCACAGCCTCCGTCCAACAGCCCGATCATCATTGAAGATGCTCCTACTTCGCCCAAGGAAAGGTCCCCCTCGAGGATATCAGTCACCTATGAGAGGGGGAGCCCGAAGAAAACTACGTGGCAAGGAAAGTTAGACCAATTGACTGAAAAAGCTCGGCTACAGGATGCTGAAAATGCTCTACAGGATACCTTAGCCAGGCTTAAAGAAACTGAGAGAATGGAAGGAGAAGCGCCCTTATCACCACCAAGGGAGGGTGAAGTAGAGCCACCAAAGGAAGTGGAGAAAGAGCATATACCAGAGCCCAGCCCTCAGCCAAGTCTGAGTTCATACTACAACTTTTTAGAGGCTGGCAAGATTATACCTCAGAAATTTACTGTGCCACTGTTTTTTGCATTAGAGGAAGAAAGAGTCCGTCCACACACGTGGATGAAAATAGCCAAGTCAAAGGGTGTGGCGGACATAGGTCCCTTACAGGAGCATCTCAAGGAGGCCCGAAGTGAATTGTCCATGGCCAAACACGTGGCAAATTGCCAACGCGTGTTCCTACAGGAAGAAAACCAAAAGCTGAGATTGCAGCTACAGGAGCTGAGGGCAGGGACAGGTACATCCTCCAAGGACACCACAGAGGAACAGCAAGGCAAAAGGAACTGAACACCGGTCTTGGGGAGCCAACCACACTTCTACAGGAAGCAAAACAGCAAGCACAAATTGAGGTGCAAGCTCTCAGAGAACAGCTGCAGCAGAAAGATGCACAATTGGCCTGCATGGCCAGCTGGGCCATGGATGCTATCCAATGCAGATAGCCAGCCAAATCCTATGGCTTGTACTTGAAAGACCAATGGCTGCAATTACAAATCAATACCTTGGCGCAAAGAGGTATCTCTCAGCTCCAAGACCTGCAGCAATTCACTGAAGTTTGCAGTACTAGCTCATCAGAGGATAGGGCCAAATTAGCGGAGTTCTACCTCCATAATCTGGCCCTGCCTAATGTAGTTTCATGGGATCCCAATACGGCCTTGGGAGATATGCAATTATTGGCATTTGCCTCATGGCTGAACCATGAGGACAAAAGAGCAACAGAAGCCAAAGCAAACATGAACCGAGAGCTGAACGAGCCATTGCTCATCAGACCAGAACCAGGGGATCTAGTTGCACTAATCTCAGCACACCAACATTTGTCCACTGACCCTCAAGCTTCATTAAGATATATGGATCAACAGGCCCAAGCCATAGCTCATTTTGAGGACATGGAGAGACTGTTAGGAGACAACATTGTCCAAGCATGCACACGCAGATGGAATACATTGGCACACAGTCTGAAAATCCGAGAGTACCATACCCTAACTCGGATGAGGGAAGCTCTGGTACGGGTAGCCCTCTATAAGAAATCCAGCAAAACCTCCAGGCCAGCTGGATTGGCCTTAAACTCAGCCCACCACTGCTGCTAGGATTGATGGAAGGCAGCACAGAGACAGATGATAATGAACAGTGGGAAGAGGTAAACAGAAGGGCTGGGTTTCATATCAGCAAGGAGGACACTACTACAGAGGCTTGGGATGTAAGGGTAGCAGTAAAGGCAATGAAGGATGAAGAGTTGGACTAGTTGCTCAAGGATGAGCAAATATTTTAGCTGGGGGGTGATGATGAGCCCCAATTTTTGGTAACAATTTGGGCTCATTTGGCCTACTTACCTTGCTCAACCCTTCATTTTTTATCACTTATGCATCATTTCTTAGTATATTCGTGTTATTTGTAGGAAGAAGGGCAGTCATTATGCCTATGTGGCTAATACATGATGATTTCAGGTTTTTTTTTACATTAAATGGAGCAAAGACCACGCAAATGAAGACAAGGAGACAACCAAGGTGGCATTGCGGGTTTATAGGGAGGTTGTCCACAGCCTTGAATGACCTCCCTCGTGATCTCCACCCCAACTCCGAGCTCCAACAGCTATCACCACCGAGCTAGAAGGCAGCCAACGGATTCTACAGGAACAACAGTTTACTTTTAGTTGGACAGCCAAGCCCCACTAATTGAGGAGGCCAGCTTGGCCCTCATCATGTATAAATATTGAGGCTGTAGCCTTCGATGAGACTCTTGAACTTTTGTTGTAAATTTTGAATCACGAATTGTTGCTTTGTTTTTGCTCTTTGTAAGCCAATTTTGGCATGTTGTTAGACTCATGATTATGATCTTTTAATAAAAGGTAGGCAGATTTGGATTCAATTCTGAGTTCTTAGAGGAGCTATAGCTCTCAGGTTAGGGCCCAACCTGAGAGCAATAGACCTCCTTTTCCTTGTATTGTTACTTGTCTTTCTTTTATCATTGCATTTCTTTCCTTCACATGCACAGTCTTGGAAAACACAGTTTGCTGAGTTGACTGTTTCGGTTTGGTTATGTAGGTTAGTTTCATGAATGCAGTTGTTTTAGTAGTTCAGAATTAGCGTAGGGAGATTGAAGTTACGTTGAGTTCAAAAAAAAGTTGAATGCATGCTCACTTTCACCTCTGTTTGGGGACCGGAAGTGTAGACCGTGCCAACTGCCAAAAATATTGTTTTAACATATGCATGCAAGTATTGATGTAATGTTTTCGGTTGCAGAATTGTCCATATGATTATATCTTGAGTAATGACTCTTTGGTTCAGCATCATGCACGAATTCTCTTCAACTTACATTGCTGTTCTTTGATTCCTAATAAAACAGTTAGAATAGGTTGGTGAACTTTCGTTTACATGCAAGATAAGGGTGATTTGTTTCATTTACACTGCGCAGCACCACTTCATCGTGTTCTTATCCTTCTGAACCGTGCCTAAGCCACCTACTCATCCTCTGTTCAGCTCATTTGCCTTCCAACCCTTCTATTGTCCACGTTGCTCAATCTTTTTGACCTTCCACTACTCTACCCTTCTATCGACCAACCAGCTTTACACACGCCTTCCCCACCTCATCTCTCTGTCCATAGGTCATCACAAGCTCCTCTTTCATCTTACCTATCCACCCACACATCTCCTTCACTCCTCCATCACCCAAAACTCCGACTGCAGAACATCCTGTAGAAGTTAGCAGACTTCCTATAGAAATCTCGAGCTTCCTGTAGGATCCCCTGCAGACATCCTGTAGAAGCCTGCAAACACGGTTGCCAAGCACCTGAACGTTGTGGACTTCTGTGGAACGATGTGAGGGATCCCCTGGAACCTCTCAGAGTCCTCTTGACCTTTCCCAAGCCTTCCTCCCCTTTGAACTACCCCTGCACAGTCAAGACCCAGTAAGAAGCACAATCACAATAACTCCACCCACTTGAGCAAAAATACAAAAACGTGTTCTCTTCAATGGCAGTAGTTTAAATTCATGCATCTCATCTCACTAGAAGTAATGGCATCATTTCTAGAAGTTGCATTCCCACCATTGCATCATAAAGATTAAGCTAGTCAGATTAGGGTTTACTAGGGTTTCCATGTTTGGTTGGCTTTCAGTTCATTCTTGCAAAGTAGGTTAATTTCCTTTGAGATAGCCTTCGTTCATCATTTAGAAAGCTTCTTCTGAGAACATATAGAAGTTGGCTTGAGCCCTAGCGGGCTTGTGCCAGCTGACCAAGTGACAGCTGCGACAAGAGCTAGTACTTGTGCATACAACACCGTCGCTTCCAAGTTTGTTACGAACTACCGGGTTGATAAAATTAGAGAAGGAAGCTCTAGGAGTTGTAGCATTATTGCTACAATAGTGGAGCCCACCACAGAATATCCCACGAATCTGGTAAAGAACACAACAAACTAATGCACTTATCTTCATTTGAAATTTTAATATCAACAGATGCTAACTAACTTACCACGGTATTAAATGCGTTTAGATGCTCTCTCACCGAGTCTCCATCTTTCATCCGTAGGTTATACAGCTTTTTCCGTAGGAATAGTTTATTCACCAGAGACTTAGATTGGTACAAAGTCCCTAAATTGTCCCACAAAGCCTTCGTCATAGCTTCCCCTGATACATTCAGCGATACTGAATCTGAGACACACAATCGTATTATGCTCTTTGCCTTCCGATCTAACTTCTTCCATTCTTCATCGGACACTCTCATTGGTTTAGTAGCCGGATCTACCGTGACCCACTAATCTTTATCCACCAACAGATCCTCCATCTTGAGTTTCCACAACTCAAAAATCTGACCATTAAATTTCTCGATCTCTATCTTTCCACTGCTCACCATCTTCTTTCACCACCAAAATCGATCTCGCAGATCTTCCACTGAACAAGGTCTACTACAGGCCCGAGTGAAACCCCTCAGCAACAAAGGCATCCCCTTGAAGCCAAAATTGCTCTGATACCAAATGTAGGTTTTAACCCCATACAAAAATTACTTGCATGCGAATTCTAAAACACAGAAAATAAACAATGCGAGAGCATAATACATAAAACACATATACACAGAGATTTTCCCTTGGATCCCAAAACCAGGACTACCAGCTTGATTTTTCATTATATTCCTTTCAATGTTATAATACATATTTATACATTTCGAAGCATCCAATACCATCAACCGAAAAAACCATCACGTCCAAAACCATAGACCGAAAACCATAGGTAGGTTCGCCCAACCTAATATAGGGTCCAAAAAAAAAAATTCCCGGGGCAATGCCCCGGCCCCCGTAGAGGGGGGCTACCCACCCCCCTCAAACCCCCCTGCTGCAAAATCGGCGCAATGAAGGGGGGGCTCTACCCCCCTTCTAAACCCCTGGTTCACTACGTAGGTTAGTCGTGGAAACAATATAACACAACCCAACAGGTTGAACCCCTGTTACATCTAGTTTTCAGATATTTATAGCCTTTACAATGATATTCAGCCTTCTAAGGCTTGAGAGGTCTTAATCAATCACTCTCTTGTTTAACTGTTTGATTCCCTGAAGGCAAGCATTGCTTGGAGTTTTTTCTCCTTCTGACAGAGGAATAACCGCATTAAGATATTTTGGGTGCACTAGCAAGGAGCTCTCTCTTAACAGAGATGCCCACAATCTCTTCTGTTGTTTTCGGCTATGTTGCGCTGTGCTGCTCCATGATGTATCTGATTTGGGTTGTGTTGTGCTATAGATTCCCATGATATTTCTGTTTCGGGCTAGTTTGGCATGCTATCTTGTGTTGTAGATGCTTCTCGGCCTCGATTTCTCTTCAAAATGTTTAATAATGAGTGTTTTCTGTTTTACATAGAAAACATTGTAATGTTGTAAACTCCTGCCAATGTCTGTTCCTTTCGAACTTTAAAAGTCCTCAAAAGTGGTTTATTTACCCATCACGTCCACCCTTAGGGTTATCGCAAGTCACATTCAGCCTTGTTCCTGTGTTTTTCATTAAATAACGAAATATAAATGAAATACATTGAAAACGACCCTCTTGCAGATCTCAAATTTCATATATTTCACTTCCCGGACCCTTTCGGGTCCGGGTCATATCGCATATCGCCATTGCCAAGGTTCCTGTGTATTTCATTTAAACAAAGAAATACATTAAAATACATTAGGGGTATGCCTACACGCGGACTTCAAAATTTATCAACTGTCGCATATAATTCCATCGAGTCCGGCCCATCGGGTTGCACATATGCCCGTGCCTAGGCCCCACCCCTTGGTTGGCACCGATAGTGATATTGTGATGTGATAAATCGCAATCGTGTGTCACTCGTTCCTCAGTCCTTTATATAACAGAACATATGGTCCTTGCTGATGCGACCCGTCGATTCGATCATCGGTGATTATTGATCAGCAGTGTCATGTGCCTGCCTTTAAAACTCCTCTGTGATAGCACCGATTGTGATTAGCCACTTAGAACTGGGTCGTTGATCAGCCAGATCTAACTGTTGCTGTGCGATTCCCAGTTTAAGCCTGCGATAATGATTTTACATGGTTTTAGAGTGTTTTCAGCCTCCCAATAGTGTATTTCCGCCCTTCCAAGGGCTTTCCTCCTGTGACCATTTCAACTTTGAATGATCCTTAAGAGGATTGTGAAGACTTTTGGGGCATACTTGGACCCTTTGGCGTGATTTTGAGAAAATTTGGAGACTCTAAAAGGGCATACTTGGATCCATTTTTGGACCATTTGCCCACAAGGCTAACAGGTCCAACTGCAGTGACTTGTCATCAACCCCCTGACCAATTCTTCCCTTTCAGCCTTCTTAACCAATTGCATAGGTCTCCTAGAAACTTTCACCAGAATATCTCATATTGGTCATTGGTACCATCAGCATACAAAATCCCTTCACTCACCTTGTCAATCGGCTGATTCTGGTGGATAGCTTGCTCTATTACAAACTGATCTACTTTATGATTCCACCAATCCTTGATATCTCTTGAATATCCTTGACACAATGGTTTAAACTAGTCTTCATAACTTCAGGTCCCGATAGCGGAACCATTTGTTAGCACGAAAGAGTCATCAAGGAGAAAAGATCCTGGGTTCAGGTGCAGAGGGCCAACAATGATTTGTTGTAGTCTAGGACAACACTAGCATTTTCACCTTACCCAAAGGGTAAGGAGTCTCACCCGAGGCATTCCACAACCGGAAGCAAGAAAGGTTCGTCATGGAGTCCAAGAAGCACCGACCGAAGCATCACCTGATAACAAATATCTATACATTACACACATAATAGAAATAACAGCATAACAGCTATTACACAGGAACTAATAAATACATGCATTTTATAGGACATTCAAAATTTTAAAAGAGTCATCACACCATCACACCCATGTATATAGTATTCTGCAACCAGTCTAGCCTTTATTTTCTATTAACTTAACAATAAAACAGTACAATATATCTTTGGCATTCTCCGTAAGCAAATACAAGGAATACCCGATTTAGACTCACGGGCTCAGTCTCAGCCTCAAGGGCTCTGCTCATCTAGGCTCCAGCCTTCTGATATCGGTTTGCCACAACCAGATGTTCTCTTTTCGAATCCCACAGCCTCACCAACTGACTAACCAACCTCTCTTCTTCACTGGCCCTCTCCTTTTATATTCCTTTTTGCCGCATGGACTGCCAATTCCTGCTCGGCTGCTCTCTCCCTCGGCCACTCTTGCACCTTCCCATCCACTCGGTTGCCTTTTTCTTCCGCTACCACCTTGCTGAACTCTTCCACAACTGCCTATTCCTGCCCTGTTGTCCAGCTTACTCCTCCACAATCTAACCGTTGCTGCCACCCGTTTCCTTCTCATCCTTATGTCATCCAAAATTGATCAAAACCTTTTCAAAATTAAACGAAGGCCCCAACAGATCGAAAACATTATGGAATTATCTAGTAAGACTTTGGTGGGTTACTTTGGTACTGATGCCATATCTATGCATTCCTTGATATCATTGATTTCCTAGAGATAGCAGACCACTTTAGGTTATTCTTTGGCCTTCCATATCCTAGTTAGGGGATGGTTGGCATTCATATTTTTTTTTGAAGAGGAATACTTATGCATTATTGGTCTAAATTGGAATTGGGAGAAAGAGGGTTTATTTCTTAAACCTTGGACTATTGATTATGACCCCACCCACAAGCCAGTTGACATTCTCAAATTATGGGCCTTGATACTAGGTCTGCCCTTTCACTTCTAGAACTTGGATTTTTTTCACAACGACTAAAAATAAGATTAGCTCCTTTAATTTATTGAAGGAAAGGTGACAGAGGGAGGAGGACTATAGGATTTCCTAGGTATAATTGAACATAAGCCTCAAAGATGGTGTAATTGTAGATCTGGAAATACCTATGGATGGATGGTATTTGTCCAGAGGGTGGATTATTGGAAATTCCCTTTTTAGTGTCATCGTTGTCATGAAGTTAGTATATTTAGAAGGACTATTCTATTTTGGGTCCCTTAAGGGCTATCAAATTTTTTTCTCAGGATCAATGTTCTCTGTCAAAGGATGGGCCCAGATATTCTGATGATTCTCACTCATAGGGGTCACCTTGGGGATCTAACATGCACATCCTTCTCCATTAACAATGCTCCACTAGTAGTATTATGGTTTATGATTCTTCTCCTCCCTCCCTTAATAATTATTTCTCTATTTCTGATCCTATGGTAGTCTCATCCCCCATTTGGAAGGTCCTCTTCATTCCCTTATTTCATCTTCCTTTCCCTCATTTGGCCCTTCCTTGGCTCCAATGGAACCTTTGGTTCCATATTTTCTTTTCCCCTCTCTCTCATGGCTCCCTTCCACTTCCTCTCTTCCTCCTATTCTCAATGTGTAAAAAAAATCTATGCATTACAACCCTAAGAAGAATCAGGCCTCAACTGCTCCTTCTTGTGGTGCTCTTACAATGGACCCTCCCATTTCCTTCCTTGTTGGTTGAAAGTCAAATTTTCTCAAGGAATGGGAGAGAAAAAAACTAGAAATAAATACAAGAAAACAATCTTCAATTGCAAGGGCACTTAGAGCTTCAAATTCCCTGTCAAAATGCATCCCATGATTATCCTCTCCTTCAATTTTAGGGGAATTGGTGGCACCCTCAAACTAATTTCCCTCAAAATATTATTTTCATCTTGAAATATTGATTTATTAATGATTCAGAAAAATATGTGTTCTAGTTCAAAAGTGTGAAGTATTCTTGAAGATTTTTTAAAGAACTAGTCCTTCAACCATTTAAACTAGGAAGGTTTTTTAGGGACTTGATAATTGGATGGAGTCTAGATTTTAAGGTCATTTCCTCCTCTTCCTTCTCCTTTACTATTTTGGTTAAATTGTTATTTAAATAGTATGTCTCTCTTATTTCATTTTTAACATCTATGGTCCCTATGCTGATCATGAGTGTTTCTAGCTAGACCTGGTCTCTACAATGGCTTTCACAGATCAACTATTCATGGTCGGGGGTGATCCCAAGTTCACTCTAGGCCTCTGAGAAGTATTGTAGCCGTGTATTTTCCTGGACCCTATATAAAAAAATATTTGTTGAGTGGTTGGTACATAATCACCTCCTAGATTTAGAGTTGGCTAAGATAATTCCTACTATGTTGAATGGATGATATGGAGGTAATGAGGTATCCAAAAGACTTGACAGATTCTTAGTATCTAAACATATGATGAACTTTGGCTTCTCCTTTAAGGCAATGGATGTATCTAGGGGAATTTTGAACCAACATCCCATTCTACTTCACATTTTTCACCAAGATGGTTCTAAATCAATCCCTTTTTGTTTCAACCCGTCATGGATTAAAGAGGAAGATTACCATGCATTGGTGGCCAGACATTGTATATCACTTTGCTCGTCCATTTCATCCTCCTACATGGAACAATTTTATAATAATTTGACCTCAATAAAGCAAGTCTCTAGGGCATGGGCCAAGGAACACTATAAGAAATATCAAGGTTGATCAAAGTCAAAAAATAAATAGAAGGATTAATATCCCAGCTAAATGCAAACTCAATTTCCCCTAATCATTTGAACTTTCTAAAATCTCTTGAGGAAGAAATAACTGCTTTATTTTGGAGGAGGAAGAGTAGTGGAGAATCAAAAGCAAAGCCATTTGGCTTTCCTTAGGAGATAACAACTCAAATATTTTTCATCACAACGTAAACTCAAGAAATAGGTTAATGCAATCTGGGGCATTCAAGTGGTCAATGGATCCATGCTCCACTCTTACTCAAACAAAGCAGTAGAATGGGTCCATCATTTTTGTGATCTATTTAAAGCCCCTCCGTGATACCCAATGCAATAAATTTTATAGCTAGTTTGTAAATTTCCCAAAATGGTCACAGAAGAAATGAATTCCCACTTATTGGAGGAAGTGTCAGATCAGGAGATCCTAGCAGCCCTAAACTCTATGTATAAATCCAAGAGTTCAGGGCTTGATAGGTTTCGCATGGAGTTCTATCTGGGATTTTATAAGTGCATCATGGAAAACCTCCTAAATATGGTTACAAAATCCCAATATTTAGGGAAATATTTGGGATCTCTCAACTCAAAATTCCTATGTCTTATTCCTAAATCTCAAGAAGGTGTCTCTTTTGATGACTTTTGTCCCATTTCCTATTTAACTTAATTTACAAATTAATTGCCAATATTATAGCAAGGTGATTAAAGCCAATTCTTAGCTCCAATATTTTGTAAGAATAGTTTGGGTTCGTAAATCACCAAAACATTCATGATGTCATGGTTATAGCTCAGGACATTTTTCACATAATGAAGGCTTTGAAGTTGAAAACGACTATTCTTAAGATATATCTATCAAAGACATATTACAGATTTAACTGGAACTTTCTTCACATTGATCTTATTCAAATGGGGTTTGCACTTTAGGTTGTAAACTAGATTATGAGATGTGCCTAGTTCGCACCCTTTGCAATTCTAATCAATGGATATCCCTCAAACTTCTTCCAAGCATCGAGGGGAATTTGAAAGAGTTACCCATTATTGCCTATCCTATTCTTGATTATCATATATGATTTTAGTAAGATGATCAGTGTGCTCAAATCATGGGGTCTCATTCATGGCATTAAAATTTCTGAGGTGGTGGAGGTTACTCATGTTTTATTTGTTGATGATGTTCTCACATGCATTAGGAGGGACAAGAGAGACTTATCATGTCCAAAAGGTGCATCGTACATGTTCTATAGAGCTATAAGTATGGAGATAAATGCCAAAACTCATGCATTATCTTTAGGGGTTTATCTAAGGCATCCATTCCAATGGTAATAGAATATTTTCCATTTCTTGTCAATTCTTTGGATGAGGGGTTTAAATATTTGGGCTTCTTCATAAAGTGAAATAGATATCGCATTCCACATTGGATGTGGATGGTTCACAAAATTGAATCTCAGAAATTTTGTTGGATCAATCGCTTCCTTTATATAAGTGGTCATCTAGTATTGGTTAAATATGTATTATAAAGTATCCCTGTTTATTGGAATTGAATTGTAGTAGTTCCAAAAGGCATTCTCAATCTAATCAAGAAGGACATCTTTCACTTACTTTGGTCTTTCGCCAACTCACTGTAGAAAAACCTGTAGATTCACAAGCTCATGTAATCTACTAAAAGAAGAGACAAGAATCTACTTCTACTCTTTACAGCGGAAAACAATAAACATTGAGAAAACAATAATCAATAGAGGAAGAGAATCAAAGGCACATAACACAATAAATATCCGGTGAAATCCACAGCTCAAAACCACACTATTTTTTGTATTAATCCGGAAAATCAAGATGAAATTACAATGTTTGTTCTCTCTAGAACAATCCCAGCACCTAGCAAATTCAATCCCCAACTCATAAGCAAGCTCAAGGCCAAATCTTAGCCTCTTCACAAACTCTACAAGTCTCTATTCCAATGTTTAATTCATATGGAGAAAAGCTTGTATTTAAAGGGAAATAAAGCCTCTAAAATAGCGCAATCCCTCAAGGATCAGTTACTGATTACATGCACTATCAGTGCAACTCAGAAAAATATAAAACACATAGTACATTGTCCCTGTACTCTAGTCTCAACTGGATATTTCTCAGAATCGACATGCATGAGTTTTGATGGTGGAATCTTCAGTTAACTAGAGTAGCACTAATTAGGTCACTAGTGTCCCAACTAACTGTTTACTCACTATTAGTTCCTGAAACTTATTGGAACTAATTTAACTGGACTTAACTCAACAAACTGAGTTAACTAATTATAACTCATTCATAACTCAGTTAGGGAGAACATATACATGTCTTCTAAAAGACTTCCAATTCAAATTTCCTAAATTGATTAAGTTAATTAAACTTAATTAATTATTTTCAAATTGCTATGAGAAAAGAATTCTATTTTAATTAACAGTTTAATTCAAGGACAAATTAAACTGGAATTTCTTGTTGCCATTTCTCTACACTCCCTCTCAACAACAAAGGGATTATCCACTACCCCGATCCTATCTCTATGAAACTCGAATTTACATCTTAGAAATGCCTTTGTCAAGATGTCACAATCTTGCTCCTCCGTGGGAATTTAATCTAACAACATGATCTACCTCAATACACAATCTTTGAAATGATGATACCGGATATCTATATGATTGGACCGACCATGAAAAAATAGAGTTTCATAGAGTTTGATACAACTCTGATTACCACAATAAATCATTATCGAATCCATCTGCTGACCAAAAAAACCAACCAAGATTTTCCTCATCAGATAGCCTCACATGTTGCTTGACTTGCAGCCATGTACTCTGCCTCTTCTGAACTAATTGCAACCGATCTATGTTTCCTGTTGTACCAAGAAACTATCGTTGACCCAATACTAAAGATCCCCCTTAATGTGCTCTTCCTATCAGATGGACTCCCTGCCCAGTCTGCATCAGTGAAGCCTTGAAGATTCATTCCATATGTCTGTATGTACCACAACCCAAACTGAGTAGTGCCTCTGAGGTGTCTCAATACATGCTTTGCCACCTTCCAATACAACTTGGTAGGCCTAACCATCGCTTGCTTAAGATGGTTAAATACATAACACATATTTGGTTGTGTGTTCACCGAATACATGAGTGAACCCACAAGTTTCCTGTAAACAGTAACTTCCACTACTTCTCCTAATGTAGCATCCTCCTTCCTCTAGTTACCAGCTAGAGGAGTCTCCATGGGTTTACTACTCTCCATGCAGAATCTCCTGAGTATCTCATTGGCATACTTTCCTTGAGAAACAAACAACTCCCCATCTCTCTGCCATACCTCCATGCCAAGAAAGTAATGCATGAACCCCATGTCCTTCATATCAAACTCTCTTGCAAGGTCCTCCTTGCAATATTTGATGAGCTTCTCATCACCTGTCAATATGAGATCATCTACATAAATTACAATGATCAAAATCTTACCTTCCACCACCATGTGATACAAGTTCACATTTGCTTCACACTTCGTGAAGCCCAACCTAGTGAAGTAGCTATCTATCCTGGTGTACCAAGCACGGGGTGCTTGCTTCAACCCATACAATGCTCTCTTGAGTTGGCACACATGTGACTCATAGTCCAAGTTTTCAAAACCTTCGGGCTTCTCGATGTACACCTCTTCCTCAATCATGCCATTAAGGAAGGTAGTCTTCACATCCATTTGATGGATACTCCAACCCATCTGTGCAGATAGTGCCAAAATAGATCTGATAGATGAGTACCTTACAACAGGAGAAAAGGTCTCATCATAGTCAATCCCCTCTATCTGTGAAAATCCACGACCACAAATATGGCCTTATGCTTCTCAACACTACCATCTGTAGCTTGCTTTACCTTGTAAATCCAACGGGAACTCACAACTGGCTTGTCCTCCTGTCTCAGGACCACATCCCAAACATTGTTTCGAACTATGGAGTCATACTCCTCCACCATTGCATCAACCCAAACTGGTTGTTGCACTGCTTCCTGAAAGGAAGATGCCTCTGTCACAACACATGCACCCATAAGTGTCATGTATCTAGTGTACCTCTCTGGTGACATCCTCTGTCCGCGCTGAGAAGAGGGTTCTCCCACATTCTCCCGAGCATCATCCAACAATCTGTCAGCCTCTCTAGTGCACTTTCTTCCCTCTATGGAAGACTCTTCCTAAGTGGATGTCTCCACTCCTAGAAGCTCTACATGTGGCTACTCCACATCAATCTGAGGCTCCTAAACCTTAGGAACTAAAAGTTCCTCCTCTACATGTAGCTCAATCTCCCTCTCAAGGGATACTCGCATGGCCTTCTCCTCATCAAACTTGACATCCCTGCTAATCACTGTCATCCGATTGTTTTGCATGTACACCTAATAGTTTTGGGGAGTATCAGTGTACCCCACAAAGATCCCCAACTTTGTTGTTGGCTCAAGCTTCTTACGTGCATCTTTGGTCACATCGCAATAAATCGATGACCCAAAAATCTTGAAGTGACCAACATTTGGCCTCTTATTGGAATAAGCTTCCTCTGGTGTTTTACTCTCAAGTATCCAATGTGGACTACGGTTCTGAACATAAACCGTTGTGTTGCATGCCTCAACCCACAAGTGTAGTGGTAGGCCCTGATCATACAACATCGCCCTTGTTGCCCCTACGATGCTCATGTTATTCCTCTTAGAAACCCCATTCTGTTGAGGGTTATGAGGTGTCGTCAACTCTCATTTAATCCCTTCCGCTGCACAAAAGTTCTTAAACTCATTGGATACATATTCTCCACTGTTATCACTCTATAGAGCTTTAGCCTTCTTTCCTGACTCTTTCTCGACCAATGCTTTGAATTCACAAAACTTTGTGAACGTCTGATCCTTTCTCTGCATGAAAAGTATCCAGCATTTATGAGAATAGTCATCTACAATTGTAACATAATACTTGTGTTTGGCGGTGGGTATTTTCGAGAATGATCCACACACATCTGAATGGACTCTCTCCAAAATAGACTTTGCTCGACTGTCTCTATCTCCAAAGGAAGACTTGGTATATTTTCCCAAAGTACAACCCTTGCAGTATCAACTTGCTTAAGCGTACCTTTGGGAAGATCAGTAGA
Source organism: Pinus tabuliformis (assembly GCA_031772625.1). NCBI lineage: Eukaryota > Viridiplantae > Streptophyta > Pinopsida > Pinales > Pinaceae > Pinus > Pinus tabuliformis. The sequence goes on along the minus strand of CM062818.1, from coordinate 919,250,561 downwards.
GATTTAATGCAATATATTCAAAGCCCCATGATGCAAGTGGCCCAATCGCCTATGCCACAACTCCCCGACATCTCGGCTCAACATCTTTTCCGCTTTTGAACTCAAAGCAGCACAATCCTCTACCTCTATATTATAGAGATTTTGAACTCGAATCCCTATCTTCTTTACTTGACCAGTGTCTATGTGTCGAAGGAATACCTTTCCTTTCAAAAAGATCACATCATAGCCTCTATCCTCAAGCATGGCAACGGATACCAAGTTCTTCGTCAGTCTAGGTACATGCATAACATTCTTCAAGGTGAGTGGAGCCTCATGCTCCCTCTAAAAAGTAATAGTGCCCACACCAATAACACTATACTTACTGTCATCACCCATCTCGATATGCTTCTTGAGATGTTTCTCCTCCAGTTCATTGAATAACTCTTTGCCACCAGTCATGTGGAAAGAAGCTCTGCTGTCTAAGTACCAGACACTTCCCATCATTGAAGACACCATGCATGCAATAAGGGAAAAGTCCAATTTGAATTGGGAGGCCAACGCCTCACCCACCACTCCTCCTAAGGACTTCTCCTTGGACTTCTTCAATGGATAATTTATAGAAAAGTGACCCATTAGTGACAATGAAATCATTTAACTTTCATCATGTCCTTCTTCTTACCTCCATGATAAGAATCTGATTTGGAACAATAAATTTTACCTTTCCCCTTCCTTGCCTTAATCATTAAGGCACAGTTCTCTTCATCATCAGTGTTTAATGAAAAGCCATACCTGGTGTTCCTCCTAATCTCATCTTGCATCAAATTCGACCATAGTCATTCCCAATCTGGCAGCTTCTCTCGACGATTGACAAAGTCCTAATAACTATGCCAACTCTTTGGGAGTCTAAGAAGAGAAAGGCTCACCATATCCTCCTCGAAAACTGTGATTCCAACACTTCCAAGTTCATCCCGACATTGAGTGAACTTGGTCAAATACTTTGGAATCGTCTCACTTTTCTCCATCTTGATTTTACAAAGTTTATCCTTCAGTGCCAACTTCCTTTGATCACTGCTATTCTAATACAAGTCCATCAATGTTTTACACATAGAATTCAGAGTTTCCTTGCCATGGCGACTCAAGACAATGTAGTCTCGAACTCCCTCAAGGATTATCCACCTTTCCTTCACCACACACTTCTTCCATTCGGCTAAGTTCTGTGCATCTGTAGCTATTGGCTTGGGGACTTCTTGATCAATGAATTCCTTCAAGCCATTATCTTCTAGCACAACCTCCATCATGTCCCTCCAGGCTATAAAATTCAAGTTTCCTTCCAAGGAATACTCAAGCCTCAACCCATGGAACACCATCTGCCGATCTTGAAGTATGTATGCAAATTTGACTTTCACCCATAACCCAGAAACTCGAAACTTCGAAATCTCCTCTAGAGAGCTGATTTTAAATCAGTGATATCTCCCTCATCCGAACTTTGATTTGACCTTTTTTTTAATTTGGGTATCTTTTCCCAAGGAATCCAAATCTGCAATTTGTTTCTGAAAATATTGCACATAAATTCTTAAAACTTCTCTGCAAACTCTCGTCCCAAAAAACAACCTGGCTTTGATACCATGTAGAAAAACCTATAGATTCACAAGCTCATGTAATCTACTAAAACAAGACACGAGAATCTACTTCTACTCTTTATAGTGGAAACCCATAAACATTGAACAAACAATAATAATAGAGGAAGAGAATCAAAGGCACATAACACAATAAATATATGGGGAAATCCACAGCTCAAAACCCCACTATTTGTTTTGTATTGATCCAGAAAATCAAGATGAGATTATATTGTTTGTTCTCTCTAGAACAATCCCAGCACTTAGCAAATTCAATCTCCAACTCATAAACAAGCTCAAGGCCAATGCTTGGCCTCTTCACAAGCTCTACAAGTCTCTATTCAAATGTTTAATTCATATGGAGAAAAGCTTGTATTTAAAGGGAAATAAAGCCTCTAAAATAGCACAATCCCTCAAGGATCAGTTACTGATTGCATGCACTATCAGTGCAACTCAGAAAAATCTAAAACAAATAGTACATTGTCCCTGCACTCTAGTCTCAACTGGATCTTTCTCAGAATTGACATGCATGAGTTTATGATGGTGGAATCTTCATTTAACTAGAGTAGCACTAATTAGGTCACTAGTGTCCCAACTAACTGTTTACTCACTATTAGTTCCTGAAACTTATTGGAACTAATTTAACTGGACTTAACTCAATAAACTGAGTTAACTAATTACAACTCATTCATAACTCATCCTTAACTCCTATAAGTTATGGAGAACATATACATGTCTTCTAAAAGACTTCGAATTCAAATTTCCTAAATTGATTAATTTAATTAAACTTAATTAATTATTTTCAAATTGCTATGAGAAAAGAATTCTATTTTAATTCACAGTTTAATTCAGGGACAAATTAAACTGGAATTTCTTGTTTCCATTTCTCAACACACACTCAAATATATTCCTTTAATTAAACGGTCTTGGTTAGCATCCCCAAAGGAGCTTGGGGGCTAGGGGTTAAAGGACACCTTCCTTTTTTGCCAAGCTTTAGCTAGAAAATGTTTGTGGTGACTAAAAAAGGAAAACTCCCTCTATTATAAAGCGGTTCAATCCAAATATTTTCTATCCAAATCCTTGATTGAGTGGTTCAGGGTTCCTCACAAGTCTTCCCAAGGCTCAATAGTGTGGAAAGATATGTTTAGGATTATCCTTTGGTTGGCCAATGGGTAGCTTAGCAAGTGGGGGATGGATGCAAAGTTTGTTTCGGTTTATATCCTTGGTTCAATGCTAGTGACGAGTACATGCACTTAGGTCCTATAATAGTAAAAGTTGTTTTTGAATATACAACACTTAACAAATGTTAAATCCAAAGAACCATAACTAAAAGGATGAATTGGGTGGGAGTCAACAAGAGATTCATGGTTGACTAGTGAAGCGGTAGAAGAATGGGATTGATATATTAATTCACTCTGAGAAAAAATTGTTTCTTTCAAAGAGCTAAGGCCAAACTTGATATGCAAAACAAAAAATGCCTATAATGGTTTATTTATATCCAAACTTGGATATAAGGCTTGGTTCGACAAAAGGTCCTTTGTGCAAAAGGTCTGGAGAAGGAAAGGATATTTGGGGCAACTGGGGAATTTTTGCAGATATGTAGACCAATTCTGATGGTGAATGTTCTGCAACTACCCTTGTGTTTGTATAAACTAAAGAGGTTGATGATCTGTGTGGATGACAGTCTCCTTCCCCATAATGTAATGTTTCCATTTTTGGAAATCCTACATGATAGAATACATCTCTTTATCATAGTTTGGGTACTTCTAAAGCATATCAGAAAGTGTCTCACTATGATAGGCCACCGGATGCCCTTGTTGGGTGAGAATTTCACTAATAGCATAGTTGGAGGCATCTATCTCAATTTCAAATGGTTGTTGTAGTTCTGGCAATGTGAGCATAGGTGCGGAGAAGAGGTGGTGCTTCAGCTCAATGAACACCTTCTGTTGGGACTCAGACCAAGGAAACTTTTCTTTCACTCTGCCCTTGGTAACCTAACTCAAAGGCTGAGTGATATGGGATAATCCTAACACAAACCTCCAATAAGAATTTTCAAGGGCCAAAAACTGTGAAACTCTGTTAGAGTGGTCGGGGCTGGTCAATCCCGAATGACTTGGATCTTAGTCGGATCCACATGCATGCCTTTCTCATATATGAGGTAACCTAGATATTGGACGTGGATCATGCCAAAGGTGCATTTCTCCAAGTTGACACATAGTTTGCGTTGTTGCAGGGTTTGAAGGACCTATCAAATGTGTTGCAAGTTCTCTTCCCAACTCTTGTTGAATATAAGGATGTCTTCTAGATATACAACCAGGAATGAGTTCGTGAAGGGTTGCAAGATGTCATCCATCAGCTTCATAAAATTTGTAGGGGAATTTATCAAACCTAAAGGCATGACCAAACATTCAAAAAGGCCCTCCTTGGATTTGAAGGTAGTCTTCCATACATTTGTAGGATCTATTGGAACTTGGTGATAGTCAAACTTCACCTTGAGCTAGTCCAGAAGGTCATCAATCTGTGGGATTGGATACCTGTTCCTGACAGTGATTTTGTTTAGTGCCCGCTAATTAATGTAGAGCCTCCAAGTCCCATCCTTCTTCTATACAAATACAATCAAGCTCCCAAAAGGTGAGGAACTTGGTCGAATGTGCCCTTTTTGAAGTAACTCCTAGATCTACTACTTGATCTCTTCATTTTCCAGAATGGAGTGGCAGTGTATCAACCCATTAGGTGAGGTAATCCAAGATTCATATCGATCGAATGCTTGACTTGATAGTGCAAGGGTACTCCTATCAGTGAGGAGAAGATGTCCCTGTATTCTTCCATGACCTTATCCACCTGCTTCTGTTGTGTGGAAGAAACCTTTCTGGGGGCCATGGATGTGGCCACGATCTTCCCTTACTTTGAGAGTGAATAAAAAAGAAAACAAATTTCTCAGTCTCGGAGATGATATTATTGCATTGCTTAGAAGAATTCAAAAAGATAGCAGTAAGTGAGGCTACCTTTGGTATCTTGTATAATTTATTGCCCAAAGTAATAATAGCAGTGTGAGGCTTAGACTCATACACAGCATGACGCTTCCACAAGTATGGTTGGCTTAATAATACATAAAATAAACTTCAAGAGGAGAAACATCACACACTACCTCATATGTGAAGGGTTTGATGTTGTAGGGAAGGTGGCACTGTTGGCAGATGTAGAGATCTCGTATTTAGTGGAGCCACCTGGTAGTCTATCATTGTAGGTGTGGTGTGGTCAATAGGCCCAATTTCTTAACAACTTCTATTGAGATAAGGTTCATTTGGATCTCATTGTTGACAATTAATTTCAATGGTCTTCACCCACATCTTTGAGTGGAAGAGACGCTCCCCTTCCTCTAGGTCTTTGGGATCAATCTTCTGGACCTTGGTGGTGGAAACAATAGCACTAGGCTCTACATCAATAATTTTCTTCCCTTTGTCATTCCCCTTGTCATGGTCTGACTCAGAGTTGGAACATGCATATGAATCTGAAGCCTTCAACTCAGCCACTAGTGAATTCTTGGCACGACACTCACTTATGTTGTGAGTGGGGCTCTTGTGTAACTCACACCACTTCCATGTTTCCTTCTTCATCTTCGTGGTGTTATTCCTTGCTTGTGGCTTCAGTGGGTTTTCCTCGGTCACCCCGACTTGGCTTTGTCCTTTCTTCTACGGTTTGGGGGCACCTTTTCCTTGCTTTGGATTCGCTAATCCAAAGTCTCGCTTCCTCTTATTTAAATTTTTGCTTAATATTGACAGCATCTCGGTATGTGGCACCAAGCAAGGAGATGTCCAAGAACTCCATCTCATCCTAGATGCATTTGTGTAGACAGTCGCAGTACTTGAGTACCAGATGCTGCTCATAATCCTTGATACCCAACTTCATGTGAAGGGTATTGTTGGGCCTCAGAAATTCCCTCATTTTCAACATATAACATTACCGTTTATAAAGCATATTCCTGCACTTTCTAACATATTCATATCCATTTCCCGTAACTCATGCCTAAAACCATCCCTTTCATATCACGGTTAAATATCATAGTTTTATTGTTTTTTAATGTCTTAAAGATGATTTTTCCATGATTTTCTAATGACAGTTTTGATAAGTTCCTTTGTTGTAGGGTTCCATCGCCGAAATTCTTCACAACTCAATGAAATTAGTTGCTACAAGGTTGAGTACGAAATGAGATTGATGTAGGTGAAAAATGAATTTTGTGATGAAATGGTGAAGAATCTTGAAATTCTGACACATGGGTTTTGTTCATAACACCCTCATTCAGGTAACCCAGAAATGGTTTGGCAAAATTCAACATTTTGAGGAAATTATGGTCAAGGGAATATTCCAACACTTCTTAAGTACATAATGAACGTGAACGGTCTGAACATGTCAATTCGAGTTCAGTTGTGCACGCCTTTTGCTGAACGACCTTGTGCTAAACAAGGAATTGGTTCCTCTACCCCTACATTGATCAAAATGAGCCCAACTGTGATCCATTTGAAGACTGTCCAGAAATTCTCATACGACTTGTTTTAGCCTCGCTGTTGTATTTGATTTTTTTCTGAGTTCATTGGGTGTGAATTGTTTCCAGTGGCTGCACCTTATAAAAGCAACAATAGGAGCAGCAACAGTAGAAGAACTGGGATGTAATTGTATTTACGCTGGAAGATTTGATGTATTTTCTTTGAACCATCAATACATAAGTTTGATTCTGCATTTAAATTATGTAAGTGCTAATGTGTTTTGATCTTTAAAGCGGCATTGAATTAATTTAGAATTGCTCCAGGAGTGGCAAGGATCCACCACCTCTGGAAACAAGTCTTATAATTAGTGTAGATCTTAGAATTACATTTGTTTAATTGATTTAATTAGTTTGCAATGTGAATATTGAATGAAAGTTATTGTTCAGATTTCCAAATTATTTGATTATGTACTTAATCTATATTATGGTGTTGTGGATCTGAATTGGTAAAAACGAACCTTGGAAAGAACTCAAGTGTATACCCTGCATACTTATAATTCTACAGCGTTATGTTCGACCAAGATTAATTCAATCTCGCATTCCTTTGGTTACAGGTATCTTCCAATGAGAAAAAGGTTGAATTAGATTCGAGGTTTGGTATGTATCAGAATGAGATTTTCCGAGTTTACTGCAGTGTTAATTTCGGATCTAATTTTCTGAGCGTTAATCCCTGATCTGATTCTTTTTCAGCTTTATCATAGTGTTAACTAGCAAATTTCATTTCCATCATTAGTTAATTCTTATTACAGCATTAGTTTAAGATTTGATTCTTTAAGTTTAGTTAAAATAGCCTTTACATTGAATTTTTTTAGTGTAGATATGTTTGACCCGAGAGTAGTAGAAGTTTGATCTAGTTTTCATTTAATTCTGAATTTCAATTATGAGTTTCATGATTTTGAGTTTCTTTTCGAGTGATTTATTTCATCTAGATTAGGATTTTCAATTGAAGGTTTTCGTAGATTAGTTGTAATGAGTTTCTTTAGATGAATAGGATCTTTCAGTAGTTCCTCTTTTGTTTATAAGGATAGGATTGCTTTTAGATAGGTGTTCTTTTCTCTTTTATTGACATTCCTTAGTTTGTGCAATTATTTCTCTTTTATTTACATTTTGATCAATAGGATTGATATCATAGTTCAGTTTAAAACAGTGGTTAGATTATTTGAATGATGATTGATATTATTTTGCGATAGAAATCCGTGTTGCTTGAGCATGTTATTTTGTTAATTGATTAATTTTAAACTAGAACCACATTTTGTACTTAAACAACAAGTTGATTTCTTCCTCTAGTTTAGGCTAGATGCTCTGATCTTGCGTTCCCTACGCTTGTGCCTCAAAGCTTACGAGCCCCGGATTGATAATTTAATGTTGGAAACTATAACACATATAATTTCACCAACATTTTTGGCATCATTGCCAGGGAGGTGCTAAAGGGATTAGAGCTTAGTTTCTTTTACAAGTTTTTGGTGTGATCTTAGTTGCAGGGAAATTAGAGGGCGGAGAAGACGATAAGATGTGAGTGAAGAGCCACACATCCACTTTTGTTTGGGTCTCTCCAAATTCTGGTTGTCCAAGTAAGCAAGGAGTTCAAGTTTGGTGAGTTTTATTGCAATTAGCAGTTTTTATTTAGATTAAAAATATCAAGGTCTTAAACAATAAAACATTTTTGGGGTGTTGTAAGAACCCCTGTGTACTAATTCATGTTGCAAGATAGGAATCATCAACCAGCAGGAGAAATTCAAGAATGATTGAGAGATTGAAGAATGTCCCTCGAAGCACTTTCTCAAATCCTAGCAGTAGCTGGGGTATCTTCCTCTCAGGAAGAGTTCATCTTGACTGCATTCCGGAAGTTATCTATTTCTCCACAGCCAGAAAGGGATTTGGAAGTCTCCCTTGATTCATCTCTCCTATATACCAAGGAGATTTAGAAATCATGTACCAAATCTGATAAGGAGCATCCAGATGAACCTGAGATCAAAGAACTTTCACCATGCCCAGCAGCAAGCCTTGTATGCATTCCAGAGAATAATTATCCAAGTTTTCCTAGCATGAACGAGGAGGAATTTCAGAGTGGTCCAAATGAGGAAATGAGACAATACCACCAAGATTACATCGAGCATTGGTTCTAGATTACAATCCAGTCCAAGTAACACTCTCATCTTCAAATGGTCTTTGTATCACATCTTTCAAAGCTACTTATTTTTCATGCTCATGTACATTCTTGAGTTTATATGTTAAATCTAAGCATGAATGTATCTTTGTACCTAATCCGCACATGGCTTCACTGGAAGTTCTCTTTCACTTGACGGAGGACATATTTTCTTCAGAGTAGTAGAAAAGTTAGTATTTTAAATAAATAAATGAAAATAGTAAAGAGAAAAATAAGTCCTTTTGTGAAAACCAACTTGTCTGGCACAACTGGGCAAGGATTTTTCTTGAAAACCAGGTAACTAGCACACAAGGTTCCCAATAAAGTTTGTAAATTTGTATGAGTTATTCACATCATGCATCTTCCAAATAATTATGTTTGTACTCAAGTTAGTTGATCTAAGATTCCTTAAGGCCCACCTGCCGACAAGCCTTGTCCCATCGAAATCAACACATTATCTAGGATTAGGGTTAGGGTTAGATAAGGTACCTGGGAGCCTACATGCCTTAATGGAAAGTATCCCTGGTCATCTACTAAGGAAATACATTAATGTTTCTTAATGGATGAACTTTGCAGTCCATTCGACTTCGACAAATCCATTCATGGCTAGTAGAATGTACCTAGTGCCTTGATTCCCATTAACATCAAAGGTGGGATGTCTTGCATTGGTTAACAATCTCCTCAATGGCTAGTAATCCAAAGATTCTTTCTTATGTTTGACATCGACACCATTTTCACATATGCAAGATTGCACATGGGTGTGTAGCGGTTGAAGGCTATATGGTTTTGAGATCTCAACACAGATTTGCAGCAGTTTGGATTTTTGTATTAGCATTCCATATTCATTTGTAGCAGCAGTCACCTTTCCTTAGTTGTTTGGGGACATACAACTCCTCAGGCATGAGGGAGATGGGGACCTTCATCTTCTTTTTCAGCCTTCAATTCATCCTTCAACAGATCTGAATCAACATCCATTGCAGCTCTAGCGCTTCCTCTCAGATCCATATCAGTACACTTCATCTTTCGCGGCATCTTGCAGCATCAACACATCAAAGTAAAGGTAAACCTAAGGTAAATTGGTTTAAGATTCTTTAGTTCATTAAGAATGCAAGGAAACATGATGGTTAACCACTTTCCACTTCATATATTCTATCTTTCATCACCACTATCATCCACCTCCATTTGAAATCCATTTTCATAATAAAATGCATAAGTGCTCTAATCAAGCCATATGAATGAAAAGTAGATCATAATGGTCCACTAATACAAAGCAAAAACCATACTTCTTTCTCTTCCTACATCATAAGCATCCATAACATGTGTGTTACACTAAAAAATGTCACCATGACCACTTACAGTTAGTATGGCTCAAATCAACAGTCATGCTACCCTCTTAGGCAAGTCTTATGCCTCTGCTATCCATCTCAAACTCAAAGAAGAGAGAAAGTCTTGTCAAAAATGTGTTTATCTCTGGGGTCGCAGGTTCTCCCTAGCCTTACCTGCGGGGACGCTCACAATGTTCACAAAAGTTGCGTCCTTGGACGCTCTGTATGTTAAGGGACAGGTGCGTCCTTCTGTAAAAGGCAAAATGCGCGAGTTTCATCTTAAAAAAGTTACTTGTGGTTACTTCTAGAACTTTCTAGAGGTCGGTTTGATGAAATGGATGCGCCTCCAGTTGGTTCATGTATCCCTATTAAGGAGGAACTTATCCCATCAATAAGGGAGCTATCCCACCCAAAGAGGGGGATTATCCCATTGATGGTGGACCTGAATAACCTCTTTACAGCACTATAAATAAAGACATTGAGCCAGAGGGAGGAGAGGTTTGAGCTATACATTTTCTTTGGGTAAATGCTGCAGGAATTAGGACTCCCATTTAGAACCTTGTGAGGAGAGATTGTCTTTGCTTGATTCTACTTGGAAGTGGGTGAGCTTTGTCAAAGTAGAGGAAAACCCTTGATGGACCCTGGGAGGAACTTGCACAACACCAAGGCCAGGTTGTAAGAGTTTCTTTGTTTCATTATTAATACAAACTGGTTTATTTTTCTCAATAGCTTGTGTTAATGAGTTATTTCATGTGTTCCTTGGTCTGCATGTTGAATATATGTTTTATTATATGAAATGCAAGTGCTTGGTAATTGTTTGATTGTTTGTGGTTGCAGGAATTGACTTGAAGGAGGAGCTCATCCGGATCGGCAAGGACGGACTACAACAACCGCGTTTTGGAATAAGGTAAGCCTAAACACTTGTAGTTTTCATGTTTTAAAAAGGTATATTTAGAGAAAGATCACTCCATTTTGTCTTGTTTGTCGCTAGAGAGTTTAGACTCCTAGGGAGGTCAGTTGTGTCCGCACAAACGACTTTTTCCGCCACGACAAATTGGCGACTCCACTGGGGAATCCATTAATGAGAGAGTCTTTTCCTTTGTGTGAACTTTGCTCTGTGAAAATCACTTTTATTTTCTGGTTTTTGACTGTGAGAATTAGTATTTGGGTGGCTTAGCTTTAGATTTAGTTAGATTTGGTTTTTCTCAACTTTTCCAGAAGGACGCACTCTCTGAGTACTGCACAGTGCGTCTTTGGACGCGCTGTTGCCATTTGCATAGAGCGGGCCCGCACCTGTTATAACGGGTTGCCTGCGTCTTCCTGTAAAATTTAGGAAAATTCCATTTTTTGCTTTAATTGCTTTTAGTTTTTGATTTTTCTTAGTGTTTTCTGCCCAGATCCTTTAGTACCCTGTCAAAAATTTTCACCTGAAATTGTTTCATTAGCATTCCTGCTTTTAGCTTTCATCAATTGGGTGTTTTGAGTTTTTTTTGAGAAATTCTTAATTTGATTTCCTTCGGTCATTACTTGGAGGTTTCTCTCAGTCTTTTCACAATTTTGCATCTTTTTGCTTTTGTTTTTGCAAAAAAAATTCCCCCTCATTCGCCGGGGGGGGCTAAATTGTGTATGAGTGTTAATCGCCTTTGAGTGTTTTTATGTTTTGATCTTTGGAACTCTCACCCAATTTTCTCGACTTGCACTTGATTGGTTCTTAGATTACATTAGAATCATCTTGTGTTTGAGAATTCTCTTGCATAGATCACATTTGCATAATTAGAATTCTCATTTTCAGAATATGAATGAAAAATGTGCATAGATTACATTTGCATACTTTTCAAGTGAATTGTGTTTAGATTACCATTGCATAGTTTACATTCTGAAAAATCAATTGTAGATTTAGATCAGCTTTCTTTGATTTGAATTTACACAAAAATAAAAATAAAAAAAATTGGTTTGGAATTGATTTGCATTAGTTTTTCTTGATGAAATTAGTGCATTAGAGAATTTGTTATATTTTCTCTTAGTGATCAATTTTTTGCATTGTTGGAAGTGAATGGGAACTCTCTCCTTACTTTAGTTAGGATTCATCGAATTGAAAAGATTACATTATCATATTCGATTGCATTCAGTTGAGTCGGGTCATAACACCATTGGTTTCATATCCATTTACCCATTTGAGTAATAACAGCCTTAATAACACAGCGCTTAATTAAAATTCATCTAGTAATTTTTACATTTCTAGGGCTCTGAAACACCAACATAGCTTAGGCTAGTGTCTTGGAGTAGGTGAGTACTTAACTCTCCAAGACAGTAAAACCAAACAAGTAGCTGATCTTGTGATAGAATCAAATCCAATTGTTACATTTACACTCTGGGAAAGCTCCTCTTAAAGGAGAAGCACGAGCTCGTGTCCGAACCAGTGAGGGGATCCATCCTCCCTCGTTGGGAACGACGCCAGACAGTACGTATTACAAACGGTAAACCTCGGATTAACCATTGTCGAGGAGCCAGGGGTCACTTATCGGTAAACCTTGGATTACTGTCAAGGAGCCGGTAAGGGGATTGAGCTTGCTACTCTGCCCTTGCGTGCTGTCGGAGTTTAGACTGTTCCCCTAGGTGTACTTGTGGCCGTTGGTAACCTTAGTGACCATAATCTTTAGGATTCTACCCAAGGTGACGGTGGAGGGAAGATCCCACTGTACCTGGAGCAGACGTCAGCTATACTCACTTGGATTTTCTGGGGGGTTCACTTCACTCGAGACGGTTAAAGTGGAGGAACTTGGTCCAGTCTATTCATTAAGCAGGTTGCCGGGGTAACTGTTCCACCCGCCATTTCTGTACTGAATTCTGCGAGGTTGGGCTTCATCACCAACTAGTGTTTTCGGTCCGGAGAGCTTACTGTTTGTGTGTGGTTTGACTCCTAGATTTGATAGCGCGTGTTAATTTGTTTGTTTTTACTTTTAGAGACCATAGGTGTGAATTGTGAATTTTAATTGTTAGATGTGAATTGTGAATTGTTAATTTTAGTTTTAAATTGTTAATAAAATTCACTGAAGTTGAATATAATGGCAAATGTTCCGGAATTTATCGACCTAGGAACCCCTCCTAATGAGAATCCTAGTACTTTTCCTTACTTTGGAAATGTTGGTCCTCCTTATATGGCTACTTTGTCATTACCTGGATTTACAATAGGTTTACCGATATGGTTATTTTCAACTTCGTTGGCCCAAAATACTCCAATTGTTCCATCTCAACCGGATGCTTCACCTCAACAGAGTTCACCATCTCAACATCACCAACCTTCTGTTGACCCTTTACCTTCTTCGCCTAATTTTTCTTCCTCCATTTCTTCCTCTTCGCCTAGTAAAAGCCTTGATGTTAGTAACCAGGAGGCTAAGAAGAAGAAGAAAGGGGAAGAAGAAGAAGAAGAAGAAGAAGCAAGATAAGAAAGAAGTCAACCAACCAACCATGGCTGTAAGTGTTAGTTGTGTTGAGGAAAATTCCGACATGCATCGTAAACCCAAATACCCTTGCAGGCTTTGTAAGGGTGACCACTTCCTTGTCAATTGTCCTGGTATTCCAAAGGTCTTGGAAGTATGGTCAGAAAAATCTCATCAACTTTCCATTGATCCATCAACCAGTGATAGTCAGGTTCCTGGGAAAAAGGGTAAAGTTAGGTTTCCTTGTAAGTTATGCAAAGGGAGTCATCAAACTCACATTTGCCCTCACATGGATGAAGCCTCAACATTGTTGGAAAACCTTACTGTTCCACAGCAAGAATTTCCAACTGGTTACCGTAAACTTTCTCCCAACCTACCGTCAACTGACGGAGTGATTGATCTAAATTCAAGTACAGTCGATCACACTCTCCCATTGGAGAGTGAAACTCATGTCACTCAGGTTGATGATCCATTAGTTGATCAAGTGGTCGATTCAATTTCACATTCGGTCGATCACACTCTCCTTTTCGAGAGTAAATTTCATACCGCTGATGTTCTTCTTGTTACATCGGATTCTTCTATGCCGGGGGGCATTTCACCTGTTTCTATAGAACCCCCTCCAAGCACTGAGGTCTTTTCCTTTGATTGGAATAGACTGACAGAACCTCGTCTTCCTTCCTCCATCCCTTTCCAAATCATTGTCAAGGCGGGTGGTAGGGACATACATCGTACTCAGGTAGATGAAGGTGCTTCTGTTAGTATTTTATCCTCAACCGTTTGGAAAGCTTTGGGTTCCCCTCAGCTTGCGCCTATTACGCAGAATTTGAAAGCTTTTAACAGAACCATTAGTGAACCTTTAGGGATCCTTCCTAAGTTTTCCATTACATTGGAAGGTAAAACTGTCTGTATTGGTCTTATGGTAGTTCGAGGTCCCTTGGATTTCAATTTACTCCTTGGGCGAGACTATGTTTATGCAATGAAAGCTGTCGTATCGACACTCTTTCGCGTGATGTCTTTCCCTCACAATGGCAGTATTGTGACTGTAGACCAGCTTTCGTTCCCTAGTTTTTTTTCAACTACCAATAATATGACACCCCTAAATGTTCCTGATTCTAAAGTGGTATCTACCCTGCCACGGGTTAATTATGTGGCAACTGGTCCCATGTTTTCAGTTACCGATGTAAGTGAGCCTCTCACTGTTGATGTAGATCCGGTAATTGACATGGAAAACTCTATGGGATTACTTGAACACGATGTTCTTATCCCTTTTGAGTCCCTTGACATGTGTTCCTTCCAGAGAACTATTCTTCCTTCTGATGAAGATCTCTTGGAAGCCATGATCAAGGTGTGTCCATTGACATGATCAGTGAGTACGAGGATAGTTTGTTCCTCTCTCAACCTCGTTAAAAAATGAAATTGGATGTTATGAGGACAGTTCTTTTACTGAGTCAACCTCATTAAAAAATGAATCAGCTAGATTTTAGGATATGTTGGTAGAGTGTAGAAAGTAGTGTGTTTGAGGACAGTTCCTGTCACTGAGTCAACCTCGTTAAAAAATGAATCAGCTATGAGGACAGTTCCTGTTACTGAGTCAACCTCGTTTAAAAATGAATCAGGTATGAGGATAGTTCTTTTCTTGTGTCAACCTCCTTAAAAATGAAACAACTCCCTTTTCAAGTCAAATATTGAAAGTAAACCTTCATTTCATCCCGCCGGTTGAATGCAATGAAGCCTGGGGGGCATGTACCTCGCTTTGCATCATTATACTGGGGGCATGCGAACTTTTTGAGCATAGTTCCTTGTCTTGTGTCAAGCTTGTTAAAAAATGAAACAAGGGTAGGTTAAGTAGGTAGATTGTAGAGAGTAGTCATGAGCATAGTTCCTTGTCTTGTGTCAAGCTCATTAAAAAATGAAACCAGGGTTTTAGAGCAGAGTTCCTTGTCTTGTGTCAAGCTCGTTAAAAAATGAATCAAGGTTTTTAGAGTAGAGTCTTTGTTAGGTAGATTGTAGAGAGTAGTTCTGAGCATAGTTCCTTGTCTTGTGTCAAGCTCGTTAAAAAATGAAACAACTCCCTTTTCAAGTCGAATCTTTACAAGATCTTGAAAGTAAAGCTCCATTCCATCCAGCTGGTTGAATGAAATGAAGCTTGGGGGGCATGTACCTCGTTTTGCATCATTATGCTGGGGGCATGCGAACTTATAACAAGCATAGTTTTTCGTTTCAAGCTTGCGTAAACATGAAACCGAATCCGAGCATAGTTCTTTTCCTGTGTCAAGCTCGTTAAAAAATGAAACAAATCCTCCTCTACTTAAGTTGAGAGATTGACGAGATCTTATAAATGTTAAGTTTTTAGGTTAGTTATTTCAGTTTTTGCATAATTTTCTTATAGTTTTAGGTCGAGTCTTTCAAATGATCTCGTACTTGAACCTTCATTTCATCCAACCAATTGAATGAAATAAAGCTGGGGGGCATGCGCTCTAGCAGTTATGCTTAGGGGGCATCAAGCACAATTTTATCTCTGTTTCAAGCTTGTGTAAAAATGAAACTACTCTGAAGCATAGTTTTTCTCTATTTCAAGCTTTTGTAAAAATGAAACCTATCTCGAGTCAATTTCAGTTATTTTCAAGACTCGTTAAACTCATGAAAATACCGAGATTATTTTGCTATCTTTCATTCTCGTAAAACAAATGAAAATGCCGAGATCTTTCCGTCTTTTCCTACTCGTAAATTAAATTGAAAGTCGGCCATATGAGTACATTTTTATCATTTTTTCGAACTCGTTAAAACTTACGAAAAAGTGAAAACCATGAGTACATTTTTATCCCTTTTTCGAACTCGTTAAAACTTACGAAAAAGTGAAACCTTGGAGTTCTCTTTTAAGCCCTTTTCAGACTCTTAAAACTTGAAAAGATTGCCGAGCGTTTCTTTTACACTCGTTAAAACGGAATTAAAAGACGGTCCCCTTTTAGCTCTTTTCTGACCGCAAAATCAGGAAAAGATTGCCGGGTTTTTGTCGTTTCAAACTCGAAAAGGAAATAAAACGACGTGTCCTTGATCGCTTTTTACTTTTCAGGTCAACGACACTATTATGAAAGTACTCCTTGGTCGCAAGATCAAGCGGTTCCCCCGGGTATTATTTTATACTTTTTCGGGCTTGAGGGACACAAATCTACGAAAAAGTTCAACTTGGAGTCTTCTTTTGTTTTTTCAGACTCTCTAAAAATGAAAAACGCCGAGTTTCTCCTATACTGGGCTCGTTAAACTTTTACAGTAAAGGACCTGTTCAATTACAAACAGGAACGAACCACTCCTTCCTAGGGTTCGAATTTAAACTAGGTTGGACTTGTCTGAAGGATGAGCTTATAATCAAGCATATGTTATCCTCCTCAAGCTTGTTAAAAATAAAGAGGTACTTGCCAGAAATGGTGGGGGAAAAGAGAGAAGAATGAACCTGTTTGTTACCTTTTGTCTCAAAAGAAACTTTATTACCACTCTTGAACACGACACTTTTCATTCACCTGGGTTGGGAAATCTTTTACCTCACAGTTGACCAAACCACTTTGAAAGTCTTTAACCGGGTTCCGGGATTAACTTTGAGTTATTCGTCACCAAGCCATCTGTCGTGTTGTTATGTGTTCAAGAGGTCTGCAAGCAAAACTTTCATCTGCAAAATACTTGTCATCCATTTGACCATCCCTGAGTCAGTCCTTACAACAACATTTCTTCAACTTGAACAATGATTTCGTGTTGCGGGCTTGCCTGCAACGGGTCGCTTTCTATCGACATCAGCACATTATCTAGAGAGATGACTTAGAAATCGTCAGTACCTTGAAGTTTGCATGCATCAATGGCAGGTTTCTCGCCTTTGACGTCAGTTTACATCATTGACTTTCGATCAAAGGATTCCGTGAAATGTTCAACATCAACTCATTCATTCACATCTCATGAATTGTACTGGGTACTTTGAGAACCATTGACATTACTGGTGGTCTCTCTCACGCTTGTTAACAGTTTACATCATCGACTGGTAATCAAGTGGTTTCTACCATGTTCGACATCAACTCATTTATTCGCATGGCTAGAATCGTACCAATTCGGGAAGTAGAAATGAAGACCCTGGATCTAGTTTCCACCATCCAGGCTGCGAGGAGTTTTGTATTCATTATCTAAGTAGACTAATCATAAACAGATGGCTGCGTCCATACTGTGTCTACAAAAGTCTATGATTGTAATGTACTGCAAGATCATTCCTGTATCAGAGTAGTTAGTCTGTTAGTTAAAGTTTTTATCTGAGTATGGGAATGCCTACCTCAGTGATGATATAATCTTATACATGTATTTTGTGTTGAAAATTGCAGGTTCCAACCAGGTCATCCACAAGAAAATCCTTGAAATGATAAAGCGCTTCACCCTTCCTAGAATTACAAAACCCTAATCTATTCCAGGCTTCGCACTTTAGGGGGCAATCTGTTACACTAAAAAATGTCACCATGACCACTTACAGTTAGTATGGCTCAAATCAACAGTCATGCTACCCTCTTAGGCAAGTCTTATGCCTCTGCTATCCATCTCAAACTCAAAGAAGAGAGAAAGTCTTGTCAAAAATGTGTTTATCTCTGGGGTCGCAGGTTCTCTCTAGCCTTACCCGCGGGGACGCTCACAATGTTCACAAAAGTTGCGTCCTTGGACGCTCTGTATGTTAAGGGACAGGTGCGTCCTTCTGTAAAAGGCAAAATGCGCGAGTTTCATCTTAAAAAAGTTACTTGTGGTTACTTCTAGAACTTTCTAGAGGTCGGTTTGATGAAATGGATGCGCCTCCAGTTGGTTCATGTATCCCTATTAAGGAGGAACTTATCCCATCAATAAGGGAGCTATCCCACCCAAAGAGGGGGATTATCCCATTGATGGTGGACCTGAATAACCTCTTTACAGCACTATAAATAAAGACATTGAGCCAGAGGGAGGAGAGGTTGGAGCTATACATTTTCTTTGGGTAAATGCTGCAGGAATTAGGACTCCCATTTAGAACCTTGTGAGGAGAGATTGTCTTTGCTTGATTCTACTTGGAAGTGGGTGAGCTTTGTCAAAGTAGAGGAAAACCCTTGATGGACCCTGGGAGGAACTTGCACAACACCAAGGCCAGGTTGTAAGAGTTTCTTTGTTTCGTTATTAATACAAACTGGTTTATTTTTCTCAATAGCTTGTGTTAATGAGTTATTTCATGTGTTCCTTGGTCTGCATGTTGAATATATGTTTTATTATATGAAATGCAAGTGCTTGGTAATTGTTTGATTGTTTGTGGTTGCAGGAATTGACTTGAAGGAGGAGCTCATCCGGATCGGCAAGGACGGACTACAACAACCGCGTTTTGGAATAAGGTAAGCCTAAACACTTGTAGTTTTCATGTTTTAAAAAGGTATATTTAGAGAAAGATCACTCCATTTTGTCTTGTTTGTCGCTAGAGAGTTTAGACTCCTAGGGAGGTCAGTTGTGTCCGCACAAACGACTTTTTCCGCCACGACAATGTGGGAATGCTATTTTCATTCTTCTGTTGATATTTCAAGGCATGAACTTTGTTCTTGCAGATTGGTTACCACAATGGAATTGTACCATTTGTATCACAAGTCTGTAGTATTATCACATGATGAAATGCTATATGTTGTGACAAAGTTGACATCAAAATATGAAGTCATTTCTACCCAAAACAAGAAGAACCACATATAAACCTTGGTCTTAGAGTATGAAAGCATTTGTATCCACCATTCCCATTATCACTTCATGATTCATGAGATCCCTCATCTCTTCCTTATCCACTTAGTGTTTGTCCTCAATCAGATTGCTCCCCACTCTATGGCAATCAAATCTGAATAGTGTTGCTCCACAAGAACCAACACCTCCAAATGTTCACGCAGTGTTGCTCCACAAGAACCAACACCTCCAAATCTTCACGCAGTGTTGCTCCACAAGAACCAACCCTGCCCAAGGTTATGATGTCATAGAATCTATAAATGAGCAAGGTATTTGTTTGCATGAGGACATGAAAAATTGCAAGCATGGGGGCTGTTGGGCCTCAGAAATGCCCTCATTTTCAACATATAACATTACCGTTTATAAAGCCTATTCTTGCACTTTCTACCATATTCATATCCATTTCCCGTAACTCATACCTAAAACCATCCTTTTCATTCCACGGTTAAATATCCTAGTGTTATTGTGTTTTTAATGTCTTAAGGATGATTTTGCTATGATTTTCTAATGACATTTTTGCTAAGTGCCTTTGTCATAGGGTTCCATTGCCGAAATTCTTCACAAGTCAGTGAAATTAGTTACTACAAGGTTGAGTACAGAATGAGATTGATGTAGGTGAAAATATGAATTTTGTGATGAAATGTTTAAGAATCTTGAAATTCCAACACGCGGGTTTTGTTTAGAGCACCCTCATTCAGGTAACCCAAATACGGTTTGGAAAAATTCGACATTATGAGCAAGTTATGGTCAGGGGAATATTCCAACACTTCTTAAGTACATAATGAAAGTGAACGGCCTGAATGGGTCAATTCGAGGTTTGGTTGTGCACGCCTTTTGTTGAACGAACTTGTGCTAAACAAGGAAGTGTTTCCTCTATCCCTGCATTGATCAGAATGAGCCCAACTGTGATCCATTTGAAGATTGTCCAGAAGATCTCATACGACTTGTTTTAGCCTTGTTGTTGTATTTGATTTCAGATCTAATTTTCTGAGTGTTAATCCCATACCTAATTCTTTTTGAGCTTTATCATAGTGTTAACTCTAGCATATTTCATTTCCACCATTAGTTAATTCTTATTACAACATTATTTTAAGATTTGATTCTTTGAGTTTAGTTAAAATAGTCTTTACATTGAATTTCTATAGTGTAGAAATGAATTTGTTTATCAAGTCAAAGAAATAGATATGTGTGACCCAGGAGTAGTAGAAGTCTGATCTGTTTTTCATTTAATTCTGAATTTCGATTATGATTTTCATGATTTTGAGTTTCCTTTCGAGTGATTTATTTCATCTAGATTAGGAGTTTCAAATTGAAGGTTTTCGTA
The DNA here is from genome assembly GCA_031772625.1 of Pinus tabuliformis. Lineage (NCBI taxonomy): Eukaryota > Viridiplantae > Streptophyta > Pinopsida > Pinales > Pinaceae > Pinus > Pinus tabuliformis. Next base: position 919,230,440 of record CM062818.1, on the reverse strand, counting down.
GATTAGTTGTAATGAGTTTCTTTAGATGAATAGGATCTTTCAGTAGTTCCTCTTTTGTTTATAAGGATAGGATTTCTATTAGATAGGTGTTCTTTTCTCTTTTATTGACATTCCTTAGTTTGTGCAATTATTTCTCTTTTCTTTATATTCTGATCAATAGGATTGATATCGTAGTTTAGTTTAAAACAGTGGTTAGATTATTTGAATGATGATTGATATTCTTTTGCAATAGAAATTTGTGTTGCTTGAGCATATTATTTTGTTAATTAATTAATTGTAAACTAGAACTACATTATGTACTCAAACAACAAGTTTATTTCTTCCTCTAGTTTAGGCTAGATGCTCTGATCCTGCATTCCCTGCGCTTGTGCCTCGAAGCTTACGAGCCTTAGATTGATAATTTAATGTTGGAAATTATAACACATAATTTCACCAACATGTATGAAAAATATTTTTGAACTCTGACATGTCTTGATCCCTTACTTGTCGCAGTGTGGTCCATTTTATGTACTTATCTTCATAGCTCTCGACAGGGTAATATTGTTCCTTGACAGCATCTCGAAAGGAATTCCAAGTGGGTGCAGCTAAAAATAGTGAGGATTCCATGTCTTCCTTATGCTCATTGTAGGTTTCCCACCAATCTTTGATGAGGGGGGCGACTTTTAGGAGCAAAAATGTAATTTTTTCACTATTGGAAAAATCATGAACCAAAAAAATCCTTCAAGAAAATTTAACCATTTATCTATGACATATGTGTCTATTTGAACTTCAAATATAGGGAGGTCAAAGTTAACTTGTACCTTGAATCGAGTGGCACCTCTGAAGTGACTATTGGATGAATATGCATCACTTGTTGGCATTTGTCGAAGGATCTGGGAAAAATTTTCCATCATTTCATTCCTTTGCCCGCTTGAGGGCTTCTTCGAGTAATTTTGATAGGATCTCCTACTCTGTCGTATTTCTTTTCTTCCCCCATGGGAGGCCATCGACGTTGGTGGGGACGGTATTTCAAGGGTTCAACTAGTTTAAGTCTCAATTCCTTATACCCCGACCTCATTGGGGACATGCATAGAAAAATAGAGAAAGAGTAGACTACTCTAATACCACTTGTTATAGGCCATTTTGTCTCATCTAGTCAACAAGCCTACAAACTTGATCAACCAACATCCATGAACACCTTTTCATCATCCCTACACAAATCCCTAAGAATGACTCTCCCAAATCCCTGAGTTTTTGGGTATGACTGCTTCATTCCAGTACTTTTAAGGCCTAATGCACCCTAGCCCTTTAGGGACCTACGTTCAGCAGTAGGTTTCCCAGTTATGCACCAGTGCTGAGCAGAAACAGGTTGTCCCTTGTTGGGGGTGCATATATTCTAGAAATTCAGGAAAAATAAAAATAATCCTGAAGCTTCCTCTTCCATAAGCTTCTAGGAGTTGTTGCAACCATTTACCTTGGATAAGAACTTTGAATCCTATATGATCTGTATATTTCACCTCTTATCTCTTGAGCTCATCCTCCCCTTCTAAGTGGATCTGAAGCCTCGATTGGTAAATGGATAATAATTCCTAAACTACCACAGTCTCCTATAAATATATAGCCATGTGCAACATGAGGGTTGGAATTTAGAGACTAATCATACCCTCATATTGTTTCTTTGATGATAAGAGATTTATCATTTCCATGCATAAGGATGACCTTGAGGTGTGCATTGTGACAAGGAAGGATAAGTCAACTTGGGGAGATCTCTACAAGATCAACTTCCATTTTTTGTTGTAAACTCTCTCTTTCATATTAATACAAAAATTATATCATTTTCATATATGTGTTATGTTATGTTTACATTCATATATTTCAATGTTATGTTGATCCATTGAATAGAGTGATTGGATAATGCTACATATATGCCATAGATCTTTAGCTTGTGTTGATTGTTTGTGCGGGTTCTAATTATAGTGTTCGAAGCTACAATTGGAGCTTACAAGCCAAGAGGAGAGAAGAGCTTGCGATGGATCACCAATAAGCATATTTCCATTCTCCAATTTCTCTAAGGGAAACTTTATATTATTGTGTTTATGTTGTTCTATACAAGGCCCCTAGGTCTAGTGAAGATACTTATTTCTGCAATCATAAATTTCGTATAACAAATTGGAAACTCCGGTGGGGACCGATTCATTCCCTTATTGGTTTTCTTGACTTTTTCCATTGTTACACATCTTAAGTAGACCTCTAATGCCTCACTCAAATTGAATTGACCTTAGAAATACCTTTCATTGAGCTACATTTGATATTTTATGTTGGAAACTGGATTTTATTTAATCAGTGCTCCCCCTAGTATGCTGACATAGCATTGTAGTGCACCCTATCCTTCTCTGCACCTGCGTTGACCCTTGTTTCATGCAAAAAATTTCATTTTCATGCTTTTCTCTATGATTAACTTGGTTCCATTTGGTCCTCCTTATGTCCCTGAGTGTGTTTAGGTCTCTCAGAAGCCTTCATCTTTTTTTCTTTTGGTTTTGAGTGCCTTTGATAAGAATTTGTTTAGATTTTACTTTTTTCTTGTCATTAGGTCATTAGCAAATTTATTGCTTGATCATTAGGTTGCTTGAAGGAATTGGTGTTTTAGTCATCGTTCTGAATAGTTTCTTTTATTAGTGATTAGGTGAATATCTTAGTTTTCATCTGAAAATTAAGTGGAATTGAAAAGAAAAATCTTATGCATCATGCATTGCATCTAGGGTTTTGTGAGTGAAATCCTAATTAGGAACAGTTGCATTAGGGGAATTACTTAACAATCTTGTTTGTTGCATCTTGTATGCTACATATTATTTGTTCTCTTCCATCCCATATATAGATTTTATTTTAAAATAAAATCTTAATTTAGTCATGCTAGTTCGCATTTTAGGTTATTCAGGTGAAATTTGTGGTGATCCTTGAAAACCGAAATTTAACTCAAGATAAACTTTAAAATTTATTGAATCAACCTATGGAGAATTTGTAACATTAACGCAAACAACTAGAGGTCTAGTCTAGAGACATGTTCTGGTGTTTATAAACATAAAAGATGTAGTTTTTTTCAATCATTGCATTTTGAGGTGTTAATTTTTCTTAAGGCGACATTGTTCTTTGCTATGATAGTTGCATTTCATCATTAATACATTAAGTTCACCCCATTTCATCATCACATTATTTAGATATATGCCATTATACATCAGCATATGCAATTACATAGAAAGAAACAACATGACCACCATCATCAATGCATCGGAATATAAAAGGAACAGTAGAAGAAAGTATGCACACACATAGAGACACCAAGATTGGTCTGAGCCTAGGGCAAAACCCACTATGGGGAAAACTATTATGAAACCAGCTCACAAAAAGATAGAAAAGAAAGATCAATGCCTTAGAATTCAGCCTCTTCAAGGGGGAAACCTCCTTTACATTACACAAATGAACAATTCTTCGATGATACAAATGACAAGACATCCTTTCTATATATAGGAGTCTAAGGGGTAATAATATAATCAGAGTCGACATAATAATAATATTGTAAGGGCACAATAATAACAATAGTGGGTTTCTATGGGGCACAATAATAACAATATGGGGAATACATGGGCACAACAATATAATAAGGGGGTTACAGTAATAACAATAAGGGGTTACATTAGTAGTATAGGGACCTAACATGCCCCTCTCCTTCAAAAAGTGTTGTCCTCAACGCTTGAGTAGTTCTTGATGCTTTTGTATAAAATTCTTGTCCTCCCACGTGGAATCTTCAATGGGTAAGTTCTTCCACTTGATGAGATACTCTGAAATTGATCAATTTCGTAGATGTCGGGTTCTTGTTTCTGTGACTTCTCCAGGTTCCAATATGATTTTTCCTTCCTCGTCAAGTTCTGGCAATATTGTTTGAACTGGGATCTTCTCATTATGTAAGGTCGCCATTTCTTAAGTGCATGTAGTCTTGCCAACATTTCCTTATCATAAATAGTTTTGTGTAAATAATTTCCTTTGATTGGATGACTCAAAAGCAATAGGTCTCTCTTCTTGCATTAAAACATCACCAATTCCATTTCCTGATGCATCATATTCCACAATAAAGGTTTTTTTGAAATCTGGCATAGCTAAGACCGGTGTTTGGGACATTGCCTCTTTAAGATGTTCAAAGGCCTTTGTTGCTTCTGGAGTCCATGAAAATGCATCTTTCTTCAATAATGTTGTTTTCAGAATGTCTTCAGTCTTCAGTCATATTTGATGATATCCTAAATGAAGATCCAACTTGGTGAAGTAAATTAATCCATGCAATTCATCCAATAACTCATCAATGACAAGAAGGGGAAATTTATCTTTAATAGCGAGTTTGTTGAGCTCTCTATAATCCAGACACATGTGCCATGACCCATCCTTCTTGTGCATCAATACTACTGGAGCAGAGAAAGAAATTTGACTAGGTTGAATTATACCAGCCTCTAGCATTTCTGCAACTATACGTTCAATTTCACTCTTTTGGGCATAGGGATATCTATAAGGCCTGATGTTTGGAGGAGCACTTCCTAGAATCAAATGAATAGAATGATCATGATCACAAATAGGTGGGAAGCCTTTGGGAGTCTCAAGTACCTTGGAATGATTATCCAAGACTTTTTGGAGATATGGAGAAATAGATGATTTCGATGTGGGAACCTCTAGCGAACATAATTATGCAATTACGCCTCGTTTTTCTTTCTTTAGAAGCTTTGTCATTCCATTAGAGCTGATTATCTTTCCCAGTTTCCCTGTGATACCCCTTAATTCAACTTCCTTTCCTTCCGAAGAAAATTTCATGAAAAGTTCTTGAAAATTAAAAGCTATTGTACCTAAGGATTGTAGCCATTGGACTCCTAGTACAACATCAGCACCACCCATTGGAATGGAAAGCATTGGGCTATTCAATACATATTCTCCCATGGATAGCTTGATATTATGGCACTTTCCAGAGCAATTTATGGTTCCTCCACTTGCAACCATCACTTGACATTCTGGTGCTGGATATAGGAAGCAATTCAATTCCTTGGCTATCTTACAATGAATAAAATTATGGGTACTGCTCGAATCAATCAATGCTATTACCTTTTTCTTTTTGATCTGTATTTCTATACTGATAGTTTGAGGAGTGGTAATTCTAGCCAATTCATTACAAGATATGGTTGGATTCATTTCTTCTTTCTTGATGTGATCTTTCACTTCTTGAACCTTTTTCTTCTCGACATGTCCTTCTATGTTGAGAGTTTGAGGAGTGGTAATTCTTTCCAATTATTTACAAGATATGGTTGGATTCATTTCTTCTTTCTCTGGGGTTGGTTCCTGATGTATGTCCTCTTCTTTTGATGTTTCTTGATCCTTTCCTTCCTCCTCTTCAATGTTGAGATTGCAACAAGATGATGGAGCTTAGTGAAAAGAGTCGCCTTCACTAAGTGGGCCCGCAGGCAAATTATGGCGCAAGTTCTATTTTTTATCACAGTGTGGATGATCACAGTGTGGGTGATCACAGTGTGAGTGATCACAATGTGGGTGACCACAATGTGGGTGACCAAAGTGTGGGTGACCACAGTGTGGGTGATCAAAGTCTATTTTTAGACTGACTATCAAAAATAGAAAAGTCAAATATTATTGTCTCATAATAATATTTGGACTATAAACTTGATCTTATTCTCTTGGAGCACTTTAGTTTGAGCTACAGATGTGGCCCATGCAGCTGTCAGAAGGAAGTACGCTTTTCTTATGAGTCAATTGAGTTGTTACATGCATGACTTCAGTTAGAACTCAATCAGTTGAGTTTGGTGGAGTTGATTGTGGAGTTGATGGAGTTGTGTTCAGTTTGACTTGGTTAAACTAGTTGTAGTTAGTCTAACTGCAAATAGACTAATGATGAGTTGTTAAACTAATTATTAACTCATAATACAACTATAGAATACATCAGTTAACTCAGTTGCATGTCAGTGCATGTTCAGTTCAGCAGGGACAGGTGTTAGAGAATCAGATTGCTATCAGTTGTGACTATAGTTGTGCATCAGATCTTGCACAATCAAGGGATTGAGTATGCCAATGAGTTTGCTCATGTATTTTCCCAGTTTGTAGCTTCTGCTCATGTCTTACACATTGTGAGTGATTCTTTGGAGGTGAAATATGAGTTTGGTATACCATTCTCATTCATTCTTGAGCAGGTAATGAGCAGTGGAGGCAGGCAAGCAGTGGAATAGATTTGGAGATCAGATCTTAGCTGTATTGTGTGTAACAGGTGGAGCTGGTACTGGATTTCTTGTGATAAGCATTGTACTTTGTAATGTTACATGGTCTCAATCATTAATATACAGATAGTGTGGGGTTTTTAGCGAGATGCTTTCCCCGGGTTACATACTGTGTTAATGTGTGAATGCTCTTGATGTTTTATTGTTATTGATGCTGCTATATTGATGATCAACGTAGAGGAGCTTATGTATTGTGTATGTATTCCGCAATAGTACATGATCAGGATAATCTCTGTTGAATATGTGTTAAATTATTCAAATTTTCTACATGGTATCGGAGCTTCTTGATTTGTAGAAGAGATTTTTACAGGATATCAAAAGAGAGATTGATCATCAGATCTACTATTCAGGAAGTGTTTACATTCTATTTCTTCAGGAAAAGTCTGTAATCGGGCCAGGTAGCCTCTGGATTCATCCTTCCTTTGGAAGGTGAGATATCCGGTGAATGCCCATACAGTCAATCTTTGTACGAGAAATATTGTGTTCTCATGAATTCTAGATCGAAAGCGGTTGAGTTGGTTGCTGGTGGAAATCGAATTTGCAGCAGTGTTGTTGAAAATGTCTTTCAACGGATTGCAAATGTTATTCCAAAGCAAGAGCGACCTGGCGCTCAAGGATAAACTCAAAAACAATAAAGGTGAGAATGGATCTTCATCAAAGGTATCTGATGAAGAGAATTGTGCTTTGGCCGCCAAAGCAAAGAAAGGGAAGAGCAAGAAAGCTTCTCAGTCTGGTGCAAAAGGCAAGAAGCAGGATATGTCCAAGGTGAAGTGTTTTCACCGTCACCAGCACGGACACTATGCCACTAATTGTTCGCAGAAGAAGAAGAACAAGAAGGCTACTGGATCTTCAGAGGAGAGGCTCTAGCCTCACAGTTTGAGATTGATTTTTCATTGATCGCATGCTTGGTTTCAAGTGTGATGGGATCAGTGTGGTTCTTGGACAGTGGTGCATCTTTTCACATGACGGGAGATAGAGATTTGTTCTCTGATCTGGAGGACAAAGATATTGGAGTGCACATCGAGATGGGCGACGATGGTAGATACAGTGCGACCGGTATCGGCACCATTTCCTTTGAGAGGGAGTCTGGTAAACCCTTCATATTGAAGGAAGTCATGCATGTTCCAGGATTGACGAAGAATCTCATCTCAGTGGCGATGTTAGAAGACAAGGGGTATGATGTTGTTTTCAGCGAGGGAAAGGCTTTCCTGCGCAGTAAGACAACTGGTGAGACCCAAAAGATAGGGGTTCGAGTGAGGAACCTTTATCAGTTGCATGTAGATGGATGCGCAGCAATGGCGGGCAAGGCAGAAGGATTGGTGAGCCGGGATGATGGCGAGTTGTGGCACAGGAGATTGGGTCACCTTCACCATGGAGCCTTGAAGATACTGCAGCAGATCACTACAGGGCTTCCTAAAGGCACACTTGCGCAGTCAGATCAGTGCAAGGGGTGTACTTTGGGGAAGTTTGTGAAAGCCACCTTTCACGAAAAGGATAGTCGCGCCACGACGATCCTTGAGAGAATTCACACAGACGTGTGTGGACCTTTCTCAGTTTCTTCGACAACAAAACACAGGTATTATGTGATTTTTGTTGATGATTTCTCTCGTAAGTGCTGGATCTTCTTCATGCAGAAGAAGAGTGAGACATATTCAAAGTTCTTTGAATTCAAAGCACTGGTCGAGAAGGAGTCGGGGAAGAAGGTGAAGGCTCTTAGGAGCGATAATGGTGGTGAATACATCTCGGACGAGTTCAAGGATTTCTGCAAGGCAGAAGGGATTCGTAGAGAGCTCATAGCTCCCCATAACCCACAGCAGAACGGGGTAGTTGAGCAGAAGAACAGAATGATTGTGGGTGTTGCACGGGCAATGTTGCATGATCAGGGCCTACCCCTTCACTTGTGGGCGGAAGCATGCAATACAGCAGTTTATGTGCAGAACCGTTGTCCTCATAGGATACTTGGCATGAGTACACCTGAGGAGACTTATTTTGGTAAGAAGCCTGATCTTTCTCATTTGAGGATTTTTGGTGCTAACATTTACATACATGTGACGAAGGATGCCAGGAAGAAGTTGGAGTCGACCGGAGAGGTTGGGATATTTGTGGGGTACACTGATACGCCCCACAACTATCGTGTGTATTTTCCAGACAGTGGTAAAACTGTTGTGAGACGGGATATAAAATTTCAGGAGGAGAAAGCCATGAAGTGTTCGCTTGAGAGGGAGCTACACTTGCATGCAGATGAGGAGCTATTAGTTCCTAAGGATGAGCTTCAGGACGTGGATCAGCCACAGGACGAGGTTCATGGAGTGGAAGAGACCACTCATGCAGCACCAACCATCAGAGGGCGAAAGCGCTTGACAGAAGCTGAGCGAATGGCTCAAGATGCAGAGAAAGTTGTAAGACCACCTACAGCCCAACGCAGGCAGAGACAGTCACCTGATCGGTACACTGGATACATGGCTCTGATGAGCAAGTGTGTTGTGACTGAGCCATCCTCTTTCGAGGAAGCTGTGGAGGATCCCGCATGGGTAGACGCCATGGTGGAAGAGTATGATTCTATTGTCAGAAACAGTGCATGGGAGATTGTTCCTAGACCGGAAGGGAAATCAATGGTGGGTTCGAGATGGATCTACAAGGTCAAGCAGGCAGTTGACGGGAGTGTGGAGAAGTACAAGGCAAGATTTGTTGCCCGAGGATTTTCACAGATAGAGGGGATCGATTATGAGGAGACCTTTTCACCTGTCGCAAGGTATTCTTCCATACGGATGATTCTTGCTCTCTCAGCGCAGATGGGATGGCACATTCATCAGATGGATGTGAAGACTGCATTCCTCAATGGAGTCATTGAGGAGGAGGTGTACATTGAGCAGCCCGAAGGCTTTGAGGTATTCAGCAGCGAGTCGCATGTGTGCAGGCTCAAGAGAGCGTTGTATGGGTTGAAGCAAGCACCACGTGCTTGGTACACACGGATAGACAGCTATTTCACAGGACTTGGATTCTCCAACAGCGAGGCGGATCCTAACCTATACCAGATTGTGGTGGAGGGTAAGTTGCTTATCATCGTATTGTATGTAGATGATTTGATTCTAACGGGTGATGAGCTGTTGATACTATCATGCAAGAAGGATCTTGCTACAGAGTTTGAGATGAAGGACTTGGGCCTCCTTCACTATTTCCTAGGATTGGAAATATGGCAGCACAGTGGTGGACTATTTGTTTCTCAGGGCAAGTATGCTCGGAAGATACTGGAGAAGTTCAACATGCATGGCTGCAAGCCTGTTGATACTCCTCTTCCTGGAGGTTGGAGGAAGGAGGATGCCACTTCGGGAGAAGAAGTGGATGCCACTGTTTATCGACAGTTGGTGGGGTCGCTGATGTATTTGGTCAATACACGACCTGATATATGCTATGCAGTTAACCAGCTTTCACAAGCTATGGTTAAGCCTACCAAGCTCTTCTGAAAGGCGGGCAAGCATGTATTGCGCTACTTGAGAGGCACATCGGGATATGGTTTGTGGTACAGACAGGAGGATGAGGTGAAGCTATGTGGCTTCACGGATGCAGATTGGGCAGGGAGCCCAACGGACAGAAAGAGCACATCAGGAGGGGTCTTCAGTATTGGATCGACAGCAGTTTCTTGGTACAGCAGGAAGCAGAGATCCGTGGCACTCAGTTCAGCGGAGGCCGAGTATATGGCAGCAAGTTTGGCTGCATGCGAGGCTATATGGATGAGGAAGATCCTGGTTGGTTTGTTCGGTTCTCATTTGGATCCTACTGTGATAACCAGAGTTGCATTAAACTCTCGGCTAATCCTGTATTTCATGATAGATCTAAGCATATTGACATCATGTACCATTATATCAGAGATTGTGTGCAGCGGAGGATCATGTTGCTTTCATACATTCCAACGGAGGATCAGGATGCTGATATTCTGACGAAGGCTCTCACCAGGAGCAAATTCGAGTACCACCGAGGCAGGATAGGGGTTGCTAATAATCCATATCTTGTCGAGAGGGAGTGTTGAGATTGCAACAAGATGATGGAGCTTAGTGAAAAGAGTCGCCTTCACTAAGTGGGCCCGCAGGCAAATTATGGCGCAAGTTCTATTTTTTATCACAGTGTGGATGATCACAGTGTGGGTGATCACAGTGTGGGTGATCACAGTGTGGGTGACCACAATGTGGGTGACCAAAGTGTGGGTGACCACAGTGTGGGTGACCACAGTGTGGGTGATCAAAGTCTATTTTTAGACTGGCTGTCAAAAATAGAAAAGTCAAATATTATTGTCTCATAATAATATTTGGACTATAAACTTGATCTTATTCTCTTGGAGCACTTCAGTTTGAGCTACAGATGTGGCCCATGCAACTGTCAGAAGGAAGTACGCTTTTCTTATGAGTCAGTTGAGTTGTTGCATGCATGACTTTAGTTAGAACTCAATCAGTTGAGTTTGGTGGAGTTGATTGTGGAGTTGATGGAGTTGTGTTCAGTTTGACTTGGTTAAACTAGTTGTAGTTAGTCTAACTACAAATAGACTAATGATGAGTTGTTAAACTAATTATTAACTCATAATACAACTATAGAATACATCAGTTAACTCAGTTGCATGTCAGTGCATGTTCAATTCAGCAGGGACAGGTGTTAGAGAATCATATTGCTATCAGTTGTGACTATAGTTGTGCATCAGATCTTGCACAATCAAGGGATTGAGTATGCCAATGAGTTTGCTCATGTATTTGCCCAGTTTTTAGCTTCTTCTCACGTCTTACACATTGTGAGTGATTCTTTGGAGGTGAAATACGAGTTTGGTAGACCATTCTCATTCATTCTTGAGCAGGTATTGAGCAGTGGAGGCAGGCAAGCAGTGGAATAGATTTGGAGATCAGATCTTAGCTGTATTGTGTGTAACAGGTGGAGATGGTACTGGATTGCTTGTGATAAGCATTGTACTTTGTAATGTTACATGGTCTCAATCATTAATATACAGATAGTGTGGGGTTTTTAGCGAGATGCTTTCCCCGGGTTACATACTGTGTTAATGTGTGAATGCTCTTGATGTTTTATTGTTATTGATGCTACTATATTGATGATCAACGTAGAGGAGCTTATGTATTGTGTATGTATTCTGCAATAGTACATGATCAGGATAATCTCTGTTGAATGTGTGTTAAATTATTCAAAATTTCTACATTTAAAATCTATGTAAAATAATTTCTTCTCAGCACACTTATGACCTTTAGTATATTTGCTATCACAAATGTAACAAATCCCTTTTCCTCTTTTTTCTTCCAATTGTTGTGGTGTAAAACTTGTAGGTTGTGGAAGGCTAAGAGAAAAAACACTTCCATATTTATAGTTATGAGTGGTGGGATTCCTTGTTTCCATAATTCCGCTTTCAATTTTTCTTGCCAACTTGAATGCCTTCTCCAATGAATCAGGTTCCCAAAGACGAACCTCATGTTGAATGTTATCCTTTGAAGTTCCTATGAAGACATCAATCCTTTGCTTCTCTCGAATATCATTTACCCTTATATTTAATTTTTGAAATTCCTCAATGTGCTCTACCATTGAACCCTTTTGTTTAAGATTTATCAATTGGCTAAAGAAGGTGTTTCTCTTTGTATCCTCATAATGTGCTATCATTTCCTCTGTGAAAATTGACCATGTGACAAGTGGTTTACGAGAAAAAAGTCCTTCATACCATAAAAATTGATTCGGTTCTAAATAAAAAGATGCAATACGTACCTTTTGTAACAGTTGCACCTCATGTAGATCAAAATATTACTCCATCTGTAGTATCCAATTTACCGGATCCTTGCCATCAAACTTCCTCATATTGTTTTTTCTTGTTTTTAGGAGCTCGATCTTGAAATGATTGTAACTATGTAATTTCATATCTTTAAGTTCTGAAATTTCGGTATATGATAGCCCTCTATGTCCTCTTTCTAACCCCGCAAGTTTGATCACAATCGGATTCCCAAAGAAAGAGTTATGTCAAATTTCCCGCTATGGCCTAATTATAGACTGGTTCAATGGAGCGAACTTCTACGACGTGCCATGTGTCATTGTTTCGAACTTAGGTTTTGAAAATGATACCCAACAAACTACATTCCATCTACTTGCCGCCAATTTTTATGAAATTTTAATCAAATTCTCTGAGAGAGAGTTATGACAATTTTCCCAAGGTCACATGTTTCAGGTGTAATTCGGGAGCCTGCAAAAATCCTAAATGCCTCAGACCATATTGTTTAAAATAGCAACAATAAATGATAAAAATAGAAATGCTATAAATAGAACTGCTATAAATAGCATTTCAAGATACATTCCAATTTTAGTTAGTCCCTGAACTAAAATTGAGAATTAAAATTCGAATTTGATTTTAGCAGTTGTTTGTAAAATAATTAATTAATTCATCTTGAGTTAATTAGCTATATAAAATCAAACATGAAGTCTATGTGAAGACATGCAACAGTTTCCCCTTTGATTGAGGAAGTTATCCCTTGATTATGGAGATCAGGATGAGTTGTACTTTGAGTTGTAATTAGTTAGCTCAGTTAACTGAGTTAAGTCCAGTTAGATTAGTTCCAACAATTTGTGGAACTGATTGTGAGTTCAGTTAGTTAATGCATACATGCATGTAACTGTTGCACTTCAGATAACTGAATATTCTCTCATAAATAACTCATGCATGTCAGTTCAATCAGAGACCCATTTGAGATCAGATGATGGGACAGTGTACTATCAGTTGCAGGAATATTCCATTAAGGATATCTCTTGCATGCAGAAGGAATTCATTCCTTGGAGATTGCACAATTACTTCTGAGTTTGGTGAGTTGTGAGAGAGGTGAATTCACACAGGTGGCATCCAGAGGACCCAGGAGAAATTGTGCAAGGAAATAGGAGGCTTGGAGGATTGGAGGAAGGTATATGTTGTCTCTATTCAGTCTATGAGCAGTATTGAGGGATTGTACTGAGAGCTGGATAGCTTGTGAGCAAAAGCTTTGTGTAATCCGTACATATTTCCACTTGTATGATAATACAGAGATCAGGGTTTTTAACTGAGGCTTTCCCTAGAGTATTCTTCTGCGTTCATGTGTGATTGGTTTCTCATTCTCTGTTATATGTGTTCTATTTGATGTTTCTCAAAATCGATTAAGCTTCTGCAAGTCTGTTTGTAGAAGTAGATCAAGTATTTTGCTTTAGTATATTGCATTATCAGGTGATCTACAGTGGGAAATTCTACACATATCTCTGACAATATAGTGAAACAAGGTTTGAAATTCAGGCCCAATATTCACCAAGATTTTGGCTCAAATGGGTTTTAATTTCAGAATCTAAAATTTCGTAGAAAAAAAATTAGAGTGAAAATTCCATGATGACTTGTTTGAGATGGACTTCTGGAGCTTGCAAAACCCTAACTTCCTCAAATTATATCTCTGAAAAATATAGCGAGATAAGATCTGAAATTCATACCCAAGGTTCAGTGAGAATTCGGATCAACTGGGTTTTTGTTTTAGCATTTGAAATGTCGCAGAAAAAAGTTATAGAGAAAATTCCTCGATGACCTGTTTGGAGCAGCGAAACCTTAGAATCCAAAGCTCTGATACCAAATGTTATGAAACCAGCTCACAAAAGGATATAAAAGAAAGATCAATGCCTTAGAATTCAACCTCTTCGAGGGGGCAACCTCCTTTACATTACACAAATGAATAATTCTTCGATGATACAAATGATAAGACCTCCTTTCTATATATAGGAGTCTAAGGGATCATAATATAATCAAAGCCGACATAACAATAATGATGTAAGGGCACAATAATAACAATAGTGGGCTTCTATGGGGCACAATAATAACAATATGGGGACTACATGGGCACAACAATATAATAAGGGGGTTCTTGTTGTTACACTAGTAGTATAGGGACCTAACAAAAACCCTTGCAAATATTCTTCTTCTTAGATCGTCATCAAATGATGCAGCAAAAGGGAGTACAATGATCCATCACTTTATCTATGCAGCAAAACAATAATGATATCTCTGAAACAGATCTAATCATGCTAGTAATTAGAACCCTCATACTAATGTGTTGTCACAAACTGATGTCAACTGCTATATATTGTCGTCACTATGCCGAACACTACTGAGTATTGATGTCATTGTATTGAATATTGTTGAGTACTGTTGTCATTGTCAATGAGCCCAATACATATGTTTGCAGCGGAAACTAACAAATCAAATCTATATATATACATATTTGTATAACAATAGAGAGAAACCTAGATCTACCTGATCAGTGAAGTCAATTGAAGCCAAGATGTCAAACCCTAGATCTGAACTTGGGTCGATATGTCTGTCTGCGACTGAAACTTCAAGGTCACTCTCATGAATACAATATGCTAGCGAATGTGACTGCAGAGTCACTCCTAGGAGGTCTCTATGCATGAAACTCTGACACTAAACAGCAAAGATCCAAAGTCGCTCCCTCGTTGAGTTGTACAAGTGACTGACAAGCCAAAGTCACACCCTTGCTGAGTTTTGCTAGCGACAAAGATGACAGGGTCGCTCCCAGGGCTACCTGGTGCGACCGACCGGGGACCATAACCTTATGATCTACCTCTGAACCCAGAGTCACTCCCATAAGCCTCTATGCCAAAATCCAAGGGTCTATAGTCACTCTCATAGGCTTGTGTGCCAGCGACCATGGACCAGAATACCCTGTTATGTGCCAATGACCGAGATCCAAAAGACCCTAACCCAGAGTGAACCTTGTGCCTATGATTTTGAACCCTTCAGTGAACTCCTTTCATCAAACCTATGTGAACCAAGACAAAAGAGAAGAGAAGATGTGTACAAATTATCTTGAGGTCTCTTCTATTTATAGGATTTCCTAAAGGGTCACTTGGGGTTAATATTGACCCAAGCAGTCTCATGTGGTTAGGGCCGACCCATTCCATAATACATGTGTGAATAAAATAATTTATAACTCAACTTCTTCTTAACCAAATTGGGTGATATTTCGGTTGATTTTGGTCCTCTCGACAAGAGGAATCTAATGCAATCATTATTCTGGTCATTTGAGTTGTCCAAGGTGGAATTTTACCACAATTGCAAAAATTAGCACTCCGTCTCAACCATGTATAATTCCACCTGCCAATATTTGTCCATCGAACAATATGCTATTATAGAATCTTCGAGTGTCATCACGAATCATCACAGATCATATCTATCATGTACTTGTCATGCCATGTCCATCTCAATGTCTCATCATCAAAAATCTTCAGTGTACATCTTGATATATCCTTTTCTTATTCTTGTTTATCTCTTGATTGTTCCTACTCGTATGTTGATCATTATCAGATCTAGAAGAATAATAATTTGTTACCGTAGGGGAGCTCAATCTACTACCTTTTATCCATCAGGTTTCTATCTGGAATCTCTACTAGTGAGATGTTACCCAAAATATCATCATCAATCATCATCGGAGAGAATATCATCAAGGATCACATCTCAACCTAGAACCAGATCGGGGAGCAATAGCTTCCACCCATACCGAGCAATAGGATAACCCATCACATAGGGGAGTACACCGTCGACCCTGGAATTTCATCAAGGAGCTTACCCTCAACTCGAAATCATATCAGGTTATCTCAACCCATCCTATTTCCTACTGATCTTCCCATTGATGACCCAGAATAGTCATGTGGTAGAACACCTGCATCATAATCGACTTGGGTTGTACACCCCAAGCACACTCTCAACTCGTTGGCCAAAATGAAGAGTGGTATTACCATCAAGATGGCTTGCTTGAGGGTATGATGCCAACTGGGCTATACTCTACAAAGACCAAGAGGGGAGCAACATTCTCCAACCCTATAAAGATAGGGGATCAACATTCTTCTACCTGGGGTAACAAATAGGGTAATGCCCTATTGTCCAGAGTTCCTTCAACCCCAGGAGCCCTCTATCTCAATTCCTCACCCTGGGAGCTCAAGTAGGGTAGGAAGATTTTGCTTAGTGTCCTCAAGCAGCACTGCTCTCATCATCATCTTGTCTCAATAACATATGTTTCTTGTTCATACAAAACATCAAATCAAATATCATGTCAGATCATAAATAGTCATATGAATCACAAAAGGGTACCAGAATCATCCTCCCTCTCATGTGGGTGCCAACCACAAGCCTGAGCTTGTTTCAAATAACTACTTTGTCTCAATATATGAGAGTATCTCGGTCCCAACTATAAATATGGGACTTACTACCAATCAGATCATCACAATGTATCCATGGCATCCATGTCATATCCATATCATGCTCAAACAACTCTCTAAGGAGATTTTGTATCCTGCCTCACAGTTAGCAATGCTAGCAACATCATGATAAACCTTGGTCATGCTATGGACCTCTCATCCAATATATCATGGCAGATCGCATACTAAAGAAGCAGACAAATGTGCTTATCAAAAACAATCTCAAATATCAGCAATACATCTATGGATACATATCAGAGGAGAAATCTCACATTCTAAAAATAGAACACCTCATGTAGATATTTCAAAGCATGCTCAGTGGAAACTCTATGTGAGTGAAGAAACTCACTCATGAATTCATTAAGGTTTTATGCACATCATACACATACATATGGATGTTCAAAATGGAACATTAATGCTTCAACTGTCGGATGCCATGTCAAGTTCAACAACATCTTGAACTTCAAATCCGAGTATTCAAGGATTTGAAATTTTCATTATTCAAAACAAATAGCTTTGCAATATGGAATTTCTTTCCCAAATTCTAGAAATCGATTCATCATGCCATGATACATTATTTCAGGCTTCATAAGCCAACTCCCTCTTATTTAGATCATCATAGGCTCATCACCTGTCACAAGTAGATCATCAGGATATAAAACCATAATCAATATCAAAGCCATACCTTGGAACTCATCATCCTGACTTCATCAGATAACTGTCAAATATAGACATATCTGGATCAGGGAGCTTGCTTCATGCAAATCTCTCTACAGGTACCATGCCTTGCTAAGCCACCATAATTATCCTTACATAACCCAATGGTATACCATCAATCAACAAGGTCAACTCATCAGAGTTTATTATCCAAATCATGACCATTATCCATAGTCATCATTATCATAGTATTAATACTTTTAATCAGGAGATAGTTGGAGCTCATATCAAATCATGACTTCATCATGCCCACTAGTTGTAATCATTCATGCAATATCAATCTGAACTTTATCAATTCATTCTAATAATCATAACACAAGTCATCATGTCACTAGGTGCAAATGCATACACCAAGGGTGAGTCATGCAGGTTCCATTTTCATGTTGAATCACAACTATCATTATTTCAACCATTGTGCTAAGAATAAGGAGGCCAATCTCCAAATACCCACATAAGTCATCATGCCCAAATCAACAATCTTCAAATCAGATCACTAGACCTCAGGTCAAGTCCAAATTGTTATCGTAGAAAGATCTATAGTCAAAGAACATTTAAATCATCAATTCAAAGTTATTGTCAAGAATCATGAAAAAAAAATTCATCAATATCAATATGCCAACCTCTTATATCACAAACACAGTGACATATCTATATGTATGTCTCGGTCACCGGCAAACACAAGTTCAGTATACATGTTCATGTTATGGCAAACATTCAACCTTTTTCCAGCTAGTAGATCTTATTGTTATCTACAATACATTTGTGGTACTGACATCTTCAAGGTGACCATCTAATTTCATGCACAATACTTCATTATATGATCAACAATTTAACTCAACAACTTCAGAGATTAGTTAACATTGGCAGAATATGTCAGGGACATCATCATTCAGAGTTTAGACAACTTCATAAAGCTTCATATGATGGTCAACAATGGTCAAACCTCTGGTTGCTCTCTTCAGGTTAGCATGGGAGCGACTTTAGCTACCTGGAAGTTGTTTATGCCTTACCATGCGTGTGACCAGGGATGAAATCTCCTAGATCTGTTACTGCGACTGGAGCAGAAACCCTAATTTATGAATGGGCTTCATATCTAAGACCCTGCTGCAGATCAATATTGTCATATGCACATAAATCATACTTCAGCAGCACATAATGAAAATAGTAATAAGGTTAAGAATCTTGAGAAGAGATTATCCCTCTGATTGGGGATCTACATAATTCACCTTCATTCATGTAAGCAATCTACCTCTACTAGATTCATGCAACATCATATCTATTATATCATAAACATATGGCTATGACATCAATATTTCATCAAAGTCTTAGATTCAAAGCAACACATAGATCTCAAAGATTATGAGCACAATAAAACTTTCTATCAAGTCACTCCATCAAGTTAGTACATTCAGTTTAACCATATGTCATCAAGTCAATACCATAGGTAGTAAGAGATCTGGAATATCAATCTTACACTTATACCTATCACATCAAAGGTACCATGCTCTTCATGACCAATGAGATCAAATTAGGTCATTCAATAAAGCTTTATCAAAACAACAAGAGTGCCAATCACTCTTTCCATATGCTTTCATCATGCTTATCGGAATAATTACCAACATACTCATGTATCAGATTCAATTAATTATCCTTCTATGTGAAGTCCATCATGACAAGTATAATTTTCTAGAGCCAAGGTTCTAGCCTTCTTTACAGGATCAAGATATCCAACAGATAGATCATAGATGTTAACCAAACATCAAGTGTACCAATGTATCAACATTAGATACCCTCATAGAATTTAAGAAGGGAAAAATGTTCAAATTTTCATCATAGGAAACATAGATCCAAGTCACTTTCATATGCATGTATGATCCATTAAATAAAGAGGCATTCTCATCATACCTTAAGGCTTACTGATTCAACAGTTGAAACACAACATACCATGCATACCTTGCGGTATTCCAATACCTGAGCATATGTTCATTAGACATAGGCCGCTTGAAACACTTTGTCATATTTTCATCAAGTACCTCTTTGTCTCTTTCCACATCTACATCTCAAAATGATCCTCAATAAGGATCTACACGTCTCATCTCATCAAGGAGGTTAGAAACATCCATATACTCAAATACATATGCAAGAAGTAATAAACATAATCATTATATCCATAAGTATAACAAGTAAGAAGCATCATAAGTCAAGAAATACTTATCTTCAATGAGAGGTGATCATCTCCCTCTTGAACCAATCTTCAAGATCCATCAATGTCCATGGTCCATATACCAATGTTATCTTCAAGTATCCAACCAGATCTGCTAAGGACTATCCCGTCTAGGACTTCATCAAATCTCCCACAAGTGCTTAAGAATAAGTTCTAATTGACCATACTATACCAAGGTTTTCTCTCCAACCCTAACATCATAGAATACATAAACCCTAATCGTCAAGATTCCTAGGGTTTTCTTCAAACCCTAGAATTATTTCAAGTCTCCACCATCCTCTTTTTGCTTCCATCAATGGTGTCATCATTGGGGAGATCTCCATGGATTTTCTTCAACCTAGCTCCGATACCATGTTAAATTTTCTTAACGTGACACTGTTCTTTTCTATGATAGTTTCATTTCATCATTAATACAATAATCTCACCCCATTTAATCATTACATTATTCAAATCTACACCATTATACATCAGCATATGCAAAACAACAACACCATCATCATCAATGTAGCGGAATATAAAAGGAACAGTAGAAGAAAGAATGCACACACAGAGAAACCATGATTGTTCTGAGATCAGGGAAAAACCCACTATGGGGAAAACCCTTACAAATCTTCTTCTTCTTAGATCGTCATTAAATGATGCAGCAAAAGAGAGTACAATGATCCAACACTTTATATATGCAACAAAACAATGAGGATATCTATGAAACTGTTGAAATGTAGCAACAAGAATATTCCAATTTTAATTTGTCCTTGAATTAAAATTGAGAATTAAAATTCGAATTTAGTCTCATCAACTGCTTGAAAAATAATTAATTAATTCATCTTGAGTTAATTAGTTGGAGAAATTCAAGCTAGAAGTCTTTGTGAAGTCATGCAACAGTTATCCCTTAAATTAAGGAGATTATCCCTTAATTAAGGAGATAAGATTGAGTTGTATTTGAGTTTTAATTAGTTAGCTCAGTTAACTAAGTCCAGTTGAATTAGTTCCAAACAGTTTGAGCAACTAATTGTTAGTTCAGTCAGTTAATGCATGCATGCATGAAACTAGTGTACTCTAGATAACTGAATATTCTCTCATAAATAACTCATGCATGTCAGTTCATACAAAGACCCAGTTGAGATTAAAGACAAGGATAGTGTACTACCAGTTGCAAGAATTTTCCTATAAGAAAATCTCTTGCATGCAGAAGGAATTCATTCCTTGATATTTGCTTAGTTTTACAATGTGTTGGAGCAGTGTGTGAGATCAATGTCACACAAGGTTACAATTGGAGCACCCATGGAAAACTGCGCAAGGAAATAGGAGGCTTGGAGGATAGAGGAGAAAACATATGAGTTGTTTATTCTATCTATGAGCAGCAGAGGGGGATTGTACTGAGAGGTGGATAGCTGTGAGAGCTAAAGCTATGTGTAATCCTGAGATATTTCCACTTATATGATAATACAGATAGCGGGGTTTTTAGCTGAGGCTTTCCCCGAGTATTCTTTTGTGTTTCATGTGTATTGATTCTTCTTCTCTGTTATATGTGTTCTGTTTGATCTTGCTCAAATCGATTAAGCTTCCGAAAGTTTGATTGTAGAAGTAGATTAAGTATTTTGTTTTAGTATATTGCATTATCAGGTTAATCTACAGTGAGAATTTCTAAATGGTGTCGAAGCAAAGGTGATCGAAGCTATGAACAGCATACTGAGAAGGGAAATTCGAAGTTTGAAGTTCTTGGCTGCAAGGACAAAATCGAATTCTTATCACACCTCAAAGTTCACCAATGGCGTTCAATGGCTTGAGACTCGAGTATGTTCTAGATGGCAGCTCAAATTACATAGCATGGAAGGATTGCATGGAAGCGGTATTAGAAGACAATGGTTTGAAGGATTTCATTGATCAAGAAATCCCCAAGCTAGCTGCAGCTAATGCAAAAGAATTGGCTGAATGGAAGAAGTGTGTGGCAAAGGAGAGGAGGATTCTTCTGGAGGGATTTTGAGACCATATTGTCTCGAGTCTCCATGGGAAGGAGACTCCATTTTCAATGTGGAAGACATTAAAGGAACTATATCAGAACAGTAGCGACCATAAGAAACTAGTGCTCAAGGATAAGTTTTGGAAAATCAAGATGGAGAAGGGCAACACTATTTCTACATACCTGAACAAGCTCACCACTTGCAGAGATGATCTTGGTAGTGTGGGAATAATGACAGTCGATGATGATATGGTGAGCCTTTCTCTCCTCGGTCTTCCAAAGAGCTAGAATAGCTACCAGGACTCTGTGAATGGAAGAGAGAAACTGTCGGATTGGGAACGACTGTGGTCGGATCTCATGCAGGAGGAGATCAGGAGGAGCACTCAGGATGGTTCTTCATCTAAGCATGATGATGAAGAAAATTTGGCCTTAGCAAGTAAGGCAAGGAAAGGGAAAGGGAAGGCTTCCCATTCCAAATCGAATTCTTCTCATGGAGGGAAGAAGATTGACAAATCTAAAGTGAGATGCTTTAATTGTCATGAGGTGGGCCATTATGAAACTAATTGTCCATTGAATAAATCCAAGAAGGGATCCTCGAAAGGATTAGAAGGTGAGGCATTAGCCTCTCAGTTCGAATTGGATTTTACCCTCATCGCATGCATGGTTTCATCGATGGTGGGTTGTGTTTGGTATTTAGATAGTGGAGCCTCATTCCATAGGACTGGCAATAAAAGTTTATTCAGTACCTTGGAGGAGAAAGGCCTCAAGATGCGGATAGATATGGGTGATGATGGAAAGTACTGTGTTTTAGGATGGAGCTCCTCTCACCTTGACTAATATAAAGTATGTGCCTCAATTGAATAAGAACTTGGTATCGGTCATGATGTTGGAGGACAAAGGCTATGATGTTGTCTTCAGTAAAGGAATGGCATTCCTGAGACACATAGCCACGGGTCAGACCAAGAGGATTGGGATTCAAGTGAAGAATCTCTATAAGCTAGAGGTAGATGACTATGATGCATTGAGTTCGAAAGCAGAATTGGTGCAAAGCCAAGACATTGGTGAGTTATGGCATAGACAGTTGGGCCACTTACATCATGGGGCCTTGAAGATAATGCAACGGATCTCTACTAGACTTCCCAAAGGTAAACTTGAGCAAGTGGACACATGCAAATGTTGTAGCTTGGGAAAGTACACCAAGTCTTCCTTTCATGATCAAGATAGTCGAGCTGAAGCAATCTTAGAGCGAGTTCATACCAATGTGTGTGGACCATTCTCGACAGCATCCAACGTGAAACAAAGGTATTATGTGATTTTCATTGATGATTTTTCTCGTAAATGCTGGTTTTATTTCATGCAGAAGAAGGACCAAAACTTCTCAAATTTTTGTGAGTTCAAAGCTTTGGTTGAGAAATAATTAGGGAAGAAGACCAAGGCCTTGAGAAGCGAAAATGGTGGAGAGTATGTCTCTCAAGGGTTTAAGGACTTCTATGCAACGGAAGGAATTAAACGGGAGTTGACGGCACCTCATATCCCACAGCAGAATGGGGTGGCCGAGAGGAAGAATAGAACGATTGTGCGGACAACTCGAGCGACGCTGCATGACCAAGGCCTACCACTTCATTTGTGGGCTGAGGCATGCAACACAACGGTCTATTTGCATAATAGAATCCCGCATCACATACTTGGGATGAAGACACCACAGGAAGCTTTCTCCAGGAAGAGACGAGATGTGTGTCACTTTAGGATCTTTGGCTCATCGGTATATTTCCATGTGACCAAGGATGCCCGGAAGAAACTTGAGCTGACATCCAAGTTTGGAATACTTGTGGGGTACACTTATACACCTCACAACTATCGAGTGTACTTGCCTACCAGTCGAAGGACAGTGGTTTGCAGAGATCTCAAGTTTAATGAGCAAAAGGCCATGTGAGTTTCCCTTGAGAGGGAGCTCCAACTACAGGTTGTGGAGGAACTTTTGTTTCCTAAGGAGGAGGAGCCTCATATTGATGCGGAGAAGCCACATGAAGCGGTTCCAGGAGTGGAGACATGCACTCAAGAAGAGTCTTCCAGTGAGGGATGAAAGCACAAAAGAGAAGCTGACGGATTGTTGTCGGATGTGAGAGAATGTGGGAGAACCATCTTCTCAGCACAGACAGAGGAGGTCACCTGATAGGTACACTGGATACATGGCCCTTGTTGGGGAATGCATTGAGACTGAGCCATCTTCCTTTGAGGAAGCAGTGCAACAGCTGATTTGGGTTGATGTTATGGTGGAGGAGTATGACTCCATAGTTTGGAACAGTGTTTGGGATGTTGTTCCAAGACCGGAGAATAAGTCAGTTGTGAGTTCTCGTTGGCTTTACAAGGCAAAGCAAGTTGCTGATGGTATTGTGGAGAACATAAGGCAAGATTTGTTTCCCGTGGTTTCTCACAGGTCAAGGGGATCGACTATGATGAGACTTTTACTCCTGTAGCAAGGTACTTATCTATCAGATCAATTTTGGCACTATCAACACAGGTGGGTTGGAAGATCCATCAGATGGATGTGAAGACTGCATTCCTCAATGGCAAGATTGAGGAAGAGGTGTACATAGAGCAGCCAGAAGGTTTTGAGACCTTTGATCCTGAGTCGCATGTGTGCCGACTCAAGAGAACTTTGTAGGGCTGAAGCAAGCACCTCGTGCTTGGTACACTAGGATCGACAACTACTTCACCGGGTTGGGATTCACAAAGAGTGAAGAGGATGCGAACCTATACTACATCATGATAGAAGGTAAGAAGTTGATCATTGTTCCTTATGTTGATGATCTCATATTGAAAGGTGATGATCAGTTGATCATGTCTTGCAAGGAGGACCTTGCAAGATAATTCGAGATGAAAGACATGTGTCTCATGCACTACTTCCTTGGCATGGAAGTGTGGCAGAAGGATGGGGAGTTGTTTGTGTCTCAAAGCAAGTATGCCAATGAGATACTCAAGAGATTCCACATGGAGAAGTGCAAGCCCATGCAGACTCCTCTAGCAGGTAACTGGAGGAAGGAGGATGCTACTTCAGGAGAAGTAGTAGAAGCTACTGTGTATCGGTAGCTTGTGGTTTCACTGATGTACTTAGTGAACACACGACCAGATTTTTACTATGTGGTGAACCAGCTGAGTCAAGCTATGGTTCAGCCTACCAAGATGTTTTGGAAGGCATCTAAGCATGTTTTGAGATACCTTAGAGGCATATGTCAGTATGGATTATGGTACAGACGGACAGAGGGAGTGAAGCTACAGGGCTTCATAGATGCAGATTGGGCAGGGAGTCCATTAGATCGGAAGAGCACATCAGGAGGAATTTTCAACATTGGGTCAGTTGCAGTTTCTTGGTACAGTAGGAAACAGAGGTCAGTTGCACTCAACTCAGCAGAGGCTGAATACATCGCTGCAAGTTAGGCAGCATGTGATACCATTTGGATGCAGAAAATTCTAGTTGGTTTGTTTGATCAAAGGATGGATCCAACTGTGATCTATTGTGATAATCAGAGTTGTATCAAAATCTATGAGAATCCAGTATTTCATGATAGGTCCAAGCACATCGACATTCCTTATCATCATCTCAAAGACTGTGTGGCGAGGAGGATCATGTTGTTGTAGTATATTTCGACCGAGGAGCAAGATGCTGACATTTTGACTAAGGCATTGTCAAAGTGTAAATTCAAGTTCCATAGAGACATGATCGGGGTGGCAGATAATCCCTTTCTTGTTGAGAGGGAGTGTTGAAATGTGGCAACAAGAATATTCCAATTTTAATTGAGAATTAAAATTCGAATTTAATCTCACCGGCTTGTTGAAAAATAATTAATTAATTCATCTTGAGTTAATTAGTTGGAGAAATAAAAATTCAAGCTAGAAGTCTTTGTGAAGTCATGCAACAGTTATCCCTTAAATTAAGGAGATTATCCCTTAATTAAGGAGATGAGATTGAGTTGTATTTGAGTTGTAATTAGTTAGCTCAATTAACTGAGTTAAGTCCAGTTAAATTAGTTCCAAACAATTTGAGGAACTAATTGTGAGTTCAGTCAATTAATGCATGCATGCATGAAACTAGTGTACTACAGATAATTGAATATTCTCTCATAAATAACTCATGCATGTTAGTTTAGACAAATACCTAGTTGAGATTAAAGGCAGGGACAATGTACTATCAGTTTCAATAATTTTCCTATAAGAAAATCTCTTGCATGCAGAAGGAATTCATTCCTTGATATTTTCACAGTTTTATAGTGTGTTGGAGCAGTGTGTGAGATCAGTGTCACACAAGGTTACAGCTGGAGCACCCAGGGAAAACTGCACAAGGAAATAGGAGGCTTGGAGGACAGAGGAGAAAGCATATGAGTTGTTTATTCTATCTATGAGTAGCAGAGAAGGATTGTACTGAGAGCTGGATAGCTATGAGAGCTAAAGCCGTGTGTAATCCTGAGATATTTCCACTTGTATGATAATACAAATAGCGAGGTTTTTAGCTGAGGCTTTCCCCAGAGTATTCTTCTGTGTTTCATGTGTATTGATTCTTCTTCTCTGTTATATGTGTTTTGTTTGATCTTGCTCAAATCGATTAAGCTTCCGCAAGTTTGATTGTATAAGTAGATTAAGTATTTTACTTTAGTATATTGCATTATCAGATTAATCTACAGTGAGAATTTCTACAGAAACAGATCTAATCATGCTAGGAATCAGAACCCTCATACTGATGTGTTGTCACAAACTGATGTCAACTATTGTATAATGTTATCACTGTGTCACACATTGTTGAGTATTGATGTCACTGTGTCAAATATTGCTAAGTATTGTTGTCACTATCAATGAGCCCAATACATATGTTTGCAGCGGAAACTAACAAATACAATCTACAAATCTACAGATTTGTATAATAGTAGAGAGAACCCAAATCTACCTAATCATTAAACTCAACTGAAGCCAAGATGTCAAACCCTAGATCTAAACTCGAGTCACTTTGTCTATGTGTGACTGAAACTTTAGGGTCACTCAAATGAATACAGTATGTGAGCGACTGTGACTACAGAGTCGCTCCCAAGAGATATCTATGTGTGCGACTGTGGCACTTGACTACAAAGACCCAAATTCGCTCCCTTTCCAAGTTTGGCGAGTGACAGACAAGGCAAAGTTGCACCCTTGTTAAGTTATGCTAGCAACCGAGATGGCAGAGTCACTCCCAGGGCTACCTAGTGCGAGCGACCAGGGACCAAAACCTTTCGATCTGCCTCTGAACCCAGAGTCGCTCCCATAAGCCTATATGCCAATGTACAAGCTTCTATAGGCACTCTCATAGGCTTATGTGCCAGCGACCAAGGACTAGAATTCCATGTTCTGTGCCAATGACCGAGATCCAGAAGACCCTAACCTAGAGTGAACCTTTCACCTATGATTTCAAACCCTTGATCGAACTCCTTCCGTCAAACTTGTGTGAAAAAAGACACAAGGGAAGAGAAGATGTGATCTGATATTCACCCTATGAGTGACATCAGTTAAAGATTTATTAAACTAAGGTCTTACAGACTCATGTGCTAGTGTGTGTTCTGTGTTATTGAAGCAACAGATCGATCAGATTGCCAATACATAGACACTAAAAGGGAAATACAACAGAGAAATACAGTAAGAAAACACAAAGACATAAACAATTTTAATAAGGAGTTCACCCTATTCTCCATGACTACGTCTCCAGTCCAGCTTTCAGTGGTGGCTTTGTTTTATTGTGCCTTTAAGTAGAGAAAATTACAATACAGGGACTCAATGTGAGTTCTCCTGAAGCAGGTTTTGCTTGGCAGGGTGGTTCTTGGATTCCCCAAGCCACTGGAGTACACAGACTCTTCTTCTTCCTACCAGCTCTGTGACCTTCTGGTCTACAGTGGAAAGAGCCAATTGTGATGCTCAGTCCAGACAGATTCCTCTATGGGATGGCTTGAATCTTTAAGCTCTCTAGTGCTCGATGCTGCCTTCGGTCAACTCGGCCCTTTGTCTCTTATGCTTTGCTTTACTGTTCTCTATGTTCAGTCCTCTCTGGGTTCACTGTTCCACTTCGTCTCTCGACTTCTGCCTCTTCCTTTATTGATTCAACTGTCCCTGTTCATGGCTTTAGCCATTCGACCCCTATGTTTGTTTGGTTCCTCTTCCGCCTCTATCTCTTCACCTTCTGCAGCTGCGCTTGGAGTTCCCTATTCGACATCATCATGAACGCTCAGGGAGTGGCCACTTGTCCTCCTCTAAACGGCACCAGCATGCTTCGTCGGTTCGTTTCTTCAGTTATGTTGTGGATGAAGTCTTTCTCCACTGTGGCAATCAAATGGATTCCAAATCCCTTTAAAACGTGCCTTAATTCCCTATCGGTTTCGCTTCCTCCGTTGGGCGTGATCTCAGTCGTCTGATCTAGGCCCTCCAGATCCAATGCCATATGCACATTTCACACGGTTGACTTGCTCGACCGATAGCACGCGATCAACAACGGTTTTCTCTCACCTCTGCCTACCACGCGTCGATCATTGTATGGAATCGCTCCGCTTTCGTCCAAAACCTCTTACCATTTAAGGGAGCCCCGATCAAAACCGTTGGTTTCCAGAGTGTGGGTCTTGCCGTTGTGTTTTGGCACTTTTTCCCTTTTCCGCCTGCGATCCTCCATTTCCCCACGCAACCGAGTGCTCAGGCTTTTCCTTTGCGGTCCTGTTCACCTAGTGATGCACGATTAGCACTAATCGCACATCAAAAATCACCTCCTTTTCCCATTTCGGGGCTCCCAGGGGCTACTTTGGCCTCCTGTGCAGTCTCCATAATCCTCGGTCAGCGCGCTCTGACCGAGGTCCTCGTCGTTCCACGTTGGATGCCATTGCCACTGGTTCAGGGTGTTTTTTATCGTTGTTTTGGATTTCTTTAGAGATTTGTTCAACCTGATACAGTCATGGTTCTTTGAAAGTCTTCTATGGATCCAATTTGGATCATGGCCTTCCCACTGAAAAAGCTTTTGGACCACCAAAAGTTGGTTTTCAAGCATCGACTAAGTGAGGATACTGTTTTCTCACTTGTCCAATCTCAATCCACTTTGCACTGCTTGGCTTTGAACCTTTGAGCCCAATCCTGAGGTACTCAACATCTCCCCTGCGCGTTGTCCTCACCTTCCTGTCCAGCACTATGTCTTCCTGCAACTCATTGAGGTATTCAGGTAGCAGGTCATCAATAGAAGGCAATTGACTTTGCTCTTCAGGGTCCTCAATCATTGAAGGTTCAAACAATCTCAAGCAATCTACATTTACGACTGAGTAGATGTGCATGTAAGCTGGTAAATCAAGGCGAAAAGCATTTTCACCAATCTTCTCAAGTATCCTAAAAGGTCCATACCTAATAGGCTTTAGCTTTTTACCTTCACCTTGCATCCTATCCTTGCTGATATACAGCCAGACTTGGTCTCCAACTTGAAAACTATGCTCCATCCGATGCTTATCATGCCTAGCCTTGTACTTGGCCTGGCTCTTTTCCAGCTGTTCCTATACTACCTGATGGATCTCCTGGATCTGTTCAATGAACCTAGTTGCCTTGTCCACATCATTGTGTCCATCAACCATGGTATCTTTACCAAAGACAAAATCGAAAGGAGACCTTGGTGTGAAACCAAAATAGGTCTCAAAAGGATATCTCTGTGTAGAAGAGTGCTTGGCTCTGTTGTAAGCATGTTGCACCTAACATAAGTGTTCATCCCAAAGCTTAGGATGTTTACTGCAATATCCTCTCAGTAGCTGGATCATTGTCCTGTTTACTACTTCTGTCTGGCCATCTATTTGTGGATGAAAAGTTGTGCTTTTCTTCAGTTTGGTGTCCATCAGTTCCCACAAACTTAACCAAAACTTCCCCACAAATTGGGTGTCTCGATCAGATACAATGGAAGTGGGTAATCCAAAATGAACCCATACCTGTTCAAAGAACAATTTTGCAGTCTGTTCAGCTATGATTTGTTTACTACAAGGTATCAAAATACACATTTTGTTGAACCTATCCACAACAACATATAGATAGTCATGACCTTTCCTAGATTTAGGCAGTCCTCCAACAAAATCCATGGAAACACTTTCCCAACGGTGAGAAGGAACTGGCAATGGAGTGTACAAGCCTAGTTTTCTATTGTTGGGCTTGCTTTTAGCACACATGGCACACCCTCTTACATATCTAGAAACTGTCTCATTCATTTTCAGCCAATAGAAAAATCTTTGCAGCTGTGAAACTATTTTACTTATCCCAAAGTGACCTGATATCAGAGAAGTGTGTGCTTCCATATTTATCTTTATCCTCTCAGTTTGTGGAATGCAAAGTTTCCCACAATGATATAAGAGTCGATCCTTTATATGATAGTCCAATTCTTCTACTCTTTTGCCTTGACTCAAAGTTGCATATACATCCTTAAAGTCCATATCCTGAGCATATTGTTCTATGTAGCTTTCATGTAGCACAGAATTATTCTTAAGTATGGTAGATGCACTTATAATGGGTCTAGATAACATGTCTGCAACCTTGTTATGTATGCCCTTTTTATATTTGATGACTAAGTGAAACTGTTGTAGAAACCCCATCCATCTGTAATGTCTTGATTTCTGCAACTTAGTTTGGGAGTGTAGATATTGAAGTGGTTGATGATCAGTATGTATTATTGTCTCTTTGCCCATTAAGTAATGTTTCCACTTTTTCACACTCTAAACTAATGCATACAATTCTTTATCATATGTAGGATAGTTAAGTACTGCAGGATTAAAAGTCTCAGAATGATAACATATGGGTTTGTTGTGCTATGTCAACACTGCTCCCATGGCATAGTCACTGGCATCAGTTTAGATCTCAAATGGTCTTTCTAGATCTGGTAGTGCTAGTACATGTGTTGTATTAATTTTCTCTTTCAAGGTGTCAAAGGCTTTCTGATGTTTGCCTCCCCACTGAAACACCTTATTCAATCATGTTAAATCATGTAAGGGAGCTACAATCGAGGAGAAGTTAGAAATGAACTTCCTCCAATATTGTGCTGCTCCTAAGAAGCTTCTTACCTCTGTAGCAGACCTGGGTTTAGGCCAGTTCAAAATGACTACCACTTTAGAGGGATCTATTTTCAATTCACCTCCCCCTACTATATGACCCAAGTAGTTTAGTGATGTTTTGCCAAATTCACATTTTGAGAGTTTAACATAAAGTTTTTCTCTTTTCAAAACATCTAATGTCTGCCTAACATGCTTTAAATGTTCTTCCCACATCTTACTAAAAATCAGAATGTCATCCAGATACACAATAACAAAATCATCAAGAAAAGGTCTAAGTACATCATTCATTAATCTCAGGAAAGTAGCAGGAGCATTAGTTAAGCCAAAAGGCATAACCAGCCATTCATACAATCCCTGCTTTGTTTTGAAAGAAGTCTTCCATGCATCTTTCTCTACAACTCTGACTTGATGGTATCCACTGTGCAAATCTAGCGTGGTGAAATAAACAACTTCTTTCAGTTGATCTAAAAGATCATCTATGTGAGGAAGGGGATAACGATTTTTTATTGTTATCTTATTCAGTGCTCGGTAATCAATGCACATTCTCCAAGAGCCAACTTATTTCTCACCAAAATGATTGGTGACCCACATGGTGATGTGCTAGGCCTGATGAAGCCCTTCTCAAGCAACTCCTGCACCTGCTTCTTGATTTCAAAATTCTCTAAAGCAGACAACCTGTACATCCCAATGTTAGGCAATGGAACATCTTGCTGCAAAATAATATCATGTACTATTCCCTTTTTGGGTGGCAGACCTTTAGGTTCTTGAAACAAGACATCATACTCTGAAACAACCTTTTCTATATCAGCTTGTTGTTCAGCATTACAGCCCTCAAATACATTGGTTTTATCAGGTTTCTTTTCCTTTACAACCATCAGTAAGAATTGTTTGCATGAATTTATCATTCTTTTCATCTGTCCTGAGTTTATGAGAGTATAATTATTCTTGAGCTTATGAGCTCTTACAAAGTATTCGATTCCATCTTTAACAAGTAGATACTTGTTCTCAGCTCTATAGAAAATATCCTTTCTATCATACAAGTAAGGACTTCCTAAAACAATTCCACATATATCTAAAGGAATTATGTCTAACTCAACCTCATCTAAAAATGTTGACTCAAAAGAAAACTTGAGTTTGCACTGTCTAGTCACTTGCAGTTGTGCTTTATCATTCAACCATCCTAATGGGTATGGTTTCTTGTGAGGTGTAGTTTCTAATCCCAATTTCTTTACAATTGCTTAAGAAATCAGATTTACTTGTGAGCCACTATCAAACAAAGTATCAATCTTTTGATTCTTGGAATAACTCGAATATGGAAAAGCTCATGCCTTTTTCTCTCATTTTCTTCATCAATAACAGATTGAGCAGAATTACTAGTAGATGCTTCAAAATTCTTACCTTTTATACCTGTGGTTGCTATAGTTGTTTCATCTCCCAAGTCTAACCCCAAATCTCTCTAAATAGTTGCAGCTGTCTTCTTCTTCTTGCCCTCAGACTTCTTAGGTCTCAGCTCTGGATGCAGAATCCAACAATGCTCATCATCATGCCCCTCCTTACAGTGAGTGCATGAAGCTTTGGCTTTTTGTGCAGTGTTAGCCTTCCTTGCTTTCCACTTCTGTTTTCTTTTCTCCTTGCTCTTGCTTACAGTGGGTTGGGATGGTCCCCCAACTTCTGGATTTCCATTCTTTCCTATAGCCTCTAGATGAGTAGCTTGTATAGATACCTCATCTATACTATTGGGATTAAACATGAGGATGGTATGCCTCATGTAGCGGTGTAGACCACCAATGTACTTCAAAAGAGTCTCTGGTGAGTCTAATGAGATACCCAACATCAATGCTCTCTTTCAGAATTCTTGAGTATACCCTTGCACACTTTGCCCTTTCAATTGTCAAAGATTTTTCCAACTCATCATGGCTTGTTGCATGTAGGCCAATGGATAGAACTGCCTTTTGATTGCAGCAACAAATTCACTCCAGACGGAGATGGTCTTGCCATGTCTTTTCATATCAGCTTGGGTTCTGCCTTCCCACCAAACCAAGGCAGTGCTTCCTAGGCGTAGGCTTTCCAACTGAATCTTACTCTTGTCTGAGTTTATGTTCTGTACCCTGCAATACACATCAATTTGTCTAATCCAATTGTCCAACTTTTTAGCATTTAGCTCTCCATCATAATTAGGAAAATCAAATTTAACATCTAGCTTAATCAAAGATGCTTTCTTATTATGCACAGGGATATTATGAGGTGTGAGAAAGCTTTCCTCTTTCCCCTTTCCTTTGGAGTTGTCATGGAAGTGAGACTCATCTTCTTCTTTCTCTTGCTTAGACCCTTATGCATCTTCCACCTTTTTCTTTCTAAAGTCTCTGTACATTTCTTCAACCATAGACTTTATAGCTAGGAAAATCTCTATGAATTGAGGGTATGGCCCTACAGAACCTTCCTTAGACATTGTCTTTCGAGAATAGACTCTCCCAATTTCAGGATTAGTTTCCACCAACTCTCCTTCTCCTAATTTGAGCTTTGATCTTGTGAGCATTCACAGCTAAACCAACACAAGCTTGTCTAACCTTACAGCCTAGAGCTCTGATACCACTTGATCTAATATTCACCCTATGAGTGACATCAGTTAAATATTTATTAAACTAAGGTATTACATACTCATGTGCTGGTGTGTGTTCTGTGTTATTGAAGCAACGGATCGATCAGATTGCCAATACACAGACACTAAAATGGAAATACAGCAGAGAAATACAGTAAGAAAACACAAAGACACAAACAATTTTAATAAGGAGTTCACCCTATTCTCCAAGGCTACATCTCTGATCCAACTTTCAGTGGTGGCCTTGTCTTATTGTGCCTTTAAGCAGAGAAAATTACAATATAGGGACTCAATGTGAGTTCTCTTGAAGCAGGTTTTGCTTGGCAGGGTGGTTCTTGGATTCCCCAAGCCACTAGAGTACACATACTCTTATTCTTCCTACCAGCTCTGTGACCTTTTGGTCTACAGTGGAAAGAGCCAACTGTGATGCTCAGTCCAAACAGATTCCTCTATGGGATGGCTTGAATCTTCAAGCTCTCTGGTGCTTGATGTTGCCTCCAGTCAACTTGGCCCTTTGTCTCTTCTGCTTTGCTTTACTATTCTTTGTGTTCAGTCCTCCTCTCTGGGTTCACTGTTCCACTTCTTCGTCTCTCGACTTTTGTCTCTTCCTTTACTAATTCTACTGTCCCTATTCATGGCTTTAGCCATTCGACCCCTATGCATGTTCGGTTCCTCTTCCACCTCTGTCTCTTCACCTTCTGCAGTCGCGCTTGGAGTTCCCTGTTCGGCGTCATCATGAACGCTCAGGGAGTGGCCACTTGTCCTCCTCTAAACAGTACCAGCATGCTTCATTGGTTTGTTTCTTCAGTTACGTCATGGATGAAGTCTTTCTCCACCGTGGCTGTCAAACAGATTCCAAATCCCTTTAAAACGCGGCTTAATTCCCTGTCGGTTCCGCTTCCTCCATCGGGCGCGATCTTAGCCATCTGATCTGGGCCCTCCAGATCCGACGCCATATACACATTTCACGTAGTTGACTTGCTCGACCGATAGAGTGTGATCAACAACGGTTTTCTCTCACCTCACCCTACCACGTGTCGATTGTTGTATGTAATCACTCCGCTTTCTTCCAAAACCTCTTACCGTTTAAGGGTGCCCTGATCAAAACCGCCAGTTTCCAGAGCGCGGGTCCCGCCGTTGTGTTTTGGCACTTTTTCCCTTTTCCACCCGCGGTCCTCTGGTTCCCCACGCGACCGAGTGCTCGGGCTTTTCCTTCGCGGCCCTGTTCGCCTAGCAATGTGTGATTA
Organism: Pinus tabuliformis; assembly: GCA_031772625.1. Classification (NCBI taxonomy): domain Eukaryota; kingdom Viridiplantae; phylum Streptophyta; class Pinopsida; order Pinales; family Pinaceae; genus Pinus; species Pinus tabuliformis. The sequence goes on along the minus strand of CM062818.1, from coordinate 919,196,078 downwards.
ACGCTAATCACGCATCAAAAATCACCTCCTTTTCCAATTTTGGGGCTCCCAGGGGCTACTTTGGCCTCTTGTGCAATCTCCATGGGCCTCGGTCAGTGCGCTTTGACCAAGGTCCTCGTTGTTCCACGTTAGCTGCCATTTTCACTGGTTCAGGGTGTTTTTGATTGTTGTTTTGGATTTCTTTAGGGATTTGTTCGACCTGATACAGTCATGGTTCTTTGACAGTATTCTATGGATCCAATTCAGATCAAGATGTGTCCAAATGATATTGAGTTTTCTTCTATTTATAGGATTTCTTGAGGGGTCACTTGGGGTTAAGACTAACCCAAGCAGTTACTCATGTGGTTAGGGCCGACCCATTCCATAATACATGTGTGAATAAAATAATTCTTAACTCAACTTTTTCTTAACCAAATTAGGTGATCTTTAGGTCGATTTTGGTCCTCTCGAAAAGAGGAATCTAATGAAATCATTATCTTGGTAATTTGAGTTGTCCAAGGTGGAATTTTACCACAATTGAAAATTTTAACATGGGGGTGATATCTCGTTCCACGTACGTAAGTGTATCAGACCATTCTCCACGTACCTCCGGGTATATTGCATGGCACTCCATGCATGAAAAGCATATGGGAGCACTCTCATTATACGGTTATGCATTAGACATCAATAACATAGACTGCACTTCCATGTATCGTCGAGTATATGTTGGAAATCCACCATAGGTAACTAAGTCTGTCGCCTTGTACACTGTGATACATTGAACACAACATTCAGGGAGATTGCCTACCCATACATAAATCACTTGTTCTCCAAGGTTGCATATTGCAGTTTATAGTAGCTTGGTAAACCTTTATTCCTAGTTTACCCTCTTTGATTTATTTTTTGTGCTAATTGTTAAAATTTATTATTCCAACGTGGACGAACATTACCCTTTACCTCATCGTTCTCGTAGAATGTAAAATAATCCTCCTCTTCCACCTGAGGCAACTCCTAGTCATCGTCAAAAGCATAAAAAAACTCAGACTACCAAATCTATTACTTCAAGAGCTATTACTTTTGGTCCTCCATCTAAGATAGATCCACCAGAATCATCTTTTCTTGTGAGTATGAAGCCCGATATTACCTCTCCATTGGTTGGTGAATCTAACACAGTCGAAACCAAAATACATAAAATCTCATTATCTAAGGTTATTGAACCTGACTATATTGAATCAAAAACAAATCAACCTAAGGTACCTTAGTTATCTACACCTATTACTTCAAGACCTTCTTATTCTCTTCCTTTGTCTCAGACACAACCCCAAACTATATATCTTGGACCCGACACTGAACCACTTCCACCTAGTCTTATGAGTATCGAAGAGATTCCATAGGAAGATCCTCAACCCTCCTCCCTTATTTGAGTAGGGACTCATTTTTATCAGGCTCTTCCTTTTCCTTCTCCTCATACTCCATGTCAGCCTCCTTTGTCTATTTCTTTTCCTTTTAACTCACCTTTGAGTTTCCCTTGGCAATATTCTTTGGGACAGTTAACCATGACTAAATATTCCATTGTTTCTCAGCCTATATCTACTACCATGTTTGAGACAAGCCAAGTTTCAACCTCATCCATGTTTGTAACGACACCAGAGGCACATTTGTATGGTGTCCTGTTTGTCCCGCCTGGTTACCAATCTTTCTCCACTACCTTCTCTGGTGTAGCATCCAGTCCATGGACCTCTCCCATGACATCTACATATGGAATTTTTCCTAGTGTTTCTTTAATGAGCGCTACACATTCTGCTACTCCTATTCTATCTACACCTACAGTTCAACAACAGACTGGACCTTATGTGAGTGGGTATGGTTATCTACAACAACCCAATCCATCTCCTATTGGGAACCCTTCTTTTGGTGGGATGTTGCCTCCGTATATGCTCCTCTTTTGGCAGGGAGGAAACCTGTTGTAGGGACACTTCCATCTCCTCAAGTTAGTTCTCAACCTCATATGAGTCATCCATATTCGAGAATGGTTGCTAATGTTTGGCAACCTACTACGCTTATCCAACCTAGTTCAACTGTGGCTTCATCTTTAGTTTCTCAACCAATCTCACCTACATCTCAGATTTCTATTCGAAAACCTATATATCAACCTATTCAATATCAAATTAATGTGAGCCAACCTTTACAGGATGTACCTTTAACTCAACCTATTCAAGATAACTTACAATCACAACAATTTGGACATGCCATTCCTCAAACTCAAATGGGACAGAATGTGTATGGTTTAGCATAGGCACAACCACAACCTAACCCACCTTATGTTGGGATGATGAAAAATCCCACAGGGAAACAATATCAACTGTATCAAAGTATCCCTCAAATTCCTTACGGCCAGCAAGTCCAAACTCAGTTGTTTCAACCTTTGCAAGATTCTCCTAGAGTTCGACAGCAAGGTTATGTGTATATTGGTTATCAAAATCCTCCCTATCCCAGGACACAAATACATGTTGCTTAGGTTATCCCATCTTCTCTAGGATATCCTCCATTAGACCTCAACAGGTAGTTGCCATTTGTATCAACTCTCAAATTTTCGGATTTGACAAGGCTCACTAATGATCCCATTGCTCATTCTCCTTGGTGGTCAATTATTCCTATGAAGTTGCCCAGTGATATTCCTAAATTCAATGGAAATCCTAGAGAAGACCCATCCATGCATGTGATGACTTATCATTTGTGGTGTTATTCGAACTCCCTCAATGATGATTTTTTTCGTTTGCGTCTTTTCTATGTACACTCACCGGTATGGAAAAAAAGTGGTATATTGAATTACCTTGAGCTTCGTTCGATAACTTCAATGCCTTGGCTACCACATTCCTAACATGTTTCTAGTTACCCATCAAATATGACATTGGAACTAAAATTTTAACCAATTTCAAATAGCCTAATGCCACTCACATATTTAATCACATTCATGAGTGGTAACGTTGTCGTCGTTTGGTTAAAACTTTTGTTCCTAACCAATTGTTAGTTGAATGGTTTATTAACTCTCTATTTCCATTTATCACAGAAGACATCACCAAAACTATAGTCGTAACCGAAGAGCGGGTAATTGATCGTGCCCAATATTTGGATCTTATATATACCTAATCTGGCATGCTTTATGATAAGATACCAAATGCTTTGCAACCTTCTGATATTATTTCTCAAACTCACAGTAAAGAATCACATGCTGCTAATGGCGTGATTTGTTCTACCAACCAGTAGTCGACAAGTAAACACCCTAGTTAAACTCTTGCTGTAACTGCTCAAAGACCTCTTTCCACTCCTGCGGCTTCTACTTTCAAGATTAATGTCGTTCAATCATCCAAAGTCAAATCTTCGCAACCAAGAAGTAAGAAGAAAGACAATGCTCCACAGGATAAAAAAAAAACAATCAGACTTCTGAAGAAAATAGGAAACCTTGTTACCCATGTTTGATCTATAATGAGGAGAATTTCCCTCGCGATTGTCCACACAGGGTAGAGGTGAATCAATTCCTTAAATCATCCACTACACCTGTTATCCCCCACAATGTCCCAAGCTAAAAAGGAAATCGAAAGAGGTAACTTCAAACCACTTGCAGTTCAGCAGCTAGCCCTGCTAAACCAGAGAGGGATCTCTCTAAGGATAGAAATGGATTTTAGGCTAGATATAATTGTTTTAGTTGAGTTTTTGAAAATTTAGGGTTTTTAGGTTGTTGGACCAGGGATGAGAAAGAGAAATTAGGTTAAGGTCTCAAAGGTTTGTAGTAGCAGGCATAAAGAGGAGAAAGAAAGCAATGTCTTGTGATGGATTTAAGAGTTTGGTTAATGTAGTGTAGGGTCTGAAAAGCTTAGAAGGTCATAATGAGCATGTTACCATGAATTCATTAATCTATAAGAAGAAATACAGAGACATGATTTTCCACATAAACAGAGCTTTGAATATAAATAATTTTGCCTATTTAACTGTAAGGAAAATCACTGAGGAAAGAAAAACATTTTAAGAGAGATGGATTTCATAAGAAAATTATATAGAAAGAAAAAAACATCACAAACTCACTGCACATGTATTCCTGAAAAATAGCTGCAATTTTCTCCTTGATTAACTGTGTGAAATCATAAGATACAAGTCCTCCCCTCTGAAGTCCAACCCTTCTCTCCAAATGAGAAATGATACATATAGACTCAAAAAAATAGTTTCCCCACCTTCAGGGGTCGAATCCCTGAGTGGTGGAATAGTTTCCAAGAATCTCTCAACCAACAAGTGAGAGTGAGAAGGTCAAAAACAAACCCTTCTCTTAGACTTTGATTTGAGTTTTGCTTCATTTATGAGGCCTGAGTAACCATAAAAACAACCTATCATGCTAATTTATTTATGATTACATCATCTAGACTTCTAACTAGTGAATTTACATCATGAAGTTAACTTTGACAAAGTCAAAGTAAAAACCTCAGAAATTACACAGTGGAATTTTTAATTTAAAACTCATAAAATTGCAGAAGCGCAATTCCAACTTTGAGGCCACTTTTAGGTGCCTTCCTAAAGTCTAATTTGAAATTTGAGAGAATGGTAAACTAGACTTTCCTTTCTAGTTTCCATAACATCTTGAATTTTGGAAAATTACCCATGGGAAGTCCTTCAAAACCAGATTCTCCCAAGGCGTCTCCAAAAACGTAGCGCCTGTCAAAAAGAGGGGCAGAATGTTGAATTTTGACTCCATTTTCTCATTTTTCTCAAAATCTGAGCCCTGTGTGAGAAATATGATGAAATTGGTTTTTAGAGGAGGCCACCATATTTTCAAAAACACAAGCCTCTTTTCATTTGGAGCTCTGAGGACAAAGCGCAGCGCCTTCTGTAACAATGTATTTTTCTGAATTTGCACCAAATTTAACCAAAATTGCTCAAAAAAATCCCAAAATTGGTCCAGAAGTGCCAAATGAGGTGTATTATGCTATCATGGATGCTTCAGCAAGAATATCTAAGTGTTCCTTCTCATTTTTACATTTTAGGGTTTTCTTTGAGTTTGCCTTCAACTGCTTGATTCTGACCTTGGCAACCTAATTCCTTGTGTAATAATGGATGCCCATCTTCCTTTGCAAATTTTTATCCCTGTTAACCTCTTAAAGGAGCTTCTTAAGGTGGAAATTGATCTTTTCAAGCCAAACCTCCCTATCTTCATTTATTTCCATGGCAATCATCTCCTAAAAGGTCAATTCTTCCATTGGTGGCTTTTGTTCTCTTTTATGTCTAGTTTCATGCCTTTGAACCAATACTCACCATGATTTGGTATCTCTGTTTCAAGGGAGATGGGATCAAATGAATCAATCCCTGCAAAGGTGGCCTTTTCTCCTTTGAGATTGATGGCAATCAAATCAGTGAGCTGCTCATGAAAACCTACCTCTCCCACTCTTTGACAAAACCCTAGGCAGTTGACATCTTCAAAGCATTGTCTTATGAATGGTGAAGAATTGATCTCATTGCAATTTGTGGGCTCATACCTCAGAATCTTCCCCCCTTTATGATGTTTTCTTTTCTCTAATGGTGAAGAGTCTCCTTCCATTTTGAAACCCTAGATGATAGGAAAAGGGAAAAAACAGTGAAAAGTGATTGAAGTGGTGAAATGAGGGAGTTAGGGAAGGGAGATGGGAGTAGGGAAATTTTGGGAGATGGACAGGGGTTTTAGAAATCCTTAGGAAGTTAAATGGAGGTAAATAATGAGTTAGATGAGCTAGAAAATTTAAACGCAGTCCTAGCTAGGGAAATTTCCCAATTTGATAGATTAGGGCTAGGTTTGTAGGGAAGTGAAGTGAATTGAAGGGAAATGGTTTGTTGGTGGATGTGATGATGATTGCATGAAAACAGAGGTTTAGGGATAGTGATTTTAGGGTTTTCAAAGCTCCAGCTAATCATTTGCAAGCTTTAAAACATGAAACTCATACAAACCCTATAGGACTAAACTCACCATCATTTTATTCGTTTTGCCAAAAAAAAAGACGGAGTGAAATGAGTGTACTTACTTCTTATAAGGCTTAGCGCATGATGAAAATGGAATGAAAGCTTAAATTTTGAATTTGAGTGATTTTTTGTGAGTTTTGGGACACTTTGCCCCATGCACAGCGCAGTTCATAGAATCACAGCGCATTTCACAGAAGCACAGCGCCTCTCTCATAAACGTAGCGCCACCTCCAGAAACGTAGCACCAACTTGAAACCCACTTTTGGAGGCCTTAAAATGCTCAAAATTGCAAACTTGATAGTTCTTTGGAAATATATTGAAGTTTGATACAATATGGACTCATCAAGAATGTAATTTGGACACTCCAACAGGGAGAAAATTTTATTTTCCAAGGTCACTCCAAAAAACCAGGGTGTCTCTGACAAAAGCTAAGAAAAATGAGTTTTCCCAAGGTCACTCCAAAAACACAATGTACTTCTAACAAAATCACAGTGCCAACTTGTAGAGCACTTTTGACTGCCTTCCTGGAGGATTTTTGGCCTGAAAGTGGTATGGTTGGAAATATTATGATTCCTTCTACACAATAGAGTCCTTAAGCACTGCCAACACCTACTCTAAATCCTTGAAAAACTGTCTTGAAGTCAAACTGTCCAGAAATACAACAACTCTCCTATAGCAAATGTAGTTTGGGAATTTCTCTCAAATCGTAACACTTGTGCATAAACTGAAGGAGGTTTTTGTGCCTTGGACAAAAACCTCTTTCACTGTTGTAAACTTCTTCTCCATTTTGTCATAAAATAAAATAAAATAAAATAAAAATAAAAATTGAAGCAAAAGTTTCCCTATGAGAAATTATGAGACAAGGTAGTGTACTGCATCATTGTCTTATTTGAAATAAAACATTACCTTTACCTTTATTTTTCTTTCCCTAAGATGTTAACTCTCTTTACCCACTGAATCACATGATGGACATGTTTTTGTTTTGACATATGGTATCATGATGACACATGGAGTGAAACCCTAGACCATGACCTAAAATGAGAAATTTAACCATTTCATGACCCAAGACATTTAAATGAAGATATGATACCTCGAAGAAGACAATGACCATGATGAGTGATAAAGACCATGAGTAAGTTAACGGAGCAACAGTGACCTAAACACAATAGCCACTGACCAAATTTTTATTTGAAGATTCACTAAAATGACAAAAAGTTGACTTGACACCCTAACAACACCTTGTAAGAGCATATTTGATCACTGGTGACAGGTTGAACTAACTGAAACTAACATTGTCTCTATATGGGGATGGAAACTCCTTGGAGGTGTCAAGAACACTGTAGACCAAGTAGCCTTATCCATTGGGCATGGAGTCAGAAGGAAAAGACTAAACTCAAAACTAAAAATCGATTGACTAACTGACTTTACTATAAAAAACACACTGACTGAACTTATTTATGGTAGTATACCATCAGGATCTCAGGGCCTTCACCTCAGGCTTCAAATCTTGATGATAACCACCCATCTGTTGAAGATGTATATAGAATCATGTGTAATGATCCCTCTAATGTAACCAATCCAACAAATGGCTACTTATTTGAATTATGCTTGTACTTTCCTTGAGCAGGTAGAACAAACAAAAAGCTAGGCAACTCCAAGTGTCCACTGAATATGTGCTCATGATCCATAAACACAATAAATTCCATCTTCCCTGTTGACTGTAACAAATTAGTGTAAGGATCCTTAAAAATCTGAAATGTTACCTTGCCTTGAAATCCAACAAAAATACAAGTACTCCTTTCATTTTGATCTGAAATAATACTTGGTTGTTGATCCATAGGAAGACATAGGGAAGTATGACTTTCTACTACCTGAGTGTTGGTTGTAAATTCCTCAAGCATGAGCAACTCTGATTCTATCTCTGGCATACTGTCTATCTCAGACTCATACTCTTCCAATTCATAGTCTAAATCATCCTTGAAAAGAAAACATTCTTCAAGATTATTAAACATGTTAGCCATATCCTCTTCATGAAAGAAAACAGTCCCTGTTAGTTGATCTCCTTGCAGGAAATCTACATCACAAATTGGCTTACTCACAACAACTTCTTGTATAGTTTCATCAGTCTCATGACTGTCATCATTTAAACCTAGATTTTCATTTTCAATAATGGAAGAAATTTCACTCACACATTCTTGACTGTGTGAACATTGCAAACCTGCCTTAACTTGGGTTGTAACATGGCTTTTCAGGAGCTGATCTATTTCATCTTCAAATAGAGGAGAACAGTGAGTTTTATAGAGATCAACATTGGCTTGGTGATTTTCATTTTCAAGATCAGGTGTAGGCCTTTCTCTATTTTGATCCCAATATGTTTCATCCAAGGAGGAATTTGTTGATTCTTGTTGGGAGGAAAAATCATAGAGCGCTTCTAATATATCTTCTTCCATACATTCTTCATCCCCATACGAATTTTCAAGAAATTTAATGAATTTTTCAGAAATCTCACAACAACTATCCATCATTGATAAGGAAAAATTGTAGCTTTGATAATGTTGAAAGAAAACTTAATGAAAATCATTTAGAGAATATAAACTAGCAGATGGTAGACTCTCATACCATTTCCTTGCTATTTCCTCCAAGGTAGCCATGAAGATCTTCATCAGACAATCTTCAGGAAACTTAGCCTTTAATATATGAATATGAAAATGAAATTTGACCAAATGAAAACTATCATCTTCTCCATCCTGACCTTTAAACTTGGCAGCCCTGTTTGCCAATATATATAAGGAATAAGATTCAGAAAACCAGGAATATGAGCTCGATTCATAGGAGCATACCTTCGATCAGTTGAATATATTTTGAAAATAGTTAAGTCATCAAGAAGTTCTTCAAACCACTGATTTTTGAACAATGGGGTCGTCGTGAAATTCTGAACCTTTGGATTCTCCAACACTAGAGTCGCCAAGTAAAAGATGCACAACCTTTCTTGTGTCTAATCACTGTTCACCATCAGTAATTAGATCTTATCCTTGACACTCTTTCCCAGGGAAGATATGATCTTTTGTTCCCCGGAAACGGTGCCAAAATGTTATCCCCCACAATGTCCCAGGCTGAGAAGGAAATCGAAAGAGGTAACTTCAAACCACTTGCATTTCAGGAGCTAGCTCTCCTAAACCATAGAGGGATCTCTCTAAGGATAGAAATGGATTTTAGGCTAGATATAATAGTTTTAGTTGAGTTTTTGAAAATTTAGGGTTTTTAGGTTGTTGGACCAGGGATGAGAAAGAGAAATTAGGTTAAGGTCTCAAAGGTTTGCAGTAGCAGGCATAAAGAGGAGAAATATAACAATGTCTTGTGATGGATTTAAGAGTTTGTTCAATGTAGTGTAGGGACTAAAAAGCTTAGAAGGTCATAATGAGCATGTTACCATGAATTCATTAATCTAGAAGAAGAAATACACAGACATGATTTTCCACATAAACAGAGCTTTGAATATAAAGAATTCTGCCTATATAACTGTAAGGAAAATCACTGAGGAAAGAAAAATATGTTAAGAGATATGGATTCATTCATAAGAAACTGATATAGAAATAAAACAACATCACAAACTCACTGCACATGTATTCCTGAAAAATAGTTGCAATTGCTCCTTGATTAACTGTGTGAAAGCATAAGATACAAGTCCTCTCCTCTGAAGTCCAACCCTTCTCTTTGAATGAGAAATGATACATATAGACTCAAGCAAATAGTTTCCCCACCTTCACGGGTTGAATCCCTAAGTCGTGGAATAGTTTCCAAGAATCTCTCAACCATCAAGTGAGAGTGAGAAGGTCAAAAACAAACTCTTCTCTTAGACTTTGATTTGAGTTTTGCTTCATTTATGAGGCCTAATTAACCATAAAAAAAACCTATCATGATAATTTATTCATGATTACATCATCTAGACTTCAAACTACTGAAGTTACATCATGAATTCAACTTTGACCAAGTCAAACTAAAAACCTGAGAAATTACACAGTGGATTTTTTAATTAAAAACTCAGAAAATTGCAGAAGCGCAGTTCCAAATTTGAGGCCACTTTTAGGTGCCTTCCTGAAGTCATATTTGAAATATGATAGAATGGTCAACTAGTCTTTCCTGTCTAGTTTCCATAACATCTTTAATTTTTGAAAATTACCCATGGTAAGGCCTTCAAAAACTGATTCTCCCAAGGTGTCTCCAAAAGCGCAGTGCCTGTCAAAAAGAGGGGAAAAATGTTGATTTTTGACCCCATTTTCTCATTTTTCCCAAAATCTAAGCCTTGTCTGAGAAACCTGACAAAGTTGGTTTTGAGAGGAGGCCACCAACTTTCCAAAAATGCAAGCCACTTGTCATTTGGAGCTCTGAGGAAAAAACACAGTGCCTCTGTAACAACGTATTTTTCTAAATTTGCACCAAATTTCACCAAAAACCAAAAATGCTCAAAAGACTCCCAAAATTGGTACAGAAGTTCCAAATGAGGTGCACTATGCTATCATGTATGCTTCAACACGAATATCCAATTTGTCCTCATTTTTACTTTTTAGGGTTTTCTTTGAGTTTGGCCTTCAACTTCTTGTTTCTGACCTTGGCAACCTGATTCGTTGTGTAATAATGGATGGCCATCTTCCTTTGCAACTTTTTATCCTTGTTAACCTTTTCAAGGAGCTTCTCAAGGTGATAATTGATCTTTTCAAGCCAAAACTCCCTATCTTCATTTATTTCCATGGCAATCCTCTCCTAATAGGTCAATTCTTCCAATGGTGGCTTTTGTTCTCTTCTAGGTCTAGTTTCATGCCTTTGAACCAATACTCCCCATGATTTGGTATCTCTGTGGCAAGGGAGATGGGATAAAATGAGAATGTGAAATAAATCCCTACAATGGTGGCCTTTTCTCCTTTCAGATAGATGGCAATCAAATCAGTGAGCTGCTCATGAAAACCTACCTCTCCCACTCTTTGACAAAACCCTAGGCAATTGACATCTTCAAAGCATTGTCTTATTAATGGTGAATAATTGATCTCATTGCAATTTTTGGGCTCATACCTCATAATATTCCCCCCTTTATGATGTTTTCTTTTCTCTAATGATGAATAATCTCCTTCCATTTTGAACCCTAGATGATAGGAAAAGGGAAAGAATAGCGAAAAGTGATTGAAGTGGTGAAATGAGGGAGTTAGGGAAGGGAGATGGGAGTAGGGAAATTTTGGGAGATGGAAAGGGGTTTTATAAATCCTTAGGAATTTAAATGGAGGGGAATGAATGAGGGAGATGATATAGAAAATTTAAACACATTCCTAGCTAGGGAAACTACCCAATTTTATAGATTAGGGCTAGGGTTTGTAGGGAGGTGAAGTGAATTGAAGGGAAATGGTTTGTTGGTGGATGGGATGATGATTTGCATGCAAAAATAGGTATAGGATAGTGATTTTAGGGCTTCAAAGCTCCAGATGATCATTTGAAATCTTTAAAATGTGAAACTCATACAAACCCTAGAGGACTAAACTCACCATCATTTCGTTTGTTTTGCCAAAGGAAAAGAGGGAGTGAAATGAGTGTACTTACTTCTTATGAGGCTTAGAGAATGAAGAAATTGGAATTCAAGCTTAAATTTTGAATTTGGGTGATTTTCAATGAGTTTTGGGATACTCTTCCCTGTGCATAGCACAGTTCACAAAAGCGCAATGCCAAAGCACAGTGCAGTTCACAGAAGTGCAGGGCCTCTCGCAGAAACGTAGCACCACCTCCAGAAACGCAGCACCAACTTGCAACCCACTTTTGGAGGCCTTAAAGTGCTCCAAATTGTGAACTTGATAGCTCGTTGGAAATATCTTGACATATTCTACAATATGAACTCATCAAAAAATGTAATTTGGACACTTCTATAGGAAGAAAAATTGATTTTCCCAAGGTCACTCGAAAAGCGTTGGGCGTCTCTGATAAAAGTGCAATGCCAACTTGCAAAGTACTTTTGGTTACCTTCCACTAATCCAAATCATGATCTGAAGGTACCATTGGAAATATTAAGATGTCCAGTTATCTATAGAGTATTTAAGCATGTAAAATGGCCTCTCCAAGGATGATAAAAATGATTTTTCCCAAGGTCACTCCAAAAACATGGTGTTCTTCTGACAAAAGCGCAGAGCCAACTTGCATAACACTTTTGATTGCCTCCCTAGAGGATTTTTGGGTTGAAAGTGGTATGGTTGGAAATATTATGATGTCTGCTACACAATAGAGTCCCTAATCACTACCAACACCTGCTCCAAATCCCTAAAAAATTGTCTTGAAGTTAAATTGTCCAAAAGTACAACAACTCTCCTATAGCAAGTGTAATTTGGTAATTTCTCTCAAATCATAACACTTGTGCATAAAATGAAGGAGATTTTTCTTCCTTGGACTGTAATTGACAAAAACCTCTTTCACTTTTGTAAAATTCTTCTCCATTTGGTCAGAAAAAATATTTTGAAGCAAAAAATGTCTGTATGAGAAATGATGAGACGAGGTAGTGTAATGCAGCATTGTCTTATTTGAAATAAAACATTACCTTTACCTTCTTCTTTTTTTCCCTAAGTTGCTAACTCCCTTTACCCACTGAATCACATGATGGACATGTTTTTGTTTTGACATATGATATCATGATGACACATGGAGTGAAACCCTAGACCATGACCTAAAATGAGGAATTTAACCATTTCATGACCCAAGACATTTAAATGAATATATGATACCTCAAAGAAGACAATGACCATGATGAGTGATGAAGACCATGAGTAAGTGAAGGGAGCAACATTGACCTAGACACAAAAACTAGTGACCAAATTTTTATTTGAAGATTCACTAAAATGACAAAAATTTGACTTGACACCCTAACAACACCTTGTAAGAGCATATTTGATCATTGGTGATAGGCTAAACTGACTGACACTAACAACACCCACTGTGTTGACAGACCCATTTCTGAATCAGGAGACCAATATGATTTCCTGGGATCTCGCTTCCTCTAACTCGGTTTCGATGCTTTCATTTGCTAATCCTAAAAATGATGTTATGGTGGCCACCCGAAGTAAAGACTATGGTAATGTGAATCCCTCAAATGGTTAGGCTACTAATCAACCTACCAGTGCCACTGCATTTCCATCAGATCCTACTCCAAATGTCATACCTACTGAATTGATGATTAAGCCTCCCAAAAGCATTATCCATAAATCACCATTCAACCCTCGTGTAAGAGCCGCTAAAAATTATAAAATAGTTGAGGATATGGCTCAGGATCCATTAGCTATGTTTTTTTTTGCTAAGTAAGATTAATCTATTAAGAAAGGAAAAAATCTATTTACAGAGTGATACTGGCTGTACCGAAGAACGGCCTATCTCAGCTAGTCGAAGAACTGGTTCTAAGACTGCCCCAACAGAGGGGAAACCAGTCTGAAAGTACAGATATTACAAAAAAGAGTGCATCATTGAACATTTGCCACAGTGTTCTGGGAATTGCTAAAAAAAACAACCTTAAACCTGTAATTCGTCCTCCAGAGAGTGCCTACGTGGACAAAAAAGAAGCTGAGCCAAGAGTTAAAATAAATGCCACCTGGCATTGGTGATCTGGTTGATGAACTTCTCTGTGGCAGGTTCCTCCACTATCGGGCAGCTCCAATCTTCGCGGTTGTCTGGATGAGAGCGCTCGCCTTCTCCTCTTCCATCCTCCAGCGATGTGTCCTCCTCATTCTCTTTGTGCTGCTCCATGGCCGGCGTATCAAGCTGAGGCTCAGAACCCTCAAGCTGAGCCCCCACCACCTCCTTTCCTTTCCGGCTAGGTGGTTCCCCGTGCGCAACTTCCTTATCTTTGCTAGCCTTCTTCCGAGCTATGTACTGACTGGTTTCCCCTTTAAGCACATCGTTCCTGGGGGAGGGCACCTGGGTGTGCTGAGCCACCTCCTCAGAGAAGGAAATTGCAATGGTTGCAGTGATAATGGGCTGATCGAGCGTGCTACGGAAGTGGAAAAATGTGGTGTGGGGGAAGGGATGCTGAGGCAGAGGGAAGGGAGCAAAACGAAGGCAAGCTCGACCCCGTCCGCTTCTGGTATTAGGATAGCGAGGATTTTCCGCCGTGGAGAAGGGAGAGCTCGAGGTGCTTCGCCTCCTAGCCTGCTGTCGAGAGCTTCCTCCCCTCGAGTCACCCCTTCTGCTGATTAGACGTTTTCTCACCATGATGAGATAAGGAGCAGAGAGGGTGAAATGGTATTCAAAGAATGGACAGAGGAGCAGATTGGGGGCAGGCGGAGGGCGCGACTCAGCGGCCAAGTATATCCCGGCAGACACCCATATCCCACCTTCACCAGGTAGTTGATGCATATGAAGCTTCCAGACCAGACAGTTGCAATACATAAATTCTGTTATGACCACCTCTCCTCAGCTATCCCCTGCCATTACTCCTGCATTAAATGGAGCCGAATCCCAACGTGATCTAAAGCATGCGGAGGTGATGGTCTGAACCATTTCTGGATTGTGCATGTCGTCATCTACGTGCGCATAGCCATGTGAACCTCCCTTCAGTTGTAATGACCACGTCCCTTCCATTTCCAGGTGGTGCTGGGCTGGCAGGTGTCGTCCAGCATAGCCGCACCCCTGTCCCATCACCCTAACTGTCCTCTGAAGCACCCGCATCCGGGGTGCCTGCATCCTTTGGAACCAGAGTGTTGCATTCTTGTTTCTGTTCATAATTCTGTATTATATCCAGGGAACCTGTTAGAAGAGAATGCCTGCTTTCTACTCCCAGATTGGCAAGGAGGTCCGCTACCTTGTTGCTTTCCCTCTTGACATGATTGAAAATAATTGCTCTGTTGGTGTTGAGAATATTTTCTATATCTTCCAATCTGGCCTCAAGTCTCCAACTAGTGGATACTTTATCCGCATGTGCTCCATTGAGTAGCTGTTTGGTCATGTTGATGAGGATTTGGGAGTCTCCTTCGATCTCCAGAGGTTGGTAGCCATGGTGTTGGGCTAAGCGAAGTCCCTGCTAGAGTCCTTCCAGATCAGCTAAGTTATTAGTGTCCCATCCTATATTGCCAAAGAAGAACAAGATGGGAGAACCCTTATAATCTCTGAAAATGCCACTAAAACCTACGTTCACTGGGCTACGCTTGGACGCTCCATCAAAGTTGAGCTTGAGTCTGTGTTTAGGTGGGGGGAGCCAAAGATGCTTGCTGATGTATGGATTTCCTGAGGAATTGCAATCAGGGTTTCCTTGCGGGAGATGGAGATTCCAGTTTTCCCATATGGTTTTCTCATTATCTTGCTTGGGAAAGTCCTCCGGGAGCCAAGTTTTAAGCGCCAAAGTCTCTGCCAGATTCTTGCCAAACTTGTCCCAGATGATCCCTAAATCTTTAAAGATATGCTTGTTCCTTTCTTTCCATATAGTCCATATAAGGAGGCCGGGAATGATTCTCCATAGATGATTAAGGATTGCACTATTGTAGGGGTTATGGTGCCAGAGGCGAATGGAGTTGATGATGTCCTCAGAAGACCTACAATTTCTTTGGCAGTGGAAACTGGTTTTCTCCCACAGATGATTAGCTAAAGAGCAAGAATCCAAGAGATGTTGTAGCGTTTCCTCTTGGGATTGACAATTGGGGCATATGGATGGCCCATGTATATTTCTTTTTCTTAAATTGTCCCAAGTTAGGATTTTGCGATGCCTAGTGAGCCACAGAAATATAGAAACTTTGTGCCAGATGCCCGGAGTCCAAACCTTTCCCCAGACGGGATCTTGAAGCGCATTATCTTGGCATCTGATTTTGTATGCTTCTTTCGTGGTAAAGGTTCCCCTTGGGGTATATCCCCATCTCAATAGATCATTGCCTTCTGTGTGTCTGATCCTTCGGTGTTGGAGCTCTCTTTCCAGGTTTTCTCTTGTCTGATGATTTATGTTCCTTATCAGTCTGTCAAGGTGCTTCCATTGTCTGTAGCCTTGGTTAATCTCCTGTGTCCATTGTTGTTTGACCAATTCCTTTTGTTGTACCTCCCAATCATGGCTAGGTGGAAGAGTTAGAATGCTATCAAGTTTGGGGAGCTGATTCCAAGCATCCGTCCAGAAACGAGCTGTATTTCCACTTCTGATCTCCCAAAATCCGTGTTGTTGGATTAATGAGAGGTGTTGACTGGCCGAATTCCACATCAATGAGCCTTTCTCCATAGGGGTGAATCTGATGAGTTCCTCCACTGGTCTATGGTTGGCATATTTAGCTGTCCAGATGGCGCCTCAGGGCTTGTTTGGTGTTGTAAGCCATTTCCACCAAATTCTCGCCCCCATGATTTCATTGCTGTGACTAGGGTCTCTCAATCCTAAGCCACCTTTTTCCTAGGGCTTGCAAGCTGTTGTCCATTTCACAAGGGCCCATTTGCAATTTGTTCCATGATTTCCCCATAGAAAGTTGCGCTGAAGATCTCTAATTCTTTTGAGTGCCCATTTAGGCGCTGCTAGTATTGAGAAGAGGTAAAGGGGCATTGCCTGAAGCACCGCTTTGATTAGAACTAATCTGCTGGCCATATTCAAAGCTCTATAGGTCCATAGGGAGAGACGGATTTCAAGCTTCTCTAAGAGCTTGCGCCAAGAGGCATACTTAATAGCAGAGTCAATGAGGGGAGCACCTAGGTAATTGGAGGGCAGGGAGGCGATGGAAAAACCAAGAATGCACACGATAGCACATTGAATGATGGGAGGCGTGTGAAAGAAGAAGATTTGCGATTTGGCTTTATTTATGCTTGTACTGGAGGCATCAGAGAAGTCTTTTAGGAGGGTTTTGAAGACAATGGCTTCTTAGACAGATGGATATCCGAATAGCATATTGTCATCCACGAATTGCTAATGGGTGGTAGCAGGGGTATTGTGTATGGAAATACATTTTAGACGCTAGGAGTGGAGGGCATGCTTGATGAGTCTCCCCAACCCTTCTGCCATCAGAACAAAAAGAAAAGGAGATAGAGGGTCCCCTTGTCTAATTCCTCTGGAGGGGCTGAAAGGTCGAGATGGGATGCCATTGATGAGGATGGAAAAAAAGGTTGAGGAGATTAGACTATGAACCCATCGAACCCAGCTTGGTGCAAAACCAAAAGCATGTAGCATATTTTGAATATAAGTCCAACTTAATTTATCAAATGCTTTAGAGAGGTCAATCTTGAGAATCATACCTACCTGTTTGGAGGTCTTGAGGGAGTGTATGATTTCATGAGTGAGGATAATGTCATCCAATATTTTTCGACCTTCAACGTACCCTGATTGTTCCGGCGATATGAGCAGGGGTAACAATGGCTTCAGCCTGTTTGCAATGACTTTAGTGATGACCTTGTAGATGACATTACATAAAGCAATTGGGCGAAATTTGTCCGGAGTGATGGTGTTGTCTTCTTTGGGGATGAGAGCAATAAAAGTTGAATTCAACGAAGGCAGTAGCCAGTGAAGAGAGCGAGATTCTTCTACCACTTGCCATACTTCCTCCTTTATGAGCTCCCAGAATGCGTGGAAGAAAGTGGTGGAGAAGTCGTCCAGACCTGGTGCTTTACCTTCCTTGAGCTGCTTCATGGCTACGTCCACCTCTTCGAGCATTACAGGTCGGAGAAGGAGTTGATTGTGTTCTTCAATGATGATTCTTGGCACTAGTTGAGTGATCTTTTCAATGGCAATCCTTCTGTCAATTCGGGGTTCTTGTAGGACTTCCTAAAAGTGATTGATGAATTCCTGCTCGATCTCTGCATGGTCCTCCACCCTTTCCCCCCCTTTCTTTTGGATGAAGGTAATGGTATTATGCATTCTTCTTTGAATAGTAGTTCTGTGGAAGAATTTGGTGTTCCTCTCGCCCTCTTTCAGCCATCAGATTCTGGACTTTTGCTTGCAGAGAATTTCTTCCTGCTTGTTTCTTTCCTCCATTTGATTGTGTAGATGCTTCTCCCGTTCCAAGGTTTCTTCATTGTGCCCCTATGTTATTATCTGTTGTTGGAGATCCCTCATTTCCTTGTTGAGGTGTTGTTGTGCCTGAAAGATGTTGCCAAACGTCTCCTTATTCCATTTTTTGATTTGGGCTTTCAAATATTTGAGTTTTTGTTGGAATTGGAACATTTTTTATCCCTCTAGCGCCGAGAAGTTGTTCCAAGTTTGTCTGATGAAGTCTTTGAAAGCGGGATGTGTTAACCAGCATGCCTCAACTTTGAAGGGACGTCTGGTGGTGCTGCCTAGTCGCTGCCATTGGAGCGCTATAGGCCAATGATCAGAGCCAGAGTAGGGGAGGATGGATGCTAAGAGGTCGCCCCCAAGATGTATTGCGTTGTCCGAGATGAGGAATCTGTCGAGTTTTGAGGTTATTTGGTACTTCCCAGTCCGACGATTGCTCCGATTGTATATGCCATTGGGAGTTTGCATGTCAATCAACATGTTGTTATGGATGAAGTCTTTGAAGTGATCTGCTTCCTGATCCAACTTGACCTGGCCTCCCTGCTTTTCCTCTGACTTGGTGATCATATTGAAGTCTCCACCTATGAGCCATAGGGAGTGTTCTCTGTTGGAGTTGAGAGTTGCTATGGTGTCTAGAAGAGCAATTTTATTGTATGCATCCTACGGAAAATAAATGTTGGTCAGATGACCATGTATGTTAGTGCCAATTATGTGGAACGTTGCCTGGATGAGGTTGTGGGATGCGTGGAAATTTGACAGCATTATTTCCTGCATGTTCCATGCAATTGCTAAGCCTCCTGAAGCTCCTGATGCATCCACTGCCACTGAGTGACACCCTGGCCAAGCTTTAGAAAGAATTCTTCCCAAGGTGTTACTATTGCACTTTGTTTCCTGCAGGAAGAAAATCTGTGGTTGTTCCTGCCTAATCATATTTTTAATCATTCTGAGTTTCCCAGGGCTGTTGAGCCCTCTTACATTCCATGAGGTGAGCTTCATTGATCACCGTGTGGAGAGGGCCTATAGTACTTTGTCAATTTAGCATATCTGCCTGAGTCGACTAGGATTTTCCCTACTGCTATAGTTCTTTGGAGATCAGTCTTTCTGCCCTGCTTTTTGGAGTCCTTTGGAGTGAGGGTGCCATCCCAGTGACTTCCTGGCTGTATTCCCAGTTGCTTTTGCTGATATGCTCTGGATAATATGGTTTCCAGAGTGCTGAGCTGATGCTCTTGGATTTTGTCATACTCCTTCTTTCTGCAGGCTTGCTCTAGTTCAAAAATGTCTAGCCCGTTTAGGTCTACACTTTCTGGTTCTTCCTCCATATGCTGCACCTAACTACTTTCCTCTAAGATAAGCGCTAGTTGCCAGGATTGATTTAGAGGTTCATCCATCTCCATGGCTTTGGATGTTCCTTCAGGGTTTTTCAGGTTTGTTGTGGGAGTTCCACTTAATTTAGATGGAGAGCCCCCAACTTCCATTTCCTTTACTTTCCCATTAAGTCCCTTTTGTCTCTCTTTGGGGGTTGTGGAAATCAAGGGTTGCTCTTCTGAGGCTTGAGCTAGAATTCCAAAGCTATTGCTCGTGGAAGGGATAGAGGCCAGATCTTGCTGGGGTTTTTTCCTGGTGGAAGGTTTTTTGTGCGCTCTTTTGCGGCTGGGAACCTTGGTAAAACCATCTTGAGCCTGCTGATCAGAGGGATCGGAGGCAGTGGTTTTGGCATTTAGCAGACAATCCCTAAAGATATGCCCGTGAGCATGACATTTGCGACAGCGAAAAGGTACATGTTCATAATCCAGGGGTTGAATCCATTCATAGTCATCATGAGAGAGACTTACCGAGTCCGATAGGGCTTTGTCCAAGCGCATGAAGACGCAGATGCGGGCATAAGATGTATATCTCCGAAGCTTTGTCTCTTCCGTTGCTTTTACAAATTCCCCCAGTCCATTTCCAATGTCTTTAAGCAGCCCTTCATCCTAGTATTCCTCTGGAAGTGAATACATTATGATCCACACTGGAGCCCAGGTGAGGTCTTCCTTATCCGGGTTAAATCTTGCAACCCAGTTCCTTAGATACAATCCTGCCGAGTTGAAAAAGTATGGCCCCTCACCCATGATTCTGTATTTGTCTTCAAGGCACAATAATATCACAATAAAGAACCCCTTTGGTCCTAATTGCAACGTTATATGGCCCTTGGGTTTCCATTTAGCAGCTATCCAACCATACAAGGCTTTTTCTGTCGGCCAGAATCCTATAAATTTCCCTATGAGTGCATGATCCGTCATATATTGGATTCGTTCATTAATCTTCTGACTGGGCAGTTCTATCTTAGGTCTTTCAGTTGCAATCGGTTTGCATGTCTTCGAGGTAACCTTGATCATTTCCTCTGGCTTGTCTTTTCCTTCTGGTGTTTCACTGCTCTTGTCAGACTGATTGCCAGGTGCGTCGAGTTTATGTTGTTTCGGCTTCTCGCTATTATCCGCCATAGTTTGGATTGTTCCAAAGACCAGCGCCTCTGTTTTTCCTGGCAGCGAGGTATTGGACGGGGGGGAGGGCTTTCAGGCCCCCCCCTGTGGGGAATCCATGTTCCTTGTATATATTCCTGCGTTGCTTTGTCAAAACTAGGAGGTCAAGCTCTCAGTGGAAGCTGAGTCATGCTAATTTGCGTCGTCTCAGAGGGTTACAGAAACCCTAGAAGCAGAGCTGTTCTGTTCCAAAACCAGATCCATTAGCTATGTTGACTCTTGAGGTATTGTAAAATTTCCTTGCCCAAAAGAAGGTTTTTCTTTTGGCAATTGGATGTATTGATCCCTCAGATTCCAACCTAGTAGTTTTTAACCATGAGAACTATACACCTCGACTTCCAACTCAATTAGCTTTCATGATACAGGTTGTCATTCATGGTAAGAATATCCATTGTTCTATTGTGGATGAAGGAGCCTCAACATTTATTATGTCCATGTCATGCTAGAAGGCAATTAGTTCTCCCCAATTAAGTCAGTCACCTACCACTCTAAAAGCTTTTGATGGAAGAACTTATAAACTGTGTGGAATTTTGAATTCTCTACAGGTAGAATTAGGCAGCAAGACTTTGTCAATAGAAGTCAAAGTCATCAACAGACCTCTAGATTATAATATTCTATTGGGTCGCATATGGATCTATGCCATGGTTGTCGCTGTTTCGACATATTTTAGAATGATCGCTTTTCCTCATAAATGTGGTATCGTATCCATTGATAAGCTCACTTTCTTTTCCACTGATTATTCAGTTACTAGAAGTGTCCTTCTTGTGGGAGAAACCCCTCACCCATATCAGGATGTTGGGGTTGGATTGGCTAAGGATTCCTCTATCATGGGAACCTTTTTGCTTCCTTGTCCCTCACTTCCCAACAAATCTACTTCAGTTTCCTATATTAATATGATATATTCTTGTACTACTATAGTGGATCCATGGGTAGTACCAAATCAATCTAATATCAACAATTTTTGTGATCGTATGTCGCTCAGCCCCATTGAGCTTGATTATGAATCCATCTATTCAGATTGTGCGGCCTATTTTGATCCTTCATCTTCGATCAATTAGGTTTATCATTCTTTAGATTATAGTACATTGTATGATCCTCTCTCATACATTTTCCACCGATGAGAGCATCATGGATATCATTATGCCAGATGATGCACCATGGAACGACCATCATCATCGTTCCTCCTTGCCCGACTCCTTCGAGGATAATCTTAGTGAAATTTATCGACCCAATATCGTTGAGTTGTCTATGAATTCTGCATCCATCTATGATGTCAATTCTGAGAAGAACTTGTCAAACATTGAAGAGACTATCCCTCTCGACATTTCAATTAAACCCGACATTGTCGAAAATCTACATATCAGTGTGTCTTGCTCTCTCGATGAGGTCAAGACTTATAAAGCCCTATTCCAGGAATTTAGAGATGTTTTTTCCTGGTCTTATGAAGAAATGTTAGGTATCGATCCAAACATCATTGTGCATTAAATTAAGACGTATCCTCATGCTAAACTAGTTCGGAAATTCCTTCTCCATGTTCATCCCAAGAAGGCCGCCGCTATTAAAGCCAAATTTGAAAAAATTATACGCGTTGTTTTCATCTATCATGTACCTTTAATTGACTGGGTGTCTAACATTTTTCCTGTCACAAAGAAAAAAGGAACAATTTATGTGTGTCGATTATTGGGGCATCAATCATGCTTGTCCAAAGGACAACTATCCTACCTTGTTCATCGACTAGATTGTTGATGATTGTGCTAGTTGTGAAATATTTTCATTTATGGATGCCTTCTCTAGCTATAATCAAATCAACATTCTCCCAATGAACCAACATAAAACTGCATTCATTTGTCCCTGGGGCACATTTGCGTATAGAAAACTCCCTTTCGAATTAAAGAATGTTAGGGCTACATTTCAGAGGGAAATGAATTATGGGTTCCACAACATCAAACATATTTTGAAACCTTATTTGGATGATTTTCTTACTCATTCATGACATCAGGTTGATCACCTTATATATATTAGGGTCATATTTTTATGATGTATAAATTATAAAATTCAACTCAACCCGCAAAAATGTGTGTTTTGTGTAAGTTCCAACCGATTTCTCAGTTTTCTTGTATCAAAACAAGGAATTCTTATTGATTTGTTTAAAGTTTAGGCAGTCATTGATATGCCTTCTCCGTATTCCCTCCTTTAGCTTCAATGACTCTAATGGAAGGCTAACTTTCTTTGGAGGTTCATTCCCAACTACACCAAACTACCCAAAGGATTTACTCACTTATTAAAGAAATGGGTTCCCTTCCATTGGCACGACGCTGCTCAAAAACAATTTGATGCTTTGAAAGATGTATTGATTCAGGCATCCTTGTTATATCCCCCAGATTACCAATGTGATTATTTCTTGTACCTCATCGTTGTAGTGACTACCATTGTTATGGTATTGGTTCAAGAGGATGATGTAGGAACTGCACATCGTATTTTTTACCTAAGTTGGAATCTCAATGATACTGTAGTTAAGTACACCCATGTCAAATAGTTAGCTTTGGTAGTTGTCCAAGATGTACAGAGATTTCGCCATTACATATTGCTCCGCAAAATGATGGTTGTTTCGGATTAAAACCCCATGACGTACATCTTATTGCAACAGTTTTTGGGGGGCAAGTAATCTAAGTGGATTTTCATCTTACAAGAGTTCAATTTGGAATTCATCAAATCCAAGTGGAATAATCCATAGTTTTTGTTGAGCTAATTTGCGACCTTCCCACTTTTGAAACTAAAACAACATCTAGCAATTCTATTTTATATGAATTGTTGTTCTTGATCTCATAATTTGACCCGTGGTATCGATACATTATCATATATGTCCAGACCCAAACTTTCTGGTCTAATACCTTTCACTCTGACTAGAGAAATATCTAATATCAAGAAAAACATTATATTACAATCAACGACACTCTTTATCGTCACGGTATTAATATGGTTTTTCAAAGGTGCCTCACTCATGAGGAGTCTGAGAGAGTCTTAAATGAATGCCATTATAAAGCATGTGGCATCCATTTGTCTGGATATGCCACTGCACAAAAAATCCTACATGTTGGTTACTTTTGTCCCACCATATTTTGCGACTGCATCATCACTGTCCAAAAGTGTCATGTATGCAAGATAGATGATCATAATATTTGTGCTCTACATTCTCCTTTCCATCATGTTATCGCCATTGGTCCTTTTGCGAAATGGGACATTGATTTCATGACATGTAACCCTCACTCAGTCGGGGGCCAGGGCTATATCATCATATCAATTCACTATTTCACTAAGTGGGCCGAGGCGATGCCTAAATACAATAATACTGACGAAAAAACTGCTCTATTTTTCTTCAATCATGCTATTACACAGTTTGGTGTTCCAAAAGTTGTAGTCATGAACCATGGAAAACATTTTCGCAATCACATGATATCTGAACTGACTGCCAAACTAGGACTTTCTCATGAAAGTTCCACTCCCTACTACCCTTAGGCAAATGGGCAAGTTGAGGCAATTAATAAAGTTCTCAAAATGATGCTTCAATGTATGATAAGGGTCCATAAATTAGACTGGCATTTTATTATTTATGTGGCCTTGTGGGCGTATCAAACCTTTGTTAGGATTTCTACTAGGTTCACACCATTCCAATTAGTTTATGGTCTAGAAGCAATCCTTTCGATTGAATGTAAAATTTTGTCCCTCAAACTTGCTATCGAACTCCTCCCTACCACTTCCACGAAAGAGGATCGTCTCTTACATTTGACACACTTAGATGAAACCCGATGTGATGTCGTGATGGCTAAGGAAGCCCATAAGAAATGTATCAAGGTGCAATATGACAAGAGTGTCAAGCCTCATGTCTTCTCGGAAGGAGACCTTATTTTGTTATATGATCAAGAGTTTGATAAATTAGGATTAGGGAAGCTCAAGCCAATGTGGTTGGGTCCATACATTTTCAAACATGTTTTTGTGAAAGGGGCCTATGAGCTAGTTTATTTTGATGGAATTCCCTTGGCCCAACCTAAGAATGGGTTGTACCTTAAGAAATATTATGCTTGAGTTTTCTGTGTAGTGCACTTTGTATATACTGTATATGGGTGTGCTTGAGTGTGTTTGCAATGTGCTCCCTTCAGATTTTTCTAGGTTTATGTTAATCTTATTTACATTTGGTTTACAGATGTCGACATCCCTCGAACCATACGTTGGTTATGCTAATGGTGCTAGTTGTAGTACTTGGAACCTTTCTTCGCAGCTTGGGATGTATAAGATCCGAATGGCGAGTTAGTGAGTTTACAAGGGATTTGTATTGGTCTCTCTACAAATAACATCGTTAACTATAGCATGGTGATCAAACTATTTTCTGAATTGGAGGTGGAAGAGGTGGAAGAGGTAGAGGAGGAAATAGAGGAGGAGGTGGCAGAGGAGATACATAAATTTTTGGGTTTCTCGTCTTAGATGAAGACACCACAGTTACAATGAAGAATATCTCACCCTCCATCCTCCCTAATTTCCATGGAGTAAGACATGATGATCCTGAAACATTTATTTTTGAGTTTAAAGTCTTGTGTGGATATTATGATTACTTGCTTGATTCTCAAAAATTGAAATTGTTTCCAGCCACTCTTAAAGATGAAGCACTTAAATGGTTTATGGGACTAGGAGCACATACCATAAGAACATGGGAAGAAATGAAAAATGTTTTCTTAGACGAATGCAAAGATTATTGTATGCCTCATAACCTTAAAGATGAAGTCTTTAAAATGATGCAAAAAGAGGATGAAAAACTTGAAGATTTCGTTGAAAGATTTGTTTATAATGTTAAAAGGGTTAAGATGCATAATATAAATGAAGAAACTCTAAAAGAACTTTTGCTAAAAGCCATTATAGATGAGTGGATAGATCTTCTAAATTGAATGAGAAAAGGAGATGTTTCTCAGTTATCATTTAGAAAAATTTGTGAATTATGTACACACATTTCAAGAGGAAAGGCTAGAACTGGGAAAAATCTAAGAGACGATGTTATGTCTAGGATTAATAAATCTGCAACTGGGACAGTAAGTAGAGTAGAAATAGCCAATTTGCTTTACAACTTCAAAACAAATATCTTAGGGAGTATTAGTGAACAACTAGATACCCTTAAGATTCAAAACAAACAAAAAGCTTAAAATGTTACATTATCATTTGTTTGTCCTAAATGAAAAAAGAAACATGCTCTAAGAGAATGTCCTCTTGATAGTGTAGAAATATGTGTTATCTGCACAAAAAGTCATATCATAAAGGAATGCCCTTCAATCCCTAGACTAAAAGAAGTCTTGAAAATGAAGCTGAAACAATTCAATAATGGTCACTTTGTTTTATTGGTAAAATATCATGGCCACCACAACAGCCAAACATACTACAAGGTCTTAATCCTGAATACCAATCATTTGCACAACCTCAAAATAATTCAAATACTCCAATCCCTTGGAAAAATTGGCTAACTCAAAATCCATTATGGACACAAGGTTGGCAGTATCCTCCTAGGAATCCTCACTATAATCAATTTCAATAGCCATTTATTCCATGTCAACCTCCATATTATCCTTCTCAATCAAACTCCTTTCCACAATTTCAAATTCAAACTCATCCTTATAATCAACCACTTCCATTACCATTGATGAGCCCCAAAAATGGGTAATTATGTGGGCTCATTCAACCTCCTAATTCGACTTAATCCACCATTCTCATTAGTTTATTGCATGTTTTTTATTATATTTATGCTAATAGAGTGAACTGGGTTAGTCATTATGCCAAAAAGTCTAATGTGTGATTTATGGAGATTTTTGGTCAATTTTGAGACAAAATAAAAGGTTTAATGAGCACTTGGCAGCCAAATTTGTGGAAGAACAAGGGAGAGGATTTGTAGGAATGTGTCCCCTCCATTTATGAGCCCTTACCTCGAATTCTCCATCAAAAACTCAGAGCACAAGTGGCAGCTAAGCAAGTCAAGTAGGACTGTTGTTAACTGCAAGTTTTGGCAGCCGAGTTCCTAAAGTTTAGGAGGGCTATTGGGGTCCTCAATTTGTATAAATAAGAAGGCTTAGGACCTCAGTTCATTTAGTCAGTTTTTAGTAAGTTTTTAGGCAAATGTTAGTCAGATGTTAGTTAGATTTTAGTCAGTAGGTTAGCCCTGTATCAACATATTTTCGAGCTTTTTCTTGTAGACAATTTTTGGGATGTAACTATTATTTTTTTTATCAATAAAGATGAATCCAGCATTGCACCAACTTTGATCTGTCTTAGGATGCTATAGATCTTGGGGTTGGGCCCAACCCAAGTGCCAATACCTCCTTTGTATACTTTTATGTGTCTTTGTTGCATTCATAAAATAAATTTTGTTATTTAGGTTAAGATCTCGCTTTGCTACTTAGGTTGTTTTTGATGGTTAAGATAGCTTTTCATGCTTCAAGTTGATTTGACAGTTAGGTAACAGAAAATATCTGAGAAAAGGCCATCAAGCAGTCCTAGATCTCATCTCTCCCTCCTTGGGATCATGAGTTGAGACCAAGGCATACTTGCTGCCATAAAAACATTGTTTTTGCCTTTCTATGCAATTGCTAGTGTTAGATTTTGAATTGGAAAAGTTGATATCAGTTGTGTCTTTATGTTCAGATCTGTTCTTGCTTAGTTTCCATAGCTCTCATGTATTATTTTCTGTTTATACACTGTTGTTCATCATATTTCTAGTTTTTACGAGTAGATTAGGTCAACAGAGATAGATCTCTGTTTTTTTTGTCTATGTTTGGATCAATTTTTGGAAAGTAATGTGTAGAACACCTATAACACATCCCTACCTACCCTTCCTCCATCATACAACCTATTCCAACCCCTCAGTCAAGATTTCTTCCCTCCATTTGCCACACTTTCCCAACTAACCCTAATTTCTACGTTTTTGTGCAAAATCGCTTTCTTATCCTTTGAACCAATCCAGCCATCACCTTCATGTTTTATCTTCATTAACAAAGTCCTAGACCCTCTAACACCCTCATCCAACCTTAATTTCCTTTTTCCCACCATTTTTCCTCCTCCAAACCTTCAAAAATCACTTTCGGTCTGTTCTTGTAAAACATCCTATAGAACCCCTGTAGACTTCCTGTATAAGATCACGTGAGCAGTTTCTTGAGATCTGATTACTGTGAAACTCTATGGAAGGGTGCTAGGGACCCCTTAGGCCCTATTTTCACCTTCCCAACCTCCTGCAATTCCCACTCCATTTCCTTTCGCCAATAAACCCTTGCACAGTTAAACATAGTTAAAGCACATGTGTAATAATCCTGCAAAATTACTCAAAAATACAAAAAGATGTTTCTTCCACATTTTCCTTCATAAATAGCTTAAGTACATGCATTTCATATTGACAGTAGTCCATGGCATCCATTTCAGTAGTTTCCTCTCTTTTTCTTGCAAAGGTAGGGTTAATGGGTAAAACTAGAGTTTGCTAGGGTTTGCGTTTCTTTTCAGCTTTCAGCTTCTTTCTGCAAGTAGACTAGCCTCCTTTGAGTTAGCTTTCATCCATCATAGTTAAAAGCTTCTTCTAAGAGCTCATAGAAGTTGTCTTAAGCTCCTAGCGGACTTGTGCCAGCTGATCAAGTGACAGCCTGCGGCAAGAGCTAGTACTTGTGCATATAGCACCATCGCTTCCAAGTTTGTTACGAACTACCGGGCCAATAAAAGTAAAGAAGGGAGTCCCAGGAGTTGCAGCATCATTAATGCAATACTGGAGCCCACCATCTTTTTGGCGTCGTTGCCAGGGAAGCGTAAGAGTACTTTGTGATTGCTACTATTCTTCTATTTTCTACTACAAGCTTTTGCTAAGTAGTTTAATTCATTTCCATTCTGCAATTTCATTTCCGCAAAAGTAGATTAGACATTTTCTGCTTTCATTTCATTTTAGCAAGCATAGATTAGATATTCCCCGCTTTCATATATTAGCATTTCAATTCCTCAATTTCAATTCTGCAAGCGTAGATTAGCATTTCAATTCTGCAATTTCCATTCTGCAAGCGTAGCTTAGCATTTCATTCCTGCAATTTCATTTCAGAAAAATAGATTAGTCTCTTCCTGCTTTCATTTCAATTATGCATTTCATTTCAGCAAGATAGATTTTAGTCAGTTACAGTTCAATCTATTTCAGTTTTACATGTACAAGCAGAAAAAAACAAAAATCAACCAAAAATATTTCCTTTAATGCCTTGTAGGAGTAGAGATAAGTCAGAAAAATGTTTGCACAACACCCCCACTGCTTCACACAGCCAACCTTCTCTTCTTCGATGGTTGTGATTAAGAAGAACCCCTAGGTGGACAACAAGACATATTTGAAGAACCCTTAGGGGAGAAGAAGAAGAAAACATTCATCTGGAGCAAATGGCTGGAAAAAAAAATGTTGGGAGCAGTACCTTTTCTTCCAACTCATCCATTGAAGGTGAAATTGGAAACATGTGGGAAGATGTCAAGAGCGAGATCAGACAGACTATTGCCATGCAAATGGATACCTTGTGGATCCAAAGGAAGCAAGAGGAAGCTGAGAGGGCTTTAGCCATTTTTTGTCCCAGGTGCACTAGAAAGAATCCTAGGAACGAATGTCCATTGCTCTCTATAGAAGTGTGTTTTGTCTGTGAAAGAGACCGTCCTACAAACCAGTGCCCTTCCTTACCCGGACTCAAAGCTGCATATCAAAGGGCCAAAGGAGCCACATGGACCCATACCTTACCAGCAGGGAATGCAAGGGACATCTCAGACCTATTACAACCCCTATCAAGCCACTTCCATGCCTTCTTGGGGTCCCCCTACTCATTCTTCCTGGTCCACACCTCCTTCTTGGTCCTTCACATCTCCATATTATGCCCAACCAACTACTCATCCATTTCACCCCTATGCTTAGCCACAGCCTCAGTGGAATACACCTCATCAGGGGTGGAGGCCCCAGTACAACTCCCCTCCTACTCTTTTGCCTCCACCACCTGCTCAACCGCAACGATCACCTCCTGCTCCTTTGACCACCTGCTCAACCGAAACCATCACCTCTTGCTCCACCAAGGCAACCCCAAATGCCTACTCAACCAAGCCCGAACCCAAATGACAAGCAGGCTCAGCAAGTATATAGTGGGAAACCACCTGCCCAACCACAACTCCATCCACATCCATCTCAAATATACACCCCCACTCAACTACCCGTACCTGATGAGCCCCAATTTTGGTACAATTTGGGCTCATTTTGGCCTATTCTACTTGCTCAAACCATTCATTTTTTATTGCTTATGCATGCATTTCTTAGTTTATTCATGCTGTTTGTAGGAAGAAGGGTAGGCACTCTCTCTACGTGACTAATGCATTTTGATTCCAGGTTTTGGCATTAAAAGGGAGCAAAGGACAACGAAAAAGGAGTTAAGGAGACAACGAGGTGGCACTGCGGGTTTTGGGAGAGGATGTCCACGGTTCTAGGGACATCCCTCGTGATTCCCATCAAGAACTCCGAGCTCTAATCCATCTCCCCTTCGAGCTTAAAAAACGGCCAGTTGTTCTACAGGAACAGCAGTTATAAACTGCTCTACAGGAACAGCAATTATGACCATCCTACAGGATCAGCAGTTAAACTCTAGTTGGACAGCCGAGCTCCTAAAATGTAGGACACTTGTTGGATCATCGTTTTTGTATAAGTATGAAGGCTTTAGCCTTAGATAGGTTGTTGAAACTCTCGTATTGCTATTGTAATTTTGGGAGCACAGTTCAGTTTTCGTTCCTTTTTGTAAGCCAATTTGGCATGATATCAGTTATGAATAAAGAAGGCAGTTTGTGATCTAGTTCTGAGTTTCTTAAGGAGACTATAGCTCTCAGGTTAGGGCCCAACCTGAGAGCCATAGGTCCCCTCTGCTGCAGTGTTGTTTCCATTTCGTTTTCAGCACTTTGAGTTTTCATTTGCACATGCAATTCGAATTACAGGTTGTTAAGTTGGTCTTTCTCATGAGTTAGATAGGATTTGCTTATGGTGAGTTTGTTTACAGTTGTTTAGTGTAGCAGAGGATAGATATAGTCCATTGGAGCTCCAACAAAAAGGTTGTTAAGGCTCACTGCCGTCTCATCTGGGATTGGAGTGCAGTCCATGACTAGCCACCAAAAATACGCATTTCTTTATTCCATGATTGCTGCCAACACAGTCACGTTAAGTTAGCTGCTTCTACATGATTCACACCTGCACCACACTTCCTTGCCACGCTTCATGCACGTTCTCTTTCACGTTTAGATTGCTGCTCATCGAATTTACAAGCACAAGTAGTTTAGGTTGATGCATTTTTGGTTAAGCGACAGTCATAAGCATTTGTTCCATTTACACTGCTCTCTCTCGTTCCATTACTTCATTCTCCATCTTGATCATGCATGCAACCACATCTTTGACCCCTGCTCCGCTCTGTTATCTCCCAAAGTCTTTCACTCCTCGCGTACTTCCATTCCCTAGCCCTTTCATTGACCTAGCCCTCTATCTTCCAACCTACTCCTCACATTCATTCCCTATCCTATTCCTCCACTTCTACAGCCATCACCAGCCTCATTCCTACCTTACACATCTTCCCCTACCATTCCATTACTCCTCCATCACTCCAAACACTCACGGTAGGTCATCTTGTAGCCATTTGTAGACATCCTGTAGAAAACAGAGTATCCTGTAGGATCCTCCACAGCCATCCTGTAGGAGGCCACTCTCTCGGTTGCTGAGCATCTGAATGCGAGGAACCTCTGTGGATGGATGCTAAGGATCCCTAGGGACCTCTCTTAGCCTCCCCAACCTATCCCACGCTTTCCTTCCTTCTCCATCCCATCTGCACAACCAAACCCTAGTTAGCACAAGATCACAATCATTCCACACACTTAAAGGAAAAATACAAAAACATATCCTCCATGATGCAAATAGTTTAGATCCATGCATTTGCACTTATTAGAGGTAACAGCAGCATTGGTAGAAGTTTCATTCACCTTTCTTGCATTGTAGAGGTTAGACTAGTTAAATTAGGGTTTCCTAGGTTTACATGCTTTGATTTGCTTTCAGTTCATTTTTGTCAAGTAAAGTAGCTTTCCTTTGAGATTAGCTTTCATCCATCAATTAGCAAGCTTCTT
Source organism: Pinus tabuliformis (assembly GCA_031772625.1). Lineage (NCBI taxonomy): Eukaryota > Viridiplantae > Streptophyta > Pinopsida > Pinales > Pinaceae > Pinus > Pinus tabuliformis. The sequence goes on along the minus strand of CM062818.1, from coordinate 919,164,464 downwards.
CTGAGAGCCTATAGAAGTTGGCTTGAGCCCTAGCGGACTTGTGCCAGCTGACCAAGTGACAGCTGCGACAAGAGCTAGTACTTGTGCATATAGCACCGTCGCTTCCAAGTTTGTACGAACTACCGGGTTGATAAAATGAGAGACAGGAAGCCCCAGGAGTTGTAGCATTATTGCTACAATACTGGAGCTCACCATCTTTTTGGCGCCGTTGCTGGGGAAGCGTCAGAGTATTAGTAATTGTTGCTTTTCTTCTACTTCCATACTCTTACTTCTGCTCAGTAGTTTACTTCATTTCCCTTTTTGCAAAAGTAGCTTAGCATTTCTTGCTTTCCTAGATTAGCATTTCCTGCTTTCCTAGATTAATATTTCTTGCTTTCCTAGATTAATATTTCTTGCTTTCCTAGATTAGCATTTCCTGCTTTCCTAGATTAATATTTCTTGCTTTCCTAGATTAGCTTTCCAATTTTGCAATTTCATTTGAGCAATATAGTTAGTTGTAGATCACTTTGTTTCAGTTTTGTAGGTACCAAAGAAAAAAACAAAAGCACTCAAAACAAAAGAAAGAAAAGTCCTTTCCATTTTATGCCTCGTAGGAACCGTGATAGATCAGGCAAATTCCTACCAAACACCCCCACCACATCACTGAGTCACCCTTCTCTCTTCTTTGGTGACAGTGACCCAGAGGAACCTATAGGTGAACATCCTGAGATATACCAAGACCCTATAGAAGAAGAAGAGTTAGAGACCACTCCATCTGTAGCTATGGCTGACAATAGAGAAGATGAGAGAATAGAAGGAGCTTTCCCCATCCGAGAGACCAATGGGGAGATGAAAATGAAAAACATTAGCCCCTCTGCTTTGCCTCACTTCCATGGACTGACCACTGAGGATCCTGATACCTTCTTGTTTGAGTTTGTTGTCCTTTGTAGAACCTATGACTATACTGAAGATGAGCAAAAGCTGAAGCTTTTCCCTTCCACCCTTAAGGATGCGGCCCTACGCTGGTTCATGGGATTACCTGGGAATAGCATAGCTACTTGGGCTCAGATGCAGCAAGCCTTCAATACCAAGTATAGGGATTATTGTAGGTCCAAGGAAACTAAGGGAGAGATCTCTCGAATGACCATGGGGAATGATGAGTCTTTAGAGGATTATGAGGAGAGGTTCCAACTTAGCTATAAACGGGCCAGGTGCACACTTGACCCTGAATCCCTCAAGTTGGTTCTACTCCGAGGAGTCCCTGAAGATCTCTTAGACACCCTTCACAAGTTAGCTGGGGGGGACATTTACCAACTGCCTTATGAGGACATCAAGACTGTGTTCCGAAATCATTCTAGGGCAGCTAGGAAAAGAGGTAGAGGAAATCTCCTCTCCACTGGTGTCCCTTTCTCCAAACATGAGTTTACAAACCAATTAGAAGATCTTAAGAGTGAGGTGAGACAGACCATTGCCATGCAGCTGGACACATTCAGGATCCAGCAGAAGAAAGAAGAAGCTGAGAGAGCCTTGGCTATCTTCTGTCCTAGGTGCACCAGAAGACACCCTAAGAACGAATGTCCATTGCATTCGGTTGAAGTGTGTTTCGTTTGTGAGGAGGACCACCCAACAAATCAGTGTCCAACCTTACCTGGATTTAAAGCCATGTACCAAGGGACTGAAGCCCCCACTGAACCTCTCTACTTCATCAACCAACGGAGGCCTCAAGGATCTAGACCTTATCAGCAGGGGATGCAAGGGGCATCTCAAGCTTATTACAACCCCAACCAATCGACTCCTATGCCTTCCTGGGGTCCCCCTGCTCATCCTTCTTGGTCCATGCCTCCTCCATGGTCTTATCCACCTCAGTATCCTACTCAACCTCCCTCTCATCCATATCACTCACATCCCCAGTCGCAGCCTCAATGGAGTGCTCCTCAGTCGGGGTGGAGGCCCCAATACAACACTCCTCCTGCCATTTTGCCTCCACCACCAGTTCAACCTCAGCCTTTACCTCCTGCTCCTCCTAGGCAACCTCAGATGCCTGCTCAACCGAACCCCAACCCCAACAATAGACAGGCTCAGTAGGTATATACTGGGGAGACCTCATGCCCTACCTATGCTGTGGAGATCCAGGAGATCAATCTTAGATCTGGAAAGACTCTTCCAGATCGCCAACCTCCTCCCCCAGAGGATGAGGAAAACCATCAGGAGAGTGAACCAAAGCCTATTCCACCCTTTCCTAAGAGACTAACAGCCACCACACAACCTAACCCCGAAGAAGATGAGCTTTTGGGTGAGCTCAAGCAGTTGTGTGTAAAAATCCCACTTCTCCAAGCCATCAAGGATGTGCCTATATATAACAAGCTGGTTAAGGAGAAGTGTTTCAAACACCCAGGCAGATGGAAGAAAGATGCCTCAACTATCAATGTCATAGGACAACTGTCTGACCTTATGCTAGGACAAGTCATCTGCCCAAAGTACCTAGATCCTGGAAGCCGTGTAGTAGATGTTCACATCAATGGCACCATTATCCCCCACACCTTGATTGATCTAGGGGCAGCCATCAATGTGATGACCAGAGATACCATGCTTAAACTCAATCTTCAGGGTTCCTTGAGGAAGACCTCGACAGTACTGCAATTAGCAGACCGCTCCACTGTGACTCCCGAAGGGATTGTGGAGGATGTCTTGGTCTCTATTGATTCTTGGGAATACCCTGCAGACTTCCTAGTTCTGCAACCAAAGGCCAAGCTTACTGGATATCCTCTCATCTTGGGAAGGCCTTGGTTAGCTACTGCAGATGCTTACATAAGTTGTCGGGCAGGAAACATGACCATCAAGAATGGTCCCATGTCCAAGCAGCTAGTCCTATACCCTCCTGCCCAACCTTCTTTAGAGCATGATTTACCACTCTGGTTGGAAGAAGGAGAAGAAGACGAGGTGTATTCAGCACCTCTGTGTACCATAGAAACCAATAGAAGAAATCCCCCAACCGAGGATGATTTGATCGAGAACTTGATCCAGAATCCACCTACCAGTGCACTACCTTTAGAAAAATTGGTGGAGGATGCCCAAGCTAGCACCTCAGTGGACCTTTGTACAACCGGCCCTGTCACTCCCAGAGTCAAAAGTGTGGAGTTTGGCCCTGAGAGAGCATTAAAGATCAGCTCCTCCCTATCTCCTTCCCAGGAGAAGGAGTTGTGTAGCCTATTGGCCAGCCACCTAGATGCTTTTGCTTGGAGCTATAAGGAGATGAAAGAAGTCCATCCCTTGGTCTGTACCCATCATATATACATCAAAGAGGATTGTAAACCAGTTAGGCAACCCCAGAGGAGAATGAATCCAGCCCTTAAGGACATTGTCAAGGTAGAGCTGCAAAAACTGTTGGATGCCGGATTCATCTACCCCATCTCAGATAGTGAATGGGTGTCCCCTCTAGTGTTGGTTCCTAAGAAGAATGGGAAGTGGAGGATCTGTGTAGATTACCGTGAGCTGAACAAAGCTACCAAGAAAGACCATTTCCCCCTACCCTTCATAGATCAAGTGTTGGATGGACTGGCAGGAAAGAAGTTCTTCTCTTTCCTGGATGGGTTTAGTGGGTACAATCAAATCCAAATCAGCCCGGAAGACCAAGATAAGACCACCTTCACCTGTCCTTGGGGTACCTTTGCCTACCGAGTCCTTCCCTTTGGGCTATGCAATGCTCCTGCTACTTTTCAAAGAGCTGTCTTGAGCATCTTCTCGGAGTTGGTCCATGATGCAGTGGAAATATACATGGATGACTTTACCCCTTATGGGGCCAACTTCCAGGAAGCATTGTCCAACTTGGGAAAGGTCCTAACCAAGTGCACTGAGATGAACTTGTCCCTTAGTCCTGAAAAATGTGAATTCCTAATGACTGAGGGGACCGTGCTAGGCCATACTATTTCTTCCCAAGGATTGCAGGTGGATCCCAACAAAATTGCTCTCATCAAGAGGGTTCCACCTCCTCAAAAAGTAAGGGATGTCCGGAGTTTCTTGGGATTAGCAGGATACTACCGGAGATTCATTAAGGACTTCAGCAAGTTAGCCTCACCATTGTTTGGTCTGTTGGCAAAAGATGTGGAGTTTAAGTGGACTGACGATTGTCAGAGGAGTTTGAATGAGATAAAGGACAAGTTGGTGTCAGCACCAATCCTGAGAGGTCCAAACTGGGCCCTACCTTTCCACATCCACACTGATGCCTCAAACAAAGCCATAGGTGCAGCCTTAGGACAAGTTGAGGGAAAACTTCCATATGCCATTTACTTCGTTAGCAAAAACTTGTCCAAAGCCGAGCTGAACTACACTGTAACCGAGAAGGAATTCTTAGCTGTGGTCCATGCATTGAACAAGTTCCGTCATTACATTACTGGTTACCAGACTTTTGTACATACTGACCATGTTGCTATTAGATATTTGATTAATAAACCAGATGTGAATGCTCGTATTATTAGATGGTTACTTTTATTGCAGCAGTTTGATCTAACCATTGTTGATAAACCAGGTAGAGAGAATGTTGTTGCTGACTTTTTATCTAGATTGGATTTGTCTGCAAGTGAAGATGGGACGGTGGATGACCAGATGCCTGATGAGCATCTGTTTGCTATCTCAGTACTCTCTCCATGGTTTGCTGATATAGCAAACTACCTTGTTTCAGCTCAGTTCCCTCCGCACCTCTCTTCAAAAGAGAAGAGCAAAATCATCAGAAAAAGTGCCTCATTCACTTGGATCGGGGGCAACCTGTTCAAGCTTGGCCCTGATCAGATCTTAAGGCATTGTGTAAGGGAAGAGGAAGTCTTTGACATCCTCCTCACCTGTCACGATGGGCCTTGTGGAGGACATTTTGCAGCAAAGATAACTGCCTTCAAGATTCTGCAGGCAGGCTACTATTGGCCCACACTTCATCAAGATGTCAGAAGATATGTCAGCCAGTGTGACCAATGCCAAAGAATGGGGAAACCGACCCAAAGGGATGAGATGCCTCTCCAACCTCAAGTGACTCTTGAGCCATTTGAGAAGTGGGGCATGGACTTTGTGGGTCCAATCAATCCCTCTTCGAGGCAGAGATCCTACATCATTGTGTGTACTGACTACTTGACAAAGTGGGCAGAGACTAAAGCAATCAAAGCAGCAACAGAAGAGAAGGTGGTCGAGTTCTTGAGAGAGAACATCTTCTACAAGTTTGGCTACCCGAGAGAGCTGGTGACCGATCAGGGGAGCCAGTTCACATCCAACTTGATTGAAGATCTTCTAGCTCATCACAAGATCAAGCATAGAACCTCCACTCCCTATCATCCTCAAGCAAATGGACAGGTGGAGGTCACCAATAGAGCATTAGAGGGGATCTTGACCAAAGTGGTGAGCAGCAGCAGAAAGGACTGGGCAGATCGCCTGGTTGAAGCCACTTGGGCTTACAACACCACTTGGAAGACCACCACCGGCTTCACACCTTATGAGCTGGTCTATGGGAAGAAGGCTTTGCTGTCCATTGAGTTTGAGTATAACACTTTGAGGATGGCAGCTCAGCTGGACTTAGATCTCAGCCATGCACAGCAAGAAAGGTTGTTGCAGCTGAATGGGCTGGATGAGCACCGCATGCAGGCCCTCCTTCACTCAGAAGTGGTTCAACTTCAGAGGAAGGTGTGGCATGACCAACATCTCCATGACAAGCAATTTCAGCCGGGAGATTGGGCTTTGTTGTATGACTCCAGATTCAAAGATTTCAAGGGGAAGTTGAGAACCAGATGGCTAGGACCATATGTAGTGGAGCAGTGCCATGACAATGGATCTGTCCTCATTCGAACCATTGATGAGGAAGCCATTCCCATGCTTGTCAATGGGCACCGATTGAAGATCTACAGGAAGCCTCCCTCAAGGCAAGAGTTTATCAACACTATGGAAAAATCTGTTTTGGTCATAGAGAAGGGTTATGCCTCCACTTTGGGCATACCCTGAAGAAAAAAAAGAAGAAAAAAAAAAACGAAAAAAGAGAGAAAAAATAAAGATCCTTGGGTGAAAACCTCTCTGAGGCGCCCAAGGCAGGCAGTAGGGGTGAAAACCTCATTGAGGCGCTCCTATTGTCTTTCAAAAAAAAAAAAAAAGAAGAAAGTTTAAAAAAAGATCCTTGAGTGAAAACCTCTTTGAGGCGCTCAGGGCAGGTAGCAAGGGTGAAAACCTCTTTGGGGCGCCCCTGCTATCTTTTCAAAAAAAAAAAAAAAAAAAGAGAAAAAAAACGAAAAATCAATAAGCACAATAAAAGTTTTGCATGCAGATGTTCTATGGAGGAGAAGAAGCCTCTCCACTCCAAGCCAGGGGCCTTCATCATGCTATCAAAGGATGTCATCAACACCTCCTCCAAGAATAACAATGTTTTTCAAGGTATGTGCAATTTTGATCATGATTTGGATCTTCTACAGGAAGATACAGTTTTCTACAGGAACAGACAGTCTTCCTACAGGAAGACGCGGATCTTCTACAGGAAAGTGCAAAATTTCTACAGGAAGCTCTGTGTTCTACAGGAAACTTCCTGTAGAAGGTTGCGACGGCCGAAATGTGTTTCAAATGAAGATCTAGCGACTGAGGAGTGGATTGAATGCATGCATGCCACTGATGGTACCCCTGAACATTGCTATTATCTTGCTCCACCATCCTCGTCGCCATGCAACCAAGATCCCTGCAGCAGCACAACAAAGCAATGAGTTCTCGTGAAAAAACATCTGTCAAAGAAAAACCAAGCACTGAGAGCCATACCACATCCACGTTATGCATCAGAAGCGCTGGGATCGTGATCGAGAAGCCAGCACCGCCAGCATGCAGCATGCACCCAAGGAGGTGAGACTGTTGCAAGGCTCCCGCGGGAATCCTGTAGCAGTCAAACCTGCAGGAGTGGATGCCATTCATCGGCCATCCATCTGCAAGCAAAACGCGGGCGCATGCAACCAGAACGTCCACCATAGCGCCAGCATCCCGTGACCACGAGCCTCCGGACTGTGTAAGCCACATGCAGCAGGTAGATCCGTCGTCCAAAAACCTGAAAATCATATGCAGACGCGCGCAGGTAAGTGTTCTAATCCTTCTCTCCATCAAATCGCATGGATATTACTTTGATTTGTCTTGCATGGCATAAAGGTGAATGGTTGAGCGGCCGTAAGGCCAGTTGACTGGCCACATCGACTAGTGAAGGGATAGTAGGATGATGAGGTGGCAGCCACAACAAAGGACACACGCAGCACGCACGTGAAGATCAGTCCCGTCAACCGTGAAACGAGTTTAACCGAAAAGGGCGGCGACAGATCTGTGGGAATGAATGCAGCAGCAAGCGAATGTGCAGGCGGATGATGGGTGACGTCACCCAACGGTCCGCGGGGACAGCTCACCCCCCGCGCCACGAGCTGCGCCGATTCAAAATCTAATCGGCTCGATTAAGCGTGTATATCCATCAACCTCACTTCAAGACTCGAGTAGCTCCTCTGATTACCTCTGCATGTTGATACGCCAAGCTCTCGGCTACCTGAACGCTGGTAAGGCACCTCTCAACCGCTGTTCAACTATAGCTCCCCCCGAAGTCTGCGCACTGCTCCTACAGGAACAGTTTCTACAGGAACGCAGTCCTACAGGAAGCAGTATCTACAGGAAAGCAGTCTCTACAGGAAGGTGAAGTCTTCACGTAAAAAAAAAGGTGGCGGAAAAGAGGTAACCCTGAAACTCCCTCCGCAATTGGTTTTCAAAGGTGGCAAGGTCATTATTCACAGCCTGGTCATAAAAAAACATTGGATTGCCGTGCCCATACTATCGCTTCTACAGGATAGCAGTATAATTAGACTGTGGTTTTGTGAATTCATTGCATGCTCTGTCTATAAGACCGAATTCCTTTTGTATTTACCGCCTTTGGTCAAAACCACTGTGTTCGTCATGCCTAGTGGGTTTATCAGGCAAGAGCCCTCTGATTCAAATACATTAAGGAGAAACTCGGCAGTGGTTGAGCTCTTCACTAGAGCACAATGGATGCCTTTTTGTGATAAGCTACAGGGCTACGATGATGAAGTAGCCGAGGAATTCTTGCAGGCCCTGAGGCCAAAATCCAAGGTGCTGGCCACAGTCAATTTCAGAGGCCTAAGCCTCAAGATAACCCCGCAGTCCATCAGTAGAATCACTGAGCTTCCTATGGGTCTCCCGTGGGATAAAGAAGAACGGAAGCAGAGCCAGCAAGCAAAGAAGGAGTTCTTCCCGCCTGAAGAATCATTCACAGAGGACAAAAATGGGGTGAAAAGGACAAGCCTGTTGCCACCGTGGAACGAAGTCAGTTTGCAAATTATGAAATATATCACCTGTGAGGGTCGTTACAGCATCATATATGCGTATCACTTCAGGCTGCTCAATGAACTAAGACACCAGATTGACCTCCCTGCAGCACAGAGGCTGAGCATTCCTTACTTTTTACTGCAGTCCTTGATGGAGTGCTCTACAAAGCTCAAGGACGGAATCCCTGATCAGATAGCCCATCATGGGCTGATAAAATTGCTTGTGGAGGATGCTCTTCACTCATATAAAGTCCCCCTCGCATGGGAATCATTTAGGAACTTAACACGGGAAGGGGACATAAAAATGTTGCTTGAAGAAACGGAGTCCTCTAGCGGTGAAGAAGAAGAGCCCGTAGCCAAGAGTAAGAAAGGGAAAAGCAAAAAGGTCCCGACTCCGACACAGAAGGAAGAACGAAAGGAAAAGGAGGAGGGAAAGGATGACAGAGCAAAAGAAGACACCCCCATCCTGTCAGCAAGAGAACAGAGGTTGAAAAGCAGGGCAGTCAAGACTGAGGTGGTCCCTGCCAGCCCAAGCACCTCGTCAGCTCCTGCAGGCAAAGCCAAAAGCAAAATCCACGCAGCCAAGCAAGAAAAGGTGGTGACAGCTGCATCTACAGGGAAACAAACGCAGGCTTCTACAGGAAGCCCAAGAACAACGCCTACAGGAAAGCAGACGAAGGCTTCTACAAGAGGCTCAAAAACAGAGAAGGGATCTTCTACAAAAGACCCACAGAGCATAAAGAAAGGGTCTTCTACAGGAAGCCCGAAAATCACTAAGGAACAGACTTCTACAGGAAGTCTGGAAACAAAGACAAAGGCTTCTACAGGAAGCCCAAAAATTCAAGAAAAGGCTTCTACAGGAAGCCCAAAACTGCTAAAGGAAAGAGCTCCTGCAGGAAGCCCAGACGTGCTAAAAGAAAAGGCTCCTACGGGAAGCCCAAGAGCTAAGGAAGATGCTCCTGCAGGGAGCCCAAAACCGGTCAAAGAAGGGTCTTCTGCAGGAGGCCCGAAACCAAAGGAGGAGGGCCCCTCTACAAGGAGCTCTGAGAGAGCAAAGCACAAGAAAGAGAAGTCTAGCATCCTCGAAACGGAGGCGGCAGCAGCACTGGCTGCCCTCAACACACCGGCAAAACCCAAAGAAAAGAGAGAGAGGGAGATCCCTCTACCTTCCGAAACAAGGAGGAGTCAGAGAATGAAAACAGACAAGTCGCTGCCTCCACCCAGCAGCCAACCCACTTCAGGAGACATCCCTACTTCACCCAGTACAAGAACTCCCTCTAAAACACAGGCCACCCCTGAGAAGGGAAGCCCAAAAGTCACTTCCTGGACGCGGAAAATAGGCCAGTCGCCTTCTGAAGCCCGGCTCAAGGAAATGAAAAAGGGGGAAGAAGCACCACCCTCGTCTCCACCTGAGGCAGAGAAAACAGAGGGCCCAAAAATAGAGAAGAAGGAGCAGGTTCTGGGCCCCAGCTCTCGGCCAAGGACAAGGAGCCAGGGCAAAACTGCTCAAGGATGAGCAAATGGTTCAGCTGGGGGGTGATGATGAGCCCCAATTTTGGTACAATTTGGGCTCATTTTGGCCTATTCTACTTGCTCAAACCATTCAATTTTTTATTGCTTATGCATGCATTTCTTAGTTTATTCATGTTGTTTGTAGGAAGAAGGGTAGGCACTCTCTCTACGTTACTAATGCATTTTGATTCCAGGTTTTGGCATTAAAAGGGAGCAAAGGACAACGAAAAAGGAGTTAAGGAGACAACGAGGTGGCACTGCGGGTTTTGGGAGAGGATGTCCACGGTTCTAGGGACATCCCTCGTGATTCCCATCAAGAACTCCGAGCTCTAATCCATCTCCCCTCTGAGCTTAAAAAACGGCCAGCTGTTCTACAGGAACAGCAGTTATAAACTGCTCTACAGGAACAGCAATTATGACCATCCTACAGGATCAGCAGTTAAACTCTAGTTGGACAGCCGAGCTCCTAAAATGTAGGACACTTGTTGGATCATCGTTTTTGTATAAGTATGAAGGCTTTAGCCTTAGATAGGTTGTTGAAACTCTTGTATTGCTATTGTAATTTTGGGAGCACAGTTCAGTTTTCGTTCCTTTTTGTAAGCCAATTTGGCATGATATCAGTTATGAATAAAGAAGGCAGTTTGTGATCTAGTTCTGAGTTTCTTAAGGAGACTATAGCTCTCAGGTTAGGGCCCAACCTGAGAGCCATAGGTCCCCTCTGCTGTAGTGTTGTTTCCATTTCGTTTTCAGCACTTTGAGTTTTCATTTGCACATGCAATTCGAATTACAGGTTGTTAAGTTGATCTTTCTCATGAGTTAGATAGGATTTGCTTATGGTGAGTTTGTTTACAGTTGTTTAGTGTAGCAGAGGATAGATATAGTCCATTGGAGCTCCAACAAAAAGGTTGTTAAGGCTCACTGCCGTCTCATCTGGGATTGGAGTGCAGTCCATGACTAGCCACCAAAAATACGCATTTCTTTATTCCATGATTGCTGCCAACACAGTCACGTTAAGTTAGCTGCTTCTACATGATTCACACCTGCACCACACTTCCTTACCACAGCTTCATGCACGTTCTCTTTCACGTTTAGATTGCTGCTCATCGAATTTACAAGCACAAGTAGTTTAGGTTGATGCATTTTTGGTTAAGTGACAGTCATAAGCATTTGTTCCATTTACACTGCTCTCTCTCGTTCCATTACTTCATTCTCCATCTTGATCACGCATGCAACCACATCTTCGACCCCTGCTCCGCTCTGTTATCTCCCAAAGTCTTTCACTCCTCGCGTACTTCCATTCCCTAGCCCTTTCATTGACCTAGCCCTCTATCTTCCAACCTACTCCTCACATTCATTCCCTATCCTATTCCTCCACTTCTACAGCCATCACCAGCCTCATTCTTACCTTACACATCTTCCCCTACCATTCCATTACTCCTCCATCACTCCAAACACTCACGGTAGGTCATCCTGTAGCCATTTGTAGACATCCTGTAGAAAACAGAGTATCCTGTAGGATCCTCCACAGCCATCCTGTAGGAGGCCACTCTCTCGGTTGCTGAGCATCTGAATGCGAGGAACCTCTGTGGATGGATGCTAAGGATCCCTAGGGACCTCTCTTAGCCTCCCCAACCTATCCCACGCTTTCCTTCCTTCTCCATCCCATCTGCACAACCAAACCCTAGTTAGCACAAGATCACAATCATTCCACACACTTAAAGGAAAAATACAAAAACATATCCTCCATGATGCAAATAGTTTAGATCCATGCATTTGCACTTATTAGAGGTAACAGCAGCATTGGTAGAAGTTTCATTCACCTTTCTTGCATTGTAGAGGTTAGACTAGTTAAATTAGGGTTTCCTAGGTTTACATGCTTTGATTTGCTTTCAGTTCATTTTTGTCAAGTAAAGTAGCTTTCCTTTGAGATTAGCTTTCATCCATCAATTAGCAAGCTTGTTCTGAGAGCCTATAGAAGTTGGCTTGAGCCCTAGCGGACTTGTGCCAGCTGACCAAGTGACAGCTGCGACAAGAGCTAGTACTTGTGCATATAGCACCGTCGCTTCCAAGTTTGTACGAACTACCGGGTTGATAAAATGAGAGACAGGAAGCCCCAGGAGTTGTAGCATTATTGCTACAATACTGGAGCTCACCAGTACCACCATTTCCAAACCCGCACATTGGAGTAGCTCAACCCAATTACGATGTTGAGGCACAACATTTCCAAACAACTCCTCTTGAGCTCAATGATATTCACCATAGCTCAGAAAGAGTATTGCAAAAAAGATATTATATTGACAACATTGAAGGACCACATCCAGCAAAAGAAGATTCAAAAGAGATGATCAAAGAACCATGGGTTGCACTTGATGAAGAGAAGACATCAAAATAAGAGATCGAGAGAGCTCCCTCATGGTTACCATCAAATCCTCTGTGTATTCAAGAGAAAAATCAGTGAAAAGAGGAAGATGAGAAGGTCATGGTAGAAGGTGACATGAAGAATGATCCAGAGTAGCAAAAGGACCAAGGATATCAGAGCTATATTGAGATATGGTTCCAGACAGTCACTAAGTTGCAGCAGTACTCTCTTCATCAACTATGCTTGATCCCTTCAAAGTCAAATCATTTGGTCTCTGAAATCTGGATACCTGTCAAAGCATGCATTTCAAGTCTCCACATCATTTTGTCTATCATCTCGATGTGCACATGGCTCCAATGGAAGTATTCTTATCATTGAAAATGATTTTGTTTTTCAAGTAGGGTAGGGTAGGAAAAAAGAAAAAAATAAAAAATGAAAAAATGAAAATAAGGGGAAAATAAAAATCTAAGGTGAAAACCTCCTCGGAGGCACCTCAGGTTGGTTCATTGATTGAAAACCTCCATGAGGCGGTCAATGGGTTGGAAAGAAGAGAAAAGAAAAAGAGAATAAGATCTCTAGGAGAAAACCTCCCTTGGAGGCACCCAGGGCAAGCAATTAGGGTGAAAACCTCCATGAGGCGCCCTAGTTGTTTTCAAAAAAAAAAGAGAAAAAGAAAGAAGAAAAGAGAAAAGGAAAAATAAACCTAATTTCTGTTAAATAATTGCAGGTTGCAGGAAGGACATTGTAGGTTAGGAGGATCGCACAAAACAAAGATAGAGGTCAGCACCAGGCTGCAAGCATCCCTCAGAATCCATTCCTCCATGACCACTACCCTTTCCCAAGATTTGGTCTCATTCGGACTGAGATTTCACCTTCTACAAGAATTTTTGTGTCTTCTACAGGAAGTTCTTGTAGAACCTGCAAACAAGCCAAAATCGATCTTAGAAGAGGACCTGAAGGTTGAGAACCTATCCATGAGGCCTGTAAACACCCCTGCTTCCATCCATCACCATACGTCACCTTTTACCATCTCCGTACACCTCCATTGCACTCATTTTTTTATGTTCCTGCACAGTCACACACAGAAATCATGTTTTCTTCATACTGCCAGCAAAAACTCCTTAATGACAAATCAAGCAACAATTTTTCACTCACCATACCTATTACCCTCCATCTAGATTCCTCATCGGCCGAGACGCAAGTCTGCATTACAGCCAAGATCATGTTTTCAAAAACTACAGAATGCTTTGATACAAAAATACATAGAGCGGAAATTTGATTTTTCCCTAACTTGAAAACCATGAATCCATTTAAAAAATTGTTTTATGGGGAGTTGTATAGGGATGATGGCAACATGCCCAAGCAATTTTAGCTAATTCTAGTGCACGGTTTCCAAGAAATCAGCCTCCATCACCTTCAGCAATTTTTGCATTTTCTCCATATCCATGCATCCATTTTAAAACCTGTTTCATGGGGAGATGCATATAGGTGATAGTAACCTGCCCAAGCAGTTTCAGCCAATTCTAGTGCACGGTTTCCAAGAAATTGACCTGTGTCACCTTCAGCCATTTTCTATTTTTCTCGAAATTTGTGCATCCATTGACCACAATTTTGCTATGGGAGGTGCATAATGATGATAGAAACATGCTAAAAAAATGTCATGTCAATCCGATCTATCGTTTGGGAGCTATGGGCAAAACAAGTTGTTGTCCTGCAAAAATCTAGCATCAGCAGCATGAGGGTGAAAATCTGAAGGTGGAAGCAGACTCCTACAGCATAGATCTAGCCAGAGGATACCTACACAAGAAAAATAGCCACGTATCAGTAACCAAACCAGCATGCATCCACAAAAACAAAGGCATGCAGCAGAAGGAAAGGCCACAACATCTCACAGCAAACGCATTTGACTTCCAGGTACGTGACTAAACATGTTCCTCTATTGCATGAATGTAATTTAAGAACTTCATGAACGAATGAAATGGTTGGATTAAGCCAAAAAGATGGCCAGTTAACCCGACACCCTCAGCTGGTTCGATTGCACTCATCTGGAGATCACCTAGCGCATGTGTCTAGTCAACTCACGAGAAATTTAAAACAACAAGTAGTGGCAGATGTTCTGAACTCTAGCGCACATGACGTCAAGTGATTAACATGTAGAAAACATGAAGTTTCATAACAGCACTGAAGTCTGCATGTTGCCACGTACATCCGGCCACCTCATCTCCTCACCACGAATCATGCCAGCAGTTAAAAGACAGCTCAGTTAACGCATTTTTTAGCCTCCAGTTGCAACAGGGTTTCATCTTTCATGATTGACATTTTTACATGCCAAATATGTCATACTTTGCAGGCTGCAGTGTTCCATATTTCCACAAGATGCCATGAACTGTGCTAGTCCAAATGGCACTGCTGTATTTCAATTTTGATGAGTTGTTCCAGTTTTGAAGAGTATTTGAAGGGAGATTCAAACAATCTAATCTTGGTCTCCCTAGGTTTCAATTTCCTGTTTAGAATATAGAGAATGTATCTGTCCAAAGAGTTTAATCTTGGAAGATTTGTAGATAGGTAGAGAATCACAGGGACCCAACTGCTTAATCTGGGCCCTTGGCAAAAATAAGTGTAGATTTAGATAGGAAAGCATTCAAAAGAAAAATTGTAAATCAGGGTCTGCAAGTCTAAGCGCACCCACCCAAAAAGAAGAAAAAATGTTAGGAAGGTAGGCAGGGTAGGTAGCTGTGAGGTTGCAGAATGATGATTCATGATCAATCTTGTGTTTTAAAGTCTTATATCTTTTCAGATCACAGTTATCAGGCAGTTTTTCATCTGGAGGAGCTCGAGCTAGACATAACTAACTTCCCCTTCTTCTCATTTCCCAAGTCATTTACTAACTTCCCCAAAGAGGTCAAGATCTGCTTGATTCCTCTTAGTTTCATCATTCTCCATGTCATTTGTCTTGGTGAAGATCTGCTTCACTCAAGCATTCTTTATTTCTCATTTACAAGTTCTTTTCCCCAAAATTAGCCTAAGGACCCTTACCTTAGCGCTTTCTTATCATCTCCATATTAACTACTAACTCTAGTACATAACTCCCTATCAGTTTTCCCCTTCCCCTACTAAAACTATGTATATAATACTCCCCTATGTAAATATCCCCTCCCTGGCATTATAGCCATATTTCTTCTAAGTCAGGGAAAAGGCAGTCCATCTGGACTTGTTTTTAGCCCATCTGTGTCATAGTAGGAATTAGTCAGACACCTGGTCAGGCTAATAACCATTGTTTCCTAATCCTAACCCTCAAAACCCTCTTTCCAACCCCTAACCTAAAGTTGTGTGCACAAATCCCTAAACCCCCGCTCACAAACCCTCAAAAAACCCATATTGCGCCCCTATCCCTAAGTCCCGAGTGTAAATACATTAACCCACACTCATTTTAACCCCAAAAACCCACATAAACCATAGTTTTTACCCCCCCGCCGCGCCGTATTAAAATCCGGATATTCCGCGCGCCCTGTACGTTAACTCCCCGCCGCCTCATCCCTCCCACCAACCATCCAATCACCCGCCCCGCAGATCAATGGTGGGTGGGTGTTCCCATCTCCCAAGCCGCCCAAAGGTTAGCGTCCGGGAGATGGGCGGTATTGCCGCCGTACTCCCGCCACGCGTCACCTTCCCGGGCGTGGTGGAGCCCCCTCTGACAAAACCACCCATGCCTAAAGGCGGTGTGCCCGAAACCATTTACCGCCCCCCCTTGTGACGTAAGCCACACGTCACCTGCCGCATCGTCCGCCTGCGTGGTCTCCTGCCACCGTACCGTCGAGTCACCCTGCCATGTCACCTCCGTACATGCTGACGTCATCATGTTGACGTCATCCCGCCACGTCATCCGTCGTACGAGGTCCGTCATGCTGACATCATCAGCAATTTTGGCGCAAAGGGCGAAAATCGCACTCTGGAGCCCCGGAATCAGTTTCTGAGGCAGTTTTTGATGCGCGATTTGTGCATCGCTGGATAAATTAGGCCAAAATGGGGAATCTTTTTATCGCGCAACCCCCAGTAAGCCCGAAAGGCGCTGAATGACCCATTTTTCTTCACGAAGCATGCAGAAAGGAGCAGAAGACAGTTCTAGAGGAAACAGAGGCCGAACAACGACCATTAACTTGTGATTAGACCCACGACAAAGGAGAAAAGCAACCCAATTCATTTGTCAGAAAGTATCAGAGGAAAGAGAAGCAGCAAAGTGTACCAGTTAAATTGTTTAATGGAAACCTTCAGTTCCCAAAGCAGGTTAACATTGAATGGCCGCCAACAAAGTCAAAACAGGCGGTGAAAGCCCATCCCAGCTCTCAAATCACAGTTGAATCATTTAAGGCCACCAAACTACAATGGAGTAGAGACCCATGCACAGTTATTGTAGAGGAAACTGCACCAAGCCACCGAGGACAAGCACATTCACTTCAATTTGATACGGCAAACCTCAGCGCAGCCAAAGATATTTTCATGCATTTATTTCAGATAGGATTAGGTCAGACTAATTATTCTTTAGGACCTGTTTAGGTCAAGATGTAATGAACAAATTGTAGAGAGTTTTCCCTATATATACCGCCCTCAGCATTGTTTCAAGGGTTGGTAAATTGGTATTTTTCACTAGAGACTCGCACTGTATACCTGAAATTGGTTCTGTAATCAAAGATTGCCGAAAGT
Source organism: Pinus tabuliformis (assembly GCA_031772625.1). Lineage (NCBI taxonomy): Eukaryota > Viridiplantae > Streptophyta > Pinopsida > Pinales > Pinaceae > Pinus > Pinus tabuliformis. The sequence continues at coordinate 919,147,592 of CM062818.1, read as the reverse complement.
TCTGAGAAGAGACTGTTTGATGTGTTATTAATGTTTTTCTGGAGACTGAAGATGGAATTCTTGTGCTGCAACCTGATTCAATAAGTGCTTCTTACCTCTGTTTACTGTTTACCATTATCTAAATAGCAGAAAGAAAGATTAGCTTAGAATTTGTTTAAATACACTCTATGCTCAATTTCTGTTGTTTCTTTATGTTTTCCTCTGAATGAATTGGTAATGAATATGAATTCCTTCTGGCTCATATTTACCCCGATTCACCTGTGTGTGCCGATTATCTAGGGATTCTTTACTGCCCCTAGGTAGAGCTCTGTTATCTACCCTTGTTAAGTTGACTAAGGGATTCTTAAATGCCCCTCATTACTTAGCATTCATACCATCCTTCAAACCTGAAACATTGTTTCATTTGCAGCTACCTTGCTCCATTTTCTCTCTTGGGACCAAGAAAACGCACCAGCAGTCCTCCTTTTCGACTCCATGCCCAATGGTTTGAAACTTTCAGACTATGCTCTCCCTCTCTACTTGAGAACATCAATTATCCCACCAAAATCGGAACAACAACCCCTGAACTCAATAACTAGCCTAAGATCCTTTTCAACAAAGCTAAAATCTGAAAGAGAGAGCCCTCTCTGATTGCAGGTGGGCTAGAACCTGCAGTCCAAAGTTGGTCTGTGGTTACCTCGGCCGTATCCTTTTCTGGAGCTTAAGGACAACCTGAGTGATAACATAATGGCGACTCCACTGGGGACTTTCCACAAATAGTTTCACAAAGAAGGTAAGAAAGCTCCGCTGAGACCATAAATCAATCTTTCCAATTGCTGTTTATCTCTTAAAACTACAGATGAAGCCTGAATGTTAGCTAGGAAGCCTTTGAAACTGCTCTTTGCTTTGCATTAACAGGAGTAAATAAATGCTGCTTCAGTCAATCTTCATGCTAGTTTTAAGTTACAAATAGTTGTCCCAAATTTTGATTAGTTCTTTGCTATTTCTAAAAACATTCCCAAAAAAATACCAAAAACAAATTCGGAAGCTGGCTCCCAAGAAAAATCCACGATATATAAGGTCAAATCCAGACCCTAATCCCCCAGCTGTTTTTGAAAATCCGAACCTAATCCCGAAGATCCTTAGGAAGCAAGAAAGACAAGAAGATTTTGCTAATAAAACTCCTGAAACAACTTACCCAAGCTGTGTCCCAACTCCTGTCAAAGTTTTATTCCTATCAACTCCTGCTTCCCCTGGTTCATTATCCACATCGCATAGCACTCCTTCGACACCTCCATTCACTGCAACTACTACAACTACCACTATTGTTGTTCCTGTTACCCCAGTTATCCCTGCCGTCCCAGTTGTTCCATTTGTCCCCATTGTTCCACTTATCCCTGCCAATATGGCTAATAGATATGCACCCCTACAATTACCTGCTAATGCTGGGGCTTTACCTCAAGATTACCAATCGAAAATCACGTATTTTGATTCCACTGGTCCTTTCACAGCCATTCAGCATACCAAAAAGATGCAAGACTATTTTGAAAACTATGAAATAGATGATGATAGCATGAGAATGAGAATTTTTGTTCAAAGTCTAACAGGTGATGTAAGAACTTGGTTCAGATCACTTGCTGCAAATTCCATAACTACCCCAGATGAGCTGTACCAATCTTTTACCAACAGATGGGAGAAAAAGAAAGACCCTTTGCGCATACTAGCTAAATACGATACAATTAAAAGAGGTCCTCAAGAAATTGTTTTGGAGTATTGTGCAAGATTCAATAATGTTTACAATGCAATACCACAGAATCTGAGGCCTCCCCCTGACCTTGCCTTGTACAAATTTCCGGATGGTTTTGACCCGGATATGGCATACCAGTTAAAAGAAAGAGCTCCTCAAACCCTTGCGGACATGCAAAATGTTGCTGTCAGCGTTGACGCCAACTTAATTGCCAAAAGGAACAGAGCTAGGATGGAGATAAGAACCACCTTTAAATAAGAACCCTCAACCTTTGACCAGAAGCTTGATGCTATTATCAATGGCCTGCAAAGATTGGGAGAAAGAGTAGAAAACGTTGAGAGAAAAGCATCATGGGAAGGACAACAGTCCAATACCATAAGGAATCCAAATTTTAGGAAAACGCAGAACACAAATGCTGGTAGGTCTAGCCAAGACCATGACATAAGACCTCCTTTTCAAGATAACTATGTTGAAGGATCCACTTCTAGTCAACCCACAGAAGACACTCACATGAATTTGATGGATCTAAAGGGTGAGCACCAAACTTTCCTGAGCCAAGAAGACCAAAATGAACTTGATTACAATCAGTTTCAGACTAAGTCTGGTGAGTCTTTTGACTTTAAACAAGGATATGATACTACTGTGTATGAAGTACACAAACAATATAAGCTGAGAACTAGGACCATTGACATCTCCGAGCCTGGTAAAACAAAGGAAGGCAAACAGCCCAACAAGATTAAAAACAAAGCTGTCATGACAGAACCAGCTGATACAACTGTCCCAAACCCGCAACAAGTGACTGTAGAAGACATAACAGACACACAGCCTTCTGTTGAGCAGCCTCTATCACCTCCTTCCTCAAAATAAAATTCGAACAGCGTTCCAAAAAGCCCTCCTGAAACTGTAAAACCGCAAGTAGTCAATCCCCACAACGCTGATAAACAAGAGCGAATCGCTGATAATTCAAATGAAAAAGAAAAAACTGCCATTATCAACACCAAGACTCCATTGGAAAAACCATTTAATTTAGAGGCAGAAATAGGTAAATTGAAAATACCTGTTCCTCTTTCAGAACTTGCCAAACACGATGTATATAGGCAACAAATTCAAAGGTCGCTTCAGATTCCAGAAAACAAAGACGATGTAAATGTTTTGGATGATTCTCCTGAACTGATATTCGGTCCAGAAGTCAATGGAAAATCAACACATGGACCTATTCCACCCTTTTATGTCAGTTTGCATATACATGACAAAGTTTTGCACAACACTATGTTTGACTCAGGAGCCTCACACAACCTTATGCCCAAGGCAGTCATGGATAAACTGAACCTCGATATCACAAGACCTTACAAAGATTTATACTCATTTGACTCAAGTCAAGTGAAATGTTTAGGCCTCATCAAAGACTTGTGTGTCTCCTTAGTCCAATATCCCAACAAGACCATCCTCGTGGATGTGGTGGTGGCTGACATCCCACCAAAGTATGGTATGCTCCTATCAAGATCATGGGGAGCAAAGCTGCAAGGATCCCTTCAACTCGACCTCTCCTATGCCACCATTTCTGTCTTTGGGCAACCAAAGAGACTGTACAGAGAAACGCTGATGAAATATGTGGTGAGTAGTGAGAGCAAGCCTAAAAAATTTCCCATTTACTCAATACATTCTGACATGGATTCCTTTATTTTGTTTAATGATGACACAAATTCTCCAACTGAGGATGAGCCTTTGGCTCTAGAACAACAAACGCACATTAATCAAGAATTGATTATACGCACCCATGAGACTGTCACAACAGATAATGCAACCAGCATACAAGAAGAACCTCCTCAAACAGAAACCTCAAATCTGCCGGCTGCAAGAATGGCTGAAACTCTTAGCACTAACCATAAGCAAGAAACCACATGGTACTTAGAGTTTGACGGCTCTGTCAACAAGTTAGGGGCAGGGGCAGGTGTTTGGATTCACAACACATATAACAACCATGCACAAGGCCATGCCTACAGACTAAATTTCAAATGCACCAACAACATGGCAGAGTATGAGGCTCTCCTGTTAGGCCTTAAACTCCTCAAAGCTCTAGGAGCTAAAAAAGTGTCTATCCTAGGTGACTCTGATTTAATCATACAATAGATGAAAGGTAATTTTGTTACAAATGACAATAGAATGAGAGCCTATAGGACTGCTGCCACTAATATACTCAATGCATTCACTGAATTCAAGCTTGACAAGATCTCAAGAAATCACAACATTCACGCTCACAGCCTAGCCACTTTTGCAAGTACATGTAAGCTTCCCTTTGACCCAAACCACCACTTCACAGCGGAAATAAAACATAGGCCCGCTGTCCCAAATAACATTAAAGATTGGCAAGTGTTCGAAAATGATGCCCAAATTAATAATTTTCTCACCCTCGAGCATGAATTTTCAAATATTAACATAGATATGGATGCTATGACAGATTCAGAACAGCAAGCAACTGAAAATCAGCAGGCTGTAACTGCTACAACAGCCAAACAAATCCTAAACCCGATGGTTTTTGACAAAGAAAACATTGAACAGCTGAAACAGATGCACTTGGAAGAAATAGACAAAACAGAGGCAGAAATCATTGAGCTAAAAGATAATTTTCTGCCTGCTGGCCTGACCCCACTAGAAGACATGTTTGACGCCAATGATGTGCCCAGAAAGCCAAAATTGCAGCCAATAAACACTGATATAGAAGAACACAACATTGGGACAGCAGAAAATCCAAAAATGATCAAACTGTCCAAAAATTTGCCTCTTGATCAAAAGCCCAAGTACATTGATTTATTCAAAGAGTTCCAAGATGTATTCGCTTGGAGTTATGAGGATTTGAAATCCTATGACACCTCGGTGATCCAACACACAATTCCCTTAAAACCAAACCAGAAACCCTTCAAGCAGAAACTTAGAAGAATTAACCCTATGCTTCTTCCCCCGATTGAGAAGGAAGTAAAGAGGATGTTTGAAGCAGGCATAATAGCACCCATCAGATTTTCTGAGTGGGTGTCCAATCTTGTTCCTACAAGAAAAAAGACAGGTGAAATCAGACTTTGTGTAGATCTCAGAAATTTAAACCAAGTCTCCTTAAAAGACCACTATCCTTTGCCCAAAATGGATCACATCCTACAAAGAGTAGTGGGATCATCTAGAATCTCTTTGCTAGATGGCTTTTCAGGTTTCAACCAAATACTTGTTCACCCGGACGACCAAGACAAAACTGCCTTTACCACACCGTGGGGAACATTTAAGTATGTGAAGATGCCATTCGGACTTAAAAACGTTGGTGCCACATTTCAAAGAGCAATGGATATTGCTTTTGCCAAGGAAATACATGATTTCCTAGTTGTCTACCTGGATGACTTAACCCCATTTTCCAAATCTGATGAAGAACACCTCAAGCATCTTAGGAAAATTTTCATGACATGTAGGAAATATGGCATTTCCTTGAATCCCAAGAAGTCCCTATTTGGCCTAGAAGAAGGCAAGTTACTTGGCCACATTATATCAAAAGATGGGATTAGAATTGATTCTGAAAGAATCCAAGCCATCCTCCAAATTCCATTTCCAAGAAACATTAAAGAGCTATAAGCATTCCTTGGGAAAATCAACTTCCTAAGAAGATTTATTCCAAATCTAGTTGAACTAATACGACTGTTAAGCAACATGTTAAAGAAGGATGCCAAGGTAAGATGGTCCCTGGAAACCAAGCAAGCATTTGAAAGTATCAAAATTGCATTAACCCAAACCCCTGTCCTCACTAGCCCACAGTTTGACAGAGATTTTATCATATTTTCGTTTGCATCTGATCACACAATAACCGATGTCCTTTTGCAAAAGAATGAACAGGGAGCTGAAAAGCCAATCGCCTTTTTCAGCCGAGCCTTAAGAGACGCCCCTTTGAAATATCCAATAATGAAAAAGCAGGCCTACGCATTTGTTAAGGCCATCAAGGATTTTAGAGTGTACACAATGTATTCACACGTGATTTCCTATGTTCCACACGCTACTGTAAAAGACATATTGACACAAGAAGGATTAGAAGGCAAAAGAGGCAAGTGGATTGCAAGCATCCTTGAGTATGACATAGAAATAAAACCAACCAAGCTGATAAAGGGACAAGGTTTAGCTAAACTGATGTCTGAAACAAACTTTCAAGCCTTAGACATTAATCAGCTGGACAATGAACAGGAGCTGGCGACTCCACAGATCAGTGAAATATTTCTGCAATGCCCCTGGTACGCTGATATATGAATTGTATTGTTCAACCTGTGTGCTCCCCTAGGATTGTCCAGGACCAAGAAAAGATTCTTGAAAATGAAGGCTCTAAAGTTTTGTGTTATAGATGGTGCATTATTTTGGAGAAATCATGAAGGTATATTGCTTAATTGTTTAACCATGAATAGAACTAACAATGTCATGAAAGAATTCCATGTAGGTGACTGTGGAGGACATCTATATTGGAAGTCCACTGCTGATAAAATTTTAAGGGCTGGTTTCTATTGGCCCACTCTTTTTGCAAATATGAAGAAGTTTGCCATGTGTTGAGCTAATTTGTGGACCTAAATTAACACAATTATTTCTTATCAATCCGGGTTGTTTATGCTTTGAGGCAAGTTCACTATATGTGAAGATCAGATGTAATCAAACCTTGAAAGATAAGTTATTCAAAAGCTAAAAGTAATACATTCTATAACTCTAATTCAATCAGCTTAAAAAGAGAAAAACATTGAAAGGGTTCTTGACCTCAAGAAGTCCACCTTCACCTCATTTATCACTTAATGAATCAGAGATTGAAACCAAAATCTTAAGATGGATAAATTATTAATGAAAGAAGCTCTTAACTTAAGAGACACATAAGATATTCCATCATAATTCATTCATCTCAATATCTAAATCTCAATGAAAAACTACTTGCATGCAATCAAAAGAAACTAGTTTTGATTCATCATTTTAGCAGAAGGGATGCTCAACTTGAACACCTGTTTTTCCAACTCAATAAAGTGATGAATAAGCTATTAACTAATGAAATCAATCACTATGCATAAACCATAAAGCAAACTGAAATAAAGCTTTGAAAAACTAGTGCTACAATCAACCAGATTACAAGGAAATGAAACTAGTTAACAAGGAAGTGTACTTAGCTTGGAATGGGGGCCCTCCACCCTTGCCTTGCACACTTGAGAGGTGATATCAGAAGCTTAAATTCAGTCACACATCCATAGTATTGAACAGAAAAATAATAATAACACAAGTCTTCAAATTAACTCCTCAATCCAAAGATGTCACAGCATAAAAGTATATCACAAAATCAATACATAAGCCATCAAAGTTTTGGCTTTAAATAAGAAGTCTCATGAAAAAACTGATCTATATTCACTCAAACAAAACCATATACTCTCATCCACCTATCTAATTCGAATTCATTACTCCCATCCCAAGAAAGATGACCATTCCTATGAAATCTCAAAACTGCCCTATTTCTATGGGATTCCTGAATGACTAGTCATGGTTGACTAGCACCAAATGGGCCTAATAAAGCTTGTTCTGTTCGAACTGAGCATTGTTGGCTTAGTCCTAGTTCCCAAGCTTTCCATCCATGCATCCATTCGTGCCCAAGTGTCCTGCAACCATATCAACCATAGAGCTATTACGGGAATTTCTGAATCTGCCAATTTTGCACTAAAAACCAAATTTTCATAAAAACTTTAGAAATTGAAAAATTAAAATTAAATACCTGAATGGATATCAAATATACATAAAAATGGGATAAATGAAGGGAAAATGGATGGAAAATAGATGGATAAGTAAGTTTCTTTGAGCAAAAATAAGACCAAAAATAAGGCCCAACATCTCTCCCTTGCTTATCATCAAGCATGTCCCCATGCTTGCTTGCTCCTCTTTGACCTTCGTCTTTCTGTAGTATATGATGTACCTGTAGATGCTTCCTGTTGTGCTGCCCTGGCCAAACAATCCAGACCTGTATCATGTCTCTCCCTAAACAAAGCTGCCTTGACCTTTTGTTTTTCATACTTTGCCTGCCACATGTTCTTTTCCTTTAGCCATTTAAATGCTTGCTTAGAAAGTAGATCATTTTTCCTTTTCAGCCTCCCCAATTCTTCATTTAATTTTTCATTTGCCTTAACCAATTTAGCATTATCTTTCTTATTTGCCTTGTTTTCTTCTTTTAATTGTTTCTCCAAGATTTTGCTAATTTCCAATTGGTCAGTTAAATCCCTGATTCTTCCCAAATTGATTTCTCTCTCAAAATCTTGTGTTGTTTTCATTAGTGATGCTGCTGCTGCATCATCATATGAAGAATCCTTCTCAAATACCTCTTGTGCAATATCATTTTCTACTTGTTGTCTTGGGGAATATGTTTCTACTTCCTTGTCTAAATCAATGGGACTTTTATTCCTAAATCTTCTAGGAATAGACATAACAGATGTTTCATTTTCTTGCATGGCCATGCTATTCTGTTGTTTGGCTCTTGTTCTAGGATACAAGGGTGAGTTCATCAATCCTCTGTTTTCCTGCTCTATTTTATCCTGTACCTCATTAACCTGTTCAATGAATTGATTTTTAAACATGAATTCTCGCCACACTATGCCCTGTGATCTCACCTGATACTCAACTAGGATTTTGATTAATCCTTGGTGGTAAATCTGTCCTGCTTTAGGCCTGTGTTCATGTTTGACTATTTTAATCATTCTCAAAAAGCTCCTATATAGGAAATAAGGCAAGTTAATCCTATCCTCCCCTTTTATATGTTGCAGAAGTCTGACATGATACAAGTGGGCCACGCTATATCTTCTATCACAGGTCAAAAACTTTTGGATAACCAAAACCAACTCACCCCCTGGTTCATTAAACCATTCCCTGGGTATCCCTTTTGTTCTATCAAATGTCCCTTTCCGGTTCTTCTCAAGAAAGAAATTCCAAGTTTTGTCCTTGAAGTGCAGGCCTTTGTAATACTTCTCACCTATCATGGGTAGATCTAAAGCTTGGGAAAGATATTCCTGGGTTACAGGAATAATGACATCTCCCACCCATGTCTGGTCTTGACTGAAATTGTTTATAAAATCCCTGGTTATTTGTTCAGAGTGGCCATCAAATTTTTGTAGGAAACTTATCATCCCTGCCTGGTAAAGTTTTTCTATAGTTTCCTTCCCCCAGCTCTCTATCTGAAATTTTGGCTCTACTCTGACTGACATTGCTTCTGTAAACCAATGAATGAATTCTTCTGCAGTTACTAATTTCATTTTGACACAAAAAAGATATAATTATTTGTTTGATTTAAAAATGAAATTTTGAAAGCGAAGAAGCTTACCTTCCTCCTCTCAATCAACCAAATTTTGATCTCTACTTGACTCTGTTCTTTATAACAGCACTGTCTTAGTTCCCTGTTTAATACACCTGTATACCCTTGTTAATATGCTGCTCTCTGTGTTTTTTTTTTTTTTAAACAAAAATACATATATACACAATATCCATACATGCTCCTAGCCTTATTTTGTTACCAAAATTCAAACCATTGTTTACTGTGTATATTCAACCAGGAAAACTGTGTAGTGCGCATGCATATGGCTCTCGGCCTCATCAAAAAAAACATTCAAGATGCTCTCGGCCTATCCAAAAAGATTTGAAAAAAATGCTTTTGATTGATCACAAAATTTGGAAATTATGCATACGGCCTTAATTACCAAAACAATTGCCAAAAATACGCTCGGTTGTAACAAAAATATGGGCAAGAAGGAACTTAGCCTTAGCATGGCAGATTGAGGGCTATACACATACACTCGGCCTTACAAACACAAATGATAATAAGAAAACACGGCGCATTTGGCTCAGCAATCAAATCTTCTTCTGGCAAATCAAAATTTCACATGCATTATGCATTCAATCCTTAGGCACAGTAATCCCCTGTTTTCGGTGCAAACAAAACAACAGTGCGCAGCAAGGGTTATGGACGCATGTCGTTTCATAACAGTGAACGGTTTGTTTTGATGTTTGAACCGGTGCGCAATCAAAACAATGTATGGCAATAGACAAGCGCAGTGCGCAGTATATAATAGTCACATTTTGATTCCCACTCACCGCCATTCAATATAATATTTAAGTTTCGTGCCTCCTCTGTTCATAGATTTCATTGTTAACACGGCACATCATAACAATTCCTCATAATAATGCCAAATCCTAACGTGTTAACCATGCACTGCATTCGCATTTAAGTGAAGCGTGATCCACTAAGGGTTCATACCAAGATTCACGCAATGAATCAACGGATTTGAGGCTATAGTTTCGGCTTACCTTTGATCAACGAGCGCTTTGAGGAATATCTGGCGCTCCAAATCCTTGTTCAACTATGCAATTGACTGGTGGCAAGGCAGAGCAATCGTTACCATTAATAACAGATAGTTCATAACCTTGATTCACTGTATGTCGAGCTTTAAACAACTAACGCCTTACCTGATTGAATCCCCGAAAATTTGCTATCTTTGAACGTGAAACCCGGGATGATTTCTTTCTTTAAATCCGCCCCAACTCAATTCACTCTTCTTTTTACTATGCTGCGGCCTCAAACACCATTGCTCTGAGCTATTTGGCAATGAAGATTATGGTTTAAACAGCGCAAAGCTCAGTCAGCTCATGACTGTTTCAGGGCTGTACTGCGCTTTGTGTCTATTGGTGTTTACAATGCGTGGTTTACATGGCCGTCCTGTTTGACCAGTCGCCCGACTGTGTCATGAGGATGGCCGAATCATTGTTTTCATACGCATGACCCCCTGCACAGTATACTGTCCAATGACCATGAGTTGTCGTGCCACCGTGTTAAGCTCGTACCTGTGTGCTGGCCGGTGGTTGTTTGGGGTTAACGTTTTATTTATTACGGTTGTTTTACCATTATGCCCACCGTCATGCGCTTGCAATGATATATAACCATTGCTTGTTTTGCAATGATTCGCATGCAATGATATTTCAACCTCCCCGCCGTAACGTTTCAATTGTTGTTTTATATGCGGCTATCCACCATTTATATCATACCATTGTGTTATGAACTGTCACTTATAACTGCATCATATACCATATGTTATGTTGTGCAACACTTATCATATGTGCGTTGGGTAATATAAATAATTTGAGCACATTCACACATTTTGTTTTGAACTATGGTATATGTTGTATGACATAAATTTTGATCTCCATATAGCGCATATTTGATTTGTATAACATAACTTTATAATTTTAAAATGACCATTTGGGTCATATTTAAAATTATCACCATCACTAATGCTTTGAGTTGTATGTGCAGGTTGAAGGTTGTCCCAGTTTGGTCTTTCTAAGCTCGTAAAGAAAATACTTTTAGGAGTAATAGGGAATATGTATGGAAATGAAAGGGAATAGGGTTATAAGGTATAAAAGTATGGAAATGAAAAGGAATAGGGTTATGATGTATAAGGGTTATAGGATATGAATGATAATGAATATCCTCAGGTACTAATTTCAATTTAACAAAAACTAAAAATTTCTAAGAAAAATTTGAATTTTTAAAGCACAAAATGACTATACATATACTCCCCTGGATGATGGTTGTACAAGTGAGATGAAATCAATTGATCAGATGTTGTAGATGGATCAAAATGTAAACTTTATTGCTGCTCCTTGTTCTTCATGTTCTAGTTCTTGAATTGATAATCAGGTCCCTCTGTAATGATTCGTTGTTTCAGGTCCCTTTCACTGCTTACAAAATATGCACATGTTGTGTTGACATTGGCAGGTTTTTTAGGTCCCTTGGCAATGATTTGTTATGTCAGGTCCCTCTGTTGACAATACAAGTCCTGTCTATACTTCAACATTCCAGCTTGTTCCAGCTAAAGAGCTGATGTTTGCAACTTCAGTTGTCCACTTAAAGAGCGAATGCAAGTCTCCCCCTTGTTGAAGATATGACTTGTCCTCAAGTCATTGGTTTGTGGGGTGTGTCTGCATTAAATGTATCTAAGAACAATAGAACAAGTAGAAGGAATTCATAGAGTCCAAGTTGCCCTGGTTTTCCCCTATGAATTCGTGCTTGCAAAGTGCCAGTTGCCTGGTTTTCACTTGCAAACAATTTATTTGTTTTTTTTGTTTTATGTTTTTTTTTTTTTTAATATATATTTTTTATGTTTTTTTTTTTTTTTTTCAATTACTAGACTAGAAGATGGCTGATCCTGTGCCATGAGTTCCAATTCTGTGTCTTCGATCAGTTGTTTCATAAATGCTTCTTTATTGATAGGCCTATTGTAAACTTTGAGCCTATGTCCATTCACTATAAATGAGGTGGAATCCTGGTCGATTGTCTTGATCCTAACTGCTCCATTATCAAAGATTTCGTCAATTTCATATGGGCCTAACCAGTGTGTTGTGAACTTCGCTTTGAAGTCTTTGAATTTGGAGTCGAAAAGCAATGCCCAGTCTCCCTTGTGAAATGTCTTTGTTTTGATATATCAGTCGTGCCACTTCATTCTTTGTTGTTGCATCAATGTAGTATGTTCCATAGCTTGCTGACGATGCTCATCTAACTGATTCAGTTCCATGATCTGCTGTTGTTGTGCTTCTGTCAAGTCGAGTCCTAGTTCAGCTGCTAGTCTGTATGTATGTATCTGAAACTCTATAGGCAGTAGGGCCTCCTCCCCATATACTAACTGGTATGGACTGAAACCAGTTGTAGTTTTCCATGTGATCCTGTAGGCCCATAGTGCATATTTTAATTTTTCAGACCAGTCTTTTCTGTTCATCTGTACTGTTTTTGTCATAATATTTTCTAGGACTTTATTTGTTGATTCGACTTGCCCATTTGCTTGTGGATGATATGGTGTAGATTTCCTGTGTTTGATCTTGTATTTCTCCGTTAGATCTCGTACCAGCTTTGATGTAAACTGTGTGCCCTGATCTGTTACAATTTGTCTAGGTACTCCATATCTGACAAAGATTTCTTCAAAAAGAAAGGTGACCACTGTATCTTCTGTTGCTCTGTTTACTGCTTTTGCTTCTGCCCATTTGGTTACATAGTCTGTACATACTAAGATGTACCTCTTCCCATTTGATGGTGGATTGATAGGTCCAACAAAGTCAAGTGCCCACTGCTCAAATGGTTCTATGAGAACCTGTGGCTTCAGCGGCATTTCATCCGATGTTATTGGTCGTCCTATTCTCTAGCAGCTGTCACATTGCTTGACATATTTCTTAGAATCTCTGAAGATGGATGGCCAGTAATAGCCCAGTTGCAGCACCTTATATGTTGTTCGTTTATCTGCAAAATGGCCACCACATGGTTCATCGTGACATGCTCTTAAAATGTCTAATATTTCGTCTTCCCGTATACATTTTCTAATTATCAAGTCTGAACCAGTATAAAATAAATCACCATTGACCCAAGTATATCTAGAGCTTGCTCTAACAATTTTGTATTTTTTGCTTTTTAGTGAATTGAGTTGGAAACCTTCCAAAAGATAAATAGTTTGCAATATCTGCAAACCATGGTGTTTTGATTGTGATGGCAAACAGATGTTCATCTGGAAAGTTATCTGCAACTGGATTTGGATCGTGAGGTGAGTGTATGCAGGACAGAAAGTCAGCCACTTGATTTTCTTTGCCTGGCCGATCTTGTATTGTGATATTAAATTCTTGCAACAACAGTAACCATCTTGTTATTCGTCCATTGGTGATGGGTTTATTCATCAAGTATTTGATTGTTGAATGATCAGTATGAATGAAAACTTGATATCCTGTTATATAGTGCCGGAATTTATTTACTGCATGTATAACGGCTAACATTTCCTTTTCCGTGACTGTGTAGTTCATTTCTGCAGGTGTTAGATTTTTGCTTATAAAGTATATTGCATAAGTGAACAAGTTCTCCTTCTGTCCAAGAGAGGCACCTATCGCAGTATCGGATGCATCAGTTGATATATGAAATGGTAAAGACCAGTTGGGCCCATGAAGAATGGGGGCAACTGACAATTTCTCTTTCAGAATTTGAAATGCATTTTGACAATCATTTGTCCATTGAAATTCGATATCTTTTGCTAATAGTTTGAACAGAGGTTGGGCTATTTTACTAAAGTTTTCAATGATTCGTCTATAATAGCCTGCATATCCTAAGAAACTTCTTACCTCTTTCTGTGTTGTAGGAGGCATTAAGTTTACTAGGACTTTGATTTTTGCAGGATCCACCTTTATTCCTGAAGCAGAAATGTGGTGGCCCAGAACTATTCCTTCTGTCAACATCATATAGCATTTCTCATTGCTTAATGACAAATTTGTTTCAATGCATCGTTTCAAAACTTTCTCAAGGTTATTTAAGCAATCGTTGTATGTGTTTCCGTAAACTGTGAAGTCATCCATATAGACCTCTACACATTCATGAATTAGATCAGCAAATATTGCAAGTACTGCTCGTTGGAAAGTTGTAGGTGCATTGCATAGACCAAATGGCAAAACATTATATGCATAGGTTCCCCATGGGCAAGTAATTGTTGTCTTGTCTTGGTCTTCTGTTGCTATTCTTATCTGGTTGTATCTGCTAAACCCATCTAAGAAGGAGAAAAATTTCTTCCCAGCTAATGAGTCTAACACTTGATCAATGAATGGTAGAGGAAAATGATCTTTTAGTGTAGCTTTGTTTAATTCCCGATAGCCCACACATACCCTCCACTTTCCATTTTTCTTTGGTACAATAACCAGTGGAGAAACCCATTGACTATCTGAAATAGGATAGATGAATCCAACTTTTAACAATTTTTGCAGTTCTTCTTTCACTATTTCCTTCATCATGGGATTCATTCGTCTTTGAGGTTGTCTTACAGGTTTAAGTTGATCATCTGTATAGATGTGGTGGATACATGTGCTAGGATGGATTCCTTGCATATCAGTATAATCCCAGGCAAAAGCTTTTGAATATTTCTGTAATAATGCAATTACCTCTTGCTCTTGTGTTGATTGCAATTCATTTCCAATGTTTAGATGTTTTCCAGGATGAACCTCAATCATTTTGATTGTTGGCTTGGAGATTGCGTTTATAGGAAAGATGTCTATAAAAGATTTCTGCAAAGTTTGAATTGTACAAGTTTCCTGAAAGCATTGATTCAAAAGGTTACTTGCAGCTTCATATTGAGCTTTCCTAAGCTGCTCTGAAATACTTGGTTCTGAAATGAAAAGATCCATTAAGTCTTCATTCCCTTCTTCTTCTCTAAAATCGAAGAATTGATTTATATTTAAAACTGATTTTGTTTGCTGTTTTTCTTGAGTTTCAAGTACTGATTCTAAAGAATTTGATTGTGCAGGTGAATAAAGAGTTATGTGTTTCCTTTCATCTCCATGTGAAATAATCATGCTTCCAGATCTGCATCTTATGAAGGCATCAGCGGTAGCTAACCATGGTCTGCCTAAGATTAGAGGATGTCCTCCCAAGTTTGTCTTTGGTTGCAAGATCAGGAAGTCAACAGGATACTCCCATGAATCCAAAGAGACTATGATATCTTCTAATATTCCTTCAGGAACAACTTTAGATCTATCTGCTAGTTCCAAGATTGTAGAAGTTAATCTAATGTTGTTTAAATGCAAAGTTTTCATTGTATCCATTGTCATTACGTTTATAGCTGCTCCCAAGTCTATTAATGCATTTGGTACTGAGAAATTATTTATTGATATAGTAACCATTGGGATACCAGGATCAATATATTTCTCTACTATAGTTTGTGTAGACATGAGGCTTGCTAGTTTACCAATGACTTGGATTGTAGTAGGATCCTTTTTCTTTTTCTCTGATTTCCGAATGCACAATTCCTTTATTGTTTTAGCATATATTGGTATTTCTTTAATTGCCTTCAACAAAGGAATTTTTACATAAGCATTTTTTAACTCGTCTAAGATATCAAATTCAGGAAGAATTGTTTTGTTTTGTTGTTCCACTAACCTTTCAGGATAAGGTGGTGTTTGTGTTGTAATATTTGTTCCTTTCTGATTTTGTATCTCAGTTTGTGATGTTTCAGGTGATTCCCCTTGTTCAGTTGGTTCTTCTATGATTGGAGGAGAATCCTTTTTAAGCACTTTTCCAGACCTTAGATGGACATCATTAAGAGGAAGAATCGAATATGTAGGAAAACATGTTGCTTCCTCTACAATGTATGCAGATTTGTCCACCTTATTATTTGGATTGGCCATTGGTTGGGCTGGTAGTTGAGTTGGTCTGGGTTGATTTGTGGGTAGCTGTAACTGTTGTGGTTGGGTCAACAACGATGGTGGATTCTGCTGTGGAAATGGGATGGATTGCGGATATGCAGAATGTTGTTGTTGAAAGGGTATGGATTGTGGATATTGTGGATATGCAAATGGTTGTTGGTATTGTTGCTGGTATTGTTGTTGATACTGTTGAGGTAGCTGGTTTCCATAACCATATCCTCTCCAACCTTGTGCAGGTTGTTGTGAATATTGTTGTGGAGGCCAAGCTTTCCATGGCATTGGAGGGGTCCAAGGATTATGGGGTGGATAGGGATAATTTTGTTGAGGGAATTGCTGCTGATTTGGTTGAGGCATCCTAGGTTGCCATGGTCTTCGTGGTGCTACATAATAGAAACATTCTATCCCTGGCACTTCTTCCATTGAGTTCATTTGTAATTCTTTCAATTTTACACAATTCTCTGTGGAATGATTTTCTGTACAAAGACCACAAACCTGAATACTATCCAAAGGACATTCTCTCAAAGGATGTTTATTTTTACATTTGGAACAAAAGATTGCTAGAGCTTGTTCTTGTTCTTCTTTCTTCTTGTTTGCCTTTAGCACATCTACTTGTGTCCCTAATGTACTCAAGAGATCTGTTTTGAAATTTTCCAATAATCTTCCTATTTCAGCTCTTGTTATCCCTCCTGCAGCTGACTTTGCTACTTTTGAACTTACTTCCCTTCTTCCGGTTTTTGATCTTCCTCTAGAATATTTTTGACATAACTCAACAATTTCATCGAATGGTAGGTTTGAAATGTCTCCTTTACCCATCACATTCAAAATGTCAAGGTATTCATCCCTTACACCTTTGAGAAAGATCGTGCGAACGGTTTCTTGATTTAGAGAGTGTTGTTTAGATTTCTGTAGATTATATACAAATCTTTCCAAATATTCTTCTAAACTTTCATCTTCTTGTTGTGTCATTCTAAAAACATCTTCCTTTGAATCTCTAGATCTACAATAAGCTTGGTATTTCTTAAGGAAGACAGATCGCATATCATCCCAAGAGGCTATTGTTTGTTCTCCTAAACCCATAAACCATTTCAAAGCTGCTGCTTTTAATGTTGCAGGGAAAAGACGAAGTTTATGCACGTCATCAGTATATCCATATGTTCTACATAGAATATCAAATTCAAACATAAATGCATCAGGATCTTCTGTAGACATTCCATAAAAGTTTGGCAATATAGAAGGTGGAATATTTTTCATTTTTACTTCTTCTCCTAATATTGCACTTGTGTCTACTATTGGAAAACCAAAAGTAGTTTCTTGATCAATTCCATCTTCTTGTCTTTTCCGGTCGTTTTCTAGCTTCCTATCATTTTCTTGTTTTGCCTCTTCTTCTCTTTTTCTTCTCCATTCTCTTTGTTGTCTTTCATATTCAACCCTTTGTTGTTCAGGAGTGAGAATAATGGATCCATGTCCCTCTTCTGCCATTGATTGATTTGTTTCAATTTCAAGTGGAATTTCAAGTTGTTGGAAGATAGGAGGATTTATGGATGGAAAGACAAGTTGTTTTCCTTTAATAATTTATTTTTGTTTTCCGGAAGTGGAGAATTTTTTTTGTTTTGCTTCCCAAGCTAACAAAGTTTGCATTTCAATCAAGGTTAATCTTTGTCCAGTTCTTTGTTTTTCTACCAACTCCTCAATTATTGGATTACCAGTAACTGGGGTGTGTGATGATCCTATTTCTACTTGTGGGGGGTTTTTGATAAATCTACCTTGAGGATCTCTATATCTAGGCATAAAGAAACATAACTAAAATGGAATGTAACTAATGTTTTTGTGGTTTTGAAATTTATCTTTCTATTGACTATGCCGATATTTGCCTCCCCGGCAACGGCGCCAAAATGTTGAGCTAATTTGTGGACCTAAATTAACACAATTATTTCTTATCAATCCGGGTTGTTTATGCTTTGAGGCAAGTTCACTATATGTGAAGATCAGATGTAATCAAACCTTGAAAGATAAGTTATTCAAAAGCTAAAAGTAATACATTCTATAACTCTAATTCAATCAGCTTAAAAAGAGAAAAACATTGAAAGGGTTCTTGACCTCAAGAAGTCCACCTTCACCTCATTTATCACTTAATGAATCAGAGATTGAAACCAAAAGATTAAGATGGATAAATTATTAATGAAAGAAGCTCTTAACTTAAGAGACACATAAGATATTCCATCATAATTCATTCATCTCAATATCCAAATCTCAATGAAAAACTACTTGCATGCAATAAAAAAAAACTAGTTTTGATTCATCATTTTAGCAGAAGGGATGCTCAAGTTGAACACCTGTTTTTCCAACTCAATAAAGTGATGAATAAGCTATTAACTAATGAAATCAATCACTATGCATAAACCATAAAGCAAACTGAAATAAAGCTTTGAAAAACTAGTGCTACAATCAACCAGATTACAAGGAAATGAAACTAGTTAACAAGGAAGTGTACTTAGCTTGGAATGGGGGCCCTCCACCCTTGCCTTGCACACTTGAGAGGTGATATCAAAAGCTTAAATTCAGTCACACATCCATAGTATTGAACAACAAAATAATAATAACACAAGTCTTCAAATTAACTCCTCAATCCAAAGATGTCACAGCATAAAAGTATATCACAAAATCAATACATAAGCCATCAAAGTTTTGGCTTTAAATAAGAAGTCTCATGAAAAAACTGATCTATATTCACTCAAACAAACCCATCTACTCTCATCCACCTATCTAAGTCGAATTCATTACTCCCATCCCAAGAAAGATGACCATTCCTATGAAATCTCAAAACTGCCCTATTTCTATGGGATTCCTAAATTACTAGTCATGGTTGACTAGCACCAAATGGGCCTAATAAAGCTTGTTCTGTTCGAACTAAGCATTGCTGGCTTAGTCCTAGTTCCCAAGCTGTCAATCCATGCATTCCATTCGTGCCCAAGTGTCCTACAACCATATCAACCATAGAGCTATTACGGGAATTTCTGACTCTGCCAATTTTGCACTAAAAACCAAATTTTCATAAAAACTTTAGAAATTGAAAAATTAAAATTAAATACCTGAATGGATATCAAATATACATCAAAATGGGATAAATGAAGGGAAAATGGATGGAAAATAGATGGATAAGTAAGTTTATTTGAGCAAAAATAAGACCAAAACTAAGGCCCAACATCATGTCATGTCACAAATGCCAAATTTTTGAGGGCAAGAGAAAGTTGTTACCCCTGCCTCTGAAACCCATCTCAACCGAAAAACCTTTTCAAAAATGGGGTCTTGACTTCATTAGAGAAATCCATCCCTCTTCCTCAGGCCAACACAAATGGATCCTAACAGCCACCGACTATTTCACTAAGTGGGTTGAAGCCATTCCATGTAGACAAGCCAATGACACTATCATTATCCAATTCCTTGAGTGCAATATCCTTTCTAGATTTTGCTGCCCTGAGAAAATCATCACTGATAATGCTGCTGCCTTTAAGTCCAAAAAGATGATCAGTTTCTGCCATAAGTTTCATATCACCCTGGGCCACTCTACAGCCTATTACCCTCAAGGTAATGGCCTGGCAGAATCTTCAAACAAAAGTCTCATCAACATCATAAAGAAGATGCTAGAAGAAAACAAGAAGAACTGGCACAAAAAACTGATAAATGCCCTATGGGCAGACAGACTTTCAAGCAAAAGATCAATTGGGATGAGCCCTTATGAGCTGGTATACGGCATGGAGGCCAGATTTCCTTCATCCTTGGGCATTCCTACTATCAAGCTGTTACAGGAGATTCAGGCTGAACCAAATGACATTCAAAGAAGAATCAATCAGACAATTCATCTTCAGCAAACGAGAGAACAAGTTTACGACAGAGCTCAAATTTTGAAAGAAAAGCTTAAAAAGATGTTTGATAAGAGAGTTAAAGCTGAGGATTTCAGTATTGGTGACAAAGTTCTAAGGTGGGACTCACGAAGAGAAGACAAGGGCAAACATGCTAAGTTTGATTTTTTATGGAAAGGGCCATTTGTTGTCTCTGTTGTTTAGGGAAATAACACATACTTTCTCAGGTCTATAGAGGACAGCACTGGTGAAGAAGGCCCTGTTAATGGCCGTATGTTGAAACATTACCATGACCCTTTTTAAGAGACATAATGCAGCCTTGTATATATCTTTGTATAGTGATATTTGTATATATTAGCATTCTGTTTTCATTTTGTGTAAGCAGGCCGTTTGCTTAAGGAACAGTAGTAAATTTTATGAAGACACAGCCAATGCGAGTATTCCAGTTTTAAAGGCTCTGTCTCTACACCAATTTCAAACAAAACAGCAAGAGGAAAACTGTCACATTACAAGAAATTCATGGTAGAAAAGAAATATTTGTAGTCAAAGGCATGTTACAGCAGCATTGTTCATAGTTATCAAGCACGCAGAAGAAAGCAGGCGATGCTATACAGTTCACAGTAACTCAGTTGAGGAGAGAATGTTTCAGATTTCAAAGTTTCACATTTTTAGCAGCCAGAACAAAGAAGTGTTTTCCAGTCTACAGCAACAAATAGAAAAATCAAGGCAGTCTGACCTGTTGTTCTTGGCTTTTCACAAGGAAAAGCCATCCCCAAGTGGAGCCACTGTTAGCCTCCTGTTGCAACAGGGTTTCATCTTTCATGATTGACATTTTTACATGCCAAATATGTCATACTTTGCAGGCTGCAGTGTTCCATATTTCCACAAGATGCAAGAAACTGTGCTAGTCCAAATGGCACTACTGTATTTCAATTTTGATGAGTTGTTCCAGTTTTGAAGAGTATTTAGAGGGAGATTCAAATATTCTAATCTTGGTCTCCCTAGGTTTCAATTTCCTGTTTAGAATATAGAGAATGTATCTGTCCAAACAGTTTAATCTTGGAAGATTTGTAGATAGGTAGAGAATCACAGGGACCCAACTGCTTAATCTGGGCCCTTGGCAGAAATAAGTGTAGATTTAGATAGGAAAGCATTCAAAAGAAAAATTGTAAATCAGGTTCTGCAAGTCTAAGTGCACCCACCCAAAAAGAAGAAAAAATGTTAGGAAGGTAGGTCGGGTAGGTAGCTGTGAGGTTGCAGAATGATGATTCATGATCAATCTTGTGTTTTAAAGTCTTATATCTTTTCAGATCACAGTTATCAGGCAGTTTTTCATCTGGAGGAGCTCGAGCTAGACATAACTAAATTCCCCTTCTTCTCATTTCCCAAGTCATTTACTAACTTCCCCAAAGAGGTGAAGATCTGCTTGATTCCTCTTAGTTTCATCATTCTCCATGTCATTTATCTTGGTGAAGATCTGCTTCACTCAAGCATTCTTTATTTCTCATTTACAAGTTCTTTTCCCGAAAATTAGCCTAAGGACCCTTACCTTAGCGCTTTCTTATCATCTCCATATTAACTACTAACTCTAGTACATAACTCCCTATCAGTTTTCCCCTTCCCCTACTAAAACTATGTATATAATACTCTCCTATATAAATATCCCCTCCCTGGCATTATAGCCATATTTCTTCTAAGTCAGGGAAAAGGCAGTCCATCTGGGCTGTTTTTAGCCCATCCGTGTCATAGCAGGAATTAGTCTGACACCTGGTCAGGCTAATAACCGTTGTTTCCTAATCCTAACCCTCAAAACCCTCTTTCCAACCCCTAACCTAAAGTTTTGTGCACAAATCCTTAAACCCCTGCTCACAAACCCTCAAAAAACCCATATTGCGCCCCTATCCCTAAGTCCCGAGTGTAAATACATTAACCCGCACTCGTTTTAACCCCAAAAACCCACATAAACCATAGTTCTTACCCCCCCCCCGCGCCGTATTAAAATCCAGATATTCCGCGCGCCCTGTACGTTAACTCCCCGCCGCCTCGTCCCTCCCGCCAACCGTCCGATCACCCGCCCCGCAGATCAACGGTGGGCGGGTGTTCCCATCTCCCAAGCCGCCCGAAGGTTAGCGTCCGGGAGATGGGCGGTATTGCCGCCGTACTCCCGCCACGCGTCACCTTCCTGGGCGTGGCGGAGCCCCCTCTGACAAAACCACCCATGCCTAAAGGCGGTGCGCCCGAAACCATTTACCGCCCCCCCTTGTGATGTAAGCCACACGTCACCTGCCGCGTCGTCCGCCTGCGTGGCCTCCTGCCACCGTACCGCCGAGTCACCCTGCCACATGTCCTGCCACATCATCAGACCTGCCACGTCACCTCCGTACATGCTGACATCATCCCGCCATGTCATCCGCCGTTTGAGGTCCGTCATGCTGAGATCATCAGCAATTTTGGCGCAAAGGGCGAAAATCGCACTCTGGAGCCCCAGAATCAGTTTTTGAGGCAGTTTTTGAAATTAGGCCAAAATGGGGAATCTTTTTATCGTGCAGCCCCCAACAAGCCTGAAAGGCACCGAATGACCCATTTTTCTTCGTAAGCATGCAGAAAGGAGCAGAAGACAGTTCTAGTGGAAACAGAGGCCGAACAGCGACCATTAACTTGTGATTAGACCCACAGCAAAGGAGAAAAGCAACCCAATTCATTTGTCAGAGAGTACCAGAGGAAAGAGAAGCAGCAAAGTGTACCAGTTAAATTGTTTAATGGAAACCTTCAGTTCCAAAGCAGGTTAACATTGAATGGCTGCCAACAAAGTCAAAACAGGCGATGAAAGCCCATCCCAGCTCTCAAATCACAGTTGAAGCATTTAAGGCCACCAAACTACAATGGAGCAGAGACCCATGCACAGTTATTGCAGAGGCAACTGCACCAAGCCACCGAGGACAAGCACATTCACTTCAGTTTGATACGGCAGCCCTCAGCGCAGCCAAAGATATTTTCATGCATTTATTTCAGATAGGATTAGGTCAGACTAATTATTCTTTAGGACCTGTTTAGGTCAAGATGTAATGAACAAATTGTAGAGATTTTTCCCTATATATACCGCCCTCAGCATTGTTTCAAGGGTTGGTAAATTGGTATTTTTAACTAGAGACTCGCACTGTATACCTAAAATTGGTTCTGTAATCAAAGATTGTCGAAAGTTCTGAGAAGAGACTATTTGATGTGTTATTAATGTTTTTCTGGAGACTGAAGATGGAATTCTTGTGCTGCAACATGATTCAATAAGTGCTTCTTACCTCTGTTTACTGTTTACCATTATCTAAATAGCAGAAAGAAAGATTAGCTTAGAATTTGTTTAAATACACTCTATGCTCAATTTCTGTTGTTTCTTTATGTTTTCCTCTGAATGAATTGGTAATGAATATGAATTCCTTTTGGCTCATATTTACCTCGATTCACCTATGTGTGCCGATTATCTAGGGATTCTTTACTGCCCCTAGGTAGAGCTCTGTTATCTACCCCTATTAAGCTGACTGAGGGATTCTTAAATGCCCCTCATTACTTAGCATTCATCCCATCCTTTAAACCTGAAACATTGTTTCATTTGCAGCTACCTTGCTCCATTTTCTCTCTTGGGACCAAGAAAACGCACCAGTAGTCCTCCTTTTCGACTCCACGCCCAATGGTTTGAAACTTTCAGACTATGCTCTGCCTCTCTACCTGAGAACATCAATTATCCCACCAAAATCAGAACAAAAACCCCTGAACTCAATAACTAGCCTAAGATCCTTTTCAACAAAGCTAAAATCTGAAAGAGAGAGCCCTCTCTGATTGCAGGTGGGCTAGAACCTGCAGTCCAAAGTTGGTCTGTGGTTACCTCGGCCATATCCTTTTCTCGAGCTTAAGGACAACCTGAGTGATAACAGCATTTACCACTCTTTGTTCACGGTGCCTTCATGACATTCTCAACTGGAGTACGCATCTACCACTTCCAGAAAAGCTAACCAGTCATCCTCCGCCAGATTTTTGCCTGTGAATTTAAATCTCCCGCCTATCGGGCTCTACAGGAAGCGCAGTTTCATTCTACAAGAACACTGTCTACAGGAAGACTTCTACAGGAAAGGCAGAAAACATCCCTACAGAAAGAAAACCTAGGATTTTCAGCGAATTTCAAGCTCAAAACGATGTAGGCTCTAAAAAAATCCTATATGCATGGTATGTTTGTGAAAGGTGGTGAATTGAACGACATCATATTGGAAAATTAGAGGAAAAGTTTGCATGTGTAGTGGAAGTAAAACATTTGCCTACATATTGCATTGAGTTTCCCCAGTTTTCCTGCATCAAAAATCTGCTCCGCGTTTTCTTTTTAAATTCTCCTGTTGGGAAGATATATGCAACCGTGGAGGCTAGCCTGTGCATGTGTAAAAAAAAATTGGATTTGCATATCTGTCTGTGTGCTGAGAAGAGAACCTGATCCTTGTGCTCTGCTTGTAAAAACAAAATTCTTCCTTTCATAAGCAAACAGTCGAGTTTTGAGTGACAGTAGTCTTAAAACAAGGGAATTGTTGCTAGTTGATATTGGACACACGAGAAATTCCTTCTTGGGTTCAAGGGAAACCAAATTCAGCGATCCTCTGTTTCAGATAGACTGTTTGGTTGCCTGAGCATTTCCTTTTCTGATTAAAACATAAAAAGAGCACTCTCACAATGCCAGGAGGATTCATAAGGGGAGAACACACTAAAGAAGGTGAGAAAACCAATGGTGAAGGAACACAGGACATTCAAGCACAGAAAGAACAGAAAGAAAAGGGGAAATGGGCCAGATTGCTGAGCCTAAAACAGAGGAAGAAACAACAGCAAAAACACCAAGGGAAAAGAGGATGCAGAGTAGGACAGAGAAGGCCGAAAAAGCCCAAATGAAGGCTGCCATAGCCAAAGCAGGCACACAAAAACAAAAGGAAAAGACACACCCTGAGATCTCAGAAACACACATAGAAAAAGTTGACACAGGGATTTCTACAGGAAGCAAGGAAAAAGAATAGCAATAGGAGAAATCACCTGAGATATTGGCAAGGGAGGTAGCAGCTGTGCTTGTTGCATTAAGCACACCTACAAAACAAAAAGGAAAAGGAAAAAGGCACAACTCCATGTATTTTAAGGCCAAGAAAAGCACAAGAATTCAAACAAGCAAAATAGGAGGAGCAGTGTAAGGACATGGGCAAGAAGGCAGAATTTTATGGCACACATGAGCATGCCACTTCAGAAGCTTGGGATGATAAGGAGGCCACCAGAGCCATCAAGAATGAAGAGATAGATTAGTTGCTCAGAGGATGAGCAACACCTTCAGTAGGGGGTGATGATGAGCCCCAGAAATGGGTAATTATATGGGCTCATTCAACCTCCTAATTTGACTTATTCCACCATTCTCATTAGTTTATTGCATGTTTTTTATTATATTTATGCTAATAGAGTGAATTGGGTTAGTCGTTATGCCAAAAAGTCTAATGTCTGATTTATGTAGATTTTTGGTCAATTTTGAGACAAAATCAAAGGTTTAATGAGCACTTGGCAGCCAAATTCATGGAAGAACAAGGGAGAGGATTTGTAGGGAGGTGTTCCCTCCATATATGAGCCCTTACCTCGAATTCTCCATCAGAAACTTGGAGCACAAGGGGCAGCCAAGCAAGTCAAGTAGGACTGTTGTTAACTGCAAGTTTTGGCAGCCGAGTTCCTAAAGTTTAGGAAGGTTGTTGGGGTCCTCAATTTGTATGAATAAGGCTTAGGGCCTCAGCTCAGTTAGTCAATTTTTAGTTAGTTTTTAGGTAGATGTTAGTCAGATTTTAGTCAGATGTTAGTTAGATTTTAGTCAGTAGGTTAGCCCTGTATCAACATATTTTCGAGCTTTTTCTTGTAGACAGTTTTTGGGATGTAACTATTATTTATTTTATCAATAAAGATGAATCCAGCGTTGCACCAGCTTTGATCTATCTTAGGATGTTGTAGCTCTTGGGGTTGGGCCCAACCCAAGTTCCAATACCTCCTTTATATACTTTTATGTGTCTTTGTTGCATTCATAGAATAAATTATGTTATTTAGGTTAAGATCTTGCTTTGCTACTTAGGTTGTTTTTTATGGTTAAGATAGCTTTTCATGCTTCAGATTTATTTGACAGTTAGGTAACAGAAAATATCTGAGAAAAGGCCATCAAGCAGTCCCAGATCTCATCTCTCCCCCATTGGGACCATGAGCTGAGACCAAGGCATACTTGCTGCCACAAAAACACTATTTTTGCCTTTCCACGCAATTGCTAGTGTTAGATTTTGAATTGGAAAAGTTGATATCAGTTGTGTCTTCATGTTCAGATCAGTTCTTGCTTAGTTTCCATAGCTCTCTTGCATTATTTTCTATTTATACACTGTTGTTCATCATATTTCTAGTTTTTACGAGTAGATTAGGTCAACGTAGATAGATCTCTGTTTTTTTGTCTTTGTTTGGATCAGTTTTTGGAAAGTAATGTGCAGAACACCAATAACACATCCCTACCTACCCTTCCTCCATCATACAACCTGTTCCAACCCCTCACTAAAGATTTCTTCCCTCCATTTGCCACACTTTCCCAACTAACCCTAATTTCTATGTTTTTGTGCAAAATCGCTTTCTTATCCTTTGAACCAATCCAGACATCACCTTCATGTTTGATCTTCATTAACAAATTCCTAGACCCTCTAACACCCTCATCCAACCTTAATTTCCTTTTTCCCACCATTTTTCCTCCTCCAAACCTTCAAAAATCACTTTCGACCTATTCCTGTAGAACATCCTGTAGAACCCCTGTAGACTTCCTATAGAAGATCATGTGAGCAGTTTCTCGATATCTGATCACTGTGAAACTCTCTAGAAGGTTTCTAGGTACCCCTTAGGCCCTATTTTCACCTTCCCAACCTCCTTCAATGCCCACTCCATTTCCTTTTGCCAATAAACCCCTGCGCAGTTAAACATAGTTAAAGCACATGCGTAATAATCCTGTAAAATTACTCAAAAATACAAAAAGATGTTTCTTCCACATTTTCCTTTAGAAATAGCTTAAGTACATGCATTTCATATTGACAGTAGTCCATGGCATCCATTTCAGTAGTTTCCTCTCTTTTTCTTGCAAAGGTAGGGTTAATGGGTAAAACTAGGGTTTGCTAGGGTTTGCGTTTCTTTTCAACTTTCAGCTTCTTTTGCAAGTAGACTAGCCTCCTTTGAGTTAGCTTTCATCCATCACAGTTAAAAGATTCTTCTAATAGCTCATAGAATTTGGCTTAAGCTCCTAGCGAACTTGTGCCAGCTAATCAAGTGACAGCCTGCAGCAAGAGCTAGTACTTTTGCATATAGCATCGTCGCTTCCAAGTTTGTTATGAACTACCGGGCTGATAAAAGTAAAGAAGGGAGTCCCAGGAGTTGCAGCATCATTGCTGCAATACTAGAGCCCACCATCTTTTTGGCGCCGTTTCCAGGGAAGCGTCAGAGTACTTTGTGATTGCTGCTATTCTTCTATTTTCTACTACAACCTTCTGCTAAGTAGTTTATTTCATTTTCATTCTACAATTTCATTTCTGCAAAAGTAGATTAGACATTTCCTGCTTTCATTTCATTTCAGCAAGCGTAGATTAGATATTTCCTGCTTTCATAGATTAGCATTTCAATTCCGCAATTTCAATTCTGTAAGCGTAGATTAGCATTTCAATTTTGCAATTTCCATTCTGCAAGCGTAGCTTAGCATTTCATTCCTGTAATTTCATTTCAGCAAAATAGATTAGAATTTTCTTGCTTTCATTTCAATTCTGCATTTTCATTTCAGCAAGATAGATTTTAGTTAGTTGCAGTTCAATCTATTTCAGTTTTTCAGGTACAAGAAGAAAAAAACAAAAATCAACCAAAAAGATTTCCTTTCATGCCTTATAGTAGTAGAGATAAGTCAGAAAAATGTTTACACAACACCCCCACTGCTTCACACATCCAACCTTCTCTTCTTCGATGGTTGTGATTAAGAAGAACCCCTAGGTGGAGAGCAAGACATATTTGAAGAACCTTTAGGGGAGAAGAAGAATAAAACATTCATCTGGAACAAATGGCTAGAAACAAAAATGTTGGGAGCAGTACCTTTTCTTCCAACTCATCCATTGAAGGTGAAATTGGAAACATGTGGGAAGATGTCAAGAGCAAGATCAGACAGAATATTTCCATGCAAATAGATACCTTGTGGATCCAAAGGAAGAAAGAGGAAGCCGAGAGGGCTTTGGCCATCTTTTGTCCCAGGTGCACTAAAAATCATCCTAGGAACGAATGTCCATTGCACTCTATAGAAGTGTGTTTTGTCTGTGAAAGAGACCATCCTACGGATCAGTGCCCTTCCTTACCCAGACTCAAAGCTGCATATTAGAGGGCCAAAGGAGCCACTGAAGCACTCTATTTCATGAACCAAAGGAGGCCACATGGACCCATACCTTACCAGCAGGGAATGCAAGGGACATCTCAAACCTATTACAACCCCTATCAAGCCACTTCCATGCCTTCTTGGGGTCCCCCTGCTCATTCTTCCTGATCCACACCTCCTTCTTGGTCCTTCACATCTCCATATTATGCCCAACCAGCGCTCATCCATTTCACCCCTATGCTCAGCCACAGCCTCAGTAGAATACACCTCATCACGGGTGGAGGCCCCAGTAAAACTCCCCTCCTGCTCCTTTGCCTCCACCACCTTCTCAACCGCAACCATCGCCTCCTGCTCCTTTACCTCCACCACCTGCTCAACCGAAACCATCGCCTCCTGCTCCACCAAGGCAACCCCAAATGCCTGCTCAACCAAGCCCGAACCCAAATGACAAGCAGGCTCAACAAGTATATAGTGGGAAACCACCTGCCCAACCACAACTCCATCCACATCTATCTCAAATATACACCCCCACTCAACTATCCGTACCACCATTTCCAAACTTACACATTGGAGTAGCTCAACCCAATTATGATGTTGAGGCACAACATTTCGAAACAACTCCTCTTGAGCTCAATGATATTCACCATAGCTCAGAAAGAGTATTGCAAAAAAGAGATTATATTGACAGCATTGAAGGACCACATCCAGCAAAAAAAGATTCAAAAGAGGAGATCAAAGAACCATGGGCTGCACTTGATGAAGAGAAGACATCAGAATCAGAGATCGAGAGAGCTCCCTCATGGTTACCATCAAATCCTCCGTGTATTCAAGAGAAAAATAAGCGAAAAGAGGAAGATGAGAAGGTCATGGTAGAAGGTGACATGAAGAATGATCCAGAGCAATAAAAGGACCAAGGATATTAGAGCTATATTAAGATATGGTTCCAGACGGTCACTAAGTTGCAGCAGTACTCTCTTCCTCAGCTATGCTTGATCCTTTCAAAGTCAAATCATTTGGTCTATGAAATCTGGATACCTGTCAAAGAATGAATTTCAAGTCTCCACATCATTTTATCTATCATCTCGATGTGCACATGGCTCCATTGGAAGTATTCTTATAATTGAAAATGATTTTGTTTTTCAAGTAGGGTAGGGTAAGAAAAAAGAAAAAAATGAAAATAAGGGGAAAATAAAAATCTAACGTGAAAACCTCCTCGGAGGCACCTCAGATTGGCTCATTGATTGAAAACCTCCATGAGGCGGTCAATGGGTTGGAAAGAAGAGAAAAGAAAAAGAGAATAAGATCCCTAGGTGAAAACCTCCCTTGGAGGCGCCTAGGGCAGGAAATTAGGGTGAAAACCTCCATGAGACGCCCTAGTTGTTTTCAAAAAAAAAAGAAAAAGAAAGAAGAAAAGAGAAAAAGAAAAATAAACCTAATTTCTGTTAAATAATTGCAGGTTGCAGGAAGGACATTGTAGGTTAGGAGGATCGCAAAAAACAAAGACAGAGGTCAACACCAGGCTGCAAGCATCCCTCAAAATCCATTCCTCCATGACCACTACCCTTTTCCAAGATTTGGTCTCATTCGGACTAAGATTTCACCTTCTACAGGAAGTTTTGTGTCTTCTACAAGAAGTTCTTGTAGAACCTGCAAACAAGCAAAAATCGATCTTAGAAAAGGACCTGAAGGTTGAGAACCTATCCATGAGGCCTGTAAACACCCCTGCTTCCATCCATCACCATATGTCACCTTTTTCCATCTTCGTACACCTCCATTGCACTCATTTTTTTTATGTTCCTGCATAGTCACACACAAAAATCCTGTTTTCTTCATACTGCCAGCAAAAACTCCTTAATGACAAATCAAGCAACAGTTTTTCACTCACCATACCTGTTACCCTCCATCTAGATTCCTCATCAGCCGAGACCCAAGTCTGCATTACAGCCCAAGATAATGTTTTCAAAAACTGCAGAATGCTCTGATACAAAAATACATAGAGCAGAAATTTGTTTTCTCCCTAACTTGAAAACCGTGCATCCATTTAAAAAATTGTTTTATGGGGAGTTGTATAGGGATGATGGCAACATGCCTAAGCCATTTCAGCCAATTCCAGTGCACGGTTTCCAAGAAATCAGCTTCCATCACCTTCGGCCATTTTTGCATTCTCTCCATATCCGTGCATCCATTTCAAAACCTGTTTCACGGAGAGATGCATATAGGTGATAGTAACTTGCCCAAGCAATTTCAGCCAATTCTAGTGCATGGTTTCTGAGAAATTGACCTCTGTCACCTTCAGCCATTTTCAGTTTTTCTTGAAATCTGTGCATCCATTGACCACAATGTTTCCATGGTAGGTGCATAATGATGATAGAAACATGCTCAAAAAATTTCAGGTCAATCCGATCTATCGTTTGGGAGCTATGGGAAAAACAGGTTGTTATCTTGCAAAAATCTAGCATCAGCAGCATGAGGGTGCAAATCTGAAGGTGGAAGTAGACTCCTGTAGCGTAGATCTAGCCAGAGGATTCCTGCACAAGAAAAATAGCCACGTATCAGTAACCAAACCAGCATGCATCCACAAAAACAAAGGCATGCAGCAAAAGGAAAGGCCACAACAGCTCACAGCAAACGCATTCGACTTCCAGGTACGTGACTAAACCTGTTCCTCTGTTGCATGAATGTAATTTAAGAACTTCATGAACGAATGAAATGGTTGGATTAAGCCAGAAAGCTGGCCAGTTAACCCGACACCCTCAGCTGGTTCGATTGCACTCATCTGGAGATCACCTAGCGCACGTGTCTAATCAACTCACGAGAAATTTAAAACAACAGGTAGTGGCAGATGTTCTGAACTCTAGTGCACATGATGTCAAGTGATTAATACGTTAAAAAGATGAAGTTTCATAATAGCACTGTAGTCTGCATGTGGCCACGTACATCCGGCCACCTCATCTCCTCACCACGAATCACGCTAGACGTTAAAAGACAACTCAGTTAACGCATTCACCACTCTTTGTTCATTGTGCCTTCACGACGTTCTCAACTGTAGTGCACATCTACCACTTCCAGAGCAGCTAACCAATCATCCTCCGCCATATTTCTGCCTGTGAATTTAAATCTCCCGCCTATCGGGCTCTACAGGAAGTGCAGTTTCATTCTATAGGAACACTGTCTACAAGAAGACTTCTACAGTAAAGGCAGAAAACATCCATGCAGAAAGAAAACCCAGGATTTTCTGCGAATTTCAAGCTCAAAACGAGGTAGGCTCTAAAAAACTCCTCTATGCATGATATGTTTGTGCAAGGTGGTGAATTGAACGGCATCAGATTGGAAAATTATAGGAAAAGTCTACATGTGTAGTGGAAGTAAAACATTTGCCTACATATTGCAGTGAGTTTCCCCAGTTTTCCTGCATCAAAAATCTCCTCCACATTTTCGTTTTAAATTCTCCTGTAGGGAAGATATATGCAGCCCTGGAGGCCAGCCTGTGCATGTGTAAAAAAAAATTGGATTTGCATATCTCTGTGTGTGCTGAGAAGAGAAACTGATCCTTGTGCTCTGCCTGTAAAAACAAAATTCTTCCTTTCATAAGCAAACAGTCGAGTTCTGGGTGACAACAGTCTTAAAACAAGGGAATTGTTGCTAATTGATATTGGACACACGAGAAATTCCTTCTTGGGTTCAGGGGAAACCAAATTCGGCTATCCTCTGTTTCAAATAGACTATTTGGTTGCCTGAGCATTTCCTTTTCTGATTAAAACATAAATAGAGCACTCTCACCATGCCCGGAGGATTCATAAGGGGAGAACACACTAAAGAAGGTGAGAAAACCAATGCTGAAGGAACACAGGACATTCAAGCACAGAAAGAATAGAAATAAAAGGGGAAATGGGCCAGATTGATGAGCCTAAAACAGAGGAATAAACAACAGCAAAAACACCAAGGGAAAAGAGGATGCAGAGTAGGACAGAGAAGGCCGAAAAAGCCTAAATGAAGGCTGCCACAGCCAAAGCAGGCACACAAAAACAAAAGGAAAAGACACACCCTGGGATCTCAGCAACACACATAGAAACAGTTGACACAGGGATTTCTATAGGAAGCAAGGAAAAAGAATAGCAAGAGGAGAAATCACCTGAGATATTGGCAAGGGAGGCAGCAACTGTGCTTGCTGCATTAAGCACACCTACAAAATGAAAAGGAAAAGGAAAAAGGCACACCTCCATGTATTTTAAGGCCAAGAAAAGCACAAGAATTCAAACAAGCAGAATAGGAGGAGCAGTGGAAGGAAATGGGAAAGAAGGAAAAATTTTATGGCACACATGAGCATGCCACTTCAGAAGCTTGGGATGATAGGGAGGCCACCAGAGCCATCAAGAATGAAGAGATAGATCAGTTGCTCAGAGGATGAGCAACACCTTCAGTAGGGGGTGATGATGAGCCCCAGAAATGGGTAATTATATGGGCTCATTTAACCTCCTAATTCGACTTAATCCACCATTCTCATTAGTTTATTGCATGTTTTTTATTATATTTATACTAATAGAGTGAATTGGGTTAGTCATTATGCCAAAAAGTCTAATGTGTGATTTATGCAGATTTTTGGTCAATTTTGAGACAAAATCAAAGGTTTAATGAGCACTTGGCAGCCAAATTCATGGAAGAACAAGGGAGAGGATTTGTAGGAAGGTGTCTCCTCCATTTATGAGCCCTTACCTCAAATTCTCCATCAAAAACTTGGAGCACAAGGGGCAGCCAAGCAAGTCAAGTAGGACTGTTGTTAACTGCAAGTTTTGGCAGCCAAGTTCCTAAAGTTTAGGAAGGCTATTGGGGTCCTCAATTTTTATAAATAAGGCTTAGGGGCTCAGTTCAGTTAGTCAGTTTTTAGTAAGTTTTTAGGCAGATGTTAGTCAGATTTTAGTCAGATGTTAATTAGATTTTAGTCAGTAGGTTAGCCCTGTATCAACATATTTTCGAGCTTTTTATTGTAGACAGTTTTTGGGATGTAACTATTATTTTTTTATCAATAAAGATGAATCCAGCATTGCACCAACTTTGATTTTTCTTAGGATGTTGTAGCTCTTGGGGTTGGGCCCAACACAAGTGCCAATACCTCCTTTGTATACTTTTATGTGTCTTTGCTACATTCATAGAATAAATTCTGTTATTTAGGTTAAGATCTTGCTTTGCTACTTAGGTTGTTTTTTATAGTTAAGATAGCTTTTCATGCTTCATGTTGATTTGACAGTTAGGTAACAGAAAATATCTGAGAAAAGGCCATCAAGCAATCCTAGATCTCATCTCTCCCTCCTTGGGACCATGAGCTGAGACCAAGGCATACTTGTTGCCACAAAAACATTGTTTTTGCCTTTCCACGCAATTGCTAGTGTTAGATTTTGAATTGGAAAAGTTGATATTAGTTGTGTCTTCATGTTCAGATCTGTTCTTTCTTAGTTTCCATAGCTCTCTTGCATTATTTTATGTTTATACACTGATGTTCATCATATTTCTAGTTTTTAAGAGTAGATTAGGTCAACGTAGATAGATCTCTGTTTTTTTTTGTCTTTGTTTGGATCAGTTTTTGGAAAGTAATGTGAAGAACACCTATAACACATCCCTACCTACCTTTCCTCCATCATACAACCTGTTCCAACCCCTCACTTAAGATTTCTTCCCTCCATTTGCCACACTTTTCCAACTAACCCTAATTTCTACGTTTTTGTGCAAAATCGCTTTCTTATCCTTTGAACCAATCCAGCCATCACCTTCATGTTTGATCTTCATTAACAGAGTCCTAGACCCTCTAACGCCCTCATCCAACCTTCATTTCCTTTTTCCCACCATTTTTCCTCCTCCAAACCTTCAAAAATCACTTTCGGCCTGTTCCTGTAGAACATCCTGTAGAACCCCTGTAGACTTCCTATAGAAGATCACGTGAGTAGTTTCTCGAGATCTGATCACTGTGAAACTTTCTGGAATGGTGCTAGGGACCCCTTAGGCCCTATTTTCACCTTCCCAACCTCCTGCAATGCCCACTCCATTTCCTTTCGCCAATAAACCCCTGCACAGTTAAACATAGTTAAAGCACATGCGTAATAATCCTACAAAATTACTCAAAAATACAAAAAGATGTTTCTTCCACATTTTCCTTCAGAAATAGCTTAAGTACATGCATTTCATATTGACGGCAGTCCATGGCATCCATTTCAGTAGTTTCCTCTCTTTTTCTTGCAAAGGTAGGGTTAATGGGTAAAACTAGGGTTTGCGTTTCTTTTCAGCTTTCAGCTTCTTTCTGCAAGTAGACTAGCCTCCTTTGAGTTAGATTTCGTCCATCACAGTTAAAAGCCTCTTCTAAGAGCTCATAGAATTTGGTTTAAGCTCCTAGCAGACTTGTGCCAGCTGATCAAATGACAGCCTGCGACAAGAGCTAGTACTTGTGCAAATAGCACCGTCGCTTCCAAGTTTGTTACGAACTACCGAGTTGATAAAAGTAAAGAAGGGAGTCCTAGGAGTTGCAGCATCATTGTTGCAATATTGGAGCCCACCAACCATCCACATCATACCACCAAAAAACCAATCAACTACCTACTCAGCCACTTCCAAATCCGAATAATAAAAGTTCACAACTTGTTTACAATATAGAAGGTCAGAATTTCCAAGCTTCCATGATAACTCCATTAGATCTAAATAATTTCCAACTTAGATCTGGTAGAGTTTTGGAAAAGAAGTTACCATTTGTTGTTATTCAAGAATCTGGAGAGGATGAACCCCTTGAGAAAGAAACATCTCTTAATCAAGAAGAAATTCCTCAGAAAGAAATCACCCCTATACATGATACTTCAATAAATTCAACTCCCATTGCAGAACAACCTTTTGTTTCTGTTCAAAATCCACCTTTTCCTAAAAAGCTACAAATTGAAAAAGGGATAGAAAAAAAATTTGTGTTTCCTGAATATGATATGTTAGATGAACTGAAGAATGTTTGCATCAAAATTCCTTTGTTACAAGCTATAAGGGAAATACGAATATTTGCAAAGACAATCAGGGAGTTAAGCATTAAAAAAACAGGAAGAAAAAAAAAGAAGTTAAAAAAATTCAATTAGTTGGAAAAATTTCAGATATTATGATGGGAAACCCAAAAGTTCAAAAATATCTAGATCCAGGTAGTCCCATTATAAAAACACACATTAATGGTGTCGATCTTCCAAACACATTGATCGATGTAGGAGCAGCTATCAATATCATGAGTAAACAAACTATGGATCAATTAAAACTTTCTAATCTTCAATACACACTAACATTAATACAGTTAGCAAATAGATATGTTATCAAACCTTATGGTGTATTAGAAGATGTATCTATCTCCTTAGATTCTTGGGAATATCCTGTTGATTTTATGATTTCAACTCCCAAGAATAATTTAGGAGGACACCAATCGACTATAGGTAGACCATGGTTAGCTACAGTTGATGCTTTTATAAGTTGTAGATCTGGTGATATGTTTATTTATGGTGGAATCTCTACTAAAAAATTCACACTATATCCTCCTATAAAAGCAACAATAGAATTAGAAAGTGAAGTTTGGATAGATGATGATAATGAAGACCTTGATATTCAACCAATATTTGCTACTTCACAAATAGATGAAGAAGATCAAATTTTAAATATGATGAATAATAATGATTCTTCCTCATATTGTAAAAAAGAGAAAATATTTCAAGAACAATGTAATGTTGAATATTTATCATCTCATCAAATGGTTTTACATTCTATGGAAAAAAAATTGTAATTCTTTAATAGAAATCTTTCCACGAAAAACTTTGAATATTAATGATAATTTGTAAGAATCCCAAAATAAAGAATTGATAAAGGTTTTTTAAGAACATTCATTTGCTTATGCATGGGAATACACTGATATGAAAGGAATTGATCCTAATACTTGTATGCATCATATCTATATTGAAGAAACTGCCATACCAGTTCGACAACCCCAAAGGAGGATGAATCCAAATCTAAGGGAAATTGTTAAATAGGAGTTACAAAAACTATTGAATGTGAATTTCATTTACCCAATATCAAATAGTTAGTGGGTCTCACCCTTAGTGATTGTTCCAAATAAAAATGGAAAATGGCAAGTATGCATCGATTATAGGGAATTGAATAAAGCTACCTTAAAAGATCATTTTCTGTTTCCTTTTATAGATCAAGTCCTTGATATATTGGTAGGGAAAAAGTATTTTTCATTCTTGGATGGTTTTAGTGGATATAAAAAAATCCAAGTAGCTCTGAAAGATCAAGACAAAACAACTCTTACCTATCCATGGGGAACTTATGCTTACCGGGTACTTCTTTTTGGATTATGTAATGCACCGGCAACATTCCAAAGGGAAGTTTTAGGCATTTTTCTGATCTAATTCATGATTTTGTGGAAGTTTACATGGATGATTTTACTGTCTATGGTAATTCTTTTGAGGAATCTCTTGAAAATTTAGAAAAAGTTCTAATTAGATGCAAAGAAATAAATCTCCCATTAAGCCATGAAAAATGTTATATGATGTTCACCGAGGGAATTATTTTAGTCCACCACATTTCAGGAGATGGAATTAAAGTGGATGCATCTAAAGTAGAAGTTATTTCTAAATTATCAGTTCCTGCTTGTCAAAGAGATGTTAGAATTTTTCTTGGTTTTACTGGTTATTACAGAAGATTCATAAAAAACTTCACAAAGATAGCCTCTCCACTTTTCAAATTACTTACAAAATACTGTGAATTCATTTGGAATTCTGATTGCCAAAAAGCTTTTGAAACATTGAAAGAAAAGATTTCTGAAGCACCCATCTTAAGAGGACCAAATTGGAGTCTTCCTTTTAATATTTCAATTGATGCTTCAGATACAGCCTTAGGATTTGCATTGGGACAGAAATATTTGACTCCTTATCTCATTAATTACACAAGTAAAAATTTGGCTCCTGCAAAGTTCAATTGTACTGTAACAGAAAAGGAGTTTTTAGCTGGTGTACATGCCATTAATAAGTTTTGACTTTATATCACTAGCTATGAAACTTTTGTTCACACATATCACTATGCAATTAGATATTTAATGAATAAATCAATTACTAATGGCAAAGTTACAAGACATCTATTGTTATTACAAGAATTCAATATTACTAATTTGGATAGGCCTGGGAAGGAAAATACAGTTGTTGATCTTCTATCTAGAATCCAAAATGATAATAAGGACGTTCCTATAAAAAATAATTTTCTTGATGAATATCTTTTTGCAGTATCTATTAAATCTCCTTGGTTTGCAGATATTTCTAACTATTTGGCCACAGGAAAGTTACCTTCATATTTGTCTCCTCGGGAGAAAAGGAAAGTTATTCAAACTAGTGCATCTTATTCATGGATAAATGGAGAATTGTACAAAACAGGTCCTGATTTAATCATTCAAAGATGTTTCAGAGAAGATGAAGTACCAGAAATATTAAAGGCTTGTCACGATGAACCATGTGGAGGAAACTTTGCTGATAAAAGGACTGCCTATAAAATCATTATCTTAGGATATTATTGGCCTTCTCTTTTTAAAGATGCCAAACAATATGCTAAGAGATGTGATAGTTGTCAGAGAATGGGAAAGCTTGTTCCTTCAGATGAAACGCCTCTACAACCTCAGGCACTTATTGAACCTTTTGAAAAATAGGCTCTGGATTTTGTTGGTACAATCAATCCACCATCAAGGGAAAAAAGGTACATTCTTGTTTGTACATATTATGTCACAAAAGGGTAGAAGCTAAAGCACTTCCTTTTGCTGCTAAAAATGTTGTAGTTTCATTTCTTTTTTAGGATAGTTTCACTCGTTTTCGTGTCTTAAGGCAAACTGTGACAGATCAAGGTACTCACTTTACATCCAAGTTGGTGCAAAAGATAATGGAGGAATAAAAAATCAAACATCGGAAATACACTCCATATCATCCACAAGCAAATGGACAAGTTGAAGATACTAATAAAGTACTTGAAGCAATTCTTACCAAAACTGTACATCTGCATAGAAGGGATTGGGCAGAAAATCTTCCAGAAGATTTATGGGCATATCATACCACACGGAGAAACACAATAGGGCATACTCCTTATGAACTTGTTTATAGGAAGAAATTCTTGTTTCCTATTGAGTTCCAAGTAAAGACCTTCAAAACAACAGTAAAATTGGTCTTGATCTATCAAAAGCCCAAAAATAAAGAATGGAGCAATTGAATGAACTTGATGAGATACAACAAGATGTTATTCACAAAACCAGCATATTTCAATAGCAAAGATCCAGATGGCAAGATAATTTTATCAAAGATAGGAAATTCCAGCCGTGTGATTAGGCGTTACTTTTTTATTCTAAATTTAAAGATTTTCATGGAAAATTTCAAACTCATTGGCTTGGTCCTTATGATCCTTATCAGATTGAAATTGTCTTTGATAATGGATCAGTCAGAATTAAAACCATTGATGAAGAAAAAGTAACTTTCCTTGTAAATGGTCATAGATTATGAATATATCATAAACCATTGACAAAGGAAGAGTTCATAAGAAATTTGCAAGATAATCTTGATTTGAAATTGGTCAGGGAATATTCTTCTTCCTCTCCAACTTAGCCTTCTAATTTCGTTTTCAAGAAAAAAAAAAATAATAAATAATAATAATAATTTTATAAACATGAAAACCAACATTGTTGGCATATTTATATAGAAAATCTAAGTTGAAAACCAAGAATTCTTGGCAGCCTAGATTTTCTTTTAATTTCCATATTCTTGTCCTATTTATTTTATTCCTCTTTTGCAAAAATAATACAGCTACAGAATTGTCAATAATCTGCAACTCTCATGAAATTTTGCAACTGACTTGATAGATTACAGCCAACTAAATGAAGATCATGGCCAAAGTAGCCTGAATGAAAATCACAGCCTAAAGCAACCTGAGAAACCTACAAAAATAGTAAATTAGTAAGGAAAAATGAAATGTATGTAAATATTAGTTAAATAATAAAGGAAAAACATTGAGTTATGAAATAAATAGATGATAATTTGTAAATGACCGTTGCCACCACAATTTCACATAATCAT
Organism: Pinus tabuliformis; assembly: GCA_031772625.1. NCBI lineage: Eukaryota > Viridiplantae > Streptophyta > Pinopsida > Pinales > Pinaceae > Pinus > Pinus tabuliformis. Next base: position 919,108,241 of record CM062818.1, on the reverse strand, counting down.
TATCCTTGTGAGGAAATGACATTGGTTCTTATGATCCAATCTACAATTTCTAATGATCATATTTTGTTACAAGCTTTAAATGAGTTATTAAACCTTTCCATCGTTCGAATTTACTCCACTTTCTATGTATATCATCCCATTTCTCCTGTACACTATCCCATTTCCTTCACATTATATCCCACTTCCTTTGACTCTGTTCCATCCTTCCTTGTCGAAAATATCTCAATTGCTACCCAAATCTCGTCCTTACTAACTCCATAGTTTTTTCAAAAAGGGAAATTGAGGACTAAAACTTCTTCAGCATGGGAGTTATTGTGCGTTCTAAGCCGAATGAAACCAAGTTTCTTGAAGCCTATCCATAGATGAAACAACAATTGCAGCAGGCACGATGGTTACAGTACTTTCAGAAGTTCGATGGGCATGAGAAGGAGGTCCTAAATCATTTTCTCCAGCCTATGATGGGATATAATCATAAATTGGAGATATTAGGTTAGTATTGATATAGTCGTTTGTGGAAGAAGCTACAGGATTATAAAGAATTGGGGAAAGTTGGTTTAAAAACCAAAAAATAAAATAAAATAAAAAGACTGGGAAATCCTCCTTAAAAACCCAAGTATGGACATCTCCATTTTTAATAAAGGAATTCCAGTAACAACTTTAAAAATTAAATGGAGAAATTTGTTAATCATTCAAAAGTTTATAACTTGTGAGGGTAGGTTTGGAAATATGTTATTTTATCATGCTCTGTTGATGACGCATTTTATTGATGGAAACAAAATCAATTTTCCATATTTCCTACTCTATAGTTTAAGAAAAATGGTCGTTAACATCCAAGCGAAAATATAGTCTATTGACAGCGCTTCGTATCTTCATGGGTTAGTAAAAAATTTAATTGAATCCCATTTGAGGAGTAAAGGGGATAATTGGGAGGATTTTCTGGTTCGAAATCATTTTAAAGAATCTGAGCGAGGTGAACCCAATTCCGAAATAAAAAGAATCCAATGGAAATTTCCCTCAAACCTTAAGCTTCAAAATGAAGATTTACCTGCGCAATTATTACCACAAGATGAGCATACACAAAAAGGTTTTGATGCTGAAACCCCTCTTTCAAATGTTTGAAAGAGTCTTAGAAAGAAGAAACCCGTCAGTACAAATGAAGGCCCATCAAAAGAAGGAATAGAGAAAGACAAAATTAGCAAGAAAAAGCGTGCTCTCACTGCTGAAAAACCATCAAGAAGAAGTGCACGACTTATGAAATCAGCCATTAAATAGTCTCCAAGTTTTGTTGATTTAGAAGAAGAAGAAGCAAAGAGAATACCATCACCAATTGCAAGTCCAGCAAGAAAGATCCCAGAAATCGACTCTGTTCAAGAGGAAATCTATGATTATATGGAATCTCTTGAACAAAAAGCCCAAGGATAAGTTGTTGATTTATCCTCAAATCAAGAAGAAATTATAAATGAAGAAGTTCATTTCAACCCTCTAGAAGAATCTAGAATTGAAAATGCTCTTAACTAGGAAATTTATGAACTAGAAGTGTTAAACAAGTATCTGAAGCAAGAACGTGAAGCAATGAAGGTGAAAAATGATATTCAAAGGACTCAAAATGATAATATTATCCTACATCTTTTCCACTGGTACAAGAAAAACAAGAAGTTAAAGGTTAAAAATAAACTTCTCAAGAGTAAAATCAGGAGTTTGCAGTGCAGGATTTTAATGAAGAAACCAAGGATGGCAACCAGAACCAAAAAAACAAAGAATACTAATTTAGATGTTCTTTCTCAAGCCTTGGAGGTAGCTCGGTGACAGAATGGGTCACAAAATTTTGATTTTTTGTGCATGAGGACATACAATATCTTCTGTGTGGGGGAATGTTGAAGACCAAAATTGTTCCTTTTTTACACCTTCCTTAAACTCCTTTCACTCCATTCTCTTCCTTTTTTACCATAATAACTCCAATTAAGTGTCAGCTTGCAAGGTTATTGGAAAAAACAAGTATTTAATCATCTTTTATCAATAGTTTCATTGTTTCCTTATTATTTGATTTAATATTTGCATAAGCTACTGAATTGCATCAATTTTGCAGTTAATGATCGATTTTGCAGCTTACTTGAAGAATCTGTAGGTTCTGCAACATCAGTTAAGGGAAGAAAAGTACGTACATGTAGCTCACAACTATCATAATGATATCCATATATCCCCATGATCCATCAAGATGATAGGGATGTCATATGAGCAAGTCAATGTGGAAGTCAACCCAGCGGATAAGGAGCCAAAGACGAATCAGGCAAGCGAGTGTAGGTTTTAACCCTATACAGAAATTACCTACATTTGAATTATAAAAAACAGAAAATAAACAATGTGAGATCATAACACATAAAACACATATACATAGAGATTTTCCCCTGGATCCCAAAACCGGGACTACCAGCTTGATTTTTCATTATGTTCCTTTCAATGTTACAATTCATATTTATACATGTTGAAGCATCCAATACCATGGACCGAAAACCATCACATCCAATACCATGGACTAAAAACCATCGCGTCCAAAAAACATGTGTGAAAATCATGCACAAAACCATACGTGGGTCCACCCAACCTAACATAGGGTCCAAAACCAAAATTTTCCGGGGCGCTACCCCGGACCCCATAAAGTGGGGTTACGGGTGCCCTTCAAACCCCCTGTTAACTACGTGGAAAGAATATAACACAACCCAACATTCTCCCACTTGTTGTTTTCTTTCCACAGGGGGCCACAAGAGAGCTTAGTCATTTTTCCAGCCCTGAAATGCCCATTGTCTCTCTACACCAAGAGAACTTCTCAAAGCTCACAGATTTTGTCAATGCATCTGCAATATTCTTCAAAGTGTCCACCTTTACCAGCAACACCTTTTTGTATTCAATCATATCCCTCACAAAGTGATATTGAACATCAATGTGCTTTGTCTTTGAATGATATGCAGGGTTCTTTGCCAAGAAAATTGCACTTTGGCTGTCACAGTCTATCCTTATAGCTCCCTGTACTAACCCCATACTTGAACACAATCTCTGCAACCAAACTGCTTCCTTGCTTGCATGAGTGGCTGCCATGTATTCTACCTCTGTAGTTGATAGTGCCACTACAGATTGTTTCTTACTCATCCAACTGACTGCACCTCCAAATAGGTTAAACACATACCCACTTGTAGATCTTCTCTGATCCAGATCTCCACCCCAATTTGCATCAACAAAGCCACAAATATGCAACACTCTGTCCAATCCCGGTCTTCCTTGGTAGCACAAACCATAATCACTAGTGCCACGCAAATACCTGAAAACCCGCTTCACTGTTGTCCAATGCTCCTTTCCTGGTTTTGACATAAACCTACTGAATACTCCCACTGCATGTGCAATGTCTAGTCTAGTATAGACCATTGCATACATCAGGCTACCAACTGCACTTGCATATGGAACATAGGACATATCCTCTTCCTCTTCTTGTGTCTTGGGACATTGTTCAGCAGATAACCTCACACCTACAAGAATAAGAACCTTCACCGGTTTACTATCTTGCATATTAAACCTCTGCAGTATTGTCTCGACATACTTCCTCTGGTTTAACCAGAGATTCCTCTTTGCCCGATCTCTTTTAATTTCCATGCCCAAAATACAGTTTGCAGCACCAAGATCTTTCATGTCGAATTTGGAGGACAAATGGGTCTTCAAATCCTGGATAATTTCTTTGTCATTTCCAACCAACAACATATCATCCACATACAAGACCAAATAAATAACACGGTCACCAATTAATTTAAAATACACACAGTGATCTACTTTCTTCTAGTGAAGCCAAGTCCCCGTATAAACGTATCAAATTTCTGATACCACATCCTTGGTGACTATTTTAACCCATACAGAGACTTCTTTAACTTGCATACCAGTTCTTTCTTACCTTTTGCTGCAAAGCCTTCAGATTGGTTCATGTAGATTTCCTCTTCTAGATCCCCGTGAAGAAATGATGTCTTCACATCCATCTGTCCTACCTCAAAATCAAAAACAACGGCAACAGATAAAAGTAATCTAATGGAAGTTACCTTGGCAACAGAAGAAAAAATATCACCAAAATCAATTCCCGACACCTAGGAATAAACTTTTGCTACCAACCGAGCTTTGTATTTCTCCACTTTTCCTTCTACATTTGTCTTCTTTTTGAACACCCATTTGCTGCCAATGGGTTTCCTTCCAGCCGACAACTCCACCAGATCCCAAGCCTCATTTTTGTGCAAAGATGCCATTTCATCAACCATGGCCTCTTTCCAGAGTTTTCCATCCGATGAATCTATTGCTTCCTTCACAGTCCTGGGATCATCATCAGTAATAGATAAAGCAAAATTTGAACAGAAAGTAGATGGACTATACCTTTCAAGCTGCCTTCTTTCTCAAAATGATCTTCTCACAACCAGAGTTTGTGGCTCTTCATCTTCTGATTCCTCCTCTGCTGTAGAGTCTGATTCTTCCTCCTTTAGCTCAAACTCTATCTTCTTAGGTTCCTTTCGTTGGACTTCATGTTTAATAACATCTTTCACCTCTCTGAACACCACATCTCATCTGTACACAACCTTCCGTGTGACTAGATTCCAAAGCTTATAACCCTTTAAACCATCCTTATACCCAATAAAGATGCACTTTTCAGATTTACTATCCAACTTGGTTCATTTCTCCTTGGAACATGTACATATGCATCACATCCAAATACCCTCAAATGTGAAAGAGAGGGTTTCTTACCAGTCCATACCTCTTGTGGAGTCTTATCCTCCAATGCTGATGAAGGTGACCCGTTGACCAGGTAACATGTAGTATCCACTGCCTCTGCCCAGAATTTTTGTCCTAACCCGGCACCACTGAGCATGCTTCTTACCCTTTCCATCAACATCTTATTCATTCTTTCTGCAACTCCATTTTGCTGAGGTGTATATGGAATAGTTTTCTGTCGTAATATACCACACTTCTTACAGAATTATTCAAATTCCTTGCTGCAAAATTCTCCACCATTATCTGTCCTCAACACTGTTATCTTCTTCTCTGTTTGATTTTCCATGAGATCCTTAAATTCTTTAAACCTATCAAAGACTTCAGATTTATTCTTAAGGAAATATATCCATGTATTCCTTGAGAAGTCATCTATAAATGATACATAGTACATAGACTTACCCAGTGATGGAACCATCACAGGTCCAAACACATCACTGTGCACAAGCTCTAATATATATTTCGCCCTCTTACTACCAGAGGGGAAACTCACCCGATTATGTTTCCCATATACACAATTTTCGCAAAAATCAAAATCCAGAGAGATATTACTCATACCTTCTACCATACCTTTACCATGAAGTATTAGAAGGTCCTTCTCTCTAATATGTCCAAGCCTTTGATGCCACAGCATGGTCTTCTCTCCAGATACCACTAGATTTTCTACTCCACTTTCAGGAACTAGAGAACGATTACACCCATCAATAACAGTGCTACCTTGCAGCTTGTACAGAGTTCCAATCCGAACTCCCCACATCAATACCAGTGCTTCCTGAACCATCTTGCAGGTATCCTTCTCGAACATTGTTTTTACACCTGCATCATCCAGCTTGCTAACAGAAATCAGATTTCTGGCTAATGTAGGAATATGTAGAACACCTGGAAGCATTCTAACCCTTCCACCTTGCAATTTCAACTTTAGTTTTCTGCGACCAATGATTCTAGCCTTCTTGTCATCCCCCAAGAAGACATCACCACCATCATATTTCTCATGCTCACAGAACCACTCTCTATGGGGAGTGAAGTGAAAGGATGCACCTGAGTCAATCAACCATGCCTCGTGATCTACATGTGTACTTGAAAACGCCAAGTACACATCCCCACCTTCATCTGAGGTGGTTTTCACCTCTGCAGAAGGAGCCTCATCAGATCCCTTTCCTTTGTCAAGAGCTTTAGATTTACATTTCCTTTTGTAGTGCCCTTCCTTTCCACATTTCCAGCACACCACCTTTACAGGTTTTCCTAGAGATTTAGATCTCCCTTTAGATTTAGATCTCCCACTCGATGATTTATTTTTGTTTCTGTTCTGGGTCCGCCCTCGCACAAACAAGGCATCACGATTTTGGCTCTCCATATTTTTATGTCTCATCTCCTCCGTCAGCAAGGATGAGACTATTTCATCAAAATGCAAGGCAGTTGCGTTGCTACCTATTGTAATAACTAGACTATCCCACGAATCTGGTAGAGAACACAACAAACTGATGCACTTATCTTCATCTGAAATTTTAATATCAACAGATGCTAACTGACTTACCACAATATTAAATGCATTCAGATGCTCTATCACTGAGTCTCCATCTTTCATCCTTAGGTTATACAGCTTTTTCCGCAGGAACAGTTTATTCACCAGAGACTTATATTGGTACAAAGTCCCTAACTTGTCCCACAAAGCCTTCATTCTAGCTTCCCCTGATACATTCAGCAATACTGAATCTGAGACACATAATCGTATTGTGCTCTTTGCCTTCCGATCCAACTTCTTCCATTCTTCATCGGACACTCCTGTTGGTTTAGTACCCAGATCTACCGCGATCCACTGATTTTTATCCACCAATAGATCCTCCATCTTGAGTTTCCACAACTCAAAACTCTGACCATTAAATTTCTCAATCTCTATCTTTCCACTACTCGCCATCTTCTTTCACCACCAAAATTGATCTCGCAGATCTCCCACTGAACAAGGTCTACCACAGGCCCGAGCAAAATCCCTCAGCAATAAAGGCATCCCCTTGAAGCCAAAATAGCTCTGATACCAAATGTAGGTTTTAACCCTGTATAGAAATTACCTGCATACGAATTCCAAAACACAGAAAATAAACAATGTGAGATCATAACACATAAAACACATATACACAGAGATTTTCCCCTAGATCCCAAAACCGGACTACCAGCTTGATTTTTCATTATGTTCCTTTCAATGTTACAATACATATTTATACATTCCGAAGCATCCAATACCATGGACCGAAAACCATCACGTCCAATACCATGGACCGAAAACCATCGCGTCCAATAACATGGACCGAAAACCATCGCGTCCAAAAAACATGTGCGAAAATCATGCACAAAACCATAGGTGGGTCTGCCCAACCTAACATAGGGTCCAAAACCAAAATTTTCCGGGGTGCTGCCCTGGACCCCATAAAGTGGGGTTACGGGTGCCCTTCAAACCCCTTGTTAACTACGTGGAAAGAATATAACACAACCCAACAGCGAGGAGATCGATGATAAGGATGAAGCTGATATTTTTCCTCATGATTTGCTTCTTCGATAGAAAATCATGAAGAATCGCTATTTCATGTTATCTTATGTTATTTTTAGAGCTTCTGTCAAGTAGGATAGGCTTAGAAATCTCCAAACAATTTAATGAAGGAGGTTATAAAACCTGCCTCTCAACACGACGATGACAAACTAGTTATTGTTTAAAATAATCTTTACAATTATTAAAGCGAGCTCATTATTCCACTATGTTGTAAGTTCTAAATGCGTGGTTAATCTTTGATGATCTCTGCATACCTACAATTACGAGAGGGCCCCCTGGGAGATTTAAGGTTTCATTCTTATTTAAGTTTTATGTTTCATAGGATTAAGTTATCACATTGATTATAATCTTGATTTCTAGAGAAGCATTTGTGACAGTCAAGATAGAATTTGCTATAGATTTTAGAATACAATTTGTTGTATAGAGTTCCTTTCATAAATCTAATCTCATTGTGTGAATGGCGAAGAAAATAATCAAAAGGATTTATTATGCACATGTAAATTTTTGATAGATTGATTTGATTTGTAATTTGTAATTTATTCAAGGTTTTATTTATGTTAGTGTGAAGAAGATTTTGATTTTGTTGGTTTGATATTTATTTATGCACTTAAAGATTAGCTTCATTTCTGTCAAGTGTGAAGAAGATTTAGATTTTATTTTCATTATTCAAATTAGTTTCATTTATGTCAGTGTGATACTTTCTTTTCCTGCAAGAGTGATAATATTTTTACTTTGAGTGATAAAACATGTGCATGAAAACATCCTAATTCAATTTGAAAATTACTCACATAATAAAGAATCCTAGCACAAATGGCACACATACACTTCATCAGTTTACAAGCCCTGGTCGATAATTTATGAAGTAATTTAACATCAATTAAATTACCAAACAATAGTTATCAAACTCGACTCGCAGATTGTATCACTACAATTGACTAATATCTATTCGGTTAGAAGTCCAACTATATTTCGCATGTTCATGAGGGTTTTCCTTCTAGAAATATATTTTGATTTCATTGTTGGGTTGTGTTATATTCTTTCCATGACTAGCCCACGTAGTTAACTAGGGGGTTAGAGGGGGGTCGAAGCCCCCCCTTCGTTGCGCTGATTGTGTAGCGGGGGGGTCACTGGGGGTTTGAGGGGTGCAGGTAACCCCACTCTACGGGGTCCGGGTGCAGTGCCCCGGAAAAAAAAAAAATTGGACCCTATATTAGGTTGGGCAGACCTACCTATGGTTTTGTGCATGTTTTTCGCACATGGTTTTGGACGCGATGGTTTTCGGTCCATGGTTTTGGACACAAAGGTTTTCGGTCCATGGTATTGGATGCTTCAGCATGTATAAATTTGTATAGTAACATTGAAAGGAACATAATGAAAAATCAAGCTAGTAGTCCTAGTTTTGGGATCCAGCGGAAAATCTATGTGTATATGTGTTTTATGTGTTATGCTCTCGCATTGTTTATTTTCTATGTTTTAGAATTCGTATGCAAGTAATTTCTATAAAGGGTTAAAACCTACATTTGGTATCAGAGCTATTTTGGCTTCAATGGTATGCTTTTGTTTCTAAGGGGTTTCGCTCGGGCCTGTGGTGGACCCTGTTCAGTGGGAGATCTGTGGGATCGATTCTGGTGGTGAAAAAATATGGCGAGCGGTGGAAAGATAGAGATTGAGAAATTTAACGGTCATAGTTTTGAGTTATGGAAACTTAAGATGGAGGATCTGTTGGTGGGTAAAGATCAGCGGGTCACGGTAGATCCAGGTACTAAACCAACGGGAGTGTCCGATGAAGAATGGAAGAAGTTGGATCGGAAGGCTAAGAGCACAATACGATTGTGTGTCTCAAATTCAGTATTGCTAAATGTATCAGGGGAAGCTACGGCAAAGACTTTATGGGACAAGTTAGGGACTTTGTACCAATCTAAGTCTCTGGTGAATAAACTGTTCCTAAGAAAAAAGTTGTATAACCTGAGGATGAAAGATGGAGACTCGGTGACAAAGCATCTGAATTCATTTAATACTGTGGTAAGTTAGTTATTATCTATTGATATTAAAATTTTAGATGAAGATAAGTGCATCAGTTTGTTGTGTTCTCTACCAGATTCATGGGATAGTCTGGTTATTGCAATAGGTAGCAATGCAACTGCCTTACAATTTGATGAAATAGTCACATCCTTGCTGACAAAGGAGATGAAACGGAAAAATATGGAGAGCCAGAATGGTGATTCCTTGTCTGTACAAGGATGGTCCCAGAACAGAAACAAAAATAAGTCATCGAGTGGGAGATCTAAATCTCCAAGAAAACCTATAAAGGTGGTGTGCTGGAGATGTGGAAAGGAAGGGCACTACAAAAGGGACTGTAAATCTAAAGCTCCTGATAAATGAAAGGGATCTAATGATGCTCCTTCTATAGAGGCGAAAACCACCTCAGATGAAGGTGGGGATGTGTACTTGGCTTCTTCAAGTACACATTTATATCATGAGGCATGGTTGATTGACTCAGGTGCATCCTTTCACTTCACTCCCCATAGAGAGTGGTTCTGCGAGTATGAGAAATACAATGGTGGTGATTTCTTCTTAGGGGATGATAGGAAGGCTAGAATTGTTTGTCATGGAAAATTAAAGTTGAAGTTGCAAGGTGGAAGGGTTAGAACACTTCCGAGTGTTCTGCATATTCCTGCATTTGCCAGAAATCTGATTTCTGTAAGCAAGCTAGATGATGCAGGTGTAAAAACAGTGTTCGAGAAGGATACCTGCAAGATGGTTCGGGGAGCACTGGTATTGACGCAAGGATTTCAGATTGGAACTCTATACAAGCTGCAAGGTAGCACTGTTGTTGATGGGTGCAACAGCTTTGTGGTTCCTGAAAGTGGAGCAGAAAACCTAGTGGTCTTTGGAGCAAAGACCATGTTGTGGCATCAAAGGCTTGGACATATAACAGAGAAGGGCCTTCGAATACTTCATGGTAAAGGTATGGTAGAAGGTATGAGTAATAGCTCTCTGGATTTTGACTTTTGTGAAAATTGTGTATATGGGAAGCAGAATCAGGTGAGTTTCACCTCTGGTGGTAAGAGGGAAAAACAGATATTAGAACTTGTGCACGGTGATGTGTTTGGACCTGTGAAGGTTCCATCACTGGGTAAGTCTGTGTATTATGTATCATTTATAGATGACTTCTCAAGGAATACATGGATATATTTCCTTAAGAATAAATCTGAAGTCTTTAACAAGTTTAGAGAATTTAAGGCTCTGGTGGAAAACTAGACAGAGAAGAAGATAAAGGTGTTGAGGACAGATAACGATGGAGAGTTTTGCAGTAAGAAATTTGAAGAATTTTGTAAGAAGTGTGGTATAGCACGACAGAAGATTACTCCGTAAACACCTGAAAAAAATGGATTTGCAGAAAGAATGAACAAGATGTTGATGGAAAGGGCAAGAAGCATGCTCAGTGGTGTCGGGTTAGGACAGGAATTCTGGGCAGAGGCGGTGGAGACAGCATGTTACTTGGTCAACAGATCACCTTCATCAGCGTTGGAGGATAAGACTCCACAAGAGGTATGGACTGGTAAGAAACCCTCTCTTTCACATCTGAGCATATTTGGATGTGATGCATATGTACATGTTCCAAAGGAGAAACGAACCAAGTTGGATAGTAAATCTGAAAAGTGCATCTTTATTGGGTATAAGGATGGTTTAAAGGGTTATAAGCTTTGGAACCTAGTAACAAGGAAGGTTGTGTACAACCGAGATGTGGTGTTCAGAGAAGTAAAATATGTTATTAAACATGAATTCCAACCAAAGGAACCTGAGAAGATAAAGTTTGAGCTTAAGGAGGGAGATTCAGATTTTACAGCAAAGGAGGAATCAGAAGATGAAGAGCCACAAACCCTGGGTGTGAGAAGATCAGTTCGAGAAAGAAGACAGCCATAAAGGTATAGTCCATCTACTTTTTGTTCAAACTTTGCTTTATCTATTACTAATGATGATCCCAGAACTGTGAAAGAAGTAGTAGATTCAGAGGATGGAAAACTCTGGAAAGAGGCCATGGTTGATGAAATGGCATCTTTGCACAAAAATGAGGCATGGAATCTGGTGGAGTTGTCAGCTGGAAGGAAACCCATTGGCATAAAATGGGTGTTCAAGAAGAAGACAAATGCAAAAGGAAAGGTGGATAAATACAAAGCTCGGTTGGTAGCAAAAGGTTATTCCTAGGTGTCGGGAATTGATTTTGGTGATATTTTTTCTCCTTTTTCCAAGGTAACTTCTATTAGATTACTTTTATCTGTTGCTATTGCCTTTGATTTTGAGGTAGAATAGATGGATGTGAAGATAACATTTCTTCACGAGGATCTGGAAGAGGAAATATACATGAAGCAACCTGAAGGATTTGCGGTGAAGGGTAAGAAAGAACTGGTATGCAAGTTAAAGAAGTCTTTGTATGGGTTAAAACAGTCACCAAGGATGTCGTATCATAAATTTGACACATTTCTACGAGGACTTGGCTTCACCAGAAGCAAAGCAGATCACTATGTGTATTTTAAATTAGTTAGTGACTGTGTTATTTATCTGGTCTTGTATGTGGATGATATGTTGCTGGTTGGAAATGACAAAGAAATATTTAGGATTTGAAAACCCATTTGTCCTCCAAATTTGACATGAAAGATCTTGGTGCTACAAACTATATTTTAGGCATGGAAATTAAAAGAGATCGGACAAAGAGGAAGCTCTGGTTAAACTAGAGGAAGTATGTCTGTTAAACACACACGGACAGCAAGAGAGAATATGAAAGATAAAACATGCAGTACAATTTTTATTAACAACTGATATACATTTATAGTACATTGTTGTGACCATTGGGTTTCACATCCCAAGGTCTCTTGGACTACTTAGTCTATTCATCTTCCACACTAACCCATTTAGGATTAGGTGTCCAACATTCCCCCCCTTAATCCTAAGGGTTATGTATGAGTCCAAGAAGAGAGCTGAAATACAAAATGTGCAAATATGCATGGCAGCACTAGGCTGAATGTGCTCTATGAAATGTTGGTATAAAGGGCAGTGGTTTAAGGATGACCACCAACACTGGAACGCTTAGTGCAGTTCCCAGAAGTCTTCCAAAACTGGCAAGAAACTGAAGTTTTCTGCTAGAGGAAGTGATCCTATTGTTTTAAAGAGGGAAACCTTCAACCATAAAAGGGAGGTCTCAACCTGTGATGGTTTAAGGATGACCAAAAACTCTGGAATGCTTAATGAAATTCTGGAACTCTTCCAAAACTGGCAAGAATCCGGAGTCTTCTGCTAGAGGAAGTGTCCCCAATTGTGTTCCTGGAATTCTTCCAAAACTGGCAAGAAGCTGAAGTCTTCTGCTAGAGGAAGTGTCCCAGATTGCTAACTGAAGGCATGTTCACAGGCATCTTTGTCTCTGGCTACAACTCTGAAACTGGTGCGGCAGGTTGTGGCTTAGGCTCACTTGATGTGGCTTTGAAGCTTGTAGATGACCATCATTTCCCCCCCTGTCAGATACAAGGTGAGATGATGGAGAAAACTCAACTGCAAGACTGTTCAATACTCTGGAACAAGTTCTGACATGTGTTTGGAATATCTTCTTGGCTGTTGATGCCCATTGCCAAGAAGCGATCCATCCAAGATGAATCTTTGTTATTGTAGGACGTTTGTTTCTGAAGCATCTGTGTGAAGAATGGTTGGTTTTATGACAGTGCGTACATGGATGAAGATCAAAACAATGATCTTTCAAATGGCCAACTCGTTCACAGTGTTGGCATTTTACAATTTGTTGTTGTTGTTGTTGCTGCTGCTATGGAAGAGGGGCAAAATCTGGAACAGCTGAAGTTGAACTGTCATGAGGAGCAAGTGAACTGTCATGAATTAATCCAGCACTCTGAAAGTGAATGGGCTTTGAGTAGTCTGGAATATGAAAGGACAAGTCCTTGTCATATCCAAGACCAGTTCTGTGCTTGTTGTGGACAAGCTGTTCCCAAGGTCTGATGATGGGCTTGGGGAGTGCAAATTGAGTTTCTGCATCTGCATGTACAGCTGCTACATTATTGGGTACTAAATCTGAATCAACTGTAACATTATTGACTTGCTTCTGATGGGTTGCAGTCTCAGTGTTCTGAACAGAAACATGTTCAGAATGACTCCTCTGTTTTAATTCTCCTTGTTGTAGCTGAGATTCAAGCTGCAAAAATTCGATCTTTTCCTGTGCATTTTGTAGACATGTCTGAATTTCAGAGAGAGAGCCTTTGCTTATTTGTAATGTGTCATCAACAGTAGATTGTATAAGAGTTTTCATGAACTCTAATACTTTAGTAATTGTAGTCATTTTTTCATATCCTCCCAATAATAATATGTTTTGGTTAGGCTCTTCTTCAATTTCCTCCTTAGGTTTGTCAGGGTATTGACATAACACTCTTAAAACAGAATCTGCGGATTTCTTAGATTTTGAAGAAATGTTACTATTTTTCTTATCATTTCCCGGATTTTCTTTTGAAACAGTAGACTCAGCCTGTATTCGCCTAAAGAGAGCAAAAATGTCACCTTCAACAGATGAGTTAGATGATTTATTCATATCTGGATTGGATCCATCATTAAGAGATGGCATTGGAGATCTCCTCGCATATGTAGATGATGATCTCAGAGAAAGGCGATGATCTCTTTTACTGTGGTTTACATTATCAGTTTCTCCAGTAACATTCTCTAAATCAAAATTATTTTGCACCTTTTCAGCATTGTTCTCCTGCTTTCTGTTCCGAATACACCCTCCTTCCTTTTTAACTGCAGAAATTGGAATTGGGGACTGTCTATTGAAATTAGAGGGCATTCTCCTTGGGAAGGAACTGTTACTTAATGCCATGTGTTCCACATGTGATGAGGAAAAATCAGTTGCTCTCCTCCTGTTTCCTGATGAATGAGATGCTCCAAAAGAAAACATTCGACTCCCATCTGCAAGCTCTTTAATAGTGGTGATGTCCCGCTCTCTTTTGCACATGGCTCTCACTCCACTTAAACCTATTGGAAAACCCCTTCGAAGACCATCGTTAGCTTGACCTGGGCCCAATCTTGGGTGACCACTGCGATAACATGGTATGAAAATTGACAGTGTTGTCATCTTCAGTACAAAACGAGGATGAATCTGCAATCCTCAGTGATAACCAAAAACGAACATGCGGGCAACGCCTTTGAAATTAAATAATGAACATAATCTGTAGTCACATTAATGAAACAATTGATTGCAGTCGAGCGGATTCCAAGTCATTGAGCAGATTAATGAAAAGGTTGATTATCGCTGAGTGGATGCCAAGCGCAGAATTTTTGGCAGAATGGCGTTGATATGGTAATTGAGTTGGGACAAGCTGCAAACAGTTCAATGGAGAAGAGCGGTGGCAATCATTAATGTCAGAAAATTGGCAGATCTCAAGTGTGCAGGAGCGTTAGGTTTCCTTGGGAAGATAAAATGCCCAAGCCAGAATAGGAATTCTGAGATTTCATTCTGAATCAAAACCAGCGTTACATATTAGAACTGCATGAGATGTCAGGCCAGCGTTTTCAATGAGATGTCAGCTGGGACAGCGGAGAGCGTTATATACCAGCGTAGCATTGTATATTCAGGTGCAGATTGAGATGTGGGGGCCTTCATCGTTTCTTTAAACTTCGAAATAATATGTTGGATCTCGTCATTCAAATTTAAAGCCTAAAAAGCATGGTTTCATTATCGCCGGCTCTCTCCACCATCCTCTATATAGTAGATTTTGATTGCTGGCATACCTGTCCATGTGGAAGAGGAAGAGTCGCCTCGAGCTGCTCCAGAAGATGCCCTTGTCAGGAACCGCATTATGAAGCCCTCACATGCCCGGTCGTCTGATATAGCGCTGTCCAGAAATTCTTGTCTCCACTCCAGTCTTGGTCTAGATGTCTACAGTAAACAAGAATTTGTCAAACATGTCCCATACATACGGCTGTAGGTATTTTCTGTACTTCTGATTTTTCAAGTAGTGTTTTACAACAGTTTAATAATGCCTAAAGGTTGGTGTTCCAACCACAGTATATAACAACCAGCAATTTATAATGATGAACAACTCAAACAGATCACTTTAATGTGTAAACTTCAATCAGCACGGTGACAAACATCTCCATCACAGATAACTCCAGCGGGTTTGTTGTTCTCATCAATCGCAGCATCTGCGTTTTTTTATGTCCTTTTTTTACTAGCAGTATCTGCCTTTTCATGCGTTTCGATTTTGTTCTCCAAGCATCACCTCAAATGGTGGATACAGACAACCATCTGATTTCAAATCTATCGACCCAGGCTAGAGAAATCATTCACGAGTGTATATTCTCTTGAATGTCAATTGAATTCCCATTATAGAAACCAAAGCATCGTCTCTGAAGACAACAATTTATTTATTGTAGCTGCAGATGAACCTCAATTAACAAAGTTCAATGATGAATAAAGTGATAGGAAGGCATTCTCAAACACATTTAATGAGTAAACCTGGTAGAGCAATATATTAGCAAAGTATAGCAGCGTTCAACATACTTCAGACTTTGATAGCAGCGTTCAAGAAATTATTTAAGAACAACCTCATTCCTCGTTCCTGCGTGGAGGCATTAGATACGAATCCCAAACCGGTGACTAGAATCCCTGAGCAGCGTACAAATTTAGAATACCTGCATTTCTTACAAAGCAGGAGCAACGCACAAATCAACTGTTCAACGCAGCATGACAATATTCCACCGAAACTTCTTCAGACAATATTCCAGTGCTGAAACCATTCCTCTCTCAACGCTCTCTGAATTTATGCAGGAAGACTGCGCAGTAGATAGAGAGGACAAAACAAACTCACAGAAAATGAGCACAAAAATTAGTGGCTTAAATTGGAGCAAGGCCAGCAATCGCCTTCTCTGATACCATGTTAAACACACATGGACAGCAAGAGAGAATATGAAAGATAAAACATGCAGTACAATTTTTATTAACAACTGATATACATTTATAGTACATTGTTGTGACTGTTGGGTTTCACATCCCAAGGTCTCTTGGACTACTTAGTCTATTCAGCTTCCACACTAACCCATTTAGGATTAGGTGTCCAACAATGTCGAGACAATATTGCAGAGGTTTAATATGCAGGATAGTAAACTGGTGAAGGTTCCTATTCTTGTAGGTGTAGAATTATCTGCTGAACAGTGTCACAAGACACAAGAAAAGGAATAGGACATGTCCCGTGTTCCCTATGCAAGTGCAGTCAGTAACCTGATGTATGCGATGGTCTGTACTAGACCACACATTACACATGTAGTGGGAGTATTGAGCATGTTTATGTCAAAACCAGGGAAGGAGCACTGGACAACAATGCGTTTTCAGGTATTTGCGTGGCACTAGTGATTATGCTTTGTGCTACCAAGGAAGACCAATATTGGACAGAGTGTTGGATATTTGTGGCTTTTTTGATGCAGACTGGGCTAGGGATATGGATCAGAGAATATCTACAAGTGTATACGTGTTCAACCTATTTGGAGGTGCAGTCAGTTGGAAGAGTAAGAAACAATCTGTAGTGGCACTATCAACTACAGAGGCAGAATACATGGCAGCAACTCATGCAAGCAAGGAAGTAGTTTGGTTGTAGAGATTGTGTTCAAGTATGGGGTTAGTACAGGGAGCTATAACGATAGACTGTGACAGCCAAAGTGTAATTTTCTTAGCAAAAAACCCTGCATATCATTCAAAGACAAAGCACATTGATGTTCAGTATCACTTTGTGAGGGATATGATAGAAGACAAGAAGGTGTTGCTAGTAAAGGTGGACACTTTGAAGAATATTGCATATGCATTGACAAAATCTGTGAGCTCTGAGAAGTTCTCTTGGTATAGAGAAACAATGGGTGTTGCAGGGCTAGATAAATGACTATGCTCCCTTGTGGCCCCCTGTGGAAAGAAAATAACAAGTGAGATAATGTTGGGTTGTGTTATATTCTTTCCACGACTAGCCCACGTAGTTAATCGGGGGGTTAGAGGGGGGGCAGAGCCCCCCCTTCGTTGCGCTGATTGTGTAGCGGGGGGGTCACAAGGGGTTTGAGGGGTGTAGGTAACCCCACTCTATGGGGTCTGGGGTAGCGCCCCGGAAAATTTTGTTTTTGGACCCTATATTAGGTTGGGTGGACCTACCTATGGTTTTGTGCATGTTTTTCGCACATGGTTTTGGATGCTATGGTTTTCGATCCATGGTTTTGGATGCAATGGTTTTTGGTCCATGGTTTTGGATGCAATGGTTTTTGGTCCATGGCATTGGATGCTTCGGCATGTATAAATATGTATTGTAACATTGAAAGGAACATAATGAAGAAGCTGGTAGTCCTAGTTTTGGTATCCAGGGGAAATCTCTGTGTATATGTGTTTTATGTGTTATGCTCTCACATTGTTTATTTTCTGTGTTTCAGAATTTGTATGCAGGTAATTTCTGTACAGGGTTAAAACCTACATTCATCCAGTATCAACATATTTCTAGAAATCTCAATACATTAACAGATGCATTGACTAATCATGTTTTAGATAGACATTTGCAACACCTGTAAATTAATTCAATACACATCACATGCATTGAAAGAAATAATAGAACCATAATAAACATTGAATATATATATATATATATATATATATATATATATATCAAAGTTTTGGTTTTACAAAATTTGTGCCCGAGACGCATGTGGCCACACAGCCTAAAATATACATGTAGTCAAAATATGGCTATAATCATCCTAGTATACTAATCATAGTGCTCATGGTAGCAAGCTACTACGCGAGCCATTTTGCACAATAGCTAACTGATACGATCAGGCACACCAATAATATGTCGTTGCAGTCTCATAGGCAATTCGTCTACCTTGGTCTCAGTTATGCCATGGGTCAACCCCTCCATGCGATGCTCAACCTCTGCAAGGGTCTCAGCCACATTGAGATCATGCAATACCTCTCGCCATGTTGCAGCAACTTATACGATTGTTGGTGCATTTTTTGCGTCTCCTGCACGATCAAGATAAGAAGAGCCCACAGGTCGAATGGGTCTAATATCTTCATGTGTACAAATCAATAGTTTAGTCTCGAATACATCAAAAATAAAATAAAAATAAAAACATGATAAAACTTAAAAATCCAAAAAATGGTCAAAATGTTTTACCTGTGCCACCCCATCGCTCGCCATCAGGAAGCACGAGCTTTGATTATCTATGGAAATCCATCCCTGCATATGGATAGCCTTCTATCATAATGAGTTGCATGTGCATCCATCTGAAGAAGACAGGTGTGAAACTCATCGATGACAAACTTGCATGTATAGACATGATATCCACCCATCTCCTCATCCGTGGGACTCTCAGATCTGCGGGCTTGAGCGAGATATGTTGTGGCCTAAGAAATGGAATCCGCTCTAAAGTAAAAGAAACCAAAATCAAGCCATAGCCAAAATTCTTTAACTGTCCATCTTTTACCTTAGTCAGTTGCTTTTTCATGTTTACCATTACCCCCTCGATCCAGTTGAATATTGTCGGCTCCAGAAATTCTAGAGCATATTTCATATGTGACTTATTCACCACGTGAAAAAACGCATTGCTAGCCAATATGGAAATAATAAATAGGATCGTTCTTAAAGGAAAACAGACTACATCCTTGATGTCAATTTTTCCATCCTTAGCCAGTTGGGATCTCATTTGACAGTGTGCATTGATGTAATCTTTGACTATCTCTCCACCACTCCTTGAACCAGATAAAGAGATGGGAGTACCTCACCTTGAAAAACTAGTCAAGAAATATATATTTTCTACATGTATTTCCAGTATATGTTCACCAAGTTTGAATTCTTGTGCTTGAACATCCCATGCATGGATAAGATACCCCGATGATTCCATCTACTGCCTCATACCAGGAAGTCAGAAGAATTTTAAGAGTCCACAATCTCTTAAAGTAGGGATTGTGGCAAGATCATTAGCTATAGCCAAATATTGATCTTCATGTTCTCTTTCCCTCCATATCAAAGCCATTTTTTTCCAATATACACCTCAAACATCACAAGAAGGATCATTAGGATGAATTTCATGCAAAAAACCAAAGAAATTTTGAGGCAAAGAAGCAAAAAATAGTTGGGAATTTCACCCAATGCACCCTCCTAAGGGCAGAAAGTGCATTGTAGTGCTCTCCCTAATTTATTTTTCTCCTGTTCAGTGCACCTTTCGACCTTCCGGGGGTGCATTAGTCCTAGGGTGAGGAATTACAGCCCTGGGGCCCTAAAAAACTTGAAAAATCTACATGAAATAACAAAATGGAACCATGAAAGGAAAGAGGAAGGTTATAGCTCCTACCCGGAAGTGATGACACTTGAAATGATCCACTAGATTGGTCACAATTAGCTGCAGAAGGTTGTGGGAAAAAAGTCTCAAAACTCACTCTCCAAGAGGTAAATGTGAAATGGTAAAAATGAATTAACTTTTGCCTATTTTATGGTCATTTTCATCATTAATTTTTTAATGTTCTGACCTAAAAATGACTCAGTTTTATCATGAAATAGGTATTTTTAATATTTTGGTGGTGTTTTGAGTAAGATGACAGTTGTTTTAACAGATTTGGTGATGTCTGAATTGAAACAGGTCATTTTGACAAGGGAGCGTACTTTTATCGCTTTTTTGACCTCTGTAAACCTACGAAAAAGGAACACCCAGGGTCCTCTTTCAGCTCTTTTCAGACTCCCAAAATATGAAAATATTGTCGAGAACTTGTCTTTTCGAACTCGTTAAAGTAAATGAAAATATATTCTACTCAGTATAAGTTTAACCATTTTCCAAACTGAGATAGACTATTTATGAAAAAGGAATACCTTAGTCGAACATGGCTAAGAGGTTCTCCTGAGTATTTTTTTTTGCCTTTTCGGACTCAAGAGACTATCTATGAAATGGAACCTTTGGAGTTTTATTTTTTGCCTCTTTTTTAACTCTCTAAACATGAAAAAGGAGGTGAGTTAGACCTTTGTTGGACTCGTAAAAAACATCAAACAATGATGGACTCGTCAAACATGATAGGATCGAACCACTCCTTCTCAAGATTCGTTAAACATACTCTTAGGGATTCATTTGAAGGATTAACTTATAGATCAAGCATATGTTATCCTCCTCAAGATTGTTAAAAAAAAAGAGGTATTGACCATGTTAGTTTCCTATACCAATAGGAGTCATAATTTTGAATGAATAAGGTGAAGCCTTGTAATACTGTACATACCTTTGCTTTCTGCAAATGTTTTCCATGTTAAAAAATTAAAAAATGTAAATAGGGTGTGTCCTAAAAAAATAATCAAAGGACAAAAGAATAAGAAAAGGTCCAAAAAATGAAAATATATGAACCCCAAAAGACAAAAAGAGACATGAAAGTGTCCAAGTCAAAATGCCACTACTATTTACTTTCATGCATAATAATGATTGTGTGCAGCTTGTTACTCATGCCATAATCCATGATAGTCAAATTGTTTAAACTTGGCTATTTCATGTTTTAAATTTTATGTTTATAGTTAGAGAATAAAATATGACCAAACAGTGTAATCTTGGCAGATCATTAGATAGGTAGAGTAAATAGAAGGAGCTCATCAGTTTAATCTGAGCCCTTGGATGATATAAGGTTAGAATTAGATAGTTTACTTTGTAAAGAAAGAAAAAGATTGATAAGGGTTTGCTAGCCTAAATGCACCCAAATAAATTGAAGAGAATAGGATGAGTAAATGGGTAAGTAGTAGAAAGGTTGCAGAAATATCATGTCATTACACAAAGCACTTATGTGATTGTTTAAAATGCATCTTTCAAATATGCATAAGCAGTAAACAAAACAAAGACAATGGTTCAGAGTATGGTTTATTTAACATCCCCTCATTCATTTTACCTCTTTACTTCACTAATTTTCCATAAATAAGTTCTAGTACTTAAAATCCTTTAAGTCAAAGGGGCTTAGAGCATTTCTCTGACTTTTGGAGGGACCGGACCCTCGACTTGATGAGTTATGGGCATAAGTGCTAAAATCCCCTTCATCAAAAATTCCCCCCCCTTCATTTCCCCTCATTTCCCTAATAAAACCACACTTTCCTATGGTAGACACCTTTTACCTATGAAAAGTGACTCACCTCCATGTAAATCCTATTTCACCAAAAACCCACTAAAAGTTTTTATCCTAAGTATAAGTCAAAATGCACAATTGCATACACTTAAACCCCTTTTTTAACTTAAGAAAATCCACTCTGCCATCACTTTCATATTAATTAACTAACTCTATTATATAAACCCATTATAACCCTTTTCCTGTAAATAATTAAAACCCGATATAAAATATCCCAACCCCTTAGTTTAAATAAAAACTAATACATACTACCCCTTATCCCGATATAATTAAACTTAATTTACCTAACCCCGGTAAAACTTAAGTTAATCTCGTATCGGCTTCACCCAACTCCCTAATCCCGCATTAAGCCTGCCCAATCACATGACCTAGGATTAGTCCCTAAACTAATCCCGAACCACCATAATTATATCCCTGGGCCCACCATAAACTCCCGTCATTTCCCCTGCGCAGCTTTGCCTTCTGACTACCGTTGATCATCCCTCCCCCACATCCAACGGTGCACAACCATATCGGGCGCACCCGATGGCTGAACATTAACCACCCGATAAAGTGGTTTTTCTCCCAGCCCCCGATGCTACATGTCAGACGATGTATGGCTTCGGGTGACCCCTCCCAAATACCGCCCATGCCACAAAAGTGGTGTGACGACCCTCCAAAACCACTTCCCTCACTCAACCGAAAAACTGTTAATTATTCATCCAAAAGCGAAACCCGCCAAAATTAATCATTTTTTCTATAAAAGGCCGCGAAGCCCTCTTTTGCCCTTTTTTCGTGCATTCTCTTTGTAAGCTATGTAAACCATTGCGACCACTGTAAACGTTGAAATTACCCACAGACTTCCAATTCCGCTCCAGAAGACGTTGCAGACAGCCCAGCCAACCTTTTCAGACCGTACCAGGACCACACCAACCACTGCAGTTGTCGTGAAACACCATTTTTAGAGCCAATTCACCCAAATTCCAGGTATTTTACCACAAATTACCTCTTACCCCTGCAAATTTCAAGACCTTTAGCCTATACAATATTTTAAATTAAGAAATTGAGTAAATATTGCCAATTTTAAGAAATTGTTTTCCTAAACCCTCTGAAAGTCCCAAAAACATTTTGCTGAAGCCCCAGAGCATAATTCAAATCCACAAGAACTGAATTATGGCTGCTCCTATCGCCATGGACGTAAGACCCATTACCACTCCACACTTAGACCTGCACCGCCTTCCCTTGGCTGACAAGGACTTCCAAATAAAATATACTACTGCCCTAGAGCCCCTGCTCAAAGTTCATTGCTCAAGTAAAGATAGACACCTGAACCATATAGATGATATTGGCCTCTAGGAGTCCAATTTACCTAGATACCAGTTCCCCAAGTTCACATCTTTCCAGAAATTTTTCATATGTGCTATGCATGCTACGTCCCCAGCCATAGAACCATAATGTCTCACGACCAGAAGGTCTTATTCACTATCACAATTGAGTCCATTAATAAATGTTGAAGTTCCAACCAAGGCCAAACCTAACCCCACTCTCAATTGGAGACCTATTGGACTAGTATCCCAAGCTTAACCCTGAAAAATTGGCCCAGTTGTTCCAAACCTTCATTAAAGAGGAAAAACACATCCCTAAGGACCCCCCTCCATATGTATCAGCTATTTTCTCTCCATGGGGCCAGAACATTGTAACCATGATATCATGTGTTTTGGGTTACACTACAAGTGAGTACATTGATGAAATTATTGTTGCTTTCATGTCCATCTATACCCCAGGACAGCCTCCTGCAACCATATATGACTTTGCCACATTCATAGCTGATAGAATGCATGAGCAGTTCATAAGAATGGGCAATGAGAGAGTGTTAAAATACTCCTATGTATTGTACCATCTATTTCTGTATTATCAGTCAGAGAAGTTTCCTTTTACCCTCCAAAATCTTGACACTAGAGGCCAGCCTAGATCTGTTATTTTTTGGACCCCACTTTGCCATGAGTTTGGATCACAATATACTTACTCAGACTTTATAGATTATTTTGTGCATCCAGTCATGACTATGGTCACTAGGAATCCTCCACATGGGATAAGCCCAGAGATAAAGAGAGTCCTCCAACTATCCAAGCAAACCAAAGTGGGTGATTGGTACCTTTACCAAAACCACACAGAAATCAGAATATATGGTTACCTACAAGCACCATATAAGTCACCAAGATACCTCCCTATCAGGTTGTTTGCCTTAGAATATTACAGACACATTATCAATGCAGATGAAGTCAACTTTTTCAATGCCAAGAAGAAGGCCTATTTCAAAATTAAAGACCAATTAGGTCCCTTCATATGCAATTCCAGAGAGGCAGGGAAAGAGGCAGACCTAATCCTGTAAAGAATGAAATTCCAAAGGAGTTTTGTATGGAGATATGACCCTTTGGAATTCATTACCAAGAAAAGGCAAAAGGTCAAGCTAGGACCTTTCATCCACCACCCCATACCAGAAATAGAGGCATATGCAAATCAAACAGAATGGGTGGAAGGTACTTTAGTAGACAGAGACAACACAAGAGTAGATGTAGAAAATGCTCTGATTGATTTGGAAAAGCAACTTGATGAGAGATATTTCATGTAGGTACCAGAAGAGAAAGAAAAATCCATGAGCAACCCTCCAGTCATGCAGACTCCTCAGAATGAGGAGAAAATTCCAAAAAGAAATAGAGAGGGAGCTTCCACTTCAGGAATGGACACCTCTAATTTGCAATAGGAAACAAGTCACAGCAAGAGGCAAAGGATCAATCCGGCCTCTGAACAGGAATACACAGAAGAATCAGCACAGGTAACCAACACAGAGGTAAACAAAAGCAAGCCTATAACTCCATCTGAAGGCATGCAAGAGCCTTCCACATCACAGACTCATATGTTGGAAAGGCAACTTAGTGTGGAAGTGTCTTCCTTCAGTACGCCTGTTGACAAAGACCAAGACATAAAGGAAAGATATAAGGAAATCAAAATGAGGAAAGAGAGGCTTAAAGCCCAAACATATGCCCAATACCTAAAGCTCACTCCCACTAATCAAACAAGGTTAATGTCAGCGTTTGATATCAAGGAGGGTAAACCGCAGATGTCCTTTGTTAAGCCTACAGCATAACAGCCCAAAACATCATTAGATTTCAAGAGGGTTGACTTTGAAGTGTTGGCAAGGGATATTCATCCCATAGACCGAGAGAACTGCATAAACAGGATGGAGAGATGATATACTCCACCGTCACAGGTAAAGCCATAGCTACTCATTAGCTACAAAACTCATTGAACAACATCTCGGCACAATTTCAGTTAGAGAACGCCTCCTCATAGGCCAAGGATACAAGGATTAAGTCTTCCAAAGACTTAGTTATTGAGTTGCGACATGATCCCAAAGATATAAAAGCTACTGAGCAGCTGATAAATAAGAAGAATGATGGCATTGTTTCACTGAAGAATCAGTTGAAGATACCTCAGCTGCAACATCCTCAAACACTCGAAATCATAGAAGGCCAAACTAGACATGAAGAGTTGATGGACTTGGTCCTAAAACTCAATGATCAACTAAAAGAAACCGAGAAAGAATTGGATAATTTAATCCAATTAAAGCAGACTGACATTGCATCAACTTCTGCAAATATCATCCCTACTGTGTCTACAACAGTCCCCTCTACACTAGCAGCTTCACTTGCACCAACAGCTCCACCTGCCACAACATTTCCAGTAACAGCAGAATCTGCAAAAGCAACAGATGCATCAGGAAAAATAGCAACAGAATTGGTTAAAGCCATGGAGGAGATGTCAATTCAAGCTACTTAAATGAATAGACTAAAGGAAAAGGTGGCAAGTTTAGAGACTGATTACAAACTTTCACAGATTATGCAAAAGGAAGAGGCACAGAAAGAAAATAGGATGAGTGAGAAGGTCAAAGCCTTGGAAAAGCCTAACATTGGAGAAACCCCTTGGGCAAGCCAAGGAATTGTTATGGGCCAATATCATTGACTCTGTCAATGATATTTGGCCATCAATTCAAGTTATTTTTGAACAAATTGAACTAATAAAGATAGCTACAGAAGCTATCGAGAAAGTAAAGGAGGAGTTGGGAGACATCCCTGAGGATACCAATAGACTCATCCACTTCATCAACAGCAAGAACAGGTATGAACTCCATGAGCTAGACATAGAGGACAAGACTGAAACCATTTTGGAAATAAGGAAAGTCCTTTCCAAAAGAAACCTAATGCTGAACTTAGAAGAAAAGTGCCACAACATGCAAGTGGCCATAGATAGATTCATGGCCAAATTCCAAATTTTGAAGGAGAAACAATTGCCCAGTCCATTGATCAGTAATGATAAGCTCATGACACAATTGGACTATGGTAATAGACTCAGACAGTTGGCTAAGGAACAAGCCAGCACTTCATCTATAAAAGCACTGCCAACAGGCAAAGTTTTGTACAACACATTTGAAAACTTGTTTTTTCTTGAGCATGAGATAAAACACTTATTCCTCACCAAGCCCAATTTTTCCAAATATACTGAAGCTAATGAGATCTATAGGAGGATGATGAATGTCAAATTACCTGATGTAGAATGGTGGGAAAAGATGACTGATTTACTGTGAGAAATTTGCAGTAAAAAGGTATTGTACAGTAAAAATGAGAATAGCCAGGTAAACAGATGAAAACAGGGCAGCATGGTCAAAGAGTATCAGGATCAAAGAGTATCAGATGAAAGATAAAAGTTGACAAAGATTCTAGCGTAGAATACCTCAACTGCAAGCCAGCATAAAAGGCTACAAATCCAACCATAAAAGCTAGCAGTACTACATAAAAAGGGACAGCATGAAACATTTCATTAGCTATCTCTATCTTCTTGTAAAAAGATATTTGTATTTCCTAGATTAAATCTCAAGTTAGTTTGAGATATTTTGTAATAATTTTTGTATAAATACTTCACAATTCAAAGTATGTAGTGTGGATTCTTAGACATTTCTATAGATCTTCTTGATCAAAAGACTGTAAGCTATTGTATGAATGTTTGGACCAGCAAGCTGGATTAATGAATAAAGTCAAGACATTTCACAGGATTCATGTGTAGAGAGAAGTACAGACAAGTATTTTCTCTTTTGTTGTTATCTTTCTTTAAAAGTTTCTCCACAATCTTTAATGTATCTGAAATCTGAAAGCTATAATATGGAATGATATCTCAGAATTTGCTTCATTACACTCTGTTTTAACTATAATGCATTTTAATGTTTTTTGCTAATTATCTAAGTTAAAGAATTCTTGATTGCTCCTTAGTTTAGGTAGTCTCCCTGTGATCTATAGCAAAGGATTCTTAATTGCCCTTTGCTCATGACTATCCTTTGTTCTTCATTTTAATCCTGGTCTGAGAATTCTTAAGTGGTCTCTCACCCTAGTTAAGATCATTTCACCCATCTTGCCTAAAGACCTGCACTTCACTCTACTAGCTTGCCCTTTGAACACTCTCTTTAATGAGTTAATCCCAGTTCTATTTCCCTTCTTTGACTCCATAGCCCAATGGTCCAGAGACTTTAGTCTATCCATCTATTTTAAGGATTCCACCATCCAACCTTCAATACAAATCAAAACCCCCTGAACTTTAAGAACTATCCTAAAATCCCAGCAAACAAAGCTAAATCATATAGAGAGAGCCCTCTCTAAGACATAGGTTGGCTAGAGCCTATGCTTAAAATATTGGCTTGTGTTTACCTCAGCCTTTCCCTTCTTCTAATAACTTCTAAGGAAAATTCTAAGTGATAACATAGTGGCGACCATACTGGGGAAATTAAATCATCAGTCCTAATAAAACTTTAAGAAATTTTTAAATTTACATTTTGAGCCTCTTAAAGAAATTTATTAGAAGTTATTTTTAAATCTCACAAAAAACAAATATTTTTTTTTTGAAATTTTGGCTTCAAGGAGAACTCATTACACTGGGGCTAACCCAGATCCAAATCCTGCCCCAGTGGCTGATAATCCCAACCTGATTTCAAGAAAATCTAAAAAAGAAGAAAGTTCAACTAGTCACACACCTTTAGTTAAAGCTAATTCATGTCTTGATGAGTGGTTGTTTTTGGAAGATCTTCCCTTTGATGAGAAATTTGATTTGTCATTATTTAAAGCAAAGTCTGAAAGTGAAATATATGATACTGTCCTAGACCTTGATTTCATTGCAGACCTTGAAGTCCAAAAGGCCAACAAGTCAATTGATGAATACATTCTGAATTCTCCACAATCATCCCTTAGTACTACCAAGATCCCTGAGCCTTCTGAACAATTTTTCACTACTCTTAGTTCACTGTTGTTCTCTTCAACTTCTGAAGTCCAATCCCCACCACCATTTATACCTCCACTCCCTCACCAACCTAGCACTGCTTATTCACCACTTATCAGTCCTGGTTCATCATCCACTACTGCATCATCTCCCAGTACCTCAACCCCACATCTTAGCCACTCCCAACTTACAACCATGGCAAATAGATATGCTCCTCTTGTTTTACCTGCCCCACTTGGTGCTATGCCAGTAGACTACCAAAGTAAAATTGTTCAATTTGATGGCATAAGACCCTACACTGCACAGCACCATGTCAATAAGATGATAGATTACTTTGAACTACATGAAATTGATATTGGGGATGTTCAGATGATACTATTTGCTCAGACTTTAGCTGGTGATGTTAGGAAATGGTTTAGAGCTTTACCTGCTAATAGTATTGATAGTTTAGATATGTTTTACCAGCAATTTTTAAATAGATGGGAAAAGAAAAAGAACCCCTTATAGATCTTATCAGAATATGAAAATATTAGAAGGGGACCTAATGAAATTGTACAAGATTACTGCACTATATTCAATAATATATATATAATGCCATTCCAGTTAATCTTAGACCCCCACCTGACTTAGCATTAATAAATATTCCTGATGGTTTTGACACGAACATGGCTTAACAATTCAGGGAAAGAAACCCCCCAACCTTAGAGGAAATGCAAAGTGTAGCAGTTAGTGTAGAAGCCAATTTGTTAGCTAAAAGAGCTAGAGTTAGGAATGAAAGGAGAGGAACTGCAAAAGATGAAGCTTCATCATCTGACCTCAAAATAGATGGTTTAGCCAAAAGTATGGAAAAACTAATGGATAGGATAGACAATATGGAGAGGAAACCTCAATGGGATAACCAACAAGCAACTCCAGTTAGAAACCCAAATTTCAGAAAAAACCAAAACATTGGAAAAAATGGACCTGATTAGAACATTAGGCCTCCTTTTCAAGAAAATTATGCAGAAACATCCCAGCCAGAAGATCCAAAACAAGATACACAGATTAACCTAATGGGATTAGATGATGAGGATACTGTTTTCCTAACCCAAGATGAGCAGGAACTACATATGCTGCAGCAATTGCAAATCCAGTTTGGAGAGTCATTTGATTATAAACAAGGATATGATTCTGCCATCTTTGAAGTGCACAAACAGTATAACCTAAGGAGTAAAAATAACACTGATGCCCCTGACCAAACCAAGAAAACAGTGCAAAATCAACCCAAGAAAATCAAAGACACCCCTGTTTCTAAAATCCTCCATATTCTCCCTAAACAGAACCAGAATCCTTCTGGCCCCACCATTGTAGATATAACCCATAATCAATCTTCTGATGATCAAGAATCCACTTCAATCCCTCCTAAATAACCAGTGGACAAACCTCAAAACACCAGATCAGAAAATCCACATAAAGAGGTCCCCAATAAAGGAAAGAAGACCATCCTACTCAAATCCCTACTGTGAAAATTCAAAACCCTCAAATAGAAAAAACCTCCTTGCCATTCAATTTGGGAGCAGAGGTAGCAAAGTTAAAAATTTCAGTTCCTTTAACATAACTAATCAAGAATGAAACCTACAAGTCACAAATAAACCAGACTTTAAACATTGTTGAAAATGAAGATTTTGTCAACCTGTTTGACGACCAACCAAAACTTATATTTGGTCCAGATCTTAATGGAAAACCACTAGAAGGAGGAGTGCCACCTTTCTACATTAGCCTTAGCATCCATGACAAAATTCTACACAATTCAATATTGGATTTTGGGGCCTCCCACAACTTAATGCCCAAATCAGTAATGGAGAAATTAAACCTAGACATTACAAGGCCTTACAAGTATTTATTCTCATTTCACTTAAGTCAAGTAAAGTGTCTAGGATTGATTAAAGACATGTGTGTTACTTTAGTTCAATATCCTGCCAAAAGAATCCTTATGGATATTATGGTTGCTGACATCCCACCAAAGTATGGCATGTTGTTATCCAAATCATGGGGAGCCAAACTTCAAGGACCTTTACAACCAGATATGTCATATGCAACAATCTATGTTTTTGGACAACCTAAGAAACTGTACCAAGAAACCTTAATGAAATATATGGTAAGTAGCTAGGATCGGCCTCAAAACTTTCCCATCTACTCCATACATTCAGACATTGATTCTTTTATTTTGTATAATGTTGATCAAACACAAGAAACTATTTTAGAGAGTCTTGATACAGAACCAAAAGAAATTGCAGTTTCAACAAAAAATGAAACTAATCAAACTTTAGAACTTTCCAATAAACAAGGTAGCCAAATTGTTGTAAATGAGGAAAAGTTTGTTGCACCAAATAGTAAAAATTATGATCATGAAATATTATGGCATCTTGAATTTGATGCGTCAGTAAATAAGTTTGGAGTAGGAGCGGGAGTTTGGATATATAATATGGAGAATAATCACTCAAAAATCCATGCATACAGACTGAATTTTAAATGTACTAAAAATATGGCCAATTATGAAGCATTAAATTTAGGTCTTAAATTAGTTAGGAATCTAGGAGCTAAAAGAGTTTATGTCATGAGAGACTCTGAACTAGTTAAAAAACAGATTGATTTTGTATATATAACAAAGGACCCTAGATTAAGTTGTTATAGAGGAACCATTGTAGAAATACTTAACACTTTCTTAGAAACCAAGCTTGCAGTAATTCCTAGAAAACATAATACGCAGGCTCATAGTTTAGCAATGTTTGCCTGAAGTTAGGCACAGACCTGCAATTCCAGATAATTTGAAGAACTGGAAAATATTTTCTAATGACAAACAGATAAATAACTTTTTAATCTCAAAAGAAGAGTTTGTAAATAGAAATATAGATATTGATACATCAATAGATCTTAACACTAAAGATGAGATAGAAATAAATGAGATAGAAGGTGAAGAAATAGATGGAAGTCATCCTACTAAATTTACTAAGTCAGATGTAGAAAACCTAGAGCAAGTTGAGATTGATGAAATAATCAGTGAAGACACTGAAGTAATTAATCTCAAAGATAATTTCTTACCTAAGGGATTAACCCCTTTGGAATATTTGTTTGATTCAAATGATGTTCCTAGGAAACCTAAAATGGAACCTTTAAAATCTGATATAGAGGAGTGTAATATAGGCACTGATGAAAATCCAAAATTGATCAAGCTTTCGAAATCATTACCTCCAACTGAAAAAGTGTAATACATTGAGTTATTGAAAGAGTTTCAAGATGTCTTTTCTTGGAGTTATGAGGACCTCAAATCCTATGACACCAACATCATACAACACACAATTCCTATAAAAGAAAATCAAAAGCCTTTCAGACAAAAACTTAGAAGGATAAATCCTATCCTATTACCTTCAATTGAAAAGGAAATTCAAAGAATGTATGATGCCAAAATAATTGCACCAATCAGATTTTCTGATTGGGTCTCAAACCTGGTGCCAACTAGAAACAAAACTGGTGAGATTAGACTCTGTTTGGATCTCAGAAACCTCAACAAAGTGTCACTAAAAGACTATTACCCTCTCCCCAAAATGGATCACAATTTACAAAGGGTAGTTGGATCAACCAAAATCTCTTTATTGGATGGATTTTCTAGTTACAATCAGATCTTAGTTCATCTTTATGACCAAGCCAACACTGCCTTCACTACTGCTTGGGGCACATTTATGTATGTGAAAATTCCTTTTGGACTAATGAATGCAAAGGCCACTTTCCAAAGGGCTATGGATATAGCCTTTGCCAAAGAAATTCATGGTTTCCTTGTGAGATATCTAGATGAAATTACTGTATTTTCAAAATTTGATAATCAACATTTGGATCATCTAAGGTGAGCTTTTATTAAATGCAGGAAGTATGGAATTTCCCTGAACCCCAAGAAGTCTTTTTTTGGGTTAGAAGAAGGAAAGTTATTAGGTCATATAATTTTAAAAGATGGTATCCGAATAGACCCTGCTAGAATAGAATCCATTTTACAGATACAACATCTGAGGAACATTAGGGAATTGCAAGCTTTATTAGGGAAAAATAATTTTCTTAGAAGATTTATATCTAATCTTGCACAATTAATTAGATCGCTGAACAATATGCTAAAAAAATATTCGACCATAAAATGGACTGTTGAGGCTAAGAAATCCTTTGAAGACATTAAACTAGAATTAAGTAAAACACCAGTGTTAATTAGTCCTAAATTTGACAGAGATTTCATCTTATTTTCCTTTGCTTCTGAGCACACAATTGTTGCAGTTTTAATGCAGAAAAATGACCAGGGCTATGGAAAACCTATTGCTTTCTTTAGCAAGGCCTTGAGAGATGCCCCCTTAAAATATAACATAATGGGAAAACAAGCCTTTTCTTTGGTCAAAACCATCAAGGATTTTTGGGGTATATATTTTATATTCTTATATGGTGGCCTATGTTCCTAATTCACTAGTGAAAAACATCCTAACTCAGGAAGGTCCAGATGGAAAGAGGGGAAAGTGGATTGCTACTATTCTAGAATATGATATAGAAATCAAACCAACTAAGTTAATCAAGGGCCAAGGTTTATCCAAGCTCATGGCTGAGTCAAACTGTCAGGCCTTGGATATAAACTTTATTGCAGCGATAGATAATGAAGAGGAGATGGCGACTCCACTAATCAGCCAGGCCTTTATTGAATCACCTTGGTACGCTGATATCATTTATGTTTTACTGAATTTACAAGCTCCTCCCAAATTATCTAGGACTAAAAGCATATTTTTGAAGATGAAATCCTCAAAATTTTGTATATTAAACAATGCTTTGTTTTGGAGAAATCATGAAGGCATTCTTCTCAATTTCTTATTAAAAGATGAATCTAACAAAGTATTACAAGAGTTTCATACAGGTGACTATGGATGACACCTTTACTGGAAGACCACTGCAGATAAAATTCTTAGAGCTGGTTTCTACCTGCCTACCTTGTTCTTTGATGTCAAGAAATATGTGACCTCCTGTCACAAATGTCAAATTTTTTAGGGAAAGAAAAATCTTTTACCTTTACCCCTCAAACCAATCACTACTGAAATACCTTTTCAACAATGGGGTTTAGACTTCATTGGCGAAATTCACCCACCTTCCTCTTCCCAACACAAATGGATCCTCACAGCCACAGACTACTTCACAAAATGGATAGAGGCCATACCTTCAAGGCAAGCCACAGACACTGTTATCATAACCTTCCTTGAAACCAATATTCTATCAAGATTTGGATGTCCAACTAAGCTCATTACTGATAATGCAACAACCTTTAAATCCAAAAGAATGATATATTTCTGCAACAAGTATCATATAACCCTGGGCCATTCCACAACCTATTACCCTCAAGGAAATGGACTGGCAGAATCCTCAAACAAAAGCCTGGTAAACATCATCAAGAAGTTACTAGAGGACAATAAGAAAACATGGAACAAAAATCTAGTCAATGCCTTATGGGCAGACAGACTAACCACTAAGAAATGAATTGGTACTTCTCCCTATCAACTAGTTTATGGGATGGAAACTATTTTTCCATCCTCCTTGGGAACACCAGTGATGAAGCTGCTCCAAGAGTTGCAGGTTGAACCAAATAGTATCCAAAGAAGAATCAACAAAAAAATTCATCTTCAACAAACCAGGGAGGAGGTCTATATCAGGTCTCAAGTTGTGCAGGAAAGGATTAAAAATATTTTTTATAAGAGAACCAAGGCTGAAGATTTCTACCTTGGTGACAAAGTCCTGAAGTGGGATGCAAGGAGGGAAGATAAAGGTAAACATGGGAAATTTGATTTCCTATGGAAAATCCCATATGTCATTTATGCTTTCAGACGTAATAATACTTTCTTCCTAAGGGAAATGGATGGTACAGAAGCAGAAGGTGGACCAATGAATGGTCGAATGCTCAAGCACTATTTTGAACCTAACTACTGATTTTTATTTCCCATTTGTACATATTCTATTTTCAAAAGTCTAGTTTGGATTGGATGGTGATTTTTGAAGTTGAAGCCCAGAGAGAATGCCTTAAACTTTAAGGATTTACTATCATAAGTATCAATAATGCAGAGGCATAGAGGAAAATTTTGCAAGGTAACATCAACAGCAATTCAAAGGCTACTGATCTTGAATGTTCTTGACATTTCAGTAGAAAATGCCATCCCCAAGTGGAGCCATTGTTAGGTTCCTATACCAATAGGAGTCATAATTTTGAATGACTAAGGTGAAGCCTTGTAATATTGTACATACCTTTGCTTTCTGCAAATGTTTTCCATATTAAAAAATTAAAAAATGTAAAGAGGGTATGTCCTAAAAGAATAATCAAAGGACAAAAGAGTAAGAAAAGGTCCAAAAAATGAAAATATATGAACCCCAAAAGACAAAAAGAGACCATGAAAGTGTGCAAGTCAAAATGCCACTACTATTTACTTTCATGCATAATAATGATTGTGTGCAACTTGTTACTCATGCCACAATCCATGATAGTCAAATTGTTTAAACTTGGCTATTTCATGTTTTAAATTTTATGTTTATAGTTAGAGAATAAAATCTGACCAAACAGTGTAATCTTGGCAGATCATTAGATAGGTAGAGTAAATAAAAGGAGCTCATCAGTTTAATCTGAGCCCTTGGATGATATAAGGTTAGAATTAGATAGTTTACTTTGTAAAGAAAGAAAAAGATTGATAAGTGTTTGCTAGCCTAAATGCACCCAAATAAAGTGAAGAAAAAATGGTAGGATGAGTAAATGGGTGAGTAGTAGAAAGGTTGCAAAAATATCATGTGATTACACAAAAGCACTTATGTGATTGTTTAAATTGCATATTACAAATATGCATAAGCAGTAAACAAAACAAAGACAATGGTTCACAGTATGCTTTATTTAACATCCCCTCATTCATTTTACCTCTTTACTTCACTAATTTCCCATAAATAAGTTCTAGTACTTAAAATCCTTTAAGTCAAAGGGGCTTAGAGCATTTCTCTGACTTTTGGAGGGATCAGACCCTCGGCTTGATGACTTATGGGCAGAAGTGTTAAAATCCCCTTCATCAAAAATTCCCCCCCCCCCCCTCATTTCCCCTCATTTCCCTAATAAAACCACACTTTCCTATGGTAGACACCTTTTACCTAGGAAAAGTGACTCACCCCCATGTGAATCCTATTTCACCAAAAAACCCACTAAAAGTTTTTATATTAACTATAAATCAAAACGCGCAATTGCATACACTTAAACCCATTTTTTACTTAAGAAAGTCCACTTTGCCATCACTTTCATATTAATTAACTAACTCTATTATATTAACCCATTATAACCCTTTTCTCGTAAATAATTAAAACCCTATATAAAATATCCCAACCCCTTAGTTTAAATAAAAACTAATACGTACTACCCCTTATCCTGATATAATTTCACTTAATTTATCTAACCTCGGTAAAACTTAAGTTAATCCCGTATCGGCTTCACCCAACTCCCTAATCCCGCATTAAGCCTGCCCAATCACTTAACCGAGGATTAGTCCCTAAACTAATCATGAACTGCCATAATTAAATTCCTGGGCCTGCCATCAACTCCCGTTATTCCCCCCCGCATAGCTTTTCCTCCCGACTACCATTGATCATCCCTCCACCACATCCAATGGTGCACAACCATATCCATCGCGCCCGATGGATGAACAATAACCACCCGATAAAGTGGTTTTTCTCCCGGCCCTCGATGCTACGTGTCAGACAATGTATGGCATCGGGCGACCCCTCCCAAATACTGCCCACGCCACAAAAGCGGTGCGATGACCCTCCAAAACCACTTCCCCCACTCAACCGAAAAATCGTTAACTGTTCATCCGAAAGTGAAACTCGCCAAAATTAATCATTTTTTCTATAAAAGGCCGCGAAGCCCTCTTTTGACCTTTTTTCACGCATTCTCTTTGTAAGATGTGTAAACCATTATGACCACTGCAAACGTTGAAATTACCCACAGACTTCCAATTTCGCTCCATAAGACGCTACAGACAGCCCAGCCAACCTTTTTAGACCGTACCAGGACCACACCAACCACTCCAACTGCCGTGAAACACCATTTTTAGAGCCAATTCACCCAAATTTAGGTATTTTACCACAAATTACCTCTTACCCCTGCAAATTTCAAGACCTTTAGCCTATATAGTATTTTAAATTAAGAAATTGAGTAAAATACTGCCAATTTTAATAAATTGTTTTCTTAAACCCTCTGAAAGTCCCAAAAACCTTTTATTGAAGCCCCAGAGCATAATTCAAATCCACTACCACTCCACACTTTGACCTGGACCACCTTCCCCTGGCTGACAGGGACTTCCAAATAAAAGATACTACAGCCCTAGAGCCCCTGCTCAAAGTTCATTGCTCAAGCAAAGATAGACACCTAAACCATACAGATGATATTGGCCTCTAAGAGTCCAATTTACCCAGATACCAGTTCCCCCAAGTTCACATCTTTCCAGAAATTTTTCATATGTGCTATGCATGCTACGTCCCCAGCCATAGAACCATAATCTCTCACGACCAGAAGACCCTATTCACTATCACAATTGAGTCCATTAATGAAATGTTGAAGTTCCAACCAAGGCCAAACCTAACCCCACTCTCAATTGAAGACCTGTTGGACCAGTATCCCATGCTTAACCCTGAAAAATTGGCCCAATTGTTCCAAACCTTCATTAAAGAGGAAAAACACATCCCTAAGGACCCCCCTCCATATGTATCAGTTATTTTCTCTCCATGGGGATAGAACATTGTAACCATGATATCATGTGTTTTGGGTTACACTAAAAGTGAGTACATTGATGAAATTATTGTTGCTTTCATGTCCATCTATACCCCAGGACAGCCTCCTGCAACCATATATGACTTTGCCACATTCATAGCTGATAGAATGCATGAGCAGTTCACAAGAATGGGCAATGAGAGAGTGTTAAAATACTCCTATGTATTGTACCATCTATTTCTGTATTATCAGTCAGAGAAGTTTCCTTTTACCCTCCAAAAGCTTAACACCAGAGGCCAGCCCAGATCTGTTATTTTTTGGACCCCACTTTTCCATGAGTTTGGATCACCATATACATACTCAGACTTTATAGATTCTTTTGTGCATCCAGTCATGACTATGCTCACTGGGAATCCTCCACCTAGGATAAGCCTAGAGATAAAGAGAGTCCTCCAACTATCCAAGCAAACCAAAGTGGGTGATTGGTACCTTTACCAAAACCACACAGAAATCAGAATATATGGTTGCCTGCTTGCACCATATAAGTCACCAAGATACCTCCTTATCAGGTTGTTTGCCTTAGAATATTATAGACACATTATCAATGCAGATGAAGTCAACTTTGTCAATGCCAAGAAGAAGGCCTATTTCAAAATTAAAGACCAATTAGGTCCCTTCATATGCAATTCCAGAGAGGCAGGGAAATAAGTAGACCTAATCCTACAAAGAATGAAATTCCAAAGGATTTTTGTATGGAGATATAACCCTTTGGAATTCATTACCAAGAAAAGGAAAAAGGTCAAGCTAGGACCTTTTATCCACCACCCCATACCAGAAGGAGAGGCATATGAATATCAAACAGAATGGGTGGAAGGTACTTTAGCAGACAAAGACAGTACAAGAGTAGATGTAGAAAATGCTCTGATTGATTTGGAAAAGCAGCTTGATGAGAGCTCTTTCCTGCAGGTACCATAAGAGCAAGAAAAATCCATGAGCACCCCTCTAGTGATGCAGACTCCTCAGAATGAGGAGAAAATTCCAAAAAGAAATAGAGAGGGAGCTTCCACTTTAGGAATGGACACCTCTAATTTGCAACCAGGAACAAGTCACAACAAGAGGCAAAGGCTCAATCCGGTCTCTGAACATGAATACACAGAAGAATCAGCACAGGTAATCAACACAGAGGTAAATAGAAGCAGGCCTACAACTCCATCTGAAGGCATGCAAGAGCCTTCCACATCACAGACTCAGATGTTGGAAAGGCAGCTTAGTGTGGAAGTGTCTTCCTTCAGTACGCCCGTTGACAAAGACTAGGGCATAAAGGAAAGATATAAGGAAATTAAAATGAGGAATGAGAGGCAAACATATGCCCAATACCTAAATCTCACTCCCACTAATCAAACAAGTCTAATGTTAGCCTTTGATATCAAGGAGGGTAAACTGTAGATGTCCTTTGTTAAGCTTACAGCACAACAGCCCAAAACATCATCAGATTTCAAGAGGGTTGACTTTGAAGTGTTGGCAAGGGATATTCATCCCATAAACGAGATAGAACTGCATAGTGTGGATTATTAGACATTTCTATAGATCTTCTTGATCAAAAGTCTGTAAGTATTGTATCACTATTTGGACCAGCAAGATGCATGAATGAATAAAGTCAAGACATTTCACAGGATTCATGTGTAGAGTGAAGTACAGACAAGTATTTTCTCTTGTGTTGTTATCTTTCTTTAAAAGTTTCTCCACAATCTTTAATGTATCTAAATTTGAATGTTATAATATGGAATGATATCTCAGAATTTGCTTCTTTGCACTCTGTTTTAACTATTATGCATTTTAATGTTTTCTGCTAATTATCTAAGTTAAGGAATTATTGATTGCTCCTTAGTTTAGGTAGTCTCCCTGTGATCTATAGCATAGGATTCTTAATTGCCCTTTGCTCATGATTATCCTTTGTTCTTCATTTTAATCCTGGTCTAAGAATTCGTAAGTGCTCTTTCACCCTGGTTAAGATCATTTCACCCATCTGGCCTAAAGACCTACACTTCACTTTGCTAGCTTTCCCTTTGGACACTCCCTTTAATGAGTTAATCCCAGTTCTGCTGCCCTTCTTTGACTCCATAGCCTAATGGTCCAAAGACTTTAGTCTATCCATATGTTTTAAGGATTCCACCATCCAACCTTCAATACAAATCAATACCCCCTGAACTTTAAGAACTAGCCTAAAATCCTAGCAAACAAAGCTAAATCATATAGAGAGAGCCCTCTCTGAGCCATAGGTTCGCTAGAGCCTATGCTTAAAATATTAGTTTGTGGTTACCTCGGTCTTTCCCTTCTTATGATAACTTCTAAGGAAAATTCTGAGTGATAA
Organism: Pinus tabuliformis; assembly: GCA_031772625.1. Taxonomy (NCBI): domain Eukaryota; kingdom Viridiplantae; phylum Streptophyta; class Pinopsida; order Pinales; family Pinaceae; genus Pinus; species Pinus tabuliformis. The sequence goes on along the minus strand of CM062818.1, from coordinate 919,069,288 downwards.
CAAACCAGAAACAATTAGGGAAATTAGGAAAATGGGATACTCCACCTATTAATGGCAGTGAGTCGCTCTTGAACATGACACTCTTCCACTTCGTCTTTGTGGTTTTTGGGTCGGTAAATATGATGTCTTTTGGTTCATCACACCATTTCAAAGCCTTGATTTTTGGTTTTGGGTCAATGCTTCCAACTCCATTCAGTTTCGCTAGTTCGTTCAAGAGAATTCATTCAGTTGATATCTGCTACGATACTCTTAAGCCTTCATTCCATGCATGTCATTCCTGAACCAGTTCCACTTCAACATCATTCGATCTCAAATCATGATACTTGTTTCATGTTGTTGATGGGGGATACATCAAGGTCCTCCTATGATGGGTTGCTTCTTGTCGACATCAGCTCATTATCCAAGAAGTTGACTTAGAAACTCTTCCTTCATTACCTTGGGATTTGTATACATTAATAGCAAGTTTCCTCACTCTCGGCGACAGGTTTTCATCATTGGCCTTCGACCGAAAGCTTGTGCGTGGTGTTCGACTTCAACTCATTCATTCACAACATATAGATTGTATTGTTGTACCTTGAGAGCGATTAACATCACCAATGATTTCTCTCATGTCTATTAACGACTTACATCATTGGTTGGTAATCATATGGTGTATGCCATGTTTGATTCCAACCCATTTATTCAAATGGTTAGACTCGTGCATTGGACGATCGAGTGAATAATATAGAAGACCCCGTATCTAGTTCCATCCATCAAGGTTGTGATTTGAGGTTTAATACAATATTACAAAGCATGATGGCTATGATCATACAGACAGTCATCCAAGCATGGGTCGACGCTTTTCCATCATTGGACATGACTTCTTGATCATTATACATGTAATTCTAGCTTATGTGTTGATTATGGATATTCATCCCTCAGCAGAGATGTCATGATGAAAATGTATTGTAACTGATGATGATCCGACCAATTGTTCTTTATCCGAAATTGTCACAAGGTAAAGGACTTCAATCATCAATTTCCATTTCTGACTTTGCACTTTAGGGGTCAATCTTTTATAGGCCAATTTTCGCATCTGGTCAATATTCCTACAAACCGGATCAATCAACATCCATGAACACCTTGTCATCATCCCTACACAAAGCCCTAAGAATGACTCTCCCAAATCCTTCACTTTTTGGGTTTGACTACTTCATTTCAGTGCCTTTAAGGGCCTGTGCACCCTAGCCCTTTAGGGACCTGTGTTCAGCAGCAGGTTGCCCAATTCTGCACCAGCGTTGATCAACAGTAGGTTGTCCCTTGTTAGTGGTGTGTTGATTCTAGAAATTTGGGAAAAATAAAAATAATCATGAAGCTTCCTCTTTTATAAGCTTCCAAGAGTTGTTGCAACCATTTACCTTTTATAAGAAATTTGAATCCTATCTAATCCTACCTTGGATATTTCACCTCTTACCTCTTGAGCTCATCCTCCCCTCCTAAATGGGTCTCAACCCTAGATTGGTAAATGGATAAGAATTCCTAAACTGCCACACTCTCCTATGAATATACAGCCATATAAAACATCAAGGTTGGCTTTTGGAGACTAATCATACCCTCATGTTGATGCTTTGATCCTAAGAGAGTTATCATTTCCATGCATTAAGGTGACATTGAGGTGTGCCTTGTGACAAGGAAGGATAAGACATCTTGGGGAGATCTCTACAAGATCAACTTCCATTTTTGGTTTTAAAACTCTCCCTTTCATATTAATACAAAGATTATATTGTTTTCCTATATATGTTATGTTATGTTATGTTTACATTCATATATTTGAATGTTTTGTTGATCCATTGAATAGAGTGATTCGATGATGCTACATAAATGTCGCTGATATTTGGCTTGTGTTGATTATTTGTGCAGGTTCTAATTATAGCTATCGGAGCTATGATTGGAGCTTACAACCAAAGAGGAGAGAAGATCTTGCGACGGATCACCAGTAAGAATATTTCCATTCTCTAATTTCTCTTAGGGAAATTTATATTCTTTGATTTTTATTGTTCTAGACCAGGCCACTAGGTCTAAGGAAGATACTTTTGTCCATAGTCGTAAATTCAAAATAACACCACTAATACAGATTTATGCGGGAACAAAATCAAATACAAAATTAAATAGAAACACAGAGCTACAATGAAAAATAAAATTCAATTGATTAATAACAAATACTAAAAATTGTTTACATGCATAATGGAAACAAACTAGCTCGGGAGATGGTAGCTTATCTTGGAGAAGAGATGTGACAGCTACATGCCCTCTGAACTATATTACAATCAGGCTCGCAGGCCTTTTTATTATTGAGAAACAAGGTAAAACCCCAAACATCCAAAAACCTAACCATAGAAGATGAAGCACCAAAAGTTTTTGGGACCTGTTGGGGTCAGTTGGCACACCAACTTCTGAGGGTCCTAAATTTGGTATACAATCTTTGTTTGATGCATACAATACCTCATTAGAAGGATCTATCTAAGGACTACAAATTTTGACTACAAACCCCCATTACAATGTAGGAGTTTTCCCTCTTTCCAAAAAAACGTCATTTAGGGCCTCAAAACGGCTCTAGAAGTTTAGGACCTGAAAAACTGCCAAAAATAGTAAAGTGTGCTCCAATTAAGGAAACTGAAAGAAATAGTGGTGGGGACCCAAGTGGAATAGGCAGGTGGCCACCAATATCCACTTGGATCAAGATCCCACATCAACCCCCTTTTTCGCACATGTAGGGTTGGACATGTGTGCGCTTTAAGGAAGTCCTTAGAAGCTCCAAGAACCTTATCGCTAGTTTAGGGTTAAGGAATTCAAACCTTACCCCTAGATGGTTACTAGGATGTGTTAAATATGAGATTGCAAGAAGGAGTAGGGGTTCCATAATATGTGATTGTAATATATTCCATGGTTAAGTAAAGAAATTGGGCATAGGAAGTAAGAGATAAAAATAGAGAGGGTTAGGATTTTGTAGCAACTATGTAGACCATAGGTATTAGGTAACTCCATAGAGCATACCTCTTCTTTATACTTGCACATTTTCCATATTTGAGAAAAGTGAGTAGAGAAACCTCATTTTCTCGTTGGTTTTTCTCTTGTAAGGGTTTCCGAGGGAAAATATTTGTATCTATTGTGGATGGTGTGTGTAGTTATTATATTTTCAATTTTTTGCATTTAAGTTAACTTAACTATTTAAGCAAAAAATCAATTAACTAAAGAATAAGGAATCTAAGGAAAAACTAATAGTAAAAATTTCAATAATTTTATCAGATTTGTTGTGATGAATTGTTCCAATGAAATATCCGTGGTAGCTTATAGATCATATTAGTATAAAACCAAGTTTCTTTGGGGAATATTGTGGTAAGTTGCAAGGGATCCAAAAACTAGTTTAAGTGTAAATTCATAGAACCCTGGCCATGGTTGAAAAATACGTTCATAATAACCCTCATGATTTAACAAAAGAGATATTTTTAAGACTAGAAGCACAAGCCATCAGCATTAGCAACAATGTGAACCTCCTCATGGTGGCCCTAGCAAACAAGTTTGAAATTAAAGAAGATGGAGGATCTAAGTCAAATGTGAGATCAAGGAGGAAATCGAGAGATCATGAAGACCTAGAAAAGAAGTCAAGGAAAGAACCCAAGAAAGAGAAATCACATTCGATTTTCATCAACTATTCACAACCCCTATTCAACATGGAAGTGAAGGTGGATATAAAGCCATACCAAGGTGAGATCAATATATTAATATTGGATCATTGGTTGCAACAATTAAAAATTTATTTTAGTGTTCACCCTATGGATGAGGAGTAGAAAATATCCTTTACTAGACTAAAGTTAGAGGGGCATGCTCTAACTTCATCATAAATCCAAAAGAAACACTTACACTTGAGGGTGATCCACCAGAAACTGAGTGATAGGACTTCAAAAATATCTGCAAGCCCCAATTCTACCATATTGGGTATGCAGAGGACCAATGGATTTGATGGCACTACTTCAAGAAAAGGTAGGAGAAGGGTGTACAAGAGTACACCACTGAGTTTATAAAGGAGTATTTCTAGAAAGAGTCTAGATGTACTCCAAAACTATCCTAGCCATCCATTGGGCCATGGAATTGTCATATTTTTGCATCTATTTTCCTATTTCTTTTTCCTCCTTTTTTACCAATGAGACCACATTTTACCACTGTAAAAACTTTTATTCACCTATGTATGTCCTTTTCCATGTCACTTTCTTAGTCTAACTCTGCTTATAATTTGGCATCAAAACTACTGCCTTGGGCAATTTTTATTACAAAACTAATATATGGGTTGTTTCAGGTTTAGGTGGTATGTTGAAGTTGTGGTTACAGGATTGCATCTTTAGTTCCCTTTATCGATTTAGATCAAAGACTCTATGAGTTGTTGTTGATATACGAATTGTTTGCCTTGTGCATGTTTTCTTTTTCTAATTAGTCATATGGACCAGATTTAGGAGCACATCAAGTCAAAGTCAGTGCAACTACCTGGAGAGATTCATGGAGAAGACATATGACTTAGTTGAGATTTTTTGTAAAAATCATTGTATTTAAGTGGAATTGTTATAGCTTCACCCCTACCATGGAAACTGTTGTATGAATTATTAAGATATATTTTTATTTTAAGTTCACATCAAAATCAAAAGATTCTCATGGTGATCTTATTTTTGTATTTGAAAATTATAAAGAATAGAATTGTTTGCCCGTGTGAGTAGCAAATATTTTAGGAAGATATGATTGGAAATGGGAAAGGCACCAAAGCTCTATAATCCTGATGTTCTATTAATGCAAATATGAATCTTGTGGCATTATATCTTTCTTTGAGTAGCCTATGTGCAGTTTAGTGCACCAACCCCTGTTGAGGAGGAAGGGGCCTCCTTCTTAGCAAGGATCACTAGTTAATTGGAATATATCAATTAGTTGCATTAATCCTTCTTAGTTATTTGATTATTGTTACTATATATTTTATTCATCAGTTATTGATTGTAGAAATCTTTTGAATGGTGTGACAACATAGTCCTGGACTAGTCCCTCATACTAGTGTAGCAACAAGTTATTTACTTTTTTGTTACATATTGGATTGCACTTTCTTTGGATGTGTGTGTTCAACAATTGATTGAGTGATTGATGGGTTGTGAGAGTGTTGTTTCTAAGTGAGAATGGTTGTGTAATAGCGTGGTTTATTCTGTAATTGTGTCTCTTTTCTAATTATGTTGAAGTGTGTAATAGCATGAATGTTTACTAAGAGTGAGTGTGCAACGACCTTGGTTTGAGACTCATTTTGCTAGTTAAACATTGCACCTGCAGAGACTTTGTGTGATAGCCTTAATTCAAGCCTACCTAGAATGATAATTAATGTAAGAGTGTATTTGTTGCTACGATTTAAAGGAACAATTGTTTCGCCCCACATTTTTTGTGCCATTGTCTGGGAGGCTATTAAAGTGCATATGTGTGACTAGCTTATTTGCATGCATTGATTGAAAGTGTTGTAGATCTGTCCCTGATTTTGAGGTTTTTGGGTGATAAGATGAGAGGTAAGAACCTACGCATAGCTTTGACATACTGAAGTACGCTCGGGCTCACTAGGATCAAAGAAAATAGGATTGCATTGCATGAGTAGTGAAGGAGAAAAACATAGTGCCTCCAAACAAACTAACCATGCAAGTGGAAGAGGACGTGGAAGAAATAAAAAGAATCAAGACTTGGGAAGGTCAACTTATATATAGGAAATTATTTGAAGGTTGAATCATAATCCTCTACTCAGGGGAAGGTGATAAAAAGGAAAGAACCTATTAATATCACCCCATAGAAGCCAGTATTTCTTGATACATCTGTATTAGGCAAAGAAATAAATTTTAAGGAATCTTCATGAACAAGTCCTAGAGTCTCTAGTCTTTCTGTAATAGCAGGAGGAGAGGATCAAATTCTGGAGGAAGGTTATGGGGATATAGACTTAATTGATCAAGGATTGACTCTCAAGGAATAAGTGTTTGGTCATCATACTCTAGACTTTCACAGTGCAATGAAACAACTTGTTGATACAAAGAATAAGGAGGATTTGTTTAGATCATCAAATCCATATGAACAATCTAAGAAGCCTGAAAAGCTTCCATAACCAAAGGAAGAACTACCTTCATCATAAAGGGAAGAACAGCCTCATTCACCAAGAGGACCATCTATAATAGTTGCTCTTAATTTTCAAAAAAAACCTATGGAAAGAAGTTCAGTTACCACCTTTGATTTTCCCATTGGGAATCTTCAAGGGAAGGCTCTAATGAAGAATATACCCTTATCTACACTTCCCACTTTTCAAGGTATGGTCTCAGAAGATCTTGACACATTCCTTTTTGAATTTGATGTCCTTTGTAGAAGTTATGACTACACCACTAAGGAACAAAAACTAAAGTTGTTTCCAACCACATTAAAAGTGGAAGAATTGAAATGCTTTATGGGACTCGGTAGGGTTTCCATTGGTACCTGGGATGCAATGAAGAAAGTATTCCTAGAAAAATATCAAAACTATTGTCATTCTAGGGACTTAACAGATGAAATATTTTGAATTACTGAGACACCAGATGAAATATTGGAGGAATACATTGAATGCCTTTAGTATAATTTGCAAAGGTCTCAGCACGGAAATTTAGATAAGAAGATAGTTAAAACAATCTTGATTAAGGGAATGAAGGATGGTTTCCTTAATATGTTGAAACTTTTGGGGAAAGGAGATATATCTGAGTCATATGATGACATAGTTCAACTTTTTCAAAGGAGCTCCAAAGGATCTACTAGAAATCAGAGCATGACACATGATACCTATATCAGGTTTTTGAAGTCAGCAAATACTAGAGCAACTCGTGCAGAAATTGGGAATCTATTGGAGAACTTTAAAACTAACATCGTCCCACTTTGTTGGAGAAATTTAAAGCCAACATTATCCTACTTTATGCATACATAATATTCATTTAAAGGAAGGATCCCCCCTGTTAGTAAACCTCAACAAAGAATGAATCCAGCTTTGAAAGGTGTTATAAAAGAATAACTCCAAAAAATTCTAGATGCAGATTTCATCTATCCTATTTCAAACAACCAGTGGGTGTCTCCACTAGTTGTCCCTAAGAAAACTGGGAAATGGATAATTTTTGTAGACTATAGGGAATTAAATAAAGCCACTCAAAAGGACCATTTTCCATTACCTTTCATTGATCAGGTCCTAGATACTTTGTTTAGTAAGAAGTTATTTTCTTTCCTGGATGAGTTCAGTGCTTATATGTAGATTCAGGTTGCCCCTAAATATACCAAGATAAAACCACCTTTACTTGCCCCTAGGGTACTTATTCTTACAAGGTCTTACCTTTTGGATTGTGTAATGCACCTGCGACCTCACAGCGGGAAATATTGGGATTCTTTGTTGACATGGTTAATGATTGTCTAGAAATTTTTATGGATGATTTCACAAACTATGGGAGTGAATTTGATGAAGCCTTGAAAAGACTTGAAAAAGTACTTGAGGGTTGCATTCAAACCCATCTTTGTCTCAGTATTCAGAAATTCCATATGATGATGGCTGAGGGTATTTTTCTAGCAACATTATCTTTTTTCTACATGTATTCAAGTGTATCCTGCAAAAATAGAGGTAATTTTAAAAGTTCTCACTCCTGAAACACAAAAATAGGTATGCAGTTTTCTAGGAAAAGTAGGGTATTACAGGAAATTTATAGAAAATTTTGCTTAAATTGCATTACCATTATTTTCCCTATTAACAAAAAATAAGGAGTTTGAGTGGATTGATAAGTGTAACAATGATTTTGTAGAGATGAAGAGATGTGTAACAAAAACCCCTGTTTTGAGAGGGCCATATTTGAATATGTCATTCCACATATCTACAGACGCTTCTAATACAACCATCGGAGTTGTGATTGGACAGCAAGAAGGAAATAAACCATACGCCATCTATTACATCAACAAGAATTTGGTCCCTACAGAGGTAAATTATATTGTTACAAAGAAGGAATTTCTTGTTGTTGTACATGCTATTAATAAATTTAGGCACTATATAACTAGTTACCAAAATTTTTTGCATACAGATCATTCGGCCATGATATTTTTAATGAACAAACATATTACAAATGCTAGGGTTACTAGGTGGTTGTTGTTACTCCAAGAGTTTGATATTACTATCATAGATAAATTTGGAAAAGATAATATTTTTACAGATTTTCTTTCCAGGTTAACTAATGTTATCAATGATCTTCTTGTTGAGGATTATTGTCCATTTGAATATCTATTTGCATTGTCTCGTTATTCACCCTGGTATGCATATATTTCTAATTACCTCGCTACAACAAAGTTGCCTCATCACCTTTCTCCTAGAGAAAGAAAGAATAGTGTACAACAAAGTGCCATATATTTTTGGGTCGATGCAAACCTCTTTCACACTCGTTTTGATCAGCATATTAGGAGGTGTGTGAGGGAGGATGAAATCCATGAGATCCTCAAAGTCTGTATTAATGGACCTTGTGGAGGAAATTTTGCAGATAGGAGGACAAGTCATAATTTGTTGCAAATGGGCTACCTTTAGCCCACTATATTTGGAGATGCAAAGAGGTATGTTCAGTTATGTGACAGCTACTAGTAAATGGGTTAGCCAGCACAATCAGATGAGATGTCGTTACAACCCTAGTGCGTGGCGAAACCTTTTGAGAGATTGGCATTGGACTTTGTGGAACTAATAAATACCCCATCTCAGCAGAAGGTTTACATTCTTGTTTCCACAAACTATGTTACCAAGTGGGTAGAGGCCAGGGAACTTACTAGGGTAACTAAACATGATGTTGCAGACTTATTATATGAATAAATTTTTTCTCGATATGGAGTTCCAAGAGAAATAGTAACAGATGGTGGAGCAAGATTTACCTCTCAGATGATATAGAATATTGTCAAAAAAATGGAGTTCATCCTACGATTACCACACCCTATCATCCTCAATCAAATGGGCAGGTGGAAAGTACTAATAAATTACTTGAATCTATTCATACAAAAATTGTGGGAAGACATAGAAAAGATTGGGTGGAGAGACTTCCTAAAGTATTGTGGGATTACAAGACAACTTGGAGAAATACCACAGGTTTTCCCCCTTGTGAATTGGTTTTTGGTAAGAATCCCATCTTCCCCATTGAGTTCGAGAATAAAACATTGAGGAATACCTTGGAAGTAGATTTAAATTTGACTGCAGCTCAAGAACAAAGGCTAAAATGGCCAAATGAATTAGAGGAAAATCCCTTGGCTATTGTGCAACAAACAAAAATTATTTAGCAACAACATGCTAAATGGGATGATAGGTTTATTAAAAATAAGTTGTTTCAGAAGGGTGACTAGACCGTATTCTATGATTCTGTATTCAAGGATTTTAAAGGCAAGCTGCAATCCAGGTCATTATGTCCCTATGAGGTAGAAGCAGTCTTTGACAACGGGACTATAAAATTGACAACCACTAATAATTCTCAAGTATCATTTCTAGTAAATGGAGATCGTCTCAAGTTGTATCATAAACCTACCTCTAAGGATTCATTTGTGAATGTTGTCTCAATTGCAAGTCAATACCTTGAAGTTTTTGGGACAAATGAAGTATATCCTGTGTTTCCAATTACATAGTTTTCTTTAATAAAAAAGAAAAGGAAAAGGGGGGAAAATGAGAAATATTATATATATATATATATATATATATATATATATATATATATATATATATATATATATATATATATATATATATATATATATATATATATATATATATATGCAATGGTGAAAACCCCTTTGGGGCGCTATTGGATGATTGTGATGATCGAAAACCAGCTTGCTTGGTCAGCCCCTTCTTTTATATGTAACATCACTATAAAATTCTTCTTAATCATTAATATATTGTTTCAAGTTTTTTTGTTGCAGATCCACCTCATAATGCATTTGGTTCATATAGTTCATCTTTGATTTATACTTTGTTGTTACAGTTGAATATATGACTAGATGTCAACATTGTTTTACAATTTCATATGGTTGTTACTGACATTTTTGCTATAGTTGGAGACCCTTTTTGAAGACTCATTGTTGTTGCTTAGATTAATAGTTTTATCTCAAAGCTAATAGAGTATCTCTTGTCACAACATGGATCCTTCATCTCATCATACCAATAGAATTTCACTTTTGAATTTGTGCCACAAGGAGATCTTCACAACATCATTTGGTCAGTATAGTCCCATGTCATCATAACAGTAAGCCAAGGACAAGTTTGTTCTTTTGTCATTTATTTGTGGGATTTGTACTTAAGAAGTGACATCATTACCCTAATGTACATATGTTGAGGATGAATGTTACAATAAGTGGGGCGAGGAATGTATTGTATCATTAAATGATGCACTATGATTTCACCCAAATTAATAATTATTCCTCTGATTAACATATACCTCACTCTATTATAATAATGTATGATTGGACCTTGTCGATGTCATTACTTTTTACTCTCACATATGACTATATCAAGGTAATTGTCATTATTATTGCCAACATTACCCTTACCATTATTACCTTTGCTGTCATATTTAAAAAATTGTGCAATCATGCGTAGTTCTTTATGTACTAAGAACACAAATTGGTAATAAAAAGGGAGTAATCGTTGTCAATTCCAACATCTCGACATTCTCTCCTTAGTGAGCATTTGTGTCAACCAAGGAAACTTTATAACAAGCCTCTAATAGCGTTGAGCCTTTACAGTTGTGAGTAGCCATGGGAGGAGCAGCAGTAAAGCATGAACCTGACTCAGTTAATATGTTGTTACAATACTCAAAGACTTCAGAATTTTTTCAAAATGTTGGGTGGTTGACTTACTTTGAGAAATTGCAAGGCCCTAATTGAACAATACTTTGAAGTTAGGGGTTTTAGATTGCAAGTGTAACAGGGCTGCCACAAACATGGGCTTAGTGGTTTTCAAGGAAGGTGGCAAATCCTTCAGCCAAAGCCTTGTTTTTGTAGGAAGGAGAAGAATTGAGAACTAAGGGCAGGGGTTTTTGAAAAAAAATATCTTCCCCATCCTTGGGAAGATGTAGCCCTTTTCATTCAAAAATTTATTACCTAGAAGGGTCGTTTTTGTATCATATTCAATTTCCATTTTCAATTGTTGGCACAACTAAGGACAAGGCAACTGATAAATTTTCCATACTATTTGTTGAAATCGTTATAGGATATGGCAGAGGAAGTGAGAGGGGAAAAAGATCTGGAAACTTTCTTGACCAACCACACACTTATCAAATTGATCACAATGCACTCATTACATGAGCAAGGCACGAGCAAGGAAGTTCATAGCATGGCCTAATAGCAAGACATTGTGCTAGTGCAGAGGATGATCAGAGTGAGGAGCATGAAGAGAATGTTTTTAATAGCACCCAAGAGTAAAGAAGCCACACCCTCTAGGGTTAAGGCTATTACAACCCCCAAGAGTAGAACAGTTGCAACCTCTAAGCAAAGAAAAACACGCACACCCCCCAAGAGTAGAACAATTGCAACCTATATGCAAAGAAAAGCATCCACACCCCCCAAGAGCAGAATAGTTGCAGCTTGTAAGAAAAGTAGGGTTGATACATCTCTTAAACCTAGTCGTCGAAACCCTAAGAGGTGTAGCTCTATTAAGACTTATGTTGGTACATCTTCAGGAGGAAAAAAGGCACAAATAGAGGAGCCTGTGGAGGTGTCTATTGAATCATTTGAGAAGGGACATCATGGGTTCCCTATCAAAAGAAGAAAAAATAGAAGAAGTTATTGTTGAAGCTGCAGTAGTACTTGTAACATCATCTGAAACAACTCAGTTTAAACCTGAAGAATTATTGAGAACAACATTTTTGCTTGGAGAAGCGGGAAAATGGAAGAAGTTAGCATTTTTTTCCCAAGAATGAAGTTATTTTCTTGAAACAGCATGAGGAATGGTCTGCAAACTTAAGAAGGAATGGTCTGAAAAGCTAAGAATTTAAGATTTTGTATGAATTCAGAGAGAAAGGAATCAGGCAATAAAGCAAGTAAAGGAATTACAGGGAGAGGTGAAATTGTTATAACAAGAGGGAATTTATCTATGAACTCATTAATGGTTTACTATGTGTCAGGCTCCCTTCTCCATCTTATCCTTTATATCCGGAAGAAAAATGTTACCTCTTTTAATTGATAGCTCTTAAGGAAAAGCAGCCATATAAAACAAGGATATTCAAGGCTTCTTGGAAACCTTTCAAAATGATAATTTCTCAGAGAAAAATTTGTTGTGCGAGTTGTATCTACGTGATCTCGCATGTTTTGGAGATCAATCTTTTAATTTGACACCTTATGTGGGAGATGTGAAATTGAGGGTTTTTGTATCTTTTATTTAGAATCAAGTAGGGTGGAAGGTTGCACATGACATTGTAATAGCCATTGAGAAGCGAGTAATGTTGTGCATCATAAATGAACTTGTCTCAACTGAAGTTGTTTCCCATCAATATAATAAGATATGGCAATTTCCAACCACCAAAACATTGCTAATGGATCATTGAATATCGGTTACAGAGATGCCTCATAAATATACAAGGGATGAAAGATGTTGTATTAAAAGGAAGTAAGTTAAGATGGGATCTTTGCCAATAGGATTTGAAGGAAGAAGATCCCTATTTTTATCATAGCATTATGCAAGCGCTCTCCAAGGTTCACCAATATGTGGAGTGTATTAAGAGAAGTGGCACGGGATGGATTTTACTTAAATTCAAGTTTCCTCTTGTTTGGATTCCAACTTACCAATATCAACATTCATACCATCTTTCTGATAAACTTTGGGAAACAGAGTTTGTCCTTTCCCAAGGCTACAAGGCTAGAGATGAAGATATTGCAGGATCTTATGATTTCACACAACTACACTCTCATCATGTTAGGAATCAGTCACTAGGTTCTGCATGAGGGCATGCAAATGCTTAAGCTGGGGGGAGATGGTGGGCCATGGAATTGTCATCTTTTTGTATATATTTTCCTATTTCTTTTTCCTTATTTTTTACCAATGAGACCACATTTTACCACTATAACAACCTTTATTCACCTAAGTATGTCCTTTTCCATATGTTACTTTCTAAGTCTAACTCTGCTTATAATTTGGTATCAGAACTATTTTCTTAGGTGATTTTATTACAAAACTAATATATGGATTGTTTAAGGTTTAAGTGGTTTGTTGAAGTTGTTGTTACAGGATTGCATCTTCAGTTCCCTTTATTAATTTAGATCGAAGGTTGTGTGAGCTATTACTGATACATGAACAATTTTTCTTGCGTATGTTATCGTTTTTCAATCAGTCGTATTTTAGGAGCACACCAAGTCAAATTCAATTCAACTACTGGGAGATATTCATGGAGTAGACAAATCACTTAGTTGATATTCTTTCTAAAAGTCATTGTAATTAATGGAAATTGTTATAGTTTCACATCTACCATGGAAATTATTGTATGAATTATTAAGTTATCTTTTTATTTAGGATCACATGAGAACTGAAAGATTCCCATGATGATCTTCTTGTTGTATTCAAAAATTATAAAGAAGAGAACTTTTTCCCTGTGTGGGCAGTGAAGATTTTAGGGAGAGAGGATTGGAAAGGGGAAAAGCACCAAAACTCTGTAATATTGATGTTCTGTTAATGCAAATCTCAATCTTTTGGCATTATATCTTTCTCTGAGGAGCATGTGTGCAGTTTAGTGCACCAACCCCTGTTGAAGAGGAAGGGCCCTCCTTCTTATCATGGACCAATGTTTTTTTAGTGTATATTAATTAGTTGCATTAATTCTTCTCAGTTATGTGATTGTTTTTATTGTATATTTTATTCATGAGTTTTTTATTTCAGAAATATTTTGAATGGTGTGACAGCATAGTCCTTGAACAGTCCCTCATACTAGTGCAGCAACAAGTTATTTACTTTTATTTTACATATTGGATTGCACTTTATGTGGATGTGTGATCAGCAATTGGTTGAGTGATTGATGGGTTTTTGGAGTGATTTTTCTAAGGAGAATGGTTGCGAAACAATGTTGTTTATTCTGCAATTGTGTGACTCTTTTATGATTTTGTTGAAGTGTGTAACAACTTGAATGTTTGTTGAGAGTGAGTGTGCAACAACCTTGGTTTGAGATTCATTTTTCTAGTTAACATTTCCCTTGCATAGACTTTGCATGATAGCCTTAATTCAAGCCTACTCAGATTGATAATTAATGTAAGAGTGAATCTGTTGCTTCGATTTACAAGGGCAATTGTTTCACCTGACACCATCTACAAAAGAAATTGATACTTTTCAAGCAAAGAATAATGGATGAGTCCTATGTATAGGCATAATATTTGGAAGCATATCCCAAAAGAAAGGGAAACCAAGTGTTCCAAAGCAGAAAGAGCATTAGGAATATTTCAAGGAGGGGAAGAAGAAGTGAAAAAAGGGGAGGATAAGAAGATAGTAGCCTATTGTACATCAGTGAAAGGATCTTAGAAATCATTTAAATCACTAAAACTTTGATGGTCACATCGATGAGATGTGTTGGAAACTACATCAAGATATGAACTCGAAGAAACACAAGAAGGATGGGAAGAAAAAGAATCTCTAGACATAGATTCAAGAAACCAAGTGGAAAGAAGCATCAATGTGGATGGGAATATTGTTTGCACATCAATGAAAACGAAGGTGAATCTCAGTAGCCTTTTATCACTAGGAAGATAAAGAGATGACCAAACTCTTCCACATTAAGATCCAACTCAATAAGACCAATATAGATGCCCTATTCAACTTAGGTTCATAGGATAATCTCATAGCAATGGATTTGGTCAACAAACTTGGATTGGAGGTTCATGATCATCCTAGCCCACATGCATTGGGATGGGTAAATAAGGATGCAAATATTAAGGTAACAAAATAGAGCAATATAAAAAAATTTATAAGTGTTGATT
The DNA here is from genome assembly GCA_031772625.1 of Pinus tabuliformis. Taxonomy (NCBI): domain Eukaryota; kingdom Viridiplantae; phylum Streptophyta; class Pinopsida; order Pinales; family Pinaceae; genus Pinus; species Pinus tabuliformis. Next base: position 919,054,279 of record CM062818.1, on the reverse strand, counting down.
ATATTGACGAAATAGAGTTGAATGTAGTGCCACTTAATGTATTTTGAGTCATGTCATAGAATCCCTACATGTATATAACGGATGTAATATTCATGTGGAGAGACAAATAATACTATCTCATGAAGGAAGGGAAAAAATTCATCATCAATGCACACAAAGGAAAGTATAAGATTTCATTGATAAGTGCCCACCAAGCCAAGAAGTTGATTAGTTCCAATAAAAATTATTCTTTACTTTTCTTAAGAGAAAAACAGTCTGGTAAGGAGTCAATAAGGGCAAAGACATGCCTAGAGGCGAGTGCTAAAGAAAAAAAAAAATTGGAAAGATTCTACAAGCATACAAGGGAGTGTTCTAGGAGCCTAAAGGGCTACCACCCAAGAGGGAAGTGAAACATGAAATCCAATTATTGCTAGACTCTCCATTGTCAAACATTGGGTTTTATAGATCATTTATTCTAGAAGCAAACAAAGTGAAGAAGCAGTTGCAACAACTACTAGTGTGGGGTGTGATTCGACCAAGTACCTCACCTTATGGGTCAACCGTCATAATTATACAAAAGAAGGGTGGGACTTGCCATACATGCATTGATGATACACCATTAAACAAGATAGCGCTCAAGAACACATAATCGCTACCTAGGATTGATGATCCATTAGATTAGTTGCAACACACAAAATAGTTCACCAATATGGATTTAAAATTAGGATATCACTAGGTTCAAGTCAAAGAAGAAGATACTTGGAAGATTTCCTTCAAAACTAGGCAATGTTGTATGAGTGGTTAGTAATGTCATTTGGTTTATGCAATGCACTATCTATGTTTATGAGACTAGTGAATGACGTATTATGCCCCTAGATAGATTCATTTGTTAATTGCTTTATTGGATGATATTGGTTTATAATGCTACATGGGATGAGCACATCTCACACAATGCAAGTGCTAGAGGATTTGTAGAAGTATTCTCTACTATAAAACCTCAAAAAAATTGAATTTTCCCAGTAGTATTCAGTGTATTTGGGGTATGTGATTGGTGGAGGGGGCTTAGGTTAACTCCTGTGAAGATGGAGGCCATCATAAAGATGTAGGTATCTACAAATGCCTCTACAGTCGGGTTTTTAGTTAGGGTAGCACAATACTTGCAGAACTTCATAGTTTCATTTTCAATAGTAGTTGCACCACTTTATGTCATAACAATGAGTGGGAAGAGGTTCTAGTGGGGAAGAGTTAGCATAAGGCCTTTAAAGAGTTGAAAAGGAAAACTATTCAAACACTAGTTCTCGTGTTACTAAACTTGTAGAATCCCTTGAAAGTGGAGATGGATGTAAGAGGGTATGCCATGGGAGTGGTCTTGATGTAAGCAGGAAGGCATATATGCTACCATTTTGAAGTATTTCATGGGGAAATTCTCAACTACCCTACCTATGACAAGGACCTTTATGCCTTAGTACAAGCTATAAAAATTTGGAAACACTATCTAATGGGAAAGGATATCATCATCCACACAGATCACAAGCCACTATAGTATTTCTAGGCCCAAAGTAAGCTACTGATGGGCCTCAAAAGTAGATACAAAAGGCCCATCTAACCTTTCCTAGGCATATAAAAGCTATATTAAATCTCTCCTTTTGCACTTAATAATGTTTTCTTAGCTTTAATAAGTTATTATGGAAGTTTAGAGCTAATTTTGTATTATGTGCCTAATATTATTTATTTATGTAGAATATTGGGCATATTCTTAAGATTTGGAAGATGAGATAATCTAGGGAATTGCTCTGTGCTACAGGATGGAACAATATTGGATAATAAATGAACAGGATATTATGAAATTATTGAGAAAATTCTGGAGATCCAGTGATCGAGAAAATCTAGGAATGTGCTCCCTATCCTTTAATAAAGACTCTTATTGTTGGGGACCATATCCATTATTTAAGGGATTTTGGGGGGAAAATCAGTCCTCCTTTAAAGGGGGTTGGGGGGGAATTAATCCTCCTTTAAAGGAGGTTTATTCCCCATCATTGTGTATAAGTACCAATTCGAATTATCCTCTAGGGGTTAGAACTTTTCATCATTTTTATGAAAAACACTTGATATTCAGCATTTCTAATTCCACCTCTAGTAGTGATGCACTTGATTTGTTCCTAGTCATGAAATATAGCTTCATTTCCAGCCTCTAAAGCTTGATTTTCTTAATGTGACTCTAAGTCTCCATAGGCTTGGCCATCCTAAGAGCCTCAGAGCCCTGTTGTGTACCATTTATTTTATGTCTCTTCATTTTCAACATTTCTCTGCTAAGTTCCTAGTTTTCTTAGTAGTAATTTTCTGCTAAATTTTTGAACGTGTTAACAAATATCCTTTGAGTTGTTTCAAATTGGATTGAATCCTAAAAACACTATACTTAATAACAAAATTTATCCCACAATATTTTCGCCTGATTAGCTAATTGAAATTTCTGGTTTTCATAATAAATTCTTGCTAAATTTTAGCACGTGTTAATGATCTTATTTCAAGTTGTTTCTAGTTGGATTGAAGCCTAAAAACACCCAAATTAATACCAAAATTCACCCCATAGCATTTTCACTTGATCAACTTAGGCATTTGGGTGGTTAGATCAACTTACTAGTTCACTATGCTGCAAATCTGGTTACCTAGACCATTTGTTTGACTTTTCCCCTTATGCAAGATGGCCTATTGAGTAGATATAAGCTTGGAACTTTCCTCTACACTCTTATAAATCCTTCCACCATCTTCCCCCACCTTCAAATTGCTTCTAGAGTCCTTAAAATGCTTTCAAATGCAATCATGTAACATCTTGTAGCACTTTGCAAAAATGATAAAAACACGGCCAGAATTGCTTCTTAAGCCTATTTTTCGTTTTTCATCACTTAAAAACATTCCCCAAGCCTTCAAATCCAACTGGAAGACACCATATACCTTTTTAACATCATCTTTTCATCATCGTAGCTTTAAACCTGCAATTAGGATTTATTGTTTTGATCATGAATTAAATAGCATAGAAATAGTTTGCATTGATTCCTTTTGAGCACTTGATGGTTTCTGCAAATAGATTAGAGTTTCCTTGATGCAGTAGGACAAGTAAAGTTTCAATTGATTCTTTTTTGTAAAGTTAAGTTTAGTAGTTACCTTCCTTAGAATTCTGAAAAATTGTCCCTGCACATCTCAATTCACTTCATTGCATCATATCAACTAAATAAGGACTCATTGCATGTTGCAAACATAGCGCCGAAACCTCTTAAGTTTTAACTAACCCTAGATTGATAATTAAAGTTGGTAGCCTTGGGAGTTGCAACATTCTTGTTGCAATACTGGGGCTCATCAACGATAACAGACCAAACACTACATGTGAATGTGTTTTTACAATATTTTCATTTAATCATCAATTACAAGAATGGAAACATAAAAAAGTTGGTTTACATACTTTCAAGGCCACCCACATCAAAAATTTCACTTTGGGAACTTTGATGCACATAGAGCCTTTCACCCATGATGCATATAGAGAGGCATACAAAAAATATGACCTCAAGTGGGTGTTTTAACAATTGCAAGGCCAAATTCATGTAGAAGATTGTGACAATAAATCAAACTGTAATCTCCATACGGGGTTACTCTATAAGCTATAAATTTATGTTCCTCAAGGTGAGTGGTTATGGCTAATTAGAGCTCACATATCCAATATTGTAGGGAATTTTGGTGTTGGGAATACAATTTCCAAATTACAAAGGTATGTGTACTATCCCATAATGTAAGAAGATGTAGCAAGCACATTAGAGGATGTATACATTGTTGTACAAACAAGCCGAGTAATAGAAAACATGGACTATACCATCCCTTATCGATACCCACTCGTCCTTGGGAAAGCATTTTGATTAATTTTGTAGGAGGTTTACAAACAATCAAGAAGGGACACAACTACTTGTTTATGGTAGTTGGTAGGTTTAGCAAGATTTGCATTCTCATGCCCAATAAAGAGACCATCAAGGAGCAAGAAGCAACAAACTTATTCTTTGAACATGTCTTGGTGCACTTTAGGATACCAAGGAACATCATATTTCTCAATGTATTTTAAACTATGTTATGGGATATTATGGACATGAAGTTGAATATGCTTATAGCATTCCATCTATAGATAGATGGGAAAATAGAAGTAGTCAATCTGACTTTGATGCATGTTTTGAGAAGGTATAACAAGAAGTATCCGAAGACTTGAGATGAAAACCTTATCTATGTATAACACTCTTTTGGCAGAGTCTTCCACACTTCTATTGGTAAGTCCCCTTGTTAATGAGCCAGAATGGGTCATTATATTGTTTTTCATCCATCTCGATGCTTTTAGAATGGAAAAAGTGGAGGAATTAGCTTGCAAGACTAGTTTTACCAGCGGGACCTAGTTTGGAAAATTGTGGTCGAAAGCCTTCCGAAGCATTTTGAGGCATCAAATGAAATATTTTGGGGGTAAAAATTTATCATTTTTGTGTGCATATTTTTTTCATATTCTACACATAGAGACATTTCCAACATCGCAAGAATTGCCTGAATCAGAGTATGTATGCAAAACTTATGCCACTCGGAAGTTGACGTTCTTGTTCTGGCCACCATAATTTGAGAGGATTCCATGTCAACCTCCATTTCTCATGGAAAAGGGGATATACACATGATCATAATGAAGAATACTCTATAATATTCCATATTGTAACTCTCGTTAAGAGTTGAGGGAGTCAAACCTAACCACTAGTAGGCTATCAAGTTGTGTTATAACCAGGCCTCTAGGAGGAAAAGGGGCTCCATTCATTTTGAGTACATTTGTTCCATAAACGAGCATAGTAGCTGAGAGGGGTAGGGAGAATGCACACAGAGAGGGTTTGTGCATTGTAGTAGCCTACGAGCCACAAGCCTTACTTCTTTGTACTTGCAGTCATTTTCTATTCAAAGAAAAAGAGCAAAGAGGCATCATCTTCCAGCTGGTTTTTCTCCCGAAAGGGTTTCCCAAGTTATATCTTGTGTCAAATTTTGGTTTGTGAGTTTTTATTTTTTTGTTCTCTATTTTTTACATAATTTTAATTTGCATGCATACACGATAAAGAATAAACTACAGATCCAAAAATCTAAAGAGAAACAAACTCTTATAGTCAATATTTCATACTTTTAAGTATAATTTATCATATATGTAGTGACAAACTGTCCAGTGGAATATCCACGACAGTTTACAGATCATATTGGTATCAAAGTAGGTTTCTTTAGGTACATTGTGGAGATTTACAGGGGATCTAGATCAGTGAAACCAAAAGTAAAAAATAAAAAAATAAAAAACTAGCCATGGTTGACGAATATGTGAATAACCTTTGTGATCCTACAAATGAAAGGTTTTCATGACCGGAAGCATAAGTTTCCAACATAAGATGTAAAGTGAATCTCCTCATGTCGACCTCAGTAATAACGTTGGGCTATTCGGAGAATATGGGGTTCTAACACAGACGACCAATCAAAGGGAAGATCATGAGATCAGGAAGAGACATAGAACAAGCGGAAGAAAGGACCTAAAAAGAGATCAACCTAGTTCGAGTGCCATGAACCATTCATAGTCCCTATTCAAAATGGAAGAAAAGGTAGATATCAAGCCATAATAAGGTGGTACCGACACTGTAAATCTAAATCATTGGTTGCAATAATTGGAAGTTTAATTTAGCGTTCATCATATAGAGGAGGAACATAAGGTTTCATTTATGAAGTTGAAATTAGAGGGAGATGCACTGACCTACTGGGAAATCAACACAGATACCTTGAGGTTGGAGGTATATCCTCCAATGACTAAGTGAGAGGAATTTAAAACCCTCACAAAATTACAATTTTACCCTGTTAGATATGTAGAGGACTAGTAAATCCGGTGGCACTACTTCAGTTAGAAGCAGAAGTAGAGTGTATAGGAGCACACTAAATAATTAAGATAGTTGGCCATAATGTTAGGTATCTCCATAAAGAACCCAGGTGTACTCCTCAGGTATCTGGGGGGTATACATAACCAGATATAGAAGCAAGTGATGGACAAGGCTTGTGTACCGACACAGTACCTGGAGAACATAGACCAAAAGAAAGGGAAATTAAGTGGATCGAAGTAGAAGGAGCATGGTGACACTTCTAAGAAGGGAAAGAAGAATTGGAAGGGGGGGGAGATAAAAAGAAGATAGCCACAATACATAACCAATGAAACCAATATAATATTGAAAATCATACAAAGGAGAAGTGTTGGAGGTTGCATCTGGAGCTTGACCCAAAGACCAAAAATAAAGATAATAAGAAGAAGAATCCCATGGCTACTGATTTGAGAAACAAAATTGAAAGTAGCTCGGATATGGATGATAATATCATATGTACGTCAATGTAGAAGGAGGTGAATCTGAGTAGCCTTCAACAACAGAAAGAGAAAGAAATGACCAAAATATTCCACATAAAAAATATAGGTCAAGAAGACAAGGATTGATGCTTTTTTTGACACAAGATTGTATGTGAATCTCATTACACAAGAGATGGTCAAAAAATTTGGATTGGAATTTCAATATCATCCAAGCCCATATCCATTGGGATGGATAGATAATGATGTAGAGTTAAAGGTCACATAATGGTGCAAAATTAGATTTGTTATTAGTGTTGATTTTATTGATGAAGTAGAACTAGATGTGGTTCCCCTTAATGTATGTTGAGTGGTGTTTGGAAGTCCCTACATGTAAATGCAAGATACAATGTTCATGTGGAGAGCCAAATAATATCATATCATCAAGGATGGAAAATCGTTCACCATCAACGTGCACAAAAGCAAGTCCAAAATTTCACTAGTAAGTTCAAACTAAGCCAACAAACTAATTAGTTATAGAAAGAAGTATGTTTTACTATCTTTAAGAGAAAATCATTTTGTAGAAGAGTCACTAAAAGGAAAGGAATCCTTGGAGGGGTGTACTAAGAAATAGAAACAACAACTAGAAACATTTTTTGAGGCATACAAGGATGTGTTCCAGGAGCCTAAAGGGCTACTTCCAAAGAGGGAAGTGGAGCACAAGATCTAGCTATTGTCAAACTCCCCATTGCCAAACATTTGTGTTGTATATGCAATATGGTATAGAAGCAAGTGAGGTGAAGAAACAATTCCAGCAATTACTAGAACAAGGTGTCATTCGATCGAGTACATCACCATGTGGGTCACCAATTATCATAGTGCCAAAAAAGGATGGGACTTGGTAGATGTATATACATTATAGGGTGTTGAACAAAATCACACTCAAGAATAGGTACCCCTTGCCTAGGATAGATGATTTGCTAGATTAATTGCAACAAGAAAATTACTTCACCAAGCTAGACTTAAAGTTTGGATATCACCATGTTCAAGTCAAAGAAGAAGATATCTGGAAAATGGCCTTCAAAAGTAGGCAAGGTTTGTATGAGAGAAGTCATGCCCTTTTCCCTATGCAATGCACCAACTACATTTATGAGATTAATGAAATATATATTGCACCCTTTTATAGATTCAGTTTTTATTGTCTATTTGGATGATATACTAGTAAATAATGTTATTTATAAGGAGCACATATCATATTTGACGCAGGTGATAGAGACATTAAAGAGGCACTAACTTGTTTGGTGTATCTCAGGTATGTGATAGGCGGATGAGAGCTAAAGATAGATCCTGCCAAGATGGAAGCCATCATGAAATGGTCAATGCCTACTAATGTTTCTAATGTTAGGAGTTTTGTTGGGGTGACACAATACTTAAGGAAATTCATAGCCTTGATTTTAGCAATAACAACAGTACTCCATGCCATAACAACAAGTGGCAAATTTTCTAGTGGGGAAATAGTCAACAAAGGGCCTTTGAGTAGTTAAAGAAGAAGATTATTCAAGTACCAATTTTGGAATTATTGAACTTGCAACAACCCTTCAAAGTAGAGATAGATGCGAGTGGGTATGCTATGGCAGGAGTCTTGATGCAAGGAGGAAGGTTTGTATGCTACCATTCTAAAGTATTTCATAGGGCAGTTCTTAACTACCATACCAACGATAAGGATCTCTATGCCCTAGTGCAAGCTATGAAGAAGTGGAAGCACTATTTGATGGGGAAGGACATAGTAATCGACACATATCACTAACCACTATAGTACCTGTAGGCACAGAGTAAGCTACAACAAACCCGAAATTACAAGTCGATGGAGTTTGTACAACAATTTCATTTAGTGATCAAGTATGAGAAGGGCAACACAAATAAGTTAGCCGAGATGATTTCAAGGCCACCCACATTAAAGACCACAACTTTGGGAACTCTGATGCACATGGAGTGATCCAGAGATCAAAATAGGATAAAAAATTAAAGTGCTTAGAATCTCCCAAAATTGATGCAAAATCGTAGTGTTCGTCATCTTGATTCCAACGCTGCTTGAATTGCCTCAGTACAATGTCGTATGACAAAGTTATGACATTCTGAAGTTTTGGCCAAACAACTAAAAAGTCAAATAGTAGGCTGGGCAGTCTGTACAGCTAACGTCATCAATTGAATGTGCATGGTATGGTGTCAAATGGGCCAATATCTTGCTGACAAGTGGCATCATTGTAAAGGTCAAAGTGGCACAATTTTATTGGTTGGTTTGTGTTTAGGTGTGGCCGATGGTGAGGCACCATGTGGCCCTCTATGACTGGTTAAAATTTTATATAAGAGTCTAAGGGCCTCGGCAAGGTTCAACCCCTAAACCTGCTACAACACAACACAATGCCCTACCTCCAAGCCACACAATTATCTCTTACTATATAGGGGCACTAGTTATATTTATTATGACATGGTTTCAACGTTTGGGGGAGAGGCCGAGGCACATGGCCCCAGCCCTGGTCATGTGTCATATCATAAGGCCCATGATGTACAGTGAAGGTACTATAGTGAAGAGAGCAGGGACTAATCCCCAATCCTTAGTTTTACAACTCACATGTAAACACGTGGAGGAGCCAGGGGAGGGGGAAGACGGATAGGACCTCACCCCTGGTTCTCCGTAGTAGTTATGACCAGCGACGGATAGTCGAGGGCTAAGGCGGCGGGGTTAGGTGGTTAGCCCGACCCTCGGCCATATTGTTAATGACACGACCAGAACCTACAGGAGCGGGAGCTAATCCAGCGGGAGCGGATAGTTAGCCACAGCCCCTGGCCACATGGCGCTCCACATGACCCTGACCTAATGCTTAGGGTTATGGTGCATTTTAAAGAGGCGGAATATTGCACCTTTTGTGGTAAGAATACAACTAGTACCAGATGACATTGTTGGTCAATGGACTGTGTAAAGGCGGAACTCATAGAACAATTAGCAACTTTTGCCAATTTTCAGGACAAATAATAGAGCTTGGCTCCAAGAAGCACATTTTGCTCATTTTTTAACCTTTTTGAGCTCAAGAAGAGCCTATATAGGGGTTCTTAAGTGTCCTGAACTCATTGGTAACCTCATATTTCTATTTTGAGCATTGTATGATGGATTTTTTGTAGAGTAAATTCCTTTAGTGCTAGAGGTAGAGAGAGTTTTGAAGCAAGATGGAAGCATATTTGAGCATGGAATGATCCTAGTTAGAGGTTTTCCAAGCTTCTAGTTTCATCTGCAGCAGTTGTTACTTTAGTAGAGTAGCTATTTTCAGTCTTTTCTCAATGTGCTTATGAGAGAAGCCCTTTTCAACACTTCATTGTGAAGTAGTTGTATGTTTATGCTTTTTTATTTCAGGTGGAGTACAAGGACCTATTGTGAGAGAGTCCTTTTTCTATTGACATAATCATGACTTGTTGTAGGGAGTCATATTTTTTAGTGAGAATTATTTGTAGGAGAAACAAGCCACTCCAGAGTCAACAAGTTGTAATGTGCTCATTTGTTGTTGAAATCAATATAGCAGCCTAGCCATTGGAGCAGGGCCCAGAGACGTAGCCCAGGAGGGGTGAACTCTGTTATCACTTGTTGGTTTCTTCCTTCATGTTTATCATATTGTGTTGCATATGAATTGTTTAAATTTTAAGTTCATGTGAAAACTTAACTCATCATCTTTGGAGAGGTTGTGAAGTGAATTTTACATTTATAGACCCAATTTTAACAGGCTTGCAAAGTGTCATAGGAAAATCGAAGTTTTCTTCCATTTTCAGATCACATGGTATCAGAGCGGGTTCTGACCAGATTGCAAGTATGGGCAAGAAACTGAAGCATGAAAGAATCCAAGAGTTGGAGGAGATTAATCTATCTCTTTGAATGGAGAATGTCGAGCTAAGGAGATTGCTTGAAGTTGCAAAGGAGGAGAAAAGGAAAATGTGCCTATAGTTGCAGCATATTGTGGAGGAACAGACTAGTGAGTGTTCCATCCCGGAAGCAACAAAGAGTCCCTCAAAGATGAAACCAATTTGTGGGCATGGTCCATACACAAGATATGGATCCTATGATGAGAATGATGCTTGCAATTTTTGTCAGCATCTGAAAGATTCTCCCTATGTGCTAGTTGGTAAAAGTGGTTGGCTAGAGACATCATCCACTTCTTCATCAACATATAAAATGAAAAAGATGGGTGGTTAGCCAAAGGAGGTAATTAGTATTTCCAGTTCTACTCCTTCAGTTAATGTTGATAACACATATTTTGCAGCTTTTGAAAAGCATACCAAGGGTATTGGTATGAAGCTTTTAACTCAGATGGGTTATGATGGAAGAGGCCTCGGATTTAATGGCCAAGGCATCATTAATCCTATCAAAGTGAAGGAACGACCACGGTATGAAGGATTGGGTTATGGCCATGAATAAATTGGAGGGTGCTCCAAAATTGTTGAGGCAAAGAAATCGTCAGGTATGGAGTTCATGCCAAAGGGGCTCCTACAAAGTGATGGTACAACACACCATGATGGTAGTGATAGTGACAAATTGTCTCCGCAAAGAGATGAACGTTCCAAAGGACATGCCAAGTCCAATTCTTCTCGTCAAATTCACATCCCAAAAGATAGGTATAAGCATCATGGGGATTCTAGAAATGTTTGTGCTTTTGATCATTTATGGGAAATGTTGCCATGTACATTTTGTGATGCATCTGACCATTGTGTGGATAAGTGTGAGCAACATAAGGCGATGGTCAAAAAAATGGATCAAATCCTTGTTACAAGATATGAGGAACCTCTCTAAGGTATAAATACTTCCTTATCGATGGGAAAGTGTAAGCATTTTTGTACCCATTGTAGCATGAATGGGCACCATATTGAAAAGTGTTGGAAACTCCATCCAGAACTTCGTCCCAAGAAGGACAAAGAGGTCATGCAATCCTCTGCAAGGGAAGTGACAGGTGGAAAAGTGGAAACTGATGTAGTTCCCGAAGCAACCTTTGAAGCAGAGTGGGTGTAGAAAGAGAACCCATAAGCCTGGTTAGGCAAAGAATGGGTAGACTATTTTTTACAGTTAACTTGCTTTGTAAAATTGTAATTACTTGTTGTATATTCTCATTTTGGTAATTTGTAAAGTGAAGTCATGTACAAATCACTTATCTGCAACAAGTGTATTTCCTTTGGCATGTTATGTTATTTTGACTTGATGATGAGTCAATTTGTATGGGACTTTTGGGATGAGCATTTGCATTTCATCCAGCATGTCTACAATTGTGTCAAGCACTCACCTATACAAGTATTTCTATGTGAAGCTTGTTTGTGAATTTGATCTTTGGTAAAGATTGTGCAGAATATGACCATAGCAATGTGGACAAAGCCAAGCATGTCATTGAACAAATGCAGCCAGTACATCAAAGAGTACAAGTGCAACTTGAGGACAACAAAGCAAAGTGTAAAGCAATGCATGACAAGAATTGAGGTTTCTTATGATTTATGGATGGAATATCAAGTTTGTTTTGATCAAATAAAGACTTCAAGGTGAAGTTTGTTTGAGCCAAAGAAAGATGGTCATGAAGAGCTTGCTCAGATTCCATCCATTGTAGAGTTTGTTCCTCCATGTTTAAGAGAAATGAATCAAGCCATAATTCTTGATAGGAGGCTAAGGACTTCACGTAGAGGCAATGTGGAGTACCTTGAATGGGGCACAAAGGCACCAAGCCAAGAAGATCAAGAAGGATTGAGATTGGGAAAATGAATGAGTTTTTTCCTCACTATTTATTGAGTGAAGATAGACTTTTGGAGGTCCAAACATTCCTAGTGGGGAGGTATGATCTAAAGATCGAAATAGGCTCAAAAATTAAAGGGATTTGAATATCCAAAAACTGGTGAAAAATCATAGTGTTCATCATCCTGATTCCAATGCCACTTGAATCGCCTCAATCCGACATTGTATGAGGAAGTTATGACATTTTGAATTTTTGGCCAAAGAGCTAAAAAGTAAAATAGTAGGGTTGACTAGGTTGTTGACTGGACAGTCCATACAACTGATGTCTTCAGTTGACTGTGCAGGGTACGGTGTCAAACGGGTCAATCCTATGCTGACACTTGGCATCATCATACAGGTCAAAGTGGCACAATTTTATTGGTTGGTTTGTGTTTCGGTGTGGCCAATGGTGAGGCACCACGTGGCCCAATCGGAGGGCGCCACATGGCCCTTTGTGACTGATCAAAATTTTATATAAGGGTTGAAGGGCCTCAGCGGGGTTTGACCCCTAGACCTTCCACAACACAACGCAAAGCCCTACCGCCAAACCACACCATTAGTTCTTACTATATATGGGGCACCGGTTATATTTATTATGACATGGTTTCGACGTTTGAGGGAGGGGTCGAGGCACATGGCCCCAGCCTTGGTCACATGTCATACCATAATACCCATGGTGAATAATGAAGGCGCTACGATTGAGAGGACCTAGACTAAGCCCCAATCCCTAGTTTTACGGCTCACATGTAACCACACGGAGAAGCCAGCAGAGGTGCAGGCAGATAGGCCCTAGCCCCAGGTTCTTGGTGGTAGTTATGTCCAATGGCGGATAGGCAAGGGCTAAGCCAAAAGGGATGGGCAGTTAGGCCGGCCACCGGCCATATTATTAATGACATGACCAAAACCTACCAGAGCAAGAGTTAAGCCGGCAGGAGCGCACAGTTAACCCCAACCCCCGGCTACATTGGTGCTCTACATGACCTTGACAGGATGCTTAGGGGTTATGGCGCATCTTAAAGAGGTGACAAATTGCACCTTTCGTAGTAAGAATCTCACCGGTCCCAAGCGAAATTATCTCTTGAAAAATGGTGTAAAAGCGAAATTCGTAGAATAGTTAGCAGGTTTTGCCAATTTATAGGACAAATAGCAAAGCTTGGCTCCAAGAAGCATATATTGCTCAGTTTTTAACCTTTTTGAGCTCAAGAAGAGCCTAGATAGTGGTTTTTGAGTGTCCTGAACTTAATGGAAGCCTCAAATTTCTATTTTGAGCACTATTTAATGGAGTTTTTACAAATTCAAGTCCTTTAGTGCTAGATGCAAAGAGAGTTTTGAAGCAAGATGGAGGTATATTTGAGCATGGAAAGATCTTAATTAGAGGTTTTCCACAATTCTAGTTTCATCTGTAGCACTTGTTACTTAAGTAGAGCAGTTATTTTTAGCCTTTTCTCAATGTGCTTATGAGAAAAGACCTTTCAACACTTAATTGTGAAGTACTTGTATGTTTATGCTTTTTTATTTCAATTGGAGTACAAGGACCTATTGTGAGAGAGTCCTTTTTATGTTGACATAATCATAACTTGTTGTAGGGAGTCATATTTTTGAGTTGGAATTATTTGTAGGAGAATGTTTCTTTGTAGGAGAAACAAGCCACTCCATAGTCAAAAAGTTGTAATGTGCTCATTTTTCATTGAAATAAATATAGCGGCCTAGCCATTGGAGTAGGGCCCTGAGGCGTAGCCCAAGATGGGTGAACTTCGTTATCACTTGTTGGTTTCTTCTCTTCATGTTTATCATATTGAGTTGCATATGAATTGTTTCAATTTTAATTTCATGTGAAAAATTAACTCATCATCTTTGAAGAGGTTGTGAAACTAATTTTACATTTAAAGACCCAAGTTTAACAGGCTTGCAAAGTGTCAGAGAACGATCAAAGTTTTCTTCCATTTTCAGATCATGGAGTCATTCACCGATGATGCATACATAGAGGTATATTCAAAGGCTGAGGACTTCAACAAGGTGTATCAATTGCTACAATGCCAATGTCATGTACACGATTATGATTACACAATTGACTACCACCTCCAAGAGGAGTTACTCTATAGGCTGGATAAGTTATTTGTTCCTAAAAGTGAGATATTGCGGCTATTTAGAGGGGATCACACCTCAAAGGTTGTAGGGCACTTTGGTGTATGGAAGACAATCTCCAACTTGTATAGTTATGTGTATTAGCACAAGGTGTAAGAACAAGTAGCTACGTTCATATGAGGATGCATGCTTTGTTGTACCAGAAAGCCTAGTAACAGGTAACATGGTCTATATCATGCCATACCTATACCCACTCATCCATGGGAAATCATTTCCATGGAATTTTTGGGAGGTTTCCCAACAAACAGGATGAGACATGACTACCAGTTTTTGGTAGTTAACAGGTTTAGCAAGATGTGTGTTTTGATGCCCTGTAAAAATACAATCATCGGGCAAGAAGCAACAAACTTGTTCTTTGGACTAGTCTGAGTGCACTTTGGGTTACCAAGGAGCATCATTTTAGATAGGGATATTATATTTCTCAGCGTTTTTAGGACTACATTGTGAAAGAAGATGGACATGAAGTTAAATAGGTTCACAACATTCCATCCATAGATAGATGGGCAGACATAAGTAGTTAATAGGAATTTGGTGCAACTTTTGATGGGTTACAAGCGAAAGCATCCGAAGACCTAGGATGAAACTTTGGTATATATATCACTCTTATAATAGATTAGTCTAGACTTCTACTAATAAGTCCCCATTTGAAACTTGTTTTGGATATTTCCCCCCTTCACCTTTGGATATTGCATATGGGTAGTAAGGAGGAGTAAAGGATGATCTTACAAGGGATGCCTTGAGGGATAAAATTTTTGTAGAAAGGATAAGGTAAATCCATATACAGGTCCAAGGGACACTATGAGATTCATAGTAAAATTACAAGGTTGGGAATGATCAGCATAGAACAGAGAAGTCTTTTAAGGTGGGAGACAAAATATGGTTACAATTGAACAAGGAAAGACTACAGGATCCTAATAAGAAAATCAAGGCTCTATAGTATGGTCCCATTGAGATACTGGAAAAGGTGAGAGATAACACCTATAGACTAAGACCCTCATATAAGTGCATTTACTCAGTTGTGAATGTAGAGAATTTGAAACTCTATGAGCCTTCTATGCCAGATCAAGAAGAGGAATAGGTCCTACCTTCTATAAAGGATTTGGAACTAGCTGCTCAGACAAAGTTAAAAGAGGATACAATTTTGTAGAAGAGTTCCAAAACTACAAGACAAGATCAACCTAACCATTGGAAGATTGGATTGAAAGGACAACTTCTAGGCAAGGCTAAATGGTATTCCCGAAAGAAGGTGGAGAAAAAATGTCCTCACCGCACTTAGTAGAAGATTTTTGGGACCAAAATCCTCCAAAAATGGGGAGGTGTGATCCACATTTTATCATTATATTATTGGTAATCCATCTTGATGCTTTTAGAGTGGAAAAAGTGGAGGAATCATCTCACAATACTAGTTTTGTCAGTGGAACCTAGTTTGGCAAATTGGAGTCTGAAACCTTATGGGAGTATTTTGAGGCACCAAAAGAAATTTTTGGTGGTAAAACTTTACTGCTTTATCATTTTCCTTGTTTTACTATTCTACACATATATACCTTTCCAATGGCGTAAGAATCGCCTCAATCAGAGTCTGTATGCAAAAGTTATGCCACGCAGAAGTTGACCTTCCTATTTTGGCCACCATAATTCGAGAGGATTCCACGTCAGTCTCCATTACTCATGGAAAAGGGGATAGACATGTGATCATGATGAAGAATATTCTAGACTATTCCATATTGTAACATTGGTTAAGAGTTGAGGGAGTCAAACCTAACCACTATTAGGCTATTGAGATGTGTTGTAACGGACCACTAGGAGGAAAAGGGGTTCCATTCTTAGCAAAGAGGGATAGGGAGAGAGGACATAGAGAGGATTTGTGCACTATAGTAGCCCACGGGCCACAAGTCTTACTTCTTTGTACTTGCAACCATTTTCTATTTATAGAAATAGAGTATAGAGGCCTCACCTTCTAGTTGGGTTTTCTCCCGAAATGGTTTCCAAGGTTATATATTGTGTCAAATCATGGTTTGTGAGTTTTTATTTCATTGTTCTACATTTTCTACATAATTTTAATATGAATGCATACACAATAAACAATGAACTACATATCCAAAAATCTAAAGAGAAATAAATTTTCGTTGTATAAATTTCAAAATTTTAAGTATCATCTATTAAATATGTGTGAAAAACTATCCACTAGAATATCCACAACAATTTACAGATGAGTTAAAATTGCTTTTCTTTGGATATTTTCCACCTTCACCCTTGGATGTTGTATATGGGAAACAAGGAGGAGTGATGAAGGATCTCACAAGAGATACATTAAGAGGAAAAGTTATTGAGAAGATCAGGTATATCCATTTGCAAGTATATTCGGTGTTTAAGAAGTTGTGAAAAAAATACAAGGCCAGGCATGATCAACATAGGACATAGAAGGCATTCCGAGTTGGAGATAGAGGATGGTTATAATTGAAAAAGGAAAGGAAACAAGGTCTTGGTAAGAATATAAAGGATCTATGGTATGGTCCTCTCAAGATATTAGAGAGGGTGGGGGATAATGCCTACAAACTAAGTCTACGCTCGTACATGCAAATTTACTCAATAGTATATGTGGAAAATATCAAACTCTATGAGCCTTCCATATTAGATCAAGAGGAGGGGAAGGTCCTACCTTCCATAGAGGACTTAGCTCTAGATTCTCAATCATAATTGACTAAGGATATATTTTTGTAGAAGATATCCATAACTACAAGAAAGGGGTAGCATGACCTTCAAAGGTCGGTTGGATTGAAAGGATATATTCTTAGTAAAGCTAAATGGTACTTGTTATAGACATATTTGGGCACCACAACCCCAAACTCATATGTCCATAAACTAAGGACTCCTAAAGTCCCTAAAATTGTTGTTTCATACCCTAAAGGATCATGGTCAACTGATTACATCATTTCCCAGAAGTTCCACCTGAAAAACTACTCAGAACTGGCCAAAACTGGACCATACAGACTGCTCCATGGGCAAGGTGCGATGCATACTGATTGCCAAACTGGCCAGGTGCGATGCATACTGAAATGGCCTTCTGTGGGGTGTGATGAGTGAGAATAGACAAATGGCAGAGACAGTTTGCTAAGTGGATGATCATGGAATCTTCCATAAACTTCTCTTGTGACAGTTGCCTCTCTGAATTCACCCAGGGATGAGTAAGAGATCAATGAAATCTCCAAGTGGAACCAAGAACTATCAGTGGAATGACACTAATCAAAAACCTAGAGCTGACTCACACCCTTGCAATACATCTATAAATGGATCCCTCATTTGAGAGATCTGGAGGCTGGAATTTTGTATTTTGTAAGGAAGTGTTGTTGGTTTGTTGGTGAGAAGAGACATTGCATTGTTGGGTGATTTGCTTGTTCATGAGGTGAAGAGCGCTTCTACGACTAGGAGGATGATGCTAGATCAGACAGCTGGGTTGTAATCCTCTCTTACATTACTATTAATAAAGTTCTTTGAGTTTTCCTCCATATAATCGTGTATTTGTGAATCTTATTGTTTATGAATGCAATTGTATGGTCAATGTGTTTCTGATTCCGCATTGTTTATGATGTTTTAGATGGATATGCTTTGATGGTTTGCTGTTACTTTGACTCTACATGTACTCTTTGAAGTGGGACAAGTAGGAGAGGAGTGGAAAATTCTATCAAGGAGAGGAGAAATCAAGCTAGGATCAAAGCGGAAGATCCAGGTTAGTCCTCTTTTCTTCCCTCTAATCTATCACACTTAAAGGAACTCTTGAAGATCTTTCATTGTTTGTTTCTAAGATAGCTACCCATCTTAGTGGGACTAGCAGTTCGAATCGACACTAGTTTTCCCTGAAACAAAATGGCGACTCTGCTGGGGATCGAATAGTTTGTTTTGTTTGTTTATTGTTTGCTTTATAAACTACAGACGGAGCCTGAAGTTAGCCAGCAAGCCTTCGAAACACCTTTGTTATGCAATTGCGAAGTAGATGAATGTTGCTTCAGTCAATCTCCAGGTTGGTTTATGAACTAAACATCTGACTTACAAAACATTCTAAGTGCCCTCGTGGTAGCTTAGAACCTCATCATATCTTACCCTTATGCTTTGTTTTTACTGTCCATCATTACTCAGCCTAAATCACTGAACTTAGCTGCAAATTTTGAGCAAAAACCAAGCTCAGTTTCGCTTCCTGGTCCATCGCACTTTCTATCATTGTGCGACCCGGATGCATCGCACCTCCCGTGTGTTGAAGGTGATATGCATCCCTGTTTCCGTGTGTTGCAGGTGCGATGATTGACTGATACTGTTTTCTTCTCTGAAAGTTTGGTTTTGTCTCCTTGTTTTCAGCGTTATTCAGTAGTTTTGTTGTTCATGATCAGTACCTTCTTGCTGAAACCTTCTTCCTTCACATATTTCAGCCTCCATCAGCTAGGAATTGTATATTTTTTTGTGTATTTGTCAGTCATTTACAGTCTTCCTTTGTCGAAAGTAGCCTAATCAAACTATCGTTTTTGATGCAAGTCTCGTAATTGTCATTCTGAATCAAAAGAAGAGTGTCGTAAAGTCTTCCTCTTCTAGATAATTGATTGTACTTTCATCATTGTACTTGATTTTGAAATTATTAGTATTTGAAGTGTCAAAAACAGTTTTCAATTCGAAATCGAAAAGTGTCATCTTAGTCTTCCTTTCGTTTTGAAAAGAAATTGTTAGAAATGTCGCTTTGAAAGAAAATAGTTTAGATATGTATTTAACTTTCCTTTGTGGCATTCACACATTAAGGAGGCGGAAAACAAATACATGCATGTGCATCTGCATTTTGACTACATGCGAAATTTGATTTAGGAAAGTGCATTTAGTGTGTGCTCTATGCTCTCTGCTGAAAGAAAATTCATTATCTTCTTTCCTTTGTAGCTAGGATTTTCATTGCTAAAAGGACATAAATGACTGTTTATCATTTTAGATTGCATATTTAGGAATTTCACATCTACATCACGTGGTGAACCTTGAAAGACAAACTTCTAAGCAAGATCAACTCTAAAATAAACCTCAATGAACATAAAAATGCTTTGAAACCTAACGCAACACATCTAGAAGTCTAGGCTAGAGACATGTTCCGGCGTCGTAAAACCTGGAAACTATCGTCTTCATCGAAGGTTGGGTGATTCCTCCTCTTTGATACGACAAGTACCAGTATGGACTTGTGCTCCCCGTACCGTCGAGTATATATTTGGAGACCACAATAGGCTGATATCCTTTATCCTTAGGAAGTTGTGTCTGCCGCCCTATCGATCACAATGCACTGAACACAACATTCGGGAAGATTGACTGTCGTACATTAGTCCTTGGTAATTTCTCTATCATTTATCACCAAGGTGTATTTTGCATTTTTGCGATCGGTTTGGTAATCCCTCTGTCTATATTTCTAGAGTAGTCACTTTCGTTCCTTTTCAACTCCTTAAAAGAAAAGGTCCATCTGAGCACTTGTCACTTCAGGCTCATTAAAAATAGAAGGCGACTAGAGTCACCTTTAGCTTTTTCTCGACTCTTAAAAATTGAAAAAGTAAGTTGCGTCAAAGTGTCTTAAAATTTATTTTAATCGCAATAACATCCATGTTCCTTCGTTGATCTGAGGTTGAGATAATGGAGTCTACTAATCAAGGAATCCCTCTTGGAGGGAATCCTAGTCCTTTCCCCTCTTAGGGAGACATTGGTTCTCCATATATGGCTACATTTTCCCTTCCAGGAATCACAATCGGCCTGTCGATATGGATTTTCTCAACCTTTGTCATTCAAAACATCGTAATTCCTCAACAATCTAATCAGCAACCAGATGATACTGAAGTTACCCCTTCACCTTCGACTTCGTTTATTTCTCCTTCCCCTTCTTCCTCTCCGCTTGGTGAAACTAGTAACACTACAAACCAAGTAGCTGAGAAGAAAAAGAAAGGGAAGGAGAAGAAGAAGAAGCCAGCTAAACAAGGGAACAACCATGCATCATCCGGCGAAAATCCGCACACTAAACTTTCCAAACCAAAAACTCCATGTTCAATTTGCAAGGAGAGCCATTACCATCGATATTGCCCTTGCATCCCATGGATCTTGAGAGAATGGTCTCCCCACTTGCACCATTCGGTGTCATCGACCTCTGATAGTTAGGTTGACAGCACACCATCAACTAGTGAAAACGAATTCAATAGACAAAAAGGAAAAGTCAGAGTTCCATGTAGGTTATGTGAAGGTGATCATACTCTTCACCGTTGTCCTTTTCTGGATGAAGCCAAAAGAATTTTGGATAACCGTCCTGCTTCACCACAACAACTTCCACCTGGATACAAGAAACTCTTGCCAAGTCCTTCGCTAGTTGAAAACTTGATTGACATAACTCAATTGTCGATCGAATCGCCTATCATTGAAAGTGAACCTTCTAAGTCCATACCAGACAAAAGTCAATGTAGAAATTTTGAATAATAACACTTATTCACAGATATTATCCTGATTATACACTATTTTCAGAATGCATGCATAATACATAACCTCCTCTACCATTGATCATCAATTTGCGTAATCAAAAACAATCGCATGCGCACATTGAAACATCAATCACACATATCAACACAGTATGTAATGGGGAAAGCATACAGCTAAAAACCCCCAACTATCTGTATATTATAATGATAGAGAACATGTAACAATACATAGTACAATACTTCTCACAAGTACTCAGTACTATCTCCACATGCTACACACAAACTAGCTCAAAGCTGAACAAGTCACAGGTTCAAATCTCCTCCACTGTTTGCCTGCCTCTACTGCGCAATCCAAGTTGAGAATAGATCTGATCCAAGTTCCCCTTGCGCAATCCTCATTGGCAAACTCAATCAATGATTGTGCAAATCTCATGCACAACTATAGTCACAACTGATAGTAGTCTCATCCTTTCACCCACCTCTGACACTTGCCTCCACTGAACTGTCCATGCACTGAGTTAACTGATGTATTCTTTAGTTGATTTATGAGTTAATAATTAGTGAATTAATTAATAATTAATTCACATCACTCATCACTAGTCTCTTTGGCAGTTAGACTAAATACAACTAGTTCAACTAAGTCAAACTGAACACAACTCCATCAACTCCTCAATCAACTCCACCAAACTCAATCACTTGAGTTCTAACTGAAGTCCATCATGCAATAGCTCAACTAACCCATAGGAAAAGTGTATATCCTTCTAGAAGTTGCATGTGCCACATCCGTAGCTCGAACTGAAGTGCTTCAAGAGGATAAGATAATGTTTATAGTCCAAATATTATTAAGAGCTAATAATATTCGACTGTTCTATTTTTAGACTAGCAGTCTAAAAATAGACTCCGCCCATATGTCTAAAAATAGAGGTCCATCTATTTTCACCAACATGACCAATCATCCATAAATAGCATCCTGCAACTCATAGACCATGATCCATATGTCTAAAAATAGACATAGTCTAAAAATAGACTTTGCACCAAAAATAGCATGCGGGCCCACTTAGGGAAGGCGACTTATTTTCACTAAGCTCCATCATCTTGTTGCATTTTCAACTGTTACACTAAAATTTGTCACCATGACTATTTGCAGTCAGTATGGCTCCATCAATTGTCATACTGTCCTCCTTGGCAAGTCTTATACCTCTGCTCCTCATGTAAAACTCCAAGAAAGAGAGAAAGTCCTTAAAAGTCAATATAACTCTGGTTACGCAGTTTCTCTTACCTTTACCTGCGTGTATGCACCTCAAGTTCATAATACCTGCGTACTTGTACGCTCTGTCTGTAAAGGGGTGGGTACGTACTTGTACGCTCTGTCTGTAAAGGGGTGGGTGCGTACTCCTGTAAAGGTCAAAAGGTGCAAGTTTTACTTCAAAAAAGTTACTTGTGGTCGAATCTAGAGCATTCTAGAAGATGGTTTGACGTGGATTGAGCGCCTCCAGATGGTTCATGCATCCCAAAGAAAGAGGAACTTATCCCATCAAGAGGGGAGCTATCCCATTGAAAGAGGGGCTTATCCCATTGATGGTGGACCTGATTAACTTCCTCCAAAGCATTATAAATACAGGCATTGGGCCAGAGGGAGGGGAGGTTGAAAGCTGAACATTCCTAAGGGTAGATGCTGCTGAAATTAGGACTCCCTTTTAGAGCTTGAGAGCAGAGATTCCAATCCTTTCTTAGCTTCATTTGGAAGTGGGTGAGCTAATCAAAGTAAAGGAGAACTCTTGCTGGACCCTGGGAGGGACCTGCACAACACCAAGGCACTGGTTGTAATGGTTTCTTTTGTTTCCAATTAATACAATTAAGTTCATTTTTCTCAACAAGTTGTTATATATAATTTGTTTCATATACTCCTTGGTCTTTATGATGAATATGTTTTATTATATGAGTTATTCAGGTGCTTTGTAATTGTTTGCTTGTTAGTGAATGCAGGCTTCAAGGAGAAGGAGGAGCTCATCTGGATCGGAAGGCTTGGCTACTACAAACAGCGTTGGACTAAAGGTATGCTTTAAACACCTGGTTACTTGTATTTTAAATGCATATTTAGGGAAAGATAGTGCTTGATTGTTTTGTTTGTCACTAGAAAGCCTTAGCTTCTAGGGAGGTCAGTTTTGTCAGGAAAATTGACTCTTTCCGCATGAAAAAATGGCGACTCCACTGGGAAATCCATGGATTTGATTGATACTTTGATTTGAGAAAAGTCGATTTCTTTCTGGTTTTTTACTGATTGACTGTGACTTTGGGTGGAATAGCTTAGGGTTGAGTTAGTTTTTATTTTTCTTGGTTTTGAGAGCAGTACGCACCCTCTGCGTTAAGCACAGTGCGTACCTGTACGCACTTCTGCTTTGTACACAGAGCGTGGCCGCACCTGTGCAAACAGGCTGCCTGCGTACCCTGTCAAAAGTCTAGAAATTTTCCATTTTTTCCTTTTTACCCATTAGATTTTGTTTATAATTTGTTTTTGATGCCCAGATCCACTGGTTACCTGTCAAAAGTTTTCATCTAAGCTTGTTTCATTAGCATCAAGGGTTTTAGTGAAGTTCATAGAAGTTCTAGCCCTAGGTTTGATTTTTGTATTGGTCCTGTAGTGACTTTGGCTTTAGAAGTTGTAAAAACCTTGGATATCCCTGGTCTTTTCAGTCTTCTTAGGAGTCGTACCTTTCATAAAATCCACCTTTGTGAGAAACCTACCTTTGTGTTGTCTCTTTGCAGAATTTCGAGAGAGCTTGTTTATTAAAGCTGTGAATTTCATTCTTAAGAAAAAGAACAAAAGCTTTTCATTTTTGTTTTTGACTGGTTTATGATTCTGCATGAACTAGTCCTTGGTTGAATTGTAGCTGAGTAAAACATCCTGGAATTATATTTTGTAGGCTTTTACCTCATTAGATTTGCTTTTAGGTAAATTTCTCTTAGATTTGCTTTTAGGTAAAATTGATTTGATTTTCATAGATTTTTTAAAATTGATTTTTGTTAAGTAGTTTTACATGCTTTGTTAAAATAGGGAAAAATAAAAAAATCTCTTTTGAAGAAAGTTTGTTTTAGTAGCGTTTGAAGTATTTGAAAAGAGAAAGGAAGTTTTCGTGAAATAATTAGTGGTCATGTGTTGTATGCTTTGGAAAATATAAAGAGATTGTTTATTTGATTTTCATTGCCAAGAAAGTTGTCTTTATAAATTTTGCATTCTCCAACTCTCTTAGCTAGGGAATTCATTGAAAAGGAAAGATAGTTTAAATCATCTTAGGTGCATCTTTTTAGTGGTTTGAGTCGAGTCTACACACCATTAGTTTCATCTCCACTACCTTTTTTCCTAAAGAAAAGCCATAAAAATTAACGCTTAAAGTAAAATTAACTTAGTAACTTTTTATTTACTAGGGCTCTGAAACACCAATATAGATCAGGCTAGTGTCTTGGAGTAGGAGAGTAATTAACTCTCCAAGACAGCAAAACCAAACAAGTAGCTTATCTTGTGGTAGGATAAATCCAATAGTTACATTAATGCTCTGGGAAAGCTCCTCTTAAAGGAGAAGCACGAGATCGTGTTTGAACCAGTGAGGGGATCAATCCTCCTTCATTGGGAACGACGCCAGATACGCACGTACTACAAATGGTAAACCTCGGATTGACCATTGTCGAGGAGCCTGGGGTCACTTGTCGGTAAACCTTGGATTATTGTCAAGGAGCCAGCAAGGGGATTGAGCTTGATACTCTGCCCTTGCGTGCTATCGGATCGTAGACTGTTCCCCCAGGTATATTTGTTGTTGTTGGTGACCTTAGTGACCATTATCTTTAGGGTTCTACCCAAGGTGACGGTGGAGGGAAGATCCCACTGTACCTGGAGCAGACGTCGGCTAGACTCACTTGGATTTTCTGGGGGGTTCACTTCACTCGAGACGGTTAAAGTGGAGGAACGTGTGCCAGTCTATTCATTAAGCAAGTTGTCGGGGTAACTGTTCCACCCGCCACTTCTGTACTGAATTCTGCGATGTTGGATTTCATCACCAACTAGTGTTTTCGGTCCGGAAGGTTACTGTTTGTGTATGGTTTGACGCCCTAGATTCTTTAGGCGTGTGATTCGAATTTGTTTGGTTCTTTAGAGACTTTAGGCGGTTTGCTTTGAGATTTTACTTTGTTTGCGTGTGCAGTAGTTAAAAGTTTTAACTGTGGTTGAATTACCGAGACAGTCCCGTAGACTTCGGGGCCAGTCTCCTGAGGTTGTAACCGTGGCCGATTTGTTGAGGAAGTCCCGTAGACTTCAGGGCCAACCTCCTGAAGACGTCCCGGGTCATTACGAAGGTTTGAAAGTCCTCGTAACTCCTAGTGACAGTAAAGTAGGTTCACCTGAAGAAGGAGAGTCTTCGTTGGTAGTTCATCCTGATTACCAAACTCTAGAAACAGGTTATAATCCTGAAGCTATTGCAGTTTCCGAGCTTGCTGGTAGTTTTTCATCTACTAGTGATATAGGTGAAGAACCTGAGATATCTGAACCTGTTACTCCAACATCGGGGTTAGTCTCTCCAACTTCTAGTGCTCCTGATTCACCTAGGGTAGAAAGAGTCATCACCGAAAATCTTCCTTCTGGTTTGATAGCTATTGAAGAACTTGCTCCAGAAGAAGAAATAGGCGTCCCTATCCCTGAAAATCAACCTACTATTGATCTAAGGGAGCGTGAATCCATTTTTTACAGTCCACCTAGAAGTACTACTTGGTATCTTTCTTTAACTAATTATTTGGACAACTCAGGGTTAAGTTTTTCTCCACCTCGTGCTCCTTATCCACCTGGAGGTCTTTATACTCCTGTAAATATGTCTGGTCAGTCGTCCATGTTTACTCAATCGCCTGAATCTTTTTTGTACGGCGGTCCTTCTGTTCCCTCTGGGTATCAGTCACTTTCTGGTACTTTTGCAGGAGCATCTCCTCAACCCATTGAACATGGGTTATTAACTGGAAACAATGGTAATAAACCGTTGAGCGTAGGAGACATTTACATGATGTCAGGTTCAATTCCCAGCTCTCAACCTCAAGGTGGCCAGTTACCGCCTGGGGGGCAACCTCAAGGTACACAAATTGCGTCTGGGGGGCAACCTCAAGGACAGTATGTACCCGTGGTGCAGTACATTCCTCAAGGTCAACCCCAGCCTCAATATGTACCCCAAGGTCAACCTCAGTATCAATTTATACCTTAGGGTCAACCCCAGTATCAGTACATACCTCAAGGGTATCTACCCCAAGGTCAGTACTCGAGTCAAGGTTTCCAACCACCCCAAGGTCAATCTTATGTTCAACGTACGGGAAATGTACCTTTCAATTATCAATCCTACCCTCAATCCGGTTATGGATCTCAATATTCTCAACCTGTTATGGGTCAATACCCCAGAATGAACATAGTGTGGGATCCATCGCAAGTTCAACAGGTATTGTAGCCAAGTGTACAGTTGTCATCTCAAACTGGACAACCCTTAGTTTCTGGTTCACCCCAGCAACCAGTCCGGTCTAATATTCAAACTTCTGTACCTTCGGTAGTTTCTCAGTCTGGGCCTATTGGACCTAGTACTCCATCTCAAACGACTGCTGCAACTACCGCAACATTTGTTCAATCTACCCCACTTACTTCTGGAGTATCGACAGCTTCGGTTTCTATTGTCTCTGTAACTACTCCTCAGACATCTTTACCATCGTCTAGATCCACGATTCAAACTACGGTTCAGATGCCTGTAGGACAACCTGGTTTAAGTACGGTTGTCACAAGTCAACCACAATTCACTTATCAACCGTATCAGGGACAGTACCAATATGGTCCTGCTGTCCAGCAGCCAGTTTACCAGTATCAACCGTATCCTGGGTACACTTATCAACAATCACAGCAACCGCAGTATGGTCCGGTTAATCCTGGTTTTCCGGGAGGATACAATATCCTGAACGTGATTCCTATTCCTAGTTATCCTGGGTATCCTCCTCCTGGGACTGGTCTTGTGACCCAGAGTTTTAGGGATCCTAATCGGCAGTTACCCAGACTTGTCACGCCTAACGAACGATCCAATAAATTATCTTCCGTTTTGGCCGCCAATGCCAAATAAGTTGCCCAGTGACATTCCCAAGTTCGAAGGTAAGTCTGGAGAGGACCCGTCAAATCATGTGATGACTTACCACCTCTGGTGTGCCTCTAATTCCATTTCGGATGATTTGATCCGCTTACGTCTTTTCTAGCGTACTCTCATTGGTCTTGCGGCCAAGTGGTACATTGAGTTACCACGGGCCTCCTTTTATAATTTTAGCCAGTTAGCTACCTCGTTTTTAACTCATTTTCAGTTGCCGGTCAGATATGATAATG
This sequence comes from Pinus tabuliformis, assembly GCA_031772625.1. Taxonomy (NCBI): domain Eukaryota; kingdom Viridiplantae; phylum Streptophyta; class Pinopsida; order Pinales; family Pinaceae; genus Pinus; species Pinus tabuliformis. The sequence goes on along the minus strand of CM062818.1, from coordinate 919,027,145 downwards.
GCACGGAGTTACTAACTTCATTAAAACAATCAACGTCCACATATATTTCCGATCATATTCATGAATGGAGATGTCGAAGGCGGTTAGTGAAAGTTTTTATCCCGAACCAGATCCTAGCTGAATGGTTTGTTAAATCATTGTTACCGAAGATTACTGAAGACGTAGCTAAGGCCGGAGTAGTTACTGAGGAGCAAGTGATTGCTCAAGGGCAGTACCTTGACTTAGTTTATACTCAGTCAGGTACGTTACACGAAAAGATCCCAGATCTTCCTAAGTCAAATCAAATCGCTGCTGCTCCTTCGGGGTCTCATGCCGCTGATGGTATGATTGGTACGGTGAATACTAAAAGTAAGAAGAAGTCTTCTAAGAACTCTTCTCCTATTATAACCTTGCCTGACTCCCCGACAGGAGATTCTTCTGCTGAAGTTTCCGCTGATATTCACGCTGTAGAGTCATCTACGGCTAAATCAAAATCCGGTGGGAAAAAGAAAGGCAAGAAGAAGAATAAAGCAGACAAAACTCCAAAGGAAAAAACTGAAAAATTGGAAACCAATGACGAAAAGCGCAAACCTCTTTATCCTTGTCTTATTTGTGAAGAGGATCATTTTACAAGAGATTGCCCTCATCGGGCAGAGGTTGTGAAAATCGTCAAAGGTTCCCCAACTCCTGCGGTTTTGAAAGATCCATTTCCAAAGCAGGAGAGTAAGATGATAGGTTCTTCCTCGAGTGCCAGTGAAGAACCCATATTGATGATGTCTCATGTAAGGATTGCGACTCGATCGCAAGATTATGGTAGTAAAAGTCCTGTTGATGGCAAAGAAGCAGAATCTTCTCATTCTAATCCATCAACCTCAGCTCCTGGTTCCGATCCACTACAGATCGAGAAACCTAACCCGGACTTAGTAATCAAACCGCCCGCCAAGGGTATACTTCGAAAGTCTGCTTTCAATCCACATGCGAGAGCGGCCCAAAATTATAACATTGTTGAGGACTTAGTTGTTTCTCCCTCAGCAATGTCGGCTTTGGAAGTGCTGCAATCATGCCCAGAACAGCGCAAATTACTTTTGTCGGCTATAGGAGCTGTTGATGTTCAGGACCCGAACCTAATAATCTTTGATCTAGAAAATAGTACACCGCGTTTGCCTCATCAAATGGCTTTCCATATCCCAGTGATAGTCAAAAACAGGCCTATTCATCGGACTGTAATTGATGAGGGAGCTTCCACGTGTATTATGTCAATATAGTGTTGGAGATCGCTTGGTTCCCCTTCACTAAATCAATCCCCGACAATTCTTAAGGCCTTTGATGGCCGTGGGTTTCATCCTTTTGGCATTCTACAGGATTTGCCTATAGGGGTTGAAGGAAAAACCATTAGTCTAGATGTGGAGGTGGTTGATGCCCCTCTAGACTACAACCTTCTTTTGGGTCGAAGTTGGTCTTACGCTATGACAGCAGTCGTTTCATCGGTCTTCCGAGTAATAAAGTTTCCACATAATGGCCAGATCGTAACAATAGACCAGTTGGCTTACTTTTCATCCGACCCATCCTCTTCAGAGAGTATTCAGCATGTCGGTAAAACGACTATCCCTTATAAGGATGTTGGAGTAGGATTAGTTAAAGATGTCGGTTTACTGGGAACTTTTCCTTTTCCTCCAATCAACGCATTGTCTTCATTTGCATCCATTCATATGATTACATCAGACACCATTGTTTATGACAATCCTTGGATTGTTCCTTCTGAATCTGAGATAGACTCATTTGGTGATGCTATGCCTTTGAGTCCATATGAAATTTCCTATGAAACCGTGCAGTCTTTTACTGACCCGCGTTCAACCAAAATCGACCAAATGAATGTGGTCCGTGAGGAATCACTTTTCACGTCAACCTCAGAGTTAATAGTGTTTCCTGAAGTTGTGCCATCTGACGAGCAACTTCATGAAGTCCTGTGTGTAGACGATTTACCATGGGAAGATCTCCATCACAGATCTTCGTTTTTACCTGAGGATGATCGTTTTGAAAATGATTTCTCATCAATCTTTACAGCTGAATATGTCAAAGAAGCTCAGAATCCAATGAAACATCCTGATTCAGAGCTGAATTTGGGAAACATCTCTCGCACTATTCCCATTGACATTTCAGTCAAGCCTGGAATTATTGAGAACATTCATATAGGTGCCTCGTGTACAGATGACGAAATTCAGACATACAAGGCCCTATTTCAAGAATTCCGCGACGTGTTTGCCTGGCTCTATGAGGAAATGCCAGGAATTGATCCCGCGATTGTTGTCCATGAGATCAAGACTTACCTGGACGCTAAACCCGTCCGGCAACGTTTGCGTCAGATTCACCCACGAAAAGCGGCTGCAATTAAAGCAGAAGTTGAAAAGTTGTTGAAAGTAGGTTTCATTTATCCGATCCTGTTAACGGATTGGGTATCGAATATTGTTCCGGTTAACAAAAAACAGGGAACAATAAGAATATGCATCGATTATAGGGACATTAATCGAGCTTGTCCAAAGGACAACTACCCAACACCCTATATCGATCAAATAATTGATGATTGTGCCGGCAGTGAAATATTTTCCTTTAAGGACGGTTTTTTCGGTTACAATCAAATCAATATTCTACCTGCCGATCAACCAAAAACGGCTTTCATTTGTCCATGGGGGACATTTGCTTATTGCAAATTACCTTTTGGGCTTAAGAATGCCAGAGCAACTTTTCAAAGGGCGATGTCTTATGCGTTTCATGACATCAAACACATTGTGCAACTGTATCTCGATGATTTGCCTGCTCATTCATTACATCGAGCTGATCACCTTGTCCATTTACGAGCAATCTTCATGAGGTGTAGGCATTATCGTATTCGGTTGAACCCACACAAATGTGTCTTCTGTATAGAAGTGGGACGATTGCTGGGATTTGTAGTTTCGAAAGCCAGCATTCGCGTCGATCCCTCGAAAGTCGAAGCTATCATCAAATTGCCTCCTCCTTCAAGTCTTCGCCAACTCCAAAGTTTGCAGGGGAAAGCAAACTTTTTACGCCGATTCATTCCTAACTACGCCGAGGTTACAAAGGGTTTTACACGGTTGTTGAAACAGAACACTCAATTCTCTTGGGATGAGATAGCTCAGAAATCTTTTGATGCGCTAAAGCACGCATTGACCCATGCACCGTTGCTGCATCCTCCCAACTACAACCAGGACTACTTTTTGTACCTCGCCGCCGCTCATTCCACCATTGGGATGGTATTAGTTCAGGAAGATGAATTCGGAATGGAACATGTGATATATTACCTTAGTCGGACATTAAATCCAACTGAGCTAAAATATTCACATGTGGAGAAATTGGCATTGGCAGCCGTTCAAGCTGTCCAACGTTTTCGTCACTACATTTTACTCCGTAAAACTACAGTCATTTCGAATTGCAACCCTATGATCTACATTTTGACTAAACAATTGCTAGGGGGCAAGTACTCTAAATGGATTGTTATCCTGCAAGAGTTCGACTTGGAGTTTGAGAAATCTAAGTCTAAGAAATCTTTAGTTTTTGCAGAGTTAATGTGTGACTTCCCGTGTGCTGACACGGAAACTGTGGGAGAAGAGCCCATTGCGGACGAATCTTTGTTTCTAATCAGCACTTTAGATCCGTGGTATGGGGATATCATCGTCTATCTCCAGACCCAATCCTTTCGGCCTGAAGTTTCAAAGACGGAACGTCGGAAAATTCGATTCCAGTCCCAACAATACAAAATTATTGGAGATACTCTTTATTGCCGTGGGGCGGACCTGGTTTTTCGACGTTGCTTAACTCACGAAGAGGCTGAAAGAGTTCTAAATGACTGTCACTCTAGAGCGTGTGGCGATCATATGTCTGGGTATGCCACAGCCCAAAAGATATTGCGCGCTGGCTACTTCTGGCCGTCCTTGTTTAAAGATTGTATTACTGCGGTTCGAAAATGCCACAACTGTCAGGTGTTTGATCGAAAGATGCGCGCTCCACCTGCTCCTCTCCACCCTATAATTACTGTTGGACCTTTTGCCAAATGGGGTATCGATTTTATTACATGTAACCCTCACTCGGCCGGGGGGCATGCGTATATCATCCTTGCGGTAGATTATTTTACTAAGTGGGCCGAGGCGATGCCTACATTCGAGGCAGACGGCAAGACAGCTGCGATTTTCGTGTTCAATCACATTATTGCTAGGTTTGGTGTCCCACAAGCGATAATCACTGACCATGGGCGCCATTTTCGAAACGTTATGATGACAGAACTTATAGGCCAGCTTGGTTTGCGTCACGATAGTTCAACTCCTTATTATCCACAAGCGAACGGTCTGGTTGAGTCCATCAACAAAGTTTTAGTTATCATGATCCGAAAAATCATTGGTATTCATCGGTCGAATTGGCACAACATGTTATTTTCAACGCTTTGGGCGTACCGAACCTCAGTGAAAACATCAACAGGGTTCACTCCTTTCCAACTAGTTTATGGTTTGGAAGTTGTGCTACCCATTGAATGCGAAATCCCGTCACTGCAAATGGCCATCGAGTTACTTCCAGCTACTTCCGAAGAGGAAAAGCATTTATTATACTTAGCTCAATTAGATGAGACTCGACGTGATGCTGCATTAGCGATCGAGACTCACGCAAAACGTATGAAAGCTCAGTATGATGAAATGTGACCCCTCGAAATTTTTCGGAAGGCAACCTAGTGTTATTATATGATCAAGCTAATGATAAATTAGGTGCTGGAAAATTCGTTCCTATGTGGCATGGGCCCTATATTGTCAAGCGAAAGCTAGCAAAAGGGGCCTATGAGCTGGTAAATTTTGACGGGGACTCTTTGGGTAAACCCAGAAATGGACTTTACCTAAAGAGGTATTATGCTTAAATGATGGGTATGGAGAATTTTTTAGTTAGGTTAGTTTTTCTTTCTAGCTGGTGTGTTTGTTAGTTTAGACAGTGTGCTTAGCTTAGAAAGTGTGTTTTTTGTCGTTATTCTGGCTTATCTTGGTTTTACTCTTGATATTGCAGATGTCGATGCCTCTCCAAACATACATTGGATTTGCTGATGGTGCTTGTCGTAGTACACGGAATATCTCTTCCGCAGCTTGGGTTATCTATTCGCCCTCTGACGAGTTAGTTTCTATGCATGGGGTGAGCCTCGATCAAACAACAAACAACATTGTCGAGTACAGTGCAGTGATTGAGTTATTGTCTGAATCTATTTCATTTGGGATTCGGAGTTTGATAGTGAGGTTAGATTCTGAACTCGTTGTATTACAGCTTAATAGAGTGTATGCCATTAGAAATCCAGTGTTATTAAGGTTATTTTTGAGAGTGCGTCTCTTGGAACGTGAATTTGATTACATTGAATATCAGCATATTCCAAGGTCTTTAAATACATTAGCAGATGCAATTGCTTCTCGAATGTTAAACAGACATTTGCAATAATCATACATGTAAATTTAAAAACATTTCATCACACATGTTCAACAGATAAGCCGGTAATAATGATATATATATAGATAGGAGTGTGTCAAAAAATACATCGTCTTCGATCATAGGTTGAAAAACACCTTATGATCGGCAAAAATGATAAGTACAAAAAACCAAAATGTCACATGTGTCTACAAAACGACCATCCAATCACTGGTGATGATCTCTATATGATATCACGGCACCGGCCACCCTACACAAGAACCTCCTAAAAGGTCCTGGGACCCCGACTACATAGCGCTGAAGCCTGATAGGAATATCATCTATAGTAGTCTCCGATATATCTGCTGTAAGACGTTCTAGGTCTTGTTCCAACTCAGCTAAAGTCTCTGTGGCCTCGTCCTGTGGGGCCGAAGCCGCTGCAGCTGGTAGTCTCCTCTCGAAAGGCCAGAGATTGGCTGGACGACGTGGGCCTACATCTGCATTTTGAAAATTATTACTATCAGTTTTGAGACGATATAAAAACAAACAAAAAATATAGATAATTTAAAAACTTGTGAAAATGAATTACCTGTATCATCCCATTGTTCTCCTGGTGGAAGAACCATGTCCGGATCTCCACGAAAATCAACTCCGGCATAAGGAAAATCTTGTATAGAAAAGACCTGGTCCTCTAACCAGTGAAAGTACTCCGGAGTAAATCGGACAACCTCCGTGCCCTCATCAGGATGACGGGCCATAACCGCAACCCATCGCATCAATTTGGGTTCTCGGGGAAGCCCAGCCTCAACAGTGAGCTGCTGTGGGATCAGCATCGGAACCCTCTCTAATCCAAAACTCACAACTAAAGGCCCATAACCAAAAGTCTTTAGCTGTCCGTTTTTGGCTCTAGTCAGTTGGCCCTTTAAATTTGCCAACACAGCATCACACCAGTTGAAAATGGTGCCCCAATAGCAATCAATCGCCATCCGCATCTGGGATCCAGTGAGAATGTGTAAAGCGGCAACCCCGCAAATTCTGGTAATTGTAAAAGCAATCACCATAAGTTCAGGGCGGGATATAGTTTTGATCTCTATCCCCTTCTCCTGAGACTGAGTGTTACACCACTCTAGTCGGAGACTAGCGATGGACTGGCCACCCGGCCTAGTCCCGAACAGAGTCAAGTGTTCGCCTCTCTTGGGCAAACCAGTGAGAAAGTAAATATCTGCGAGCTCTATCTCGAGCTGGTGCCCTCCAATGTAAAAACACTGGTCCTGAACGTTCCATCTTTCTACCAGCCACTCTAGAAAGCGCACTTGGGCCCTCATGTCAGGTATGGCCCAGTATTTGTAAAGGCCGCATGCCTTCAAAGCATCAATGGACGGTTGATGATTAATGGCGGCCAAATCAACATCTTCGTGCTCTCTCTCGCGCCAATCAAGCATGGTGAACAATCTACACACCAGAAAACATCCATTAGAATCCATGAAATCAAAAAAATTTGGTCCAATTTGGAGAATTTGGGGTTTGTAAACCCTTTGCGCGGAGTACGCACCCCGCCTTTAGGAACAGAGCGTGGGTACGCGGGTTCCCTTAAGTCAAGGTGCGTACACCTGGCATTTTCCCAACTGAGAAAATGTCGGGGTACACAGGTCCCTAGTGTGGCACCTGCGTACCCCGAAAGGCGGATCTTGAAACCCCAAAGCCTCCAAAAAATGAAATCTAGGGCCTAAAAACAAATTCTAAACAGATGAAAATGAAGAGGAGGATGTTGTAGAATACCTGAAAGAGACGGCGTTCGATTTCGACGGTCGGATTCTCCGCAATGTCCACGGGAAGTTTCTTGCCAAAAGCCCTTTTTCTCTCCTCAACAGTAAAATGGTAAAAATGAATTGGTAAAAGCCCTTTTTATAGGTTTTTTGGGTAAATAAATGGTAAATTTGTTTATTTTTCACCATGAAAAGGTATTTTTCAAAGTATTTTTATCTATCTTTAAACAGGTATGAGTAATGTGTTGGTTTTTGTGTAGGATAAAGGATTTTCAGGGAAAATTGTCATTTTTCACAAACAAAAACATCAGAGTCATCTTTAAGCCTTTTTCTGACTCCTAAAACATGAAAAGATTGCCGAGCATTTCTTTTACACTCGTTAAAACGGAATTAAAAGACGGTCCTCTTATAGCCCTTTTCTGACCGTAAAAACATGAAAAGATTGCCGGATTTTTGTCGTTTCAAATTCGATATTGGAAATAAAACGACGTGTCCTTGATCACTTTTTACTTTTCAGGTCAAAGACACTAATTATGAAAGTACTCCTTGGTCGTAAAGATCAAGTGGTTCTCTCAAGTATTATTTTATACTTTTTCGGGCTTGGGAGACACAAATTTACGAAAAAGGTCAACCCTGGAGTCTTCTTAAGTTTTTTCAGACTCTCTAAAATTGAAAAACGCCGAGTTTATCCTATACTGGACTCATTAAAATTTCACAGTAAAGGACCTGTTCGATTACAAACAGGAACAGACCACTCCTTCTTAGGGTTCGAATCTAAACTAAGTTGGACTCATCCGAAGGATGAGCTTATAATCAAGCAAATGTTATCCTCCTCAAGCTTGTAAAAAATAAAGAGGTACTTGCCAGAAATGGTGGGGGAAAAGAGAGAAAAATGAGCCTATTTGTTATCCTTCGTCTCAAAAAAACCTTATCACCACTCTTGAACATGACACTTTTCATTCACCTGGGTTGGGAAATCCTTTGCCTTAAAGTTGATCAAACCACATTGAAAATCTTCAGCCGATTTCTGGGTATTAACTTTGGGTCACTCATCACCAAGCCATCTTTTGTGTCGTTATGTGTTCAAGAGGTCACTGCAAATAAACCATTCATCTGCAAAATACCTGTCATCCATCTTGACCATCCCTGAGTCAGTCCTTACAGCTACATTTCTTCAACTTGATTTATGATTTCGTGTTGTGGGCTTCCCTGCAACAGATAGCTTTCTATCGACATCAGCACATCATCTAGAAAGTTGATCTAGGAATCGTCAGTACCTTGAAATCTGCATGCCTCAATGGCAGGTTTCTCGCCTTTGACGACAGTTTACATCATTGACTTTCGATCGAAGGATTCCGTGATATGTTCGACATCAACACATTCATTCACATCTCATGGATTGTACTGGGTACTTTGAGAACCATTGACATCACTGGTGGTCTCTCTCACACTTGTTAACAGTTTACATCATCGACTGGTAATCAAGTGGTTTCTACCATGTTCGACATCAACTCATTTATTCGCATGGATAGAATCGTACTATTTCGGGAAGTAGAAATGAAGACCCTGGATCTAGTTTCCACCATCCAGGCTGCGAGGAGTTTTGTATTCATTATACAGTAGACTAATCATAAACAGATGGTTGCGTCCATACTGTGTCTACATGAGTCTATGATTATGATGTACTGCGAAATCATTCCTATATCAGAGCAGTAGTTAGTTTGTTAGTTAAAGTTTTCAATCTGAATATGGGAATGCCTACCTCAGCGATGATATGATCTTATATATGTATTTTGTGTTGAATATTTGCAGGTTCCGACTGGGCTCTCCATAAGATAATCCTTGAAATGATAAAGTGCTTCACCCTTCCTAGATGATATGAAACCCTAATTTACTACAGGCTTCACACTTTAGGGGGCAATCTGTTACACTAAAATTTGTCACCATGACTATTTGCAGTCAGTATGGCTCCATCAATTGTCATACTGTCCTCCTTGGCAAGTCTTATACCTCTGCTCCTCATGTCAAACTCCAAGAAAGAGAGAAAGTCCTTAAAAGTCTATATAACTCTGGTTACGCAGTTTCTCTTACCTGCGTGTACGCACCTCAAGTTCATAATACCTGCGTACTTGTACGCTCTGTCTGTAAAGGGGTGGGTGCGTACTCCTGTAAAGGTCAAAAGGCGCAAGTTTTACTTCAAAAAAGTTACTTGTGGTCGAATCTAGAGCATTCTAGAAGATGGTTAGACGTGGATTGAGCGCCTCCAGATGGTTCATGCATCCCAAAGAAAGAGGAACTTATCCCATCAAGAGGGGAGCTATCCCATTGATGGTGGACCTGATTAACTTCCTCCAAAGCATTATAAATACAGGCATTGGGCCAGAGGGAGGGGAGGTTGAAAGCTGAACATTCCTAAGGGTAGATGCTGCTGAAATTAGGACTCCCTTTTAGAGCTTGAGTGGAGAGATTCCAATCCTTTCTTAGCTTCATTTGGAAGTGGGTGAGCTGATCATAGTAAAGGAGAACTCTTGCTGGACCCTGGGAGGGACCTGCATAACACCAAGGCACTGGTTGTAATGGTTTCTTTTGTTTCCAATTAATACAATTAAGTTCATTTTTCTCAACAAGTTGTTATATATAATTTGTTTCATATACTCCTTGGTCTTTATGATGAATATGTTTTATTATATGAGTTATTCAGGTGCTTTGTAATCGTTTGCTTATTAGTGAATGCAGGCTTCAAGGAGAAGGAGGAGCTCATCTGGATCGGAGAGGCTTGGCTGCTACAAACAGCGTTGGACTAAAGGTATGCTTTAAACACCTGGTTACTTGTATTTTAAATGCATATTTAGGGAAAGATAGTGCTTAATTGTTTTGTTTGTCACTAGAAAGCCTTAGCTTCTAGGAAGGTCGGTTTTGTCCGCAAAATTGACTCTTTCCGCATGACATCAACACTCCCTCTCAACAAGATATGGATTATCTGCAACCCCTATCCTACCTCTGTGGTATTCGAATTTGCTCCTGGTGAGCGCCTTCGTCAAGATATCAGCATCCTGATCCTCTATGGGAATGTATGAAAGTAACATGATTCTCTGCTGCACACAATCTCTGATATGATAGGACCTGATGTCGATGTGCTTGGATCTATCATGAAATACTGGATTAGCCGAGAGTTTAATTCAACTCTGGTTATCACAATAAATCACAGTAGGCTCCAAGTGTGACCTGAACAACCCGACCAGGATCTTCCTCATCCATATAGCCTCTCATCCAGCCAAACTTGTTGCCATATACTCGGCCTCTGCTGAACTGAGTGCCACGGATCTCTGCTTCCTACTATACCAAGAAACTGTTGTCGACCCGATACTGAAGATCCCTCCAAATGTGCTCTTTCTGTCCGCTGGGCTCCCTGCCCAATCTGCATCCGTGAAGCCACATAGCTTCACCTCATCCTCCTGTCTGTACCACAATCCATATCTCGATGTGCCTCTGAGATAACACAATACATGCTTGCCTGCCTTCTGGAAGAGCTTGGTTGGCTTAACCATAGCTTGTGAAAGTTGGTTAATAGCATAGCATATATCGGGTCGTGTATTGACCAGATACATAAGTGACCCCACCAGTTGTCGATAAACAGTGGCATCCACTACCTCCGCTGAAGTATCATCCTCCTTCCTCCAACCTCCAAGAAGAGGATTATCAATAGGCTTGCAACCATGCATGTTGAACTTCTCCAGTATCTCCCGGGCATACTTACCCTGAGAAACAAATAGTCCATCACTGTGCTGCCAAATTTCCAATCCCAGGAAATAATGAAGGAGGCCCAAGTCCTTCATCTCAAACTCTCTAGCTGCTTGCTTCACTTTGTAGATCCATCTAGAACCCACCACTGATTTCCCCTCCAGTCTTGGGACAATCTCCCATGCACTGTTTCTGACAATCGAATCATACTCTTCCACCATGGCATCTACCCATGTGGGATCCTCCACAGCTTCCTCGAAAGAGGATGGCTCAGTCACGACACATTTTCTCACAAGAGCCATGTATCCAGTGTACCGATTAGGTGACTATTTCTGTTTGCGCTATGCTGTAGGTGGTCCTACAACCATCTCTGCATCTTGAGCCAATCGCTCAACTTCTATAGTGTGCTTTCGCCCTTTGATGGTTGGCGTTGCATGAGTGGTCTCTTCCACTCCATGAAATTCATCTTGTGGCTGATCCACATCTTGAAGCTCATCCTTAGGAACTAATAGCTCCTCATCTGCATGCAAGTGTGTATCCCTCTCAAGCGAACACTTCATGGCTTTCTCCTCCTGAAATTTGATATCCCGTCACACAACAATCTTACGACTGTCTGACACATACACACGATAGTTGTGGGGCGTATCAGTGTACCCCACAAATATCCCAACCTCTACGGTCAACTCCAGCTTCTTCCTGGCATCCTTTGTCACATGCATGTAAACAGGAGAACCAAAAATCCTCAAATGGGAAATATCAGGCCTCTTACTAGAATAAGCCTCCTCGGGTGTACTCATGCCAAGTATCTTGTGAGGACAACGGTTCTGCACATATACTGCAGTATTGCATGCCTCCGCCCACAAGTGAAGGGGTAGGCCCTGATCATGCAACATCGCCTGTGTAGCACCCACGATCGTTCTGTTCTTCCGCTTAGCAACCCCATTCTGTTGTGGGTTATGGGGAGCTATGAGCTCTCTTCGAATCCCTTATGCACTACAGAAGTCCTTGAACTCGCCAGAGATGAATTCACCACCATTGTCGCTCCTAAGAGCCTTCACCTTCTTCCCTGATTCCTTCTCGACCAGTGCTTTGAACTCACAAAACTTTGAGTATGTCTCGCTCTTCTTCTGCATGAAGAAGATCCAGCACTTTCGAGAGAAATCATCAACAAATATCACATAGTACTTGTGCTTTGCTATCGAAGCTACTGAGAAAGGTCCACACACGTCTGTGTGAATTCTCTCAAGGATCGTCGTGGCGCCACTATCCTTCTCGTGAAAGGTGGATTTCACAAATTTTCCAAAAGTACACCCCTTTCACTGATCTGACTGCGCAAGAGTGCCTTTAGGAAGCCCAGTAGAAATCTGTTGCAGTATCTTCAAGGCTCCATGGTGAAGGTGGCCCAATATCCGGTGCCACAGCTCACCATCATCCTGGCTCACCAATCCTTCTTCCTTGCATGCCATTGCTGCGCAGCCATATACATGCAATTGATAAAGGTTCTTGACTCGAACCCCTATCTTCTGGGTTTCTCTAGTTGTCTTACTACGCAAGAAGTCCTTTCCCTCGCTGGAGACAAGATCATATCCCTTGTCTTCTAACATCGCCACAAAGATAAGATTCTTCTTCAATCCTGGAACATGCATCACTTCCTTCAATACGAAGGGTTTACCAGACTCCCTCTCAAAGAAAATGGTACCGATACCAGTCGCACTGTATCTACCATCATCACCCATCTCGATGTGCACTCCAAGATCTTTCTCATCCAGATCAGAAAACAAATCTCGATATCCTGTCATGTGAAAAGACGCACCACTATCCAAGAGCCATACCGATCCCATAACACTTGATACCAAGCATGCGATCAGCAAAAAATCCAGCTCAAACTGCGAGGCTAAGGCCTCTCCTGCTGCAGATCCAGCAACTTGCTTATTTTTCTTCTTCTGCGGACAATTTGTGGCATAATGTCTGTGTTGGTGACAGTGAAAGCACTTCACCTTGGACATGTCATGCTTCTTTCCTTTTGCACCGGAATGAGAAGCTTTCTTGTTCTTCCCCTTCTTTGCTTTGGCATCCAAAGTGCAATTTTCTTCATCATATGCCTTTGATGAAGATCCATCCCTGGTATTCCGCCTGATCTCCTCTTGCACAAGATCAGAACAAAGTCTGTCCCATCCTGGCGATTTCTCCCAACCATTGACAGAGTCCTGATAGGAATGCCAACTCTTTGGAAGACCAAGGAGAGCCAAGCTCACCAAGTCCTCATCCTTGACAGTCACCCCCACACTTCCCAGCTCATCCCAGAATTGGGTGAACTTCATGAGATACTTGGGCATACTGTCTCCTTTCTCACACTTAATGTTTCTGAGTTTATCCTTGAGCGCCAACTTCCTCTGGTCGCTCTTGCTTTGGAATAAATCTGTCAACGCTTTCCACATCAAGTATGGAGAAGTCTTTCCATGAAGGCTGGATACAATGTGATCCTTCACACCCTCCAATGGAATCCTTCGACATTTACTGTCTTCTTTTGCCAAGCCTCAACTTGAGTAGCATTAGTAGGCTTTGGGACCTCAGCATCAATGAAACAATCACATGTGCACATTGAAACATCAATCACACATATCAACACAGTATGTAATGGGGAAAGCATACAGCTGAAAACCCCTAGCTATCTGTATATTATAATGATAGAGAACATGTAACAATACATAGTACAATACTCCTCACAAGTACTCAGTACTATCTCCACATGCTACACACAAACTAGCTCAGATCTGAACAAGTCACAGGTTCAAATCTCCTCCACTATTTGCATGCCTCTACTGCACAATCCAAGTTGACAATAGATCTTATCCAAGTTTGAATTCCCTTGGCTTGTACTGTGCAATCCTCATTGGCAATCTCAATCAATGATTGTGCAAATCTCATGCACAGCTATAGTCACAACTGATAGTAGTCTCACCCTTTCACCCACCTCTAACACTTGTCTCCACTGAACTGTCCATGCACTGAGTTAACTGATGTATTCTTTAGTTGATTTATGAGTTAATAATTAGTGAATTAATTAATAATTAATTCACATCACTCATCACTAGTGTATTTGGTAGTTAGACTAAATACAACTAGTTCAACTAAGTCAAACTGAACATAACTCCATCAACTCCTCAATCAACTCCACCAAACTCAATCACTTGAGTTCTAACTGAAGTCCATCATGAAATATCTCAACTAACCCATAGGAAAAGCGTATTTCCTTCTAGCAGTTGCATGTGCCACATCCGTAGCTCGAACTGAAGTGCTGCAAGAGGATAAGATAATGTTTATAGTCCAAATATTATTAAGAGCTAATAATATTCGACTGTTCTATTTTTAGACTGTCAGTCTAAAAATAGACTCTGCCCATATGTCTAAAAATAGAGGTCCATCTATTTCACCAACATGACCAATCATCCATAAATAGCATCCTAAAACTCATAGACCATGATCCATATGTCTAAAAATAGACTTTGCACCAAAAATAGCCTGCGGGCCCACTTAGTGAAGGAAACTTCTTTTCACTAAGCTCCATCATCTTGTTTCATTTTCAACAGTCAACTGGTCGAGATGACAGTCGATCCAGTCTTGCCTCCAGAAGGCCCACCTTCGAATGATACAGTTTCCAAAGAGAATGAGAACGACACCATTCAAATTATTTTTGTCGATACGGAGTCTAATGAACTTGGGGGCAATCCACCCATTCCTTCACAACAGGAAGAGACCCCCCCAGTTGATGAAACTTATCCGGACATTTATCCGGTACCTCCTCCAAGCAATCTAGTCCTTTTCTTTGATTAGAATGAGCTAGCAAAGCCCCGCCTTCCATCTAATGTACCATTCCGAATCATAGTACAAGTTTACAAAATGATCATGTCTGGCACTATCATAGATGAAGGGGCTTCAGTGAGTATCCTTTCCTCAACTGCTTGGAAAGTGCTTGGTTTGCCATCGCTTTTGCCTGAAAAACAAAATTTGTCGGGTTTCAACGAAGGAACCAGTCGACCATTGGGGATCCTTCCAAAGTTACCGATAACTTTCAGAAAGAAAACCATTCATTTGAACATGATGGTAGTCCAAGGTCCACTAGATTACAATATACTCCTTGGACATGACTATATATATAGCATGGAAACTATTGTTTCCACATTCTTTCGAGTGATTTGTTTTCCACATGAAGGCAGATTGGTGCAACTTGTCGACCAGCTTTCATTTCCTGGTTCAAACACAGCTATAAATCAACCTCATCCCTCAATGGTCTCTTCGCGTCAACAATGTTTCTTCAACCTTCATTCCATCCACCTAATTACCGCGAGTAGTTTGGTGAGTGTGATGAAGGTAAGGGGGCATGCACCCTAGTCTGCTTCGGCAGGCGAACCCAGAGGAAAAGAGAGATTTTCTTGAAAGGTCATAATACTTGGACCGAAAAAACATTCTCGTATAGGTTATGCGATCAGTCTGACACACTTATTTCCTTTGTACGATTGTGATTGGAATCTCACAGCATTCACCTTTGTACATTATGTCATTAGAAGCTCACAGCAATCACCTTCGCCCATTCCAATGGACAAAGCAAAGGAAGAGTTTTTGTCTGTCGACAGAAATAATCCTGCCTAACCGCAAGGACTTCCATTTGGTAACCTGGAAACTCTCCTTTTACTGAAACACCTGGGGGCATGCAAACCTTTGCATGCAAGTGAAAAGCGACTTTTGATTTTCTTAGTTTGTAGGTTCTTAACCCTTTAACCTCGTAGCTCGGTCATTTCTAGCTTGCATAAAAAGGTAATGAGCACATGTTATAGTAGTGTTCAAGCTCATTAAAAAATAAATCTACCAAGAGACATTATCAAAAGACTGGTAAGAGCAATGTTCCCGCAAGGTTCAAGCTCGTTAAAATATAAACCTACACTGAGCACAGTTTCTCCTGATTCAAGCTCGTTAAAAAATGAAACCTCATTTGGTAAATAACCTTTGTGATCGCTTTGCTATCAGCCCTTTTGAACTTTGGTTGTGTTCCTTCTGTCACCTCCATTCATTCAGCCGACCATACGCTTCCACTTGATTGTTTACCCTTTTGAGGAACATCTGCGACACGTGATTCTGATTGCCACCCTCTTCACACTGCCATGTTTCAACAAGTTCCAAACTTACCTGGAACCGGTTGCTACTCAAAAATACCACTCGTTCCTCAAAAACGAGTCCCTTTTAAACTCTTTTTATACTCGTTAAATATAAAAAGATTGTCGAGCTATTGGCCTTTCCAGCTCGTTAAAAGTAAAAGGAATGTCATCCCTCTCATATATTTTAATCTTTTTGGACCTGAGGGATTATCAAACAAAAAGATCGAGCGCTTGTCTTTGTCGGCTCATTAAAGCTATCGAAAAGACATCCCTTTCGTATTATTTTATACTTTTTCGGACTTAAGGGATTATGCCACGAAAAATTACTATTGGAGTCTCCTTTTCATCCCTTTTCAAACTCTCTAAACATGAAAAGGACTGAGTTATCTTTGTTGTTAAACTCGTTAAAACAATAGCGACCAACGTGTCCACCCAGATAAGAACAAGTCTCACTAACGCTAGGCTCGCTAAACACAAAGCGACAGGTTTGCCCAAAGGGAAAATTATAGACCAAGTATATGTTATCCTCCTCAAGCTTGTCAAAAATAAAGAGGTACTGGTCAGCAATGAATGGGGAAAATGGGAAAACTTGAAGAACTTTATTGGTAGCAGGTCGCTCTTGAACATGACTTTCACTCCATCATTGTGATTGAGTTGGGTTGGGTTTTTCCGTTCACCATCACCATTGGTCCTCCGTACCATCCATGGGGTTAACACTACCAGTCCATATCAGTGTCGCCAATATGTTCAAGAGAAGTCATTCAGAGAATTCACCATCCAGCAAACGCCTCATCCACTGCATTACATCCACCCTTCATTTTTCATGACCGCCATTCCTGAACCTTATATCATCAAATCATTTTCACCTCCACAAAAATAATTTGCTCTGTTTCGCATCGTAGATGTGGGATACATCAAGGCCCTCCTACGACAGGTCACTTCTTTTCGACATCAGCTCATTATCCAAGAAGTTGACTTAGAAACAACCCTTTCAGTACTTTGAATCTTGCATACCTCAATGGCAAGTTTCTCACTTCCGGCGACAGGTTTACATCAACGACCTTTGATCGAAAGACTTTGTGTGGTATTCGACATCGGCTCATATATTCACACCACATGAATTGTATTGTAGTACCTTGAGGGTCATCATCATTATCGGTGACTCCTCTCGCGTCTGTTAATAGCTTAAAGTATTGGTTGGTAATCAGGCGATGTCTTTCCATGTTCGACTTTAGAACATCTTTTCACGTGGATCAACTTGTACATCGGGTGAAGATTGAACGAGTTTTAAAGACCCCGGATCTAGTTTCATCCATCCGGGCTGCGATATATTCATGAAAATAAAGACATCAATTGTACACAGAAGTTGCACAGATAGTCATCTAAGCCAGGGAAGATGACTCTTCATGCGAAGAATCACCAGTCTGCAACAGCAAACGATTGTCTGTCCTATGTACATGAAAATGAATTTATAAAGCTGAGCATGGGAATGCCCACCTCAGCTAGATCATGAAAATAATATGATGATGATGTATTATCTTATACAGGTCACCTTCCAGTATGAATACCTCAGATCCTCATGATAAAGAATTTCACCCGACATCAGAAGATTTACGACCTCATGCTTTAGGGGGCAGCTGTTATAGACATATTTGGGCACCGCAACCCCAAACTCATATGTCCATAAACTAAGGACTCTTGAAGTCCCTAAAAGTGTTGTTTCATACCCTAAGGGATCATGGTCAACTGATTACATCATTTCCCAGAAGTTCCACCTAAAAAACTACTTAGAACTGGCCAAAACTGGACCATACAGACTGCTCCATGGGCAAGGTGCAATGCATACTGACTGCCAAACTGACCAGGTGCAATGCATACTGAAATGGCCTTCTGTGGGGTGCGATGAGCGAGAATAGACAAATGGCAGAGACAATTTCCTAAGTGGATGATCATGGAATCTTCCAGAAACTTCTCCTGTGACAGTTGCCTCTCTGAATTCGCCCAGGGATGAGTAAGAGATCAATGAAATCTCCAAGTGGAACCAAGAGCTATCAGTGGAATGACACTAATCAAAAACCCAGAGCTAACTCACACCCTTGCAAGACATCTATAAATGGATCCCTCATCTGAGAGATCTGGAGGCTGGAATTTTGTATTTTGTAAGGAAGTGCTGTTGGTTTGTTGGTGAGAAGAGACATTGCATTGTTGGGTGATTTTCTTGTTCATGAGGTGAAGAGGGCTTCTACAACTGGGAGGATGATTCTGGATCAGACAGTTGGGTTTTAATCCTCTCTTACATTACTATTAATAAAGTTCTTTGAGTTTTCCTCCATATAATAGTGTATTTGTGAATCTTATTGTTTATGAATGCAATTGTATGGTCAATGTGTTTCTAATTCCGCATTGTTTATGATGTTTTAGATGGAGATGCTTTGATGCATTGATGTTACTTTGATTCTACAGGTACTCTTTGAAGCGGGACAAGTAGGAGAGGAGTGGCAAATTCTATTAATGAAAGGAGAAATCAAGCTAGGATCAAAGCGGAAGATCCAGGTTGGTCCTCTTTTCTTCCCTCTAATCTATCACACTTAAAGGAACTCTTGAAAAGCTTTCATTGTTTGTTTCTAAGATAGCTACCCATCTTAGTGAAACTAGCAGTTCGAATCGACACTAGTTTTCCCTGAAATAGTACTCCAAAGAGAAGGTAGAGGAAAAGTTTCCTCACCTCATTTAGTAAAGAATTTGGGGATAAAAAGGCTCTCAAAATGGGGATGTATGATCCAAATTAGATCATTTTATTATAAGAGTGGAAAAAATTGAAGGAATCCTCGCACAGTGTCATTTTAATGGTGGTCCCAATTCGGAAAATTGGAGGTGGGGTGGGGTTCAAGAGTTATTTTTTAGGCCTTAAATGACAACCTTTTGTCATCCCAAACTTATAGTAGAGAAACATTCCATTTTCTACACATTAATACCATTCCAATGACGTAAGAATCACCTAAACTAGAGTTTGTATGAGAAAGTTATGCCTCCCACAAATTGACCTACCTATTTGACGACCATGGTATGAGTGGATGTCAGGTCAACCCCTTTACTAACACATGTGGGGATAACTATGTGCAAGATTTCAACTATTATGTAGAAGGTCCAATAGACTTATAAATAATTGTTTAGATTTGAGGAAGTCAAACCTTACCCTTGGATGGCTATTAGGCTATGTTAAATACTAGGCCATCGGGAGGAGTAGGGGTTCCACTCTATGTAATTATATTTTGTTCCATAGTTGAGCAAAGAATATGGGAGTATGAATTAAGAGAGAAAAATATAGGGGTAGGATTCTATAGCAACCATACATGCCATAGGTATCAGATAACTCCATAGAGAGTACCTCTTCTTTGTACTTCACATTCTCCATACTAGAGGATAGAGAGCATAATAGCCTCACCTTCTAGTTGGGTTTTCTCTCAGAACGGTTTACCAAGGTAAATATTTATGTCTATTATGGATGGTATGCGTATTTATTTTTGTTTTATATTTCTCTCATTTCAACTAATTTAATTAATTAAGCATAAAATCAATTAACTAAAGAATTTGGAATCCAAGGAAAAATTAATAGTAAAGATTTCTAGTAATTTTATCAAATCTATTGTGATGATCTATGAGTGGAATATCTATGAAAATTTATAGATCACCCTTCCATTCTCCCCTGACTCCACTCATACCTTCAATTTATTCCCAAATAAGACGTGTATCTACACTTGATAATTTATAGATTTTATGCTTGTTTATAGAAAATACATATGCCTTGTCCTTGCTTATGGGATACCTTCTAGTTCAAATCTTTGTTCCTCAAAGAAAACCATATGAAAACCCATGTCTTCATTGGAACCATTAGTTCCCAAAGTGGATTTCACCACTAGGAAGCCTCACCTTATTGATCATCCAAGAATATTCCTTGTAACCCAACTTAGTAGCGTATTCTCCTAAAATGGTTGCTAGACCCAACCAAATCATCCTCTTGATCCCTGAAACAAACATGGATTTTCTTATGATTTTCCAAATAATTCTTCCATATCACAACTATGAACACAAATATTAGAAATAAAATATTGTGAAACTCAAATAACCTTACCTTTAATATCTAAAATGTAAGTAACAACATCACCCAAAAGATAACATAAGAAGGCATAAAACAAAATGGATGGGTCTTCCAAAGAAACTATAAATGACTAAATCTTGATATATAAGCATGGTTTGAAAAATATCTAATGTTCAATACTTTACTTCCATATCCAAAAATAGGAGCCATTAAAACTATCAAATCTTTGATAGCTCTCAAAGGGAGTTTATCAAAACATAGAATGCAATCCTAATGAGGGTGTTATTTTAAGTTTGAAACAATGTTTCCTCAAGGCATTATAGATTTCAATGACATAAAGAAATGAGAATTTGAATGTATTTGATCCTTGAGTAGTGATGTGGCTCCCACATACCTCAAATATTAGGGAAAACCTATAGGAAGAAAGGAAGGAGGAAATACTAGTCAAGGCCATGTTCTCATGGTTATATGCATTGAAGAAAAAACATGGCATTTGATTGAGCAAGAAATAAAATGGGAGAAGGGAGATCTCCTGGTGACTTTACTTACAAAAATATGGAGGAAAATGCTATCCAATATAGACCCTCCTTTGACAGTCCTAACTTCACTAAGTAGGTGAAGATGAAATGCTAAAGCTATTAAAAATGATTTAAATGACATAATTGTTTCCATTCTTATGTGACCTTGGTCGCTACAACAACTTAGTTTTTCCAATGATGTAGTCACGAATGGGACCTATTGTGATATCTTCTTCACTTTAAATGCAACCAAGTCCTCTTCAATGCCATGGAAAGCAATAAACCATTCTCTATCTATAGTGTCACACTCTATGTTATCCACAACAAAGTCAATCGACCACTTCTTCACTTCAACCTTTTAAATCTAGGTGAGTTTGTCCAACTCTACTCCTAAAACAATTTTCTTATCCATAAATCAATCCTCGAACTCTTCCTTGGAACATATTTTATAATTTGGAGTAATTTGGAACCTTCCATATTTTACATGATTTCCCTCACTTTACTAAAGACCTAAGACTTTCTCTCTTCAATAATAGCATAAGTTTCAATTAAGTGTTAGAGGATATCAATCCTATCGCTCTAGCTTAGTCTATCAACCTAGAATGTGAAGGATGGTTTTCCTTTTTCCAATTGAAATAATTCTAATACTTCAATTTCTTAATGAATACATTCACAGAACTGATGTTAAAACATGTGTCTCATGATAATTCAATAGCAAAGGACTATTTCAAGGTTACAATTTTAATATCAAAAGAAATAGACTTGTTTATGATCTTCCATAATTCAATGCAAAGTCTGATTATGTCTTTAATGTTGGTAGCAACCTTCCTAACTCCATATAGTAAGTCTAAAGTTGCTCTTACTCTAGATGACCTTCTTGGAGAATCCTCTTCCATGCCTTATGGTGCCTCAATTGACAGTGGTTGGGATTCGAAAGTGTTTGGATACAAGACTCCTAGCCCAAAAAATTTCCTTTTCAACCTCACGTTTTCTTATTTTGTCTCTCCAACAATGTTTTTCAAAAATTCTCCTATAGCTTTATGCATTTGAAATGCATCATCAAAGCTCAATCCTTAGGCATAATAAAAATGGCATATCGCTCCAGTAGGTTCTTCTCTTTGAGTTTTTCCTTTGAAAATTGCATCCTCTCACTTCGCTCATCATAGTTCCTAAAGAGCGGAGTTACATACTTATCTTCAAAAGTTGGAAAGCCCCATAAGTTTATGAATTTATATGCTTGTTGTTCTCAAGGAGAGCAATAAACCATTCAAGGATTTTTCTAACATCATTAAAACAAGGAAATTTCCATAAAGCTTTCATTCTTCAGTGTGTGCTTTCAATGATAATTCATTATCTTTGTTCCCAAACCTTCTTTTGTACTTTATTAGACTTCTAGGGGTCTTTATCTCAATTTCCATCATCACTTGCTTCACTGGAATTCTTTTTTTTTTTTCACCTCCAATAGAGGTACCATCATTTAAAACGTAGGATATACTCTTGGATTTATATGTAGCACTCCACACTCCCCCTCTACCCCCTCCACCCCTTTTTAATATTACTTGTTTTTCCATAGCACACTTCTTTGGGGTGCTTGTTAATAATGCCCTTCTACTTCTTAGGGTATTGCAAAGCCTTAATTCCTTCCCATTTGTCTTTGTTTGATATTTGAGCTTATCAAGGTGTGTGTGTTCTAAGAGGTCTTACTTCTTCGACATGCTAGTGGAACTATAACTACATTCATGGGCCTCATCGACTAAATTGTTCAAAATATGGGCTTCTTCATTATCACTTGCTCCTTCCTTATGTACCTCATATTTAGGGAATGTACCTCATATTTAGGGAAATTGCTAGCATACTGGATAAGCATCATATGGCCTTTAAACACACCCTGAGATTCATGTTCAAGAAATACATTAGCTTCTTTTATAACAAAAGTGTCTAACTCTTTAGCCAAATCTTCTAAATAGACCATGCTTCTAATAATAACCCTAATATATATAAAAACCCTAATATATATAAAAGACGAGTTTAAAAACTTTTTCTACTTCACATATAAAATTGCGCCATCTTATTGACTACTTGCAAAATCATGCTAAAGAAAACTTGTCGTGAACAAGCCCTAATAAATAATGAAGTTTAACTTCAATATTACAATGTAAGTACATTGTTCTTTGTAAAAATATTCACTCTTTCCCTCCAAAAAAATCTTTCATTTTTTTAATTAAATAATCAATTCCAACTCTCTAGTTCACATTGTATTAAACTACCAATAAATACATCGTAAAATAGATAAAAATGAAAAGTGGCCATATACTCCATAGCTTTAGGTACCATAACTTCATCGAATCTTTGTCAACTTCTACGTTAAAGTAGTTTATAGTTTATTCTTCTATTTTGGAATAAATAGAAATTGTGTGTAATTTCTTTCTGGAAGCGATCAATAAAGAAATACTACAACATGGGTCTTATAATTGTAGAAATAAATAAAATGAATGGGGCCCTCAAAATATTGTATTGGTGTCAATTAAGAGAAGCACAAGTTATTATGTAACCACTTTTCAATGTCCTCAAGTTTAGTTGTGCTTTAGTGATTTAATTGATTTGGCTTTAATATCAATGGTCAAGTTTCTTATATTTAATTCGGGTTTTTATTTTTCCCACAAAATAGGATATCATCTCAACCTATTATCCAAAGTATTATCCAAAGAGAGGGTTAAAGCATATTATTGGAGAAGAGTAAATGTAACCTATATCATGATTTTGAAACTTATATTATGGTCTTAACGTTAATTAACATCGTGGAATTCTTTCTACTCCTCTCGAGCTAAGCAAATTATTACTTTTTATTAGATATTATCATTGTATTGTTAAATTAATTTTTTAATAATTGTTGACTTATATTCTAGGGTGTCTTGAACCACACTTTTTATTTACGTGTTTAATTCATAGACTTATTTATATAGGAAAATAGTATGGGACTAATTATGATGTTAGGTTGTAAGATTTTGGACTATTG
Organism: Pinus tabuliformis; assembly: GCA_031772625.1. NCBI lineage: Eukaryota > Viridiplantae > Streptophyta > Pinopsida > Pinales > Pinaceae > Pinus > Pinus tabuliformis. Next base: position 919,003,428 of record CM062818.1, on the reverse strand, counting down.
TGTGTTGTTGATTTATATAGGGATCTATTTTTTAATGTGTGTTTTTACACATATGTACATAAAGTGATTTTATATATAAATATTTTTATATTTTTTAAAGCGATGAAATGTAAATATAGTAGTGTGTGGCTTTAGGGTTTTATATATATTTATCATGGTGAATTGGTATAGGTTTGTGGTTTGATAGTGTTATATTATTAATATAGGAAATTTGAATTTAAAAATGAATCACATTAGCTGGTTCAAAACGTCGACTAAATCTTAGCGATGTGATTAATTTGAAACACTGATATCAAAATTCAAAAGTATTAAAAATGTTTTTAAAAAGTTTTAATTTTTTTACATATACTCTAATTGTGGTTAAATACAATATTTTATTAACTAATAACGACTAAATCTAAAAAAAAAATAGTTAGATATATATTATTCTAAATAAAAAATAATTGTGATTTTAATATTTGATTAACTTATACATAATTTTGTCACGTATAATTTGGTTTTGACATCAATTAACAACTTAGAATCCTCTCTACTTATTTTCTATTAACAACTTAGACTCCTTTCTACTTTTTTCTTAGATAATAAAACCATAAATTAATTGATTAATACAATTTTATTATGAAATTAATTTTTAGAAAATATGTTTTTGAAATTGATGTGATAATATTAATGGAATGTGAATCTAGTGGTAGATGTGGTCTTAACATCTTGTACCACCTCTTATGTATAGAGATCAAATTAAGGGTTTAAATAAGAATTAGAAGAGTTAATGAATGTTTTTATGAAACATCTGAAGGACTTTGAAATATGGTATCGCTAACTCTTAAACTAAAATTGAATAGTTTGTGTCAATTTTGGTAAGGTGCTTCGATACGGGTGGATCCTTTCAAGGATTTATTCTGATGCATTTTACAAGTATGCACTAGAATATAATGATTTAGTTTGAACATTCTTTTCCAATTAGCAATGTGTTGGTGCATAAATTAAATATAATTTAATAAGGTTACTCATTGTAATGTTTCATTAATTACATTGAAAAAAATCAATAATTACACTATTAAAATTATTATGTTCCATATAAAATATTGATATGCCAGGCATGAGTATGTGAGATGAGCGACGGCTAGGGTTTTTGTAGTTTCCTAATCCGTGTTGAATTCTGGAGATTGAGAGAAGAAATATGTTGAAGGAATGGCAGCTCAAGCCTCTGTTTTGTGTAGTGTCATACTGAAATTCGGATCTATTCTTCCAGATGTTCAGGAGGCCCTCAATATTGTTGTGGATCAAGAAGCTTTTGATGATGAATTTTTTTTTAGTTCCATTTTTTTTTTTATCAGATAAAGCATTAGTATGCATATTTAATGGGTTTTGGTTGCATTTGTCTCATCTACACAAGTAGATATTTGAATTGTGGAAACCCTTATTGTCGAAGGATCTAACCATTTCTCCTCTAGCTCAAGGTTTCTTTGTTGTTTACTTTGATAATATCGAGGATAAGCAGAAAATTTTTGATTATGGACCCTGGTTTTGGGGCAATACTAGCCTTTTTTTGCAACCCTAGACTCCCACTTTTGATCTGGTATTGACATCTATTTCCTCAGCTCATGTTTGGGTTAGGCTTCTGAATCTTCCCCTACATTTTTGGAATCTCTCAATGCTATCCTCTATTGGAAATGTGTTGGGGAATTTTTATTGATCCAATCCAGCAGGAAAAAGTATTATAAAACTACTTATGCATGAATTTGTGTGGAGATAGATTTCAGCAAGGGTTTTTCTGCTAAAATTAATCTGTTAGCTCCAAATTATCTGTGGATTGAGAAGATCGATTACGGAAATGTTTCTTTTCATTGCAAATCGTGCTATGAAACTGGGAATATACTCAAAAACTACCCAAAGCGTTTGCAAAACAACAATGCCTTGAAAAATAACCAGAGATCTACATAGTGGGAGGGAGCTCTGTACAAGCATTACATGGTATTTAAGGAAAATTAATCTCAGGATGAGAGAGAAGCAAAGTAAATTCAGGAAGAAAATATTGATAAAGAGAATTCTTCGAAGCAATCGAAAATATGTCAAGAGGAAGTGCATTGGGGACCCGTCAGCTTTAGCAACAGTGCAAGAATAACAAATTCTAGTGAAAGATGAAAATCCCCCTAAATCCCTAAGTAACATTGATGGAAAATCCATTTCTTCGGTGGATCAGACAACTAAGGAAGATATGGAAAATAACAAGGTTCAATCTTCAAAGGATTCATTGGACGCAACATAAACTACAAATTTGATTAAAGTGCGAGAGAAAAAGAAAAATATTTCGCCAAGAAAAACCAAAAGTCAATCTAAATTAAAGCAGTGAAAAATGGAGTGCAAATGCATATTGATTTTAGGAGTTTTATGGAGAATTTTCAATTCGAAAGGGTTAATTTTTTTGTTTCATGGGTTAATCATTTGAGGGTTCATATTGAGCCATTGTGCTCAATCCTAAACTAGCAATGAATATTAGCATTATTGACGAAATGTAACGGTTCTCGGTCGGATCCCAACTCTCTTTTCTAATAAAATTCCCATACTTGTTTCTTTGGAAAAAAAATATTACATTGCATAATGGTTGATATAAGCACCTTTGAAAATATGTTTCCATGTTACACATTAACTTGAAATCTCTCAATTCTTTATTCATCGATACCTTCAAGGAAGAATGCAATAAGGAGTAGTTAATATAATTACCTTGATAAATTCACCACCAAATCGCAATTAACCTACAATCTCTCCATTTTGTAGCAATGAATATTTTCAAGGTATGGGTGGCAAGAGGGGGAGGGATTCTATATAACCCTGAAGGAAAACTAGTACGAAAGAATGCTTGGGGATTAGGTAAAAAACTAAATAACCAAGCGGAAATGTATGGTTTATTACAAGGAGCTATATTAGCGAGGAATTCATATGTAACAAACATCGGAATCCTAGGGGATTCGTTCATCATCATCCAACACCTTGTTAGCGGAATTGGCATTGATGTCAAAGGTGTTTCCAAATAGATGGATAAAGATCACGTTGAAGGTGCCTCCATTACCTGTTGGTTGCTCTTGGTATGCACTCGTTTAGGGTCGTTTGTGGATCCATGCAACTAGTAAAGTTCTAGTCCTGTCAACTATAATTACAATCCAAAAGAGTTTCAAAAGAGGCTTTACATTAGACCTGCAGAGTTCATATCTCCAACTCAATTATGTATACCCTCTCATGTTACGAAGGTCCAATCAATGGCTTGTATAGGCTCATAATCAAGGAAGGAGGTGAGGGACAACACTAATATTAACATATCTTTGCGTGGAGGTTAACTGATGTTGGCATCATAGTTATTTTTTATGGATAAACTAATAAGAAGGATCATAATATAGTTGTATTTTTAAGCCTCCAAAGCAAGAAAATTGCTACTCAGTAAAGTGGAGAAATGAAACTTAGTGTCTAGCTCATAGTCAAAATGTAATATGAATAATTGTACACCAACATGCACAAAGAATATGGGTGATGGAATTTTTCGCAGCCCCTGCCAAACCACAAGCCACAAATTCCAAGGGCACCATAGCCTCCTAACCATATATCAGTTGAACTGAATGTGTTTGTTGTTACTTTATATGGAGTTCTAAAACCCTGCAAGGCAGAGGTAACATTTTTGTCCAATCATTTTGATGCCTCTATTTTTACATTAGCTCTAGGATAGTAAGGACTTGACATTGTAGGTGCAATCATGAATTCCTCCATTAACTTCTTAGTAGCATAATTCACAAAGTGTTACCCTCTGTTAGTTAGCAATCTTAGTGGCATATGTATCTTGCTATGATGTCTGCATATGAAAAGACTTGTTCATGCTTCAAGCTATATTCTTTGTAAGTTCTTGATATTCCACCTAGTTTATGAATTACTTTGTAGCATAATGATATACCTGCACCTACCTTTTTTGTGTGGATGTTGAGAAGCTTTTTCATGTGAGACTAATATAATTTGAGGGAAGAGAGCTTCCTATGGACAGACAAAAGGAAGAACAAAAGTTTTCAAATGTTGTTGACACCAGTTGTAGTAAATCAAGTTTTGAAGTGTGGGATGAATTTAATGGAAGCGATGTAGATAATGCTAGTGTGTGTGTAGATGATGAGACAATTGTAGAAGAATAGGTCTAGAATCTGAAGTTCGTTGATGATACATAACTTGATGTTTTGCACAATGAAATGATAAACCAAGCCACCATCAATCCAATTGATGAATTGTTTATGTACCTATCTTGTAATGATGCTAAAAGGATCTAAAACGAAGTTGAAAACTACTCCAAGGCACATAACAACATTGTTAAAAATGTAGCAAGAAAATCTCAGTTTGACTTTTCCTTGGTCAAACTAGAGAAAATTCAAATTTCTGTTTTAGCAAAAATATTCGAGGTAGTTAACTAAGGTGACATGGCACTTGTCACTTAGTTAACTTAGAAATTCGACTTTGGTAAGCTTGAGTTCAGTTTAGTATGATTGATTTCTAATTTGTAGTAATTTATTTCAGTTAAATTGAGTTATGGTCAGTTAAACTAGTTCTAATTGTTGGAGGAACTAGTGGAAGGTCAAGTTGCGGAAGTGTAACTTCAACCACACTCAGTGATCAACCAGTTAACTAATAATTCAAGCCAAAATAATTGATGCATGTAGTGAATTCAAGTTACCCAGTTGATATGGAGATTCCAATGCAGTGTATTATCAGTTGTAGATTATTCTGAGGTGTATAAGTGGTGCATGCAGTCAGAGGATGAGCCTAAAGGAATTGCACAATTCAATTGAGAGAATTTCCTAATTATTAGGGGGCTAATTCCTCAACGAACAATGCAAGGAAATAGGATCTTGGAGGGCTTGAAAATTGGCTAAGTGTTGGTCAGCGTCAATAAGTCAGGCAGAGAGATAAACTATATACTTGCAAGTTATGCTCAGGCTTGAGCAAGCATATGTATTCATCTTTATTCTTCAATTAATGAAATACAGATAGGAAGGGGCTTTAAGTAGTTGATTTCCCTATATAAATCTATGTGCATGTGTGATGTTTCTTTTTGCATGTCTATGATTTGTGTTTTATATTATGAATTGATTTCCACAGAGAAGTAGAGTAGCTTCGAGTCTTGTGATTTAGTAAATTTCATGAGAATTTTTTAATCTACACAATAATATCTACATGGCATCAAAGCAGGATTCATAGTAGACCAAAAATTTCGAAGTTGTTATTGCAGGAGGATCAAATTTGCAAGATCAATTCTTCAGAGCTAGAAGGATGGCTTTCTATGGACTAAGACTCAAGTATGCCCTTAAGGGAAGCTCGAATTATGTTTCTTCGAAGGAACGCATGGAGGAAGATGATGGATTGAAGGAATTTTTTGATAATGACATCCTAAAACCAGCAACAATTGATACTCATAATCTAGCAGAATGGAAGAAGTGTGTAGCCAAGACGAGGAGAATCATATTAGAGGGAGTACGAGACCATATTGTCTCAAATATCCATGGGAAAGAGACTTTGTATGCAATGTGGAAAGCACTGATAGATTTTTTCTAGAATAGTAGTGACCACAAGAAGTTGGCGCTTAAGGATAAACTTCATATCAAGATGCAGAAGAACAACACTATTCTACAATACTTGAGCAGGTTCACACAATGTCGTGATGAACTTGGTCAAGTTGGTATTACTATTGTAGAAGATGATTTGGCAAGCCTAACCCTTCTAGGCCTTCCCAAGAGCTGACACAGCTACCAAGATTTGGTGAATGGGAGAGAGAAACTACCAAATTAGGAACGCTTGCGGTCTGGTTTGGTACAGGAGGAAATAAGGCAGAATACCAAAGACGCGACTTCATCCAAGGGTGAGGATGAAGAAAATTGTGCCTTTGCTAGAAAGGAAAAAAAGGGAAAAGAGAAGAAATTCCAATCCAAACCAGCGTCTAGTCAAGAGGGAAAGAAGAAATACTTGTGCAAAATCAAGTGCTTTCACTGTCATGAACTCAGGCACTATGCTACGAAGTTTCCACACAAGAAGGAAAGAAAGAAGACCTCAGGAGGAGGGCAGGTGAAGCTTTGGCTTCACAATTCAAGATTAAATTCACTCTCATCACATGCATGGAAAGCACAATAATGGGGAGCTTGTGGTACTTAGCCAATTCTACCTCGTTCCACATGAAGGGGAATAGAGAATGTTTCAGTGATTTGGAGGAGAAAGATCTCCATATGCACATCAATATGGGAGATGATGGAAGGTACAACGCGATCAAGATTGGTACAGCCACCTTTCAGAGAGAGTCAGGCTCCCCTCTCAAACTCAAGGATGTGATGTTTGTTCCAAGTCTAAAGAAAAATCTCATCTTCGTTGTAGTTTTGGAAGATCGTGGCTATGATGTGATCTTCAACAAAGGGAAAGAATTAATGATACACATAGCGATGGGAGAAGTGAAGCAGATCAGGGTTCATGTGAAGAACATGTACAAGATATATGTGGAATAATGTGCTTCAATAAGCATGAAGGTAGAGACGGTGCAGAGCCGAGATGTCGGTGAACTTTGGTATAAAAGACTTGGACATTTGCATCATGGCACCCTGAAAATTATGTAGTAGATAAGACAAGCCTCCCCAAAGGATCACTAGAGTAGCAGGATACATGCAAAGGGTGTACCTTAGGTAAGCACACAAAATCCACTTTTCATGATTGGGACAACAAAGCTCATGCAATCCTTGAAAGGATCCACTCTGATGTTTGTGGACCTTTCTTGACAGCCTCCACTTCCAGCAACAAATATTATGTTATCTTTGTAGATGATTTCTCATGGAAGTTTTGGATCTTCTTCATGCGGAAGAAAGATGAGACATTCTCCAAGGTCATTGAATTCAAGGCACTAGTTGAGAAAGAAACTGACAAGAAGGTGAAGGCTCTCAGAAGTGATAATGGAGGTGAGTACGTGTTGAATGAGTTTAAAAAAAATTGTGCAAAGGAAGGCATTCGAAACGAGTTGACAACACGTTGTTAGCACCCCGCATCCCACAATAATATGGGTGGCTGCGAGGAAGAACCATAGTATTGTGGGAGTTGAAAGCCTTCATGATGCATGACCAAGGCCTACCTCTACACTTGTGGGTTGAAGCATGCAACACAATGGTCTATTTGCATAACAAGAGTCCTCATCAGATTCTTGGCATGAGCACACCAGGGGAAGATTTCTCGGGGAGGAAGTCAGATGTGTCACACTTCAAGATTTTTGGAGCCTCAATCTACTGCCATCTCTCCAAAGAATCAAGGAAGAAGCTAGAACCAACAGCAGAGTTGGGGGTATTTGTGGGGTACACAAAAACTCCTCACAACTACCTTGTGTACTTGTCATTCCTCAAAATGAAAATTGTGCAAAGGGATGTAAAATTTGATGAGGAGAAAGCAATGAGATATTCTCTTGAGAGGGAGCTTTAGATCCCACCAAAAGAGGAGATTTTTGCTCCAAAGGAGGAGCCTCAAGAAGTTGTGGAGCAACCACAAATTGAGGAGAAGAGAGTGGAGATAACCACTCAAGCACCATCTAGAGAAGGCAGGAAAAGGACCATGGAAGTTGATAGACTTGTGCAGGATGTGAGGGAGAATGTGGGTGCTCCTTCAAATCAGTGCAGGCAGAGAAGGTCACCAGATTGGTACACTGGCTACATGGCTCTAATGACTGAGTTTGTAGAGACTGAGCCATCCTATTTTGAGGAAGCAGTAGAGAAACCTATATGGGTTGATGCAATGGTGGAGGAATATGAATCCATTGTAAAGAACAGTATTTGGGAAGTGGTCCCAAGACTAGCAAACAAATCAATTGTGGGTTCGAGATGGATCTTCAAGGTAAAGCATGTAGTAGATAGAAGCATAGAAAATTACAAGGCCATATTTGTGGCCAAGGGGTACTCTCAAGTTGAGGGGATTGACTATGAGGAGACCTTTGTTCATGTAGCAAGGTACTCATCCATTAGATCAATTCTTGCTCTAGATGCACATATGGGGTGGAAGATCCACTAGATGGATGTGAAAATAACATTCCTCAATGGAGTGATTGAGGAGGAGGTGTATGTCGAGAAACCAGAAGACTTTGAGACTTTTGATCAAGAGTCTCATGTGTACAGACTCAAGGGAGAGTTGTATCATCTCAAGCAAGCACCACGTGCTTGGTACATTAGGATCGATAGCTATCTCACCAGTTTAGGATTTACCAAAAGTGAAGCAGATGAAAACCTCTATCATATTTTGGTAGAAGGTAAATTGTTGATTATTGTCTTATATGTTGATGCCTTGATTTTAACCAGTGATGAGCAGCTGATTAGATATTGCAAGGAGGACCTTGAAAGAGAGTTTGAACTGAAGGACATGGGTCTCATGCACTACTTCCTCATATTGGAAGTATGGCAAGGTGATGGGGAACTGTTTGTCTCTCAGGGAAAGTATGCCAACAAGATACTTCAGAGGTTCCGCATGGATAGTTACAAACCCATGGAAACACCTCTAGCAACCAACTGGAGGAAAGAGGATGCCACTTTAGGTGAGGAAGTTGATGCTACTATTTACTGACAGTTGGTGGGTTCACTAATGTATCTTGTGAACACACGACCATATATGTGCTATGCAGTCAACCAACTGAGCCAAGTTATGGTTAGGAAAACCAAATTATTTGGGAGGGCAGCTAAGCATGTTCTATGGTACCTCAGAGGCACTACCGAGTTCAAACTTTGGTATAGACAGACAGAGGGACTGAAGTTGTGCAACTTCACAGATGCAGATTGGGCGGGGAGTCCATCAGACCGAAAGAGTACATCAGAAGGAATTTTCATTGTTGGGTCCACAGTTGTTTCTTGGTACATCAAGAAGCAAAGATCTATGCCACTCAGCTCAACAAGAGCATAGTACATGGTTGTCAGTCAAGCAACATGTGAGGCGATCTGGATGAGAAAGATTCTTATGGGATTATTTGGTAAGATGATGGATCCAACTATGATCTATTGTGGTAATCATAGTTGCATCAAGCTCTCTAAAAATCTTGTATTTCATGATTGATCCAAGCATATAAATATCCAGTATCACCATCTACGGGATTGTCTATAGAGGCAGATTATGTTGTTGGAATACATTCAAACAGAGGAACAAGACGCGAACATTTTGGTAAAGGATTTGTCAAGAGGATAATTTTAGTTCTAAAGAGCCAAGATCGGGGTAACAGATAAGCCCTTTCTTGTTGAGAGGGAGTGTTGAAAATGCAGCAAGAAAATTTCAATTTGACTTTGCCTTGGTCAAACTAGAGAAAATTCGAATTTCTATTTCAGCAAAAATCTAGGAGGTAGCTAATTGAGTTGACATGGCACTTGTCACTTAGTTAAATAAGTTAGTTCAAGTTGGGTAAGCTTCAGTTCATTTCAGTTAAGTATGATTGATTACAAATTTGTAGCAATCTATTTTAGTTAAATGAGTTATGGTTAGTTAAACTAGTTCTAACTGTTGGAGGAACTAGTGGAAGGTCAAGTTGTGGAAGTGTAACTTCAACCACACTCAGTGATCAACCAGTTAAATAATAAATCAACCCAAATAACTTATGCATGCAGAGAATTCGAGTTACCCAGTTGAGATGGAGATGCCAAGGTAGTGCACTATCAGTTGTATATTATTCCAAGGTGTACAAGTGGTGCATGCAGTCAGAGGATGAGCCTAAAGGAATTGTGCAATTCAATTAAGGGGATTTCCTAATTAATAGGGGCCTAATTCCTCAAGGAAAAATGCAAGTAAATAAGAGCTTGGAGGGCTTGAAAATTGGCCAAGTGTTGGCCAAAGTCAACCAGTCAGGAAAATAGATATACTATAAAATTGCAAGTTATGTTCAGGCTTGAGCAAGCATATGTATTCATCTCTATTCTTTGATTAATGCAATATAGATAGGAAGGGGTTTGGAGCAGTTTCTTTCCCCTAGATAAATCTCTATGCATGTATTATGTTTCTTTTTGCATGTTTATGATTTGTGTTCTAGATTGTTATTTTATTTCTGCAAAGTAGTAGAGTAGCTTCGAGTCTTGTGATTTAGTAAATTTCATGAGTAGTTTCAAATCTACACAATAATTTCTACAAACATGATGAAAGTTGAATATTTTCTTGATGAAAAGAAATTTGGATCCCTCTCAAATCATGCATGTGCAGAAATGAACACAACAAAATCTTGGATGATGGTACTGCACATGACTATGTTTCTAGTAATGAAAAGTACACCAAGTCAGCTATTAGTGGGATGGATATTGGAATGTCACTGGAGGTTCAAGAGATGTGTCCTCATATCCTTGATATTGTAAATCATTGTAACATACCCCCTACTTAACCTAGCCCCAACAAGGTTAGCAAGAGGTGGTTACTATGCTGACTTGACTCCCATAGTCATGTCATGGAAATGGGGTCTAAAATTTTTTACCTCTTGCAAATTCTTCAAAAATGGGAAATAAATAACATTTTTGTGTTTGTCTCATTAAGATCATTCCAATGATATAAAATTTTCTTGAATCCAACTCCCAGATTGAAAAATACAACCCTCCAAAGATTAGTCATTTAACTAGCCCGACCTCATTAACCTACCATGTGGTGCCCACGAGGCAATCCCAGTCAGCCCCTCTCTCGACCACATGGCAGTAATTGTTGACCTCCTCAAACACGTCAAACCCCTTACAAGGCTAACACACACACACACACACATGATTTATATTCAAATGGGAACAGGTGGGGGGACTTCATGGTCATGTCACACCAGGAGTTAGATCTTGGTCGGTCTCAACACTGCTCCTCGTTGAAAACCGTCAAGCACGGTCTTTCGGGCTCACGTGTCATTGCACTTTTGCCTCACAACACAACTCCCTTTCGACTAGTAATGGACCATATTTTCACCACATAACTCTTATTCCCACCAAATAGGCCTTGTGTAAAATAAGCCAATGATCCTGACAGTACCACCCCTACCTACACTTACGTGTCTTTGTTTGTACTTTACCCTATGGTGGAGTCTGAGATTTCCTTACCTTATGCATCAGTAGTATCAACTGCCATGACATCATTGATACTGCTTAGTGTGGCTATACCCACTCCTTCGTCCACACCTCTCACTTATTCTTGGGGCATTCCACTAGTTTCTTCTATGATTCCTGCAAATTCTTGGAATGTTTCCATGCCTACACCATATCCTATGCCGACCATAACGCCTCAGCCTAGTCAGCTGGTAGGTTCTAGAATATTTACACTACATTTTTCCCAACCAACTACTCTTGTCCCTCAATTAGGCATGGTTAGTTCTAGTAATATGTGGGGGGGGTCACCAGTTGTTACTGGTCAGCCTAGGGGCAACGCTGCTTCTAGTATGTCACAAGCTTGGTACAGTTCGCTTTTTGGAGGGGCGCCACCTACCATTACTTTTACTGGGGGGGCTAGTTTACTTAGGGGTAACCCCACAGTGAGTATCATTTCTCACATGGGTTATCCCCCTTATGTCGGTCCTACTATGCAAAGTGGTCCTTCTTCTATCCCTGGGTACAACCCCATTAACAACCATGCTTTTGGGGGTCTTTTTCTCTCTGGCGGTACTTACGGGGGGGGGAACATCCATTTACCATTCATACTGGCCTACAACAGTGTTATGCCGGGGTGAACCCTTTTCTTCACCATCAGGTGCATCATTCCACTCCTTATATGGGGAGACCACACAGTTGTTCGGGGGCTTCTCCAACCTATGACCCATTTAGTCATCTTCAAAATCCATTTTTATGTTCTCTCGATTTACCGAATTTGGTGAAATTGACTAATGACCCCATCCATCATGATCCCTGGTGGCCACCTATTCCCACCAAATTACCATATGATATTCCCAAGTTTGAAGGAAAGCCTAGGAAAAATCCATCCACACATATTACCACTTATCATTTGTGGTGCTCATCCAATTATTTGATGGATGGTTCTTTCAAACTTCATTTATTCCAACATATATTGATTGGGAATGTTGCAAAGTGGTACATCGAGTTAGATCTTGCATCATACAGTGACTTTGCTTCCCTTGCTCAAACTTTCTTGACACATTTCCAGTTTCCCACCCGATATGATATCGACCCTGACCTATTGTCTAATTTCAAGCAAGATGGTATCGTGTTAATCTCTTATCATATTCATGAGTGGCGTTGTCGCGAGCGGTTAGTAAGAACCAAGTTACTTGATGAGATCTTACGTAAATGGTTCATTCAATCTCTCCAACCTTAGATTGCCAAGGATGTGTCTATGTTTCGATTTGTTACCGAGGAACAAGCTATTTTAGCTACCCAACAATTGGATCTCATCTATTCATAATCGGGTATGCTTTATGAAGTATTGCCTAATGCCCCTAGGCCTTTCGTTGACCCTCCCAAGCCTGTTCCTGGCCCACATGTTGATGGTGTGATCGGGTCTGTTACTGATTCTATGAGCCAAATTGCTACCTAACCTGGGCAATTAATCATTACATCTCAAGCCCCAGCAAGTGCGTTTGTCTCTCCTAAAGCACCCCCTCCTGAGCAGTCCACTGATGTTCTCATGATGAAGTCCACTTAACCGAAGAACAATCAAGAATTCGGTGGTAAAAAGAACAATAACAGAAATAAACAAAAGAATCAAAATGCTCAAGAGTCTCAACCCAACCCTCAGAGTCAGGGAGGGGGCACTAGTGAATGTTGTCGTAAAGTCAATTTCCCCTATAAAATTTGTCAAGGTGACCACCTTACTCATGAATTCCCTCGAATGGATGAAGTTCATAGGCTTATTTCAAGACCATCTACTCAAAAGCCTTTCGTTTTGACTCATCCATTCCTTGCACAACCCTAGCAACATATGGTTGCTCAACCTCCTCGACCTCTGCAAGTGGCAACGAGGGGTCATCTTCCCATCCTTCTCATAACTCATTCGTCTTTATGTGCAAGGAATATTTCAATGTGACTACATGAGCCAAACCTTATGATGTTCCTGAGTCGAATCCCCCTTCTAAGGACTCATCAACTCCACCTACATCCACTGGACCTCTCACTTTCGATAAGCCTATGGAACCTGTTTATCGCCCTCCCAAAGGTATTCTCTGGATGATGACACACAATCCTTTTGTCAGGGTTGCTCAGCAATACATTATTATTGAATATCTAGCCCGGGATCCTTATGCCATGTCTACCTTAGAGGTCTTACAAATTTGTCCTCAGCAGCACAAAGCCTTGTTGTTTGTCGTTCATGGGGTTGATCCGTCTAACTCTAATCTCATCACTTTTAATGCCGACAAAGCCGCTCCTCGTCTTTCCCATCATATTGATTTATAGATCATTATGTGTATTTACCATCAGAATATTCATCACACTTTGGTGGATGAGGGCTCTTCCACATGTGTTATGTCTGTATCCTGCTAGAAGGCTCTTGGCTGTCCGATGCTTGCCACGTCCAACATGACTCTCCAAGGTTTTGACGGACATAACTTTGTACCAAAGGGGATTATTCCAAATTTTTGCCATCGAGTTAGGGGGGGAATTTTCCATGTTGATGACAAGGTTGTCGACGCCACGTTGGATTACAACCTACTCCTTGGTCATAGTTGGTTTTACGCAATGACCACATTTGTCTTTTATGTTTTCCATCTACTTTGTTTTCCTCATGAAGTTAAGATTGTCATTATTGATAAACTTGACTTGTGTGTGCCATCTGCTCAAATCTCCACTACTGGAAATTCTATACCACTCGTGGGAGATCACCCTGATCAACTACAAAGTATTGGGGCAGGGTTGTTCAAAATGTCATCTCTTATGGGAGTTTTTTTCAGCTCCCTCCGCCCAACACTCCTTCTACTTCTACCATAGCTCCTATGCATATGATCTCTTCTGACACTTGTGGACCCCATCGACCTCTTGATCCTTTGGTGGTGTCGCCTGTTATTATTGAAGTTGGTAAAGCTAGTGAGCATCCTCTGCCACCTCTTGTGGAAGAGATTTCCTCTTCGGCAATCCTGTCAGTACCATTTGACGTTGGTCAGAAACTTCATCCCAATATGGAATATGATAAGGGTTCTTTTGCCCGCACGGGCCGCCCCTCCACTTGTTCCACATGACTCCCTTGATGACGAGCCTCCCCAGTTAGTCAACTTGGAGGTCATGGATCTACCGACTAATTATTATAGGGATTTTATGCCTCTTTCTGCCTTTAGTCTCCCCAATTTGGAACGAGTAGAGTTTGGCACTTTATATCTTGAATCAACTCAAGGAGCACCTTCCCGTGTGTTCCCTAAAGTTTCCACCCATGAACCGAGTCAAGTATTACGATTATAATGTTGAACTTGCCACTGAATCATCAAACCTCTTACCACCTGTTGATGAGCATCTTGTACCCCTATATGTCTTGATACTCCCTTATATCCTCAGGTTAATCTCGAGAGTATGACTATGTTGGCATGTCCCTGGCACGGTCAACCTTTTCGGATTGGGCAGTTTGACTTCTTTTGGCATGGACCCACTTTGGTGAGCCATATGGTCTCCTTGCCCTCCATGAGTTCAGATATAGAAATCCTTGGCTTGTGCTAGGTTGTGGGCACTCATTAGCATGACCTATCAGACTGTGTTGCATTTGTATATATTGTATATAGGTGTGAGTGTGATAAGTTTGTTTTTACTTGTCATTATTTTTCCCAGGTTATGTGTGTAATTCATGTGTCTGGTCTTTGGTGTACAAATGTCAACACCCTCATTACCTTATAGAGCCTTTTATACATGGTTCAAGCTGTTACACTCGAAAGGTTGCTTCCGCCGCTTAGGTCCTCTTTTCCCCCCACAGATGAGCTTGTGAGTTCGGGAGGTATTTGTCTTCACCCTATCACAAACAATGTGGCCGAATATAGCGTTGTCATTGAGCTCTTAATCGAGGCTAGTCGTCTTGGTATATGCCACCTAGTTGTTAAACTTGACTCTCAACTCATAGTTTCTCATCTCAACCGTTTGTATGCTGTAAGGAATCTGACTCTCCTTTATTACTTTTTGTGGGTGCATCTCTTGGAGCGTTCATTTTATTATATTGAGTACGTGCATATTACTCGAGACCAAAACTAATTGGTTGATTCATTGGCTAATTATTTGTTAGATTGGCATTTGTCACATTCATAAATTTTAAACCATTACACATCCATTCTACATATATAGTAGAAAAACACATAGAAACCGTCATTTTATTACACAGAAATTTTGGGTACATAGTTACAAAACCGAGAAATTGAGGCCCTAACTGTCATACATATGCAAAACATCAAAAACCGCACAACCATGTGTTGCCACCCCACTTAGTGATGTTCATGGTAACATAATACCACATTCAACATGCGGCGGAGAAGGCCTTGACGACAGGATGAGGCGACCCCTACGATGTGCCTCTACATGTGTGGAGGGGTACCAACTACACTCCTTGGCGAAACTCCTAATTTCAACCCCTCCACGTTACGTGTGAACTCTCATAGCTCCTCATCCTCCTTTGCCACCTCTGTCAGTATTGTTCGTGATGGGGCAAGTGGTACATGTCTCCGCAACAGAAAATATCCCGTCGGGTGTACAGGTGCCACATACACATAACACATCATCATTTAGTACCTATGTATCCATTCCAAAACCAAAACATTAAATATTCAAAAAATCCAGAGAAATTATAAACCATGAAAATTCAAATATTTTCACCTCTTTCATTGAAATCTTTGCCAAGGGGAAACACCATGTCTGGGTCTCCCTCAAAGTCCACCCCATCATATGTATATTCATCCACTGGAAAGTTTGCTACTCTCAACCACTTTCAGTAGGTATCTGGGAACCAGTTGCTTGTATGCACACCCTCATCTCGTGGCTAGACTAAACACCATCTCGTCATGTGAGGTTCTTTAGGAAGTGGATAGACCACATAGTCCAATGTCATGGGTCTCATTACCGATATCTTCTCAAAGAAGGAGCTCACTATTACACTCCCATAGGTACATATTTGAGATTCCCCCTCTTCAACTTGGCCAACTAAGCCTTGACATTGGCCAACATCCCTTCACACCAATTAAACATGGTAGGTTCTAAGCATTTGATGCGCAACTCCAAATGCGGTATTGTCACTACATGGGGTGCTTGCCTCCCTACTACTCGAGACACGGTATACACTAGAGTGCGTAGTGTCAGGTCACCTATGTCATCTATATAGATCTTACTCCTATCTACGCCACTTGGCCTATAATGGGCTTGCCTCATACTGGCAATGGTCTCCCCACTCTTACTTTTAACCCCGAACAAAGCTACCGGAACTCCCCGCCATGATAAATCGATAAGGAAGTATATGTCTGAAACTTCTATGGGAAAATTATTTGGACCTATTATGAATTGCTGAGTGGCTACATCCCACCAACGGATGATATATACCAACAAGAACGTTTGATTGGTCATGCTAGGGACCCTGAAAAACTTCAATAACCCAATGTCTCTTAGGGCATTGATCGTTGGCCCATGGCCCATGGATTCAATCTCATTTTCAATGTGTTTTATTTCTCTCCACTCTGTCATGGTTTCTCCTGCATGCAAACACGATTTATCAATCATAGTCATTGCAGCAAAACACAGTAAAACACACAAATCAACTTTGGGATTTTTTTTTTAACATTTGCCTATTTTTCACCCTAGTCACTAGCATGATATGGGGAAGTTTCATCCCCAGTCGCTCCCATGCCCGTAGCATGAGAACGACCATGGCCCTAGAAATGAAATCTCCCTGTTACATGCCAGTGACTAGGGGATTTTCCGCAATAAAACTCAAACCCTATGAAAAAATCAACCATAGCCGCGTAAATTACTGCATAATGAACAGAGAACGAGACGAAATTCACTTACCTAGTTGAAGATAGCTCCTCTTGATCCTCCTTTCCCTTGCCTTCAAACCCTTAGAAACTCTCTCCTTGCTTCTCAAGCTCACACTGCTCTCCTAATGAGGTATGAGTTTCTTCTATAACTTTTTCTTGGCATCTTTTGGTATCTTGTGGCATATTCATTTTTTAATTTATGGGACTTGGAGGGTTTTTAGACTTTATAATGCTTTTTCTAGTATCTTTTTGCAGGAAGTCAAGGGATTCACTTTTTTAGTCTACTTTTTGACGCTTCCACCTATACTCGCAACCCTTAGGTATGTTTCCTTTTACTGGCATATAGGGGTAGGTCATTTTTGTCGATATTTCATTTTGACCATCAACATCATTTTTATGCCTTAGGGTTGACCCTGTCAAGTTGCGACTTTAGCCTCTTTCCTTTATGCATGTCATCACTTGGCAGTAGAGCTTACTTGATCATGGATACCCTAGCTAGCACCTCTTTTCCAACTTGGTGTCCATGCAGTCATTTTTATTCTCTTATTGGAATCCCTCCTTCTGACCCGCCATGACCTAGAATTTGAGCCACATGTCCTCTTCTTCGTCTCATTTTTGGCTTTACCCCAAGAGGATTCCACCACTTTTACCCCTTGTGATTGCCACTTTTTATCAGCCTACTTCTGCATGATGAGCCTTGGTTTCTTTCATCATCATCATTCGCTTGGCCTATTATTCGCTTTCACTTGGTGTTTTACCCTTTCTTGGAGGAACCTCTATGATGAGTGGTCCTATTAACCAACCTCTTGTCCTTCTTATGCCATGAGTTGTTCCAACATTGTTGGAACTAGTTGTTACCCTCTATACCACTTGTTCCTACAAGGGGAGTTTTCTTTAAGCTCTTTTCAGACTCCTTAATTTAGAAAAGATTGTCGAGTAAACTTGTCTACTTCACACTTGTTAAAGTACTTGAAGTTTCATCTACCCAGTATAAGTTTAACGCTTTTCCAAACTGGGATAGACTAGTACGAAAAAGGAATACCCTAGTCTACTTCGGCTAGGAAAGTTACCCCTTGTATATTTGTATCTCTTTTTCAGGCTTCGGGGACAACTTTATGAAAAAGGAACTTATAAAAAAGGGAAGGGAGGGAACATCTTTTTCAATTAGTCATCAAAATGGAAGCGTCAATTGCATCATCCTTGAACATGGCACTTGTCTATCTCATTATCTCACAGTTGTTTTTTTATCTTTCTTAGGAGTCGTATCATCCATATGAGTCTCTTTACTCCTCGGACTAGTTAGTCTTCCGATCATATGGAGTGTGATTCGATGCCTCCTACGTCATTGCATGATATCACATGGTGCTCATTAGTCATGCTGCCAATTCAATCTTGTGTCGTGCTACTATGTGTTAAAGGAAAGTCTCACCCTGTATTGGCCATATGCAGTGGCCCATTGACCTTTTTGAGTCGTCCATCCTTATGTCAGTTGTATTTCACCTTTTCATGACTTCATCCATTCATCACATCATCCTAGTATGTTCTGTGTCGATTGATGGGGGATACATCAAGGCCCTCCTTCGACAAATTTTCTCTTGTTGACTTCAACTCATTATCTAGGAGCTTGATCTAGGAACCAGTAGTACCTTGGAACTTGCAGACCATAAAGGCAGCTTCCTTGCGATCGACAGTGGGTTCACATCATTGGCTCCTGATTCATCGAGTTCACTAGCGTTTGACATCAACTCATTTATTCACACCTAGTGGACTATACTAGGTACCTTGGGGTCCATTTTCATAATTGGTGGATACCCTCACGTCTGTTACTGGTTTACATCATTGGCTGGTAATAAGGACGTTTCTACCATGTTCGACTTCAGCTCATATATTCGCATGGTGTGGATTTGTACCATTGGGGTTATCTTGAAGACCTTGGGTTAAGGACATTTCACTCTTATATGGCATCCTTCCCAGGCTGCGTTGGAGTTATGTATCATTTATGTACTATGAGGACTATCTGGGACACCCCTCTGTCTGTCATGTGTCCATAGTCCCACTGATGTATACTGTGACATAGATCCACGACTGTATTTGTTAGTGGCTATGCTCTATCTAATGAGTTACATGGATCCATTATGTATGTCTTCATGGCCATGTTCTAGCATTTCATTTCATGGATCCACAGTGTATTTTATGGCAGCCATGTTCAATATCTTCTTATGACCGAGCATGGGTATGCCCGCCTCGAGGATGTTATCAGCACAAATGAGACTTCAGCTCCAAAGTTGTCTGATCCACAATCCTGGCTTTGTTTCCTCACTCCCATTTTGACCTCTGAGTTTTATCATAATGTATTTTGGCCATCAACTTCTCTTCTGACCTCATACATTAGGGGGAATATGTTATCAACCTATTCTACCCCTATAGTTCAGTGACCCTAAGTGCTTGATTTTGACTAACTTTTTTCCATACTAAGGACTCTTTTTCTTCCAGTTTGACCGACAGTCGCTCGCACAACAACCTATGGGAGTGACTATAGGCTCCCAGTGCTCTCAGGCCTCCTCTATGGGAACGACTAGGACCTTTCCCCCCTTTCAGTGCCAGCGACCAAGGGTGCCTTCTAGAGTTCCTTAGTCCCTAGGAGATCAGTTAGATTTCTCATCTATTCGAGCTATCCAGGGCTTATCTCTTAGAAGTTTCTATGACTTCTCTTTGTCCTGTGTGTCCAGATACATCCTCCCAGGACCTCTCTTCTGCCTATTTATACTGTGATCTGAACTTAAATAGGAAATGCAACAACTTATAAATATAATCTTTAACATAGAGATGTAACATAAAAACACTTCATTTCATTAATATAAAAAATTCGAAACTATGCTTACAAACAAAATGGAAATAAGATAGCTTGGGCGATGGTAGCTTATCTCTGAGAAGAGATGTGGTGGCTACATGCCTCTAAGTTGTGTTACAACGAGGCTCGAGGGCCTATTTGTTATTGGAAAACATGGATAAACCCTAAACAACCAAAAACTAACCCCAGGAGATGTAACAACAAGATTTTGTGGGCCCCATTGGGGTTAGTTGGGCAGCCAACTTCCTGGGGTTGTAACTTGGTCATATTATCTTTGTTTTGTGCATACTATACCTTGTTGTAAAGGTCTCTCTAAGTATTACAGGTTTCACCATGGGCCCATGCTTATGGCTATCAGCCTGTTGCGGACCCCAAAAAATGTCGTTTAGGGGATCAAAAATGCTTCGGAAGTTCAAGACTCGAAAAAAATTTCTAAAAATACTAAATGTTGAAATGAAAAAGGAAACAAATGAAACTGACTGGGGGGTCTAGGTGGAATGGGCGGGTGGCCACCAATATCCACGTGGATCATTCCTGCCCCCTTAGGAAGCAAGAGCCTCCATGAGGTGAGGAAATTTCTGTTGAAACTAGTCCGTGGTGAACCACTTGCCCTGGTGAAAGAGTTGGCCTGCTTTGAAAACTCGATATCGTTATATCGTCTGTCAGCGAGTGTTCTTAATCTGCGTGTCCATGATCTAATTAGTTGTGGCTTGTTCCATGCAGTCCAGGTTGAGATATGTTGGTGTGAGTTTTTCTGCAATGTCAGATGAGTCCAACAATGGTGGAAAGTATGGTCGAAGGTGATCTACATTGAACACCGGGTGTAGTCCAAGGAATGGTGGGATGCTGAGCTCGAAGGAATTGTCACCGATGGCCTTGGTGATGGCATATGGCCCATATCATAGCGGGCTAAGCTTGCGGTGCAGTCCAGCAAGGCGCTCCTTCTGCAAATGTAACCAAACTTTGTCACCCACCTGGAACTTGTGTGGCACTCGATGTTGATCATGGCGATGCTTGTACTCAGTATTCACTCTGTCTAATATATCATGGACCTGTTGGAGGATGTGTTGAATGCACGCAATGAATTTGTTAGCCCTTTCAACTTCAAAATGAACATGAGTCGAATATACCTGAGTGGCTGCAAATGGTATGGCCACATCAATGGGTCATAATGGATGAAATCCAAGCCCTACCTGAAAGGGGTTGTGGCCTATTGAGCTATGGAGAGCTATGTTGTAGCTATGTTGGACATAGGGGAGACTTCCATCCCATGTGCGTGAAAGCTTTGAGTTGTACATGCGCAAAAATGTGTATGATCATCCTGTTGACAACCTCTATTTGGCCATCATTTTAGGGATGGAACATTATGGACTTAGTAAGTTGTGTATCCATCATCGACTAGAGACTTGACCAGAATGCACTTAGGAATCTGTGTTCCCAATCTGAGACAATCGACTGTGGGATCCCAAAGTGTACCCATACTCACTCAAAGAAGAGCTTAGCATTGGCCTCTGTTGTGATACTCTTGTTGCAAGTTGCCATGATGATCATCTTAGAGAATCTCTCGATGAACACAAAAATTCAATTGTTGTCATGCTTAGTAAAAGGAAGGCACGACATGTAATCCATGGAGACAGATTCCCAAGGTCAGCTAGGAGTAGGTAGAGGATTATACAGGCCTTGCTTCTTGATGGTTGGTTTGGCAATGACACAGGTGGTGTAGGATCTAATGTACTTCTTGTTATCACTCCTCCGGATCTCCAAGGCTGAGAAAGAATCCAACTGAGGTAACCACAGACCAATCTTTTGACTTGGTAGCTAGCCCTACCAAGTCGGAGAGGGCTCTCTCCAAAGGATCACAGCCAATAGGGTTGGATAGATTAGGGTTTTAGGCTAGATATGATGTGTAGAGGTTGTTTAATTTGATTTACTGGGGTTTTTGGAAGAGGATTAGGTCAAAGAGACTAGGTCAGGGCAAATAACGATATGATTGCAGACATCTGATGGAGCAAGGTAGGTAGGCACTCAAACACTTTAAGGTTATGAAGTGAGATGGATAACACTGGTGAGGTGCTAGAAAGAGCAAGACAAGCATGTATTCTTTCTAAACTGAATAAAATGGACAAACTATGAAGATTTCGCCAAAAAAGAGCATGTAAGATGTATTCTGCTCATCAACTTGAAAATCAACATATCATATAAGTGAACTGAAACATGGGAGTACAAAAAATTCAAACATATGAAACATAAGAAGAAACTATGTCAAAATTCCATACCACAGGTATTCCACCAAAATAGATGCAACTCATTCATTAAATTCTCCCAAATATTGATTACACTAGTGTCTCTAATCAAAAAACAACATCCAAATAAGTCCAACCCTTCTCTATGGTGAATAAAGGGACTAAATAGACATGAAAACCACTTCCCCTCATCCTCAGGGTTCGAATCCATGAGGTGAGGAAGATATTACACAAAAATCTGAACTCATAGCTAAATTGTAGGATGGTCCAAGTGACTCATTCTTATCTTAAGTGAACTGATTCATTACACCTCATCTGCTTGATTTACCTAATGCATTTACCATAGGTAATAGTAAAAACATGATAATTACATCCAATTTAATAATTTACATAGGTAAAATCATCATTTTCCAAGGTGAAAATCAAAACAGGAGAGAAACTCAGAAAATTGGAGAAGACTGTCAAACATGCCCTCTCTTTGTCAAACGCGCCCTTTCTTTGTCAAACGTGCCCTTCAAGTTTAAGACTGATTTTGGGTGCCTTCTCGGTGTCTAAATTTGCTCCAATATGGCTTATTTGAAATCCCTTCAAGTCTAATTTCTAGACATGTCTTCAGTTTTCAAATTGGAGCTCATTTGCCTTGTCAAAGACTCAATCTCCCAAGACTTGTAAACGCGCAATGCCCAAGCCAGAAATGAGGCAGAAACATGGTTTTTTTGTGGTTTTCGACCTTTTTTATTAACCCTCTTGTCTCCAAATTCTTAGAAAATGCACAGGGTGCATGTCCTCATCACTCTGAATCCAATTATTTTTACATTTTTTTCATTATATTCCCCAAAAAAGAGCGCAGCACCTACGGCGCTGCGCATTTGACCATGTTGCTGATAAGTCCGCCCTCACAGTGTCAAGTGTGCCATCCATTTTTCATCCTAATTTTGAGTACCTTCCCGGTATCCAAATTGATCCCAAGATAGATCGTTGGAAATATTATCCTGTGTGGTTTCCAAATATACCTATAGTTTACAAAATGGACTTGATTTCACCCATCAAAAAGTGTTTCTCCTAAGACTGGTCAAAACGTGCAGAATGAGGGTGCAAAAATGAAGTGTGCTCTTGCAGGAAATTTTTTAAGGCCTTCCTTAACTCAAAATTGAGCTCATGATAGCTCATTGGAAATATATTTTTGTCTAGATATCATTTGAATCATAAATAAAGTCATGTGGACACTCAAGCTAGGAGAAAAATTGAGTTTCCCAAGGTCACTCCAGAAATGTAGAAAACCTCTTGTAACAACTGTATTTTTCACATTTCTCGGAAACCATGACACCTATGTAAACAATGAAGGAGGTTTTTCATCCTTGGCCTATTAGGTACAAAAACCTCTCTCACTTTTGTCAAATTCATCTCGGTTTGGTCAGAAACATAGTTTGAAGAAAAATTGGCCCTGCGTGTGGCCAATGATTTGTCCCTTGGAATGACTTCTTGAACAATGATGGAAACATGATGTTTATGAGTTGGAATAGCCTCATAATTTTCTGAAATGACCTCCCTTATGCATCCTTTTCTCAGATGTATATGATTCCATAGCAAACCCTAGCTCAATGGGAGAGGAAATCAAAGTTTAGTGTAGGCAAAATAGGAGATTTAGGAAATTTATAGGAATCATGGGAAATAACGGGGACAGGTGGCTTCTAAATTCTTAGGAAAATTTTGGTAGGTAGGGAGGGATATTAAGAATTATGGGAAACTGGAATTTCAAGGATTGAGTGAGGGGAAGGGGTCCAAAAGGGAAAAACACAAGCCTAGTCTAGAAAAGTGTCAAAAGTGTAGCAATAGGTTAGGGTTTGTAGAACAATGATGATTTTGAGGGATAGGAATGATGGGAAGTGTTTAGGAAGGTATATTAAGGATAGGGGAAGGCATAAGAGCATCAAGATAAAAGTTTTTTGATGATTTAACCATGGAGGTCATGAAACCAAGAAAAATGCCCTCAAAACCCTAGGAGAGGGAAATGAGAGGAATGGGCATGGGAAAAGGTCAAGGGAGGTACATGGAGTGTAGGTGAGTGACATATCGATGGATAAGAGTTCAAATGAGCCTTCCCTTAGTCTTTGATGGCCATTATACCTTGTTTAAATTTTCAAAATTGATCTTGGGACCCACTTTATTCCTTTTGTCATTCACCTTACTCTTGGAAACTATACCTTTACACTTGACTTTTTCTTTGACAAATTGATCACTTGATATACATTGAGAACACTTTGAACTTTGACATTTTGGTCCTTTGGCATTTTGGATCTCTGATTTAGCAGCTTGGAAATCATGTGCTTATTAGACTTGATTGACATAAAATTACATAAAAAATAAAAAATAAAATTTCAATTTGGAATGAAACTCATACTTAAAATCAAAATTACAACTTTGGCAACCATCTTTACATGTTTGCAAATCCTCTTTAAATGAAAAATGGATATTATTGGTGTTCACTCTCATACTTTTGTTGTCCTTATGCAGTTAATGGTGTTTTATTGGACCTTGGAGGAATGAAACCGAGTGACCTAATGGGACCTTGAACAAACAGACTTCAGGTGGACTTGACTTACATAAGACATTATGACATGAGTCTTTAAAATGAGTGTATGCTCAGCAAGACACATGAAGGTGGGCCAGCAAATATTGATTTTTTGAGATGGGATTTGGAGTTTGAACTTGGGCTACCATCAGTGAGTAAATTTTTACATGATGACCTAGGTGGGATGATAAAAATTTCAACATGGGACACTAATATGATGTAAAAGAGGAATTTTAATCATTGATCGCAATATGCAAATACTGAATCTAGCACTTCCCAACATCCTTACAAAGTTTCGGCTAATAAAATTACATCTGCAATACCGCCATTATTTTCTCTACTTCGAAATGTCTAGCGACCCGACTGTAGTTTGCCTCCCAAATCATCTTGGCATGCTCACTTGAAGGAAGACATATGTGTCCCAGGTGGCATAACAGTGCATCCTGAAGGTGAAAATTTGGAACTTTCTTCCCTTCCAAGAGTGTCTGGTATATACTATCTAATTCTAGATCGCTCTTGTAAAGATGTGGCCACCCCGATCTCTCGTGCCAACAGGAGTCGACCACATTGATCAACACCATGACCGGGGGTCAGCTGAGGCAATCAACAACATTATTGGTGCTTCCCTTCTTATACTTAATGTTCAAATGGAACTGTTGCAAATAGGTGGACCATTTTTTATGGCGATCGTTCTGCAACTCCCCTTGTGTCTGTATGAACTATAGAGGTCGATGGTCTATGTGGATGACAGTTTCCTTCCCTAGAATGCAATGCTTCTATTGAGATAAAGCCTGCAAAATGGAATACATTTCTTTGTCGTAAGTGGGATACTTTTGGACTGTGTTTAAAAGTGTCTCATTGTGGTAAGACACTAGATTCCCATGCTGAGTAATAACCGCACCAATAGCATAGTCAGAGGCATCTGTCTCAATCTCAAATGGTTGTTACAGGTCTGGTAATGTGAGCACTGGTGCAAAACATGGGTGATTCTTCAACTCAAAGAATGCTAGTTATTGGGTTTCCAGCCAAAAAAACTTTTCTTTCGCTCCACCCTTGGTGACTTGACTTAATGTCCAAGTGATATGAGAGAACCCCAACATGAACCTAGGGTAGAAATTGGCAAGACCCAAAAACTTGTGGAGCTCTATTAAAGTGGTTAGCGCTGGCCAATCCCAAATGACTTGTATCTTGTATGGGTCCACATCTACACCCTACTCATCAATGATGTACCCCAAATATTGAACATGGGTCAAGCCAAAGGTGAATTTCTCCAAGTTAGCACTGAACTTGTGTTGGCACAGGGTTTGAAGGACCTGCCGAATATGGTGGAGGTGCTCTTCCCAACTCTGGATGAAGATCAATATGTCATCTAAATACACCACCACGAATGCAATGGTGAAGGGTCGCAAGATTTCATCCATCAGTATTATGAATGTTGCAGGGGCATTCATCAATCTGAATGGCATGACCAACCATTCGAAAAGGCCCTCCTTGGATTTGAAGGAAGTATTCCACACATTGGACGATTCGATAAGCACCTGGTGATATCCTGACTTCAAGTTAATCTTGCTGAAATATTTTGCCCCCTTGAACTGGTCCATAAGGTCATCAATCTGCGGGATTGGGTACCTATTCTGGACAGTGATCTTGTTCAGCACCCGATAGTTACTACAAAGCCTCCAGGTCCCATCCTTCTTCTGTACCAATATAATCTGGCTCCCACAAGGTGATGAGCTTGACCTGATGTGCCCTTTCTACAATAGTTCTTGAATATGCCTCTTGATCTCATCGTTCTCCAGAACACAGCATCGATAGATCAGTCCATTGGGCAGTGGCACACCCGGAGTCAGATCAACGGAGTGCTTGACCTGAAAATGCAGAGATACCCCTATGGGTGTGGCAAAAATTGTTGGGTTGTGTTATATTCTTTCCATGACTAGCCCACGTAATTAACCGGGGGGTTAGAGGGGGGGTAGAGCACCCCCTTCGTTGCGCCGATTGTGTAGCGGGGGGGTCACAGGGGGTTTGAGGTGTACTCGTAACCACACTTTATGGGGTTCGGGGCAGCACACCAGAAAATTTTGGTTTTGAACCCTATGTTAGGTTGGGCGGACCCACCTATGGTTTTGTGCATGATTTTCGCACATGTTTTTTGGACGCAATGGTTTTCAGTCCATGGTATTGGACGCGATGGTTTTTTGGTCATGGTATTGGATGCTTCGGCATGTATAAATATGTATTATTACATTGAAAGGAACATAATGAATAATCAAGCTGTAGTCCCGGTTTTGGGGTCCAGTGGAAAATCTCTATGTATATGTGTTTTATGTGTTATGCTCTCGCATTATTTATTTTCTATGTTTTAGAATTCGTATGCAGGTAATTTATGTATGGGGTTAAAACCTACATTTGGTATCAGAGCAGTTTTGGCTTCAAGGGGATGCCTTTGTTGCTGAGGGGTTGCACTCGAGCCTATGGTAGACTCTGTTCAGTGGGAGATCTGTGAGATCGATTTTAGTGGTGAAAGAAGATGGCGAGCAGTGGAAAGATAGAGATCGAAAAATTTAATGGTCAGAGTTATGAGTTGTGGAAACTCAAGATGGAGGATATGTTGGTGGATAAAGATCAATGGATCGCAGTAGATCCGGGTACTAAACCAATGGGAGTGTCCGATGAAGAATGGAAGAAGTTGGATCGGAAGGCAAAGAGCACAATACGATTGTGTGTCTCAGATTCAGTATTGTCGAATGTATCAGGGAAGCTACGACGAAGGCTTTGTGGGACAAGTTAGGGACTTTGTACCAATCTAAGTCTCTCGTGAATAAACCGTTCCTGCGGAAAAAGATGTATAACCTGAGAATGAAAGATGGAGACTCGGTGACAGGGCATCTGAACACATTTAATACTGTGGTAAGTCAGTTAGCATCTGTTGAAATTAAAATTTCAGATGAAGATAAGTGCATTAGTTTGTTGTTTTCTCTACCAGATTTGTGGGATAGTCTGGTTATTGCAATAGGTAGCAATGTAACTGCCTTGCAGTTTGATGAAGTAGTCTCAGCCTTACTGACGAAGGAGATAAGACGGAAAAATATGGAGAGACAGAATGGTGATGCCTTGTCTGTACAAGGACGGTCCCAGAACAGAAAGAAAAAAAAATATATATATATATATATATATATATATATATATATATATATATAAATAAATAAAATAAAAAATAAAAATAAAGAAAAAATTAAATAATAAATTAAAAATTAAAAAAATTAAAAATAAAAAAATAAAAGTCATCGAGTGGGAGATCTAAATCTAGAGGGAGATCTAAATCTCTAGGAAAACCTGTAAAGGTGGTGTGCTGGAAATGCGGAAAGGAAGGTCACTTCAAAAGGGACTGTAAATCTAAATCTCCTGACAAAGGAAAGGGATCTGATGAGGCTCCTTCTGTAGAGGCGAAAACCACCTTAGATGAAGGTGCGGATGTGTACTTGGCTTCTTCAAGGACACATGTAGATCATGAGGCATGGTTGATTGACTCAGGTGCATCCTTTCACTTCACTCCCCATAGAGAGTGGTTCTGCGAGTATGAGAAATATGATGGTGGTGATGTCTTCTTGGGGGATGATAGGAAGGCTAGAATCATTGGTCGCAGAAAAGTAAAGTTGAAGTTGCAAGGTGGAAGGGTTAGAACACTTCCGGGTGTTCTACATATTCCTGCATTTGCCAGAAATCTGATTTCTGTAAGTAAGCTAGATGATGCAGGTGTAAAAACAGTGTTTGAGAAGGACACCTGCAAAATGGTTCGGGGAGCACTGGTATTGATGTGGGGAGTTCAGATTGGAACTCTGTACAAGCTGCAAGGTAGCACTGTTATTGATGGGTGCAACAGTTATGTGGTTCCTGAAAGTGGAGCAGAAAATCTAATAGTCTCTGGAGAAAAGACCATGTTGTGGCTTCAAAGGCTTGGACATATTGGAGAGAAGGGCCTTCAAATACTTCATGGTAAAGGTATGGTAGAAGGTATGAGTAATAGCTCTCTGGATTTTGTTGTGTATATGGGAAGCAGAATCAGGTGAGTTTCCCCTCTGATAGTAAGAGGGCGAAACAGATATTAGAGCTTGTGCATAGTGACGTGTTTGGACCTGTGAAGGTTCCATCACTGGGTAAGTTTGTGTACTATCTATCATTTATAGATGACTTCTCAAGGAATACATGGATATATTTCCTTAAGAAAAAAATCTGAAGTCTTTGAGAGGTTTAAAGAATTTAAGGCTCTGGTGGAAAACCAAACAGAGAAGAAGATAAAGGTGTTGAGGACAGATAACGATGGAGAGATTTGCAGTAAGGAATTTGAAGAATTTTGTAAGATGTGTGGTATAGCACGACAGAAGACTACTCCATATACACCTTAGCAAAATGGAGTTGCAGAAAGAATGAATAAGATGTTGATGGAAAGGGCAAGAAGTATGCTCAGTGGTGCTGGGTTAGGACATGAATTCTGGGCAAAGACGGTGGATACTGCATGTTACCTGGTCAACAGGTCACCTTCATCAGCGTTGGAGGATAAGACTCCACAAGAGTTATGGACTGGTAAGAAACCCTCTCTTTCACATCTGATGGTATTTGGATGTGATGCATATGTACATGTTCCAAAGGAGAAATGAACCAAGTTGGATAGTAAATCTGAAAAGTGCATCTTTTTTGGATATAAGGATGGTTTAAAAGGTTATAAGCTTTGGAACCCAGTCACACGGAAGGTTGTGTATAGTCGAGATGTGGTGTTTAGAGAGGTAAAAGATGTTATTAAACATGAAGTCCAACCAAAGGAACCTGAGAAGATAGAGTTTGAGCTAAAGGAGGAAGAATCGAACTCTACAGTAGAGGAGGAATCAGAAGATGAAGAGCCACAACTCCGACTGTGAGAAGATCAGTTCGAGAAAGAAGGCAACCAGAAAGGTATAGTCCAACTGCTTTCTGTTCAAATTTTGCTTTGTCTGTTACTGATGATGATCCCAGAAATGTGAAGGAAGCAGTGGATTCAGAGGATGGAAAACTATGGAAAGAGGCCATGGTTGATGAAATGGCATCTTTGCATAAAAATGAGGCTTGGGATCTGCTGGATTTGCCGGCTGGAAGGAAACCCATTGGCAGCAAATGGTTGTTCAAGAAGAAGACAAATGCAGAAGGAAAATTGGAGAAATACAAAGCTCAGTTGGTAGCAAAAGGTTATTCCCAGGTGCCGAGAATTGATTTTGGTGATATTTTTTCTCCTCTTGCCAAGGTAACTTCTATTAGATTACTTTTATCTGTTGTTGCCGCTTTTGATTTTAAGGTAGAACAGATGGATTTGAAGACAACATTTCTTCACGGGGATCTGGAAGAGGAGATCTACATGAAGCAACCCGAAGGCTTTGCGGTGAAGGGTAAGAAAGAACTAGTATGCAAGTTAAAGAAGTCTTTGTATGGGTTAAAACAATCACCAAGGATGTGGTATCAGAAATTTGATACATTTATACGGGGACTTGGCTTCACCAAAAGCAAAGCAGATCACTGTGTGTATTTTAAATTAATTGGTGACCGTGTTATTTATCTAGTCTTGTATGTGGATGAAATGTTGCTGGTTGGAAATGACAAAGAAATTATCCAGGATTTGAAGATCCAATTGTCCTCCAAATTCAACATGAAAGATCTTGGTGCTGCAAACTATATTTTGGGCATGGAAATTAAAAGAGATCGAGCAAAGAGGAAGCTCTGGTTAAACCAGAGGAAGTATTTCGAGACAATACTACAGAGGTTTAATATGCAGGATAGTAAACCGGTGAAGGTTCTTATTCCTGTAGGTGTGAGGTTATCTGCTGAATAGTGTCCCAAGACACAAGAAGAGGAAGAGGACATGTCCTGTGTTCCATATGCAAGTGCAGTCGGTAGCCTGATGTATGCGATGGTCTATACTAGACCAAACATTGCACATGCAGTGGGAATATTGAGCAGGTTTATGTCAAAACCAGGGAAGGAGCACTGGACAGCAGTGAAGCAGGTTTTCAGGTATTTGCATGGCACTAGTGATTATGGTTTGTGCTACCAAGGAAGACCAGGATTGGATAGAGTTTTGGATATCCATGGCTTTGTTGATGCAGACTGGGCTAGAGATTTGGATCAGAGAATATCTACAAGTGGGTATGTGTTTAACCTATTTGGAGGTGCAGTCAGTTGGATGAGTAAGAAATAATCTGTAGTGGCACTATCAACTACAGAGGCGGAATACATGGCAGCCACTCATGCAAGCAAGGAAGCAGTTTGGTTGTAGAGATTGTGTTTAAGTATGGGGTTAGTACAGGAAGCTATAAGGATAGACTGTGACAGCCAAAGTGCAATTTTCTTGGCAAAGAACCCTGCATATCATTCAAAGATAAAGCACAATGGTGTTCATTATCACTTTGTGAGGGATATGATAGAAGACAAAAAGGTGTTGTTGGTAAAGGTGGACACTTTGAAGAATGTTGCAGATGCATTGACAAAATATGTGAGCTCTGAGAAGTTCTCTTGGTGTAGAGAAACAATGGGCGTTTCAGAGCTGGAAAAATGACTAAGCTCTCTTTTGGCCCCCTGTGGAAAGAAAACAACAAGTGGGAGAAAAATATCCATGTACTCCTCCACGACCTTGTTTGTCTGCTACTATTGTGCATAAGAGCCTTGCCTAGAAGTCATGGCCACAACCTTCTTCTTTCCCTGGGCAAGTCATAAGGAAAAAAAAATTCGTGGTCTAGGAAATGATCTTATTACATTTCTTTGTGGTGATAAAAGAGATGGTGGTAGGCAGGGCTACCTCCGGTATCCTGTACAACTTACTGGCCAAAGTAATAATCATAGAGCGAGGTTTAGACTCATATACAACATGTCGCTTCCACAAGTATGGTTGTCCTAACAATACATAACAAAATTCAAGAGGAGCAATGTCACACAGTACCTCATCCGTCAAGGGCTTGATGTTGTAGGGAAGGTGGCGTTGTTGGCTGACAAGAAGATCTCATCCTTGGTGAAGCCACTCGATGTTGTACAGCTATGGATGTGCTATAGTCTTTATGCCCAAACTTCATGAACTTTGCTTAAATGAGGTTATTTTGGCTCCCTTTGCTAACAATGAACTATAGCGGAGAACCCTTCACCCACATCTGTGAGTGGAAGAGGTGTTCCCCCTCCTTTAGATCTTCAGGCTGAATCTTTTGGATCTTGGTGTTGGCCACGTTAGCATTGAGCTCCACATCAATGATATGCTTCCCATTATCAATTCCCTTATCAGGTTTTGATTCATAGTTGGAACATGTGCCTAATTCGGAAGCCTTTATCTCGACCATCAGTGACTGCTTGGCCCGACACTCACTTGTATTGTGAGTGGATCTCTTATGGAACTCACACCATTTTCCCTTGTCCTTCTTTGTCTTCGAGTGTTGTTCTTTTCTTACAACTTCGGTGGACTATCCTGGTTAGCACCACCTAGGATCGGTCCTTTGTTCTATGGTTTCGAAGCACCTTTTCCTTGCTTTGGATTCACAGATCCAAAGTCCCACTTCTTCTGTTTAAACTTCTGCTCAATCTTGACAGCGTACCGATACATTGTGTCGAGCGAGGAAATGTCAAGGAACTCAATCTCATCCGTGATGTACTTGTGTAGATAGTCACGGTACCTGAGCACCAAATGACACTCAGTATCCTTAATACCCAGCTTCGTGCGAAGGGTATGGAAATTATTTGTGAACTCGGGCACGTCTTAGTCCCTTCCCTGTCGTAGTGTGGTTCAATTTATGTATTTGTCTTCATAGTTGCGGATAGGGTAATATTGTTCCTTGATGGTGTCTCAGAAAGAATTCCAAGTGGGTGCGGCTGAAAACAATGAGGGTTCACTCTCGTCCTTTTTGTCACATTAGGTTTCCCACTAATCCTTGACATGTGGGGCGGCTTTAACAAGTGCAAAGGTAATCTTTTCTCGATTGGAAAAGTCATGAACGGAAAAATATGCTTGCAATAGATTTAAACATTTATCTACGACGTTTGCATCTATGAGGCCTTTGAATATGGGAATATCGAAGTTAACTGGTACCTTAAAAGGAGTGTCACCTCCAAAGTGGTTGTTGGATGAAGATGCATCACTTGTGGGTAGTTGTCGAAGGGTAGTCGTCGAAGGATTTGGGAAAATTTATCCATCATTGCGTCCCTCTATCGCTCGACGACTTCCTTGAGCAACAATTTGAAAGGATATCCTACCCCCTCGTCTTTATTTTCTTCCACCATCAAAGCTCGTTAGGTTTTGTGAGGCTGATCTTGCAATGGTTCAACTAGATCAAGCCCTAACTCCTTATACCCTGATCTCGTTGGAGACATGCAAAGAAAAACTGAGAAAGAGCATACCGCTCTGATACCATTGATCTGAACTTAAACAGGAAATGCAAACAACTTATGGATATAATCATCAACACAGAGATATAACAGAACAAATACTTCATTTCATTAACAGAAAAATACAAAAATATGCTTACAAACAGAATGGAAATAAGTTAGCTCGGGCAATGCTAGCTTATCTCTGAGAAGAGATGTGGCGGATACATGCCTCTGAACTATGTTACAATTTAGGCTCAAGGGAATATTTATTATTGGAAAACATGTGAAAACCCTAAACAACCAAGAACCTAACCCCAGGAGATGTAACACCAAGAGTTTGTGGGCCCCGTTGGGGTTAGTTGGGCAGCCAACTTCCCAGGGTCGTAACTTGGTCATATTATCTCTGTTTGGCACGTATGATACCTTGTTGGAAAGGTCTCTCTAAGTACTATAGGTTTCATTGCATGCCTCTTCTTATGACTATGGGCCTGCTATAGACCCCAATAAAAAACCCATTTAGGGGATCAAAACTGCTACGGAAGTTCAGGACCCAAAAAAAACTGCAAAAAATAGTAAATGCTAAAATGAACAAGGAAACAGATGAAACTAACTGGGTGATCTAGGTGGAACAGGCGAGTGGCCACTAATATCCACCGGGATCATTCCTCCCCCCTTATGAAGCAATGGTCCCCATTGTGTGCAGATCCTCCATGAGGTGAGGAAATTTCTGTTGAACCTAGTCCTTGGTGAACCACTTGCCCTAGTGAAGGAGTTGGCTTGCTTTGATAACTCGATATAGTTCTATCTTGTGTTTCCAAGTGTTCTTGATTTGTTTGTCCATGATCTGATAGTTTTGACCTGTTCCATGCAGTCCCAGTTGAGCTTTATTGGTGTGAGTTGTTCTACAATGTCATATGTGTCCAACAATGGTGGAAAGTATGGTCGAAGGCGTTCTACATTGAACACTAGGTGAAGAACAAGGAACAGTGAGATGTTGAGCTTCAAGGCATTGTCACTCACGACCTTGGTGATGGTGTATGGCCCATATCGGAGCGGGTGAAGCTTGCGGTTGGGTCCAGCAAAGTGCTCCTTCTACAAATGTAGCCAAATTATGTCGCCCACCTAGAACTTGTGTGGCACTCGATGTTGATCATGGCGCTGCTTGTACTTAGTATTGGGTTTGTCCAATATATCATGGACCTGCTAGCAGATGTGTTGAATGCGCTCAATGAAGCTATTAGCCCTTTCAGCTTTGGACTAAATGTGAGATGAATCTACCTGAGTGGCTGCAAATGGTATGGACACATCAATGGGGCATAATGGTTGAAATCCCAGCCCTACCTGAAAGGGGTTGTGGCATGTTGAGTTGTGGAGAGCTCTGGTGTAGATACTTCGATACGTGCGTGGATACTTCGAGTTGTACATGTGCAGAATGTGTATGATCATCTTGTTGACAACCTCTGTTTGGCCATTAGTTTGGGGATGGAAAGTTGTGGACTTAGTAAGTTTTGTATACAGCATCGACCAGAGACTTGACCAAAATACACTTAGGAATATAATGTCCTAATCTAAGACAATGGACTGAGGATCCCAAAGTGTACCCATACTTGCTCAAAGAAGAGCTTAGCAGTGGCCTCTATTGTGATACTCTTCTTACAGGCCTCCATGATGGCCATCATAAAGAATCTGTCGATGACCATGAGAATGAAATCGTTTTCATGCTTAGAATAAGGAAGGCCTGACATGTAATCCATGGAGATATATTCCCAAGGTTGGATAGGAGTAGGTAGAGGAGTATACAGGCCTTGCTTCTTGATGTTTGGTTTGGCAATAGCGCAGGAAGTGCAGGATCTTATGTACTTCCCAACGTCCTGACGAAGTTTCGGCCAATAAAAATACTTCTGCAATACCGCCACTGTTTTCTCTACTCCAAAATGTCCAGCGACCCGATTGTAGTGCACCTCCCAAATCATCTTGGCACGCTCACTTGAAGGAACATAGATCTGTCCCAGGTGGCATAACAGTGCATCCTGAAGGTGAAATTTGGAACTTGCTTCCCTTCCAGGAGTGTCTGGTATATGTTGTCGAATTTTGGATTGCTCTTGTAAAGATGCGACCACCCAATGTCTCGTGCCCATAGGAGTCGAGTATAGTGATCAACGCCATGACTGGTGGTCGACTAAGGCAATTAGCAACATTATTCGTGTTGTCCTTCTTATACTTAATGTTCAAATGGAACTGTTGCAAATAGGTGGACCATTTATGATGGCGATCGTTCTGCAACTTCCCTTGTGTTTGTATGAAATGTAGAGGTTAGTAGTCTATCTTGATGACGATTTCCTTCCCGATAATGTAATGCTTCCATTGATGGCAATCCTACACAATGGAATACATTTCTGTAAGTGGTACTTTCAGATTATGTTTGAAAGTGTCTCACTGTGGTAAGCCACTGGATGCCCATATAGAGTAAGAACCGCACCAATAGCATAGTCGTAGGCATCTATCTCAATCTCAAATGGTTCTTGCAGGTATGGTAATGTGAGCACTGGTGCATAATAGAGGCGATTCTTCAACTCAGAGAATGCTTGTTAATGGGTTTTCGACCAAAAAAATGTTGTTTTTGCTCAACCCTTGGTGACTTGACTTAAAGGCCAAGTGATATGAGAGAACCCCAACAAGAACCTATGGTATAAATTGGCAAGAACAAAAAATATGCGGAGCTCTGTTAGAGTGGTTGGGGTTGGCCAATCCTGAATTACTTTTATCTTGGATGGGTCCACATGTACACCCTACTCATCAATCATGTACCCCAAATATTGAACCTGGGTCAAGCCAAAGGTGCATTTCTCCAAGTTAGCACACAACTTGTGCTGGCGCAGGGTTTGAAGGACCTGTTGAATATCGTGGAGGTTCTCTTCCCAACTCTGGCTGAAGATCAAGATGTCATCTAAATAAACCACCATGAATGCATTGGTGAAGGGTCATAAGATGTCATCCATTGGTCTCATGAAGGTTGCAGGGTGTTCGTCAATCCGAACGACTTGAAAAACCATTCGAAAAGGACCTCCTTGGATTTGAAAGCAATCTTCCAAGCGTCAAAGGGTTCGATAGGCATTAGGTGATAATCTGAATTCAAGTCAATATTTCTGAAATATTTGGCCCCGTTGAGCTTGTCCAAAAGGTCATCAATTCGTGGGATTTCCTATTACGGACAGTGATCTTGTTCAGCGCCTGATAGTCAACACAAAGACTCCAGGTCCCATCCTTATTATGTACAAATATAATTGGGCTCCCACAAGGTGATAAGCTTGGCCTAACTTTCCCTTTCTACAATAGTTCCTGAATCTGCCTCTTGATCTCATCGTTCTCCAAAACAGAGTGTCGATAGATCAGTCCATTAGGTAGTGGCGAGCCTAGGGTCATATTGATGGAGTGCCTAACCTGAAAATGCAGAGATACCCTTTTGGGTGAGGTGAAAATATCCTTGTACTCCTCCACTACCTTGTCCATCTACTATTGTTGTGCAGAGGAGACCTGCCTGGAAGCCGTGGCCACAACCTTCTCATTTCCCTGGGGTGAATCATAAGGAAAACAAATTTCCTAGTCTGGCAAATGATCTAACTGCATTGATTTGCACTTATCAAAGAGATGGCAATAGGTGGGGCTACCTCCAATACCCTATACAACTTATTAGCCAAAGTAATAATCATAGAGCGAGGTCTAGAGTCATATACAACATGTCACTTCCACAAGTATGGTTGTCCTAACTATACATCACAAACTTCAAGAGGAGCAACGTCACATATTACCTCATCTGTGAAGGGCTTGATGTTGTAGGGAAGGCGACACTGCTAACTGACACAAAGATCCCGTCCTTGGTGAAGTCACCGGACGGTGTACAGTTGTGGATGTGTTATAGTATTTAGGACCAGCCGCTTCACGACCTTTGCTAAAATGAGGTTCTTTTGGCTCCCATTGTCAATAATGAACTATAGCGGAGAACCATTCACCCACATCTATGAGTGGAAGAGGCGTTTCCCCTCCTCTGGATCTTTAGGCTCAATCTTCTAGATCTTGGTGGTGGCCACAGTGGCACTGGGCTCCGCATCAATGATCTAGTTCCCTTTGTCAGTTCCTTTATCGGGTTCTGATTCATAATCGGAACCTACGCCTGATTTAGAAGCCTTCAGCTTGGCCACCAATGACTGCTTGGCCCGACACTCACTTGCATTGTGAGTGGAGCTCTTATGGAACTCACGCCATTTTCCCGTGTCCTTCTTCGTTTTCGGGGTGTTTTCCTTTTGGTCATATTATGTTCGTTTGGTGCATACAATACCTTGTTAGAAAGCTCTCTTTGAGTGCTATAAGTTTCGCCATAGGCCCCTACTTATGGCAATGGGTCTACTGCGGACCCCAAAAAAACTTCGTTTAGGGGGTCAAAACTGCTCCAAAAGTTCAGGACCCGAAGGAAAAAAAAAACAAAAAACAAAAAACAAAACAAAAACAAAAATAAAAAAAAAAAAAACAAACAAACAAACAAATGAAACTGACTGGGAGGTCTAGGTGGAATAGGTGGGTGGTCACCAATATCCACCTGGATCACCCCCCCCCAGGAAGAAATGGCCCCCATTGCGTGCAAAGCATCCATGAGGTGAGGGAATTTGTGAGTGGAGCTCTTATGGAACTCACACCATTTTCCCATGTCCTTCTTCGTCTTTGAGGTGTTTTCCTTTTGGTCATATTATGTTCATTTGGCACGTATGATACCTTGTTAGAAAGCTCTCTTTGAGTGCTATAAGTTTCGCCATGGGCCCTTGCTTATGGAAATGGGCCTACCGCGGACCCCAAAAAAACTTTGTTTAGGGGGCCAAAACTGCTCTGAAAGTTTAGGAGCCGATGAAGAAACAAAAACAAACAAACAAAAACAAAAACAAAACAAAACAAAAACAAACAAGCAAATGAAACTGACTGGGGGGCCTAGGTGGAATAGGTGGGTGGCCTCCAATATCCACCTGGATCACTCTGAAAGTTCAGAACCCGAAAAAACAAAAAAAAACAAAAAACAAAAAAAAACAAAAACAATAAGTCAAAACTGCTCCGAAAGTTCAAGACCAGGCAAAAAAAAACAAACGAACAAACAAACAAACAAACAAACAAAAACAAAAACAAAAAACAAAAAACAAAAACAAAAAAACAAAATAAAAAACTAAAATACAAAAGCAAAAACAAACAAACAAACAAATGAAACTCACTGGGGGGTCTAGGTGGAATAGGTGGGTGGCCACCAATATCCACCTGGATCACCCCCCCCCTTAGGAAGCAATGGCCCCCATTGCATGCAAAGCATCCATGAGGTGAGGGAATTTCTGCTAAACCTAGTTCCTAGTGAACCACTTGCCCTGGTGAAGGAGTTGGCATACTTTGACAAATTGATATAGTTGTATCCTCTATTGGTGAGTGTTCTTGATCTATGTGTCCATGATCTGATCAGTTGTGGCCTGTTCCATGTAGTTCGGGTTGAGCTATGTTGGTGTGAGTTGTTCTGTAATGTCAGATGTGCCCAACAATGGTGGAAAGTATGGTCGAAGGTGATCTACATAGAACATTGGGTGCAGACCAAGGAATGGTGGGATGCTAAGCTCGAAGGCATTTTCACCGACGGCCTTGGGTGATGGTGTATGACCCATATTGGAGTGGGCGAAGCTTGCGGTGGGGTCCAACAACGTGCTCCTTCTACAAATGTAGCCAAACTTTGTCGCCCACCTAGAACTTGTGTGGCACTCGATGTTAATCATGGCGTTGATTGTACTTAGTATTGGCTTTGTCCAGTATATCATGGACCTACTAGCGGATGTGTTCAATGCACTCAATGAAGTTGTTAGCCCTTTTAGATTTGGATTGAACGTGAGTTGAATCTACCTAAGTGGCTGCAAATGATATGGCCACATCAATGGGGCATAATGGTTGAAATCCCAGCCCTACCTGAAAGAGGTTGTGGCATGTTGAGCTATGGAGAGCTCTGTTGTAGCTATGTTGGACATAGGGTAGACTTTCATCCCACATGCGTGGATGCTTCTAGTTGTACATGCGCAAAATGTGTATGGTCATCATGTTTACAACCTTTGTTTCGCCATCAGTTTGGGGATGAAAAGCTATGGACTTAGTAAGTTTTCTATCCGGCATCAACCAGAGACTTGACCAAAATGTACTAAGGAATCTATTGTTCTGATCTGAGACAATGGACTATGGAATCCCAAAGTTTAGCCATACTCACTCAAAGAATATCTTAGCAGTGATCTTTGATGTGATACTCTTCTTGCAAGACGCCATGATGGCCATCTTAGAGAATTTGTCGGCGACCATGAAAATGCAATCATTGTCGTGCTTAGTAGAATTAAGGCCCAATATGATATCCATAGGGATAGATTCCCAAGGTCGGTTAGGAGAAGGTAGAGGAGTTTACAGGCCTTGCTTCTTGATGGTTGGTTTGGCGATAGTGCATGCGGTGCAAGATCTAATGTACGTCCCAACATCCTCACGAAGTTTTGACCAATAAAAAAACCTCTGCAATACTGCCATTGTTTTCTCTACTCCAAAATGTCCAACAACCGACTGTAGTGCAACTCCAAAATCATCTTGGCACGCCCATTTGAAGGAGCACAAATTTCTCTCAGGTGGCATAAGATTGCGTCCTCAAGGTGAAAATTTGGAACTTGCTTCCCTTCCAAGAGTGTCTGGTATATGCTGTCGAATTCTGGATAGCTCTTGTAAAGATGCGGCCACCCTGATGTCTCTTGCCCACAAGAGTCAAGCACAGTGATCAGCGCCATGACCGGTAGTCCACTGAGGAAATCAGCAACATTATTGGTGTTGCCCTTCTTATAGTTAATGTTCAAATGGAATTGTTGCAAATAGGTGGACCATATCTGATGGCGATCATTTTTCAACTTCCCTTGTGTCTGTATGAACTGTAGAGGTCGGTGGTCTGTGTGGATGATTGTTTCCTTCCCCATAATGTAATGCTTCCTTTGATGGAAAACCTGCACAATGGAGTACATCTCTTTATCGTAATTAGGGTACTTCCGGACTATGTATGAAAGTGTCTCACTATGGTAAGCCATTGCATGCCCATGTTGAGTAAGAACCACACCAATATCATAGTCGGAGGCATCTATCTCAAACTCGAATGATTATTGCAGGTCTTGTAATGTGAACACTGGCGCAAAACAGAGGCGATTCTTCAACTCAGAGAACTCTTGTTGTTGGGTTTCTGACCAAAAAAATGTTTCTTTTTCTCCACCCTTGGTGACTTGACTTAAAGGCCAAGTGATATGAGAGAACCCCAACAAGAACCTATGGTAGAAATTGGCAATCCTAAGAAGCTGTGGAGCTTTGTTAGATTCGTTGGGGCTGGCCAATCCGAAATGAATTGTATCTTGGATGGGTCCACATGTACACCCTAACCATTAATGATGTACCCCAGATATTGAACCTGGGTCAGGCCAAAGGTGCATTTCTCCAAGTTAGCACACAACTTCTGTTGGTGTTGGGTTTGAAGGACCTGTCAAATATGGTGGAGGTGCTCTTCTCAACTTTGGCTGAAGATCAAGATGTCATCTAAATACACCATCATGAATGCATTGGTGAAGGGTCGCAAGATGTCGTCCATCAATCTTGTTAGTGCATAGATTTACCTCAGGCTGAAAAGGTAGGATCCAAGGCCAACATCAAACCACGCTCAGCATGGTAGCTAGCCCTACCAGGTCAGGAGAGGGCTCTCTCTGGGTCAATCTCAGCAAATGATGATCTATGGGGCTTTAGATGACTGAAATATCTTCTGATTTTAGGCTAGGTATGAAGTGCAAGGATTTGATTTGATTATTTTGAGGATTTTGTTGGAATCAAGGGAAAGGCAATTTTGGGTCCGGGGATGAAGGCCAGTTTTGCAAAGTTCTGATTGGGGCAAGAAATGCAATCGTTTTAATGCTTTAATTTGTAAAGGTGGAGGTTTCAGACCGGTGAGAAGCTGAAGAGGGCAAGAGGGTACCAAGAATCCTCTTCAAACTGAAGAAAACATTGAAAATTAAACAAATTTACAGGCAGAGCACGGCAAGCTAATGAATTCTACCTTTATCACTCATTTGTTTAATTTCAGAAGCAAAGAGAAAAGAAAATGATGCACATAAATTTCAGTGAATTCACAAATTACATAGAGAGGAACACCATCAAAACACAGAGCCATAGGAATCCCAAAAAGTGATGCAAAACCCTGGTCTTTCCTTTTCCAAAAATGCAGAAATCAGATGTACAATGGAGTGTCAAGCAATCCCAAGTGTCCAACCATGAAAATCACTGAGAAAATACATGATATAGATAAGCTTAACTCCTTCCCATGCCTCTAGGGGTCGAGCTCATCATTCTAGGAGTTGTTTCAACCATATCTAAACAAGGAACTGAAAAATAGGCAATGAAACAACTTGCCTCTAAATAAAAGGAAACTAATTCATTCACTATCTTTTCACCTTTCAGTGAATGAATCTACATGAATGAGTAACAATGTGCCAAAATTACATGAATTTACATCAAGATAAATCAAGAGTTACATGAAAAAGTGAAACTAGTCAAAACTAGGTGAAATTCTGAGCTGCTGAGTGAAAAATAGGCCAAATTTCCCTATGCGCCGCGCCTGAAACCTGTATGCATAACACAACTTTGAGGCTAATTTTGAGGGCCTTCCCAAAGTCCAAATTGAGCTCATGATAGCTCATTGGAAATCCCTGCCTGTCTACTTTCCAACCCAAGTGGAATTTTTAGATTTGGTGTCAATTTACCCCTCCAAAAATCCAATCTCCCAACACTGCTTCCTATGGGTGCAAAAGGTGGCAGAAAGGTCATTTTTTGTGTGTTTTTTACCCTTTAGGCAACCCAGAACTTGATGAAATCCTTAGGTAATTCATGAGCATCCGTAACTTTCCATAAAAAATCCAGAAATGCAAAGTTTTCCTCCAAAGGATCTCCCAATTATAAGTGTGCGCCAAGTGGCGCTACACGTTGGGCAGGAAAATCTGTTTTGAAGCCAAAAAAATCAAAATTGACAAAATTTTCTCCAAAATTGCTTAAATTTGGACTGAAGGTCCATCATCAAGTATCATGCTCAGCCAAAGAATCTTCAGCCAAGATTCAGAGCCTATTATGCCTTTTGTGTCGTTTTAGTGCCCTCCTTAATTTTGCCTTTAAACTTCTTATTCTTGCCTTGCAAACTTTATTCCTTGCCATGTAATGAAAATCCATGTGTCTCAGCAATGCCTTGTCCTTGTTGGCCTTGTCCAGCAGCTTCTCAAGATGAATGTTGACTCTTTCAAGCCAAGACTCCTGATGCTTGCTAATGTGT
Organism: Pinus tabuliformis; assembly: GCA_031772625.1. Lineage (NCBI taxonomy): Eukaryota > Viridiplantae > Streptophyta > Pinopsida > Pinales > Pinaceae > Pinus > Pinus tabuliformis. Next base: position 918,961,089 of record CM062818.1, on the reverse strand, counting down.
GAGGTTTCTTGATGAGATTTATGGTGATTAGGTTTTTGCTGCCAAAGGTATGTTTGTATGAGGGGCTGTGGAGGGAATGTGGAAGAACTGTGTATGAGAGGTTGGGTAGATTGTTTGTAGGGATTTTGAGGGAATGAGGGGGTTTTAGGGAATGATATTTAGATTTTGGGAAAACAATTAGGGTTTAGGGAATTTTGTGGTTTGGGAAAAATAGGATTGGGGATAGGGATATATGATTTTGTTTTGGGATTATGGGAATTAGGTAATAGGGGAAGAAACTAGGAAAATGAGTGAGGGAGTGGCAAGGTAAGGGAATGAATTGGCAGCCAAACAATAGTTCAAACCCTAGGTATTGTTTCCTTTGAGAGATACAAGAGCTAGGGTTTGATTCATCTTTACACGATCACCATAAACCTTTAAGAAAACTCCTCCACTAGCAATGAAGAGATGGTGACTTACTTGCACATTCGAAGATTTAATCAATTTTGGCAACTTGAGAGAGTTTAGGATAAAATTGGGCTTGGTAGTGTTGTGGCCACCAACAACCCCCCTCCTTATTTAGTATTAGCAATAACACTAGGTAAGTGGGTACCCTTAGTAAAAAATTCAAAAAATTCAATTAAAACTCATGTATTATACTCCTTAAGAAAACATCGCATCGCGCGAAGAAGATAGGACATTTCCTTGTTAGTAAAATGATAAATTGCGAAGAGTGCAACGCAGATTCCTTCGCATCGCATGCATTAAGAAACGCTCATATTCGAAAACCTTAAAAAACTGCCAATGGCCGATATGCGACATCGCATATCGCAATATCGCATAAACAGAACATAACCATTTAACGATTGTAACAAATATGTGAGCTTGCGATAACGCAATACTGCGATCGCGCGATACAGCAATCTGCGATTCTGCGATAAACATGATCGAGCAACCCTGCGATAACACATCTTGATGAAAATGTGATAACGCGATACTGCGATGATGCGATGCTGCGATGCGAATCGCAGAAATTATCCATCGTAAATTTTCCCCAGCTCAAAATTCAAGAAAAGCTGTCCATAAACCAAAAATTGGATACGCGCTTTAATGAAAATTAATGAATGTACGCCAAGTGTTAATGAAAGACAGTTTTGTGTTTTTCGAAGAGTTAGTTCACGTCAGGTGGCATGTTTTTGTACATTCGTAGAGCTCAGAGCTTTCTTGTCAATTTTTATTATCATTACTCTCTCCTTATGTGTGAACTGCAGGAACAAAAAATAGAAACAACATGAAGCAATGTGCAGGGAGCGATTAAGGAAAAGGGTAAAGCTCCAAAAGCTCGGAAGCAGAGAAGAAATGCCCTCATGAACGGATACCGCATGCAACAAATTCGCAAATTCCAGAGCGCTGCTGAGCCATACATTACAGATCTGTCAGTCAGAGCCATGGTTGAATGAGTAGTTGAACAATGCTAATATCAACAGGCGATTTAACGTTCAAGGTTAGAGGCTCACGAAAGCAGTATGTTTACAAAATTTTAAAGCTTATACCGGTGAAGGAAAAGGCGCTAAAGGCGAAAAACGCACCAGAAAGGCCCGAATCAAAGAACGGAGGCAGTTTTCGATGCGCGATTAGCGCCTAGCGCTAATCACACGTCACTGAGAAAATTGCTCAAAAAGCAAAGTCCCTAACTGCTTAGTCACTCGTAAGCCCGGAAAACACAAGAAGACAAAGGCAGAGGCAATTTGAGGGTTAACCAAGTGGAATTTGGGTTATTACTGAGCATACACAGTAAATCCACATAGCCAGAGATGAGTCTCAAGTATATCTTCTATTTTGCTGAAAAAATGGTGCCAACGCTTGCCATTTCTGTTTGCTTAGCTCAACCAAAAGCGGAAGACAGTCAGCCGACTCTACCCAGGAAAATATTGAATGCTCGCAACATTAAGGAGCAAATGCAGAAATAGTTAGATATTAGATTTAATTTTTAGAAATAATTTTGCTTAGAAAAAGGGCAGTCATTTAAACCGTATCCTGAATCTGTGTAATTAAGTTATTGAGTTAGTAGTATTTAAACCCTTCTCATGCATTTAGAGAAGGGTCCAGAAATTTATCAAAAACTTGTCCTCAGAACATGCACTTTTGCACCCTCAAGGAGGTTTTGGTGAATGAATGGATCAAGATTTATTGATGTTTGCATTTGATATCTGCTACTGATGTTGCACTTCTATACTCTTAGTAGATATTAGAGCAAGGAGAGATAAATCATTGTTGCTTGAAGCTTATGAGTAGGACCAGTCATAAATGGTACTTTTATCTCTTGACCATTTCTGCTTATATGTTAAAGTGATATACAGTTTTTAGTTGTTTATATGTTATCGCATGAATGCTTGAGTTACCATTTGGCACTTTGGTATGGTGGTAGCTATTTATTTATGTTTAATGTATGAATAGCTTATTATGCGATATGTTGTTCACAACTGTTTTGCCTAACTTTTTATGCGAAATAGTTCATCCTAATTGATTTCCTTTCTTATAATCGCTGAATGATATTTATTACCAGTTGTTATTCGAAATCTCTTTAGATTGCATAATAGAAGAATTACATCCCGGGTTAGCATAGATTAGATGTGTTGTTTTTATTAGATTACAATAGCATAGAATTAGATTAAAGTTTGAATTAGAATAGCTTATATAGGAACTGTTAGATCAGAAACATCCAATTCTACACACACACACCCATAGATTGGGAAACTGGTCCCATTATCCCCAGTCGGACCCGCTATACCAAACGAATAAGGAGCTGCCAACCAAGGTCCGGACCGGGCGGGTATCCCCCTTGTTGTCGACCCGATTTTCGGGGCTTCAACTGGTAGCTCTATGCACCGCACCACAAACCCAATGCACTGTGCCTTCTCTATGCACCACGCCAGTGTAAATTTGCATTGGAAATTGCAGCCCAATGCGCCGCACCAATTATGTGTGTCGCACCACCTGCCCAATGCATCACACTTTTTCTAGGAGACTTTTGGAGGCCTTCCCGATGTCCAAATTGGGTGCGGGATAGCCCGTTGGAAAGTTATTTGAGTATACTTTCCAACCCAACTAGAATTTTTCAATTTGGAGTTCATTTTCCCTGTCAAGAATCAAATCTATCAAGACTAGTCAAAATGTGCCAAATGAGGCTGCTTAAAGGCAGAGTGTTGTTGCAGTCAACTTTTGAAGGTCTTCCTCAACTCCAAATTGAGTTCATGATAGCTCATTGGAAATATATATATGTCTATTTATCATTGGAATCATCAAGCAAGTCATTTGGCCAACCAAGCTAGGAGAAAACGTGATTTTCCCAAGGTCACTTCAGAGGTGCATCAATTCTCCTGAGGCAACTGTATTTTGACATTTCTCTAAAACCCTGACACCTGTGTAAAAAGTGAAGGAGGTTTTTATTCCTTGGCATATCATGGACAAAAATCTCTCTCATTTTTCCTAAATTAATCTTTTATTTCTCAGAAACATCATTTGAGTAAAACCTATCCCGATGTGTGGAACAGGGGATTTGTCGAAATGAAGTGAAATGAAGGGGATAAGGGGCTTCTAAATTATTGAGAAAATTTTTGGAAGTATGGAGGGATGTTAGGAGGTAGGGGAAAGTGGAATTTAAAATATTTACTGAGGGGAAGGGGTTCAAAATGGCTAAACACAGGCCCAACCTAGAAAATTTTCAAGTTGTAGCAAGAAACTAGGGTTTGTGGAAAAATGAGGAATTTTGGGGATATCAATGATGGGAAGAGTTTAATAAGGTACATTAAGGATAGGGGAAGGTGTATGAACATCAGGATACAAGTTTTGTTGATGATTTGACCATCCAAGAGAAATTGCCTTCAAAACCCTAGGAGAGGGAAATGAACCTTACCTAGGCACAACCGAAGCCTGAACAAGGTGTAAAATGACCCATTGGAACCTGACATGATGATGACAACCCTCTAAATGATGGTACACTCATCTAAATGGTTACATGGACTGACATTTGGATAACTTTGCAAGGAGTGAAAGCAAACTCTAGACCTAATACCTAGTGACCAAATTTTGCTTGAAGACTCACTGAAATGACAAAATTTGACCTTGACACCTTAAAATCACTTTGTAAGAGCATGTTTGATCACTGGAGGAAGGCTGCAAAGACTGACACTAATAAGTCTCATGAAGGTTGCAAGGGCATTCGTCAATCAAACAGCATGACCAACCATTCGAAAAGGCCCTCCTTGGATTTGAAGGCACCTAGTGATAACCTAACTTCAAGTCAATCTTACTGAAATATTTTCCCCCCTTGAGCTGGTCCAAAAGGTCAGTAATCTGCAGGATTGGGTACTATTCTGAATATGATCTTGTTTAGTGCCCAATAGTCAATACAGAGCCTCCAGTTCCCATCCTTATTCAGTACCAATACAATCTCCCACAAGGTGATGAACTTGGCCTATTGTTCCCTTTCTGAAATAATTCTTGAATCTGCCTCTTGATCTCATTGTTCTCCAGAACAGAGCGTCAATAGATCAATCCATTGGGCAGCGGTGAGCCCGGGGTCATATCGATGGAGTGCCTGACCTAATATTGCAGAGATACCCCTGTGAGTGAGGCGAAAATATCCATGTACTCCTCCACAACCTTGTCCATCTTCTTGTTGTGCAGAGGAGCCCTGCCTGGAAGCCGTGGCCACAACCTTCTTCTTTCCCTGGGGCGAATCATAAGGAAAACAAATTTCTTGGTCTAGGAAATGATCTTACTGCATTTCTTTGCAGTGATCAAAGAGATGGCAGTATGCGAGGCTAGCTCCAGTATCGTGTACAAATTATTAGACAAAGTAATAATCAGAGAGCGAGGTCTAGACTCATATATAACATGTCGCTTCCACAAGTATGGTTTTCCAAACAATACATCACAAACTTTAAGAGGAGCAACATCACATAGTACCTCCTCCTTGAAGGGCTTGATGTTGTAGGGAAGGCGGCACTACTAGGTGACACGAAGATCTTGTCCTTGGTGAAGCTACCCGATGGTGTACAATTGTGGATGTGCTATAGTTTTTAGGCACAACCGCTTCATAACCTCTGCTGAAATGAGTTTCTTTTGGCTCCCATTGTCGACAATGAATTGTAGCGGAGAACCCTTCACCCACATCAATGAGTGGAAGAGGCGTTCTCCTCCTCTAGATTTTCAGGCTCAATCCTCTAGATCTTGGTGGTGGCCACCGTGGCACTGGGCTCTGCATCAATGATCTGCTTCCCATTTTAAGTTCCTTTATCGGGTTCTAATTCATAGTCAGAACCCGCGTCTAATTTGGAAGCCTTCAGCTCAACCACCAGTGGTTGCCTAGCCCTGAGACTCACTTGTATTTTGAGTGGAGCTCTTATGGAACTCACACCATTTTCCTGTGTCCTTCATCTTCAGGGTGTTTTTCTTTGGTTGCGGCTTCGACGGGTTGTCTTGGGTAGAGCTACCTTGGCTTGGTCCTTTGTTTTGTGGTTTAGGGCACCTTTCCCTCGGTTTGGATTCGCAGATCCAATGTCCCACTTCTTTTGTTTAAACTTCTGCTCAATCTTGACAGTGTACTGATACGTTGTGTCGAGCGAGGAAATGTCCATGAACTCCATCTCGTCCTGGATGTACTTGTGTAGATAGATGCGGTACTTGAGCACCAAATGTCACTCAATATACTTGATACCCAGCTTCATATGATGGGTATGGAAAGTGGTTGTGAACTCTGGCACATCTTAGTCCCTTCCCTCGCGTAGCATGGTCCACTTTATGTATTTGTCTTCATAGCTCTCGATAGGGTAATATTGTTCCTTGATGGTGTCTCGGAAAGAATTCCAAGTGGGTGCAGCTAAAAACAACAAGGGTTCACTCTTGCCCTTTTGTTCACAGTAGGTTTCCCATCAATCCTTGATGTGTGGGGCGGCTTTAAGAAGTGCAAAAGTAATCTTTTCCTAATTGGAAAAGTCATGAACTGAAAAATATCCTTCCAATAGATTTAACCATTTATCTACGGCATATGTATCTATCAGGCCTTTGAATATGGTAATATTGAAGTTAAATTGTACTTTAAAAGGAGTGACACCTCCAGAGTGGCTGCTAGATGAAGATGGATCGCCTGTGGGTAGCTATCGAAGGATCCGAGCAAAGTTATCCATCATCACGTCCCTCTGTCACTCGATGGCTTCTTCGAGAAAATTTTTGAAAGGATCTCCTACCCCCTCATATTTCTTTTCTTCTACCATTGGAGGTCGTCCAATTTTTTGAGGTTGATCTTGCAATGGTTCAACCAGATCAAGCCCTAACTCCTTATACCTTGACCTCGTTGAGGACATGCAAAGAAAAACATAAAAAGAGCACACTGCTTTGATACCACTGATCCGAATTTAAACAGGAACACAACAACTTATTGATATAATCATCAACATAGAGATGTAACAGAAAAACACTTCATTTCATTAATAGAAAAATATTGAACTATGCTTACAAACAGAATGGAAATAAGATAGTTGGGGCGATGGTAGCTTATCTCTGAGAAGAGATGTGGTGGCTACATGCCTCTGAACTATGTTACGATGAGGCTCAAAGGCCTATTTATTATTGGAAAACATGAGAAAACCCTAAACAACCAAAAACCTAACCCTAGGAGATGTAACACCAAGAGTTTGTGGGCCCCGTTAGGGTTAGTTGGGAAGCCAACTTCCCGAGGTAGTAACTTGGTCATATTATCTTCGTTTGGCGTGTACGATACCTTGTTGGAAATGTCTCTTTAAGTACTATAGGTTTCACCACAAGCCCCTACTTATGGCTACTGGCCTGCCGCAGACCCCAAAAAAACGTCGTTTAGGGGGTCAAAACTACTCTGAAAGTTCAGGACCCAAAAAAACTCTTAAAAATTGTAAATGTTGAAATGAGCAAGGAAACAGATGAAACTGACTTAGGGGTCTAGGTGGAATAGGTGGGTGGCCACTAATATCCACCTGGATCATTCCTCCCCCCTTAGGAAGTAATGGCCCCCATTGCATGCAGAGCATCCATGAGGTGAGGATGTTTATCTTAAACCTGGTCCATGGTGAACCACTTGCCCTGGTGAAGGAATTGGCATGATTTGACAACTAGATATAGTTGTATCCTCTGTTGGTGAGTGTTATTGATCTATGTGTCCATGATCTGATTAGTTGTGGCATGTTTCCATGCAATTCGGGTTGAGCTCTGTTGGTGTGAGTTGTTATGCAATGTCAGATGTGTCCAACAATGGTGGAAAGTATGGCCGAAGGTGATCTCCATAGAACATTGGGTGCAGACCAAGGAACGGTGGGATGCTGAGGTCGAAGACATTGTCACTGACAACCTTGGTGATGGTGTATGGCCCATATCGGCACAGGCGAAGCTTGCGGTGGGGTCCATTAAGGCGCTCCTTCTGCAGATGTAGACAAACTTTGTCACCCACTTGGAACTTGTGCGGCACTCAATGCTGATCATGGCGCTGCTTGTATTTAGTATTGGCTTTGTCCAATATATCATAGACCTGCTGGCGGATGTGTTCAATGCATTCAATGAAGTTGTTTTCCCTTTCAGCTTCAGACTAATCATCAGTTGAATATACGTGAGTGGATGGAAATGGTATGGCCACATCAATGGGGGCATAATGGCTAAAATCCCAGCCCTACTTGAAAGGGTTGTGGCCTGTTGAGCTGTAGAGAGATATGTTGTAGCTATGTTGGACACAGGGGAGACTTTCATCTTAGGTGCGTGGATGCTTCGAGTTGTACATGCGCATAATGTGTATGATCATCCTATTGACAACCTCTATTTGGTCATTAGTTTGGGGATGGAAAGTTGTAGACTTAGTAAGTTTTGTATCCAGTATTGACCAGAGACTTGACCAAAATGTACTTGGGAATATGTTGTCCCAATCTGAGACAATGGACTGTTGGATCCCAAAGTGCACCCATACTCACTCAAAGAAGAGCTTAGCAGTGGCCTTTGATGTGATACTGTTCTTGCACGCTGCCATGACGACCATCTTAGAGAATCTATGAACGACTAGGAAAATGCAATCGTTGTCGTGCTTAATAGAAGTAAGGCCCGATATGTAATCCATGGAGACAGATTTCCAAGTTCGGCTAGGCATACGTAGAGGAGTATACAAACCTTGCTTCTTGATGGTTGGTTTGGTAATGGCGCGAGCGGTGCAGGATCTAATGTACGTCCCAACATCCTGACGAACTTTTGGCCAATAAAAATACTTCTGCAATACCGCCACTATTTTCTCTACACCGAAATGTCCTTCGACCCGACTGTAGTGTGCCTCACAAATCATCTTGGCACGCTAATTTGAAGGAACATAGATGTGTCCCGGGTAGCATAACATTGCATCCTAAAGGTGAAAATTTTGAACTTGCTTCCCTTCCAGGAGTGTCTTGTATATGCTGTGGAATTCTGGATCGCTCTTGTAAAAATGCGGCCACCCCTATGTCTCGTGCCCACAGGAGTTGAGCACAGTGATCAATGCCATGACCAGTGGTCAGCTGAGGCAATCAACAACATTATTGGTGTTGCCCTTCTTATACTTAATATTCAAATGGAACTGTTGAAAATAGGTGGACCATATTTAATGGCGATCGTTTTGCAACTTCGTTTGTGTCCATATGAAATGTAGAGGTCGGTGGTCTGTGTGGATGACTGTTTCCTTCCCCATAATGTAATGCATCCTTTGATGGAAGGCCTGCATAATGGAATACATTTCTTTGCGTAAGTGGGGTACTTTCAGACTATGTTTGAAAGTGTCTCACTGTGGTAAGCCATTGAATGCCCATGTTGAGTAAGAACTGCACCAATAGCATAGTCGGAGGCATCTGTCTCAATATCAAATGGTTGTTGCAGGTCTGGTAATGTGAGCATTAGTGCATAATAGAGGCAATTTTTCAATTCATAGAACACTTGTTGTTGGGTTTCTGACCAAAAAAATGTTGCTTTTTCTCTGCCCTTGGTGACTTGACTGAAAGGCCAAGTGATATGAGAGAACCCTAACACAAACCTACAGTAGAAATTGGCAAGACCCAAAAAGTTGTAGAGCTCTGTTAGAGTGGTTGAGGTTGGCCAATCCCGAATGACTTGTATCTTGGATGGGTCCACATGTACACCCTTCTCATCAATGATGTACCCCAGATATTGAACCTGGGTCAGGCCAAAGGTGCATTTCTCCAAGTTAGCACACATCTTGTGTTGGCGCAGGGTTTGAAGGACCTGTCGAATATGGTGGAGGTGTTCTTCCCAACTCTGGCTGAAGATCAAGATGTCATCTAAATACACCACCATGAATGCATTGGTGAAGGGTCACAAGATGTCGTCCATCAGTCTCATGAAGGTTGCAGGGGCGTTCGACACTCCGAACGGCATGACCAACCATTCAAAAAGGCCCTCTTTGGATTTGGCACATGGTGATAACATAAATTCAAGTCAATATTGCTGAAATATTTGGCCCCCTTGAGCTGGCACAAAAGGTTATCAATCCATAGAATTGGGTACCTATTCCAAACAATGATCTTGTTCAGTGCCCGATAGTCAATACAGAGCCTCCAGATCCCATCCTTCTTCTGTACCAATACAATCAGGCTCCCACAAGGTGATGAGCTTGGCTTGATGTGCCCTTTCTGCAATAGTTCTTGAATCTGCCTCTTGATCTCATCATTCTCCAGAACAGAGCGTCAACAGATCGGTCCATTGGGCAGTGGCGAAAATGTCCCTGCACTCCTCCACAACCTTGTCCGTCTGTTGTTTTTTTGCAGAGGAGCCCTGCCTGCAAGTCGTGGCCACAACCTTCTTCTTGTCCTACGGCGAGTCATAAGGAAAAAAAAATTCCTGGTCTGGGTTTTGATCTTACTGCATTACTTTGTAGTGATAAAAGAGATGACGGTAGGAGGGGATACATACGGTATCTTGTATGACTTATTAGCCAAAGAAATAATCACAGAGCAAGGTCTAGACTCGTATACAACATGTCGCTTCCACAAGTATGGTTGTCCAAACAATACATCACAAACTTCAAGAGGAGAAACGTCACATAGTACCTCATCTGCGAAGGGCTTGATGCTGTAAGGAAGGCGATACTGCTAGCTGACACGAAGATTTCTTCCTTGGTGAAGCCACCCGATGGTGTACGGTTGTGGATGTGCTATAGTCTTTAGTCCCAACCACTTCACAACCTCTCATGAAATGAGGTTCTTTTGGCTCCCGTTGTCGACAATGAACTGCAACGGAGAACCCTTCATCCACATATGTGAGTGGAAGAGGTGTTCCCCCTCCTCTGGATCTTCAGGCTCAATCTTCTAGATCTTGTTGGTGGCCATGGTGGTACTGGGCTCCGCTTCAATGATCTACTTCCATTGGTCAGTTCCTTTATCAGGTTCTAATTCATAGTCGGAACTTGCGTCTGATTCGACATCCTTCAGCTCGGCCACCAGTGACTACTTGGCCCGACACTCACTTGTATTGTCAGTGGAGCTCTTATGGAACTCACACCATTCTCCCACGTCCTTCTTTGTCTTCGGGGTGTTGTTCTTTGCTTGTGGCTTCAGCGGGCTGTCCTGGGTAGCGCCACCTTGGCTTGTTCCTTTGTTCTATGGTTTGGGGGCACCTTTTGCTTGCTTTGGATTTGCAGATCCAAAGTCTCGATTATTTTGTTTAAACTTCTGCTCAATCTTGACATTGTACCTATACGTTGTGCCCAACGAGGAAATGTCCAGGAACTCCATCTCATCCTGGATGTACTTGTGTAGACAGTCGCAGTACTTGAGCACCAAATGTCGCTCAGTATCCTTGATACCCAGCTTCGTGCGAAGGGTATGGAAATTATTTGTGAACTCTGGCACATCTTGGTCCCTTCCCTGCCGTAGTGTGGTCCACTTTATGTATTTGTCTTCATAGCTCCTGACAGGGTAATATTGTTCCTTGATGGCGTCTCAGAAATAATTCCAAGTGGGTGCGGCTGAAAACAACAAGGGTTCACTCTCATCCTTTTGTTCATAGTACATTTCCCACCAATCCTTGACATGTGGGGCGACTTTAAGAAGTGCAAAAGTAATATTTTCCTGATTGGAAAAGTCATGAACTGAAAAATATTCTTCCAATAGATTTAACCATTTATCTACGGCATCCATCTATCAGGCCTTCAAATATGGGAATGTCGAAGTTAACTTTTACCTTAAAAGGAGTGGCGCCTCCAGAGTGGCTGCTGGATGAAGATGCATCGCCTGTGGGTATTCGTCAAAGGATCTGGGCAAAGTTATCCATCATCGCATCCCTCTGTTGCTCGATGGCTTCCTCGAGTAACATTTTGAAAGGATCTCCTGCCCCCTCGTCTTTATTTTCTTCTACCGTGTGAGGTCATTGGGTTTTGCGAGGCTGATCTTGCAATGGTTCAACCAGATCAAGCCCTAACTCCTTATACCCTGACCTCGTTGGGGACATGAAAAGAAAAACAGAGGAAGAACAGATCACTCTAATACCATTGATCTGAACTTAAACAAGGATGCAACAAATTACAGATATAATCATTAACATAGAGATGCATCAGAAAAACTCTTTATTTCATTAATAGAAAAATACTTAATTATGCTTACAAATAGAATGAAAATAAGATAGCTCGGGCAATGGTAGCTTGTCTCTGAGAAGAGATGTGGTGGCTACATGCCTCTGAACTGTGTTACAATGAGGCTCAAGGGCCTATTTATTATTCGAAAACATGAGAAAACCTTAAACAACCAAAAACCTAACCCTAGAGATGTAACACCAAGAGTTTGTGGGTCTCGTTGGGGTTAGTTGGGCAGCCTATTTCCCGAGGTAGTAAATTAGTCATATTATCTTCGTTTGGCGCGTATGATACCTTGTTGGAAAGGTCTCTTTGAGTACTACAAGTTTCTCCGTAGGACCCTACCTATGACCACTGGCTTGCCACGGACCCCAAAAAAACATCGTTTAGGGGTTCAAAATTGCTCTGAAAGTTGACAACTCGAAAAAAATAAAATAAAAAATAAAATAAAATAAAAATAAAAAATAATAATAATATTAAAAAATAAATAATAAATAAAATTAAAAATAATAAATAAATAAAATAATAATAAATAATAAATAAATAAATAAATAATAATAGTAAATGCTGAAATGAACAAGGAAACAGATGAAACTGACTGGGGGGTCTAGGTGGAATAGGTGGGTGGCCACTAATATCCACCTGGATCATACTGGACCATTTAAGAGGGTCAACTAGTTTTTGGAGAGTTGGTATTGGGACTCAGATCTTGAGATTATGCTATTATAGCTTGTGAGGTCTTTTTCCATTGGTCTACTACTCTTCATGCTCATTTCTTGGATATAGTGGGGAAACTCTGCCGAATTATGGAGAAGAGGCTTGGAGGTGAAAGTTTAGCATTGTATTGTTTCCTTTCTTAATTAATGGAAACATATGTGCTCGTCCTTACATGAATTTGTGTTGAATATGTTATATGATTGTATCTATTGCTTTTGATCTGACGATCTTCCGAGGAAGATCACCTGTTGTCCTTGTTTAGTGGTGATTGTGTGCAGGGATAGAGATCTAGTGCGGACGTTTTGGATCGCTCGAGTGGAGTGCAAGATCTTCTTCGAACTCAAAACCCTTCCCCAAAATGCGAGGCTTCTAGGTGTGATCTCTTATCTTTATAGCATAGATCTGAATGTTTTTTGCATGATTGGTCATTTGGGATTGGGATTAGTTTATTGTTCCATTGATTTTGTTCTTCTTTGTATGGTGATCTGGTTTGGACACAAGATCGCCGAGCAACAACTCCTTGCAGATTTAGTTGCAACAATCATGTCATCGCAGAAGTTAGATCTCGGTCGGTCCCGACACTACTCCTCGTTGAAAACTGTCGAGCATAGTCTTCCGGGCTCACGTGTCATTGCACTTTTGCCTCACAATGAAACCCCCTTTCGACCAGTAATGGACCATATTTTCACCACATAACTCTTATTCCCCCCGAACATGGCCCGACATGCCAAGCTACCCTTAGACTTATATCCTGGGCATCCTACTATGTGCTCCGCCCAAAATCTCTATGGTCCGGGGATCCAGGGTGACATCATCTAGTATCCCACCCTCCATGTGGACAGGGTCCCACTTAACATTCAACTCTTGAATATTGTGGTCTTCCCGTTATACACATTTTGGGGTTTTTCTCCTCCCCATCGAAGTGTACATGCCACTCTCGGTTTCCATCCCCACTACCACATCATCTTGTGGATAATACCCCCGCAATTTCCTTTGATGCACCCCTTGAGACTCTCAGGGTACCAAGGTTATGGGGTCATTCGAAAGTCATGATTACTTCTTCATAGATGGCCCATATTTCTTTTTCCGCAAGTGTTTGGTCACATTGCCTAGTCATAGGGTTGAAGAGGGTTAAACCATTTCCTTCTGCCGCCATGTGCTTTGGCCTTAAAAGAGTTCTAGCCCTGCACTTAGTGACCGCTTATTAAGTGTACAAAGCATTGCTCAAGCCTCCTATATATATATATATATATATATAGAGAGAGAGAGAGAGAGAGAGAGACTACGCAATCTCATCTATATATATATATATATATATATATATATATATATATATATGTATATATATATATATATGTATATATATATACATACATATATATATATATATGTATATATATATATATGTATATATATATATATGTATATATATATACATACATATATATATCTATATCTATATACATACATATATAATATATATACACATATATATATATATATATATATATATATACATATACACATATATAAATATATATATATATATATATATATATATATATATATATATATGTATATATATACATATACACACACACATATATATATATATACATATACACACACACACACATATATATATATATGTATATATATACATATACATATATATGTATATATGTATATATGTATATATATATAGAGAGAGAGAGAGAGTACGTTATCTCTTATGAGCTTAAATGGGCAAAACACGACCCATTACATGTAGTCACATATTTATCCATATTGAAAGGCTACATATACACCGCTGGACTAAGTTTCCAATCACAGTATAAACACGTAGATCATTTAAACAAGAGATTTCACCCATACATTTAACCAATTATTAAGATTATAGTACAATCGAGAAATAATCAGAGAAAAACAATTCTTTCCTTAAAATTAATTGCACAAAGTATTGGCATTGCTCATTTATGAATGGAGTCCCAATTTTATATCATGAGTATAACATTCAACTAATGCTAAACACGCAGACAAAGCATTTAAACAAAATAGCACAAATAAACACTTATCTTATGCAGCAAAATGGTTTTCCGACTAAGAGTGGGACTCTAACTCTCCACCCAACTATAGACAAGCTACAACCATAGTTACTTGTAGCCATCACCCCTAATCCACATTCCATTGCTTGGGGTGGAGTGCTTCATAAGAGTAATTTCAACCAACATAATAACTGAAACAGGACGCCACAAGGCCATACTGCCTTCATCCATTAGCTCCACAAGTTTTCACTTTGTCCTTTTAGAAATAATTAACATTTGTGCTAGGATACCACAGTGCAGAGAGTCTCAACTCACTTTTAGGAGAAGAGAATCCACATTAAGGAAGGTTCATCAGTGGATAAGCTACTAATAGGTTAGATATTGCCTCTCCAGGCGGTTCAGGAGTGATTTAAGCACCAAATCTTCTGCCCCAAGGCAACTCCTGGTGGTTCAACAACCCTCACAAGTACCTGAATGACTCTTCCCAAACTAGTAGGTTCATCAATCCACAAGATTCCAGTGGGTTCTTCAACCTTATAGGAAAGCCACTTGTATGTACCTCCTTTAATCTCATTTTTTTTTAATAACCAAATTTGTATTTTTCCCTCTCTTGTAATTATTTTTCCCATTGAAGTATATACAATCTATATACTTTTCTTCGTCAAACTCTTATTTAGCATTATAATGTTGTTATTATGCAATTCATACTCTTTATGGTTTTTTCTAATGTAACCTACTAACTTTATTCTAGAAAAACATAGTCACATCTTAATATCTTTACTAAAATATTTTTCTTTCTTCATGCTATCATCTTTACTCTCAAGTATCACGGATTACTAAACCCTTGAAGACACAAGGTATCTCATTTAAAGAGTTGGCTTCCAAGTAATAAAACAATTACTTTTCATTATTTTTATATGTCTATATAGATTTGCAACCCTCTGTATATTTACTCACCATTGTTTATCAAAATTTCTGGAAACCCAATTAGGGCTTTAACTTTGTTTTTAATTCGAAAAGGGTTACTTCCTTTATTAATTCTCATTTGTATTAGGGCTTAACATTCTTCAAACCCTAGTAGTATATTCTGCCTTTGTTATTTTATGGTTAGTTTACATGTTCATAGGTTTACATCGGTAGCAATTTCGACTTCGTATTAGGTGTTTTTTGTCAGGGCTTATACCCTCAACCATTTTGGTAGATGGAAATCACAAATATTGAGAAAAGATGTATGTTTGTTTTCATTTTTGGTGTAATTTAAGGTTCTTCTCCAAAGTAGCTAAAATTTAAGTTGTTCCTTCTCTACTCATAATTTAATACATATATAGATATTTTTGCTTATGTATTGGTTGTTGGATGTAGCTCTATTGCTACATAATGGAAAGTGTTCTACGCATCAAAATTCTCAACACACAATTTAAGTATTGTGTATAAATATACTTGTCATTTAAAGAAGCAATTTTATTATCTTTAAATAAACATCTTATTGATTTGTTATTTCTTTTCTTACAGGTAGAAAATATCATGGAACTAATAACATTTCCGAGATTATGTTTATGAACCCTTTTTCCTCATTTACTCTTTTCATATTAATTCTCTTTTTATAATTCCTATCTTATTTTATGGGTTTTAATTATTATTGTTGTGTTTATTATTTCCAGGTAATAACACTGTATCCAGATAAAATGTTTTTTCCTTCCTTTTCTCCAAGTCTTTGGATTCCTACAACAATTGGTTGGTTGAACATTTGTTCATGTTTTCTTCAGGTTGGAGGTTCTAAACCCTTGGCTTCTCGTTTTACCTGGGCGTAATCTACTATGATCGAAGTCAAGTTTTCGGACTATATAATTCTAGATTGTTCGGTGTGTAAAATTTCTACTATATGTTTCTCAAATTGATTACTCTTCATGACTTTCGAAAAAGTTCAAAGGCTTTGAGCTTCTTATGTAATAATAACTTTCTATGGAAAGATATTGTTTCCATTTATATTATTAATTTTTCCTTCTTACTTATGCACTATTTTTCAGAGAATTGCTTATAGTTCCCAACGTACTATATTTGTACAGGTATAAATACTTTAGTGTTGTACAATTCTGAATTTACATTAAATGGCTAAATTGCCACGTTATATTCTCTTCTATTTTGGTGAAGTTCATGAATATTCATTTCAATTTTCTATACGAAAATAACAATTACCGGTCCATTTTGTTTTATGAAATATACGTTTACTCTGTTGTATTTTTTTTTTTTATCACGGCTAGTAATGTCCAAGAGAAGATATTTCCTTATCTTATATCGATTTCAGACTATTATATTTTCTTTATTTATATATCACTACATGTAAATAACTCTTTATATACATACTATTCATTGTTTTCTTGATACATAGTGTTATCATATAAGTGTAGGGTTTCGTATTCCATATCCTTACCATATGAATTACTCTTGGATTAAACATTTGAGTATATATATAACAACTACGTTTTGACTAAATTTATATTATATGTAGTTAATTCTGGTATAAGAAAATAATACAGATTACTTTTACTTCCAACAATTTTTATTTTTTTTGCAAACACTTTCAAATAATTATAGTTTAATTTCCTTTCAACATTTACAATAAAAGAACATAAAACGTATAACAGGTTTTCTAATTATATTAATTTTACACATACAAAGATAAAAATTCCATGATACCGACTTGGATAATATATAATATATATATGGAAAATTAGTAGTGGAGTACTTGGCTCCTCGCAGGATAATATATATATGGAAAATTAGTAGTGGAGTACTTGGCTCCTCGCAACCTTGATACTGCAACAAGTCAGTTTCCCCCGAGCATAACATGTTTGCAATGTTTGCAAATTTCCCTTTTGTCTATGTTCCCTTAATTCTCTTTAGTCTTCTCCCTTCTCAGAATGAGACAAAACCCTTAATTCTCTTTAGTCTTCTCCCTTCTCAGAATGAGACAAAAGCAAGTAGACCAAAAATATTTTTATCCAACCCCATCTACTACTCTTTTGGTGGCTAGTAACTACCTCCACCTCATCAATAAGTGGCAGGTAGTTATCAACTCATTATTGAGTTTCTGTTTTCTGCTCCTAAAGACAGCTCCCTATCTTAACAATGTAAACTTTGAAACGGTAACTCATGTTGTTACCCGTTTTGTAGAGATAACAAAAAAGTGACCCGATTTTGAAAATTGGTGTTGCAAAACACACATGTTTTTTTTAAAACATAGTTAAAACATAGCTTTTGGGACTATAAATTTTTTTTATGTACATTACGTTTTAGAATGGTAATGATTTTGATGCTGATTTTAAAAAAGTGGTAATTCTACACCAGGCCCCTTTTTTTTCTCTAATGTATGAAATGTAAATAGTTATTTTGTAAATTTAATAATTTTTGAAGTGGTCTTCATATTTTCTTGTTTTTATTTTAATTTTAATTTTTTTGTAGTGAGGTTTTTATTCTTTTGCATATTTAAAGAAGAAGATCGACATTTTGAATTTTCGATATTCTACATATTTATGGATCGTTAATTAATTTTTCAATCCACTTGAAATAATTGTTTTTAAAAAACAATATTTTTTAACAATTGACATAAAAATAACCATTTTTAACATAAATATAACTAAAAAACCACATGTTTTGATAATTTTTTGTTAGAAGTGACATGTCAAAATCATAATTTTTATAGGAAAATTTTAACTAAAAATGGTTAAATAATAATTTTTTTTTTATGAATTTCATGTCAAAAAAATAATACTAATCACTTTTTTTTTTTCAAAAAGTAATGATTAACTTAAAAATTAATGCGAAAATCACATAATACAAATATTGAACACATAACAACCTTAATTAAGTGTATTCTTCTCATAAAATGTCAAAGTCAAAACATTACAAATATAACTAATTAATAGTTACAAAAAATGAGCTTGATTTCCAAGCATAACTTAAATTTAATCAACAATGAGCTTGATTTCCAAGCATAACTTAAATTTAATCAACAATGTCACGTAATCCAAACTCTTCGTCCTCTAGAGTTTTATCATTGTCTTCTTCCACAATATTTTCTTCTTCATTTTGCTCATTTTCCTCTTCTAATGGATCTTTGATGTCTACGAATCTCCCAATGTATGTCTTTCCAATCATTCAGTGTAATGGTGGTTGGGGTTCCTTTGCCTTTTTTGCCACACGTGATTCACTAAAACCCCCTTTCTTCAATCCAATTTCTTACATTGCATCTGGAAAAAATTGAAGAGCATTAATTCTTTGCTGAATGAAATTGCATTGTATTAGATATTTTTCAATTGCAATGCAATTTCTTCCTTTTTGAAGGCAACATGCTAGTGTTGTACTTAATTATCAAGCACAAAAGAAATAATGAAGTAAATTAGTACAATGACATATTAATTAAAAAATAACATATTGAAATTCAATTCCATATAATAAAACTTACCTGAGTCAGAAAATAAATCTAAAACCTAATCTCCTTCATTTGAACATATGTCTATAAGAAAGTTAATCAATAACTGTGGTTTTTTATAAATGTTAACTATCTCTCATTTTGCTTCTTTGTCTTCATATGTTAGTTTTCTCACAATAGCATCATAAGCCAGTATTTGGATATGACTCTTTCCATCTACCCGAATAAAAATCGTAGACATATAGCTATCATCTTTTGCCCAACTATCAATATGGATGAACTAACAATCATTTATAAATAGTTGATCATCACGATTAAGAAGATTTGACTTTTGCTTGTAACATGAAATAGTAAAAGTTCAATTAACTTATACATAATGAATTTTTCAACATTAATCAAATATACATTTTAAACATCTTACCATGTAAGTTGCATCCTTGAATTTGTTTTCCCCTTGAAGCTTGACAATAACATTGCCAATTGTGTGTTTGAATGAAATGTTACAAATCTCCGTAATGGTGATGACGTGACTTCTAGAAATCCCGCAACCACTTTGCTAAGAGCTTGATAAGTATAAGGGTCACTATCATAGTCAATGTTTGGAATATTGAAACCATGGGGAATTTCTGCAATAACTAGGGCATAATCCCTTTCAGGTATGAGTTTAGCAATGTCTTCACAGTCGCCTTGTATTACTTGATATTGAATAGTGTCTAGCCCATTCCAAATGAAATGAGTAAGAGTTGGATCAAGTTCAACATTCTTAATACGTTGCTTCTTCAGTCTTTTGATCTTTATTTTTTCAATAAAGGTTTTGAAACTATCTGGTGCTTCATTATCATCCTTCTTCATCTTTTATAAAATAAACAAATATATGTGTAAGTTATAAATTAAAAATAGTACACAGATAAATAAAAATGAATGTATAAATCAAGATACCTTTTTAAATGCAAGATAAAAAACTTTTAATGTTGATGTAAAACTTGAATTTGGATAGTTGCATATAACATCATCCCAACCATTTTCATTCAACAATTTAACCATTTGTTCTTGAATTTTCATGTAAACTTTGTGACTGCATAGTTAAAGTAACAAAAAGTTAATATAATGATATGTATAACAAATACTACCAAGAACAATATGTTATATTTAAAGGAAAATTATAATCTAGAAATAAATAAATATAATTCAACAAACTTACTTTTGAAATTCCTCAGACATTTCCTCCAATGATAATTCCCCTGAACTCACACAAGATAATATTGCTTTGACAATTTTTTCATCTTTCACTCCTTGCAATGCTCTCCAAGGTGTGATAATCATATCTTCTGGAAGCTGCTTCATTTCAGGACCTGATTTATTGTTGCTACCTATCAATGGCTTAGACTTTTTGACATTCTGGTTTTTAATGCCAATGTTTTCCCACATGCTAAAAATCTCATTAATCAACTCCCATATATCTCCAGTTCTAAATGCTAACTGGAAAATGTTATCAACACCTCTGAATAAATCACTAAATTTGTCACCTTTGCCACCTTTTGAATTGATTTTCTCTTCAATTGATAGCCTATTTCCATACAACATTCCTTTCGGAAATCTACAGTAACATTTATCCTATCCCCACCACATTTTTCTTCAAATCCACTAAGAATAAATCTAACACTTTGGATGAAAGTCATAGACATCCTATATTCATTATCTGAATTATGATCCCATGCCACTAGCTTTGCTTCTGTATCTGATAAACCACCATAAATGATACATTTCATTGTTTCAAAACATGGGTTATTGGGATATTCCTCCATCAATTGTCTTTGAGCTTCTACAGAATGGTCCCCCCAAGCACATAATAATTGTATTCAAAACATTTTGACTTATCAAATGCTTCTTTGCTGTGAACTTGAACTGGATCAACAAGAAGCACATAACTAACCACATGAGCATATGGATTGTGCCTCATCAATGTCTTGAAGTTATGAACATGCAGATGATGTGGCTTTATGATTTGATATTAACATTGTCCTTCACTTGCCTTATAGATTTGTCTGACATTAAGCTGAAATGTACGACCACCCTCAATTAAGTTTCTCTCTGTCAAATTCTGTCAAATGACATTTTGTTTTGTTTTGATAATGCCATCCTCTAAATCAGCTCCTGGTGTAATGATTGCTCTTCTTTCTTTTGAAGTTTCACTAGGTTTTTGACTGTTGGTAATGACTACTTCAAAATCTTCAACTTTACTTTTCTTCTTCATAACATTCTCATCATTCACTGTAACAAATTTATTCTTAAGCATTGTTACTTTTGGTCTTTTACGGCTCTTTTCAATTCCAATGTCATCTTCAGTAACAGCAACATATTCTTCACTGTCAGTTTCAACTTCATCGTCTTCAAAAGTAACTTGTCTACCCTTGCTAGATTTATCCACTAGAAACCTTTTTTTCTAATCCCTTGGATGTAGTTTTGTAGTATCATCAATTACTACATTTTGCTTGTTTGCCATATCTTCTTCTGACACTGAGTAGAAATTGCTGACAACTTTCATAATATCATGCTTTATGAAATGAATGCCTATCAACCTAATTGAACAACTTTCAACAAAATTCTGCCAAACAAAATATCATATGTCAATAAAAACAAAGTTAAAAAAATATAGTGAGATAGTTACAAGAACGCAAAATACAAATATAAATAACGAGACTTACGATATTTTATTTCATCTCATTTACGATTTGTTTACACAACTTTGTAGATACCTCTCTCGTGTCATACAATGAATATGATAATTGGTATTTAATCCTTTCATGTGACTTAGGCAGTTTTGTAAGTATGTAAACAACTTCATTGTCCGATACCGAACACGTCTATGACTCTTCCCATCATGTAATAAATTCCATTATCATTCGGTATATCAATATATAGATATATATTCACATTTTGGCTTTCTCTTTCCTTTACATACTAGATTCTAGATGGAAGTTTCACTTCTTTTGAATTCTTCCAATATGAAATCATCTTCTTATCATTTGAGGCACTTGAAAGATTTGTAGCCATTAGCTCAGGTGGAGTTCATTCACTTGAAGATCCACTTTTAAGATTCTTTGGTTCGGAAAGATTCACATAAATCTTCTTTGATGCCATTTTCCTGAAAAAAAGAAACACATAAATCAGTAAAAATCGAAAACATATTAACTTAAATTAGCAATGAAAACGATAAATGATAATTTTATAAATCATAACAATTTCGAAAAATTAAAAAATACATCGCCCTGTCACCGCACCCTAAAAATCGGCCAACCAACCGAGCCAGCCGTTGGGTCCGGGCCCCTAGCCCACCATAGCGGCCCAACCACTGCCCTCCACTCAACCCCTCCCTCGCCAGCCCACAGGGTGGCGCGGGGGGGCTGCCGCAACCTCCACCTGCGGGCAAGCGGGACGCTGGGGGTGGCGCAGGAGGGCGTTGCGGCAACACACCCCCCTCTCCCATGCCACCCCGTGGGAGCACGGGCCGCCGGGGTGGCACTTGGGGGGGGGGGTGCTGCAACCTCCACCCCCCAGCAACCCGCCCACCAGCGGGGGGTGGGGGGGTCGGGGGGGGGCTGCCGCAACACCCCCCACGGCAGCCCACCCGTCCGCGTGGTGGCAGAGTGACACAATTGTCGGCGGGCCGCCAGAGTGGCGCGGCCCGCCCACCCGTAGGGTGACAGGAAGACTGTGCCGCCGGGGTGTCGCGGGGGGGCTGCTGCAGCACCCCCACCCGTGCCACCTCGGCGGTCCGCCTGCCACCTTGCAGGTGGGCAGGCCAACCATGCTCATTGCCCCTAACCTACAGGCCCGTTTGGCCGCCGTGAGCATTACTGGGCCCGTTTGGACGTCGTGAGCTTTACCGGGCCCACCATGCTCACAACAGACGTAGTGGATAAATTTGACTCGCAAAAAGTTAAAAAAATAAATAAAATAAAATAAATAAATAAAATCTACTTCATTAAACTTAATTAATATTAAAATTTGCAAGGAAAAAAATTTAACTAACCTTTCAATTGCGAGAATTCTCTGTTGAATATGTTGTTGATAGCAATGTAGCTACTCCACAAATTCGCTCCAAATCTTTCAACGAACCTCAAAAACCTTGATGTGATGTGAGTAATAGTGATAATGGAATTTATTATATAGGTGAAATTACGGAGATGCTTTACCATACGGTTAATGTGGGATTAATTTGTTTAAAAAAAATTAACATGTTAATTTTTTTATGGCGACAAAGGAAACTATGATAAAGCGAATATTATGGAATTGTTTTATAGTGGGGTGAATGTGGAATTAATTTGTTTTAGAATGTATTAAAAAAAAATTGTTTAGTAAATATTATATACTTTAACTATTAAAATAATTTAGATAAAAATTGTAGTTTACGATTTTAACTTCAAAGATTTATTTTATAAAAAAATTAGTTTACATTTTTCAATATATTGTAGAATAAAATAATGAAGAGAAATAAATCTAACAAACTTTTTGGAGGGAAATATTTTGGCGAAACTTTTTGGAGCGAAATTTTTTGGAGAGAAAATTTCATTTTCTAAACTATATAATATCTTTAGGAGACTCTGCATTTGTATCATTCAACCTCTTCTATTTGAAAGGGATGGATTGTCCTGATAGTGAAGTTTCAATTTGTACAACATCAACATCTTCATCGTGTAACAACTATATTCATATTGATGAATATAACGGGAATTCTTCCACTATGAATAGAAAGTCAATTCTTCCCCTTAGTCCTAATCCAAAGGACTATGAGAGCAGCACTGATGAAAGAGGGGATGGAGAATTTCAAATAAATAAAGAGTCACAGATTCCACTTAGTCCTAATTTTAAGGACTATGATAGCAGCAGTGATGAATAGCATGATGACAAATTTCAAAAGAATGGAGTGTCACAGTGTCCACTTAGTCCTAATCCTATGGACTATGAGAGCAACAATGATGAAGAACATGATGATGAATTTCAAAAGAATGGAGTGTCACAGTGTCCACTTAGTCCTAATTCTAAAGACTATGAGAGCAGCAATGATGAAGAGCGTGATGATGAAGTTCAAAATAATGGAGTGTCACAGTGTCCACTTAGTCCTAATTCTAAGGACTATGAGAGCAGCAATGCTAAAGAGCATGATGACGAATTTCAAAAGAATGGAGTGTCACAGTGTCCACTTAGTCCTAATTCTAAGGACTATGAGAGCAGTAGTGATGAAGAGCGTGATGATGAATTTCATAAGAATGGAATGTCACGGTGTCCACTTAGTCCTAATTCTAAGGACTATGAGAGTAGCGGTGATGAAAAGTGTGATGATGAATTTCAAAAGAATGGAGTGTCACAGTGTCCACTTAGTCCTAATTCTAAGGACTATAATAGCAGCAGTGATGAAGAGCGTGATGACAAATTTCAAAAGAATGGAGTGTCACGGTGTCCACTTAGTCCTAATTCTAAGGACTATAAGTGCAGCAGTGATGAGAGCGTGATGGGGAATTTCAAAAGAATGGAGTGTCACAGTGTCCACTTAGTCCTAATTCTAAGGACTATGAGAACAACAGTGATGAAGAACGTGATGATGAATTTCAAAAGAATGGAGTGTCACAGTGTCCTCTTAGTCCTAATTCTAAGGACTATGAGAGCAATAGTAATGAAGAGTGTGATGTTGAATTTCAAAAGAATGGAGTGTCACAGTGTTCTCTTAGTCCTAATTCTAAGGACTATGAGAGCAGCAGTGATGAAGGACAGGATGATGCACTTAGTCCTAATTCTAATGAGTATAAAGGTAGTAGTGACAAAGGACAGGATGTAGCATTTTCAGTAAGTAAACAGTCACATTTTCGACGTAGTCCTAATTCTATGGACTATGAGAGCAGCACTAACAATGCACATGAGGAAGAATATCCAATAAACATCGAGTCAAATTTTCCATTCAGTCTGAATTCTAACGACTATGATAGTAGCACTAAAGAAGGGGAAGATGAAGAATATCCTCCAAGTCAGTATTTGAAAAGCACAACTGATCATAGTGTGGATAACATTCCTCTTAATGATGATGAAAATCCTTATACAAATGATGATCCAATGATGGAGATGTTGCCAAGAAATATTGTATCGAGGAGTAGGAGCAGACCTTTTCGTATCAATGCAAGATGTTCTAGTTATACAAGGGGTAAAGTAGAATATCTAACGAGAAGAAGTTCTATCAGCGCTCTCATTTCAAGTGAATGTTGTCAAAAAGATTGCTTGAAACATGTGGATTTCAGATTTGCATTAAAGAGCAGGAAGAGATATTTGTCAACGAATAAAAGCATGCAAAATTCATATTTAGTTGGGTGCATGCAATCTACATTGTCAGGTTATGATTATCATATTGGGAATTTATTTATCTGTAGAAAGACTTTCAAAATGTTTCATTTGGTTGAAAATTTTTGTCTCTCGAGAATTCAAGAAAATTTGGAAAAGGATCCCACATTTATTCAGAAGTACGTCATAAAAAACATTTTGGGCCATTATCAAATACTACAATGTCATGGGTGAAATATTTCTTTTCAAAGCATGGAGAGTGTATGCCAAATAGAGAGACAATAAATATTCTAGATAATTTTTCAAGACGATAAATCTACAACTTATACAAAGAATATGCAGAACATGCTGAGGAACATGGCCAGTTTATTACATATCAATATTTTGTGAAGGTATGGAAGAAAGAATTCAACAATGTCCGTATTCCTAGGAAGACAAGGATGTGGATTTGCACTACATGTACTTCTCTTAAATAAAAAAGGGACAAATGTGAAGGGTTAGAAAGAGGTAAGCACTCATAACTTTAATTTTTAAAATTGTATAGTCATCAACTATGAAAACATATTTCTTAATGGCTTTCTTTTATGTTGTGTAGATTCAATTGTCAAAAAACTTTAGGAGCATCGCGAACAACAAATAAATGAAAGGAAAAAGTTGTACAAGCATTGAAAGAAGTGTTATGATAATCAGAATAAATATTTGGGTTTGATAATTGATGGTGTGGACCAGAAGAAAACACTTTTACCACATTTTGTTCGCACACCCAAAAATTTACAGGAGGAAAATTGTATTCAGTATCACTTGGTCGGTTGTATGGTCTTCAATGGGAAAATGTTGCCAAGGGTGTACTTCACAGCTCCAAATATTCATAATGATGCAAATCCAACCATAACCATAATTCATGATGTGCTTTCTCATTGGTCTAGTAATATTCCTGAAGTTTTGTATCTACAATTGGACAACACTTGCCGTGAAAACAAAAATCAGGTTGTTTTTGGATATCTAAACATGCTTGTCGAATTGAGAATTTTTCAGAAGGTAAAGGTTGGTTTCCTTCTTGTTGGGCACACTCATGACCATATTGATCAGATGTTCAGTCGTTTTCAGTCACATTGAGGAAGAAAGTTGGGAGCTTGCCATCATTAATTGAATGTATTAAGAAATCATACATGCCAGAGCCTACTTTTGATGTGTTGGAAGAAACTGTTGACATGCGAAGGTTTATCTGGGATCACATGGTGAGGGGAAATGCATTGAACAACTTAATGACATTAGCTTCCAACATCAATTTCGTATCAAAAAAATTGATGGAAAAACACTAATATGAGGCAAGAAGTATTCAACAACTGTAGAATGGGCACCGTCATTAGGTTTGGAATTTTTGAAGTTCATTCCATATCATCTAATATTTGCATCAAAAATATTGTTATTACAATCAGTTGGTGAAGTTCATAATGCACGCAGACAAAATAGAGATATAAATTATTCTGATTGCCTAGAAGAAATTAAAAAATGTATTAGATATACATATGAGTATTTTGACATTGCTGATTCAGTTTGGTGGGAGTCATTTTTCAATAATCAAAGTGATATCATTTCAACAACAACAAATGAAGATATACCTTTGAAAAATCCATTTATTTGGCCACAAAATGTGTCGAATGAACATGTGGAAATAAACATTGTTGAACAACAACAATCTCAAGGTATTATTAATTCTTCAGAGACAGAGGAAAGAGAGATGTATATTGGTTCCAGAAGATCTCATGCACAACGTGAAGCCAGGGAAGACTTTTACAGGGGTTCAGTATAGGATATTAAGGAGGGTTACATGATCGCAGTGCTAGTAGATGCAGATCCCAAAGGCTATCCATTCTGGGTTGGTAAAGTTATAAAGGTATTTACAGAAAATGAGGATGTTACAGGTGTTGACGTACATTGGTATGCCACAAATACACACCCATTCAATGGTGTGTATAAGCCAAAGATGGTAGTTGACAAAAAAATGGCGGAAAGAGAAAAAGAAAGGGTACAAATATAAATCGTCGCTGCACAGACATATTAAAATTGGAGGATGTTGACATACTTGTTTATGACTTCAATTTAACAAAGAGAGTAACTCTTCGCTTCAAGATGATATAGATTCTAAAAAGGTTGTTACCAGAAGGAACAATGTTGAGATGAGAATCTGCTGAAACCAGTCGTAGATCTAGAAGAATTTTGAAACCTGAAATGGTGAGCATGCATGTGGACTTAGATGGGGCACTAGTTGATGAAAGAGAAGAATATGGAACATATTCGTCAACATCCAGTCACTCATCTAAAGATGTGAATTCTGATGGTGTGCAAGAAAATATGAGTGATTTTGAATAATTGTTTAAGACAGTTTATATAACTGATGTTTGCATCGTATCTTGAAATAAAATTTTTGATTTCCATATGGCGTTAAATGAGAAATTATGAGCCATGTTTATGTTGTTGGATTATATGTCTTAATTATGATAATTTTTATTGTTTAGAATATCTACAATGCAACATTAAATTAGAGATATAATGTATGTTTCATTCAATATACAAATAATGACTTTTGAATTCATTTAGTCATGTAATTTGTTCATAATGTCATGGTTTTTTAATTTTATGGTTGAAAAAGTTCCAATTTCTTTTGTATCTAGCATGTTATGGTTGAGAACATGTTGAATTTATACCTAGGAAAGAAAAATGTTATTCTACCAAAAACATTAGTGTGTTTTTTTTCTCATAAACAACTTTTTTTGGCACATAAAAATTCAGTTTTACTAGCATTTTTTAAAAATGTTGAAAATTGACCCTAAGAAAAAATCATCGTTCCATCAAGGTGTTTTTTACATGAAAATTTCATTTTCACTGCCATTTTTAAAACATGTTCAAGATTGACCCTAAAAAAAAAAACCATCGTTCTAGTATACACACTTTTCGTTTTTAGCACTATTTTTGATGTTTTTTCGGAGTTTTTTTGCCAGAGTTCCCATTTTGAGTTTATAGTTCCCATTTTAAAGTTTACATTGTTTCTTTTAGGGAAACAATTAATTGGCCAATATAATATTTCCTCTATAAATCTAATCATTCAGATTAGATGCCTAGGACTTATTGATAGGTAAAAAATATTCCACAATAATTTGCAGCCTCATCTCTTTTAGCCATATGTACTCAAAAACTAATTTTCTAGATTTCTTTATTTACAAAAATAAAACATAATAATTACAAATTTATAATAAGTTATTATCAAAAATGAATCACTAATAATTAAAATTTTCAAATGTCTTTCAGGCTAACACATTTAACAAGGAACACACATATGCACATTTAATTACATAAAATATTAAATTAGGGGATATCACACCACTGCTCTCAATAATGTTTTTACTGAGCAAGCCTCAGTGAGGGTTCTTCAACTACTTGCTATCTCTCCATAGCTTGTATTCTTCCCAATATAATAGGTCCACAACAGCGATGAAATTGTATTAAAACCCTTCACATCAAATCTATATTACTTTCTTTAATTTTTTTTTTTTATAGATTTATCTAAACAAATTTTAAATAAAAAATCCATATAACAAAATTCCAAAATAAAAAAATATAAACAAATCCCTCTCAAAATTATATTTAAAAAAAAAATGTTCCTAGACCAGTGCAAAATCTGTGTCAAAACTAACACGTGCATTCATGTCTAATTTAAAATGTATAAATTTGCTTTAAAGTGAGGGTGTATAATTGAAAAATATAGTTTTGCTTAAAAATGAGAGGTTCACAGATTGCCTGAAAAATTATCTATCATGGAAGGTTAACCGATGAATGGATTAAATAATTTCTTTTCTCACCTCCACCCTTGGAAGAAATTTTCCTGCAGTGTTCTCACTACGTCTTCTCTATACTTCTTGAGCATATGCACGAGAGAGTAAACATAATGTGCTCCCCTTCTTCCACTATCTCTATGCCCGAGAGATAATCTGAGAGAGTTTGTTCTCCCATGCATGTGTGTATGACTTAGAGTGTCTCCCCCTCTCTTCCATGATGTGTGTGCCTTTTCCAATCGACCCCCATGTTTGTCATTTTCCACAGTTGTGCGTACTCAATTGCCTAGACAATGCGGCCCATCCTACCCTTAATTTTTTTTGTCTTCTTCTTACTTGTTGTTGGAGCCAAAGGACACTAAGCATGTCCTTGTCTCTTCAGTTAAATTTACTGCACAATCAGCTTATGTAATCTTCTCAGCTAAACCATGGCCGATGGATTTAATTTTGCCAACACCTCAAGCAATCTCCCTCCCCAAGCAACTGGAATGTGTGTCCCTTCTCTCAGCCTTTAGTTAATTGCAATTTATTTACAATGGAGAAATATGAACCCGGGGATGTCATAATGGCATACCCATTGAAACCATCAATGATTTACTACTATGTAGAGAAGTCATGATATTGATTCTGAAACAAGGAAAGTTAGACATCGACGGGTTTTGCAGCCTTCATGTAGAAGATGAAAAAGTTGCACAACTAGTGGACATGCTAGTAAAACAAAGCCATGAAATACTGACATCGGATCAGATTTGCATTTTAAAATTAAATGATACACTAGTACAATTGTTACATTGTACTAGTAACCCTCTTGCATCTATAAATGTTAATGTTTGTGATGAAACATGCCCTCCCATATGACAGATTTGGTTTTAAAGATGAAAACCCAGAGTCATTTTTTTCTAGATGCAAAATCTCATCCTAAAGGCTATCACCTTGATAAAGTTCCAACTGTAGATGATCACCCTACTGGTGATAGCTTTTGGTGGGTTACACATGAATAACATACTAAGGTCAAGAAGGCATGCCTTGATCATCCTTATTGAGTAGAAATGAAGTATGATGAAATCCTCTGCTTAGACTTACCATTCAACAAAAGGACTTATTATTTACAATATTGATAATGAGTATGATATAGAGGAGCCTTCAAGCTATAGAGGATAATGCACTAGGAAATACTACAAAAATAGACAATCATGACAAAGAGACAAACAAGTTTTAAAAGACACCCATATTGGATTCAGAAATTTGTGGCGAGAGGTATAATATAGATGTTGTACATATTCCACTTACACTGGTAGATTGTAGATTTTTCTCAAAAGGTGTTGCTAATAGCTACAAATAGTGGGTTATCATTGGATCCAGATAAGATATTATTTAAAAAGATGATGGAAGACCGTGTGTAGCATGAAAAGAATGTGTGGACCACAAAGAGACGATGTTGGAATACAAAGAAACAATGAGCCCTGAGAATGTGAAACGAACAGATGATTGTTGATTCAATTTTAAACTCCCATGCATTGGAATAATACCAACAAACATCGAGAGGTATATATTCATTGTTTTTTTTCAAAAGTAGATTGTTTTCCAATGAAGGGTTGAGAGACATGATTTGAAAATTGCTTGGAAAAAGAGAGAAATACAAAGAGGAAGAGGAGCAAAAGTGAGATAGAGGAGCAAAGAAGATAAAAATGAAGAGTCATAATATATAAAGAAGCCAAAGAAAAGGAAGAACTTAGAATTGAAAGACTAGGTAAACCAACAAAGTAAATTTTTAATTTTATTAGGGGATTGGTGTCTCCTTTCATGTAGTAGATTGAAAAAGAAAAAGTTGGAGCTTGTAAGAAGGGGAAGTGGGTGCTTCCAACAAGCTCTAACTTGAAAAATAGAATAAAGTTTGAAGCCTCTTGTAGTTGGGTTCTTACAAAAGTTGATGTGAAAAGCAAGTAGATGCTTGCATATCTCGCAAGTCGATGCTTACATACTAGTTAGTGCTAGTACATTGTAAAATAAGATTGATCAGAAGAATAAGAAGACACAGTGTTCAGTGGTTTTTCTCCCGGAACGGTTTCCACCTAAAATTCCTGACATTCATATGTTATGATTGTGCTACTTACGTAGTTTGAGTTTGCCTTTTCATGTACTGTGCTTTTGATCTCCTACTCACATGTTATGTTGGTTAATTAATGTATAAGTCAATTATTTAATGAGAAGTGAAAATTGGTTAACGATGATCCAAGCAACGATATATTGATTCACACCCCCTCTTAATAGAACCAAGTTTCCAACACACCTAAGTAAAGGAACTTTGCCTAAAGACAAGTATCTAGAGATCCTCTTGAAAAGAATAAAAAGGACCTTAGAAGGCAAACCACAAATGTTGAGTTATGGTATGCTATATGCTTATAACAGTTTACTTCTTTTTCTTATTATATTCCACATATTAGAAATCACATGTACATAAAGTAAAGTGCAGATAGAACATTAAACGATCGACAGAAAACAAGCCAAGACAAGAGACACAAGGTGTGGTGGCTAGCCAGGGACAAACCCCACAATGTGTGGGGAAACCGTTTGATCAAATCTTCTTTTATCTTCAATAATTCAGCAGAGAGAAATAGTACAATAAATCTGATTCACATCAGCAGTAGCAAACCCTAGATCAGCAGCATCAGCATTAGCGGCTTCATTATCAAACTAGGGCAGACGATATCTCACAAACTGACTGTTGGATTGACTTCATTCCACCACCAAAAGTTGCTGCTTCCAGAGGAGGTTTAGATGAACCTACAGTGTAGTTCAAATGAGGAGATCTTCTAGGCCATGCAGGTCAATCTTTACTTCTGCAGTTGCAGCTTTAGTTTCAGCAGTTTCCGGCTTCAAACTAGGGCAGTCGATATCTTGCAAACCGTTTGTTGGATTGACTTCATTCCACCACCAAAAGTTTCGGCTTTCAGAGGAGGTTCAGATGAACCTAAAACACAGTTCCAAAGAGGAGATCTTCTAGGCCACGCAGGTCAATCTTTACTTCTGCAGTTGCAGCTTCAGTTTCAACAGCTTCCGGCTTCACATGTGTGAGAGAGAGACCCATTTCTGCGAAGTAGAGAAGAGACTCATTTCTGCGCAGTAGAGAGAGAGATGTGATGAGAAGTGTGAGTGCAAATGAGGAAAATTCCTCCAATATTTATACACCACGTTGGTGTTTGAATAGATGCGACTGTTGGGCTTCTAAGCCTACATGAATTATAGGTCGGCTTGATAATAATTCCATAATCAAAATAAATTCATATATCCATGAATACTTATCGGAATCGGATGATATTTATATCAATCCTACACCTCTCGAAAAGAGGAATCTAATAAAAATATTACCAGCCATGAATAAGATGACCCATTTTAACACTCCCTCTCAACTAGGGAGAACTTCATCTGCAATCTGTCTATCGGTCGTTACTATTCATCCATCAAATACACTGCCCTGTATAGACTGACCCTTGCCCTGCTCTGCTCTATTCTGCCTGTTCTACTTTATCTTGTTCTGCCCTGTACTGATCGGTACTATTTTGCTCTGTTCTGCTCTGCTCTTGCATTGTTCTTGTTCTGCTCTGCTTTTGTCCGAATTATGAAGAAGAAGAAATGATCGAGGATGTATCATTCTGACTAAAAAGTCAGTATCAGAGTATGTACCACTGGTCCCAGACCAGTCTCAACCAACCCGAAGTCAGCGTCATAGTGAGTACAACTCCATTGGTCCCAGACCAGTATCATCCTCCACTAACTCAAAGTCAGTCTCAGAGTGCGTACTACTGGTCCTAGACCAGTCTCAACCGACCGAAAGTTAGCTTCATAGTAAGTACCACTCCTACCACTGGTCTGAGACCAGTATCACAGTCTCAGAGAGTGTACCACTGGTCCCAGACCAGTACTGCACTGACACGAAGTCAGTCTCGGAGTAGGTACCACTAGTCCCAGACCAGTCTCAACTGACCCGAAGTCGGCGTCATAGTATGGTACAACTCCTACCATTGGTCCCAGACTAGTATCGTAGTCTCAGAGAGTGTACCACTGGTCCCAAACCAGTCTCAACCGACCCAAAGTCAGCGTCATAGTATGTACCACTCTCACTGGTCCTAGACCAGTACTGCACTGGCACAAAGTCAGTCTCGAAGTATGTACCACTGGTCCCAGACCAATCTCAACTGACCCGAAGTCAGCGTCATAGTATGGTACAACT
This sequence comes from Pinus tabuliformis, assembly GCA_031772625.1. Lineage (NCBI taxonomy): Eukaryota > Viridiplantae > Streptophyta > Pinopsida > Pinales > Pinaceae > Pinus > Pinus tabuliformis. The sequence continues at coordinate 918,927,896 of CM062818.1, read as the reverse complement.
CCTACCACTGGTCCTAGACCAGTATCATTGATCCCAGATCAATGGAGGTCATCCTAGCGTAGGGAGTACAGTAGATACAACGATGTGTCCATCAGTACTACTATGGTCCCTAAGTTCATTTCCCTGCTCATTGATTAGATGAGAGGTACTTCCCATGAGTCCTAGACTGCATGGGTAGGATGCCTCGACAGGAGAACTAATCAATCCTGTCCTCACAGGAGAACACATCAATCCTGCTACAATCGCCATGGAGAACACATCAATCCAAGCCTCACAGGAGAACTAATCATCTTGCTACACAAGAGAGCGAATCATCCTGTTCCACAAGAGAGCGAATCATCTTGTCCCAATGCGCACCACCAGGGGAGGGTGAGTCACCCTGTGGTCGTATGTTGTTCCAGTAAGAACCGCAAGCCCTCAGAGCTCCCAGAGCTCAATGTATGCAGGACCCTTTTACAAGGGTTTCTTTCCGACTCCAAGTCGTTTTGGAAAATCACAGATTAGATCTTTCCTCAGGGCTTTGACAAGGTGTATCGACCTGTACATGATCTTAATGCGATGGAGTCTCCTTGCTCATTAACTTGCCATATCCCAGATGATGTTTATCTGCTGGAGCAATCGAAGAATACAGGATTCCTCAATAATCGAATCCCACCTCTGGTTGTTACAGAGAATCACAGTGGTATCCAATGTAAATCCAAACAGCTCACTGAAGATCTTTCACAACCAAACTGCCTCACACGAGGTCATGCTAACAACAATATATTATGCTTCGGCGGTGCTCAAAGCCACCGACTTCTGCTTCCTGCTCATCCAGGATATCGAAGAAGATCCCAAGGTGAAACAGCACCCGAAAGTGCTCTTACAGTCCACCACACTGCCTGCCCAATCAGCATCAGTATATCCAAGTAGTCTCACATCTCCGGCAGTGTATCTTAACCCATTGTACCACGAAGATATCTCAAAAGATTCTTGGCATCAATCCAGTGAGGCTCAACCAAATATGAGCTCACAATGCTAACTACAAAACATATGTTCGGATGTAGGTTCACCAAGAACATCAATGCGAATGAGTTTATGAAACTCAGAGGCATTTCCCAAATCTGGTCCGACATCACTACCATATAACTTCTAAAAGTTAAGATCCTCGAGGTAGTCACAGGCTTGCAGTTCATCATACTGAATCTTTCCAGTATCTTTACCACATATTTTTCTTGAGATAAGAAAATTTCCCTTGGCTTCTGCCACACTTCAAGTCCTTGGTCCTTCATTTCAAATTCAGAAGCCAACTCCCTCTTACATTTGTGAATGAGAGGGTTTGCACCTATTATAAAGAGGTCATCCACATAGAGCACCAGTATGAGAGGCTTGCCATCTTCAACCTTAAAGTAAAGGTTAGGATCAGCTTCACTCCTAGTGAATCCCAACTTCATCAAGTAGCTATCGATCCTCTCATACCATGCTCGGGGTGCTTGCTTCAGCCCATAGAGAGCCTTGTTGGTATCATCCCAAGACCCTTTTTCCTTCCCAAAAACATATCATTTATCCATACATTTTCATTATATATCCCTCAAAATCCTTGAATATTGATTATTAATCGTTTTACAGTTATTAAATTGCATAGAAATTAATTTAGGGGTTTTATGTTCAAGAATTGGAAGTTTTTGATGACATAGTTACAGGAAGTACCTACATCCTGTAATGAGCTTATCGTTTGACATGTGGCGCAGCAGATGAGCTAGAACGAAAGGCATGGGCGAAAAGCAGAATGTCCAAGCATGGACAAACACCTATCTCCCAGCCAAATCGAACCTCCTATGTATGCGGTCAACTCAAGTCAAAGCAGGGCACTCTGACAGACAAAAGCAGCAACAGCATCGTTCCATTTTCATTTTAGTTTTTTTTGTTCTTTTTGAAACACTTAGCATGGAAACATTTTGAAAAGGCTTATGTGATAAAAGCGGCAACAGCCGAATGTACATTCATTGTATCGATGACATGGCTGTGCGTACGCATATGTAAATACAGTCAGGGTTATGTTTAGAGTTTAGTTGTTGAATTGTTGAATCGTTTTTCTCAGAACAGAGTTTTAAGTTAATACATAGACCTATTCACAGTCACGACGTGTGTATACTTCTTGCGTTGATTTGATAGCTGATCAGTTATAGCCAGTATACCCTTAGGCGCGGACGGGCCCTGCGTTCTTCGATTGGTATACTGTTCATTTGTTTTGTTACGTTTCAGTTATCACATGTTTGCACAGCATTTATATTGGATTCGATTTATATAGCATATGGTTTGCATCACAGTACAATTACATAGCTTTCAATTTACACAGTTCATGGTTTGCATAGCAGTTACATAGCTTTTGATTTCAATAGCCTTTGATTTTCATTGCATGTCTATGGTGTGCGCTTATGAATGGTTTATGGTTATGTTGAATGGTTAGCACTAGGATCTGGAAGGGAGTCTTGTAAGGGATTCGATCCCTGTGTGACTTATAGAGACATTATTATAAACTCTGTTTTGTTTCACAGTTCATTTATGTTCTCTTTATATAGTTTGATAGTGTAAATATCTTTTCATGCTGTGTGTGTTTACCAAACAAGGGTTTTCTGGGTGATATCTCTGTAAGGAGGTTAAAATCATTGTTACAGTCATACATAGTACTTAGGTTCATGGTTTGATTTGATAGATGCATCTCATAACAAGCACTGTAATCAAGCATATCAGTAGAGTAATCTAGGTGTGTGAATGTTAGGCTACATATTCAGGTCTTCCGTAAAGAAGCCTTGTATCCTACATCCTAATCACTTGGCCAGAGATTCTTTATGTCTATATATTTTAGACCACGCCTCTAAGCTTACGCACCTCGGTCGATATTAAATATAGAGTCTAGTCTAGTACCCTAGCTGGAACCGCTACATTTTGGCGCCGTTGCCGGGGAGGCGTACGTAAAGGATTTAAACAAAAAGAAAAAAATTTCAATACACAAAAACCAACAAAAACACAGTTAGAAATCATGCTCATTTATGCCTAGACTTAGGGACAATCAAGGGAGATTTGTAAGAACCCCCCACCATCTCAAAACTAACCCATCATCATCAGGAGCAGACTCTCCAGGGAATACAACACCATCTGAGGAGGATATCCGAACATTGGTAGAAAGATTTTATTCGGAAAAGCACATTACTCTTGCTGAGAGGGAAAATCTATTTGCATATAAATCACAGCAGCAACCCTTTCCTAAATCTTCTACAAAAGGGAAAAGTAGTACCATTACCAAGCAATCTTCCTTTCTCTCTTTTCCACCAAGAGACACCAAAAAACCAATTAGAATGGCTGAGGAGGGATCTGGATCAGTTCCCCATCAAGAGGAGGAGGAATCAACTTTTAAATTCCCTATACAAGAACCACAGGAGGATGAGGAGATCAAAATGAAAAATATACCCCCATCCGTGCTACCCAATTTCTATGGTATGGCTTCAGAGGATCCGGACTCGTTCTTATTCGAGTTTGACATTGTATGTCGAACTTATGGCTATACGGATGATGCTCATAGACTCAGATTGTTTCCAGCCACATTAAAGGCAGCAGCCTTGAAATGGTTTATGGGGCTAGGTGAGCATGCCATAGTAGATTGGGATGGCATGAGGAGAATATTTCTGAGGAAATATTAGCCTTATTGCAGATCCAAAGACTCTAAAGATGACATCTTTAGAATGAGTCAGCAGGAGGATGAAACCTTAGAAGAATATCTAGAACGGTTTGTCTATAACTTGCAAAAATCTAAACACCGAACAATGCCTCCTGACCTAGTCCGCACAATATTCTTGAAAGGTATCCGGGAAGAATACATGGATGATCTCAACTTAATGGGCAAAGGTGACATCTCTGCCTTACCCTTTGAAGAAATAGCTGAACTGTGTGAGAAATATTCAAGAAGTAAAGCCAAAATGGGAAAGAGAACTTTGTCATCTAGGGTCACAAAAACTGCCTCTGCTAGTGTCACCCGGGCTGAAATTGGTAATCTTTTAGAAGAGTTCAAAACAGATTTGTTGAGCACTCTAGGAAACCAAATTGATACCTTAAAAGCCAAAAAGAAACAAGAGGAAGAAGACAATATCATGACTATTTTCTGCCCCAAGTGTCGCAAGAAACATGCATTAAAAGACTGCCCTCTAGAGAATATCCAAGTATGTGCTTTCTGTACTGAGCATCATGACATGTTTAACTGTCCTAAAGTTAAAATTTTGCAGAACTGTAACATGGCAACCAGCACAGAGATGGAGAACGTGTACTACATGGGTGCAAAGCGACCATGGCAGCCAAGGCAAGCACCCCAAGGTATGTTTCCTAATCAAAATATGCAATTTCCTATGAATGATCAGATGTATGCACAAAACTCATGGAATATACCTATGTCATGGCAGCATGGAAACCAACAACAAAATCAATGGAGACCGTCTCAACAGTATTCCCAATCCTACCATCCATATCCTCAATCATACCCACCTTACTCACAGTCATATCAGCAGTACCAACAGCCATATCCATCACATTCACAGCCATATCAGCAGCACCCTCAGCAAGTTGTTTATCAGCCCCAACCCTCTCAACAGACCTTGCCTGCTTCTCCACAAATAAATGTACCACAACTTCAATTTCCAACTAACCCACAACCTCCCAGACCCACACAAATACCTGCTCAAACTGTCCCAAATCCGAACAATAGAGCAGAGAGGCCAGCCTATAATGTAGAGGAAGGAACCTCCTACTCCACACTGCCTTTGCAAAACATTAATCTGAGGTCTGGTAGGGTGCTTCATAAGGATTCTCCAATAACAAATCAGCAAGAAGAAAATTTAGAAAAAGAAAATGAAATGACAACTCAAATAAAACCAAGCAGTGAAACCAAGGACAAACAGATGCAATCACTGCACCCACCTTTTCCAGACCGTTTGGTCCAAGTAAAACCACCACTGCCTCCACCACAATTTGATGTCTTGGATGAACTTAAAAATGTCTACATAAAAATCCCTTTGCTGCAAGCTATAAAGGACATTCCTATCTACACCAAAGCCATCAAAGACATGTGTCTCAAGAAACCTGCTAGAAAGAGGATTGATCCTCAGACCATTCATGTTTTAGGAAATTTAGCAGGCCTTATGACCAATACCATCTCCATGGAGAAGTATGTTGATCCGGGCATTCCAAAAGTGACCACCATTATTAACAACATATGGATTCCAAACACTTTGATAGATCTAGGAGCTGCAATCAATGTAATGACCCTTGAAACCATGAGAACACTCCAGCTTATGAATTTGCAACATACCACGATTGTTCTTGAACTAGCTGATAGGTCCAAAGTCATTCCTGAGGGGATTTTGGAAGATATCATTGTCTCACTGGACTCTTGGGAGTATCCAGTGGATTTCCTAGTCCTTCAACCCAAATCCAATCTAGGAGGACATCCTATCATTCTAGGTAGACCATGGTTAGCGACTGCTGATGCATTTATTGGATGCCGATCAGGTAACATGATTATCTCTAGAGGGACCGAAAGGAAACAACTCACCCTCTATCCATCGGAACAATCACCTGCAGTAACACATAACTTGTGGCTTGATGATAAATTTAATGACAAAGAGGAAGTACAATCTGTTTTTAGCATTGACCAGATCTATGATTTCCACGAAGACAATAATGATTTGGTAGAACTATTTCTTTCTCAACCTGATGTATCTGAAAATTTGAGAAATGAACAATATAATGCTGCAGATGTACTTCTGGCTCAAAACTTTCAAGAAACATGTACTATCCACTCCTTGCAATCTACATTTCATGATATCTTTCCAGTTCAATCCATCACCAATACATAGAGTCAAGTCATAGAGATCAGTCCAGGGAAAACTTTGAACATAGGCAACCACCTAGACTCATCTCAACAAGAGAAATTGATTAGACTCTTGACGAAGTACCAAAAAGCCTTCGCTTGGGATTACACTGACATGCATGGGATTCACCCCGACACATGCACTCACCACATCTACACAGATAGCACCATTAAACCGGTGAGGCAACCACAACGAAGAATGAACCCCATGCTCCAAGACATTGTCAGAGAGGAGTTGCAAAAACTTTTGAGAGTCAACTTTATATATCCTATTTCTGACAGTCAGTGGGTATCCCCATTGGTTATTGTGCCCAAGAAAAATGGCAAGTGGCGCATCTGTGTTGATTATAGACAGCTGAACAAAGCAACGCTTAAAGACTACTTCCCACTGCCATTCATTGATCAAGTGTTAGACACCCTAGCCGGCAAATCATCATTTTCCTTTCTTGACGGTTTCAGTGGCTACAACCAGATCCGGATTGCCTCTGAAGACCAGGACAAAACCACCTTCACCTGTCCTTGGGGCACCTATGCCTACAATGTTTTGCCATTTGGACTTTGTAACGCTCCAGCTACATTTCAGCGAGCTGTGTTAGCTATTTTTGCTGATTTGATTCATGATTGTGTTGAAGTGTATATGGATGATTTTTCAGTATATGGCAATTCTTTTGAACATGCATTAGAAAATCTAGAGAGAGTTTTGAAAAGGTGTATTGAAGCTAACCTGTCCCTCAGCAACGAAAAGTGCTTCATGATGTTAAATGAAGGGATAGTGTTGGGCCATTATATCTCTTTTCAAGGCATCCAGGTTGACCCAGCCAAGATCCAGATTATTGCCGATTTGCCTATTCCACAGAATCAGAGAGAGGTAAGAAGTTTTCTTGGGTATGCTAGTTATTACCGCAGATTCATTGAACATTTTAGCAAAATAGCCTTACCTTTGTTTAAACTTCTCGCCAAATATGTACCTTTCAATTGGACTGCGAACTGCCAACATGCATTTGAACAACTCAAAAAGAAACTATCTACCGCACCAGTCCTAAGGGGGCCTAATTGGAGTTTACCATTTCATATTTTTACCGATGCATCTGACACTGCCATAGGTGCATCCTTAGGCCAAAAAGAAGAATCTTGTACATATGCAATTTATTTCATTAGTAAAAATCTCACACCTGCCGAGCTAAACTATACAGTTACAGAAAAGGAAACACTTGCCATCATTTATGCTATGAATAAATTCCGCCATTACATAACTGGTTATGAAGTCTTTGTACATACTGATCATTCTGCCATTCGACATCTCATGAATAAACCAATAACTAGTGGCAGAGTTACCAGATGGTTACTATTGTTACAGGAATTTAACATCACAGTGTTAGATAGACCAGGCAAAGAAAACCAGGTGGCAGATTTTCTGTCTAGACTGCAAAATCCAGGTGAGATTGTTCCTGTTGAGGATTCTTTTCCGGATGAGCACTTATTTGCAATTTCCATAGTAACTCCTTAGTTTGCTGATTTAGCTAATTACTTGTCTACAGGTAGAACACCTCCACATTTCACTGCAAAGGAAAGGAAAAGATTGATCAAACAAAGTGCTAGATATTCATGGCTTAATGGCGATCTCTTTTACACCGGTTTTGATATGATCATTAGGAGATGTGTACGAAATGATGAGGTAATTGACATTTTAAAATCTTGCCATGATGAACCATGTGGTGGGCATTTTGCAGCGAAGCGGACAGCCTTCAAAGTTCTTACTCTTGGATACTACTGGCCATCCATTTTCAAGGATGCCAAGAAGTATGTAAAGAGTTGTGACAGCTGCCAAAGAATGGGCAGACCAACAGCTACCGATCAGATGCCCCTTCAGCCCCAAGTTCACTTAGAACCATTTGATAAGTGGGCTCTGGACTTCATAGGACCTATCAACCCAGCCTCTAATGGTAAGAAGTACATCCTAGTATGTACTGATTACGTCACAAAGTGGGCAGAAGCAAAAGCACTGGTAAGAGCAACCGAACACACAGTAGTCAATTTCCTTTTTGAGGAGATCTTTGTGAGGTATGGAGTGCCAAGAGAAATTGTCACTGATCAAGGTACTCAATTCACCTCCAAGCTCATGAAGGACATCACAGACAAGTACCAAATAAAGCATAGAAAAAGTACCCCCTACCATCCGCAGGCCAATGGGCAGGTGGAATCAACCAACAAGACTTTGGAGGGGATCATTACCAAAACTGTTGCAATGAACCGGAAAAACTGGGAAGAAAAGCTCAAAGAGGCACTCTGGGCTTACCGGATTACTTGGAAAGATACCACCGGATTTACACCATACCAATTGGTGTATGGTAAGGATGTCATGCTTCCTATTGAATTCCAAATTCACACTTTTAAATTAGCTGCAGATTTACTAATTGATTTGGATCAAGCACAAAAAGAGAGAATCCAGCAGTTGAACCAGCTGGATGAGATGAGGCAGCAAGCAGAACAAACCACCACCCTCATGCAACAGCACAGGAAGCAATGGCATGATTCACACATTAAGAAGAAGCACTTCAAGGAAGGTGACTGGGCTCTGCTTTTTGATTCAAAATTCAAGGATCATAAAGCTAAGTTCACCACCCATTGGATGGGCCCCTATGAAATTGTTCAGGCTTATGACAATGGTTCAGTAAAGCTCCAAACTATTGATGGCGAAGGTCATTCCTTCACAGTCAACGGTCATCGCCTGAAGCTGTACAACAAGCCCATCAGCAAGCAAGATTTTCTCCATACACTATCTCAGCAAGAAGAGGTTGAGATACTGCAGCCCTCAGCTGCAGTATCACTGCCTTAGTTTCATTTCCTTTCAATTTCAAAATCAAAAAAAAAAAAAAAAAAAAAAAAAAAAAAAAAAAAAAAAAACAAATAAATAAATAAATAAATAAAACAAAAACTAAAAAATAATAATGGGTTAGATGTGAAAACCAGTATCTGGCACAATCTAACCCCGAATTCCTACCTGAAAACCAATTTATTGGCGGGTATGAATTCTCTTTCTTTTGTTCATTGTTTCATTTCTCAGTTGAATCATGACTTGAGGACAAGTCAAACCTTAAGTCGGGGAGAGAGGCATCAGCATGCCTGTTCTGTTACTTTTATCTCTCCCTTGTAAATACTTCAGATTTCTTATTCTATATTTCACTGTAAATTTCCAACAGCAGCTTGTTACCAGCAGTAATTCCAGACTTTAACAAATAAGCTGTTCTGTCATGATTTTATTTCAGAGGGACCTGGTTATAAATATTTTGCAGGGGGACCTGTTCTGTTCAGACATCTATGCTACCAACACTAGTAGTCCAACACCAGCAGCCATGGGACCTGTTTAAGATTTTCAGAAGGGACCTGTTTCAGCAATTGACACCTGTTAAGACATTCCAATCAGCAGTAATGGGACCTGTTTAAAACATTCAGTTGGGACCTGTTAAAACAAAGTTTTGACACCAAAGGCTACTTCAACAGACTTTCACCAAGCTTTTACAAGGATTTGGGTACCAACACTTCAGCAAATGGCAAGCTCAGTGAACCTGTAACAATACAAAGAGCTGCATGAACATCTTCAGTTTTCTCAAAGGACCTGTTACATTCAGTTTTCTAAGGGACCTGTACATTCAATTTTTTTTCAAAGGGACCTGTTACATCTTCAAAAAAATTTCTCAAAAGACCTGTGCATTCAACCTCCCTCAAAGGACCTGTCAAAAAGAACAGTCAAAAAGAATTAGCAACTCAGCATGTCAAATGATCAACAAAGGAGTAATGTATTTCTGTTCTTAAGCATTTAATTTCCTAGATTGGTTTTTAATGTAACTTTGGTGACTATAAGCTGTTGTAATTGATTTCAAGGACACCCATATACATCAATCCATCACCCTTATCCCACCAATTCTCATCATTCCCCTACATTAACCTATCCATATCCATTACCAACACATCTACCTTGTCATATACCCTACAGGCATACCAACATTCTCTATGTGACCGAATGCTAATTGAAGAGGGCACGTGGTGAGCTGTGTATTTTTAAATAGAAAGGATGAGATAGATGTGGAAGCGGCCTATATATATATATTTCACTCCATACAGTTAAATCATACCAAGCGGCCTATATATATTTGACTCCACACACAGCCGAATCATAACTTCGCCACCCAGCATTATAGCCCAGCACTATGGGTACGCTCTCAGCGTTCTTGTGATAACATGCATGCAAGCGTACAACACTCTGTTTTTAAATGAATGATTACATTGTAAAGTGAGTACAGGGTTATTTCACTTCCATAACGATGAATGATTCCCATAACTTCCAAGGTGAGAATCAAAAGCAAGGAGCACGAGGAGATTATTATCATTTGGGTGGAGTTACAAAGTGAAACTCTGAAGCAAGGAGCGCCGAGGAGAGTATCACCGTTTGGGGTCGGTTTACACAGTGAAACCAGTGAACGCCGAAAAGGGAAAGCATCACCATTTTATTTCTAACTCCCATCACAGTCATATCGACCGGCCAAGCACCATATTGAAGACTGAAGGAAGCGATATATACCAGGTAACCAACTCGACATTTCTGTGCTTAAATTTTAAAGGGTATAGACAGAAAAGGGTTAGAGGCACAACCCTCTGCCATCACCATGACTAATAGGGTCGAACCCAGTATATTTGACAGCTTACAATACCATAAAGATTGCATTGAGATTCTTAGAGAAGCACAGTGGTTACCTTTTCTGGAAAAATTCCATGGGAGTAATGAGGAAATCACCAAGCAATTTGCCTTCACCTTTAATGGAGAAAAGGCCCTAATAGGCACCTTCTCCTTCAGAATCTCAGAGGATACTATAGCTCAGGCAATTGGACTCAGTCCTGAGGGAGAGAAATACTTTAAAACCAAACAATTTAAGGAGAAATCATGGACACAGTTCATGTCCAGATCTAGAGTTTCCTCAGTAAATTGGAAGAAGGGTGTTCCAAGAAGCTGGTTAGTTCATCCTTGGGATGAAATGGTTTATATTCTTCAAAAGTTCATAACCTGTGAAGGTAGGTATAGTATTGTTTATCTATACCACATCAAGCTACTCCTCCATTTAAAGAAACAATGTGTAATCAGTGTGCCATATTTTCTGCTGCAAAGTTTAACAAAGATGGCCAAAACTATCCAGAAGCAAAAAGGGAATGAAGACAAAAGCCTGTACCATTTTGGCCTAATTAAAATCCTCATTGAACATGAGTTGCAGAAGCGAGGGAAGCCATGGAAAGAATTCTTAGCTGTCAATCAAATCAGAGATGAGGAGGAAAAAGAGGAAGTGCAAGAAGATTCAGGGTTTATGAAGGACATTGATGAGGAAATTCCAGTGTCCAAAGCCAGCAGAGCACCTCTACCTGTGGGCAGCATAAGGACCAGGAACATGCAAAAAGAGGATGCCAAGAGGGCTGAGAAAGACAAAATTTTTACCACCTACTCACGAAGAACAAGGAGGACACCAAAAACTCAGCTGCAAGAAGACCAGTTTGAATCTTATGCACCTGCACAAATGGATGCTGGGAGTGGTGACCATTCACTACCAGCACCAGAAGTTGACATAGAGGTAGAGAGCCATAACAAACAAGAAAAATGTTCACCACCTCCCACCAAAAGACAGAAGAAATTAGAAAAACAGATTGAAGAATTGAAGGAAGAGCTCATGGAAGCTAACATGTTGGAAAAAGTTATTAAAAGGGAAAATGAAATGCTCAGGGCGCAAAGCAAAGAAACACAGAAAACAAATGAAAAGCTAAAGGAAAGAATCAGTGAGTTGGAGACTGAGCAAAATGAGATTTCCAACTGGGCCACTAAGTGGTACAATCAGAAGAAGGCTCTTAAAGAAAAATATAAAAAGTTAAAGCAGGAGCTCAAGGGACAGAAAGATCACCAGGTGCAGAAGAATGTAGATACCTTGCTCAAGGCAGCAGAGATCCATGCAGGGCCAGAGTTCAAGGGGAGTACTTCTGGGGTAGCATGAGGACATGCTAAGTCCTTAAGTCGGGGAGAGATGTTGGTATCATCCCAAGACCCTTTTTCCTTCCCAAAAACATATCATTTATCCATACATTTTCATTATATATCCCTCAAAATCCTTGAATATTGATTATTAATCATTTTATAGTTATTAAATTGCATAGAAATTAATTTAGGGGTTTTATGTTCAAGAATTGGAAGTTTTTGATGACATAGTTACAGGAAGTACCTACATCCTGTAATGAGCTTATCGTTTGACATGTGGCGCAGCAGATGAGCTAGAACGAAAGGCATGGGCGAAAAGCAGAATGTCCAAGCATGGACAAACACCTATCTCCCAGCCAAATCGAACCTCCTATGTATGCGGTCAACTCAAGTCAAAGCAGGGCACTCTGACAGACAAAAGCAGCAACAGCATCGTTCCATTTTCATTTTAGTTTTTTTTGTTCTTTTTGAAACACTTAGCATGGAAACATTTTGAAAAGGCTTATGTGATAAAAGCGGCAACAGCCGAATGTACATTCATTGTATCGATGACATGGCTGTGCATACGCATATGTAAATACAGTCAGGGTTATGTTTAGAGTTTAGTTGTTGAATTGTTGAATCGTTTTTCTCAGAACAGAGTTTTAAGTTAATACATAGACCTATTCACAGTCACGACGGGTGTATACTTCTTGCGTTGATTTGATAGCTGATCAGTTATAGCCAGTATACCCTTAGGCGCGGACGGGCCCTGCGTTCTTCGCTTGGTATACTGTTCATTTGTTTTGTTACGTTTCAGTTATCACATGTTCGCACAACATTTATATTGGATTCGATTTATATAGCATATGGTTTGTATCACAGTACGATTACATAGCTTTCGATTTACACAGTTCATGGTTTGCATAGTAGTTACATAGCTTTTGATTTCAATAGCCTTTGATTTTCATTGCATGTCTATGGTGTGCGCTTATGAATGGTTTATGGTTATGTTGAATGGTCAGCACTAGGATCTGGAAGGGAGTCTTGTAAGGGATTCGATCCCTGTGTGACTTATAGAGACATTATTATAAACTTCGTTTTGTTTCACAGTTCATTTATGTTCTCTTTATATAGTTTGATAGTGTAAATATCTTTGCATGCTGTGTGTGTTTACCAAACAAGGGTTTTCTGGGTGATATCTCTGTAAGGAGGTTAAAATCATTGTTACAGTCATACACAGTACTTAGGTTCATGGTTTGATTTGATAGATGCATCTCATAACAAGCACTGTAATCAAGCATATCAGTAGAGTAATCTAGGTGTGTGAATGTTAGGCTACATATTCCGGTCTTCCGTAAAGAAGCCTTGTATCCTACATCCTAATCACTTGGCCAGAGATTCTTTATGTCTATATATTTTAGACCACGCCTCTAAGCTTACGCACCTCGGTCGATATTAAATATAGAGTCTAGTCTAGTACCTTAGCTGGAACCGCTACAAGCCTTCTTCAACCTGCATACAAGAGATTTTCAATCATAAATCTCAAATCCTTCGGGTTGCTCCACATAGACTTCTTCTTTGATCGAGCCGTGTAAGAACGCAGTCTTGACATCCATCTGATGTAGGTTCCATCCTTGTGAAGCGGTAAGGGCTATGACCGAGTAGATGGTCGTATATTTGGAAACAAGTGCAAACATCACATCATAGTCTATACCTTCCTTCTGGGAGAAACCACGAGCAACAAAACGATCCTTATACTTTTCCATACTTCCATCTGCTGCATGCTTTATCTTGTAAAGCCATTTTGAAGTAACAATTGTCTTGTCTGGGGTCTGGGAACTACTTCCCAAACATCATTCTCCATAATAGACTCATATTCTATGGTCATGGCATCCTTCCATACTTAATGCTTGACGACATCTGAGAATGAAGAAGGCTCATTTTGTATGATCGTGCTCATGATGGTCAGGTATCCCTGATACCTGTTAGGTTTCTTACTTTGACGGAAGGTTCCTCAGGGTGCAACACATCCTTTAGCATCATCAAGTATCCCCCTAAGCCATGAAGGCCTCTTCCTAGAAGAGGAAGGCTCATGTGGATGAGGATCAATCATATCCATGGGTTCTTCTACATCAGGCATTGATTCATCATCCTTTTCTTTCGGTTCCCTGGTGTCGGCTTCTTGAGAGCTCCTCAAAGTCAGAAAATTGTTCACCTTGCTGAGAGCCATATCTTCGTCAAAGGTGACATCATGACTAATCACGACTTCCCTTTGACTGGCGATGAACATTTCTTCAGGAGTCTTGGAACCCAATGCTTGATGAGGGCATCAATTTTGTACATATACGGTGGTGTTTGTAGTTTCAACCCATAGAAACTTCGGAAGTCTTTGATCATGTAGCATGGCCCGGACAGCTTCCACAATCGTGCGGTTCTTCCTTCCTGCCACACCATTCTACTCAGGAGTACATGGTGTAGTAGTCTCCCTCTTAATGCCAGCCTCAGATATGCCTGAGTGAACCAACTGTAATATATCGGAGGTCTTGCTTTGGCCTGAGGGGAATGGTCCCCTTTTGAGCTTTCCTTCGGCACATCCTAGACATACACCTTCTTTCTCTACTTGGAATTCGGGCATCCCTGTTACCATCTGTCTTACATCGGGTAGAGCTTTGTAATGAAGGTGGGTAAACCTCCGATGCCAAATTTCGCACTGAAGAGTTGTGTCACAAGACATGACACCTAGCGGACTTCCATCGACCTGATATAATGAATCAACAATAAACCCAAGAGTAAAGGCATCTTTAACATTATTTTTCCATATACATACCTTGCCATTGCTGAAGGTTACCATGTAGCCTTTGTCTTCCATTGTCGAGATGGACACTAGGTTCTTTTTTATGTCAGGTGCATTTAATACATCCTGGACTTTCTAGCCTTCTTGAATGGTTGTCCTCTTCCTCGATTCCTAGCTCTCCTCTTACCTTTGTTATTGAATTTGTCATTCCTTTGATTTCCATCAGAGGGATTTTGATCATCGTCCCAGTGTGAGTCCTTTCTATCAGGGCACTCCCTTGCATAGTGACTTGCTTTATCGTAGATGTAACATCGTCATTTTCTTCCAACCTTAGGTCCAGCCTTTCCTTTTGATTTAGTCCCGGAATTATTTATTTTCTTAGCGTGAGAAGAAAAGGCAGCAGGAGGACCTTTAGGCATGGGAATTTCTTGCTCTTCTACCCTTGTTTCTTATTGAATGCATCTAGCCATTAATTCCTTGAAACCAGAAATTACATGATTGTTCAGAAGAGTAGTCATGAACACGTACCATTCGGATGGTAATCCTCCAAGAGTCATGAGTGCCATTTCCTTGTTAGTAATATCCAGTCTATCGTAGATTTCCTTGGAGGTGCCCAATTCAGAGATGTAGGCCACCAAGTGCTTGTCGACAGAGTCCCGGATGATCTTCTACTTTGACTTCTTCGATTTTCCATTTGTTCCATGCAGCAGTGGATGCATTTGATGAAGGCTCAACAATATTGCATGTTACATGGTCCAACACTCCTTCATCTTCTAGGGTTAGATCAATAGACATCTTCCATCCATGATAGTCAGCTTTCTCACGGAGCTTGTCTTCGGTAGGAAAGAGTGTTGAGGACCCCATAGTTCTTTTAGGATAGCCTTGCCAATCTTCTCTTCGGTGATTGCTCTTGCTCTTGCTCAGACTTTGTCTTCACCTCAGCTCTGATACCATGTTGAGTTATGGTATGTTCTATGCTTGTAACAGTTTACTTATTTTTCTTATTATATTCCACAGATTAGCAATCACATGTACATAAAGTAAAGTGCAGATAGAACATTAAACGATCGACAGAAAACAAGCCAAGACAAGAGACACAAGATGTAGCGGCTAGCCAAGGACAAACCCCACAATGTGTGGGGAAAAACTTTGATCAAATCTTCTTTTATCTTCAATAATTCAGTAGAGAGAAATAGTACAATAAATCTGATTCATATCAGCAGTAGCAAACCCTAGATCAGCAGCATCAGCATTAGCGCTTCATTATCAAACTAGGGCAGATGATATCTGACAAACCAACCGTCGGATTGACTTCATTCCACCACCAAAAGTTGCAGCTTCCAGAGGAGGATCAGATGAACCTACAATGTAGTTCGGATGATGAGATCTTCTAGGCCACGCAGGTCAATCTTTACTTCTGCAGTTGCAGCTTCAGTTTCAGCAGTTTCCGGCTTCAAACTAGGGCAGTCGATATCTTGCAAACCGTTCGTCGGATTGACTTCATTCCACCACCAAAAGTTCCGGCTTTCAGAGGAGGTTCAGATGAACCTACAACATAGTTCCAAAGAGGAGATCTTCTAGTCCACGCAGGTCAATCTTTACTTCTGCAGTTGCAGCTTCAGTTTCAGCAGCTTCCGGCTTCACATGTGTGAGAGAGAGACCCATTTCTGCGTAGTAGAGAAGAGACTCATTTCTGTGCAGTAGAGAGAGAGAGATGTGATGAGAAGAGTGAGTGAAAATGAGGAAAATTCCTCCAATATTTATACACAACGTTGGTGTTTGAATAGATGCGACTGTTGGGCTTCTGAGCCTACATGAATTATAGGTCTACTTGATAATAATTCCATAATCAAAATAAATTCATATCTCCATGAATATTTATTGGAATCGGATGATATTTATATCAATCCTACACCTCTCGACGAGAGGAATCTAATAAAAATATTATCAACCATGAATAAGATGACCCACATGAAGTTTTGCCCTGGTTGCCAATTTTAACAACAAAGAAAAAACTTCCACATCCTTAGACTTCACAATGACGATGCTGACATGTGTGCTAATAATGTTTGTCAAAGAAAATACTTTCACATCCTTAGAAGTCACAATGACGAGGCTGAAATGTGTACTAATCACATGTTTGTCAAAGAAAATACTTCAACATCCTTAGAAGTCACAATGACGAGGCTGACATGTGTGCTAATCATGTTTGTCAACTTCTAGAAGAGCGACTAGAATTAAACGTGGAATTCGGATGGAGGAGCCTTCGATAATCCCAAAGACCCAAGCTATGCTAGAGAAGGCATTCATGATATCTATTGTTATCAAAACATACTATCTCTTAAACTCGAGGCAAATATGTCATGAGATGTTTGTCAAAGAAAATACTTTCACATCCTTAGAAGTCACAGTGACGAGGCTGACATGTGTGCTAATCATGTTTGTCAACTTCTGGAAGAGCGAATAGAATTGAATGTGAAATTGGGATAGAGGAGCCTTCGATAATCCCAAATACCCAAGTTATGCTAGAGAAGGCATTCATGATATCTATTGTTATCAAAACACACTATCTCTTAAACTCGAGGCAAAGATGTCATGAGATTGGAAAGGTTATGCTAGATAAGGCATTCATGATATCTATTGTTATCAAAACATACTATCTCTTAAACTCGAGGCAAAGATGTCATGAGATTGGAAAGGGGGATGCTCAAGAATTCAATGGAAAAAGAGAAGTGGGGGCCCGATGGATGTCATGGAACCCCACTCGAGCTCAAAGCATGTAAACAATACTTCACACCATCTCCACAACTACCACCTAGCGCAAATGATACAGGGTGATCTAACAACATACCTCTTGCATATGACAATGGTTACATATGGGTTGTGGGAAATAATGAAAAGTTATGCCAGCCACTCGCGAGGTGCATGTGGGATCATGAGCAGGCAATATGAAATCAGGAAGTTGACAACTTGTTCACATGACTCCATTTCAAATTTGGGATTTTAGTTAGGCGAAGAAATCCGAAGACACAACCTATGAAATTGGTAATTCCCAGGAAAAGACCCCACATAAGCCGACATTCTATTCAATGGTGTATTAGGCTCACAGGTAAGTTCCCATTTATGGATTGAATTTTGGATACATAACTGGGGCCTTCAGACTGAGAGAGGAAGCAGGAAAGCTCATGAAAACACTGCCAAAAGGTGTACACTAGTCCTTGGTGAAAAAATATGTCCCCTGAAGAGTAGTTGTGGAAGGAACTCAGTAAAGGAAAGGGTCATTGGTCTGTGCAAGGCTCGAGGTTCTCTAAGTAATTCTATTTTCCGAGTAGGCCCATGGTTGGTTCAACCCAGAGTTGTTGTGTAACATTGGATGGAAAATCAATTTTCGAGAGGATAATCAAGCTCATGAAGGAATTGTCATCACTATTCAACAACCAAACCTCTCAACAAAATAGGAGTGGGATACCAATTAGTAATTAGGGATGGTGATGATGCTCTAGATTGAACAAAACAACAGGTCTTTGGCAAAAGGGTGGGTACTAGATATAGAAGACCCTCCCTGTTAACCCCTACCAATGTGGACCACGATGTGGCCAGGGAAAGACAAAGAAGCGGGTGATAGTAACAGAGGGAAGTGCACCAAATGTAAATGTAAGGAGAGGGGCACTCAGATTATAGAGAAAATAAATGTAATACAATTGGACATGCTTGTCATGAGCATGAAACAACAAGAGTGACTAGTGAACACTGTCAATATAATAGGGGAAGTCCATGAGCTGAAGGGAATGCTGGTCAGATAGATGGACAAAAATGATGCATTATGTTCGCAGATTGAGGCAGTACAGATCCAACTCTATTCTTTGTACTCCAACTTCAAGGAGACTTGTGCCACAAGCAGGAAAGAAGGGGGCTCTCTCGTAGACCTCAACTAACCATCAAAAGAGGGAAGTCATAACATGCATTGATGTACTCTTGTTACAAATTGTGTGTTTTTCTCAACAAGATCTGTAGGATGTATCCATGTAGGCATATAATAAATTTTGATATACAATGTAGTCCCCCAAATGTATCATAAAGACTCACACAAAGGGACAAGATTTCAAAGGAACAAATGTAGCAATTTCCTGGGTTTTTGTTGTGACTAGGTACAAACTTAATATAAAACTATAGTCATTACTATTAAAAAGAAAAAGCAATCGATATTTTCAAGGCATATTACAATGATTCAAATTAAACACTCTTATTCAAGAAGCATTGAGTTAGATGCATCAAATAAAAAGGTTTTATTTGAGCATCTTATTGTGTTTGATTAATTGTCCTCTTTATAAAATCATTATTATACATAGTTGTAGATGTAAGATTTGAAAAATTCACTATTTTACACATCCAACTTGCAACCCCTCCAATGCATTCTGAAATATTTGTGGAATCCATGACAAGTTAACCCATCCATGTTTTTTCTCCACTTCCAACTTCCAACCCTTCCACCATGTCTTGCAATACTTGCAAGATTAGTGCATGGGATCACATACACAAAAACATACCCATAATGGTTTGCTATTAATAATCTTATAGAGAGTACCCTTCTATGAGGATGAGCATTAGAGAGTTTCATTGTTATATTCAATGAGAGATACATAAGAATTTACTAAACTCAACCTTCCCAATACTTAGATGATCCTTCCTTCTACAAACAAATACTTAATGAAATATTAATCCTTTTACGGTGCGTGACCTAGTGCAAAGGATAATTAGATGTCATCCCATGAATATTAGAATATATCTTCTTTAGATAGACTGTGTAATGAATGTATAAAGTGAGCCTTGAAGCCCAAGTTTTGTCTCTTTGGTTTATTGTTAGACCATTCTCGAGCAACCATTCCAAGGAATTGTATATTTGTAAATATTCATTCTTTAACTCTAAAAAATGTTACAAGTCAATGAAACCCATCACGCACTTTCCCTTGTTTTGAGGATGATACCTAGGAATTGAACTTGAGTTGTGTGGATAACATTCCTGCTCTTAGTTGCCCATAATTGACCTATTATTAAGTCTCACATATTTAAATGGTTGTTGGTTTTAAACTAAATTCTAGATTTCAAATGCATACAAGTGGCAATGGACAAAGTGGACAAAGAGCAGGCAAGTAGTGTCAAAAAGTGGTAGGTTATCCTTGCTACATAGTAGGCGAACACACACTTCAAATAAATGTTGTTGGATGAGCTTGGAAAAGGGTACCATAACATAAGAAGCCCAACCACAATGTGAAAATTGGAAGTACACACAAGGATGTGGTTCAAAAAATTAGTGCATGGAGAATTCAAGAGTAAAGATTAAGGGTGTTCACCAAAGACCCAAAAGGAGGTACTAAGTTAGCTAAGGGACCAAAAATTTGACTCAACCATGAATGCACAATCAATACATTGGAATCCACCTTTAAAATTCAGAACACTAGAATCCAACATTAAATTTCTAAATGTAAAAAAAGCAAGTATGGAGAGAGGTATAATAGGTGTAGCACTTAAGTGAATGAAATTATAAACAGGTGCTCAAGTGACTATGCAAGAATAGATCAATGTAGAAATTTCCACCTGTAGATCACCTGATAATGCAATAGACTAAAGCCAAACACTTGATCTACTTCTACAAACAATTTAGCAAAAGCTTAATCAAACATGAGAAACATCAATAAGAACACATATAACTGATATGGAGAAATCAATCACACATAACACAGAAGAATGTACTCGGGGAAAGCCTAAGCCTAAAACCCCAACTCTGTATTATCATACAAGTGGAAATATAGCCAGTATTACAAAAAGAATCAGCTCAAAAGCTATCCTTCTCTCTCTGCAATACCCTTGCTGCTCATAGACAGTCAAAGGCCTCTATCTAACCTCTGGTCTGCCCTCCAAGCCTCCTATTTTTTTGCACAATTCTGATTGGGGTCCAGTGCAGCCACATGTGTGAATTGGTCTCTTCACACACTCACTAACCTCTGATCCAACTACGCAGTCCTAAAGGAGATAAATCCTCATCATGGATGAGCTTCCTTTATAGGAAAAATATTCATCCAACTGATAGTATATTGTCCCTTCTCTTATCTCAACTGGGTCTCTATCTGAACTGACATGCATGAGTTATCCATGAGTGAATACTCAGTTATCTGAAATACAGTAGTTACATGCATGGAAGCATTAACTAACTGAACTCTCATTAATTTAACAAACTGTTAAACTAATCTAACTGGACTTGACTCAGTTAACTGAGCCAACTAATTACAACTCATCCTTATCTCTTTAACTGATGGATAAATTCCTCAATTAATAGATAAACTGTTGCATGTCCTCACATAGACTTCAAGTTTGATTTTCCTTAACTAATTAACTCAATATGAATTAAGTAATTAAATTTCAAACTGATGTTAATATCAAATTCGAATTTTACTTCCTATTTTTAGTCCAGGGATTGACTAAAATAGGAATCCATCCTAAACTGCTAAAAATAGAATGTTATTTTTAGCACTTCCATTTTTAATTTCCTATTGCCCAATCCAGCACCGGTACCCAAAGTGCTATTTTTAGCAGTGTTATTTTTAGCACTTCTATTTTTAGCATTTCTTGTTTCCATTTTTCAACACTCCCTCTCAACAAGAAAGACTTCCTCTCGAACCCAATCCTGTACCTTCGGAATGTTCTGCATGCAACACTTCTACCAAGTGTGGTTGCTCCAGCAACTCTCGGAACAAAAAAAGCTGCCAACTGACCTCTCTGTTGGGCTAGAAACATACTCTAATGCCGAAGCTCTACCTGTTGTTGACAAGTGCTCCCTCTCTAACCTCTGCGCTATTGTAACATCTCTATGCATATCGCACCGTTGCACACCCCTCTGTGCCATCTTGCACTGGTGCAACACACTTGTGCCTCTCGCATTGCTACAGCCTGCTAGCTTTGCGTTGTCTTGGGATTCCTGCACTGTAGCTCTCTCTGCCACTCCATCCACATCTGTCTCTACCCAATCAGTCAGTCCTACTACTCCTCATCAGGGCTCCTGTAGCAAAGTTGAATCAAAGAGGTTGGGTACCTCAAGGATCCTGCCCCTCCTCCTTGGGACGATCACTCCACATCGCCCCACCTCCTAACTTGAGGTATGGCTGCATGTGATCCCTTTGCCCACCTGGCTCAAAGTTTCCCCCTTATTGGAGGTCTCTACATGAGTAGATGTCTCTACTCGATCTCCTCTCAGCTTCTCTAGTTGTGGCTGCTCCACAACCTCCTGAAGTTGCTTCACCAATCATGGCTCCTCCATAATCATCTGAGATTCTTCTGGTGCTCCATGTTGAGAGGTAATATACTCTCCCTCTCAACCACCAAGTCTCCATCAATTGCCTTGTTGCTCAAGGCTTTGCATGCATCTTGAACCTCAAGAGCATACAGGTTCTTGACCTATGAACCGATCTGCTTCACCTGTCTAGTGATGATGTGTCTAAGGAAAACCTTTCCCTTACTGAAGACTACATCAAAGCCTCTATTTTCTAGCATCACGATCAACACCAAGTTTCTCTTCAATCCTGGTACATACTTGACATCAGTCAAGGTAAGGCGAGCTCCATGCTCCCTTTGAAAAATAACCGTGCCTACACCTAAAACACTATACTTTTCATCATTACCCATCGCTATGAGTATCTAGAGATCTTTCTCCTCCAAAGTACTGAACAAACTCTTGTTGACGGTCATGTGGAAAGAAGCTCCACTGTCAAGAAACCAACCAATTCCCACCATCGATGAAACCATGCATGTGAAGAGTGTGAAATCCAACTCGAACTGTGAAGCAAGTGCCTCACCTTCAGATCCTTCCCCGAATCCCTTCTTGGATTTCCTCTGTGGACAATTTGTAGCAAAATGGCCCACCTCATGACAACGAAAGCATCACACTTTTGATTTGTCAAACTTCTTCCCACCATGGGAAGAACTGGATTCGGAAAGAGAAACCTTCTCCTTCCCCTTCTTCGCCTTACTCGCTAAGGCACAATTTTCTTCATCCTCCATGGATGAAGAACCATCTCTAGTGCTTCTTCATATCTCCTCCTGCATCAAATCTGACCAAAGTCATTCCCAATCTGGCAGTTTCTCTCTTCCATTAACCGAGTCCCGGTAGCTATGCCAGCTCTTAGGAAGACCGAGGAGTGTAAGACTCACAATGTCATCATCAGCTGTCAAGATCCCTACACTTCCAAGCTCATCCCTACATGTGGTGAGCTTGTTCAAATACACAGAGATCGTGTCACCCTTTTCGCACTTGATCTTTCGAAGTTTGTCCTTCAGTGCCAACTTCCTCTTACCACTGCTATTCTGATAAAGATATTTCAATGTTTTCCACATCAAAAATGGAGTCTCCTTCCCATGGAGGCTCGAGACAATGTGATCTCGAACTCCCTCCTAGAGTATTCTCCTTGCTCTAGCCACACACTTTTTCCACTCAGCCAGTTGAGTAGCATCAGTCGGCTTCTGGACTTCTTGATCAATGAAGTCCTTTAGACTGTTATCTTCTAGTACTACCTCCATGCGATCCTTCCAGGCTATATAATTCGAACTGCCATCAAGGGCATATTCGAGTCTCAAACCACTAAACGCCATCGGTGAAATAGATGTGATAAGAACTCATTTCAATATTCAGAAACCACAAACTTCAACTTCTCCCTTCTTGTATATTGTTCTTCCTTGATCACGTGTGCTCTGATACCATGCAGAACTTTTTCTACAAAACCTCGCTCTGATACCATGTAGAAATTTCCACCTGTATATCACTTGATAATGCAATAGACTAAAGCAAAACATTTGATCTACTTCTACAAACAATTTAGTTGTAGCTTAATCGAACATGAGCAACATCAATAAGAACACATATAACTGATATGGAGAAATCAATCACACATAACACAGAAGAATTTACTCGGGGAAAGCCTCAGCCTAAAACCCCAACTCTGTATTATCATACAAGTAGAAATATAGCCAGTATTACAAAAAGAATCAGCTCAAAAGCTATCTTGCTCTCTCTACAATACCTCTACTGCTCATAGACAGTCAAAGGCCTCTATCTAACCTCCGGTATGCCCTCCAAGCCACCTATTTCTTTGCGCAATTCTGATTGGGGTCCGGTGCAGCCACATGTGTGAATTGGCCTCTTCACACACTCACTAACCTCTCATCCAACTATGCAGTCCTAAAGAAGATAAATCCTCATCATGGATGAGCTTCCTTTATAATAAAAATATTCATCCAACTGATAGTACATTGTCCCTTCTCTGATCTCAAATGGGTCTCTATCTGAACTGACATGCATGAGTTATCCATGAGTGAATACTCAGTTATCTAAAATACAGTAGTTACATGCATGCAAGCATTAACTAACTGAATTCTCATTAATTTAACAAATTGTTAAACTAATCTAACTAGACTTGACTCAGTTAACTGAGCCAACTAATTACAACTCAATATTAGGACTCATCCTTATCTCTTTAACTGATGGATAAATTCTTCAATTAATAGATAATTTGTTGCATGTCCTCACATAGACTTCAAGTTTGACTTTCCTTAACTAATTAACTCAAAATGAATTAATTAATTAATTTTCAAACTGCTGTTAATATCAAATTCTAATTTTACTTCCTATTTTTAGTCCAGCGACTAACTAAAATAGGAATCCATTCCGAACTGCTAAAAATATAATGTTATTTTTAGCACTTCCATTTTTCATTTCCTGTTGCCCAATCCAGCATTGGTACCCAAACTGCGATTTTTAGCAGTGCTATTTTTAGCACTTCTATTTTTAGCATTTCTTGTTGCCATTTTTCAACAATCAATGTGGCAGATCAGATGTTGTAATAGAGGAGAAAGGGTATTGGATGAAGGAAGAAACAAATAATTCATTTAGGGTTCATCCATACATTTGTTAGAACAAATACATTCATAACGTGTAATGGCCTAATCTGCAACAATAATCATATACATAGAATTTCATAAAAAAAATTATTTAATGAAATAAATAATGATATAATTCAATTACAAAATCACAAAATCTACATGAGTGATGAGTGGTGGAGCTTACCCTAAAGACAAACTAAAATAAATGAATGAACCTTAGAGAAAAGGTAGCTTTTAGCATGCAAGAGGTTGCATTATGAAAATGTGATGTTAATAACTTGTTTCTTTTAACCTCATGAGAATGGTGAAATTGTTGTTTCTTGTTTTTATCTTTCTACTCATTACTTCCTTACCATGTTTACCGTTTTGGTCATGTAATTACTTTCTTTAAACTTTTTGAAAATGAAAATGGTAAAATGCTTACTATGAATGGTGGGCCAGTCCTATGATTGAGGTATATCTAGGTTCCAAACTTTAATCGTTGAAATTTTGTTGTCACTAGTTTGTATGCATCATTTTATGCCCTTCTTGACAAAAAAATTAACATTCGCGTGCTTTTTATTATCATTTAGTTTTAGTCTCACAACAAGCAAGTAAATTTAGTTATAGGATATGAAAAATTGATAAAGGCATATAACATATTCATGATGATTGCTTGAACCATGAATAGTTAAGATTATGAGTTATATGGTAAATAATGAGTGAAATGTTATTGGTCAATATTGTTCCAAGGATGTCATTTTAAAGAGATGAAGAAAAATAATAGAATGAAGTGAGGAACTTGAAACAAGCATCACAATCTAGTCTAGATTTATTTTGCATGTATTGTCTATCTAACTTATATATAGTCTAAAAAACACCTCAAGAAAGAAGATGATGACATTACGCTATGGTCATGCACTATCTATCTAGCCTATGCAACTTGAGAAAATAGTATCTTAATGAGAACATGGCTCATAGAGGGGCACTAGTTTGGGGTCAAGGACAGTGGAGACATGTTGCTAATAAATGTGCTTAGTTGTTGGAATGGATTCTATGAAAGTAACCCGAAGAAGTGTAGCTACAACAAAATTGCTTAATGTGAACGATGAACTCGAACAATAAGCTCCATGATAAGTATTTGATGAAGCCAAGCTCTAAAGGAGATACTTACAAGGGCTCTAACAAGTCTAAACCTATAAGAGCATATAGCTAGGATTTGGAAAATAAGGAATTTTATAGCAAAATAAATACCTTAAGAAAGTGTGTCATTCATGCACCAAGTTGAAGGGTCATGCATCCTTGTGCTGAGACAATTTGCAATTGGATAGGTAGATAAAAGGTAAAGAGAAAATTAGGGCTTTGGATTAGATTTTTGCTAACTTGAAGGGTGAATTCCTACTTGTGGATCATTCCATGAATATTTTGGGATGATTCAAACTCAATATAGGATGAGATCATGGTGAATGGATAGATCGAAGAATTCTATAGATTGTCCATTATATTGAACAAGTTGATGAAGTCTAGCAAGAGCAAGTAGATAACTCATTTTCTTGAGAGTGTTGTTGAATTCATTGACACAACAAGGTGGAGCCAAGGCAACAAAATACTATCCTCAAAACTGAATGAGGTAAGTTTTATTATCTCATTGATGGTGGCAGTAGCATTGAGAAATTAAAGTATACAATTTCCATTTTAAAGCTGAATTTGAAATGCATAACACGAGATACCTTGTCATTATGTTAGAATAGGTTTCAACTAGCGAATTACCATGAACATGTTTGATGTGATGTTTTGCTAAAGGATTCCTATCATCCTTTGTTGGGAAGGGGTTGGAAATTTTATTATAAACTTATTCATGATGGGATGATTATACCTACCTTGTAAATTGTCTACCTTCCTATAAAAAGAAGAGGAAATGATAATTGGAAAATAATCAATATATTGATGAGTCAATGCCACTCAAAGTTTGGAGGAGATTGACTAACTTAACCCAAGATATCCTTGATCGATGTTTTATGATATTCTAGCATTAAATGTAATAAATGATATTTATTATTTATGCGGAATAATGAACTTGATTTTTTGATGAATGATTAAAATAGTATTCCTGATGTTTTAGTGTTGTGCATGCGAGTTGTGTTATGTTGTTATGCTAAAATGTCATATTGATATATCTTTGACAAACATACATTGATGTTATAAGATTATGATAGTATTTCATGATGTAATGTCATGTGGAACTGCATATATTTTTTAAACTGAAATGTTCAATGAGGCATGCAATAAAGGAAGCAAGTCTAAGTTTTATGATACTTTGATAATGATGATATGCTAATATTATATTAACATGTGTTATTGTTATATCTTTGACAAAGATATGTTGATAGTTCATGATGTGATGCCATGTGGATATTCATATAGTTTTTTATGATGATATGTTTAATGGTGAGATGCATGAACATGTGATGCCTTACTATTCATGATATTGTGATAACAATGGATTTTTGTTATCATGTTGACATGTGAGAGTTAGCATGTGAATGATTTTATGTGAGATGATGATGATATGATTTTGGCCAATCCATTGGTTGCATGTTGAGGTGGTGATTGATAGGTAATCCACAAATGGAAGATAGGGTTAGATTGTATGACCAAGTTGTGGGAGCTCGTACCTATGAGGGAGAATATCTATAAGTAACATCTTATGGGATGGAGATAATTCATTCTACTACTTATGCTAGTATTTCTTATGCCTTATATTAGAGTTATGATGTTGAAGTCTAGAAGAAAGGATGGAGTTGTGTGTGAGACTTCATTGCCTAGGGTACATGATGTACTAGACCAGATGCCAACCTTGGGGGTAGATGAGATGCCTGGGGTATGTGATGTACCAAACTAGATGCTAACCTTGGCGGTAGATGAGATACATAGGGTATGTGATGTACTAGACTGAATGCTTTCCTTGGGGGTAGATAAGATACCTAGTGTACATTAAGTGTTAGACCAAATGCTTGTTGTGAGGTAGATGAGATTCCTAGAGTACATGCCATACCAAACTAGATACCTACACTGGGGTTGATGAGATGCCTAGGGCACATGATGTACTAAATTAGATACTTAACTAAGGAGCATATGAGATGCTTAGGGTACATGATGTAATATACCAAATACCTACCTTGGGGGTAGATGAGATGCCTGGGGTGCTTGATGTGCCATACCATATGCTTGCCTTGGGGGTATATGAGATTCTTGGTGTATGTGATGTACCAAACTAGATTCCTGCCTTGAGGGTAGATGAGATGCTTGGGGTACATGATATATGAGACTGGATGCCTACATTAGAGGCAGATGATATACCCTGGGTACATGATGTACTAGACTGGATGCCTGCCTTCGGGGAAAATAAGATGCATGGGGTGTGTGATGTAGCATACCAAATGGTTACCTTAGGGGTAGAAGAGACGCTCAAGGTATGTGATGTACCGAATCATATACTTATCATGTGGATAGATGAGATGCCTAGGGTACGTGATGTAATAGACTATATGCCTACCTTGGGGGCATATGAGATGCTTAGGTTATGTGATGTACTAGATTGGATGTTTGCCTTAGGGGTAGATGAGATGCCCATGGTACATGATGTACTAAAACATATGCATGCCTCATGGGTAGATGAGACACCCAAAGTACATGATGTACTAGACCGAATGCCAACCTTGGGGGTATATGAGATGCCTTAGGTATGTGATGTACCAAACTAGATGCTAATCTTGGGGGCATACGAGATACATAGGGTATGTGATGTACTAGATTGAATGCTTGCCTTGGGGGTAGATAAGATACCTAGGGTACATGATGTACTAGTCCAAATGCTTGTTGTGAGGTAGATTAGATGCTTGAAGTACATGACATACCAAACTAGATGTCAAACTTGTGGTTGATGAGATGCTTATGGAATATGATGTACCAAATTAGATACTTAACTTTGGGATATATGAGATGCTTGGAGTAGATGATGTACTATACCAAATACCTACCTTGGGGGTAGATGAGATGCTTGGGGTGATTTATGTACTAGACCATATGCCTGCATTGGAGGTAGATGAGATTCTTGGTGTACACGATGTACCAAACCAGCTTCTTGCCTTGAGGTTAGATGAGATGCTTGGGTACATGATGTATGAGACCAAATGCCTACAGTAAAGGCAAATGAGATACCTGAGCTACATGATGTACAAGACTAGATGCTTGCCTTGGGGGCAAATGAGATGCATGGGGTGTGTAATGTACCATACAAAATGTACCAAATGAGATGCATGGGGTATGTGATGTACCACACCATATACCTTCCATGGGGGTAGATGAGATGCTTGGGTTACATGATGTAATATACTATACACCTATCTTGGGGGCATAGGAGATACCTAGGTTATGTGATGTATGAGATTGGATGCCTGCCTTGGAGGTAGATGAGATGCTTGAAGTACATGATGTACTAGACCATATGCCCACCTTGGGGGCATATGAGATACCTTGGGTACATGATGTACCATATAGGATGCCTGCCTTAGGGGCAGATGAGATACCTAGGGTACATGATGTACTAGATAGAATGCTTGCCTTGGGCACATATCAGGTCTCAAGCCTTGGGGCTCCAAAAGACATATATGCTTTCAACTTGGTTTCAAAAACTCGGAAGAACTGCTAGGGTGTTTCTTGTGCTTCCTGGGAGCTTTCGATGCCTACTATGGTTGGTAAACAATAACATAATTGAAGTTAACTTTGGGTTGAAGTTCCTTGAAGAGGGAGAGTATGTGATGACCATATGACTAAACACTTAAGTTCAAATAATAATAACAAATAAATAAATAAATAAAAATGAAAATATATAAGAAAAGAAATAATAAATAAAGAATAATCATAATAATAGTAATGGGAAAGTAGAAGTTAAGAAATGATTAAATAATGACAAGTGGATCTTAGGGATCGCGTTCTTTATCATGGATGCAGTCTATATAAAGAATGAAAGGAAGGAGAAAATAACATCTCTTTGGCTTAGGGCAATTGAAGAGAAGGCTAAGAAGATCTAGCATAGAAGTAGATTGAGGGCTTGGGGTGGCTAGTTGTAGAAGGATATGGAGTAGTTGAGCCTATGGTTGGGAGGAGAGTCATCCCCCACATGTTGGTTGCGGCGAGCATGATCATACTGGAGCAATAGTTCATGGCATTTTTGTAAGTGGATTCTTCACCTCATAGGTAAGTTCCATCACTCACTGCTAATGTAGATTTTGTAGTTGAAATATATAATTATTTATGTTATTAATCATTTTTTATGAAATTCTATGTATATGATTAATATTGTAGATCAGACCCATTACACAACATATGACACATATTGCTCTTGGTATGCATTTTGATTAAGTCGTGTCCACTTATAACATATATCAAAGAAGAAAAATCATAGCAAGTTTTCATGATATGTTGTAATATGCTACAAATAAAAGAATTTATATGAAGTCATCAATGTAAATTCTAAATGTTTCACATAGAGAATTGATGGAAAAAGGGGAATTGATGCTTTGTATAATGCTTCACAATTTTCCAAACCTATGGAAAAACATTACTTCCAACTTGAAAGAAACCAAAGAGAACATCCTTGTAGATGTTGTCAAAATGGGCATCATCACACTGCTGCTATACTACAAACTTCCATGACAAAATCAAATTTACACAATCTTAATAAATTTGATGGGAGATAAATGACATAAAGATCTTACTATAATTTAGAAAAAGTTGATACAATATTGTAGGAAGTTGAAAAACAACATTTGGTTAGAGTAGAGAGTCTTCATATGGAAGTGGATGATGTGGAGATACTTGAGGAAATTGCTACTAGAAGTCAAGTTGAGCTTGAACTTCACAAGGTAATGAATTAATCTATGCTCACCTAGTCAATGCCACTGCATTATTTAACTAATTCTAGAAATGATTTCATTAAATGCAGTCGTCTAATGTATGTTGAAAAAGACCCCATAATTATACCCAACATCCTTGTTCTTTGCACTTTATTCGCTGCAAAAGCTCTATTTTCTTTAGATTTCGAGGGCAACCATGGATGTAGGAGATTGTTTTAGGATGAAAGCATTTTCCAAGGCTTTAAAGAATGCATATGCTATTAGCTTTATGTATAAGAGTGGTGTCAAGGATGAATAAAATTTCTTATGTCAACCACACCAATTGATACAAGGGCAAGGCATACATGTAATATGAATGATAATGCATTCGTCAATAAACTTATTAGCTAAAGTGTTTCTATTACATTGCTGAATGACAAACCTTCAGAGGGAAATCTTTGGAATATGTATGATTTTGTTTTTAACTATTTTTTGTTTAGATAATCATTGAAAGTAAGTGAGTATTAAATCAAATTAAGAAGAGTATGCTATTCATAAAAGAGAAATTTATTTTTTAAAAATTAAAAGTATTATCATGTTTTTAATAAATCAAGTTATTAATAATATGGGTGACCACCAATATCCACCTAGATCAGATCATCATCTTGTAAATCCATGGGACTGGAATTTTCTAATGACATTCTTATTGGACTAGATACTATGACAAAATTCATAACATTTCGGAAGGTGTAGATACGACAAAAACTACCCAGTAAAAAGCAAAATTTGCAGAACAACATATGTTAGTTACAACTGTCTATCTCCCTGTTGTGGCCAGCAACAACCCCCCTTCTTATTCTAGTTTTGATATCAATACTAAATAAGTGGGGACCCTTCATCTAGAAAATAACAATAAATTAGAACTTGTATTTCCTTTTTTGAATAAATCTTACTATCATAAACTTAGGAGAATACCCGCAAAATCCAAAAAAGACTTAAGTTTTATGATGAGTTCGAATAAAATCTTTTTCTCAAAAAAAGCATTGCATCGCAAAAAGGAAATAACGACATCATATAAGCAAACTCCTACAAATGCGAAATCGCGATGCGAGATCGCACACCGAAGGAATTCATCGCATCGCAGTTTTCATATGCCTTAAGGTAAAATACTTCAAAACCGGCAATATGCGATAATACGTCTTGCAAATCGCATTTCGCAGAAACACATGGTAATGAATGATTGTCAAAACATAACGGATTAGTGATATTGCGATCTGCGATATTGCAAAGCAAATCGCAAAATCACTTTATCACAGATCTGCAGGGCACATCATTCCAAAAAGTTTTTCATAATCCAAGGTCAAGTCATGCGCATTAATGTTAATTCAATAAGTTAGTTGATGATCATTTATAAGATAAGATTTTTATCTGATCAAGAGGTCAGTTCACGTAGGGTGGTATAATTTTTATGTGATTTCAACATTTAAAAATTTCCCGTCACCTTATTCATATCATTACTCTTTCCTGATTTTGTAAATTGCAGGAGCGGAAAATAGAAAGATATACATAGCAATGTTCAGAGTGTAATGGGAAAAGAAGGAGAAATTCAAATTTCCGAAGTCATCTAACAAAACGCGCAAGAGGCGAACACTGGCACTAGGGAAGACCGGATCAAGAAACAGAGGCAGTTTTCGATGCGCGACATAACGGATCTGCGATATTGCGATCTGCGATATTGCGAACCAAATTGCAAAATCGCTTTATCACAAATCTGCATGGCACATCGTTCCAAAAAGTTTTTTCGTAATCCGAGGTCAAGTCATGCGCATTAATGTTAATTTAATAAGTTAGTTGATGATCATTTATGAGATAAGATTTTTATCTGATCAAGAGGTCAGTTCACGTAGGGTGGTATAATTTTTATGTGATTTCAACATTTAAAGCTTTCCCATCACCTTATTCATATCATTACTCTTTCCTGATTTTGTAAATTGCAGGAGCAGAAAACAAAAAGATATACATAGCAATGTTCAGAGTGTAATGGGAAAAGAAGGAGAAATTCATATTTCCAAAGTCGTCTAACAAAACACGCAAGAGGTGAAAACTGGCACGAGGGAAGCCCAGATCAAGAAACAGAGGCAGTTTTCAATGCGCGATTAGCGCGCATCGCCAGGCAAAACCCCTTGAGAAGGAAAGCCTCTGAACGCTCAGTCACCTGAAAGCCCGGAAAATTGTAGGAAAAAGTGCTAAAGGCTAAAAGCAAAACTCGAGCTCTAAAAAACAATGATATTTATCAGGAATATATTTAAATGGTATGTAAAATTCTCCCGAATGCACAACATCTACAGACTAGCTGGAGGTAAAAGGCTGAAGAAAGAGTAGAGTCCATCAAGAGGTTAACCAAGTTGAATTGGGATTCTTACTGGCAGTACTTTGTTAAAAAACATAGTCAATGCATGACTCTCAAATGCCTCACTAATTCTGCCGAGAAGATAGCACCAACGCTTGCCGATTCTGTTTTTGCAGGACAACTAAAGTCGGAGGTCAGCCAACCAACTCTCCTCAAGTCGATGCTGAATGCTTGCGACCACAGGGAACAGATACATAGATAGTAATTTTTAGATTTAGTTTTAGTTTTATTTTTGCCTTAGATGAGGATGGTCATTTAAACCGCCTCCTATATTTTTGTAATAAACTATTTTTAGGATTTAGCTAGTAGTATTTCAACCCTTCTCATGCATTTAGAGAAGGGTCCTGAAATTTGTCAAAAACATTTCCTTCGAACATGCACTTCTGCACCCTCAAAGGAGGTTTTGATGAATGAATGGAACAAGGTTTATTGATATCTGTGTTTAATATCTGCTACTGAAATTGCACTTTTGTACTCTTAATAGATGTTGAACTAAGAATAGATAGATCATTATTGTTGAAGCTCATGAGTAGAACTTGTTATCAATGGTACTTTTATCTCTTAATGATTTAAGTGATATTTATGTTCAATTATTTATATATGAATGCCTGAATGCTTGAGTTATCATTTGGCAC
Organism: Pinus tabuliformis; assembly: GCA_031772625.1. Classification (NCBI taxonomy): domain Eukaryota; kingdom Viridiplantae; phylum Streptophyta; class Pinopsida; order Pinales; family Pinaceae; genus Pinus; species Pinus tabuliformis. The sequence goes on along the minus strand of CM062818.1, from coordinate 918,894,363 downwards.
TTTTGTACGGTGATGACTATTCTATTTATGCTTAATATATGAATGACTTGTTATGCGATATGTTTTTCACAACTGTTCGGCTAACTTTTTATACGAAACAGTTCATCTTTATTGAATTCTTTTCTTATAGCGATTGAATGATCTTTATTACCAATTGTTGTTAGAAACTATTTTAGATCGCATAATCGAAAGATTAAATCCTGGGTTAGTTTTAGAATTAGATATTTCTGTTTATTAGAATACAAATTGCATGTTATTAGATTAGATTTAGAATAAAAGCATTTTACTTAGGAATTATTAGGAAAGAAATATCAATTCTCAACACACACACACATAAATTGGGAAACTAGTCCCATATCCCTAGTCGGACCCACCATCCCAAACGGAAAAGGAGCTGCTTACCAAGGTCCGGACCGGGTGGGTATCCCCCTTGTTGTAGACCCAATTTTCGGGGCTTCAACACTCTCCAATCGTTGGCCGGTCGAGGTCCAAGCTCTATCCACTTTGTCTCCAGGTTTCATTGTCACTATTACCAAGCCTGGTATTCACAAAGTTAAACTGGTCCTGGAGATCTACTAACTGGTTATGAAGGGCCTCCAGCTTGTCATCTTGCCTGACCAATTTTGCCTTCAGAGACTGGTTTTCCTCTAACACTTGCATTATAGTAAGCATTTGGTCCTTGAGTTTTAGATTTATTATAATTAGGTCCACTTGAAGCACATTGATTTTTTCCCTCATCTAATTGATTGTAATTAGGCAACCACAATTGATTTGCCCAACTCCATTGTTGCTACCTGCCATTCCTATGTGGCCTCTCCACATTGTACCACTCGTCCTCCTCCTAAATTCCGATGCCAGCACCCCTTTATCGGATCCTTTCTTCCAGCAAGTAAGAGTAAAGATGCAACGCTCTGCCAAGTCAACATCAAGCCTGTGCATAATTCAAAGCAGGGAAATGACCAGGACGAATTTAGTTGCAACGAGATTCACTCAAATCAGCCCAACCGTCCCCTTATCAAATTTGCTCGCCACATAATTCCTTTCTAGAAGATGATTAAATGGCCTATAACATGCCCTATTAGGAAGAAGCCCGCTAATCCAAGATCTTTTACTTACAGATGTATCAAAATTACATATAACATAGCTAATTAACCATGGAACTTAAAAAGAACATAAACAATGCAGAAATAACCAGAAGAACATAAAACCATGACACAATGATTTGATTATGGAGTTCGTCCAATTTGGACTGCGTCTCCGAGCCCTGCTCAATAGTGGGGAGGCCTTCATTCATTAAGTGGCATAAAAAGAGATAAAAGTACAAGCAACATTCTTTACAATCCTTATACCTCCAAGCTGAAAGATGGACAAAGCATGGAGAGCCCAGCTTTAAAAACAAACAGTACCACTGAACTCCTGGCAAAAAATCTTGCAAAAAACACCTATCCAAACACCCAATTTGGATAATCGGTCTTCTGCAACTTCTCGGAACCTCTCTGCTGCTCAAGGTGAGGTCCCGGCCTGCTGCCAGGGTCAGGGTTTGCTGCACAATAGATTTTGCATTAATCAGCTAGCTCTCTCCTCCTTCTTCCGACACAAAATGGCCTTTAAATAAACATGGCGGCAATTCCTCAACTCTTGGGTAGTTCTAACCACAGGCCAAGCAAAGTAAGCGGGTTTGATCCAAAATCAAGGATCTCGGGCCTAAAGGAGACATAGCAACAACCTTGCAAGTATGGCGTAACTCCTATGGAATGCATGTTTGACTCGACGGCTTTCACTATCGGTGTTCCAACCATCAGCGGACAATCCCAAGCCTGAACAACAAGCACTCTGTGATGGGGCGGACCCGTTGGGAATATAAAACATAGTATATAACTCATCGCATCCGGAAACCCCATCACAATCGCAATCGGCGCTCAACCATCGATGTATCGACCCAACCCTGCACTCTGTGATAACACAGATCTGTCGGGATTATTTCACAATGTATAAGACATTAGTTCTGGAGCCCTATCGCAAATTGCAATCGATGGAGGTCGGGGTGATACTCCACACAACTGCTCCCACTATGATTGCGACTTATCCCATCGCAACCTGACCTGCTCCCGGGATCAATTCCTTAACCTTCTGCGATGTGCGATTTGATCGCATCGCAACCTTGCTTTGCCGGGGGCTGATTCTTGAATACTCGTTCCTCCTCTGACCTTCGATATGTGATATCTCATTCGCAGCTGGAATCCTGTCGGGGCCAATTCTCCTTGAGCCACTTCTTCCCCTTGCTCCGATATGCGATATGCGGGACCAATGACAGCCTGCCACTTGGTGCTTCCCCATTCGCTGAGAGTGTCTGCCACGTCACTCCTCCTGCCATCTAGACAATTTAAACATAAAATTTGACCTGCTCTAACTTCTTCACATGAACTCGGATTCGAGTGTCGTTTGCACTGTTGGAAATGGGATGACGAGCACTTCGATCCGATGCTAAGTTTATCTAGATTCTTCCACTTTGAGTTTTGAGCCTTTTACCATGCCACTGGTACTTTTATGAAGATCCACGTGAATCAATCCTCCCAACTAAGAGAAGCTTTTGGTCCTCCAAAAACATTAAATAATCTGCAACTGCTTTGTACTTTGTCTGCACCGCAAGTGTCCTAACAGGTCATCCTTTCTTCTCCTTCACCTTTGTCCTTCAAAGCCATAAGCGATGAGCCAACACTTGCATCCCCTGCAAACCTGTAGTACGATGTCTTGCAAATTACATGTTTAAATATATGAACAAAAGAATGAGCTAAGCATCCCATACTTGCCACAAGTTTATAACACATACTATGTGGTCAAGTTTACATAAAAATGGAAACAATGCTCCAGCTATCAATACAAGGCCAAACATCATTGTTGCTTCAATAAGTGATGGAAAACACATCATCACTACAACACATGATTTACAAAAATAAGGCCAAACACTATTGTTGCTTCAATAAGTGATGGAAACACATCATCACTTTCACAGTTTAAAATGCAACACAAAATAAGGCCAAACATCATTGTTGCTGCAACAAGTGATGGAAAACACATCATCACTTTTACAGTTTAAAATGCAACACATGATTTGCAAAAATAAGGCCATGACATTCTACCACACCTAGAAGAACCATCTCTCACTTATCAAAGTGAATGAGTTGCTTCCTTGTGGCACATTCGCTGATCGAACAATTGTTTCACCTGGTTCAGCACAGATGCTTTGTCCTTGCGACGCTGCTTTGGATGGAGCCTCCAACATGTGGCTTTTGATGACCACCTCTGTCACAATGACTACAAAAAGTCTTCTTCCTCCAGATCTTCTTTACCTTCTTCTTCGCTTTCTATTGAGAGGGTCTTTCACGCCTCACTCTTTTTCGTGCTGCTATTCTTTTCCATCACTCATCAAACATATGGTTATGCAATCCACAAAAACTGCAAGTTCTTTTATGCCATGATTTTCGTTCATTATTAACAATACAATTGTAATCAAAATGAACATTAGAATATCGAGACTGGTTATACCTTTCTTATTGGTATCTGGTATGATCATGGGAACAAGAGCTTGCCTCACCTCTTTCTCCACAATGCATACTGCCATAGGTTTATGGTGATGTGTTCTGTCATCCTCTTTCCTCGACTGTTTCAACAATGTCGTGGAAGCTTCTGACATCTTTGAGCATTGTCCTTTAGTGCACCCCAACCTTGCGAATCGAGGTCTTTTCTCAACCTTTCCATGGATGAGTTATGCCTTGGCTTTTAACACCAAGTCCTTCTTCTTCCTTGTACCTCATCCTGGCAAGGAGTCTCATGTTTGTCCCTATAATTGGTATCTCCACATTTCCTACAGAAATTACACTATGTGAAGATAAATGAAGGGAAATCAACATCTTTTACCTCCATTGTCGATTTGGAAAGAACTGATGAGGGCTTCTCATCATCTGTTATTGGTGGTTCCCTGGCTGTTTTAGCGCATTACCCAACTTCCTTGCTGACATACCCAAGTCTCACCTGATGGGGTAATTCCTCTACTTTGATGGGGTTTATGATGCCTTGGCCATTAATGATGAGGCCCTTCCCCTCATACCCCATTCTCCTTAACAACTTGGAGTCGATTCCTGTGGTATGATTTTCAAAAACGATGAAATCGACATCAGGAAAAATACATGAAGTCAAAGAATTACTTTTTACCTCACAAGGGTCACGCTGCAGCTTTTCCAAGGAATCATCCTTAGCTTGTAGCTAGCGTAGCAACCTATATTTTTCCCCTTCTTCTTCTTGTAGAAGCCTCCTTGATCTAGCAAGCTCTGCTTGAAGACTCTGGTCGTTGCGCTTCAATTCTTCCAAGACTATCTTTGCGTCTTGCAATTGAAGCAACAATCGATACTTCTCCTCTTTCTCTTCTCGTAGTAACCTTCTTAATTCAACGTTATCTTCTTGAAGCCTCTGGTTAATCTCCTCATTCGAGGAAGGCGATGAATAAAACACATAAGCACCGGAAGATGTGGATGACGCATCGCTTTCCAATCTCTTTGTCTCCTCCTCTCTTCATTTCTCATACGCTTCATACATGATGTCCACCATTTTGGACATTCGCATGAAGGTCTCGTGCATTTCTTTATCATTCTCCATGGTTGCACACTCAGTCATTCACGCACACAATTTTCTATCAGTAAAAGACCGCTTATCTTCCCAACGCGCTTCAACATCCGCCATGTCTCCTCTTCATGATGCACGTCCTCTGAGGCTTATCTCTAGCTAGCGTACTCATGCAATTCAGATCAACTAAGCCCTGCTCTGATACCAAACTTGATCCAAGATCTTTTACTTACAGATGCATCATAATTACGTATAACATAGCTAATTAACCATGGAACTTAAAAAGCACATAAACAATGCGAAAATAACCAGAAGAACATAAAACCATGACACAATGATTTGATTACAGAGTTCGTCCAATTTGGACTACGTCTCGAGGCCCTACTCAATAGTGGGGAGGCCTTCATTCTTTAAGTGGCATAAAAAGAGATAAAAGTACAAACAACATTCTTTACAGTCCTTATACCTCCAAGCTGGAAGATGGACGAAGCATGGAGAGCCTAGCTTTAGAAACAGACAGTACCACTAAACTCCTGGCGAAAAATCATGCAAAAATGCATATTCAAACACCCAATTTGGATAATCGGCCTTCTGCAACTTCTTGGAACCTCCCTGTTGCTTAAGGTGAGGTCCCGACCTGCTGCCAAGGTTAGGGTCTGCGACACAATAGATTCTGCATTAATAAGCTAGTTCTCTCCTCCTTCTTCCGACATAAAAATGGCCTTTAAATAAACATGGCGGCAATTCCTCAACTCTCGGGCAGTTCTAACCATAGGCCAAGCAAAGAAGGCGGGTTTGATCTGATATCAAGGATCCCGGGCCTAAAGGAGACATGGCAACAACCTTACAAGTATGGCGTAACTCCTTTGGAGTGCACGTTTGACTTGACGACTTTCACTATCGGCGTTCCAACCATCAGCGGACAGTCCCAAGCCTGGACAACAGGTACTCTGTGATGCGACAGACCTGCCGGGAATATAAATCATAGTATATAACTCATCGCATCTGGGAACCCCATCGCAATCGCAATCGATGCTCAACCATTGGCGTATCGATCCAACCCTGTGTTCTACGATAACACGGATCCACCAGGATTATTAATCATAATGTATAAGACATCGGGTTTGAAGCCCTATCGTAAATCACAATCGGCGGAGGGCGGGGTGATACTCCACACAACTATTCCCATTGCGATATGCGATTGCGACTTATTGCATCGCAACATGACCTGTTCCGGGGGCTGATTCCTTAACCTTCCAGGATGTGCGATTGTGATTTGACCGCATTGCAACCTTGCTTCGCCGGGGGCCGATTCTTGAATACTCTTTCTTCCTCTAACCCGCGATATGCGATATCGCAAACGCAGTCGGGATCCTGTCGGGGCCGATTCTCCTTGAGCCGCTTCTTCCTCTTGCTTCGATATGTGATATGTGGGACCAATGGTAGCTTGCCACTTGGCGCTTCCCCATTCGCTGAGAGTGTCTACCATGTCATTCCTCTTGCCACCTGGACAAGTCAAACATAAACTTTGACCTGCTTTAACTTCTTCATATGAACTCGGATTCGAGTGTCGTTCTCATCGTTGGAATCAGGATGACAAGCTATTTGATCCGATGCTAAGTTTATCCAGATTCTGCCACTTTGAGTTTTGAGCCTTTTACCATGCCACTAGTACTTTTATGGAGATCCACCTAGATCAATCCCCCTAGATCCTCCTGGATCACCAGCTCATTTGGGCCAAAGAAGAAGAGTTTGGGAGTTGCCCTAATGCTAACGCGAAATAACAATGGACAAGCTTACTAATAGAATTTGACGCATAATACAAGACAAAGAGAACTAAGAGACATTCAATTATAAACTATGAATCACTTGCCTGGCACTACCATGGACGCCATAGGATATGCCATAGTCATAAATGTTTCCTCACTAAAGCCACCAAATTTAACCCATCCGCCACCTTACCAAACTCGCATACCTCATAGATATCTTCTGGAGGACATTCAAGATGCCAAACCCATACCCAATTGGGAAAAGACTCCTTTCGATGTGCTAGAGAGGCAAAATTATGCTTCAATGCCGAACCAATTATGCAAATACCAAGCACACTGACAGGATTCGATTCAAAACTCTAGGCAAAGTTAACTAAGAGACTATCAGGTATAAACTATGCATCACCTGCCTAACATTGCCATGGAGGCCATGAGACTTGCCAAAGTCAGCAACATATCCTCTTTGGAGTGAAAACTAAAATGGAAAGACCCCTTTGCCTATGGGAATTATGAGTCATGAATTTATGCCTCCGTTGCTCTAACCCACATGTGAGAGGAGTTATGGCCGCATCACCATTCATAAACTCCTGCCTACATTCTACAATCATCATTCTATGTGGATGTCCTGCTCTGTACTTGTACTATGACCTCCAAATGAAACTCTTGTATTGCAAGGGATTTTGACTTGCATCACCTACCTGTTATAAATAGATATGGGATGTCACGACATGAGTCGGGCTCCCTTCCACCTTTTGTTTAATTTTCTTCATGAGTAAAATAGTGTTATTTAAGCTTCCCCTCTGGGGTGAGACTATTATTTGAGCATAGGCTTTAGAGTCCTTTATTAGAATGTTAAGGACTTTCACGTTATGGTAGATTGCTCCATTCCTGTTCTCCATTGGTTTCAAGTTGCATGGCTCAGAGCTGGCATGCACGATTAACACTCTGATCAACTTTATTTTTGGTTTCTTGGGATGTGGAAAAAAGCTTTGTGTGGAAATTCATCTTATTCCCTTCAGAAGGTTTTCCAAGTGATTGTCTCTTGGCCAAGTTCTGGTTTGGAGATGTTAAATAATAATAAGCGAGTCCCCTAGGATGGTAATATTGGTCACTCATATAGCTTTAACTAGAAACAGACCTTGTAACATGCCATGCATTTCTACTTGGTTATTGGTCTTATATCCCGAATTCCATACCTAATTACAATTTTCCATTGAAACTATATAATACCCTCCTCCTCTTACCATCCTTTTCAATTTGATTTTAATAATGTACATCTATTTTAATAAAACTAATATAATTATTTATAAAGTTAACTATATAAAATAAGTTTTGATTTAATTTTAATGCAATATCTAAATTAAAAAAAATTAAGGTGAAATGGTTTTTCCTTAATAACTTTGATTAAAATTGGTGATGAATCCCAGAATTATTTGATTGTCATTTTATACTTCCTCATTTTGAGTGTGAAGCAGCGAATTTTCAAACACACGTTATATGATAGAAAGAAATGTAATTTAAAACAAAATGAAGGCTATTTCAAATGACTTAATCAGATTGTGTGGTTATTGTAACACGTTCAGACCCTCTGGACAACTTCAACTGGCATAATGTACACAGGATGTCAAAGAAGGCGATTTGCCACTGACATAGGAGCCCTCGAGTACTTGGATTGATTGGTGGCACAATTACTGAAGCTGCAGAAATGACATTTTCCATGGGAACGACACCTACCCTTTCCAGCAGCGGCCAACCCACTGCTTCAATTTCATACCTCCATTCTTCTTCTCTTCATAATACTACAGTTCCCTGGAGGAGGAGTGACGGGTACCGGGCACTCCCCACAAAACTGGTAATCGCTTTTTTATTTGACAAATATCTGCTGTTCCTTGGTTCTGAATTGGGCTGAAAACTGATTCTTCTATGCTTTCTGTTGGAGACCCAATTAAAGGTTTTTTTTTTTCAAAGGCAGGATTACATTTTTGTTTAATAGAATCCTTCAGTCTTTTTAGGACCAAACTGTAAACACTATGTGGTGACAACGCTGGCAAAGCTCAGGGTTTAAATGTAACCCCATGCGTCTTTGGCTACGCATGCCATCACTGTGGCCGAGGAGGTCTGCACCTGGACATTTACTAATTTTGGATTATCATGGTGAGCACTCTTCAAATGAACCTGCACGAAAGCGAGGGTCCAACAAAGGTCCCCAAAAGCAACCACAACCTCTGATAGATTTAAGATTTTGGGTAGAGATTTGAGCCATGGCCTCGCACTATTTCAAATTCTTGGATGTTAAAGTAGGTGTCTCATGATCACATATGCTTGTTGAAAAATGGGGTGGCATTGTGCGCCATTTTTGATGACCTATTAACATTCGACCTTCATTGGCCGCAGCCTGCAGAATCCAAAAAGTTGTAGCTAACTTCCATCCACTTCAGCTCGTCCCAGTGCTGCGTCCCGCTGTTAGATAAATCAGGCAAATTCAGTTATTTTCAAGTATAGAAATTTCCATCCTTTCATGGCTCCTGGTAAATTTGTTTGGTTAGAGGTTATAGATTTTATTAGATTGAACTGGATTCTTCCTGTGGTACGGGGACTACAGAGACAGTGCAGAACTGCATAGATAATTGTTACAAACAAACTCTGTATTTTGAATATTTGTTAATACGGATAAATTACGATATCTTCTACCGCCTGACTGTAAAGCAGGTCGAGAGTTGCAGTAAGAAAATGACTCAAGATAGCGTACTTTATGTTGACAGAAGCACATAATCGAGTATGTCTAAGAATATCGACCATTGCTTAAGGGCTCCTATGATTTAGGAAACAAATAGAGAATGAGCTCTAGCGTAACAGTGTTACTCCATAAAAGTCCTAGTGTCCTAGTGCCAGGCAAATTGCCTACCGACTGCAGCAAGAAGGAATGGCAACAACTAAGTATTAGGAGGCTGCAACATGTTGAAGGAAATGTAACTAGGTTCGGTCTTCATAAATGTACTTTTAGTTTTGATATATGTGTTTATTGAAGAAAAGAAATATTATTTTTATAATATATGTCAATGAGTTTCTTGCTCATTGAAATAGGTCTAGCACATGTTAAAGTGCTATAGGTGAGTCAAATGGTCAAAAGAAAATGTTGAAGACCTTAAGGGCATGTTACTCCATGTATATGTTTGTATAAGAGTCAAAGAATAACCCTCCAAGCAAAGTCAAGTCTCCTCCAAGCATGTGACACCACCAAAGAAACCATCCATAGCAAAGATAGCAAGTTGGCCTAAAAGGAGGGACAGTCCTCAATATATAGAGGCTGTCCACTCCATTATAATGTCAAGCATTCTCTCTGAAATCAGCGAAGGTAGAAGGTCAGAAAAAGGGTTGTTAAAGGACGAAAGAAGAGTCTCCAAGGGCAGCGAAGAAGGAGAGACCTAAACCGAAGTTGCAGGGATTCTTTTTAGGGTGAAAAACAGTCACACGTGCAAGAAATAGAGGACAGTCTGCGGTCACTACAGCAGTAAGATAACAGTCATATATATCTCATGGTTTGGGCTAGTATCCTAGGCCTATAAGGCCTCCTACTCAAGCGAAGAAGAGAGTCTCTCAAGCGAAGGAGAAAGGAACCAAAGTATAGGGGAAACCTCCCACACGTGCGAGAATCTAGGACTGCTGTACAGTCACTTCAGTCTACACCTACATCTCAAGAAGGATCTCATTTGGTTGAAAGAAGGAAGGTGTCTACACAAGTGAAGGATATCTCTAAGTATAGAAGAGAAGCATCTCATCTAGAGCTCACATAAACAAGGTCTAACAACAGTTGAAAGAAGGACGAAGTGCCGAGTAACGAAGTGCCAAAAGAAGGAAGACTAAGTGTCGGGGAACAAAGTGTAGAAAGGAGGAAGGACTTGACTTGTGCTTGGAGGACATTCTAGTCAAGGGTCTAAGGTTTGGCATTGATCAATAAGAAGCTTCAATAAGAGAAACTTACTAAAGGTTTTTCCTCTCAAGAGGAGAGAGGTTTTAGCTCTGGTAGAGAGCCAACATCTTGTGTTCTTGTTCTTATGTTTTTGGTAGCAGTTTGATGAAGTACATACACATGCATTACTAATAAGAAGAAGAAGATTAAGCTAACAAGAAAAAGTATAAAGACTTCACAAATTGTTATCAAGTCAAGAAGAATCATACTAAACCTAATTGCCCTAGATTCTTGAACACAACAAACTTCCATTTGAGATCAATCTTTCTAAGAATAGCGACCATTGCCTAATGGTCCCTAAGATTAAGGAAACAAATAGTGAATGAGCTCTAGAATAACAGTATTAATCCAGCAAAGTCTTAGTGCCAGGCAAACTGTCTGCCCACAGTAGCAAGAAGGAATAGCATACAACTAAGTATTAGGAGGCCATGGCAAACTTCCAATCAAGATCAATCTTTCTGAATGCTTGCTAGAGAGATGTCATTCAATAAATTCCACATATTGTCTGGTCAATGCTATTCTTCCATCTAGCATACTCCTTAAGGGAAGGTGGGTCATCTATTATAAGGTACACTAAACATTTCTGTAGTCACGTGCTTTCATTTAATGTTAAGGTCATTCTAATATAAATCACAGGTTGAGCTGGATGATTGACTACTCTTGATTGTATCCTTGTTCTCACACTTCACCTTGATTGTATACTTGTTCTCACACTTCACCTGAGAGGTTCTTCCCTTGCCCCTAGTGCATTGTGACTTTCCCTGGGTCCTTTCCAATGTTTAGGAGGGACACAAATAGGAGGCACTAATTGATATGGCGTGCCCAAGGTAATCCATATCATTTTCCATCACTCCCATGTATCCACCTCCATTCTTTTGGTTGATGATCATTTGTCCCCAGTATTGTCACCCTTTACCCTCATCTTTGAGAAAGGGCTTGGAAATTTTTCCCCGAAGAGATTGATGCAACTAAAAGAAAGATGAAAACATATATAGCCACAAATGAAAGAAAATGGAAAATGCAAAAGTGTTGAAATGTGTAACTAGGTTCGGCCTTCATAAATATGAAATGTACTCTTGATTCTTGTATATTGTAAAAAGAAAGAAAAAAATATTATTGTTATAATTGTAGCATGGGTTTCATGCTCAAGTTCATTTTATTTATAGGTCAAGCACCCATTGAGTGTTTCTAGGGTTTGTCCTAGTGTTAAGAAGTTAATAGAGTCATTTTCATATGAAGAAGACCCCATTGGGCACATTGTAACATGTCAAAAGAATTAATTTTGTATTTAAAAGTGTCAAAATACCCTCCAAGACCAAGTTGGTTTGGCAGTTAAGAAGTCAGTTTCATTAGGGCAAGTTGTCCTCCTTGGAAGCCTATATATAGGAGGGAACTCGGCCTCCTATGGACACTCATTCACTTCTCATCATTCAAGCGAAGGAGAAGCAGAAGAAAGGAAAGCGAAGAAGGATAGAAGGACGAAGGACAAATCTCTTGGGTTATTTCTCTCTCTCTCTTGCACGTGTGAAAGGAAGGCTAGGGTTTTGCTATTGACTTGAGGTGTATTTATATGCTTCTTAGGTGGTCAAATTAGCTTGCCGAGGCCGACTTGTACGTTTGTGTACTTGTGGGTTTCACACTGTCATGTCCCTTCTCAAATACATTTGTAACAGGGTGCTGCTACACATTTTTGCACAATTTTGGCTAAGGAAGAGAACCCATCATTTTCGACTTAGGGACTTAGGAGGCAATTCGACTTTATTTGGTTGCTAGTGGAATGCAGGGGCCACCCACATGAGCATTCGGATTAGACCATTTGAATGGCTTGGAGGGAAGTCGAATAGGTGGATGGAGGGGCCCACATGAGGCAAGGGAGGCCCAAGGAGTTATAAGGAGGGAGCAACTCTCATTTTGGGATTCATTCTTACATCTTGCAAACAAAATTACTTGACTGTTTGCTTTGCTGTTTCGCTGAGTCAACCGACTGTTTAGCCATGAATCTCTCAAGCGGGAGATTCAACCTCTACTTCGGGGGACCTTTCGTGCCCGCCCTAGAGAGGCAGTTCCACAAGTAGTTCAGGATTTGCGGGGGTATGTTACTGCACTTCCATTCAGCACAAAATAGGGAGTGCTTATTTCTGGGTAGCTGGAGATTACGCAGGGGGAGTTTGGAGCCATCAGAGATGAAGTATTTGTTGAGAGAGTTAGTGGACTGAGAGAGCAGCAATAGGCCAACATTCTTTGTGAGTTTTGGAGCCAACATTCCAGCAGTTCGAATTGCTGGGCTTGGGGACAACGTAGAGGCCATTCCAATAGTTTCGTGGAGCTTAGGAGCAGGTGCCATAGGTCGAAAGCCCATCTGGGAAGTCACGGATTTGATAGTAGGGGTTAGTCCATCACTTTGGGACCATTTCCGGGAGGATTTATAGGCAGCTTCCAGCAGGCCGAGTTTTGTTGTTGTAGCTGAGGTTGGGCTCCAAGAGGGTCAAATTTTAGAAGTCTAAACCAGCCAAAATCCTTGGTCGGTTTTTTTGGGCATAGGAAGTGGACCTTTTAGTCATTCGAACTTCAGCAGAAAGGCAGTTTTCTGGGGTAGCGCAGTGCAAATTGGTGCAGCAGTTGGACAACCTTCAGTTCAACCATTTTCTCACCTAGGTTTGATCATGCTTGTCCATTAAGACAAGCCCAGGTGCACTATCTTATTATCCATTGTATTTTGCCTTAGAAAAGTAATAAAATGGCTTAACAGTTCCTTATTTGCAACATTTCCATGGGTGTTTAATGTGTATTTCGTTTTTATATTCTGCTGCACAAAATATTTGCTTTATATCACTTGTATCCCTATTTAGGATCATTACAGTGGTATCAAAGCCTAGTTCTTGTCTCAACTGTGGGGATTGTCTCCTATGAGAGAAGGGGACCAGCAGAACATCACCTACTGAAGGCAGAGGTACCGGAGCAGAGAAAGAGAGCTGGAGATTACTCCAGACACGGAGGACAGAGGGAAAGCAGTAGTAGAAGAGGAGGGCATGGTGAAACCCAAGAGCAGGGAAGAGATGGCTTTTGACAACCTCCTGAGGGCCCTGAATGAATTAGCTAGGGGTCAAAAAGACATGTTGGAAGAGATCAAGTTGCAAAACAAAGAGAGGACCACTCCTAGAGGGTTTCTGTTTGGGGAAACTTCTGGGGCCTCTCAGCCATTCGATCACCCCTCACCAACAGCGCAACACCCATCAACGAGTGAGCCAACTTGTGCTACATTGCCTTCTTTCGTACTAGTGGCACAGATCGAACCTGCAAGGGGTGAAGACCACATTCAGATGGGAGACTATTTTAGAGAGTGGCAATCTATGGATGCAGACTTTAAGGAAGCTCTCCCTTTCATAGATTTCTGCAAGCTCAAGCAGAGTGAGAAGAACAAGGGTTTTGGAGGATAGGGAAACCAAAACTACGAGCTGCAGAGGACCATAGGGAGGATGTAATTCCCTACTTTCGATGGCACTATCAAGTGCACGGCTAGGGCTTGGGTTGAGAAGATGGACACCTACTTCCAACTCAACCGGATGACAGAACAGGAAGCCATCAAGATGGGCACGTTGCACATGGAGGGGGAAGCCCATGACTGGTGGTATCATGGTTTGGCCACCCTAGGGCATGGCAATGTGGCTTCTTATGAGGACTTCACTAGGAGGGTGGTGGAGCGTTTTGACCAGAGAGATCCAGAGGCCCATTTCAAAGAGTTGACCCATCTGCGTCAAACCGACAACCCAGAGTAGTACATCTCAGAGTTTCTGTGAGTATCAGTGATGGTTTCGGATCTGTCAAAGGCTAGGAGGCTGTACACCTTCATTGAGGGCTTTCTTGAGCCCATGTGTGGACTGGTGAAGTCACGAAGACCCTCCATGCTGCAGGAAGTAGTTTTGTGCACCAAAGATCTACAGGGGGCCATCCCCAAGACTAGAGCACCTTTTCCTGCACGGACCCCTTTTCCTCAAAAGGGGCATGAGATTAGACCTCCACCTCAGAGGACCACACAGGGAGGGGTTAACTAGATGATGAGCCATGAAAGGATCTCAGGGGGAGGAAGTTGTGCTTCACATGCAGGGAACCCTGGGCACCAGGCCATCAGTGCACTGCTGGTAGAGCACAATATATTGAGGTTTTTTTTGACAGTGACTAGGACGAGGTTGAGCAGGATTGTGGTGTGGCAGATGGTGAGAGTCCAACAAATAGAGCACCACCACCACCACCACCTCCACAAGGTGGGGCATCCGTTGCCCTAACTGGGGGAGTCCTTGCTTCCTTATGCGGGATTCCCAAATTCTTGACACTTAGGATCAGAGGCACTGTACATGACAGAGGGTGTCAGTCCTAGTTGACAATACCCACAATTTCATAAATGCCCAGTTGGTTCAGAGGAGGGGCCTCACCACGGCTGCGTTTGAGGGTTTCTCAGTCCTAGTACCAGGTGACCCTACCATATAGTGCACTTGATATGTGCCTTCCTTGACAATAGTTATGGCGAACTACTCGATGATAAACCATTTCTTTGTGGTCGATGTGCCAGACGCCAATGTGGTGATGGGTGTCCAGTGGCTGTATTCCCTTGGGCGAGTCACGACAGATTGGAGGAAGCCAGAGATGGAGTTCATTGGGTATGATGGCAAACTAGTAGTTTTGAGAGGCATGCAGTCTTATCCACCTCAGACAGCTTCGGCCCACAGGACGGAGGCAGATCTGTGACATGGGGACATTGCATGGACAGTTGAGTTGAGGATTTTAGAGGCTAGGGGATAGGCTCAGTTACCACCACCAGATATATAGGTTTTGCTGGACAGATACGCAACGGTGTTTGGGGACCTTCCACTAGGGCAGCCACCAGACAGGGGATTTGAGCACACCATTGAGTTGGAGCAGGGTGTGCAGGCAATGACCACCACCCCTTATAGGCATCCCAAGGCCTATAAGGACGAGATAAAGAAGGCCATTCAAGCGCTGCTAGCATTGGGCCATATTAGGCCAAGTTTGAGTCCCTTCACTTCTTCAGTAGTACTGGTGAAGCAGAAGGATGAGACCCTTCATATGTGCATTGACTAACGGGCCCTCAATCAGAAGGCACTAAAGAACCGATACCCCATTCCCCGCATATATGAGCTGATGGACGAGCTTAGAGGAGCCAAGTACTTCTCTAAGATTGATCTGTGTTTAGGGTACCACCAGATGAGGGTGAGGGATTAGGATATCCCTAAGACAGCTTTTCGGTGCCACTATGGGCACTTCGAGTTCCTGGTCATGCAATCTGGGCTGACCAATGCTTCGACCACCTTCTAGTCATGCATGAACCATGTCTTTTGGGGACAGTTGAGGAGGTTCGTGCTAGTTTTCTTCAATGACATTCTGATTTACAGCCAGACATGGGAGGAGCACCTCCAACACTTGGAGGAGGTACTACGCATTTTGGAGGAGCAACAGTTTTATGCCAAGCTCTCCAAGTGCGAGTTTGGTTTGACAGAGATGCTCTACCTAGGGCATATCATTGGTGCTGATGGGGTGAAGGTCCATGAGGAGAAGATTCGGGCCATCCGGGATTGGCTAGTACCCCGAGATGTGACTGCGCTGAGGGGCTTCTTGGGCATTTGCACCTACTACAGGAAGTTTGTCAAGGGGTTCTCACAACTGGCAGCACCCTTGACCGATTTGACCAAGAGAGGGGCTTTCGCATGGACTGATGGAGCACAGGTTGCCTTCGACCGCCTCAAGGAGGTGATGAGCAGTTGCCCGGTCTTGGCACTTCCGGATTTTTCCCAGCCATTCACTATGGAGTGTGATGCATCCGGGGTGGGAGTTGGAGCAGTATTGTCACAAGAGGGGCATCCCATTGCTTTCAAGAGTTGGAAGCTCCTACCACATGAGCTGTCATATTCCATATATGACAGAGATGTTGGCTATCATGCATGCATTGGCCAAATTTCGACAGTACTTGGTGGGCAATAGGTTTCGAGTGAAGACTGATCACAACAGTCTTCGTCACTTCATGGGGCAGCAGGGCCTCAATGACAGGTAGCAGAGATGGGTCAGCAAGGTGCAGGCCTATGACTTCGACATAGAGTATGTGCGGGGAAAGCACAATGTGGTGGCCGATGCTCTATCTCGAAGACCAGCTGGGTTATCCCTCATGAGCATCTGCCATGATTGGAAGGCTTAGCTATTGGTGGAGTACTCCAAGGACAGGAGGGCATGCAAGGTATTGGAGGGTACCCATGTAGATGAGCGTTACCGAGTGATGGATGAGGTCATCTATTACAAGGGGCGCATTTTCTTAGTACCCAACTCGCAGTTGAGAGAGAGGGTGCTCTAGGCAGCACATGACTCACCATTATCCGGGCACCAAGGGTTTTGGAAAACATATATGGCAGTCAGGGAGAGATTCACATGGAAGGGCCTCAAGGGGGACGTGTTGAAGCACGTACGGGAGTGTGAGGCATGTCAGAGGAACAAGGGGGAGCTGATCCACCCTACAGGATTGCTACAACCACTTCCCATCCCCGAGGGGAAATGGGAAAGTATCTCTATGGATTTCATCACAGGGCTCCCCATAGTGCAGGGGAAGGACTGCATCTACGTAGTGGTTGACAAATTGACCAAATATGCCCACTTTTTCGCCATCCCCACCAGATACATGGTTGCATAGGTTGTAGAACTGTTCTTTTGGGAGATTTTCAGATTGCATGGGCTCCCCAAGAACATTGTGAGTGACAGGGACAACAGGTTCATGGGAGGCTTCTGGCAGGAACTTTTCAGATTGGTCGGGACTGAGCTCACTCCTAGCACTAGCGACCATCCTCAGACAAATGGCCAAACCGAAAGGGTTAATCAGTGGCTGGAGGGGTACCCGGGGAACTATGTGACCGGTCAGCAGAGGGCTTGGATTCAGCAGTTGCATCTAGGCAAGTACTGCTACAACACCACCCACCACATGTCCATTGGTATGACTCCTTTCCATGATTTATATGGATATGATGCATTATCTTTTGCTGACATTGTTTTTGGAGATAGCCGGGCCCCAAAGGCCAAAGACTGGGTCCAAGAGAGCCAAGACATCCTCAAGGCTCTCAAGGATAACTTGGTGACAACCCAAAATCAACAGAAGGTATACGCAAACCGGCACAGGACAGAGAGGCATTTCGAGGAAGGGGACTTGGTATACCTTCAGCTACAACCTGACAGGCAGTCCATGCTGAAGCAAAAGGGAGGCGAGAAGCTACAACCACGCTTCTATGGGTCCTACTGGGTGATTAGATGAGTTGAAGAGGTGGCCTATGAGCTAGAGTTGCCTCAAGGGAGTAGGATCCATAATGTCTTTCATGTCTCATGCCTTAAAAGGGTGCTGGGACAACAGGTGACAACAACAGCTGATCTACCCCCACTAGATGATGAGGGCCACTTGGTTTTGGAACCTGAGGCCATCTTGGAGAGCAGGGAAAGGAAACTGAGCAAGACCATCAAGGAGGTCTTGGTGCGTTGGAAGAACTTGCCAAATGAGGATGTCACCTGGGAGGGTGAGCACATCTTGGAGCACCCAGCTTTGAGGTTGTTTGAGGGCAAGCAACATTTGGGAGGGGAGGACTGTCATACAGGGTGTTGCTACACAATTTTGCACAATTTTGGCTAAGGAAGAGAACCCATCATTTTTGCCTTAGGGACTTAGGAGAAATTCGACTTTATTTGGTTGCTAGTGGAATGTAGGGGCCACCCACATGAGAATTCAGACTGGACCATTCGAATGGCTTGGAGGGAAGTCGAATAGGTGGATGGAGGGGCCCACATGAGGCAAGGGAGGCCCAAGGAGTTATAAGGAGGGAACAACTCTCATTTTTGGATTCATTCTTACATCTTGCAAACAAAATTACTTGACTGTTCGCTATGCTGTTCAACTGATTCAACTGGCTGTTTAGCCACGAATCTCTCAAGCAAGAGATTCAACCGACTGTTTAGCCACGAATCTCTCAAGCGAGAGATTCAACCTCTACTTTGGGGGACCTTCCATGCCCGCCCTATAGAAGCAGTTCCATAAGTATTTCAGGAGTTCCGAGGGTGTGTTACAACACTTCCATTCAGCGCAGAACAAGGAGTGCGTATTTCTGGGTAGCTGGAGATTACACAAGGGGACTTTGGAGCCATCATAGATCAAGTATTTGCTGGGAGAGTTAGTGGACTAAGAGGGCAACAATAGGCCAACATTCTATGTGAGTTTTGGAGCCAACATTCCAGTATTTTGAATTGCTGGGCTAGGGGACAGCGGAAAGGCCATTCCAACAGTTTTCGTGGAGCTTAGGAGCAGGTGCAATAGGCCGAAAGCCCATACATGAAGTCAGGGATTTGATAGTAGGGGTCAGCGCAGCACTTTGGGACCATTTCTAGAAGGATTTATGGGCAGTTTCGAGTAGGCCGAGTTTTGTTGTTGTAGTTGAGGTTGAGTTCCAAGGGGGTCATATTTCAAAAGTCTAAACCAACCAAAATTCTTGGTGGGTCTTTCTGGGTTTAGGCCAAGGAGTTCGGGGTTAAAAGCATATAATTTTTTGGGCATAGGAAGTGGACCTTTCAGCCATTCGAACTTCAGCAGAAAGGCAGTTTCTTGGGGTAGCGCAGTGCAGATTGGTGCAGCAGTTGGACAACCTTCAGTTCAACCATTTTCTCACTTGGGTTTGGTCATGCTTGTCCATTGAGACAAGCCCAGGTGCACCATCTTATTATCCATTGTATTTTGCCTTCAGAAAAGTAATAAAATGGCTCAACAGTTCCTTATTTGCAACATTTCCATGGGTGTTTAATGTGTATTTCGTTTTAATATTCTGCTGCACAGATTATTTGCTTTATATCACTTGTATTCCTATTTAGGATCATTACACACACTAAAAGTTAAATGTTTCCTTGACCAAATTAAAAGCTTCCAAGGGCAAAGAGGGTCTTCTCTGGATGAAGAAGGCTGTCCAGAGGAGGACAATTGTCCCTGAGTTGCCAAATTAACACTCCCTCTCAGCTAGGGAGAAATTTCCCTTGCATCATGCATCTCATCTCAAATATCTCGTCATCGTCATCAAGTCATATCTCATCTCTGCTCATCTGCTGAACACTCTCAAATCTAAAGAATAAGAATCATAATAGGGGAGCTTAAGCTACCACCCTCTATCCAAGGACAATAGGCAAGATACTACTTACTATTAGGTAAGGATCACAACTATCCTATTGCCCACTGATCTTCCCAACTTGACCCTCAAGAGTTAGTGGTAGAACACCTGCATCCTCTCACTTGGGTAGGATACTACTTACCATAAATGGTAAGGACCTTAGCTATCCCAAGTCTCCTCACCATTTGGCTAGATGGGTGGCAATCCCAACAAGCTCAGGTTGTGGGTAGGTCTAGGATCCCAGCTGGGGTATACTCTGTCAAGTCCCAAAGATGACAATAGGCAGGATACAACTTACGATGTGGTAAGGATCTCATTTATTTGTCAAACAATTGGCAGGATACTTATTACCATGAGGTAAGGATCACAACTATCTTATTGTTTAGAGCTCCCTCAACCCATGAGCTCTCTGACTCAATTCCTCTCCTTAGCAGCTTAGATAGGGGGGAAGAGCATAGTTCGGTGTCCTTGATTAGCCGGGACCCTTACTTAGAAGGGTCGCATCCATCAGTCAAAGCTGCTCTCTGAAGACCAAGAACTTCCCTTTCGGCAAAGCCTTGGTAAGAATGTTTTCTATATGCTCATCAGTCGAAATATGATCGAGTCTCATGGCTCCTTTCTGCACCATGTCTCATATATAGTGATACCTGATCTCAATATGCTTGGACTTGTCATGAAACACGAGATTCTTTGCTAATTGGATCCCACTCTTGTTGTTGCAATATATCATCGTCATATCCAGAACCTGCTCAAACAACTCTCCAAAGAGCTTCCTCAACCATACTGCCTCGCAATTAGCCATGCTAGCAGTAATATACTTTGCCTCGGCCGTGCTCAAAGCTATGAACTTCTGCTTCCTGCGCATCCAAGATATCATGGCAGAACCCAAACTAAAGTAGCACCCTGATAATATTTTCAACCCAGTCAATATTAGTGTACCCATGAAGTCTCACGTCACAGACAATATATCTCAGACCAAGGTTGATTGTCCCATGCAAATATCTGAGCACGTGCTTGGTAGAAACCCAATATGCATGAAGAGACTTAGTCATTAATTGAATCAAAGTGTTGACTGCAAAACATATGTCCAGATGAGTGTTCACGAGGAATATCAATGCCCCAAGCAATTGTCGATACTTAGAGGGATTCGCCAAGTCAAGTCCAGCGGCATCTCCACATAACTTCTTGAAATTCATTTCCATCGGTGTGGCCAGGGACTTGCATTCTACCATTCCAAATCTTTCCAACAATTTCACGACATATTTTCCTTGAGAAAATAAAATTTCACTGGGTCTTTGCCACACCTCTAAGCCCAGGAAATAGTGCATCAAACCAAGATCTTTCATTTCAAATTCAGAGGCCAACTCCCTCTTACATTCGAGCATCAGAGGCTCACTACCTGTCAAGAATAAATCATCAACATATAAAACCAAAATGAGAGGCATACCTTGGACCACTTTGAAGTAGAGGTTTGGGTCAACATTGCTTCTTGTGAATCCAAGCTTCACCAGGTAGCTATCAATACGGGCATACCAAGCTCTGGGGGCTTGCTTCAAACCATATAGTGCCTTCTTCAACTTGCAAACATGAGTCTTCCTATCTTGTACTTCGAAGCCTAGTGGTTGCTCAATGAATACTTCTTCTTGTAGTATGCCATGAAGAAATGCAGTCTTTACATCCATCTGGTGAAGAGTCCATCCTTGACTAGCAGCAAGGGCAACAATCGATCTAATGGTGGTGTAGCGGGCAACAAGTGCAAATATATCATCATAGTCTTCTCCCTCTTTCTGGGAGAAACCTCTAGCCACAAACCTCGCTTTATATTTCTCAATACTTCCATCAACTCCATGCTTGATCTTTAAACAACCACTTCGAAGTCACGATAGACTTTCCTTTGGGTCTCGGAACAACATCCCACACATCATTCTTCATAATGGATTCATACTCTTCGGCCATATCATCCTTCCAAACATGCTTTTTTACTACTTCTTCAAAAGTGGGAGGTTTAGCCTATATGATGGAGCTCATAGCTACAACGTACCCTTGGTATCGACATGGCTTCTTTCTTTCTCTGAAGGTTCCTCTGTCAGCGTATGTCTTTCGACATTTTGTAATGTATCACGAAGCTAAATGGGTCTCTTCTTGGCAGGGGGATCACATGTAGGAGGATCCAAGGGGTCAATAGGCTCCATGGGATCATCAACAATGTCCTTCGCAGATTTCGGCATAGAAGGGCCTTCTAGAAGGTCCATTTCTTCACCCTTCTTCTCAACAGGAGGAGGCGGATTAAGGTCCCTTGCTTTTCCAAGGGCAGTGTCTTCATCAAAAGTTATATCCCTGCTAAACTCGATTTTCCTTCGACTAGACACATATATTCTAAAGGCCTTAGAATTTTCACAATGTCCAACAAACATACCTTTCTTTTTGGTGGCTTCCAACTTGTTCCTCTTGTTCTTCAGCACATGAAAATATACAGGGTAGGCAAATATCCTCAGATGACCAACATCGGGCTTCACACCTGTAAACACTTCTTCGGGAGTCTTGTCACCAAGGGCTTGATGAGGAATCCTATTTTGAACATAGACCGCTGTATTAGTGGCTTCTCCGCAAAGGAACTTCGACAACTTTTGATCATGTAACATGGCTCGGCCAACTTCCATGATAGACCTATTCTTCCAACCTTCTTACAAAATTCAACGAACTCATTAGAAGTATATTCTCCACCATTGTTAGACCTGAAGACCTTGATCATTTTCTCTGTTTGGTTCTCTATCAGTGCCTTGAAGTTTTGGAACATCTCAAATGTTTCGTCCTTGTTTTTCAAGTAGAATATCCATGCCTTCTGGGAGAAGTCATCCACAAAGATTATATAATATAGATAGCCACCCAGAGATTTTACTGGCATGGGACCAAATAGATCAAAATGTATGAGTTGTAGAATATCACTGGTCTTGCTTTTGCTGGAGGGGAATGGTCCCCTTGACTTCTTTCCACTGGAACCATCCTTTTAACTTTGGGCAGGGCTTCATAGTGTAGATGTGCAAGCCTCCGGTACTATAACTCACTTTGATGATTGCTATCATGTACTAGAGATCACAACGATCTTCCACTAACTCTATAGAGTCTTTCAATTCTAGATCCCAAGGTAAAAACACATCCCTCATGCGAGATTCCGAGGGCAAGGTCAGGACCTTTCCCTTATGAAGGCAACTCTCATTCCTTTGTCTTCCAAAGCAGATATAGATACAAGGTTCTTCTTTAATCTCGGAACATACATCACATCATGAAGAAGAACACTTTCCCCATAGTCCAAATGAAATTTAACAGAACTAAAGCCCTTCATAGGATAAGTGGAGTTGTCTCCAAGGATGATCGTTAGATTGGTCTCCCTCTCAACCATATTTGAGAGGAGTTCCTTGTACCTAGAGAAATGTCTAGAATCCCCACTATCTACCAACCATCACACGAATCTGGAGGAGAGGAACTAGAAAGAGCAGAAATAAGAATATATTCAGATTGAGTGGCAACAACATTATTTTCATACCTTGAGTTCCTTGATCTCTTTTGCGGACGATAGCCTTCTTCACGATCATCAGGAGCATCTCTTCTTCTTCTATCATCTCTCATTCTTCTATCATCACCTCTTCTTCTATCATTAAATTTGTTGTTGAAGCCACGATTGGACCTTGGAGCATCTCTCTTTTCTGGGCAGTCTCGGGCATAGTGACCATGCTTGTGGTAGTTGTAACATTCAACTTTTGATAATTCCCTTTTGAATCTTCTATTGGAATCCCTGGAATCTGGAGCAGGCTTTCTAGAGTTAGATGGTCTTCCTCTTCCTTTCCTCTTCTTGTCTTGTGCAACAAATGTAGAGGGCTCTCCTTCTTCATGCTTTTGAATCCTCCCTCTAGAGATCATCCTGGTTTCTTCTTGAGTACACTTGCCAATGAGCTCATCAAATGTTGGAAATTTGTCATTGTTGCTAATAGTAGTGATGAAGGTTTCCCAAATAGGAGGAAGACCTTGAAGAGTAACAAGCACCAACTCTCTGTCAGATATAGGCTCACCAACAGTCTGCAATTGATCCCTTAGTTGGGATATCCTCATAACATAGGATTGCACAGATTCCCCCTTGTTCATCTTAATGTCCTTGAGTTGATTCTTCAAGGAGAGAATATGATTCAAATTGTTGACCTCATACATCCCAACCAACTTATCATAGATATCCTTAGACTTCTTCAATTTTCCAACATAAGTAAGCAAATGATCTTTCAAAGAATCAATAAGAATTTTCTTGGCTTTGAGCTCACCTTTCTTGTATTTGGCCTTGGTAGCAGCAAGAGCATTTTCTGGTGGCTCAGGTACTTTTCCTTCCACATATTCCAAGACATCATTATCATCCAATATGACTTCCAACTTGATCTTCCAAGCAACAAAATTTGATGAGTCACCCAACTTCTCTATATCCTTGAAGTAAGAGGTAGACATCTTGACCAAGTCAAATAGGCTCCTTTAGCTTCTTCCAAAGATGATTGCTTCAAAGGTGATTGCTCTAGTGTCTTGTTTC
This sequence comes from Pinus tabuliformis, assembly GCA_031772625.1. Classification (NCBI taxonomy): domain Eukaryota; kingdom Viridiplantae; phylum Streptophyta; class Pinopsida; order Pinales; family Pinaceae; genus Pinus; species Pinus tabuliformis. The sequence continues at coordinate 918,870,249 of CM062818.1, read as the reverse complement.
CTTGGGCTTGTCTTCACTTCAACTCTGATACCATGTTAATTTTCACTATTCTATGCTTAGTACAATCACTGAGCCCAATTCTTTCTTCAATTAGTAATCAATTTCAAATCAATTTAATCTTCCAATGACAAATAACAATTGTAGATAGAACAATAAATCCAATGCACAATAGAAGACAACCAAGAGCAAATAACAAGCAATACAAGATTTGGTCAAAGACCAGGGAAAAACCCCACAAGGGGGAAAACCCTTTCAAATTCTTCTTTTATTAGATTGTCATCAAATGTTTAGCAGAGAGATTACAATGATCCAATTCAACAATAAAGAGTCAAAGTCAAATCTTTGACTTATCCAACAATTAACCAACCAATATCCAAGAGATGAGCCCAAAAGTCAAATTTGGTCAAAGTCAACAACAGTTAACAACAACAAATGATGCCTTAGCAGTCAACATTCAATAGTCAAATTAGCTCCAAAAAGTTCGGTCCTGGCAGCAGAAAAATTGGCCTCTCTTGCTTGTCAATGTCAAGTCAAAACAATCCCAAAAATGCCTCCAAAACTGGTTAAAATCATAGTCAACTTTTGTGGTTAAGAAGTAGCTTTAGATTTGCGGTCAACCAAGGTCAAACTGCCAAAAAATTTCGTCCTCCTTGCCAAAGAATTCAGCCTCCAAAACAGATGCAAAATCCCAAGTCAAACCAATCCCAAACTCCCAAAAGTCAACACTGGTCAAAGGCTGGTCAAAGAAGAATTCGACCATATCAAAAATACTCTCTCCTCTTCGCATGTGTGGAAAAGACCTGCAATTTTCAGAAGTAGTCGAACCTCCAAGAGAAGAAGAAGATGTGTGATGAGATGCTCCAAAGTGATTTGACTTGAGGTGTATTTATATGCTTCTTAGGTGGTCGAATTAGCTTGCCCAGGCCGACTTGTACTTTTGTGTACTTGTGGGTTTCACATTAAAAATTATTTTTTTCCTTAACCAAATTAAATTCTTCCAAGGGAAAAGAGGGTCTTCTCTGGATGAGGAACGCTGTCCAAAGGAGGAAATTTGTCATTGAGCTACCAAATTAACAGAAAGTAGGTCGAGGAAAGGGGTAACTCAGGTCCCCACGATTGCTTCCTATTCTCATCATTACCCTCAAGATGTTGGATCTCATTTAGCCGGTATCAAGGCAATGGCATCTGCCTTGAAGTCTTTCCCATACCATGTCCACCTTTATCACATGCCCCTGTGGATTAATGTGCCCTCTTAGGAATTACCCTTCCCATTGGGGTTGGAAGAACCCAATAGGGTTATTGAATAATCATCCCAAATATGGTTGTGGTAACTTGCTTACAAACCTTCAACTAGGAAGACATTTGAAGATAAGACTTGTGTGAAGTATTTTAATGCCCTTAGCACTAAGTATGGTACACTATGATACTTTTATGGTTTCTTTACCTAATAATGTTGATCTTACTTGATCTTGAGGGTTTGTCTTAGGTGGTTTATTGGATATCCCTTGAAGGATGGTTGGACACTTTTACAATACCTTGAAGAGGACGTCTAGCCTATTAGAGCACTTTTGACCTTGTAGCCACAATGTTGCCCACATAGAGATGAGCATTGGGCCTTCAGGAGCCCTCACATGGATGCATAACACCTCCTACACCTCTAGATGTTGAAATGGTGAGCAAAGAAGTCATGACGTTGATAAGATTGATGATGTGCCCTAAAGGACCTAGGATGCCCCTAGGCTGGCCTTGCGCCTTCTTGATGGGTGTTACGTTGTTCCAGAAACCAGATGAGGATGATGATGATTTGAGCACTTTGGGAGGTTTGGCACACACCTTTAGATGATGACATCATGCTCTAGGCTTACCACATTACCCATGCAAGCCCTAGAGTGATGATGTATGACCTTTTTGATGATGATGTGTTGGTTTATAAGTTGTGGCTTGGCTATGTGCCCTTTCACGTTGACGAGATGTCTTGGAGCGAGGAGCACTCTCCTAGACCATTCTTGGCATCTTGCTTGATGGAGATGCTCACTTTATGAGGATGACATCATGTTGGAGAGCTACTTCTCCACCACGTGGAGAAAAGAGGGTCATTATGTCTTATCATTATTAGAGCTATCTTTTAGGTCGGCTTGTGACCTATTAGCTTTGTTGAACATTTAAAGTTATGCTTTTAGGGCTTTTAGGGCTTTTAGTGTAAGTCAAGACAAATTTGACTTGATTGCCTGTAATATCCCTTTGTTATTAATTTGCTAAAATATCAAGGGTTTTGAATCATAAATTTTAGGGCTTAAAATTTACTCAAAGTTTACACAATGAAAATCACCTAAGTAACCGGATTCATTATAAACCCTCCACGTGTCCGAATCCTGTGAATCAGACACGATTCACTAGGGATTTGAATCCCAGAAGGGGACACGTCGTGTCCTAATGGGATTCGTACGAATCCCGTTAGGACACAACGTGTCCCGATTCTGGGATTCGAATCCCCTAAATTGAAACCCGCGCGCATAAAAAAGGCGCTGTTCCTTATGTTTTTCACCATATTTCTCTTTCAGTTTTGCATACTTTGAGCTGTGGGCAAGGAGCTAAGGGTTTGGAGCAAGGAGCTAAAGGTGTGGAGCAGTCCAGGGCAGAGACAATGGTGTATGTGCACACCAACCTTTGTCTTATTTACAGGCAGAGGGAAGATTGGTTGAGGGGAAAGACAAAGATGTGGCATGTCTTTCCTGATGATATGGGTCTGGACAACAGTGTTGAGTTGGCATTGGCCAACATGGATCTCAATGATCCAATGCTAGATCTTGTTAGATTTGATGACTGTGATATTTTAGAGGGGTCATCCTCCACACCAGCAGATGCAGAGGCGACTATGGATACAGGGGAGGAGGAGGATGCAGAGGAGAGTAGTGGTGACCATGATGATGAGGACATTGATGCTGATTCTGATGATGACTCTGAGGATTGATGACTCATGAGTCATGGGCTACCTATTTCCTTGAGGCTTGTATACTTGTAGTTGTTTTATATTTTCTATTTCTATTTGCCATTGGCATTGCACCAACACTACCTATGCAACACATTTTGATTTGACGACTTAATGAGAAAACTACAGCTGTCAGTGTCTTTATCTTACTATCTTGTAGTTGTAAGTTGTCTTTCATTTATGAATCATGATTATGTGACCACTGACATGTATTTGAATTTTTTATGTACTATGCATGCTATAGATGAAGATCTATGTTTGAAATCAATGAATTTGTATCATTAATTAGAATTTGTGTAAGAAATATCTAATTTTTATATATATATATTTATATATATATATATATATATATTTTTAATAAAATAATATATAACGAATCGTACGTGTCCTGTTCCAGGGGGTCAACGTGTCCGAATCCGACACTCGAATCCCCGTATCCTACGAATCCCGAATCCCCGTGTCAGGTGACTTAGGAAATCACTAGTAATTAAATAAAAATATGCAAACCAGAAATGAGATGCTGAAGCTCCGACATTGTTTTATTCAAATGGAATTCTTTGGAGGATTTTTACATAAATTTATGAGATAGAACCTTGTGGATATACTTTAGAAATTCTTGCCTAGAATGTTGTGTAAACTCGGTCCTGCCACTAAGAATTTTGGTCAGTCAATGCGGTCCTCTTCATTAATGCAATTCAGCCCAAACTCGACTCCTCTACTGGTGCAAATGTAGCCCTTGAGAGAATAGTAATTCGACCTCCTTTGTTCAGCAATTCATCCTCCTCTTACTCAGATAAATTAGACATAATAAGCATGGTAACTTGACCTTTAAAAGAATAATAATTTAGCCCTAACATGGCCTCTTGGAATATCAACAACTTGTCTTTGACAAATAGGAAACTCGAGCCCAACAATGATATCTTCCTCAACAAATGAATTGTAATATCCTAGGGCAAGGGCTTCTTATTTTCGCTAGGGTTTCCAACATAACTTAATACATTCATACACCAACAAGCATTTCTCACAAAATTCACAATTTATTTCAATAATAATAGTGGACAATAACTTCTCAAAATTCACAATGAAAAGATTGATGATCCAACAAACAATATTCAACCTATACTTTAACAGATATGTATTCACTACTTGCTTGAAACCCTACTAATAGTACATGAACTGGAATTAATTTGCTAATTCTACAATATTCGAATTTGCAATTGCTTGAGGGCAAGCAATTTTGTGAAGGGGAGACTGTAATGTCTTCTCCCAACTGATTGTATAAGGGAGGATGAAATAGCCTATCCAACCCCATAGGCTTGATAAAGGGGTAAAACCCAATTTTTCCAATGCTGGGGCATTGTGCAAATGTTAGGTTGACAAGCCCAAAATTGGGGGTTGCTTTCACAACCCTTCACAATTGAAAGCCCATGAAGAAATCTATAAATAGAGGAGAGTTGGAATCAAATTATCATCATCAATTTGGATTAAATATATTTGTTTTCTTGAGTTGTGGCTTTGAGGGTCTTAAGATCCCATTCCTCTACTAATTTTGGTGGTGAAAGATTCCACCCTAGTTAGTCATCATTTTGCATTCATCTTTTGTCATATTTGTCTTGGCAAGTCATGTAATTTGGCATTGAACGAATTTGTTTGGTTCAACAAACTCAGTAGTATTTCCAGTCCAGTTTATACTTGTTGTAGGAAGAATTTCTGGGACAGGCGTTCACAGTTTCAATACAATGGTCAGTAGATTAGTATAGAAACTATTGAATTGGACTATATAATATAATACAATGGATATTGGTTTATCAATTATGACTATTTCAAATCAGTGTTGGGTTATTGGTTGGACATATTTCCCTTGCTTGGGTAGTCAGCGCTACTCATTTGGTTTTAGAGAAGAATTGTATTGTTGCCGACAAATCTTAGATTATATATACATACCTACTATTACTATTGAATGACCTTTTATACTTGTATATTACATAAATGAATGTCGACTGTTGCATGAATGAGTGAATTATGTTGTTGGAAACCCTAGCCTAAATAAGAAACCTTAGGGCAAAAATCACCCTAGAACACTACTTGGGGTTTCCCCCTAGTTTGCCTTCTCCACGTGACTATGTACTATTGTTAAATTTTAGGTATGTTCTATGCTTAGAGCAATTTATTTCAATTTTCATAGTTAGCTCAATATCTTTTCCAGATTAGCAATCACACCAACATTAAAGTAAACTGCAGATAGAACATAAACATAAATCTCAGAAGACAAGCCAAGACAAGAGGACACAAGATGTGGTGCTAGCCAGGGACAAACCCCAATGTGGGGAAACCCTTGATCAATTCTTCTTATATGTTCTTCAATAGTTCAACAGAGAGAGAGAGAGATAGTACGTTTACAACAGAAGTCAACACTTTGAATTATCTAGATAAGAGCATAGATCATCTCTAAGAAGATGATACATGAGATCAGTTGAAGACATGTTGCTTCAACTGATTCTCCAAGGTGACTCCTTCACCTATCGTTGTGCTACATTTCATCATCATGCTGCACCTCACCGTGCTGCACCATGCTACATCTCATCATGCTTCATTAATCATCACTGTACCCATCACTATACTGCATTATGTGCCATTGCTGCACCATGTTGCCATACTGACATATGTGTTGGTTGCACCTTGCTTGCTTGTTGTCCCTAGCATGCTTGTTGTCCTTTGCATGCTTGTTGTTGCATGCTAGCTGTCCCTTGCATGCTAGCCGTAACATTGCATGCTTGGTGTATTTGCTGCTAAGTACCATACAACTGTCCCAATGTTAGTTAGTTGTCCCTTGCATGCTGCTCTCCTTCGAAGACAGATGCTCTGACAGTTCTCGGCAGTTCCGGCTGTTCCCAGCAGTTTTGGCAGTTCTCGCCAGTTCCGACAGTTCTCGCTAGTTCCGGCAGTGCTCACCAGTTCTGGCAGTTCCGGCTGTTCCCGACAGTTCTGGCAGTTCCTGGCAGTTCCGCTATTCCCGACAGTTTCGGCAGTTTTGGCAGTTCCCGATAGTTCTGGCTATTCCCGCTATTCCCGACAGTTCCAGCTATTTCGGCTATTCCCAGCAGTTCCAGTTTTTTCGGCTAATCCTGGCAGTTCCGACAGTTCCCGGTAGTTCTGGTAGTTCCTGACAGTTCTGTCAATTCCGGCTATTCCCGACAATTCTGTCAATTTCCGGCTATTCCGGCTATTCCTAGTAGTTCCGACTTTTCCATCTATTCCCAATAGCTTCGGCTTTTCTCGACAGTTTCGACAGTTTCGGCTTTTCCCGACAGTTTCGACTTTTCCGGCAATTCTAGCAATTTTGGCTATTCCCGACAGTTTCGGCAATTCCGGCTATTCTCGACAGTTTCGGCAGTTCTCGGCAGTTCTGTCAATTCTGGCTATTCCTGGCAGTTTCGGCAGTTCTCGGTAGTTCCAACAATTCCGGCTTTTCCGGCAGTTCCGGCTTCTGCCCTCTAGATTAGGGCAGTGTTATCCCTTAAGATCTCTCCTCCTACTAAAACCCAAAGACAAGTAGAGAGGAAGAGATCCCAAGTGTGTATAAAATGACTTGAAGGCCACCTCTATTTATACTAAAACGTTGAGCACAAGTGGGGTTTATTGGTTGCTGGCCGACCTTGACGAATTGTCCCATAACACAAATAAATTCATATCTCCATGAATACTTATCGGAATCGGATGATCTTTAGATCAATCCTACACCTCTCGATGAGAGGGACCTAAGAAAAATATCAGCTTCCGTTAATAAGATGACCCACATGGAGTTTGGCCCTAGTTGCCAATTTTAACACTCCCTCTCAACTAGGGAGAACTTCATCTACTGATCCATATGTCCGACTGTACTATCTCTGCCATCAGTGCCTTGCATTGCTCTGCTGAACCATGAAGAAGAAGAATTGATCGAGAATGTCTCATACCATTCTCTACTGACCCAAAGTCAATTTCAACTGAAGAGAGTGTGTCACATCACTCTTACTGACCCGAAGTCAATTTTATTGATCTGAGATCAATATCACAAGAGAGTGTCTCAAACCACCATACTGATCCCAGATTAGTTTCATTGATCCCAGATCAATGGAGGTCATCCTAGCATAGGGAGTACGGTAGATACAACGATGCGTCCATCGATAATACTACTATGGTCCCTAACCCCATTTCCTTGCTCATTGATCAGATGAGAGGTACTTCCCATGAGTCCCAGACTACATGGTAGGATGCCTCGACAGGAGAACTAATCATCCTGTCCCACAAGAGAACGAATCATCTTGTCCAATAGCCGCCATAGGAGAACTAATCATCCTGGCCCATAAGAGAACTAATCATCCTGTCCCAAAGTCGCCACGGGTATCACAGGGGAAGGTTGAACCTTTCACCTTGTACATAACGCACCACCAGGGGAGGTTGAGTCGCCCTGTGGTCGTATGTCGCTCCAGTAAGTACCCCAAGCCCCCCAGAGCTCCTAGAGTTCAATGTATGCGACATGTAGGATCCTTATAAGAATGTCTCTCAACGACTCCAAGTTTTTCGGGAAAGTCACAGATTTGACCTTTCCCGGGGCTTTGACAAAATGTCTGCGACTTGTACATCAGTCTCAATGCGATGGAGCCTCCTTGCTCATCGACTTACCATATCCCAGATAAGACAGTATCTGATGTCTATCTGCTGGAGCAATCATCGAATATGGGATTCCTCAATAATTGAATCCCCCCTCTGGTTGTCACAGAGAATCACAGTGGTATTCATCATGTGTACAAACAGCTCACTTAAGAGCTTTTGCAACCATGCAGCTTCACACGAGATCATACTCGTAGCTATGTATTCGGTCTTGGTGGTGCTTATAGCAACCGACTTCTGCTTCCTGCTCATCCATGATATCGAAGCAGAATCCAAAGAGAACCAACACTGAGAAGTGCTCTAGTGATCCTCCACATTGCCCGCCCAGTCAGCATTCAAATAATCATGCAATTTCATATTTCCGGCAATGTATCTCAATCCATGAGAGATTGTGCCCCGAAGATATCTCAGAAGATTCTTGGCACCAATCCAGTGAGGCTCAACCAAATATGAGCTCACCGTGCTAACTACAAAACATATATCCGGACGGAAGTTCACCAAGAACATCAACGCGAACGAGTTTATGAAACTCGGAGGCATTTCCCAAATTTGGTCCAACATCACTACCATATAACTTCTGAAAGTTAAGATCCTCGAGGTAGTCACAGGGTTGCAGTTTATCATTCCACATCCGGAATCCAACTCCCTCTTACTTCTGCAAATGAGAGGGTTTGCACCTGTCAGAAATAGGTCGTCCTCATAAGGTGCTGGTATGAGAGGTCTATACTCCACAACCTTCAAACAATGGTTTGGATCGGCTTCACTCTCAGTGAATCTCAGCTTCATTTGACAGCTATCAATCCTCTCATACTACGCCTAGGGAATTTTGCTTCAAGCCATAGAGGTCTTTCTTCCAACTGCATACGTGAGATTCCTGATCATGAATCTCAAATCCCTCGGGTTGTTCTAAACCTGTGGACTTGCTGCATGAGGGGAATGGTCCCCTTATAAGATTTTCCTTCGGTACATCTCAGACATGTACCTTCATGCTCTTCTTGAATTCAGGCATCCCTATCACCATCTGACTCACATCGGGTAGGGCCCCAAAGGTAGACCTCTGGTGTTATATATGCGATATGTCAATTGACATGATCCAAAATGGACCATCCTGCAACTTGATACAAATGAACTCAAAAAAATCTTTGAAAGTTCTATTTTGAAACACGTACCTTTCCATTGATGAGTGCCATGCTGTAACCTTTGACTTCCATTGCTGAAATGGACACCAGGTTCTTCTTGCGATCAGGTACATAAAAGAGATTCTGTAAATGAATCAAGTTACCCTCATTCAATTGAGGGGTAACATTCCCTACACCCTTTCCGGGATAGGTGGCATCGGCTCCAAGTATAATCCCACAATTGTTTCCATCTCTACCAAATTAGAGAGTGCACCCTTCTATCCGATGAAGTGCCTTGAAGCACTACAATCAATAAGCCAAATTCCCAAAGAATCTGAAGGAGAGGGCCAATACAAGATAACGCTTCTTTATCTTGTCAAAAACAACATTTGATTCTTCATTCCAAGGGTTCCTTGCTTTCTTTGAAGAGTCTGCCATTTCCTTGATGACCTGCATTACATGTCATTCCTTTGATCATTGAAGATGTCCTTGGAATTATTGTTATCTTCATCAAGAGATGTGTCTCTGCCATTCACACACTCCTTCGCATAATGGCCGAACTTATTGCAACCAAGGCATCTGCCTTTCCTTCCACCCTTAGATCCGAACTTCCCAATGAAGTGATCTTTAGGTAGGCCATCAGAAACTTTCGCTGCGCCATTTTGATAATATTCTTTGCTTCGACTTCACCCTCGGTGAATTTGAAGAGGGATGAGGAATACACTGCTCCTTTTTTCCTTTCCAAACTGTCTTCGGTGATTGCTCTTTCACTCTTGCTTGGGCATTTTCTTCACCTCAGCTCTGATACCATGTTAAATTTTAGGTATGTTCTATGCTTAGAGCAATTTATTCCAATTTTCACAGTTAGCTCAATATCTTTTCCAGATTAGCAATCACACCAGCATTAAAGTAAACTGTAGATAGAACATAAACATAAATCGCAGAAGACAAGCCAAGACAAGAGGACACAGGATGTGGCGCTAGCCGGGGACAAACCCCAATGTGGGGAAACCCTTGATCAATTCTTCTTATATGTTATTCAATAGTTCAACCGAGAGAGAGAGAGATAATACGCTTACAACAGAAGTCAACACTTTGACTTATCTAGATAAGAGCATAGATCATCTCTAAGAAGATGATACATGAGATCAGTTGAAGACATGCTGCTTCAACTGATTCTCCACGGTGACTCCTTCACCTATCGTTGTGTTGCATTTTGTCATCATGTTGCACCTCAATGTGCTACACCATGCTGCATCTCATCATGCTTCATTAATCATGACTGTACCTATCACTGTACTGCATTATGTGCCATTGCTGCACCATGTTGCCATACTGACATATGTGCTGGTTGCACCTTGCTTGCTTGTTGTCCCTAGCATGCTTGTTGTCTTTTGCATGCTTGTTGTTGCATGCTAGCTGTCCTTTGCATGCTAGCTGTAACATTGCATGCTTGGTGTATTCGCTGCTAAGTACCATACAACTGTCCCAATGTTAGTTAGATGTCCCTTGCATGCTGCTCTCCTTCGGAGGCAGATGCTCTGGTAGTTCCGGCAATTCCTACCAGTTTCGGCAGTTCCTGCGAATTTCGGCAGTTCCTGCTAGTTCCGGCAGTTCCGATTGTTCTCGACAGTTCTAGCAGTTCTCGGCAGTTCCCGACAGTTCCCAGCAGTTTCGGCAGTTCCGGCAGTTCCTGCCAGTTCTGGCTATTCCGGCTATTCCCAGCAGTTCTGGCTTTTCCGGCTATTCCCGACAGTTTCGGCAGTTTCGGCTTTTCCCGGCAGTTCAGGCAGTTCCTGACAGTTCCAGCAATTCTGGCTATTCCTGGTAGTTCCCGGCAGTTCTGTCAATTCCGGCTATTCCCGGCAGTTTTGGCAGTTCCCGGCTATTCTGGCTATTCCCAACAGTTTCGACTTTTCTAGCTATTCCCGACAGTTTCGACTTTTCCTGGCAGTTCCTGGCAGTTTCGGCAATTCCGGCTATTCCCGGCAGTTCTGGCGATTCCGACTATTCTCAGCAGTTCCCAGCAGTTCTGTCAATTTCGACTATTTCCGGCAGTTCCGACAGTTCCTGTAGTTCCCGACAGTTCTCGGTAGTTCCGGCTTCTACCCTCTAGATTAGGGCAGCATTATCCCTTAGGATCTCTCCTCCTACTAAAACACAAAGACAAGTAGAGAGGAAGAGATCCCAAATGTGTTGAAAGTGACTTGAAGGCCACCTCTATTTATACTAAAACGTTGAGCACAAGTGGGGTTTATTTGGTTGTTGGCCGACCTTGATGAATTGTCCCATAACACAAATAAATTCATATCTCCATGAATACTTATCGGAATCAGATGATCTTTAGATCAATCCTACACCTCTCGATGAGAGGGATCCAAGAAAAATATTAGCTTCCATTAATAAGATGACCCACATGGAGTTTGGTCCTAGTTGCCAATTTTAACAACTATGTAGCCCTTCAATGGCTCAACTTGTTAGCCTTTGTGTGATCTTATTAAAAAATTGTTATATTAAAATGGATACTACAATTAATGAAGAAAGGAAGAACTAGTAAAAACCATCCCACACCACAAACAAAATGAAATAATTGAGCATTGGTTTGCAAAATGAGCTCTTTATTGATGGCACATATCTTCTAAAACAACAACAACAATTAGAGGCAAGGCTAACCTTTTATAATATTTCTTTTAATGGCTACATAATGGCCACTTGAACTCGACCTCTAGAAAATATTTTTTACTAGTCATCCACATGTTCAAGACTTAGTATTTTTCATAAAATATTCCATTACATAAATTAATTTTCCCACTAAGGGGTTGATTTGGTTCACAATGCCCAAATTTGTCCAAAATTCTCTTTGCTAATGGTTCAAAATGGTCAAAAGTGAAGAATAGTAGCTTAAACTATCCCAATGTCCATTCCGACATCCTCCTTGGTAGCTGGACTTGGTCCTCGAGAAATCAACTTGGTTGGAGGAAAATCGACTTGGTCTTTTGGTTGCTTGTTTGACATCATAACGACCAATTCAATGGTCCATCTCCTAACTTCTTGGTCCAAGACATCCCGATGGCTGGTTAGACCTCTCTAACGGTTAGTTGACTTCCATAACGACTAATTCAATTGACCTTTTCCCTTCAGTAAAATCGACTTAGCCATCATTGAGTGACATCTCCAACACCTTAAGAAATTTGAGAAATTTGACACCTGGATATGTCGAAAGCTTCCCTGATTTGAACTAGGTATGCCTTCTTTTTTCTTGATCTTGCCTTGTGTTGCCACATCATCACTGCCCTTTCCACGCACATCAATCGACCGTGTTGGTTATCTAAGGCCCCGAGGAATTTGGAAATTCTGACACTTGGGGTTTTGCTCCTCTTATTATGTAGATGAATTCTAAAATAATGCATGTACCCAAACTACCCAACGCCGAACTTGTTTTACCACTTGGAAAATTGTATGACCTATTTGATCAAATTTGACGAAGCTATAACTAGCCATTGCCTCCACTATTTGGAAAAACTTTACGTGGCATGGACCCCTCTCATCAAGCTGAGCAAAGTGAGACCAAGCTGACTTTTTGACCACTAGGACCTCTTTGCATTAGGAATCGTCAACTATCTTGGGAATTGTAAAGTTGACAATACAAGACTGCCATGCATGAAAATTGTTTGAGGGATACTGCACCAAAACCAAGGCCACCTACAAGCTCTATCGAATCTAATTATATGATAAAGTGTGGGTGCTCCATGATGCGGGTTGGACTAGCCTATACACCAGGGACCCCTACAAAAGCAGGCTCCCCAAAAACCATGAGTCTGCCAGTGAGCTCACCGAAGACCATCCAATTTTATATAGGACGAAAGGAACTCGAGATGAACTACAAGGGACCAACCAACATAACAAGATACTAACAATAACACACAGGTCTAGGATGCCTAACACAAAGTCTCACCCGGTTGTTACAATGCCTTTGACATGCGACCTTGGGCTTACAATGGTTGTGAAATATGCTGCAAAATTTTCATAGTATCCTTATGACATGAATGGTAATAAGGCGGCTTCATGCTTTAATATATTCATTTAACCTCGTAATCATATGTAACATGAAGACCCATGGCTCCTTAATGGTAACTTCATGCTAATATGTGAGCTATGTGCATAAGAAAAGGAAGAATAAAATATATTATCTTGCCTCCGCATATGTGCCATCTTTAAACACATGGGTAAATCAAGTGTGGATGGTTTTATTTGCATCCATGCCACTAGCCATGAGTGTATGAGGATGGGGATCCTGTTATTGCTCAAACTAGCAGGGGTCCTAGGAGGGGATCCTATAGGGTGACTACTATAGGGTGACTACTAGGTCAAGGGCAACAATGTAGCGATAGCCCACTGTCATCTCAGCTAAGTCTACCTACTCTTTACAGACTTCAACCGATGGGAGGAAACCTGATATGATGGAATCACTAGAATATATGGTCAATGATAAGATAAGGAGGTGATTCCTATGCCTGTTCACAAGAGAGACTCAATTAGATGGGTTACTTGCTTTAGAAGCAAGGTGATGGGTTCTCTAGAAAGGGCCAAGAGGATCCTTAGGGCTAGGTTTTGAGAGTATGCTTTGTCAAGATGGTTCCTAGACCTCGAGATCTTTATGGAGACTTGGCTTTTATGTGATCATTGTGAAATTGGCGTTAATAGGTTGTGGGACCACATGAGGCCAAGCGGACCCAAACTAGGTCAAGGGTATGGAATTGATCAATCAAGGAGGGGCTTGACCTAATTGTGGAAGAGAAGAGGATCAATGGACAAATATTCTTGAAATAAAGTGAAATGATCCAAATGAGGTAACTAACCAAGGGAAATCTAGGGCAAGAGACGATCCTCGGGTTAGGGCTTGCAATATCTAGAGATCCCACCGTTAGAATTTCGTGAAATTTGGAGGGCTTCTAGAGAAAACCTCAGCGCAATAAAGGGAAAGAGATTGAAGTCTTTTGTTGGCTAAAACATGAGATATTTGATGCCCTAGGTGACCTATGATGGCCAGGCCTAGTAAGAGAAGGAGAGGTGAGAGAAATAAGCTTTGAAAGTTGAAGAATTTCAACCCCCACTCCGGTTATCAATTTTCCTTATCACTCCATGCATTTAGTTTTAAATCTAAGCATGATAAAAATTCTAAAAGTCTGGAAATGACAATATTTTTTGAAAACACAAATTTAGAGATTTCACAGCTACTGAAATTGCAGAAATAAAACACAAAAAAATTATGACAGCCACACAGAGAAAATAACACAGTGATTTTTGGTCAATTTGACCTTGGAAAAACCCCTACAACTCTTGGGAAAAACCAGTTTGAGAGCTCTTCTTTATTTCTGAAAATGCTTTAAAGAGATTGAAATACACAGTAAAAATTCTAGCAACCACAAATTACAACTTATCTCGATTTCTGTGCTTGAACTCTGCCTCGAAAATCGTGCCAATCAGCAAACTGCCAAAACAGGTGCCCAGAACCTGCTGTACGGACTTTATGGACTGTACGGATTTCAACAGTACGACTACCTCAAAAATTGTGCCCAAAACTTGCCTCGAAATTCAGGCCCTTGTTGTTGTCCTTCCTCTATTTTTGTGCCTTTCTCCTGCTGTACGGTTTTGCCTTGGTATGCGTGCCAATAAATGCTGCTGCCCAGATTCGCTGAAATGTCTTCTTGTTGCTTTCTTTCACTTCCTCACTGCTAAGAAATTTTCTCCTTGCTCTCTCTTCTCTCTCTCAAATGCTCATGAAAGAATGAATTGATCTCCTTCTCTTCTCTTCTCCTTTTACTCTCTAAATAACTTTTGGGTTACCCTAAGATCTAATGGCTGAGATTCATTTAGATCTAGGGATGAGAATAAATGTGCATTTAATTCTCACTTTCTATTTTTTAACTCACCCACTTAAATAAAGACTCACTTAGCCTTTTATTTCCATAGTCACTTTTTCACTTTCTAATTCTTCATTGACTTTAATAAAGTCGCCTTTAAATTAGAATGTAACTTTACCACTTATAAAGTCACTTTTAAATTAAATTGATTTTACCACTTATAAAGTCACTTTAGGAGAAAAGTACAAATAAATTTGGACACTTTTCCCTAGGCCAAAGATCAAAGCCTTAGGGAACCACTTGTCCTCTGGTACCCAAATTTTAACACTCCCTCTTACCGAGGAAAGTGTTCCTCACCACTCCCATCTTGTCTCTGAAGTAGACATGCTTGCCCCGTGGTAAGGCTTTGGTGAAAATGTCTGCTACTTGCTCATTTGTGGAAATGTACTCAAGCTTGACAACTCCCTTTTGGACATAGTCTCTAATGAAGTGATACTTGATCTCAATATGCTTTGACCTGTCATGAAAAACTGGATTCTCCGTGAGTTTTATGCAACTCTGATTATCACAGTAAATTACTAAAGGTCTCAATCCCTGACCAAATAGACCAAACAACATCTTGCAAAGCCATATGGCCTCACAACTAGCCAAACTAGCAGCCATATACTCTCTCAGCTGAGCTCAATGCAACTAACTGTTGTTTCCGGCTGGTCCACGACACAATTGCTGAACCCAACCCAAAACAACACCCGAAAGTACTCTTCCTATTTGAAGCACAACCTGCCCAATCTGAATCTGTGTACCCTGCCAGTCTCACTCCATCACCCTGTCTATAATCCAGACCAAAATCCACAGTCCCCTGTAAGTAACGAAGAATGTGTTTTGCAGCCACCCAGTGCAGTCTCCTGGGCTCACACATGAACTGACTCATAGTGTTAACTGCAAAACATATATCTGGTCGAGTGTTGAACAAAGACATCAATTTACCAATCCGCTGTCTGTATAGAGTAGGATCCACCAACTCGGAATTAGAAGCGTGAAGCTTCTTCTAGTTAGTGATCATAGGTGTAGACATGGGTTTGCAGTCCTCCATGTGAAATCTGTGAAGAATATCCACAATGTACTTCCCTTGTCCCATGAAGAAATGCCCCTCTTCCTGCCACACCTCCAATCTCAGAAAATAATGCATCAAGTCGATATCCTTCATCTCAAACTCTAAAGCAAGATCTCTCTTGCAACCCTCAATGAGTCTCTCTGCACCAGTGATGATCAAGTCATCAACATACAACACCAGAATGAGAGTAGGTTCGGATCAGCGTCATTCTTTGTGAAACCCAACTGCTGCAAGCATGTATCAATCCTCGAGTACCAAGCTCTAGGAGCTTGCTTCAGGCCATAGAGTGCCTTTTTCAATCTGCATACACGGGACTCCTTCCCATGCACCTGAAAGCCCTGCGGCTGCTCAATTTAAACCTCCTCCTGAATGAAGCCATTGAGAAATGCGGTCTTCACATCCATTTGGTGGATCTTCCAACCCATCTTTGCTGCAATCGATATAATGGAGCAAATAGATATATATTGAGCTACAGGAGCGAAGGTCTCCTCATAGTCAACTCCCTCTACCTGTGAGAACCCTCTTGCCACAAATCGAGCCTTGAACTTCTCGATGCTGCCATCTGCAACATGCTTTATCTTGTAGAGCCATATGGAAGTAACAACTGATTTACCTTCAGGCCTTGACATTACCTCCCAAACATCGTTCTTCATAATAGAAGAATACTCCTCCATCATGGCCTCTCTTTAGACCTGCTGGCTGGCTGCCTCCTCATAACTAGAAGGCTCGGAGTCAACAATGCTTGTTACCAATACCATGTAACTATAGAACCGCTCAGGTGGTTTACTCTCTCTAACCTGTCTCTTTGGCCCAACAACTGATGTGGTCTCGTGCAAGGTATCTTGAAGCCACTTGGGCTTCCTCTTCCTTGAGCATACTTCTCCCACCGGAGTGAAAGAATCCTCATCATCATCAGAAGCCTAAACTCTTGAAGGCCTGCCAACTAACCTCATGCCTGAATCTGTGCCTGTAGATGCTGAAATACCATGTGAACTGTCCATTAGTGGACTACCCTGTGAATTGCTCTGTGGACTGCTCCGCATGCTGCCCGAAGAACCACCCACCTGACTCTGAGAGCCACTGCTCACTGATGGACCTGACACTGTAAGCGATGTACCTCCTACTCCCTGACCACTGGATCCCTGTGACTGAATCAGCTGCTCCTGAGGGTCTGGTGACTCTGGATACTCTAACTCCCGTGACCTCCTGAAAGCTCTCTCCTCCTCGAACTTCACATCCCACCTGACAACCACTTTCGTTTGCACATGAATATAAATCTGATAAGTTTTCGAGGTCTCGCTATAACCCACAAAGATGCCCTTGTCTGCAGTGGGCTCTAGCTTGGTCCTGTTCTCCTTGGGGACATAGGAATATGTAAGGCACCCAAAGATATGTTGGAATTTCTAAGTCTAACTGTTAGAAATCCTTCATGTACTTTCTGATTTATTTCTGCCTACTTGTTCTGTTTAATTAACAAGTTATTTACCATATAAATATTGAAAATAAATACAAGTACATGCTCAACACATTACAGATCATCAACTGAAGGAAAAACAAGCACACAAGTGACACCGTTGTTTTTGGACTAATGTCCCTGGAAAAACCCAATGCGGGAAAACCGGTGCAACTATCTGAGGGTTTTATTATTAAGCAGTTTCAGAATATAATCTGGGTGCCAGAAATGGCTCACCCAACAGAGAATGCCCTCGGCAGTAGTACCTCTTAGTCGGAGACAGATATCAGCCCCAATTTTCCCCATGAAATCTCCTAGTGTCAACCTCTAGGGTCTGCGTCAGCCTCTCTGGTCCAGCGTCAGCCTCTCGGGGCTCTGCATCAGCCTCTGGAGTCTCTATGTCTCCCACGCTAGCCCTCCTTAGGCTTTGTGCAACTCCTGGCTGCCTCTGTGTGGCCTTTGGATGCCTTTGTGTGGCCTTTGGCTGCTTCTGCATGGCCTCTAGCTGGCTCTGTGTCAACCCTCTCCCGACTTCTGCGCTGATGCTCCCGGTACTATCTCTGCCTCTCTGCTATTACATTCACTGCCCCTTAGCTACAACTCTGATCACTCCTTCGATTTCCTCAGCAAGCCTTGCCCCAGAAAATCAAATTCTTGATCAACTCGGTGTGTTCTCCAAGTGGCCCTCAAACCTCCTCTTATACTTTTCTCGTTGACAATTCAACGACTGAGATTAAGTCCCTAATCAACAACTAAGATTAACTCTGACTTGATCCATGACTTTTGGACCCTTCTAACATAGTTTTATATTAATTCACATTAATATTTTAGTTTCCCTGAGTTTAGACTTAGGGACTCCATTAAAAATATTAATTATTTTGATATCTCCCAAACTGTTTAGAATTTGCCCAAACCATTTCTGGGTAGTGGAGATCTCATGTGCTTTAGCCTCTCCACCAATTTTCGTGGCTAGAGCACATCCGATGCTACCCCAAATCAACAAGATACGAAAGTGCCCAACATTAGACTTCTTCCCAGAAAAAGCCTCCTCCGGAGTCACATTCCCCAAGGCACGATGTGGACTCCTGTTCTGCAAGTACACAACAGTGTTGCAGGCCTCTGCCCACAAAAATAAAGGTAACCCCTGATCATGAAGCATGGCTTTGGCAGCCCCTACAATGGATATGTTCTTCCTCTCTGCAACCCCTTTCTGCTGGGGGTTGTAAGGAGCTCTGAACTCCCTCCTAATGCCTGCCTCAGCATAAAAATCAACAAACTCACCAAAGGTATACTCCCCTCCGTTATCCGACCTGAGGACCTTGATCTTCCTACCTGTTTGGGTCTCCACAAGAGCTTTGAACTCTTCAAACCGCTTGAAGACCTCACTCTTGGTCTTCAAGAAATAAATCCAGGTCTTCCTGGAGTGGTCATCAATGAATAAAACATAGTACTCATAGCCACCCAAGGATACATGAGACATCCGACCACTCACATCGGTATGAATCAAGTCAAGGATCCTGGTCGCTCTGCTATCACTGCTGGGAAAGGGGATCTGGCAAACTTCCCCATAGCACATCCTCTGCATACAACAAGGTGATCATAACTGAAATCTGGCACACCATTGGTGATCTCCCGCAATGTACTCAAGGCCCCATGATACATGTGCCCCATCCTGTGGTGCCAAATTTCACACAACTCTGAACTGTTAGATCTGCTGTCGGTCCTGTCTCGGGTGCTGCTACTCAATGCCATCAGGGGCTGGAATGAGAACATGTACACCTTGGCATGGCGCACACCAATCACTCTAGCTGAAGAAGCTGGAGTTCACCTAGGATATATAAGCACCTGCCCTCTCCTAAACAACACATCATACCCTCTGTCCTCAAGTGCTGAGACGGATATCAGGTTCTTCTTCATTTTAGGCACATATAGAACATCTGACACTTTCAAGGGAGGTTTGGGTCCCCTATCAAATGTCAATGTCCCCACACCGACTGCTCTAACCATGCTGTCATCACCAAGTACTACCTCCATATCAATATCATCCTCTAAAAGCTCTGAGAAGTACTCTTTGACTCCTGTCATGTGGCGGGAAGTGCCGCTGTCAACATACCAAATGCTAGAAGATGCTTTGCTAGTAGTGGAGAGTGCACACTCCCTCTGAACTTGTATGGCAGGTGATCCTGCACTAGTGGCCTCACAAGCTATGAACCCAAACTCCTGATCAAAGCTCTCTGAGAAGCTCTCTATCTCTGTAGAAGCTGCCATGGGTTTGTCTCTCCCTTTCTTGTTCTTCTTCTCCGGACACACAACAACATAGTGTCCCAACTTTTGACAATTCCAACATTTGACTTTGGAATAGTCCTTCTCCTTGTTCTGCTGTTTGTCTTTACCTTTGCCTTTGCCTCCACTGTTGGAAGCTTGCTTTTTTGCTCTGCCCTTCTTGCCTCTTGCTAACAATGCCACATTGTCATCCTCCTCCACCTGTTTGGCTGCTCCAAGATGGTTCTTTCTGATCACATTCTGAATGCAATCATCCCACAACCTCTCCTATCTGGGAAGGTTTTCCCGTGCAACAATGCCATCCACAAAATTCTCCCAAGTCTTGGGAAGACCATTCAAAGCAATCCTCACCAACTCAGTGGGTGCAATGATCTCACCTACGACTGCCAACTCATCTTTCACTGAAGTGATCTTTGTGAGGTATGTTGTAGCATTGTCAGTCTTAGCCATTTTAATGGCCTTCAGTTTCTCCTTTAGGACAATTTTTCTGTTTTCATTTGAGCTCTGGGAAAGACTAGTCAAGGTTGTCCACATCTCATGTGCATAAGTCTTTACTCTCACATGAGGAATGACATGATCTCTAACTCCTTCCAGAATCAATTTTTTTGTCTTAGAATTCTTTTTGTTAAACTCTGCCAACTGTATAGGGTCAGCGGGCACTGCTACTAGGTTTTGTGTGGTATTTACCATAATGACCTAGAATTCTGCTTCCTCAAAGATGCTCTAGATTCTCTTCTTCCATGCATTGTAGTTGTTCTGCCCATCCAACCCGTCTTCAACTCTCAAACCCAAAGACATGTTTCATTGTCTTACCTGAAATTTTTAAATCTGTGGTAAAGGTTTTTGTTTTTTGTGTAAAAATCAGCTTGCTGTAATTTTCACTTTGTTGTCCCAAACTGCACTTTTCAGCCAACCAAGCTCTGATACCATGAAGAATTTTAACCCCCACTATGATTATCAGTTTTCTTTATCACTCCATGCATTTAGTTTTAAATCCAAGCATGATAAAAATTCTAAAAATCTGGAAATGAGAATATTTTCTGAAAACACAAATTTAGAGATTTCACAACTGTTGAAATTGCAGAAATAAAACACAGCAAAATTATGACAGCCACACACAGAAAATAACACAATGATTTTTGGTCAATGTGACCCCGGAAAAACCCCCTACAACTCTTGGAGAAAACCAGTTTGAGAGCTATTCTTTATTTTTGAAATGCTTTTACAGAGAAATTGAAATACACAGTAAAAATTCCAGCAACCACAAATTACAACTTATCTCGATTTCCGTGCTTGAACTCAATCAACAAACTGCCAAAACATAAAATTTTCCAACGATAAAACAACATTAAATGTTGTACGGCCTGCCTCAAAAATCGTGCCCAAAACCTACTGTACAGACTGTACAGATTTCAGTAGTACGACTGCCTTGAAAATCGTGCTCAAAACCTGCCTCGAAATTCATGCCCTTACTGCTGTCCCTCTTCCTTGATTTCTGTGCTTTTCTCCTGCTGTACGGTTTTGCCTTGGATGTGTGTCAATAAATGCTGTTGCCCAGATTTGCGGAAATGTCTTCTTGCTGCTTTCCTTCACTTCCTCACTGCTCAGAAATTTTCTCTTTGCTTTCTCTTCTCTTTCTTTCAAATGCTCATGAAAGAATGAATTGATCTCCTTCTCTTCTCTTCTCCTTTTACTCTCTAAATGACCTTTTGGGTTACCCTAAGATCTAATGGCTGAGATTCATTTAGATCTAGGGATGAGAATAAATGTGCATTTAATTCTCACTTTCTATTTTTTAACTCACCCACTTAAATAAAGACCCACTTAGCCTTTTATTTCCATAGTCACTTTTTCACTTTCTAATTCTTCATTGACTTTAATAAAGTCGTCTTTGAATTAGAATGTAACTTTATCACTTATAAAGTCACTTTTAAATTAAATTGACTTTACCACTTATAAAGTCACTTTAGGAGAAAAGTACAAATAAATTTGGACACTTTTCCCTAGGCCAAAGATCAAAGCCTTAGGGAACCACTTGTCCTCTGGTACCCAAATTATAACAAAAGTGATCACCTATGGAGGATTAGTGTCTTATCCCTTGGGAGAGATGGAGTCAAGGAGAATTTATGGTTTGGAAGAGTTCACCCAATCAAGGAGGCCTTCAAACAACTTCACATGGCATTAGGGCATGAGAGCAGCCGCGTCAAGGTATTTATACTTCGATTTGCAATAATTGATGACTTGTTGAGATATATGTAACATAAATTATCTGTAGGAACATTCACCCATTCATACATGGCCCATGACATGATGGAACGCTATAAAAGATCACAATTTCCACCAATTTGTATAGAAAAGCAGTAAATTTCAGACTTGTGTAGCGAAAATCCTAGCAACATTCATGTGGCAAAAGTAAATAACAAGAATAAGCATGAAAATAACACTTACATGTACAATAGAGTATATTCAATTATCATATTATGCCAATAATGAAACTCCAAGACAAGAGAGAGAAATCCAAACATCAAAATTCATCCATATCATCCAAATGCGTCCTCTAAAAGGGACAACGAAAATCTCAAAAAAGCTAATAACCCAATCCAAGTGATGACAAGGGAATGAATCACCTCTTATCTATTTATACAATCTCTAATGAATTCGAATGGCCTAATTTGGACTAATAATGCCCCTAAAATAAAATAATGTGCATAATAACAATGCTTTTGGTGACAATCCCACCAAATAGCTCAATAATATAAAGATAAGCCTCTCAAGAGGGTAGGATAATCAACATGATGAGTTGTTGGGCCATCGAGAAGGCCAAATAAAGCCCAAAGTGTGCCATGATGAGAGAATGGACTCCAAAAATAGTGGACAAGGGGTTGGGCCTTGTTTTCCAAGCAAGAACTTGTGGTGCTCTCAAGTGGGTGTGGGGGTACAAGGACATCCTCATGGGTTTCCAAGTGGATTGAATATGCTTGTAGACCATCTATAAGGGCTAAGATGATGACATAAGCTCTCCCTCTGTAGCGGGAGACGTCCTCTGGACCCTGGAACATCTGCCAAGTATATGGTGCAAATATGGAGCCGACTAGGCATAGTGAACCAGATGCATCATCCTCATCCAAAAGGTGGAACTCGAGCAATCAATGATCAATGCTGGGGATCCATGAAGTAATCTCTGCCATGGTGGAGGCCCATGGCTCTCAACGCTCACCCTACAAGCGCCAATGTGGCCCTTTGGAGAGCTAGGACCCCGTATTGGGAGACCAAGCCCCAAATGGAGACCCAACTGCAATCATGCATAAAATCCAATGCGTCCCCTTGCCCTCCAATACAACAAATCATTAGAATAATCAAGTAAAAAAGTTTACAAGTCATGGAACCAATGGGGCACTTCATGGTGGCATGCCCTTTCATAGTGGGCTTTGGCATGTACAAGTGTCTCCAAGGTCAATATGTGATCCAAATGGATCCTAGAAACCCTCTAAGTCTTCAAAAATCAAAACAATTGCAAAAGGATGAACTCTTAGAACAGGGGGAAAACACTATCGGCAAATAAAAACACAAGAAACAGTGGAAAAACAGGTTATCGGCGGTCAAAGGAGCAATGCACAGGAGCTGTCGGATTTGGCTGATCAACAGTCCAGATCCGATCGGCATATCGCAAATCAGCGGAGGCTATCAGAGGCTATCGGAGGCGGTCACATAAATGTTGCGATAGCGATTAGTGGGGTCAATGAGGACTTTCGATCAAGTGCGCAGATTGACGGCCCACGTTAACCCGCCATATCACATCGACAGATTACAACGGAAGCGCTTACAACGGTCCGGGGCTCATGCGACATGCGATTGCGACAAGTCGCATCGCAAAATCGCATCGGAGCCACATAGAGGAGTGGGGCTATATATATATATATATATATATATATATATATATATATATATATATGCGCGATGCGATAGTCGGACCTGATACAGCTATAAACGGTATTCCATAAAATTTAAGATTCGTCAAACGACAGATTTCTATGTATTTCGCGTATTTCGTTTATTAAACGAAATACGAAGGGAAGCGCCGAGGTGATGAAAACCAGACCCGAAAGGGTTTGTAAATGAAAAAAATATATTGTTTCAAGTTCGATATGGGTCGTTTTGTGGGATTTTGCAACGTTTTAATGTATTTTAAAATACAAGGGGAAACCATGGAACGAGCATTCACGACATGCGATAAACGATTAGAGGCGGACTCGATAGGAATATGGTTCAGATTTATGAATATGTGAAGTCCAATGAACAGTGTTTTGGCGGATTTTTTTCCGTGTTTGAATGTATTTCTCTGTGTAAACAGAGAATGGTTATTTCGGTTTGAATGTATTTCTCTGTGTAAATAGAGAATGGTTATTTCGGGGATTTCAAAGGCCAGATGGACCCTTTTGTTGCAGAACAGGTGGCCACCTCCCCTGAAAATGTTATGCTATGATTGCTAACACTCAGAAGGGGGATTTGAGAAGACAAAGGTCAGGGAGCCAGAGAGCCCGAGAAGAGGAAACAAATAGACAATGCATATTGGCTTTAAAGCCACAAACTGTCAGAAACAGAGACAAGCAGTGCTGAGACAGAGAGTAAACAAATATAGAGAGTCGGTGAGGAGAGTCTGTGTACTTAGAAAGACTTGGGGTATCCAAGTAAAGTCTTGTTGTTTTGTATGTGAGATTCAAATTGAGCTCACTTCTGTAAAACTCTGTTTTCAAAGACATAATAGAGAGGTCACCACTGAAGGCTGGACCAGGAGACGTAGCCCAGGGGTGTTGGGTGAACTCCATATTACACTTGCTGTGTTTATGTGTGTTGTCTATTATGCTTCTTTAACTACTTCATTGTCTATGTATTTCGCAATCTTATCGATCCATTGCACAAAGTAACATAGGCAAATCCATGCACATGAGTCTGTAATACCTTAATAATTGTTTAAGATCTCATTATCAGATCAAGTGGTATCAGAGCTTTAGGTTTGTTAAGGTTAGACAAGCTTGTGCTGGATTGTTGAATGCTAACTAGGTCAAAGCTCAAATTAGGAGAAGGAGAACTGGTTGAGGCTAACCCAGAAATTGGAAGAGTCTATCCTAGGAGGAAAATGACAGAAGAAATTCCCTTGGAATCAGACTCTTAGTTCATGGACAATTTCATGATCATGAGAGCCATGGTAGAAGAGATGTATCGAGAATTTAAGAAAGGCTGACGGGAAAGCCCTTCAACATCTCAAATAGTAAAAGGAGTAGAGGAACCTCTTCTAGTTGCCCATTCAGAAGGCAAAGGGAAAGGGGAAGAACCTCCTCCATCAACACCTCCTTCTAGCCCTGAAAATAAAAAGAAGAAGACTTCTGTGATTAAATTAGATGTAAAATTTGATTTGCCAATATATGATGGAGAATTAAATGCATAAAAGCTAGATAACTGGATTAGACAGATTGATGTATATTGCAGGGTGTAGAACATCGATTCAGAAAGGAGAAAGATTCAGCTGGCCAGCCTCCGCGTTGGAGGAATTGCCTTAGTATGGTGGGAAGGCAGGACACAAGTTGATTTGAAGAAGCATGGTAAAATTCTTTCTACCTGGAGTGAATTTGTTTTTGCCATTATAAAACAATTCTATCCACTAGCTTATATGCAGCAAGCGATGATGAGTTGGCAAACTCTTCGCCAATTAAAGGGGCAAAGTGTACAAAGCTATACCTAGGAATTTAGAAAAAGAGCTTTAATTCTAGGCATTTCTCTAGACTCACCTGAAACTTTGCCGAAGTATATAGGTGGTTTGCATAGCTATTTGAGGCACACCATTCTCATGTTTAACCCTACTAGCATAGATGAGATATCTGTTCAGGCTACACATCTAGAGGCTAGAGGCAAGAATGTGAACCTAGAGATTGGGGGATCATCAAAACCCACTGCAAGCAAAAACAAGGAAAAGAAGAAGCAGAAATGGAAAGAGAGGAAGGCAAACGCTGTACAGAAAGGCAAACCTTTATGCACTCACTGCAAGAAGGATGGACACGATGATGAACATTGCTGGTCTTTGCATTGGAGCTCAAACCCAAGAAGTTCGATGGCAAGAAGAAGAAGACTGTTGCTGCTATTTAGAAAGATTTGGGGTTAGATTCAGGGGATGAAACAACAATCACAACCACAGGTATAAAAGGTAAAAATTCTGAAGCATCTACTAGTGATTTTGCACAAACAATTGATAATGAAGAAAATGAGAGGAAAAGACATGAGCTTTTTCATATTAGAGTTATTTCCAAGCATCAAAAGATTGATACTTTATTTGATAGTGGTTCACAAGTAAACTTGATTTCTGAAGCAATTGTAAAGAAGTTGGGATTACTAACCACACCTCACAAGAAGCCATATCCATTAGGTTGGGTATGTGATAAAGCAAAGCTACAAGTGACTAGACAATGTAAACTTAGGTTTTCTTTTGGGTCAGCATTTGTAGATGAGGTTGAGTTAGATATCGTTCCTTGGATATATGTGGAATTGTTTTAGGAAGTCCTTACTTGTATGATAGAAAAGCCATTTTCTATAGAGCTGAAAATAAGTATCAACTCACCAAAGATGGAATAGAATATATTGTAAGAGCTCATAAACTCAAAAATAATTACACTCATAAACTCAGGGCAGATGAAAAGAATTGTAAATTCATGCAAGCATTTTTTACTAATGGTTGTAAAGGAAAAGAAACCTGATAAAACCAATGTATTTGAGGGCTGTGATGCTAAATAGAAAACTGATTTAGAAAAAGTTGTTTCAGAATATGATATCCTATTTTAAGAACCTAAAGGTCTGCCACCCAAAAGGGAAATTGTACATGATATTCATTTGTAGCAAGATGTTCCATTGCCTAACATCGAAATGTACAGGTTATTCGCTTTAGAGAATGTAGAGATCAAGAAGCAGGTACAGGAGCTGCTCGAAAAAGGGTTCATAAAACTCAGCACATCACCATGTGGATCTCCAACCGTGTTGGTGAGAAAGAAAGATGGTTCGTGGAGGATGTGCATTGACTACAGAGCACTGAATAAAATAATGATCAAGAATCGTTATCCCCTTCCTCGCATTGATGATCTATTGGATCAACTAAAAGAAGCAGTTTACTTTTCCAAGTTGGACTTGCGTAGTGGCTATCATCAGGTTAGAGTAGCAGAACAAGATGCATGGAACACTGCTTTCAAAACAAAGCAAGCGCTGTATGAATGGCTAGTTATGCCTTTTGGCTTAACTAATGCTCCTGCCACTTTCATGAGAGTTATGAATGATGTACTCAGGCCTTTTATTGATGATTTTGTAATTGTATATTTAAATGACATTTTTGTTTTCAGTAAAACATGGGAAGAACATTTGAAGCATGTAAAACAGACTCTAGATGTTTTGAAAAGAGAAAATCTCTATGTTAAACTATCAAAATGTGAATTTGGCAAAACATCTTTAAATTATTTGGGTCATATTGTAGGGGGTGGTGAATTGAAGATAGATCCCTCTAAGGTCGAAGTCATTGTGAACTGGCCTAAACCCAAATCTGCTACAGAAGTTAGAAGCTTCCTAGGAGCAACACAATATTGGAGGAATTTTATTGCTAACTTTTCCTTGATTGTAGCTCCCTAACATGCTTTAACAGGATTGAATAAGGTGTTTCAGTGGGGAGGCAAACAACAGAAAGCCTTCGACACCTTGAAAGAAAAAAATAGTACAACACCAGTACTAGCATTCCCAGATCTTCAAAGACCATTTGAGATTGAAATAGATGCCAGTGACTATGCCATGGGAGCAGTGTTGATGCAACATGATAAACCCATATGCTATCATTCTGAGACATTTAATTTTGTAGTAGTTAATTATCCCACATATGATAAAGTATTGTATGCATTAGTGCAGAGCGTGAAAAAGTGGAAACATTACCTTTTGGGCAAAGAAACAATTATACATATTGATCATCAACCACTTCAGTATTTGCACTCACAAACTAAATTGCAGCAATCAAGACACTATAGGTGGATGGGTTTTCTACAGCAGTTTCATCTTGTCATCCGATATAACAAAGGCATACATAATAAAGTTGCAGATATGTGGTCCAGACCAATCATAAATGCATCTACTATACTTAAGCATAACTCAGTATTGCATGAAAGCTACATTGAACAATATGCTCAAGATGTAGATTTTAAAGATGTATATGCAACTTTAAGTCATGGCAAACAAGTAGAAGAATTGGATTATTATGTTAAGGACCAACTCTTGTATCATTTGGGAAAGCTATGCATTCCACAAACTGAAAGAGTTAACATAATTCGGGAAGCACATACTTCTTTTATATCAAGTCATTTTGGTGTAAGTAAAACAGTTGCATAGCTGCAAAGATTCTGTTGTTGGCCTAGAATGCATGAAACAATTTTAGATATATTAAAGGGTGTACCATGTGCGCTAAAATCAAGCCCAGCAATAGAAAATTAGGCTTGTACACTCCACTTCCAGTTCCTTCTTATCCTTGGGAAAGTGTTTCCATGGACTTTGTTGGGGGATTGCCAAAATCTAGAAAGGGTCACAACTATTTATATGTTATTGTGGACAGGTTCAGCAAAATGTGTATTTTAATACCTTGTAACAAGCAAATTACAGTTGAAAAATAGCAAAGTTGGTCTTTCAGCATGTTCGGGTTCATTTTGGGTTACCCACTTCCATTGTATCTGATCGAGATTCCCGATTTGTTGGGAAGTTTTGGTCAAGTCTGTGGGAATTAATGGACACTAGACTGAAGAAGAGCACAACCTTTCAGCCACAAACAGATGACCAAACAGAGGTGGTTAACAGGACAGTGATCCAGTTGCTTAGTGGCTATTGCAGCAAACATCCCAAGCTTTGGGATGAACATTTGTGTTATGTGCAACATGCTTACAACCGTGCTAAACATTCTTCTACACAAAGATCTCCTTTTGAGACTTGTTTTGGTTTTACACCAAAGTCTCCCTTGGATTTTGTCTTTAGTAAAGACATAGCAGTTGATGGACATAGTGATGTGGACAAAGAAACCAAGTTCATTGAATAGATCCAAGAAATTCACCAGGCAATGCAGGAACAACTGGAACAGAACTAGGCCAAGTACTAGGCAAGGCATGATAAGCATCGAATTGAACATAGCTTCCAAGTTGGTGATCAAGTCCGACTGTACATCAGCAAAGACAGAATGCAAGGTGAGGGAAAGAAGCTAAAGCCAATAAGGTATGGGCCTTTCAGGATACTTGAGAAAATTGGTGAGAACGCTTTTCGCCTTGATTTGCCAGCTTACATGCACATCTATTTAGTGGTTAATGCAGAAAATTTGAGACTGTTTGAATCTTCTTTAATTGAAGATCTCGAAGAGCAAAGTCAGTTGCTTTATATTGATGATCTGTTGCCTGAATATCTCAATGAGTTGCAGTAAGACACAGTTCTGGATAGGAAGGTGAGAACTACGCGCAGAGGGGATATTGAGTACCTCAGAATTGGACTCAAAGGTTCAAAACCAAGCAGTGCACGATGGATGGAAATTGGACAAGTGAGGAAGCTGTATCCTCACTTGATCGATGCTTGAAAACCAACTTTTGGTGGTCCAAAAGCTTTTTTAGTGGGAAGGCGTGATCCAAATGGATCCTAGAAACCCTCTAAGTCTTCAAAAATCAAAACAATTGCAAAAGGATGAACTCTTAGAACAGGCGGAAAACACTATCGGCAGATGAAAACACAAGAAACAGTGGAAAAACAGGCTTATCGGCGGTCAAAGGAGCAAAGCATAGGAGCCATCGTATCTGGCTGATCAACGGTCCAGATCCGATCGACATATCGCAAATTGGTGGAGGCTATTGGAGGCGGTCACATAAATGTTGCGATAGCGATCAACGAGGTCAACGAGGACCGTCGATCAAGCGCGCAGATCGATGGCCCACATTAACCTGCCATATCTCATCGGCAGATTACAACGGAAGCACTTACAACGGTCCGGGGCTCATGCGACATGCGATTGCGACGAATCGCATTGGAGCCACACAGAGGAGTGGGGCTATATACATATATATATGCGCGATGCGATAGTCGGACTTGATAGAGCTATAAATGATATTCCATAAAATTTGAGATCCGTCAAATGACAGATTTCTATGTATTTCGCGTATTTTGTTTATTAAACGAAATACGAAGGGAAGCGCCGATGCGATGAAAACCGGACCCGAAAGGGTTTGTGAATGAAAATATATATTGTTTCAAGTCTGATATGGGCCGTTTTGCGGGATTTTGCAATGTTTTAATGTATTTTAAAAATACAAAGGGAAATCATGGAATGAGCATTCGCGACATGCGATAAGCGATTAGAGGCGGACCCGATAGGAATATAGTTCAGATTTATGAATATATGAAGTCCGATGAACAATGTTTTGGCGGATTTTTTTTCGTGTTTGAATGTATTTCTCTGTGTAAATAGAGAATGGCTATTTCAGGGATTTCAAAGGCCATATGGACTCTTTCGTTGCAGAACAGGTGGCCACCTCCCCTGAAGACGTTATGCTATGATTGCTAACGCTCAGAAGGGGGATTCGAGCAGACAGAGACCAGGGGAGCCAGAGAGCCCGAGAAGAAGAAATGAACAGATAGCGCAGATTGGCTTTAAAGCCACAGACTGCCAGAAACAGAGACAAGCAGTGCTAAGACAGAGAGCAAACAAAGACAGAGAGTCAGTGAGGAGAGTCTGTGTACTCAGAAAGACTTGGGGGATCCAAGTAAAGCCTTGTTGTTTTGTATCTGTTGTGTGAGACTCAAATTGAGCTCACTTCTGTAAAACTCTGTTTTCAAAGACATAATAGAGAGGTCACCACTGAAGGCTGGACCAGGAGACGTAGCCCAGGAGTGTTGGGTGAACTCCATATTAAACTTGCTGTGTTTATGTGTGTTGTCTATTATGTTTCTTTAACTGCTTCATTGTCTATGTATTTCACATCTTATCGATCCATTGCACAAAGTAACATAGGCAAATCCATGCACACGAGTCTGTAATACCTTAATAATTGTTTAAGATCTCATTTTCAGATCAATATGGGGTTAATCAAGGACCCTATTAGGTGGTTTCAACCTCTAAATGGGGTGACATGTCCATGGTACATCCCTCAAATGATAGGTGGTAAATAATAGAGTAATGGAGCGCAGTGGGGATCAGGGGAATAATCCAGACCAAATATCATGGTACAAGGGTAGCTATAATAAGGGAAGTCCACACTTCGGTATATGAGTGTAGGAGGGAACAAATTGTTGTACATGAGTTACCCTGACCTTTGTTTTTCCACCCTTCCTCATATGCCTTTTTCCTTTAATTGATTTTTCTTCATAACTGTTCGGGGCTCCAAGGGATGAGAGCATGTTGTGTAATATATAGTAGTGGATACCCCCTTTAAGGTGGGGCAGTTCATTGCACACTAGGGGTTGGGACAATCATGGGTTCCTTAATGATGGAGGGGGCTCATTTAGGGCCCATAGGAACTAGGGTGATGGCCATGGATAAGGGGTAGAGCTCATGTTTGGCTTTTGCCCGCATGCTAAATTTGTATGTCTTGACCATATTTTCCATTTTATGGTACATTTCCTATTGAGAGTGGCCAAATTATGCTTTTTCTTTTCTTTTTAGCTGCATCAACCTCTGGGCATTGTTCTAAGCCCGACCCAAGGTGTGGACAAGGGGAGGAGGACTCTATCCCTATGTGGACCTGGATGGGAAAATAGATGAATGGGGCTAAAATGAGTGGAAGGGGGGTGATGTAGATGGTATTGAGAAGTGGGACCACGCAACCAAAATTGGGATTTCCCATGTAGTGGCAACCCTAAAGCTAATGGCCAATAAAGGAGATCTCACGGGACTAGGGTACAAGGTTAACTATGAAATCGGGCAATGGAGACAAGAGTGCAAACCTAACCCACTCTTTTTGTCGAATCCCCCTACCAATCCATGCCCAAAAGTGCCCATGACAAGCAAGGAAATTACTCGACTATACCAATGAAAAGCTATACCTTTGGGGTCGGGAGGCCCACCTTCAAACATACAATAATAACAAGTGGGCGAGGGACCACATGGTTGGCTCAGGTGGCGGAGACAGTGGCAGATCGAGCTATCTGGTTGTTGCAAGGGGCTGTTGGCTGTCGACTGAGGACCATCTAGGAGAAAGTTTTTCTCCTATATACGCTACTCACAGGTGGTGGGTAACAGATCTAAGATTGCATATATCCTTTAATTAAAGCATTTTGTCAAGTGTGTCCTCATGGTATGTAAAAACTTGAGCTCATATGGTGAATGGCTCCTCTATCATGAATAAAGTGGCTCACATTATAAAAGTTCCCTCACATGTATGGCAAAGGTCTCATATCATGAAATAGAAGTGGTGCTCCCTAGCCAACATCAAAATAAAAGAAACCATGAGACGTATGACTGCTAGGCTAGGCTAACCACGAACAACTTCATCCATTAATTATACACCATAGGGCCAAGGAGCATTGCATAACTCAATCAAAGTATCAAGACCATAAACTTCTAACCCCAAAATCTACATCAACAAAAACCTGCGACCATGAAGAGAGAATCGGGGACCACCACATAAGCTAATTCTCATCCCACACTACTAGCATAGAACCCTTTGGGACTAGAAACACCTTCATGCAACACCATGACGAGGTAACAAGTCCCATAATCGAAAAAAATACCAAGAGGGTGGCTCATAAATCATCAAACAAGTTAATCATTTATGAGCAAAGAATGGTGGATTGTGTATCCCCAGTCTATCAACAACCTTGTATGTTATCTTGAAAATCTTGCCATTTAATGAATATTGTAAAATTAATCCTCGTGCCATATGAGGGGGCAACAGGGCCATGACAAACCATAAGGATCTAGACTCTAGAGAGACTACCTAGATGAAAAAATAATTTACATAGATCTATTAGCATGGTCTAGTACAATACACAAAGATATAATGGTTACCCTTTTGGTAGATCATGGTACATAATACAAATCATCATGATGGCACAACTGCTCATGGAACATTAGGCTTTGACTTCATCTCAAAATATTCACAAGATTGGCTTAGACACTAGAAAAAATTTCGTGAAGAAAATGAAGTACTCTGAAGTGAAATTGAGGTGTAATACTAATTTGGATTTGCTCACTCTATAATTTGTCATCTATTTCGATGCTTGTAGAGTGGAAAATTTGAAGGAATTAAATTACAGGAGTTGTTTTATTGGTGAGAACCAGTTTGGAGAATTGGGGCCTGAAACCTTTTAGGTCTTGTTTGAAAATTGAGGCCTTAAACAATGTTTGTTTGGGGGTAAAAGTTTTCCACTTAAGCATTGGACCCCAACATGCTGTTCTACGCTCAAAGACCTCTATAGCGGTGCAAGAATCATGTCAATCATGTTTCAGATGTGAAAGTTATGCCTCCTAGAAGTTTATCTATTGTGATTTACCACCATAATTCAAGAGGATGCTGTGTCAGCCTTTGTTACTCATGGAAAAGGGGCTAGCCATGTGGGTGTTGAGAAATCAATAGGGGCAACAGTTAGGGTGATTTCTCTTTACTTGATAATTGCTTGTGAAGTTATGTTGGCTTCTTATTACTTTATTATGTTCTTTTCATCAAACAATTACCAAAACCATAAACAATGAATATCACAAATAGACAATGAACACAAGATGTAGGCTCCAAGCTAGGGCAAAACCCCTCCAAGGGGAAAACCCAGAAAATTCTTCTCTTCTTATAGAATCAAATCAAATGAGAAATCCAAGGCCCAACCAACTGTTGAGAAATCTAGGGCATCATTAGTTAGGAGATTTCTCTTCTTGATAATTGCTTGTGATATACTTTTACTTCTTGGATTATGATCTTTTTTTTTATGTTATTATTGTGTTCTTCTCATCAAGACATTTACCAAATAAACAATAGAAGACAAGTGACACAGTATGTAGACTTGTCAGCCAGGGCCAAAACCTCTCAATCTTTGAGGGGAAAACCCAATCATAAATTCTTTTTATATATCTTCAATTGACAAATACCAAGATTATGACAAAGACCATTGACACTAGAGTCCTCCCAAGACCAAGACACTAGTCTCCTTGATGTTCTTCCTCTTCCCTTTCTCGGCTTCCTTCTAGAGTCTCGAGCTGCTCTTCTCGACTTTCTGGAGAATCTCAGTGTCTTCTCTTCCACACTGCTCTTCTCAGCTTTCCTAGAGAATCTCAGTCTCTTAGGTTAAACCTATTCCAAAACCCTAGAACACTCTTCGCTCCTTGATTATTCTCTTCAAGAGAGAGAGACCTATAGCACTTCTACTCGGCTTCCTCTTGCGAGATCCTTTACCCAAACAAGGTCACCTTAGTGCAGCAACAAGTTCTTCGACCTTCTCTATATGCCCTCGGATCTGCTACCTTCGCACGTGGGAGAGTATATAAGCCCAAATCAGACTTCCCAGAAGTATCCCTTTCTTCGCTCTCCTTTTATCCTTCGCTTCTCTTTTCTAGTCCTTCTTCACACTTATGATTGTAGGTTCTTCTTCACCGAATTGCTTGTCACTAAATGAAGCCGAGTGCTTCTATATATACAAGTTACCTCATGTCCTTTAGGCTGAGACGATTACTTGAGGGAGAGCCGACATGATCTTCTAGGTTTCTTCATTCGTTGTAGGCGAACTTGAAGAGGGCTAGTGACAAGGTCTTGGAGGATGACTTTACATAGATAAGTGAGACTCTTTACAATGTGTAACATGACTTCATTACATGACAATTTCTGCTGCATGATTATATTGTGGAAACACCTTTTTACCTGCTGTAAGATAGATCATTCCACCGTAATTTTGTATTTTCAATTCAAAGTTTTGATATTAATATTTAAAGACGTATTTGAATTTTAGGACTAGTCTTTGATCTAGCTTATTCGAGACTTTTTGCTTTATTAACCAAGTGATTTGTTCCAAAGGTGCATTTTTCTCTCAATGCCAAAGTGTCCTATTTTGATAGATGAGGTTTTTTACATTTTACACCTATTGGTGGGTAATATCCATGACTTTTCTTGACCACTTTTACACTGTATTTTCTTTAATGAGCTTGGGTTAAAATATTTTCAGAACATGAATCGAAGGAGCTATAAAGGCAGCCTGAAAGTCACATGTGAATCAACTCTTAACATGGGTATGCATTCTAAGCCCAAGTTGGCAGTACACGGAAGCTTTTCATAGTTTTAAATATGCCTGGCTTATGAATTCTTTGTGAAATCTTGTAGAAGAAGACGAGTGAC
Organism: Pinus tabuliformis; assembly: GCA_031772625.1. NCBI lineage: Eukaryota > Viridiplantae > Streptophyta > Pinopsida > Pinales > Pinaceae > Pinus > Pinus tabuliformis. Next base: position 918,835,422 of record CM062818.1, on the reverse strand, counting down.
CATTATGTGAAGCTCCTCGTTTAGATGTATACTATTACTGCTGTCTTTAGTCCTTCCTAATGCTTCGTCAGTTTATAGATTGTCCTGACATTTATTGACTTTGCATGTAAGCCTGTCGAACAAGTTTAATATTGAAGCAGGACATTTTTGTTTTATCTAACACAATAATTTCTTTCCCCTGTAGCAGTTTCAACAGAATGGATGCAAAAGACCTTTTCACTTCCTCCATTTAAAAGGTGATGCCTGATATGATAACTGTTATTATCATGTTTTCACTGTTGCGTGCCATGTCCAAAAGATAGAACGATCATTTTGCAATTTGCAATAATGTTAGAATAAAGTAGATAAAGTCTGAGTGCATATCCATTTTTACTTTTTACGGTGTCTTCTGATGAATATTAGATTTTTCTTTTAATACAGTTTTTAGCCACAAGACAGTACTAGATGATTTTATGTCTGTGTTCCAGGGGTTGCCATATAATAACTCGGTATATATATGAAGCGGTTCCAGAAATAAGTCAATTTGAAGTGGGTCTCGCAAACTTGTTCAGTAAGAATGGATTCAAAATCAGTGCCCTTAACTCACAACTAAGAAAGTAGAACCTCACTTACGTAAATTGCCTGGATGGAACTATATTCACTCGTCACATCATGATCAGTTATATTCTATTGTACTTTCATTTGCTTCTAAGATAACATGTTGGAAGTTAAAGACTAATAATGTTAGAATGTTCTTCAGTTCTGTGTCACAGTTGTATGATACACTAAAAAAATGATTTATTCTTCTAGTAGATATGCCATTACATACCTTGGTAATGTTGTAGGGTGTCTGAATTGACATTATTCCCTACAAAATTCACATCTTTTTTCTGTTCCCATTTCCAGTTCTACATACTTCAGCCAGCTTGACTATAAATGAGAATGCAAGTAGTGATGTTCCACTTGACATGGAAGATGCCTTGAACAGGATTGTTCCAGAGGTATGTTTTGCTTTTATCCCTGATCTAAATAGTAGCTGTTTCATTTGTCTACTATTGATGCTCCTTTCACTCTGTTCATGAGCATTCAATTATCGTTCTGCAACAGGTGTGCTTCAGTTAACCCTGACTCTCCTTGAGCTGTACATTGAGATCCTGTAAAATAGGTTTGTGTAGAACAGCAAAGATAGTTTTAAGCAATATATGATTATAATTGTTAATATGTTGGCTTTGCATAAAACATTGTTGTATTTTTCCTATAGGGATGTAACTCCTGTACCCAAATATCCCTCTTATAAATGGACCTTTAATCAGATATGCTATGACAAGTTAAAGATATAATTAGTTGAAGAGGAAACTGCCAAGAATTCTCTGAGTTGCCTAGTATCAAGTTACTCCAGTTGAAATCACACCAAAATATGAACCGACATTGATGTATTGATGGTGTGGTACAACTTTTCAATAAATAAGAAAGGTAATGGGTGTCCCAGGACCCAAGCTGTTAAAGATTGTCAATGTGGCAGCGATTAGTCTCTTCCTAGAGAACCTTTCTTTGAAAGAGGAAGACTGTGATATATGAGCATGAACATTTGTTTTCCTTGCAAAATGATTTATTTATTATATTTAATCACCACAAAGGTGATGCACAGAGTAAAAACACACAACAACTAGAGCATTCCATGATCAGGTCCCCTTTTTCAGAACTGTGCTCTCTCTAAAAACTAGACAAAATTGAGGATTCAACACTGTATATGATTGGCCACCCTTACCACAACTGATAACTACATAACCTTTTGACATATCCCAAGAGTCCTTCTGGTCTGTAAATACTACAATAAGATTTTGAGTCTTGACTCTCAACTATAAAAGCCATACAGACAGGTAATCGAAAGGCAGACCAATATCATTTAAAAAAGACTGTCTAATCTGCTCGATATTCAGGCCATCAATCCCTTGATAAATCGCCTTTCTCTCTGAACGGGTGTTTATGATTGTTGCTGCAAAATCTAGCAGGCCTAGTGCAAAGCCCCACCGGGTAGAACCAAACCTTAGGGTAACAATGTTGGAATTGTAACTAGGTTTGGTCTTCATAAATATGAAATGTACTTTTGATTCTTGTATATTGTAAAAAGAAAGAAAATTTATTATTGTTATTTTTGTAGCATGGGTTTCATGCTCAAGGTCTTTTATTTAGAGGTCAAGCACCCATTGAGTGCTTCTAGGGTTTGTCCTAGGGTCAAGAAGTCAAAAGAGTCATTGTCATATGAAGAAGACCCCATCAGGCACATTGTAACTTGTAAAAAGAATTATTTTTGTATTTAAAAGTGTCAAAATACCCTCCAAGACCAAGTCGGTCTGGTAGCTAAGAAGTCGGCCTCATTAGGGCATGTCGTCCTCCTTGGAAGCCTATATATAGGAGGGAACTCGACCTCCTATGGACACTCACTCATCTTCTCATCATCTAAGCGAAGGAGAAGCAGAAGAAGGCTAGTGAAGAAGGAAGAAGGCTAGCGAAGAAGGAAGAAGGACGAAGGATGAAAGTTTGGGTTATTTCTCTCTCTCTCTCTCACACGTGCGAAGAAGGAAGGCTAGGGTTTTGATGCTGCAAGATCGAAGTTGAGGAAATTGCAGAAAGAAGGTCGAAGGAAGGTCTATTAGGTCACCTACAAGCCCTAGAAGGAGGAACCCAAGCGAAGGTCAAAGGAAGCCTTGGAAGCCTTGAAATTGCTCACACGTGTGGAAGCAGTAACTATTGCAGGGGCTGAAAATTTCAGACCTGTAGTGGAGGCCGAAATTCTGTAGCTAGGGGTCGAAGTTGTGCAACTGGAAGAGATTTGACTAGGTTTGACTTGGACAAAGGAAGCACATCATCAAGAAGGTCTGACTTGGTCTTGGAAGGGTATTGGTCTTGGTCTAGAGGTCTTAGAATTCGTCATTTGAAGAATCTATAAGAAAAGAAGAGTTTGCAGGTTTTCCTTTTAAGTGGAGAGGTTTTTGCCCTGGCTTGCAACCTACATCCTGTGTTCTTGTGTATTGTTGATCTTCTTGTTTTGGTAGTTGTTTGATGATAAGAACAACACAATAATAAGAGAAGTTAATAATCAAGAAAAATAAAAATATATCACATGCAATTATCAAGTTTAAGAGAAATCATCCTAATTGCAGCCCTATAGATTTCTCAACAAACAAGAGATTGGTTGGCACTATCACCTTAGCAACCTTTCTTCTGCTATTTAGTGATATTCAACCACAACAAAGGCTTCCTTAAATTCTCACCTAAAGGATATTTAATGAGAATGCTCAAGGTGATTGAATGGGGTCAAAAGTTTGGGACGTAGTATCGGCGGAGCCTAGAAGGCCTAAGTAATCTTTGCTAATGAGTGAGGTAGAGCTCATGCTAGGCTTTTCCCACGTGCTAATATATGTCCCTGGCCATCTTTGCATTTTGATTTTCTTTCTTTTGTTTTGCTATGGCCATGATATGCTCTTTATGTTTCTTTTGGCTGCATCAACCTTCTAGGGCAAAGTCGTCAGGCCCTACTCAGGTATGTGGACATATGGGTGCCAAATCCCAAAGAACCAATGGTCATATGAACCGGAAGAATGGAGGTGGAAAATGGGGCTTGTAATGTGTGATGGAACGTGTCAAGTATGATATAGGGAAAGATGGTACTATGCTATCTCAATTTGGGCGTCCCACGTAGTGCCCCTCCTATACCCATTGGGCCATTAGGGGAGGTCCCACTGGACTAGGATCGAAGATTAACCCCCCATTTAAGGTGAGAGAACAAGATCACGGTCAAAACCCATCATTCTTCCAGATCACCCCATAATCCATACCAAATGCCCAAAGACAAACAAGCATAAGCACCCAATTGCAAAATGACCAAAATACCTTTTGAGTGGAGGCCCACCTTCGTCCATGTGTTCATGCCGAATGGGTGAGAAGCATATGGCTGATGCAAGTGAAAGAGATATGGCATATTATCAACTAGTGGTGGTTGTCAGGGGTTGTTGGTTGCATGGCTGACCGACTGGCTGTCAAGAATAGGATAAAGGTTTTCTGATATAGGGTTACTCGTTTTGGTGTGTAGTGGGCTTGTAATGTAAGATAGAAGGTGTTAAGTATGATATATGGGAAGATGGAACTACACTATCTCAATCAGGGCTTCCCAAGTAGTGCCCCTTCTATATCCATAGGGCCTTAAGGGAGGTTCCCTTGGACCAAGATCAAAGATTACCCCTTGAAGTAAGGTGAGAGAACAAGATCATGGTCAAAGTCTATCAGTCTTCCAGATCACCCCATAATCCATACTAAATGCCCAAAACAAACGAGTATAAGCACCTGATTGCAAAACGATCAAAGTACCTTTTGAGTGGAGGTCCACCTTCGTCCATGTGCTCATGGCAGATGGGTGAGATGCAAGTGGCTGATGCAAGTAGCAGAGATATAAGCCATATCATTAGCTAATGGTGGTTGTCAGGGACTACTGGCTATCTGGTTGACTGACAGACTGTCAAATGTAGGAAAAAAGTTTTCTCCTATGGGGTTACCCATTTTGTTGGCTAACAAGGCTAATCCTTAGTCCTAAACCAATGTAAGCCAGATTGAATTAAGCACCTTAGGCTTACCAAAGTTCATCCAACTTCACAAATTGGCGTAGTTTGGCCACTGAAGCTTGAAGGACACAATCAAATGACATTATTAGTAGTTGGTAGGAAACCTCTTTGAATTTCTCCTTCGCTGCTTTCCTTTGAGAGGATTGGAAAATTGCTAGCTATCGATCAAACCCTCAAAGTAAAATCGTGACTTGACGTATCTCCTCATTCCATCACTCTATCAACTCTTTTTTTCCTTGGGGCTTAGGAAATTACTAGATGTGAAGAATGGCTTGAATATAAGTTGGGTGTCGAAGATGAGAAACATTTATTAGGTTTTGGGTCCTACATATCCTTGTTTTTGCTACACTCCACAAGAATGAGAAGTTATTGTGTTGGTGATTAGAAAGAGTGTTCTTCCCCAACACTTTTACATATTATCCATCCTCATAGTAAAAAAGAAAATGTTATGCTTAGAAAGCATGGTTCTAACTTCTGTCTAACCATTTCAAGACATGGTCATTATCAACTCTAAAGTTTAACCATGTGAACTGTATTTCTTGGGAATCATATCTCTAATATTTGTTGGAGTCATACAAGCCAAGTCTAGACATGAGGCCATTCTAGGCTATGCATTCTCTTTGTGGCATGCAAATAAGGCTTGTGCCCAATTTTTCATCTTGGGACTACATTGTTGAAATCTCCACAGAGTCAGTCTACCTTAAAGAGGTATTCAACAAGACAATCCCATAACTTAACTCTAGATAATATATGACGGTGAACCTTGTGACTTTAACTTCTTACAGGAAAATGTATTTAAATCAATTATTGAATGAACTCTTCTAACCATGGTCTTCTTGACCGAGTCAGCGATACCCTACATATTCCATGATATGTATTTCATTGCAAAGTTTCAACAATAGTCTCCATCTCATTGTTTTTACCACTGAGAACATGATAAGGATTTGAGGGCACAAAATGTTTCTTTTCCAATGCAAAGGTAACCCAAACCAATGTTGCAAACATCGGCATCGGGATAAAATCGGTAAGGGTTTGAAAAACCAAAAAATCGTAAAAATCGGGAAAATATCGGTAAAAATCGTCCAACATTGGCAAAATTAAGATACCATAAAAATATCTTTAAAAATCAACAAATATTGGCTAGGTCAAAAAATCGTGATTTCGAGATAAAATCAGGATATTATTGAGATGTTCGCAACACTAACCCAAACATCAATGCATTGGTTATTTTTTCGGGTGCTTTCATTCATCATTTGTGTTAGTAGAGGGTTGTCCATTTGGCCTTGGAAGAGGAGACCAAGTCCCTATGGCCATAGCCCCCATGGGGTGGAGCAGTGTGAGAGGAGCTAATGGGGTCCTTCACTTTGCTAGCGTTAAGAGTGCTAGCGTAGATCTAGTTGTGTCCTTCATTAGAACCTTGGGTGCGGCTTTGGTCTTGTTACCCTTCTTTGTCACTTGAATCAGTTCACAACCATTAGCAAAAGTTGATTCCTTTGGCTTTGCGAAATTGGTTTTGTCGTTGGAGGGTTATTTGAGGAATCAACTTTGGAAAGAAAGGGACAATCCCTAATCCTATGTTTAGGGATTTGGCATTGGAAGCAAGGATTTGAGAGGTTAATGTACCTAATAGGTTGTGTAATGACCTTATTGCCAATTTGGATGAACCCTTTGTCTTTTAGGTCTAAGGATGTATTAAACCAAAGGGAATTTGAGGGTGCTTGCTAAAAAGGCATTGGGGCTGATGTCAAATAAACTGCTTAAGAGGGGTCCAAATCAATGTTGCATAAAACAGGAATGTTTTTTGGAAGCAAAGCATTAGAAGCGCCATTTTCCAAAAATCTAAGAAGCGAAGTGTCTTGGAAGTGTCTACTATATATATATACTTTATATTTTTTGCATTTATATTTAATAAAAATATTCAAAATACCAAATTAGTTGTAGAAGCTATGAAAACATGCGTATTTGTACATAAATCAAGATAGATATGGTATCCATTATACATCAATGATTAATTATTTGAGCATTAACCATCTAGATTCTAGCAATTACATACATACATCAAATTTTTAAGCATATCATAGATAATAGAAGGTAGAAAGTACCAAAATTTTAAGCATATAATAGAAAGTAGACATTTAGAAGATAAAATCATAAAACATTTAAATAACTTATTTAGCAAGTGAGCAACTGTCAAAATGAGTCATGTCTAAAATTCAAATAATAATGTTTACAAAATAGGCCACCTGGCCACCACCAAGTACACACTGAACTAGGAAGAGTAATACAGAAAATCTCGAATTCCCAAGTCTAACACCCTAGAGTCTAGACTCTAAAGTCTAATCTATGACAAAAGTAGTCAATTGTGAATATATCTACTAATCTCTCCTCCTTCCACCACGTGTTGAAGAAAGTGTAACTAGGTTCGGTCTTCTTAAATGTTTGATTTTTGTAAATTATAACAATGAGTTTCTTGCTCATTGCATAGGTGTTAAGTTTAGGTATGTTCTATGCTTAGAGCAATTTATTTCAATTTTCATAGTTAGCTCAATATCTTTTCTAGATTAGCAATCACATCAGCATTAAAGTAAACTGCAGATAGAACATAAACATAAATCGCAGAAGACAAGCCAAGACAAGAGGACACAAGATGTGGCGCTAGCTAGGGACAAACCCCAATGTGGAGAAACCCTTGATCAATTCTTCTTATACGTTCTTCAATAGTTCAGTAGAGAAAGAGAGAGATAGTACATTTACCACTGAAGTCAACACTTTGACTTATCTAGATGAGAGCATAGATCATCTCTAAGAAGATGATACATGAGATCAGTTGAAGACATGCTGCTTCAACTGATTCTCCAAGGTGACTCCTTCACCTATCATCGTGTTGCATCTCGTCATCATGCTGCGCCTCACCGTGTTGCACCACGCTGCACCCATCATCACAACGTTGCATCTCATCATGCTTCATCAATCATCACAGTACCCATCATTGTATTACATTATGTGCCATTGCTACACCATGTTGTCATACTGACCTGTGTTTGCTGCACCTAGCTAACTTGTTGTCCCTTGCTTGCTTGTTGTCCCGAGCATGCTTGTTGTCCCTAGCATGCTTGCTGTCCCTTGCATGCTAGCTATACTTGCTGCACTAAGTATCATGCTGTTGTCCCAATGTGTTATACTAGCAACACTATGAACTTGCTATATCATACTGTTATACCTCACCATTGTGCTGCCCCTCATTATGCTATGATACACTTCATTGCTGTACCCATCATGCTGCAGCATTCATCAACATGCTGCTGCAATATATTTGCTGCTTGCAACATCATGCTGCTTCAATGTATCATCACTATTTTCTCCATCCAAGTGACTGTACTATTATCAACACAGTCCTAACATATGTTGCCTTGCTGGACAGACTTCAACGTATACCCTTTAGCACTCTTCTCCATGTCATACAAGCCGCTTTCAGACCTTCCTTCCTCCATGGTTGTGACTGGGGCATGCTTGAATAGTCTTCCTTTATATCACCTGGAGGACTGCGGTTAGGGCAACATAGAGCTTCTCCATAGGGCTGCGTATAGGGTAGCGTAGGGCTCTCCATAGGGCTGCGTATAGGGCAGCGTAGGGCTCTCCATAGAGCTGTGTATAGGGCAGTGTAGGGCTTTTCGTAGAGCTGTGTATATGGCAACGTAGGGCTCTCCATAGAACTGCGTATAGGGCAGCGTAGGGCTCTCCATAGGGCTGCGTATAGGGCAGCGTAGGGCTCTCCATAGAGCTGTGTATAGGGCAGCATAGGGCTTTCCATAGAGCTGTGTATAGGTAGGCTTCCTTCAGTGCATTAAAATCTCCTCCATGATAGCGTTAGGATTTAGGGCATCCTCTAGGGTAGTGTATCCTCTTTAGATCTCTCCTCCCACCAAAACCCCAAGACAAGTGGAGAGGAAGAGATCACCAAGAGGATGTGTGTCCAAATGATTTTCAAGGCACCTCTATTTATACTAAAACATGGAGCACAAGTGGGGTTTATTTGGTTGCTGGCCGACCTTGACGAATTGTCCCATAACACAAATAAATTCATATCTCCATGAATACTTATTGGAATCAGATGATCTTTAGATCAATCCTACACCTCTCAATGAGAGGGATCCAAGAAAATATCAGCTGCCATTAATAAGATGACCCACATAGAGTTTGGCCCTAGTTGCCAATTTTAACACTTCCTTCCAACTAGGGAGAACTCCATCCGCTGATCCATATGTCCGACTGTACTATCTTTGCCATCAGTGCCCTGCACTACTCTGCTATGCTAAACCATGAAGAAGAATTGATCGAGAATGTCTCATACCATTCTCTACTGACCCGAAGTCAATTTCATCCGAAGAGAGTGTGTCATATCGCTCTTACTGGCCCGAAGTCAGTTTTATTTATCCTAGATCAATATCACAAGAGAGTATCTCAAACCACTCATACTGATCCCAGATCAATGGAGGTCATCCTAGCATAGGGAGCACGGTAGATACAACGATGCGTCCATCGATAATACTACTATGGTTCCTAACCCCATTTCCCTGCTCATTGATCATTGATAAGATGAGAGGTACTTCCCATGGGTCCCAGACTGCATGGGTAGGATGCCTCGATAGGAGAATTAATCATCCTGTCCCACAGGAGAACAAATCATCCTGTCCAACAGCCGCCATAGGAAAACTAATCATCTTGGCCCATAGGAGAACTAATCATCCTGTCCCAAAGTCGCCACGGGGTATCACAGGGGAAGGTTGAACCTTTCACCCTGTACATAGCGCACCACCAGGAGAGGTTGAGTCGCCCTGTGGTCGTATGTCGCTCCAGTAAGTACCCCAAGCCCCCCAGAGCTCCCAGAGCTCAATGCATGCAACATGCAGGACCCTTATAAGAAGGTCTCTCAATGACTCCAAGTCGTTCGGGAAAGTCACAGATTTGACCTTTCCCCAGGTTTTGACAAAATGTTTGCGACCTATACATCAGTCTCAATGCGATGGAGCCTCCTCGCTCATCGACTTACCATATCCCAGATAAGGTAGTATCTGATGTCTATTTGCTGGAGCAATCATCGAATATGGGATTCCTCAAAGATCGAATCCCCCCTGGTTGTCACAAAGGATCACGGTGGTATTCATCATCTGTACAAACAACTCACTGAAGAGCTTCCACAACTAGGCAGCTTCATACGAGATCATACTTGTAGCTATGTATTCGGTCTTGGTGGTGCTTATAGCAACCGACTTCTACTTCCTGCTCATCCATGATATCGAAGCGGAACCCAAAGAGAACCAGCACTAAGAAGTGCTCTAATGATCCTCCACACTGCCTGCCCAGTCAGCATTCGAATAATCATGCAGCTTCATATTTCCGACAATGTATCTCAATCCATGAGAGATTGTGCCCCTAAGATATCTCAAAAGATTCTTGGCACCAATCCAGTGAGGCTCAACAAAATATGAGCTCACCATTCTAACTGCAAAACATATGTCCGGACGGAAGTTCACCAAGAACATCAATGCAAATGAGTTTATGAAACTCGGAGGCTTTTCCCAAATCTAGTCCAGCATAATCACCATATAACTTCTGAAAGTTAAGATCCTCGAGGTAGTCACAGGTTTGCAGTTTACCATTCCACATCCAGAATCCAACTCCCTCTTACTGCTGCAAGTGAGAGGGTTTGCATTTGTCTGAAATAGGTTGTCCTTAGGAGGTGCCGGTATGAGAGGTCTATCATCCACAACCTTCAAACAACGGTTTGGATCAACTTCACTCTTAGTGAATCTCAGCTTCATCTAACAGCTATCAATCCTCTCATATCAAACCCGAGGTGATCTGCTTCAAGCCATAAAGTGCTTTCTTCCACCTGCACACATGAGATTCCCAATCATGAATCTCAAACCCCTCAGGTTGTTCCAAACTTGACATGAGGGGAATGGTCCCCTTGTAAGATTTTCCCTTCAGTACATCTCAGACATGTACCTTCATGCTCCTTTTGGATTCAGGCATCCCTGTCATCCTCTGACTTACAGACCTCTGGTGCTATGTGTCAACTGACATGGTCCCCAATGGACTTCCTGCCAACCCTGAGCTCAAAGATAAAAGCATCTTTGAAAATTCTATTTCCAAACACGTACCTTTCCATTGATGAATGCCACCCTGAAACCTTTTGACTTCCATTGCCAAAATGGACACTAGGTTCTTCTTGTGATTAGGTACATAAAAGAGATTCTTGTAAATGAATCGAGTTACCCACATTCAATTGAGGGGTAACACTCCCTACACCCTTTCCGGGATAGGTGGCATTGACTCCAAGTATAATCCCACATTTGTTTCCATCTCTACCAAATTTGAGAGAGCACCCTTCTATCTGATGAGGTGGCTTGAAGCACTACAATCAATAAGCCAGATTCCCAAAGAATCTGAAGGAGAGGGCCAATACAAGATAACGCTTCTTTATCTTATCAGAAACAACATTTGATTCTTCATATCTGGGGTTCCTTTCTTTCTCTGAAGAGTCGGCCGTTTCCTTGATGACCTGCATTACCTGTCATTCCTCTGATCATTGAAGATGTCCCTGGAATGATTGTTATCATCATCAAGTGATGTGTCCATGCCATTCGGACACTCCTTCGCATAATGGCCGAACTTATTGCAACCAAGGCATCTGCCTTTCCTTCCACCCTTATTTCTGGACTTCCCAATGAAGTGATCTTTAGGTAGGCCATCAGAAGCTTCCACTGCGCTTATTCTGATAATATTCTCTGCTTCGATTTCACCCTTGGTGAATTTGAAGAGGGTTGAGGAATCCACTGATCCTTTTGTTATTTTCCAACTGTCTTTGCTGATTGCTCTTTCACTCTTGCTTGGGCTTTGTCTTCATGTCAACTCTGATACCATGTTAAGTTTAGGTATGTTCTATGCTTAGAGCAATTTATTTCAATTTTCATAGTTAGCTCAATACCTTTTCTAGATTGGCAATCACATCAACATTAAAGTAAACTGTAGATAGAACATAACTGCTGCTAGATTTGGATCTGATTCAAGGATGCTACAGCAGGCTCGACCATAAGGTCTGTCAACATAAATCGCAGAAGACAAGCCAAGACAAGAGGACACAAGATGTGGCGCTAGCCAGGGACAAACCCCAATGTGGGGAAACCCTTGATCGATTCTTCTTATATGTTCTTCAATAGTTCAGCAGAGAGAGAGAGAGAGATAGTACATTTACAACTGAACTTAACACTTTGAATTATCTAGATGAGAGCATAGATCATCTCTAAGAAGATGATACATGAGATCAGTTGATGACATGCTGCTTCAACTGATTCTCCAAGGTGACTTCTTCACCTATCATTGTGCTGCATCTCGTCATCATGCTGCGCCTCACCGTGTTGCACCATGTTGCACCCATCACCACAATGTTGCATCTCATCATGCTTCATCAATCATGACGGTACCCATCAGTGTACTGCTGCCTGCATCATGTGCCATTGCTGCACCATGTTGCCATACTGGCCTATGTGTTTACTGCACCTAGCTAGCTTGCTATCCCTTGCTTGCTTGTTGTCCCGAGCATGCTTGTTGTCCCTAGCATGCTAGATGTACTTGTTGCACTAAGTATCATGCTATTGTCCCAATGTGTTATACTAGCAACACTATGAACTTGCTATATCATACTGCTGTACCTCACCATTGTGCTGCCCCTCATTATGCTATGATACACTTCATCGCTGTACCCATCATGCTGTAGCATTCATCAACATGCTGCTGCAATATATTTGCTACTTGCAACATCATGCTGCTTCAATGTATCATCACTGTTTTCTCCATCGAAGCGACTGTACCATTATCAACACAGTCCTAACATATGCTGCCTCGCTGGACAGACTTCAACGTATACCCTTCAGCGCTCTTCTCCATATCATACAAGCCGCTTTCAGACCTTCCTCCCTCCATCGCTGTGAGTGGGGCATGCTTGAATAGTCTTCCTTTATATCACCTGGAGGACTGCGGTTAGGGCAGCATAGAGCTTCTCCATAGGGTTGTGTAAAGGGCAGTGTAGGGCTCTCCATAGGGCTGCGTAGGGATCTCCATAAAGTTGTGTATAGGGCAGCATAGGGCTCTCCATAGAGCTGCGTATAGGGCAGCGTAGGGCTCTCCATAGGGTTGCGTATAGGGCAGTGTAGGGCTTTCCATAGAGCTGTGTATAGGTAGGCTTCCTTCAGTGCATTAAAATCTCCTCCATGATAGCGTTAGGATCTAGGGCATCCTCTAGGGCAGCATATCCTCTTTAGATCTCTCCTCCCACCAAAACCCAAAGACAAGTGGAGAGGAAGAGATCACCAAGAGGATGCGTGTCCAAATGACTTTCAAGGCACCTCTATTTATACTAAAACATGGAGCACAAGTGGGGTTTATTTGGTTGTTGGCCGACCTTGACGAATTGTCCCATAACACAAATAAATTCATATCTCCTTGAATACTTATCGGAATCGGATGATCTTTAGATCAATCCTACACCTCTCGATGAGAGGGATCTAAGAAAAATATTAGCTGCCATCAATAAGATGACCCACATGGAGTTTGGTCCTAGTTCCCAATTTTAACAATAGGTCTGGCACTTATTGGAGTGCTATAGGGATGTCAAAGAGTCAAAAGAAAATTGAAGATCTCTTCTTGAGCTTATATGTAATGTATATGAGTCAACCTAGTGTCTAGTTCAGCCCTCCAAGACAAGAACAATCCTCTTGAAAAAAGCAGCAAGGAAAACGATGTAAAATGTAGTCATGTCAGCCAACAAAACGAATTAAATGCAGTCATGTCGGCTCAAATAAAAGACACAACAATGCCCTCACTCATGTCGGCTTATTCGGGAGACATAACAACTATAAATACCCCGCTAGGGTCACCACATAAAACATAGAACTCAGATTTCTCTCTAAACTTCGGATGGGTACAGGAAGTACAAGAGAACAGTATTTTCGGATCTCTGAAATCTCAGACAAGTACAAGAGTTTGCAATTCGCATTACAAGAAGACACATTTCAGATGTCTCTGGAACAGTGTTGGTGCAAGTGCAAGAAGAATACTATTACAGTCTTGGTGAATATCAACAGTCTTGGCATAAGAATCTTGGTAATCCTCACTGTCTCAACTAGCATACATAGTCTCGACATACTTGAGGATAATACACTCTCGACATGTTCACAATCACAGTCTCATTGCAATTATAAGGACCTTGATGATCCTACAGTAATACTAGCTGTCTTGACATACATTCTAAGTACAACTATACTTTTGATATAAAAGTAATCATGAACACATAGTCATAATATCAATAAAGACAAGGTCGTTGACATAATAATAATCTCAGTAAGAGTGCAATAATTATCTAAGTGAAGATGGAGATATGGTGCAATAGTCATCTTAGTGAAGGTGCATGAATGAAGACCTCGATGAAGCAACAATGTTGATGATGATCTTAGCAGTAACAATGAAGAGGATTGGTGTCTTGGTCTTGGAGTGGCCTCATAGGTCAAGGGTCATGGTATTGGTACTCATCAATTGGAATCTCTATAAGAAGAATTTTGTGCGGGTTTTCCTCTCCAAAAGGGAGAGGTTTTGACCTTGGTAGAAGCCAACATCTTGTGTTCTTGTCTCTTTGTTTTGGTAGCTATTTGATGAACTAAAGAAGACACACTTTAATGATAACAAATGAAGATTGTGCTAAGAAGAAAGTTAACATACCTCACAAATAGTTATCATGCTAAGAAGAATCTCATTAACTCTAACTGCCCTAGATTCTTCAACATGGTATCAAAGTTAAGGTGTTGAAGTCAAAGGAAGGGAAGCAAAAAGAGACATACAAGGATCAGTTTTCAAGAAGGGCATCAAAGCAAGTTGAAGGGCTTTGTCAAGATTGAAGGATTAGTCTACAACAAGCAGTCTACAACAACAAGGGTTTCTGTCTACATAATCAAGGAGATAGTGTACAACAACAATAGTTTGTATCTCCAAAGTCATCATCAAAAAGCCACCAAGACCCTCATCATGATATCTACAAAGCAAGGTAACTCAAAGGACCTGAAAATCGAAGATCACATCGTCTTGAAAAAGGTTGAAACCCTAGAAGCAGTCCTGATCTACACTACAAAACAAGGCAAAGCATATTGAAGGCAATAAGGCATGACATCTTCAAAAGATCATCTCCTTGCCCTCGAAGAAGATGATCCGAGGAAGCAACAAATCATCCTCATCAAAAGGAGCAACCTTTTCTATTGAGGAAAGGCTCTCTCATTTGAAAGAAGATCATCCAAGAAGAAGCTCTAATATATCTTCTTCAACCATCATCAAAGCAATTAAGGTGAAGATTTCATCTTCACATTTCAAGTAAGTATCTTTTCATTCTATAATCAAGTTTGGTTAAACGACTTCGTGTTTGCAAGGAGATCTATAAATTGGTTGGGTCATCAAGATTCCTTGCATAAGAAAGGAGGATATATATAGTCCCTGAAAGAGAAGTCATATGAAATCAATCCTAGGTCCTCTCATCCCTATGTAGTAGGAGAGGTGACAAAAAAGAGATATGAAATTCTAGAAGATATACTCTTTGAAATACAGTGAAGAAGGTCATATCACTTAGACCTGATTGAAGGTATCAAAGAATGAAGGAATATCTTCATAAGATCTCAATTGGGAGATGAAGATAGTCATTATTGTTCTAATCGATAGGCAAGGTAACAAATGTCCATGAACAAGAAGGTTACGTCATTCAACAATTTGTGGTCTCTATGCTCGATAGAGAAAAGTTGATGGCAAAAGTATTGATGGTTAAAGGATTCAAACATGTGTAGAAAGGAAAGGGAAGTTTGATCCTCAAATAGTATAGTTAAGATTCAATTCCATGGAAAGATTATGGAAGAAAACTCATATCGCCGGAATGATGGATGAAGCTAAAGAAAAGGACAAAGGAAAGAGGGAGTAACAAATCTCTACTATGATTGAGATGATATCCCTCACAAAAGTATCCTAGCATAAGCTCCTAAATCTTTTGTTACAGATATGACCATGATAATAGGATGTATCGTGGCATCATGGAAGCATTAGAAACAAAAGCTCGTGACATCACCATGGGAATCATGAAGGACAAAATCCATGGCAGTCAAACATGAAGGATATAGCTCTTGGGAACCTCATTGAACATTGAAGGAAAGAAAGATGTCATCTAGGACAAGGTTCATTATACATCAAGTCAAAAAGGAAACATTTGCCAAATGGGGATATACAAGATCCTCAAAATTCTCTGATGGAATCCTCATCGAAGGGTTCACTAATCTAGAGAGGAAGCAATTGTTTCATCAAGAACTCCAACCCGTGGAATTCATGGATGATGTTATGGTGACATAAGAGAAGAAGCAGATCAAGGGGTTGAAGACACTTCAATCAAGGAAGCTACTGGAAGAAGCCTAGATGAACTAAAAGGTAAAATGAGGTATGTATGCTTGTGTTTAATATCATAATGTCATGTCGTATGGTTGTAGGTAACATGGATCATTACTTCTATCTTAAGAAGCATGATCAAGAGAAAAAGGATCTCCTCCTCTGGAAAAATGCAGAAAGACATAAGTCACTCTAGATGAAATCAACATAATATGTCCTCATATGAAGTATGAGGTGGTTGACTACAATTAAGAAACTCTGATTGAAAGCTCCTAGGAATGGAATGTGTGAGGAAGGAAGAGATTGTGAGATATGCAACCCTGATGAAGGCAATCAACATCCAAAATACCAAGAAGACTTGACTAGGAAATCTCCCAGAAAGATATGAAGACTCTGATGGAAAAGATGAAGACCCTTGACAATGGATATCTTTGGGAGATGTGTCAACATGTATGCAGGATGCTGATACCTACAGGAAGATGTCATGATGAAGAGCCATCTCGTAAGGTATGATTTGATTTAATATTATGTTTTGATTTCTTGAATAATATTTGGATGAGTTCATGTAGGGCTACTCGAACAAGAGTTGTAAGTACAAGTACAACTAGCATTCATGTGGTGGATGGAAGAAGCATGATGAGAAAGAAGTAGTCATATGAAGAAGGTTCCAGATATGTACCAAGAAAGCCACTTTCCATGAAGAAAGGAATGACATGACGAACTAAGGAGGAAAGTGATAGATGGTTGTTGCCCTACAAGAAAGAAGCTACTGAATTTCATGACATCAAGGAAAGAAGTTGATCAAGCAGCTGAAGGACCCACGAAGAAGAAGTTACTGATGTATAGGAGAGTCCCTAGCTAAGAGGGAGCTTTGGCAAGTCCCTGACTAAGAGGGAGCTTGGGCAAGTTCTTGGTCAGAGGGAGCTTGAGTACATTCCTTCAAGGAATGGGCATATCTTCCCCAGTTGAGAGGGAGAGATAAACACAACATTTTTGTCTTCAATTGGGAAGAAAGAATGGAGGATTGGGTAATCATCTGGCATCTGATGCTCTTTGAGGATGTGTAGGGTGATAAGAGTAGGCAAGAGGACCGATATTCTTTGAGGGTTGGGAACCCAAGATAAGAATAGTCCTAGAAGGTCATACTTAGTGAACACCCGGGTGGGTATGTACCTTGAGAGACAATGATGAAGGTGTCTATAATCATTGGTCTCGCCAACATTGTGCTCTGATCTGATGAGAGATAGAGCTGTCAATCAAGGCCTTGTTGTGGAAACAATGTTGGTTACTATGATGCTATACAAATGGGTTACCAATCCGATTCTTCTTATGAGAAATTCTTCAAATTGAGAATGACCAAGTACCATTATGAATACCTCCCTAGTTAAGAGGGAGTGTTGAAGAAGGTGTAACTAGGTTCGGTCTTCATAAATGTAATTTTGATTTTTGTAAATTATAACAATGAGTTTCTTGCTCATTGCATAGGTCTAGCACGTATTGAAGTGCTATAGGGAAGTTAAAGAGTCAAAAGAAAATTGAAGATCTCTTCTTGAGCATTTATGTAATGTATATGAGTCAACCTAGTGTCTAGATCAACCCCCCAAGACAGGCACAGTCCTCTTGAAAAACGCAGCAAGCAAAATGATGTAAAATGCAGTCATGTCGGCCAGCGAAACTAATTAAATGCAGTCATGTCGGCTCAAATAAAAGACACAACGGTTCCCTCACTCATGTCAGCTTATTATGGAGATGTAACAACTATAAATACCCATCTAGAGTCACCACAGAAAACATAGAACTCAGATTTCTCTCTGAACTTCGGATGGGTACAAGAAGTACATGAGAACAATATTTCGGATCTCTGAAATCTTGGATAAGTACAAGAGTCTGCAATCCACATTACAGGAAGACACATTTCGGATGTCTCTGAAACAATCTCGGTGCAAGTGCAGGAAGAATACTATTACAGTCTCAGTGCAAGTGCAGGAAGAATACTATTACAGTCTCGATGAATATCAACAGTCTTGGCATGAGAAGAATCTCGGTAATCCTCACTGTCTCAACTAGCATACACAATCTCGACATACTTGAGGATAATAAATCTCGGCATGTTCACAGCTACAGTCTTATTGCAATGATAAGGACCTTGATGATCCTACAGTAATACTAGTTGTCTCGCCATATATTCTAAGTACAACTATACTTTCAATGTAGAAGTAATCATGAACATACAATGATAATCTCTATAAAGACAAGGTTGTTGACATAATAATGATCTCAGTAAGCGTGCAGTAATTATCTAAGTGAAGATGGAGATATGGTGCAACAGTCATCTCAGTGAAGGTGCATGAATGATGACCTTGGTGAAGCAACAGTGTTGATGATGATCTCAACAATAACAATGAAGAGGATTGGTGTCTTGGTCTTCGAGTGGCCTCATAGGTCAAGGGTCATGGTCTTGGTATTCGTCAATTGGAATCTATATAAGAAGAATTTTGTGCGGGTTTTCCTCTCCAAGAGGGAGAGGTTTTGGCCCTGGCAGAAAGCCAACATCTTGTGTTCTTGTCTCTTTAATTTGGTAGCTATTTGATGAACTAAAGAAGACACTCTAATGATAACAAATGAAGATGTGCTAAGAAGAAAAGTTAACATACCTCACAAATAGTTATCATGCTAAGAAGAATCTCATTAACTCTAGCTGCCCTAGATTCCTCAACACCACAACCATTACGTAAGCCTCCACGTGGTGGGAGTGAAGAAGATGGTGGCTTTCGAAGTTGTGGAACAGATGAAGATGGAGCCCCTGGATTTGGTGTTGAAGGATGGAACTTGGGAACCATGGGACCGGATGGGGGTGGCATCTCAACTCGATCATGATCATCCTGGATAAGAGTATCCTCCAATTTCTCTAATCGCAACACTCCATCCTCCAAATTGGCCTCCTATAGATTTTTGTCCCAAAGCTTAAGGCCTTTTTTATTTTTTGCATCCTCATAGTAATGGGACAACAATTGCAAGTTGTAGTGAACATAAACCAAGATCTATGCCTGGTCTAAATTTAACTTGTTCCTTTTAACATTGTGGATGAAAGAATAAGAGCTCCAACACCTCTTTGCAGAAGAAGTGTTTACCACTTGTGATGGCACTTGCAATGCCAAAGTTTGTAGAAGTGGAAAAACACCTCCGTGCATGTTCCACCACTCAAGAGTAGAGAAATTCTCTCGATCTTTAATTGCATGGTTGCTCCCAAATGGATCAGTCACAAGCGTATAGTTGCTCAATTGTTTTCATAGTGTTATCTCAAAATCAGGCCCTGGAAGGATGCAGACCAGGAAGACTTCAAGTAACTGTTTCAGACCAATCTTTTAGCTAAGGCTTAGCCTCCTTAGCCTGAGAGGGCTCTCTCAAAGGATTTAAGGTTTGTGATTATGATTGAGATGGCTAACTCTTTATAAAACAAATAGGAATGAGGCTGGTAAAATCTAAATTAACAAGCATCCATTGGGCTCATGGAGTCATATGTCATTTAGCATCAACAGTGAATTGGCTTTGCAATAAGATCAAAGCATTCAGACTTCAATATAGATAAAGTACAGCAGATACAAAAGGGACAATATTTGAGCATATGAAGGAAATTAGAACACTACAAGTGATTTCTAAGTAATCAAGTACTCATAATACTGTATACAACATGAAAGACAACAAGAGGAATTCATACATTGAAGTCACTATGAATCTTGAGCAGCAGAAGCCATTTACTGTATTACCAAAAGAAACAGAGTCTTTACATAAGCTTGACAACAGAGCTTTTTTTACATAAACTTCCAACCCCAATTACATTTCCCTTTCTCCTATATATAGACCTGACTGAGATTCCTCCTTAAACATTAGGGGAACTTGAAATCCACTTCTAATGACACCTGTTTAACTTTTAACTGCCTATTTAATGTAACAAACTTCAACTAGACTTTCTAGAGGTCTAAATCAAGTAGAATTCTAACACCATGTTATGCTAATAATAGCCTTGATTACAATGGTTCTCGTTCTTTGACATCTGGTTCCTTTTTAGTTTGGCTGCGATGAATGTTCAAAACTCCATGCTGGTCTTCAATGCCACATCTTCCCCATTGTCCTGAAACATAGGAAACTACCCTTGCTCATCGGTCTTTAGTTTGCCTTACAATTTTCGAATCCAAAGAAGCATGTCCTTTATCTTTGATTATCCAAAATGTAACAGATGGCCACATTTTGATGTGCTGTCCACCTCCTTTATGTGTAAAGGCAAAAACTCTTTCAAGTTGCTTTGACATACCTTGAATGGTGGTAAATGTGCTCACTTTATGACAAAAATTTAAAGTTGGATTCGAATCCATATTTTCTCCAGCTGTCTTGACCTGGTTGAATGTTGAAGCTTCAGATGATGCCTTGTATATATTCCCCTTTCAAATTTCCCGCTTATGTTCCAAAACCGGTTGATTGATATTGGATTATTTAGCTTCAGCAGTTTCGTAGCGCGCTACGAAACTGCTAAGTTGTTTCAAAAATCACAGTTTCAACCCAAAACTTTGCTATTTGAGCATTTTGCTGTTAAAACATTCTTTCAACTATTTCAAGACCTTTCAAAACTGAATGGGAATGTTTGAAAAGATTATACCAAGCAAAACTATCAAAACTTTGAAACATATCCTTACTTGAAGTGAGATTTCTTTATGGAGATTCTTTTTGCTGGTTCAATTGTATCTTTAAGTCTTCAATTTGTTTCTTCATTACTTTGATCCCAAACCTGAGGTTTGTATTGACTTTTCTGATAAATTGAGCTTCTTTTATTGCAGGAGTAGTCCAGCTTTTGAATTGAACACTAAAGTCAACCACTTCAGGAATTTGAAAAGTTTGGTCCTCCCACTGAGCTTGCATTTGGTTGAAATAAGCCTCCTTAACTGCAAATTTCCTAGCAGCTTTCTTCAATCTAACAATCTCAAAGTTGGCAGATTCCAATCTCCTTTTCAAGTCTTCCACACTACCTTCTTCTTGAGTGGCAACTGTTTTGCCTTTATCCTTTCGTTCATCTGGCCATGTCACCTCCCCTATTTCATCAGCTCTTGGTGGTACCTCCTGTACTTGTTTGAACTTCCTTGTTATGGGTCTCCTGGGTTTAAAAACAAATTGATCAACTTGATCATCAAACTTGAGTTTCTTTGAGGCCTTGACCCTCTTAGCCTTCTCTTTTCCTGACTGCATCAAATCAGCTTGAACTAGTGGGGACTCTTCAATGTCAATTGCTTGCAATAAATCATTTAAGTCTCCCTTTGAAACAGGGCTTTCTTCAATATTCACTGACTTACCTTTTTCTTTGGCCACCTGGGTCCTAGTTCTTCTTCTTTGAACTCCTCCACCTGTGCTTGATTCATGTGCAGTTTCTTTGACCTGATTTTTTTCTTTAATTGACTGCTAAGGTGTATCCTGAATAGTCAGTGGCTTGGTAGACTCTCCAACTTGTTTCCTTGCTTTTAACTTTGAAACCCTCTTGGCTCTTGTTTCTGCTTGAGGACTGGTTGTTGTTGAAGGTTCTTTTGCCGCTTGAGGGCTGAGACTGGTCTTGCTCTTAAAACCGGACATGAATATGAATGTGTCCCAGTGTCTGCCTACCCTCTGGAGTTCATGCATAACCATTAACTTAACCGAGCCATGGTGGAATAGTGAAGTCTCACAGGCTTCTTTTCTCAGTTGTACCTTGTCACACATTTTACTTAAGCTGCGGAACAAGTAAAAAGGTAGATCAATAGATGTTTTCCCTGTGAAATGCAACAACAGTTTAAAATGGTATGAATACACTTTGTTATATCTCCCTTCACAGGTCAGATACTTTTGTATACAAGTAAGCAATTGGGTATATGATTCTTTAACATAACTTCTAGGAACAGACTTGCTCAAATCTGAGTTAATGAACTCCTGCTTTAGAAATTCTTTGCATGGATTCATGTCAAATTTGAAATTCTTGAACCAATTTTCTTGCCCTCTTGGAATTTCTGTAACTGTGGATATCATGTCTGGTGAGACCTGCAATTCCAGCATGCCAACCTTTGAGTTTAGCCCTGTGAAATTCAGTGCAAATTCCTTAGTCACTTGTGCATGTCCTCCCTAAAGCTTCTTGCAGAAATTCCAACATCCAGCTTGTTTAAATGCTTGTTCGACCTCTCTGTTCTTCAAGGTTATATCCAAACCTTCAGGCTCGTTTCTCAGACATTTGCATGATCTATGGTCTTTCCTTTCTGTCGATCCCTCCATGAAGATTCAGTGACCTGTAGGCTGAAAATGCTAGCGCTGCTCAAACTCCAAACTGTGCCTCGCTTGAATGGCTGCCTCGCTTGATGACGATGTTTTCAAATTGAAATCTAGTAGATTTGTTTCTCATGCAAGGCCTACAATCATCATTAAAACTGAGCATACCTGGCCTTTCTTGGAACTTGTATTTCGTGTGTACCAATGTACTTAGTGATTGCAATAATGGAGATAAGCGGTTGGAGATGATATATGGAGTGCATAAACTGACAATGAATGACGTAGCCATAGATTAACTTGACAGATTTGACAGTTGGGAAAGATTCGCTGCAGAATGCACGAATCTCCGATTTCGCAGCGCGGTCAGTGTAAATTTTGAATGATGCGCTGCGAAATCACCTAAAACCTATCGCGCTGCGAAAACACCTAAAGGACTATTGCGCTGCGTAATCACCTAATGAACTTTTGCGCTGTGAAACTGCTAAACAGGATTAATGCGCTGCGAAAACACTTCAGAATGGTTACATGCGCTACGCAATCACCTAAAAAGGCTTTGTGGTACATAATGATTTTTAAACCAAACTGACACATGGCTATGAGATCGGTGATGAATAAGGGTGACCAGTGATAGATGAGAATGCATGCTTGACTCAAGACCTCCTAAGACTCAGACTCTAAGGAAAAACGAAATCAAACTTAGACTAACACTGACCTTTATCATCAAGCTAGTATGAGAAAAATTGGCATTAGAATTCTTAAGTGATAACACATAGCATGGCAAACTTCTCATTGGTGACTAATTTATCCAATGCTTTCATATAACCAAATAGAAACTCAGGATCTAGGTGTGGTTTTCTTTTGCTTCCCCCAAGTGTTGGTGTTGAAAGCCATGATGGATGATAGTATTTAAGTGTTAGGACATATGCTAAGGCATGCAATGGAATGTTTATCATTTCCCATCGTCTTTCCACCTCTGTAAGAATATAATTGTACAAGGTGATATCTCTAGGCTCAACAGTGTCTTTAATCTACCCCAACATGTTATTCGTCTACTCATACACCTGCCCAATTATTGGCTGATTTGAATCCACAAACTTGATCATGTAATAAATTGGTTGGCGAATTGCAAAACGTATTTAATCTGTGACCAAAAGTCATTGTCAAGAATAGTGTCTTTGACTACATTCCACCATCTCTATTAGTGTTAATGTCATCCAATGATTCATGTTGAAGAAAGTGTAACTAGGTTTGGTCTTCATAAATGTAATTTTGATCTTTGTACTTGTAAAAGAAAAGAAATATTATTTTTGTAAATTGTAAAAATGAGTTTCTTGCTCATTGCATAGGTCTAGCACATGTTGAAGTGCTATAGGAAAGTCAAAGAATCAAAGAAAATGTTGAAGAACCCTTCTTGGGCATGTATCAAATGTATTTGAGTCATAAACAATGTCAAGAAGCCCTCCAAATGACAAGCACAATCCTCTTCGTCATGTTGGCCTGCAAAATGAATAAAACGCAGTCATGTTGGCTCACCTGAAATGACACACCTCTTCGTTGGTTCATGTCGGCTAAATATGGAGGACAAACTACTATATATACCCCGCTAGGGTCTGTGCAAAAAGGAGGAACAATAACTCAGATTCCATTGTAATTTCGGATAGGTACAGTAAGGCTCAAGAATGTCGAATATCTTTGCTACTTCGAGTAATTACAGTACGTAATTACAGTCACAAAAATCTCGGGTTCTCATGAAGTTTTGGAGGACTGTCACAGGAAAAGGGTCTCGGATGCCACAATGATGAAACTCCAGAAGTCAGTCTATGGTGCAGTATGCAGATACCTTGGTGCAGTCTTAGTGATCACTGTCCATAGTGCAATCTTAATGATGAAGGTCTTGGTATACTAAGTACAGTGACAGTCTAGGCATCGGTGTAAGGAGAAGGATCTTAGTAATACACTCTCGGCATAATCAATGATGGAGAAAATACAATAACAGTCTCGACATACCTATGATGAAGAAGACCTTGGTGTAGGAAGAAAAACACAGTCTTGGCATAGTTGTGATGATCCCATAGTATAACACTCTATCTCAGCATCCACTCTAAACGCAGTGATGATCTTGGCATAATGATAATCATGATGAGGACATAATGAAAAGGACATGATCTAGATGCAGATCTCAGTGCAACTCTCATTCATATAGAGACCTTGTTGACATGGCGATGATCTGAGTGAGAGTGCAACAAAATCATCTAGGTGAAGGTGCATCAAGAGTAATGTAATAATGATGACCTCGGTGAAGCAAGAGTGATGAAGATGATCTTAGCAGTGACAAAGAAGAGGATTGGTGTCTTGGTCTTGGAGTGGCCTAATAGGTCAAGGGTCATGCTCTTGGTATTCGTCAATTCGAATCTCTATAAGAAGAATTTTATGCGGGTTTTCCTCTCAAAGAGAGAGATTTTGGCTGTGGCAGAAAGCCAACATCTTGTGTCCTCGTCTCTTTTGTTTTGATAGCTATTTGATGATATAAGAAGACAGACTCTAATGTTAAAGATCGTGCTAATAAGAAAAAGTTAAAAACACCTCACAAATAGTTATGATGTCAAGAAGAATCTCATTAACTTAATTTGCCCTAGATTCTTCAACATGGTATCAGAGCTAAGGTGCTGAATTCAAAGGAAGGGCAACAAAGAGACATTCAAGGATCAAGCACTAGATCAAAGAAGTAGTCTACAACAACAAGACCTTGTGTCTCCACAACCATCATCAAAAGACCACCAAGATTCTCATCAAGATGCCTACTATGCAAGGTAACTCAAAGGACCTCAAAAACGAAGATCACATCATCTTGGAACAGGTTGAAATCCTAGAAGTAGTCTTGATCTACACTACAAAAGAAGGCAACGAATATTGAAGGCAAGAGGGCATTGTCATCTTCAAGGTTATAAAAACAAGAAAGGATCATCTCCTTGCCCTAAGAGAAGATCATTCGAGGAAGCAACAAATCATCCAAATCAAAAGGAGTAACCTTTTCTATTGAGGAAAGGCTTTCTCATATGAAAGAAGATCATCCAAGAAGAAGCCCTAATACATCTTATTCAACCATCATCAACATGATCAAGGTGAAGATTCTATCTTCACATACCAAGTAAGTATTTTTCATTAATCAATTTGGTAAAATGACTTCGTAATTGCAAGGAGATCTATAAGTTGGATGGGTCATCAAAGGTCCTTGCATGGAATAAGGAGGATTGTCATAATCCTCATAGATAAGAGAAGTCGATGAACATATCAAGGTCTCCTTTGAACTCATGGAAGGGGAACTCTTAAGGTCCTCTCCTCCCTATGTAGCAAGAAAGGAGACATAAAAGAGAGATATGAAATACTAGAAGATATACTCTCTGAAGTACAGTGAAGAAGGTCATATCACTTAGACCTGATTGAAGGTATCAAAGAATGAAGGAATATATTCATACGATCTCAATTGGGAGATCTGGGAGAGATGATAAGAAAATAGAAAAATACAAATAAAGGGCAAAAGTGTTGAAGGTTAAAGGACTCAATCATATGCAAAAAGGAAAGGAAAGTTTGGTCCTCAAACAAGAAAGAATAGTATAGCTAAGATTCAATGCTATGGAAAGAAGCTCATATCACCGGAAAGATGGAGGAAGCTGAAGAAAAGGGCCAATGAAAGAGGGAGTAATAGACCTCTACTATGATTGAGATGGTATCCCTCACAAAAGGGTCTTATCAAAAGCTTTGGTTATAGATATGACCATGATAATAAGATACATTGTGGCATTATGGAAGCATTAGAATTAAGAGCTTGTGACATCACCATGGGAATCATGAAGGACAAAATCCATGGTAGACAAGCATGAAGGATATAGCTCTTGGGAACTTCAATGGACATTGAAGGAAAGGAAGGAGTCATCCAGGACAAGGCTCATCATACATCAAGTCAAAAAGGAAACATCTGCCTGATGGGGATATGCAAGATCCTCAAGATTCTCTGATAGAATCCTCTTCGGAGGGTTCACTAATCTAGAGAAGACGCAAGTGTTTCATCCGAAACTCCAACTTATGGAATTCATGGGATGGTGTGATGACATGAGAAATGAAGTAGATCAAGGGATTGAAGATCTTTTCAATCAAGGAAGCTGCGGGAAGAAGCCTAGATAACCTAAAGGTAAAATAAGGTATGTATGCTTGTGTTTAATATTATAATGTCATGTCGTATGGTTGCAGGTAACATGGATCATTACTTCTATCCTAAGAAGAATGATAAAAAAGGATCTCCTCCTCTGAAAGGATACAGGAAGGCATAAAAGTCACACTAGATGAAATCAACATAAGATGCCCTCATATGAAGTATGAGGAGGTTGACTACAATTAAGAAACTCTGATTGAAAGCTCCTGGGACAGGAATGTGTGAGGAAGGAATTGATCGTGAGATATGCAACCATGATGAAGGCGATCAACATCCAAAAGACCAAGAAGATTTGATTAGGAAATCTCCCAGAAGGATATGAAGACTCTGATAAAAGTCTGAAAAGATGAAGTCACTTGACAATAAGATATCTTTGGGAGATATGTCAACATGTATGCAGGATGTTGATACCTACAGTTAGATGTCAAGATGAAGAGCCATATCGAAAGGTACAATTTGATTTAATGTTTTGATTTCTTGAATAATATTTGGATGAGTTCATGCAGGGCTACTGGAACAAGAATTGTAAGTACAAGTACAACTAGCATTCATGTGGTGGATGGAAACTCTTGAAAGAAACATGATGAGGAAAAAGTAGCCACATGATAAAGGTTGTAGATATGTATCAAGAAGGCCACTTTCCATGAAGAAAGGAATGACATGACAAACCAAGATGGAAAGTGATCAATGACTGATGCCCTACAAAGAAGATGTTGAACTGAATTTCATGACATCAAGGAAAAAAGTTGATCAAGCAATTGAAGGACCCATGAAGAAGAAGTTGCTGATGAAAAAGGAGAGTCACTTGTTACGAGGGAGCTCTGGCAGGTCCCTGATCAAGAGGGAGCTTGGATTGGGTCATCCTTGATTAAAAAGGAGTGACAATTGTGTTTTTCTATTTCATGTGGCATGCACTAGACCAGGACTAACAACCGTAAGTCTTAGTGAAGGCCATGAAGAGAAATGTAGACACATGATGGATGTATCCTCCCTAATTGAGAGGGAGAGATAGACACAACATTCTTGTCTTCATTTGGGAAGAAAGAATGGAGGATTGGGTAATCATTTGGCATCCGATGCTCTTTGAGGATGTGTAGGGCATCCAAGATAAGAGTAGGGAAGAGGACCGATATTCTTTGAAGCCTGGGAATCCAAGATAAGAATAGTCCTAGAAGGTCATATTCAGTGAATACTCGAGTGGGTATGTACCTTGAGAGACAATGATGAAGGTGTCTATAGTCATTGGTCTTGCCAACATTGTAGCTCATGGTCTCGTGGAGAGATGGAGCTGTTAGTCAAGGCCTTGCACTGTGACAATGCTGGTTGATATGATGCTATACAAATGGGATTACCAATCCGATTCTTCTTATGAGAAATTCTTCATATTGAGAATGATCAAATACCATTATGAATACATCCCTAGTTAAGAGGGTGTGTTGAAGAAAGTGTAACTAGGTTCGGTCTTCATAAATGTAATTTTGATCTTTGTACTTTTAAAGGAAAAGAAATATTATTTTTGTAAATTGTAAAAATGAGTTTCTTGCTCATTGCATAGGTCTAGCACGTGTTGAAGTGCTATAGGAAAGTCAAAGAATCAAAGAAAATGTTGAAGAACCCTTCTTGGGCATGTATCAAATGTATTTGAGTCATAAAAAATGTCATGAAGCCCTCCAAATGACAAGCACAATCCTCTTTGTCATGTCGGCCTGCAAAATGAATAAAAAGCAGTCATGTCGGCTCACCTGAAATGACACACCTCTTTGTTGGTTCATGTCGGCTAAATATGGAGGAAAAACTACTATATATACCTTGCTAGGGTCTGTGCAAAAAGGAGGAACAATAACTCAGATTCCATTGTAATTTCGGATAGGTACAGTAAGGCTCAGGAATCTCAGATGTCTCTGCTACTTAAATTTATTACAGTCACAAAAATCTCGGGTTCTGATGAAGTTTCGGAGGACTGTCACAAGAAAAGGGTCTTAGATACCACAGTGATGAAACTTCGGAAGTCAGTCTATGGTGCAGTATGCGGATACCTTGGTGCAATCTTAGTGATCACCGTCTATAGTGCAATCTTAATGATGAAGGTCTTGGTATACTAAGTACAGTCACAGTCTAGGCATCGGTGTGAGGAGAAGGATCTCAGTAATACACTCTCGGCATAATCAATGATGGAGAAAATACAATAACAGTCTCGGCATACCTATGATGAAGAAGACCTCGGTGCAGGAAGAAAAACACAGTCTTGGCATAGTTGTGATGATCCCACAGTAACACACTCTGTCTCGGCATCCACTCTAAACGCAGTCATGATCTCGGCATAATGATAATCATGATGAGGACATAGTGACAAGGTCATGATCTAGATGTAGATCTCGGTGCAACTCTCATTCATATAGAGACCTCGTTGACATGGTGATGATCTCAGTGAGAGTGTAGCAAAATCATCTAGGTGAAGGTGCAACAATGGTACAACTGTAATGCAATAATGATGACCTCGGTGAAGCTGGTGTCTTGGTCTTGGAGTGGCCTAATAGGTCAAGGATCATGGTCTTGGTATTCGTCAATTGGAATCTCTATAAGAAGAATTTTGTGCGGGTTTTCCTCCGAAAGAGTGAGAGGTTTTGGACCTGGAAGAAAGCCAATATCTTGTGTCCTTGTCTCTTTTGTCTTGTTAGCTATTTGATGATCTAAGAAGACACACTCTAATGTTAAAGATCGTGCTAATAAGAAAAAGTTAAAAACACCTCACAAATAGTTATCATGTCAAGAAGAATCTCATTAACTTAATTAGCCCTAGATTCTTCAACAATTCACATGTGACCATATTAGTTAAAGCTTGTTTCACCTTCACTAGTTGCTTAAAGGGGAGGTAATAACTTGCAGATCTTGTTTTTGAAAGTTTAAGCAACTGCAACTTGGAGTAAGTGCCATAAAAGTAGTTTACTCGTATATGCCTTGTGAAAAGTTTAATGAGTTGCTGCCATTTCTTGTAAAGTTCAATAATCCTTCCAAATTCTTTATGCTTCCCACTATCATGCATCAAAAGGTTCAATATGTGCAACAAGCACCAAAACCAAAATATGTGTGGATGAGTACGCTCAATAATTTTTCCTACTAACTTACAATTTGTTGCATTATTAGTGATCACTTGAACCACATTATTATGACCAACATCTTTGATTGTTTTCAATAGGAGATCTACAATGTCTTGGGAAGTTGCACTGATGGGGGAGGAGTCATGACTTGCAAGAAACATTGCATCGCTAGGAGAGACACCAAGAACATTTATCAAATGTTGGTTTCTAACATATGTCCAACCATCTGATACAGGGGGTACACCACAATCCACCCACTCATTTGTAAAACGTGTCAAAGCTCTTTGAACCTTTGTTTTTTCTCTTCCTAATAACACAATTCTAGCTTTCTCATAGTTGGGGCTCTTGTATCCTTCTGGGGCTTCATCGATGGCCTTAACCATATCATGCCAATAGGGAGAGTGAAGCACATTGAATGGTAAACCGCAAGCACAAAGAAACCAGACCACCTTTCCATCCACATCATCCCTCCCAAAAACGTTCACGAAAGCTGCTATTATTTTGTAGAAAATCCACGAAATTCTCATCTGTTAATATGAACAAGTTAAAAAACGTTTTCTTTTCATATAAACACAAAATTTCTCTACTTAATTTGCAGTGGAATAGAACAAAGATAAATACATAGTTCACACAATGAAACACCACAATTTTTCTAGGGAACTCAACTAGGAAAACCCTTGCTTGCTTGAGAATTTTATTGAAGAAATTTGAGCAATAGATCTCTTACAAATACACTTGCTTCAATAGAGAATACAATGACCTCTCAACCTTAGTCTAGGCTTGAAACAATCTGCAAGATGCTGACCCTGCTTCCCTAAATCCTTGTGCAAAAGTGCTCATATTTCCTTGCGCAAGCCTCCGAAATCTTAGCGCAAATCGAGCTCCTATTAAATAGGGAAATTCCCTATTTCTATTCGCACTTCTATGGGATCTTCCTCCTTCAACAATTCACTCAAGAAAACTCCTTAGATCCTTTCTCTCACAAGCTCACACAAAATTATGTTACAATGAGTGCCTTTGTTCCTCCTTTTAATGCAATTTGAGTGTCTAAAGTTAGTGAAAGGAGGACGCTTTTGTGATTGATTGAGTTAGCTAAGTGAAAACTCACATGTAGCTCATCTTATCTCAAATCTAAGACTTGAAACTCAACCACTCATCCTTTTCCTCAATCAACTCGCACTAGAAGATAAGTAACTCGTCCTTCCACTTGAGCACATTAGTTAACTGCATCATAGCTTGTCCTAATTTTTAGGAAATTTCCTATTTTTTAGGAAATTGAGCATGCTAAAGAAGAAAATCGAATTTGACTCCTTGAATTAAGGCACAAATCAAGGAATCAATTTCTTGCTACTATTTTCAACACTCCCTCTTAGCGAGGAAGGGATTCTGTATGACTCCCAACTTATCTCTGTGATGAATAAAATTGCTTCTTACCAATGCCTTGGTCAAGATGTTTACTGTTTGCTCCCCTATTGGAATGTACGGTAGCTTCACTATCCCTTTCTGCACACAATCTCTGAGATGATGGTACTTGATCTTGATATGCTTTGAGCAATCATCAGCGAGCTTGATGCAACTTTTATTATCACAATGTATCATGGTAGGCCTCATCCTCTTATCTGAAAAGTCCCACAAGTAACTTTCTCATCCAAATAGCCTCACATTCTGCTAAACTAGCAACAATGTACTTGGCGTCTACGGAACTGAGTGCAACTGATCTCTGCTTCCTGCTGTACCGGGAAACAACTTCTGACTTAATGCTGAAGACGCCACTTGAAGTACTCTTCCTGTTTGTGGACTACCTTGCCCAATCTGCATCTGTGAAGCCCTCAAGCCTCACTCCATCAACCTGTCTGTACCACAATCCATAGTGTGCCTCTGAGATATCTCAACATGCTTCACAACAACCCAATGCACTTTGGTTGGTTCCACCATGAATTGACTCAGCTAGTTGACTGCAAGCAACAATACAAATATTAGGTCGTGTGTTGACCAAGTACATCAACGACCCAGTGAGCTACCGATATACTGTAGGATCCACTTGCTCTACTCTACTAGCATCCACCTTCCTCCAGTTTGTGACTAGAGGCATGGCTATAGGCCTGCAATCCTGCATATGAAATCTCTGAAGAGTCTCTGTAGTGTACTTGCCCTGTCCCACAAAAATCTCACCATCACCCTGCCAAACCTCCAAGCCAAGGAAATAGTGCATAAGCTCCATACCCCTCATCTCAAACTCCCTTGCAAGGTCCTCCTTGCAGTCTTGGATCAAGCTCTCATCTCCAGTCAATATAAGGTCATCAACATAGAGAACTAGAACGAGTGTAAGCCCTCCAACCATGATGTAATATAGGTTGGCATCCACCTCACTCTTAGTGAAGCAAAATCCTCGAAGGTAGCTATCTATACGAGTGTACCATGCTTTCAGAGCTTGCTTAAGCCCATAAAGAGCTTTCTTCAGTTTGCACACATTTTTGTCTTCGATGAACTGCTCGAATCTCTCTAGATGCTCCATATAAATCTCCTCCTCAACCATTCCATTGAGGAATGTTGTCTTCACGTCCATCTGGTGGATCCTCCACCCCATCCGTGCTACAAGTGCCATAATAGTCCTGATGGATGAATATCGTGCTACTGGGGCAAAAGTCTCATCATAGTCTATGCCCTCAATCTATGGGAAGCCCTTGGCCACAAACCTAGCCTTATACTTCTCCAAACTCCCCTCTGCTCCATGCTTCACCTTGTACACCACCCTCAATCCAACTACTGATTTCCCCTCATGTCGTGGAACAATCTTCTAGACATCATTCTTCATGATAGAGGAATTCTCCTCCACCATGGCATCCTGCCAAACCTGCTGAGAAGCTGCCTCCTTGTAAGGAGAAGGCTCAGTATCCACCAACTTTGTCATCAATGCCATATAACCTGTGTACCTCTGTGGCTATTTACTCTGCCTAAACATGGTGCTAGGAGCCTTTCCCTGCTTTTGAGCCTCTTGAATCAACCTCTCGGCCCACTTGGCCTTCTTCCTCCTTGTGGTGGGTGGCTCTGGCTGATTTGTCTGCGCTTGGCCTGATCTCTCCTCATCCTGCTACAAATCCTGCTGTGTTGCCCTCTTGCCACTTGGTTATGGCTGGGTCTATGGTTGACTCTTAGGTACTGGCTGTGACTCCTGCTTGGGAGCGATAGCTCCTCCTTAGGTACTACAATCTTCTCACGCTCTAAGGAAACTCTCAGAGCCTGATCCTCTTGGAATCTCACATCTCACTTGAGAACTGTCTTTTTGAGTCTTGGAAGATACACCCTGTATCCCTGAGCTGTCTCACAATATCCCATGAAAATTTCCTTTTCTGTTGTGGGATCTAGCTTCTTCCTACTATCCTTGGACGCATGACAGTAGGACCTTTGTGCCAAAGATCCTGAAGTGTGAAACATCAGGCTTCTTGCCTGTGAAAGCCTCCTCTAGTGTAATGCGTCCAAGCAACTTGTATGGATTCTTATTCTACAGAAATACTGCAGTGTTGCTGCTTCTGCTCACAAGAACATGTTAGAAAATCGGAAAGGAAGAAAGATTTTCTTATGTTGATAATTACTTGTGATATCTTTGTGTTCTTATTAAATTTCATATGCTCTTCCTTAATCTTTATTTCATCAAGCAATCATCAAAACAAAACACGAAGATCAATGAGGCACTCAGCCGGGCTAAATCCACTCTATAAGGGAAAACCCAGTTAAACTCTTCCATTAGCAAATTCAAGCAGAGATAGACCAGGACCCTAGACCAAAAGACCTTCTTCCTCCACCAAGTCAGCCCTCAAACTGTTCTTCCAACCTTCAAAGTTCGATTGCAACAATACTGCATCAAGGACAAATTTTTGACCCTCTTGCATTAGAATTTATGCCCAACTTTAAGACTGCAATTTCGGCCCTCTTGCAACTTCAGTTCCTTTGCACGTG
Organism: Pinus tabuliformis; assembly: GCA_031772625.1. Classification (NCBI taxonomy): domain Eukaryota; kingdom Viridiplantae; phylum Streptophyta; class Pinopsida; order Pinales; family Pinaceae; genus Pinus; species Pinus tabuliformis. The sequence continues at coordinate 918,801,811 of CM062818.1, read as the reverse complement.
TGAGACAAAATAGAGAAATTTTCGACTTGCTTAGCTAGATAACAACCTTCTTCTCCTTCGCTAGCCCTTTCCTTCTTCCTTCTTGAATTTCACACTTTTTCTGCTTCCAGCTACTGCAATTTGAACTTGTTAAGTGAGTGCTCCAAATGAGGTCGAGTAGCTCCAATATATAGTGAGTTTGTGAGGTCAAATTCCTTTGTTGAGGCTGACTTGATCTTTTTTGAGGCTGACTTGGTGGAGGAGGCATAGAAGACCTAATTTACATAAAAATAAATTTCTTTTTTGATAGATGAAGCCCAAGAAGGGTCTTTTACATTATGACATGGACAAGGACACTTGACATAAACCCTAGAAGCCTACAATGGAGGCTTTGACCTATAAACAATTGACCCAAACATGAAACCCATGCTTTAATAAGTCAATTTCTTTAATAATAAAGTTTCTTTTTATTTCTTTTGAGAAATACATTATATCATGACTCAAATACAATTATGAAAACCGACACTAGTTACATTCTTCAACACTCTCTCTTAACTAGGGAGGTATTCATAATTACATATATACAAAGGTACATAGAAAATCTCAAAATGATATGCTTTATGTAGGTAATGAGTGCTACAGATTAGATACCTGACCAGGGTACTCTAATCGGGTGGGACAAAGGTGAAATCAAGCTTTAGCCACTCTAGGTACCATCAGGGTTTTAAGCTATATCACCAACCCAAGGATCTAGGTGCGTATCCAAGGTCGAAGCTCCATGACCAACACCACCCTCCCTACTTCAGGATCTAGACATCAACACATAGGCCGACTAGATGTCCTCCCAAGCATCTTTCCATAAGATGCTTCATCTCTCCTAATCAACTAAATCAGATATCTCCACCAATCCAAGCATGCTTCAAATGTTCAACCTTTTATGGATCAGTAATAAACCTTCATATATATATATATATAAATAGAAGTAAACACAAACCTTTGGGGTCCTTTATCATTTTGATGCTACTTATATCATCATTAAGTCATCCAAATACAACTTGTCAAAAGCTTCCTTCTTTCATTTCTTCAGTAGCACCAAATACAACCTCAATACTTATCAAGTCCTTTGTTTGTAACTTCACGAATCACGAACATTCATCTGTAGCATTTTCATTCTTTCTTTCTTCAAGGTATTTACTATAACCATCATAACATACTCCCCCTCTTAATTGGGGAGATATATCCTTTCTTCTATCCAAGCTCCCTCTCAACTTTATCAGACATACTTCATTCTTTCTCATGTCATCAAGGTCATCTTGATCATTGTTGAAATTTTGACGTTCTATGCTGTTACAATCACTTAGATCCAGAACTTCTTTATGCTGCAAAATAAGTTAAGTAATTGTAGATAGAACATAAACCATATAAACCATATACACAACGGAAGACAATCAATAACTCAATGAGACACACAAAAGTTAGCTCTTTGACTAGGGAAAAACACACAAGGGGAAAACCCAAATAGATTATTCTTCTATTAGAAATCAATTGTTCAGCAGAGATACAAAGTACAATGAGAGAATGAAGAAATTCACCCAAATTTGAAGAAGATCGTTGATAGCAGTAGCTGATGCAAACACTGAATCACTTTGGCTCTCCAAGATTTGCTCTTGCTCTTCAAGACTCTCTTTCTCTCTCTCACATTCTTGTTGATAAATCAATGCATGTAGATTAGGGTTTGATTCCTCTGTCTTGATAATTACTTGTGAGTAATGTTGACTTCTTTTACTTCTTTATTATTTTATCTTTCATCAAGCAATTACCATATTATGTGTGTATGAAGATCACAAAAACACAAGACACAAGATGTAGGCACTATGCCAGGGAAAAACCCCTCTCGAGGGGAAAGCCCAGTAAAAAATTCTCTTCCTTCAATAGTTTTCTTTGAGATTCTTCATCCTAGACATAGACCAAACCTTCCCTCCACGCCAAGTCAGCCCTTCCAGATCTTCGACCCCTTTGCAACAACACTTCCACCCCAAAAACTTCGACTATGCAACAACTTATGACATCAGGCAACAAAAACACTTGGATCTCCCAAACTAGGGCACTAAAGAGAGAGAGAGTAGCACTAAAACTTCGATTTCTTCCTTCTCCTTAGCCTTGACCCAACTCGCACTTCCTTTGATTTCCTTGACCCACTTCACACTTTTTCAAGCTTCACTAGAGATATTGAACTTTCTTGAGATGAGATGCTCCAAATGAGTTCAATCTCCTTCTATTTATAGGCTCCAAGTGAGGTCGAATTGGTGTCCCTTAGGCCGACTTGATTTCCTTTGGGCCGACTTGGTGTGGAGGTTACATAAATCATATTTGACTCAATAATAAACCTTTTTACATGATTTGAAAGCCCAAGAAGGGTCTCTTTAAATGTACAATGACTCTATTGACTCAATATTAATCCTAGGAATCCACAATGGGGACTTTGACTAATATAATGATGACCCAAGCATGAAACCCATGCTTTAATAAGTCATTGATACAATAATATTTTTTTTTTAATTCTTTTGACAAGTACATTACATGAGGACTGAAATACATTTATGAAGACTGAACCTAGTTACATTTTCCAACACTCCCTCTTAATTAGGGAGGTATTCATAATATACAAATATAATGGAAGATCTCAAACTATATGAACAATGAAGAGTTTAGGCACTGCAATGCCATGGACTAGATTCCTGACCAAGGCAATCTATCCATTGGTCTCTCAACAGTTTAGGCAATGCCACAGACTAGATTCCTGACCAGGGCAATCTATCTAAGTGGGACTAAGGTGGACTCAAGCTTTTAGCCTCTCTAGGTACCATCAGGCTTACTTGCTAACCACCAACCCAGGGACCTAGGTGCATATCTGAGGTCAGAGCTCTATGACCAACACCACCCTCCCTACTTTGGGACCTAGACATCAACACAAAGTGCCGGCCATATGTCCTCCCAGGCAATGCTTCACTCTTAAAGCCTCAACAAATCTCTTCCAATCTCTTATCATCAATACAATCAACAATATCTACTAAACCAAGCATGTTTCTTAGATATTCAAACTTCTTATTAGGAAGAGACTTTGTTAGTATGTTTGCTACCTGTTCATCTGTCGAGACATACTCCAACTTCATGATCCCATCTTGCACCAAGTTCCTAATAAAGTGGAACTTATTGTTGATATGCTTCGTTCTAGCATGAAACATGGATCTCTAGACATTTTAATACAACTTTGATTATCACAATTAATTATAGTAGGACCTAGAGACTTCTCGAACAAATTTGTCATAAGCTTCCTTAACCAAACGACCTCCTTTCCTACTTCACATGTAGCCACATATTCCCCCTCAGCACTACTTAAAGCACCAGGATCTTGCTTTCTACTCATCCATGAGATCATAGCAGCTCCCAGACTAAAAAATCCCTCGGTTGTGCTTCTTCCATTGGTCTCACTGCCACCCCAATCAGAGTGTGTGAAGCCAATTAGCTTGACTTCCTTACTATCATACTTCAGGCAGTGATGTATAGTGCCACGAAGATACCTCAATATGTGTTTGGCAACTATCCAATGATCATGATGAGGCTCCAACTTAAATTGACTAAGAATGTTTACTACAAAACATATATCTGGCCTAGTATTTACCAAATACATTAGGGAGCCCACCAACTGATGATAGGCAGTAGGATCGACGATACTTGAGTCAGAGCCCCTCAACTTTTTGAGATTGGTGATCATAGGTGTAGTCATAGGCTTGGAATCCATCATCCCAAATTTTTGCGACAACTTGATGATGTACTTTCCTTGCCCCAAATATATCTTCCCAGGTTTTTGCCATACTTCTAAACCCAGGTAGTAGTGCATGAGCTCTAGACCCTTCATCTCAAATTCAACTGCCAACATCTTTTTGCATTCTTGAATTCTTTGCTTGACACCTGTGATGAATATATCATCCACATACAGTAGAATAATGACGGGCTCATTATTCATGACCTTGATGTAGAGATTAGGATCAACAAAACTCTTTACGAACCCAATTCTAAGGAGATATGCATCAATTCTTGCATACCATGCCCTTGGTGCTTGCTTCAAACCATATAGGGCCTTTTGAGTCTACAAACATGAGAGTCTTTGCTATTAACTTCAAAGCCTTTGGGTTGTTCGATATACATTTCTTCATCAATGGTCCTTGTTACCCACCACTTCGTGGGTGATGTCCCCAGGAGAAATTTTTCTCCATGATGAGCCTCAGCTGGTAGCCAGTAGTCCCTTGATGCCTCCTACTAGCTCGTTGTGCCACTTCTTTGCCACCTAAGCCAGCCATGTGGTTCCTCACCCACCTGTATTGATTGTATGTTTGAAGATGGGCCTCCCGAATCTAAAGGTATGTCTTGTCATTTGATAATTGAGTATTGGGTTTACTTAGCATGGATACTTTTGGGTCTGGATTGATGGGGGGAATTGGCAGAAAGAGTGGGCTTAGTTTGTACTTTTGTCTCCTTGATCTCTTTTGGTTGCTACCCTTGGATCTTAATCTCGCGGGATCTCCTTTATTGACCATTGGGTTCTAGGGTGGTACTACTTGGGAGACCTCGACTTTGGGTGCATGGTCCCACTTCTCTATCCGCACATATTACTCCCTTTCCATTCACTACACCCCCATTCATCATTTCTCCCACCTTGGTTTGCATTTCCATTCTAGGTCCTCATAGGGCTAGCCTCCCTATCCCTTGCCCCAGAGGTTGAAGCAACTAAAAAAAAGAAGAAAAAGCATAATTGGCCACAGTTAACAGGAAATTGTACCACAAAATGCAAAAGATGGCTAGGACAAAAATAATTATCACGTGGGCAAAAGCCGACACATGAGCTCTACCCCATCCATGGCCATCACCCTGGTTCCATAGGCCCTAGATGAGCCTCCTCTGTCAATCAGGAACCCATGATTGTGCCAGCCCTTGGAGGGAAATGAACCGCCCTACCTCAAGAGGGGTAATCACTGCTATACTATACACATCATGCTCTTGTCCTTTGAGCCTCGAGCAATTAATTAAAGAAAATTCATAAAAGGCTAAAGGCATATAAAGAAGGGTGGAAAAATCAAGGTCGGGGCACCTCATGTACCACGACTGCTCCCTCCTATACATTATATACCCAGGTGTGGGCTTCTCCTTATCTAGCTACCCTTATGCCCCATTATGTGGCCGAGGGCTGCCCTTCTCATTCCCTATTCCATCTCACCTATTTGTCACTTGCCACCCCCATTGGAAGGGTGTACCTTGGACATACTATCCCCTCTGAAGGATGAAACCACCTAACAAGGTACTTGGATAACCCCTTTGGAGCTTGGAGACACTAGCACATGCCAAAACCCACTATGGAAGGGCATGCCATTATGAAATGCCCACTTTGTTATCCATGGTTTGTAAGCTTCTTTACTCGATTATTCTAATGACTGATTCTACTGGAAGCCTAGGGGACGCATTGGATCTTATGCAGGATTGCAGGTGGTTTCCATTTGGGTTTGGCTTTCCTATATGGGATCTTGACCCCAAGAGGTCCGCATTGGCACATGTAAGGTGTGCATAGAGAGCTATGGGCCTCCACAACAACAGACAATACTCCACAGATCTTCATGGATGTTTAGAGACTACTAGCGATCCACTTTTGGGACGATGGTGACATGAATGATACACTATGCCTAGCAGGCCTCCATAGGAACCCCACATTATTGGCAGGTGTCCCAACACTTGTACAATGTCCTGGCAACATTCATTCCACCACCTGGACCATTGCAGAGGATCTACAGACATCTCCAATTCATATAGAGACCCATGGGGTCATTGATGTGCTCTCTGACCCACTGAGAGCACCACAGGTCTACTACTTGGAGACAAGGGGTCACCCCCTTGTCCATCATAATTCGAGGAATTTATTCCTCAATATGGCACTTCAGGATCTTATTGAAACTTTGGAGGGCCCTACGACATGCATACATCATTATTTGGCCCCTTGTGAGGCTTGTTTTTACATTATGAGCTAGTATGGTGGGCTTTTCACCATTAGGGGTTATTATTTGCACATCATTTTATCACTAGGGGCCCATAGGCTAATTCGAACTCCTTAGGAGGCTATATATTGATGTTAGATACATTCATTTGTATCATCACTTGACTTGGGATCTCTCTAATTAGCGAGAATTTTCACACTTTTTCCTTGGTGGATATTTTTGGAGATGGATGAATTTTGATGTATGGATTTGGGCTATTTCTCTTGTCTTGGAGCTTTATTGAGCAAACAAAATGCTGGTTGGATATACTCTATAATGTTGTAAGTAAATTTTGATGTTATTATTCTTGTTGCTGCATACTGCTAAAATTAGGGCTAGTTGTTGCATTATCGAAATGTGGAATTGAGCATGTTTTAGCTAATTTAATGTATGGGCCAATGTTATATGAATGAAATGTCCTAGAGATTTATTTATCTCGAGAAGCTTGCATCATTTGCTTTGAAGTATAAATGCTTGAAGGTCACTTTTCTTTTCTTTCTCTTGGACGAAGTCGACTTTCTGGGCCTCCTTGATCAAGAAAACAAGTTCTTACTCATCATTATCCTTGACTGCATATCCCCAAGTGAACTAGGCATTGATCCCTCAAGAACGGTGATCATTTCAACCCTCTTTTAACCATTTTCCCCTTATTCCCAAGTCTAGCCCCATTAGGTCACCTAGGGCATCAATTTCTCGGGAATTGACCCAAGGAAAAATTTAATCTCCTATAAGCTATTGCACTGGTGGGTCCCCTCCCTCTCCTCCAAATTTGAGGCAATTCTAACGGTGGAATCTCCGGGAATCTCAAGCCCTAGCTTTAGGATCGAATTGTGCCTAGGCATCCCCAAGGCTAGACCTCAATAGGATCAATTCAACCTTTTGAAGAAAGTATTCTTGTTTGGTCCTTTCCCCTCACCTTGTCTAGGATAGGAACATCATTGGTTGCTACATTCCATCCCCGAACCTGGGCTGGGTCCACTTGGCCCCATGTGGTCCCACTTCTCAATAAAGACTATTTGTCAAGGACCATTTGGGAATCCAAGTTTCCCAAGGATTATAGGGATTGAGAAACTTGTTCATAAGCCTATCCTTTCTCCCTCAACCCTCCAATCCTCACCCCTTATCCTTGGTGGACCAAGTCCCTTGCTTAAAGAGCAAGCAAGCTCCATTCTTCACTCCATCCTTGGGAAAGGGTTTTCAGGGTCACTTCTCACCTATCCATTGACATATACTTTACAAGTGAATCCCTACACTACCGAGACTCCTCCCATTGGTGAAAGTCCATAAAGAGCAAGGAGACTTAGTTGTGGTGACAGTGGGCTAAGCCTCCACCGTTGCCCTTAACCTAGCAGTTGCCATCTTAGGAACCCCTTTAGGTCCCCTATTGGTTTGAGTGGTAATTTCTAGCGCTGGTGCTGGGGATTGAAATGTGTGTTTTGTTTCCCATACGACATATTGACATATCATTATTAGTGACTCCATTAGAAGAACGAAGGCCTAGTTCTTCATTCAACTTCAAAGTTAATGCTTGTAGGGTGAAGCAAGCATCTATTAAGGCACCTACATTCACCTTCACCATGGCGACTCCGTTTTTGCAAAATCATAAGAAATGGACTATCTCGAGGAGCAGGGTTTTTCCTCTTCTCCCTATAAAAACCTTAGTATTGAAGAAGTACTAGAGCACCCGGAAATCAAAGCATGGATCAAAGGTCGGATGCCTAAGTTCAAAGGGAGTCCCAACCAAGATCCCAATGTACATCTTGATGACTTCTTTTGGGTCTTAGCCCCACTAAGGATTGCCAATGAAAACACAGTTATGAGATTATTGGCCTTATCACTTGAAGGTCAGGTTAAAGATTGGTATAATACCCTCCCTCATGAGATCACCACTGATTATGACAAATTTGAAAGTATTTTTCCTAAAATATGGGGTGGCATCCCTCATGAAGAGTGGGAGGATCTCAGGGATGCCAAAGTGGAAAAGCTACACAATGAAAGGAGTATTCTTGAAAGGGTTCTTGGTAAAAGTGAGGAACATGTCTCAAATTCCCCTTTAATTTCTAAAGAGAACCCTCCTCCCGTTACATGTGATAAGGTCTCGAAGGAAGATATCGCTAATAAGCATGGAGATAGCTTTGATGATCTAGGTGATGAGCAGGAAGATGAGTCTTCATTAGGGCCACTACCACATGATTTTATGAACACATATGTTGGGGAAGATGAGGCTATGGAAAATAAAGATGAGACCAACGTTACCTTTCTCAAGGATATCACTCCTGATGACTTGCCTTATGAAAACCTTGAGGAAGGTGATCCCATGGGCTCTCCGGAAAATGACATTGGAGATTATTTCCACATTGAAAAGGAGAAATGGGAAATTGTTGGTCCTCAATTTGATAGTGCTCCAATCTATGATACTGATAGAGAAGATGAGGATGAGATTGGTCTTCCCTTCCCCTCAGGCGCTATTTATGATGACATACCCATTGATACCCTTGGGAAGGAGAATCTTCATTTTCCTTTGCATAAAGTGGAGCAGTTAGAAGTGATCAATTTTCCTTTTAGAAGAGACTTAATCTTTGGTACTAAGGACATTGATAGGGCTCCCACTTCTCTTGAGTATGATTCTATGCTCAAATCATTTAAGCCTTTAGATTATGAATTTGGAAAAGCAAAACCCGTTGAATACAATATTTTGTTCTCCCTTTTTCCTATTAGTCATCATCTTGAGTCTTCATCAAGTGATTCCCTTGCCCCTGGTCATATAATCTCAAGTAACTGTGAGCCCTTTTCCCCTCCCGAGTATAGTGTCAAGGAGAAGCCCTTCATTGATTACACTTTTTCTCCTTGGACGCACCCTCAGGGTTTTGATCATTCCATAGTCCCCCTTCTCCAGTGTAATCATCATGTGCAACCTACTTGTGTTTCTCCATCTCGTCGACCTCCCTTTCCTACTAATCATAACCCAATGAAGGCCATAAGCCATGACGTAAATAATAATGATGATGGTGGAAATGATATGCCTGAGGTTGCCATCCATCAAAAGTTTATGAGCTTGGTTGTTGACATCTCGATATTTTGGTTGCAAGAGAAGATCTCATGGACTAGATTACATCCTTTTCTTACCTCTTCTCGCATAATCATCCATGAGTGGGCACCATATTTTCCCACCTCCCGCCCGCAACATCCTCCATGTGTTTGGATTTGCATTTGCTTTGGGATTTGCTGCATGAGTAATCATATAGACATGCATATTTATATTGACTTGATGATATGTTGGTTGCATTGGCTTTATGATTACACTTAATAATAACTTCGTCATATGCATGTTAAGGTATGATGTATTGCATGATCATTTTTGCATTAGAACTAACCGCATATGATATTTCTCATGATATATTAGATTGCATTTAAAAAAAATATAATTGCATTATTTTTCTTGTTGGTTTATGGGCTAACATTAAGCATGGGTGATCATCAAATACTATGAAAAACATGCTACCCTGTCGCTTTGATCTTTGACATGTGTAGATAACAGGTCTATGGTGACCGAGAGATTGCTGGAGTTCTCGTGACCTCTCATTCGAGCAACCTCGTCCACTTCTTCGAGAGATCACGTCTTAGTTGGAGCCATATGTTACCCACCACTTTGTGGGTGATGTCCCCAGGAGAATTTTTTCTTCATGATGAGCCTCAGCTGGTAGCCAACAACCCCTTGGTACCTCCTACTAGCTCGTTGTGCCACTTCTTTGCCACCTGAGCTAGCCATGTGGTTCCTCACCCACCTGTATTGATCGTATGTTTGAAGATGGGCCTCCCGAATCTAAAGGTATGTCTTGTCATTTGATAATTGAGTATCGGGTTTACTTAACATGATACTTTTGGGTATGGATTGATGGTGGGATTTGGCGGAAAGATGGGCTTAGTTTGTACTCTTGTCTTCTTGATCTCTTTTGGTTGTCACCCTTGGATCTTAATCTCGTGGGATCTCTTTTATTGACCATTGGGTTCTAGGGTAGTACTACTTTGGAAACCCCGAATTTGGGTGTGTGGTCCCGCTCCTCTACCCGCACATATTACTCCCTTTCCACTCACTATACCCCCATTCATCGTTTCTCCCACCTGGGTCCACATTTCCATCCTGGGTCCACATAGGGCTAGCCTCCCTATCCCCTTGCCACCACCTTGGGTTAGGCCTAGAATGATGCCTCAGAGGTTGAAGCAACTAAAAAAAGAAGAAAAAGCATAATTGGCCATGGTTAACAGGAAATTGTACCACAAAAAGCAAAAGATGGTCGGGACAAAAATAATTAGCACGTGGCCAAAGGCTGACACATGAGCTCTACTCCATCCATGGCCATCACCCAGGTCCCATAGGCCCTAGATGAGCCTCCTCTATCATTCAGGAACCCATGATTGTCCCAACCCCTAGAGGGCAATGAACCACCCTACCTCAAAAGGGGTAATCACTGCTATATTATACACATCATGCTCTTGTTCTTTGAGCCCTGTGCAGTTAATTAAAGAAAATTTATAAAAGGCTAAAAGAATATAAAGAAGGGTGGAAAAATCAAGGCCAGGGCACCTCATGTACCACAATTTCTCCCTCCTATACATTATATACCCTGGTGTGGGCTTCCCCTTATCTAGCTACCCTTATGCCCCATTATGTGGCCCATAGTTGCCCCTCTCATTCCCTATTCCATCTCACCTATTTGTCTCTTGCCACCCTCGTTGGAAGGGTGTACCTTGGACATACTATCCCCTCTAAGGGCTGAAACCACCTAATAAGGTACTTGGCTAACTCATTTGGAGTTTGGAGACACTAGCACATGCCAAAGCCCACTACGGAAGGGCATGCCATTATGAAATGGTCACTTTGTTATCCATGGGTTGTAAGCTCCTTTCAATGATTATTCTAATGACTGATTGTATTGGAACCCTAGGGGACACATTGGATCTTATGCAGGATTGCAAGTGGTTTCCATTTGGGTTTGGATTCCCTATATGGAATCCTGACCCCCAGAGGTTTGCATTGGCACATGTAGGGTGTGCATAGAGAGCCATGGGCCTCCAAAGCAACAAACAACACTCCACAGATCTTCATGGATGTTCAGAGACTACTAGCGATCCACTTTTGGGACGATGGTGACATGATTGGTACACTATGCCCAGGAGGCCCCCACATTATTGGCACGTGTCCCAGCACTTGTACGGTGTCATGGCAGAATTCATTCCACCACCTGGACCATTGCAGAGGATCTACAAACATCTCCAATTCATATGAAGACCAATGGGGTCATTGATGTGTCCTCAGACCCACTGAGAGCACCAAAGGTCTACTACTTGGAGAACAAGAGGCCACCCCCTTGTCCATCATATTCCGAGGAATATATTCCTCAATATGGCACTTCGGGATGTTATTGAGCCTTTGGAGGGCCCTATGACATGCATACATCATTATTTGGTCCCTTTTGAGGCTTGTTTTTACATTATGAGCTAGTATTGCGGGCTTGTCACCATTAGGGGTTATTATTTGCACATTATTTTATCATTAGGGGCCCATAGGCTAATTCGAACTCCTTAGGAGGCTATATATTGATGTTAGATACATTCATTTGTATCACCACTTGACTTGGGATCTCTCTAATTAGAGAGAATTTTCACACTTTTTCCTTGGTGGATATTTTTGGAGATGGATGAATTTTAATGTATGGGTTTGGGCTATTTCTCTTGTCTTGGAGCTTTATTGAGCAAACGAAACGCTGGTTGGATATACTCTATAATGTTGTAAGTAAAATTTGATGGTATTATTCTTGTCGCTGCATACTGCTAAAATTAGGACTAGTTGCTGCATTATCGAAATGTGGAATTGAGCATGTCTTAGCTAATTTAATGTATGGGCCAATGTTATATGAATTAAATGTCCTAGAGATTTATTTATCTCGAGAAGCTTGCATCATTTGCTTTGAAGTATAAATGCTTGAAGGTCACTTTTCTTTTCTCTCTCAACATTGGACAAAGTTGACTTTTTGGGCCTCCTTGATCTAGAAACCAAGTTCTTACTCATCATTATCCTTGACTGCATATCCCCAAGTGAAGTAGGCATTGATCCCTCAAGAAGGGTGATCATTTCAACCCTCTTTTAACCATTTTTTTCCTTTTCCCCAATTCTAGCCCCATTAGGTCACCTAGGGCATAAATTTCCCAGGAATTAACCCAAGGAAAAAAATCAATCTCCTATAGGTTACTGCGCTGGTGGGTCCCCTCCCTCTCCTCGAAATTCGAGGCAATTCTAACGGTGGAATCTCCCGAAATCTCAAGCCCTAGCTCTAGGATCGAATTGTGCCTAGGCGCCCCCAAGGCTAGACCTCAATAGGATCAATTCAACCTTTTGAAGAAAGTATTCTTGTTTCGTCCTTTCCCTCACCTTGCCCAGGATAGGAACATCATTGGTTGCTACATTCCATCCCCGAACCTGGGTTGGGTCCACTTGGCCCTGTGTGGTCCCACTTCTCAATAAAGACTATTTGTCAAGGACCATTTGGGAATCCAAGTTTCCCAAGGATTATAGGGATTGAGAAACTTGTTCATAAGCCTACCCTTTTTGCCTCAACCCTCCAATCCTCACCCCTTATCCTTGGTGGACCAAGTCCCTTGCTTAAAGAGCAAGCAAGCTCCATTCTTGGGAAAGGGTTTTCAGGGTCACTTCTCACCTATCCATTGACATATACTTTACAAGTGAATCCCTACACTACCGGGACTCCTCCCATCGGTGAAAGTCCATAAAGAGCAGGGAGACTTAGTTGTGGTGACAATGGGCTAAGCTTTCACTGTTGCCTTTAACCTAGCAGTTTCCATCTTAGGAACCCCTCTAGGTCCCCTGCTGGTTTGAGTGGTAATAATCCCATTTAGAAATGCAGTCTTCACATCCATTTCATGGATATTCCAACCCATTGTAGCAACTAGTTGTACCAAAGATCTAATGGTAGTGTACCTTGCTGTGGGTGCAAAAGTTTTTTCATAATCAATTCCTTCCTTTTGAGAGAAACCCCTTGCAACGAATCTAGCTTTGTACTTATCTATACTTCCATCAATAGCATGTTTGATCTTATAGATCCATTTGGAGGTGACATCCAATTTGCCACTAAGTCTAGGAATGATTTCCCAAACCCCATTCTTCATAATGGATTGATATTCTTCCTGCATCGCTTTCTTCCAAACATCTTTATGAACAACTTCCTTGAATGTAGATGTTTCAACTTCAATTAACTTTGTCATATATGCAACATAACCATAATATGTCTGCGGTCTTTTACTTTCCCTGAAGGCTCCTTTCGCAGCTTCATGTACTTTAACATCTTCTAATGTAGCTTTTAACCAATTTGGTCTTTTCCTTGTGGTTGGGATGACCACAGATTGAATAGGCTCACTTGATCCTTTTTCTTCTTCTTGATTTGTAGTAGGGGTTTCATGATGATCTTCTTCTTCTTCAAATATTGGAACTTCTTCGTCATCAAAATCAATAGTAATATCCTTTGATTTCTTGTAGGCTTGATTTTCATCGAATATGACATCTCAGCTTACTTCGATATGTCTTCCTTAATGTAGATTTTATATGCCTTTGAGGAGAGACTATATCCAATGAATATTCCCTTGATACTTGTGGAATCCAACTTCTTTCGCTTATCCTTTGGAACATGGATGTATGTTGGACTTCCAAAGATTCATAGGTGATCCACAATTGGCTTCTTTTCCTGTGAATACTTCTTCGGGTGTTATATTATTAAGACTTCTATTTTGAATGTACACCACTGCCATTGCTACTTCTCCCCGTAATAATTTTGGTAGGTCTTGATCAAGGAGCATTGTTCAAATGCCTTCTTCAGTTGACCTATTCTTCCTTTCAACCACTCCATTTTGTTCGGGATAATAGGGAACAATGAGCTCCCTCTTAATTCCCGCTTCCTTACAATATGCAATCAATTCATTAGAAGTTTATTCCCCACCATTGTCGGACCTTTAGAGTTTTTATCTTTCTTTCAGTTAGGGTTTCCACTTCAGATCTAAACTCCTTGAACTTTTCAAATACTTCATCTTTTGTTTTGAGAAGGTATAGCCATGTATTTCTAGAATGGTCATCTATGAATTTTACATAGTAGAGATGAACTCCAAGTGATTTGTCAGACATGGGCCCACACGCATCAGAATGAATGAGGTCTAATATCTCTTTAGACCTAGTTTCACTATTTGGAAATGGCTTTCTTGTATGTTTTCCCAAAGAGCATCCCTTGCACACACCTTCATGATCTAACTTCATATTGGGGATGCCATGAACCAATTGATTAAGAGTAGGGATAACCTTATAATGTAGATGACCATACCTCCTATGCCATAGCTCAATGGGATTGATCTCCATGTGAACCAAAGCTTGAGGAGGTGGTGTAATAACTCTATAAAGGCTTCCTTCACGAACTCTAATAACCCTAGCTTTATCAATGCTAGAGTCTTTTCCCCAAACCAATACTTTTCCATCAACAAAAGCAACTCTATCCCCTTTATCTTCTAAACAAGAAATAGAAAGCAAATTCTTTTTCAAACCTGGAACATATAGTATGTTGTTGAGGTGCAACTTCGATCCATTTTCTAGCTTCAACGATGTTGATCCCAGGCCTCTAACAACATAGCTTTTGTTGTCACCCAATTCCACTGCATGAGAAGATGGCTCATTTGATAGTGTATGAAGTTGTTTACGTTCTCCTATCACATGGCTTGATGCTCCACTATCAATCATCCATCCATTGTCATGACTCACCACTAAGAGAACTTGTAAGAGCAACCAAGAACCCTTGACTTTTGACCTTGTTGAATAAGTAGCAGATGACCTTTTGAACCAGCTTCTAGCATTGTTGATACCCATTCTCATATAGTTTATCAAAGAGAAAAAATCCATGTTCATTCCTTTTGAGCCAACAAAGTGATCTTCAACCTTTCTTGACCTTAGCTTTGATACCATGTTGAGAAATCAATGCAAGTAGATTAGGGTTTGATTCCTCTTTCTTGATAATTACTTGTGAGTTATGTTGGCTTCTTTTACTTCTTTATTATCTTATCTTTCATCAAGCAATTACCATATTATGTGTGTATGAAGATCACAAAAACACAAGACACAAGATGTAGGCACTATGCCAGGGCAAAACCCCTCTCGAGGGGAAAACCCAGTCAAAAATTCTCTTCCTTCAATAGTTTTCTTTGAGACTCTTCAACCTAGACATAGACCAAACCTTCCCTCCACACCAAGTCAGCCCTTCCAGATCTTCGACCCCTTTGCAACAACACTTCCACCCCAACAACTTCGACTATGTAACAACTTATGACATCAGGCAACAAAAACACTTGGAAGACTTCGATCTCCCAAACTAGGGCATGAAAGAGAGAGAGAGAGAGTAGCACCAAAACTTCGATTTCTTCCTTCTCCTTAGCCTTGACCCAACTCGCACTTCCTTTGACTTCCTTGACCCACTTCACACTTTTTCCAGCTTCACTAGAGATATCGAACTTGCTTGAGATGAGATGCTCCAAATGAATTCAATCTCCTTCTATTTATAGGCTCCAAGTGAGGTCGAATTGGTGTCCCTTAGGCCGACTTGATCTCCTTTGGGCCGACTTGGTGTGGAGGTTACATAAATCATATTTGACTCAATAATAAACCTTTTTACATGATTCGAAAGACCAAGAAGGGTCTCTTTAAATGTACAATGACTCTATTGACTCAATATTAATCCTAGGAGTCCACATTGGGGACTTTGACTAATATAATGATGACCCAAGCATGAAACCCATGCTTTAACATGTCATTGATACAATAATAAAAACTCTTTTCTTTATTCATTTGACAAGTACATTACATGATGACTGAAATACATTAATGAAGACCAAACCTAGTTACATTTTCCAACAATTCTTCCTCTAGATTCTCCAACTCTCTCTTTCTCAAGTTTGAATTCTCCTTTCACAATCACAAGTAAGTGTGTCAAGTGAGGATGAGAGGCACCAATATATAGGAAGAGCAAGGAGGTCGAATTCATGAGGGAGTATGCCTTGAGGAGGAGTTACATATGCCAAAATAGGAGTGTAACTGATGCTATAAAGGAGAGGAGTGTAATGTATGCATTTAGGAGAGAAGTGTAACTTATGCATTAAAGAGGTATAAGAGGATTTTTTTTATGACGAGTCATTAAAGTGTGTAAGAGAGTGTAAGAGGTGCATAAGAGCATTAAAGAGAGAGAGGAATGAATCCATTAAGAGAGCGAGAGTAACATATGCATTAATTAAGGGGAGTTACATATGACATGATTGAGAGACTTGAATTTCTTTTTAATAATAATATAATAATATCATAAAGAGGATAATAGTAATAATAATAATATCGATGATTAAGTTAAAAATTAAACAATTGAAATTGATTAAGGACAAGATAAGTCATTTTCCATCATGTATATATGATTACGAATTGATGGAAGGTGATTTACTATTTTTGGAAAGTCATGGTTGTAAAGATAAACATGACTTTCTGCTTTTAGAAAGTCACTTTAGAAAATCCAAAAATGAAATTCTATTCGAGGAAATTCATCCCATAACTGTCAATTTTTAACACTCCCTCTCAGCTACAAGGATCTTTCTGATACAAGGATCTTTGCTATCTCTGCTTTGGAACAATGATGTTACAATCTAATGAAGAAGAATCATCATAGGGGAGATACATCCATCACCCTATACACACTTGGGGGGATCCACTTGTCAACACATGACAAGGATCTCGCACATCCAAGGCTCATCACTGCTTGGGGGGATCCACTTGTCAACACATGACAAGGATCTCGCTCATCCAAGGCTCATCATTGCTTGGGGGGATCCACTTGTCAACACATGACAAGGATCTCGCACATCCAAGGCTTATCATCCATGACCACCCTCTCTAGGAAGGGTCACATCTATTAGTCCAAGTTGCTCTCTAAAAACCAAGAACTTTCCTTTCGGCAAAGGCTTGGTAAGAATGTCGACGATCTGGTCATTAGTCGCTATATGATGAAGTCTTACTGCTCCTCTTTGCACCATATCCTGGATATAGTGATATTTGATCTCAATGTGTTTGGACTTGTCATGGAACACGAGATTTTCAGCAAGTCGAATCCCACTCTTATTGTCACAGTAAATTACTGTAGTATCCAATACTTGCTCAAACAACTCTCTAAAGAGCTTCCTTAGCCATACTGCCTCACAGCTAGCCATGCTAGCAACAATGTATTTTGATTCAACCGTGCTAAGGGCAACAAACTTTTGCTTTCTGCTCATCCAAGATATCATGGCAGATGCTAAGCTGAAGCAACACCCTGATGTGCTCTTTTTGTCAGTAGAGTTACCAGCTCAATCAACATCAGAGTATCCATGTACCAGCTTTACATCTTCCCATGCAGGTACCTCAACACATGCTTTGCAGAAACCCAGTGTGCATGAGCAGGGTTAATCATGTATTGACTCAAAGTATTGATTGCAAAGCATATACCTGATCTAGTGTTCACTAAGAACATCAATGCCCCAATCAATTGACAATTCTCAGAGGGATTAGTCAAATCAAGTCCTATAAATTTACCACAAAGCTTCTTGAAATTCATTTCCATTGGAGTATTCATGGACTTACACTCAGTCATGCCAAACCTTTCTAGTAGTTTGACGACATATTTTCCTTGAGAAAGGAAAATCTCACCAGATTTCTACCATACCTCCAAGCCGAAAAAGTAGTGCATCAAACCAAGATCTTTCATTTCAAATTCAGAAGTTAACTCCCTCTTACGCTGGAAAATAAGAGGTTCGCTACCGCTCATAAATAAATCATCAACATACAATACCAAAATCAAAGGCATACCTTGCACTGTCTTAAAGTAAAGATTTGGATCTGCATTGCTTCTGGTAAAACCAAGCTTCATCAAGAAGCTATCTATGTGAGCATACCAAGCTCTTGGAACTTGCTTCAAACCATAGAGGGTCTTCTTCAGCCTACACACATGAGTTTTTGGATCAATCTTCACATCCGTTTGGTGAAGAGACCGTCCTTTGCTAGCAACTAGAGCTACAATAGATCGGATGGTGGTGTAACAGGGAACATGTGCAAAATTTTCGTGATAGTCTATTCCTTGTTTCTAAGAGAAACCTATAGCCACACATCTAGCTTTATATTTTTCAATCCTACCATCAACACCATGTTTAATTTTATACAACCATTTAGAAGATCCAACATATTTATCTTAGGGTCTTGGAACCACTTCCCATGCATCATTATGCATGATGGATTCATATTCTTTAGCCATTGCATCTTTCCACACTTAGGCCTTTACAACTTCTTCAAAAGTGCATGGTTCAGCTTGAATAATGTTGCTCATGGCTACAACATATTGTTAATTTTAGGTATGTTCTATGCTAGAGTAATTTATTTAAAATTTCCACAGTTAGCAATCACATCAGCATTACGATAAACTGCAGATAGAACATAAATCTAAAACGCAGAAGACAAGCCAAGACAAGAGGACACAAGATGTGGCGCGAGCCAGGGACAAACCCCACAATGTGTGGGGAAACCCTTTGATCAAATCTTCTTTTATCTTCAAGGTTCAGCAGAGAGAGAGAGAGAGAGTACATTTACAACAAAAGTCAACACTTTGACTTATCTAGATCTAAGCATAGATCATCTCCTATAACGATGAGATCAGTTGAAGACATTCTGCTTCAACTGATACCTATCATTGTGCTGCATCTGGTTCTCTAGTTGCACCACTGCATACTGCACCATGCGGCTGTCCATGTCCATGATCTTATCCATCATAACGCTGCTCAAACTAATGTGCATCATCATCATGCTGCTGCCCCTGCTGATGTATTATTGTACTGCCCATGCACATGATCTTATCATGTTGCTTCCCTTCATGTTTATGATCTTATAATGCTGCCTATGCATCATCATTATGCTGTCCTATATGTCCATGTATCATTGTGCTGCCCATGCCCATTACTGATCATGCTGCCCTTTACATCACCATGAAGTCTTATGTATGCAGCAATGAGTATATCAGCCTTTAGCTGCTTGCTATGGCTTGCAGCCTAGCAAAGCAGCTAGGCTGTAACTTCAGATTCCTTCCAGCAGACCCATCTGAATCTATCCTTCTAATTTCATGCTGTCACCTACAGCAATCTGATATTATGACAGCATATTATATCAAAACATAACCATGTTGTTACTTACAACTAGATGACTGTGCAAGGCTTCTTACAGGACAGCAACCATGTTATATACAGCCTACCTTGAACAGAGCTTCTCAACTGTGGATTGAGGTCTTTAACGACTGCGTCCTAATGCATATTTAAATGCTGCTGTTTGGATGATAGTGGCACCCTTGTCTTGCTGACCAGCATTTGACTGCCCAACATATATATCAGACCAAGATTCCAGCGTATATGTAAGACCATGATTCCAGCGTATATGTAATACTGTCCAGCGTTTACATCAGCGTCCAGCGTTTATATAAGCGTATGACTATCCAGCGTTGTCATGTATGCGTTTCAATGTATGACTGTTCATAACTGCGTATAAATCCTTGTGACAACGGATCCAGGGTTATGGCATGATTAGCGTTCCATATATAATACAAACTGAGGGCTTCATACCTTGGCTGTAGCGTTCCATATATAACTGCGGGTTATCTATGACCGCATTCCAAACAACATGTTCTATATATATCTGCGTTCCTTCCACGAGCAGCATATCTTTACATGAACTGCGTATATAACTCAGGAATGAACAACGTGTGAGATAAACAGCGTATTGATGCGTATGGGACAGCGTGTGAGTGCTAGTTCATAATGGTTCCATTGACTGCTGTGGGCTTCAAGACAGCGTATGAGTGCTCTCCATGAATTATATGACCAGCGTATAACATCCACGCAGAACAACGTATAAAGACAGCGGATAACATCCACAAAGAACAGCGTATACTTGAACAGCGTGTAAATATATGAACTGCGTAAGGTCTCCCTCCTGTGCTTGTATTGCTGGTCATTTCAGCGTATATATATATCTTCATTACTAGCGTATATTATATATATTTCCACTGCTTGCGTATAAGGCCTTTTATGTCTGTGTGTAGTTTAGGGCATTATCTTGCAGCTAGGGCTCCTTCTAGATCAACGTATTCTTTCGGTCCTCTCCTTCTCCAAAAACCCAAGACATGGATAGGAGATCACCTCAAGAATACTTGTGTAAATGATATCAAATCCTCATCTATTTATACCAAAACGAGGATGATGAATAGACACGTCGGTTGGGCTTCTAGAGCCTACATAAGAGCTGGTCGGCTTGATAATAATTACATAAACAAAATAAATTCATATCTCCATAAATAATTATCGGAATCGGATGATCTTTGGATCAATCCTACACCTCTCGACGAGAGGGATCCAATAAAAATATCAGCTGCCATAAATAAGCCGACCCACATGGAGTTTGGCCCTAGTTGCCAATTTAACACATATCCTTGGAACCGACAAGGCTTCTTGCTTTCTTTCAAAGTTCCTCTGGGGGAACATGTTTATCAACATCTTGAAGAGTGTCATGAAGCCATAAAGGTCTCCTTTTAGAAGGAGGATCACGTGGAGGAGGATCCAAAGGATCCATGGGTTCATCAACAAGATCAATTTTAGCTTTAGGATCTTCTTGTATTTCAAATACATCATCTTGACTATCAACATTAGTAGGAGGAAGAGGAGTGTCTCTTGCTTTTCCAAAAGTTGCATCTTCATCAAATGTTACATCCCTTCTAAATTCTATATTTCTTTGACTATGTACGTATATTCTGTAAGCTTTAGAATTCTCACAATAACCAACGAACGTACATTTCTTACCTGAAGCTTCCAACTTGTTCCTTTTCTCTTTTGGGACATAGAAGTAGACAGGACAACAAAAGATCCTCAGGTGCCCAGCTTCGGGCTTCTCGCCAGTGAGGACTTCTTTAGGAGTCTTGTTGTTTGGGGCACAGTGAGGAGATTTATTTTGAACATAGACAACTGTGTTCGCAACTTTTCCCCATGGAAACTTTGGCGATTTCTGATCATGCAACATAGCGTTGACTGCTTCCATGATAGTTCTATTCTTTCTCTCGACCACACCATTTTCTTCTGGGTTATATTGTACAATGGTCTCTTTTCTGATTCCGGCTTCTTTGTAGAAGTCAATGAAATCACTAGAAGTGAACTCTCCTCGATTGTCAGATCTGAAAATTTTGATCTGCCTTCTAGTTTGTTTTTCTACTAGAGATTTGTAATCTTTGAACATGTTAAAAGCTTGACCTTTATTTTTCAGAAAATAAATCCATGTTTTGCGAGAAAAATCATCCACAAAGATAATATAATACAAGTAACCACCAAGAGAAGTTATAGGCATTGGTCCACATAAATCAGAATGTACAAGATGAAATACCTGACTGGTTCTACTTTTGCTTGAAGGGAATGGTCCTTTCACTTGCTTTCTGCTTGCGCATCCTTGGCAAACACCATCATGATCAGATCTGATTTCTGGCATTCCAAAAACCATCTTTCTCACATGAGGTAATGCTTTGTAGTGCAAGTGAGCAAACCTTTGGTGCCAATGTTCACTTTGATGATTGATGTCATGGATTAGTGCATGGATAAGTCTTCTATTGATTTTGTATAGAATTCACATCTAGATCCCATGGTGAGGGCATATCTCATGTTGGATCTCGATGGCCAAGTGAGAACTTTACTATTTATGAAAGCAAATTTCATTTCTTTATCTTCTAAAGTTGATATGGACACAAGATTCTTCTTTAAACCAGGTACATATAAAACTTCGTGAAGAGTCTAAGTTTTACCTTGATCCAAATGGAAAGAAATGGACCCAGATTCCTTTATGGGATATGTAGAGTTATCTCCAAGATGGAAAGAAACGGAACCAGATCCCTTTATGGGATATGTAGAGTTATCTCCAAGAATGATCTTCAAATCTGTCTCTCTCAACTAGATTAGTGTTGAAAAGTAACTAGGTTCGGTCTTCAAAATGACGTGTAATTGTGATTTTATGTAATTGATGAAAAGAAGAAAAATAAAATTATTATTGTAATGCTTGTCTCATGGGTTTCATTAGCAAGGAATTTTATTTTTAGTATGAATCCCATTGTGAGTCCTTAGGATTGGTCATAAAGTCAAATTGAGTCAATGTCATGTATGAAGAACCCTCTTGGGCCTGTTACACATTTGTATGAGTCATTAAATAAGTATAAAAGCCCTCCAAGACAAGCACAAAACCCTTCTTGCAAGTTGGCTTCAATATTGAATTAATTAACTCCTCCAAAGAGACATGTCGGCTAATTACAAAGGCAAACCACGATAAATAGGCAGCTCGACCTAAGTTCAAAGCACATAATTTCAGAGATAATTCGGTCTAATTTTGAAGTGAACAAGAAGTGTGAAGATCAACGAAAGAGTCTAGAAAATAGTCCTAATAACCAACGAACTGAAGCAAAGGGGGAGTGAGATTTGTGGTAATATTTGGTTTTGTTTTAGGACCTGTTTTGAGACACAAGTCCAAAGAAAGAGGAGGGATGTTGTTGCAGTAAGAGCCAGCCCACTTAGGTAGACAAGTTGGAAGAAGGTTGAGTCTAGAAGGGAGGCCAAGATAAGAGTTGGAAGAAGGTAAAGTCTAGAAGGAAGGTCGAGATAAGAAGAAGGTCAAGTATAGAAGGGAAGCCGAAGGTTTGAAGCAGAAGGAGGTCGAAGTGGAAGAGGAGCTGAGAAAACGAAAGAAGCAAAAGGTTGACTAAGGATCTCATCAAGGGAGCTTGTGCCTTGGTCTTGGAGTGGCAAGTAGGTCAAGGGTCTTGGTCTTGGTATTCTCCAATTGGAATCTCTATAAGAAGAAGAATTTGTTCGGGTTTTCCTCTCAAATAGTGAGAGGTTTTGGCTCTGGATGATAGCCTATATTTTGTGTCTCTTGTCTCTTTACGGTTTGCATTGGTCGCTGTTTGATGAAGAAAGAACACTAATAACCTAAGTAAAAAAGATTTTAATCTAAAAAAGTAAAAAGCACTCACAAGCAGTTACTAATAGAAGAGAATCACATAATTGCTATGCCCTAGATTTCTCAACATGGTTTCAAAGCTAAGGTCACAAAGTCAAGGAAGGGTTATCAAGGGACACTCAAGGATCAAATCTCAAGGCAGGCATCAAAACAAAGATCATCTTTAAGACAAGATCTACAAAGGAAGCATTATAAGCCTAGATTGAAGGAGTCTATGAAGAAGTCTTGGGATCATCATCAAGAAAGAAGGCCAAGTTGAAGAGATCTACGAATCAAGGTCCTTACCATTGAAGACAAAACCAAGATGTCATCATTGATCTTCATGAAAGGATCCAAAGAGATCTCACTCTATGTGGGATCAAAGATCACTCTTGAAGAAAACTACCTTCATCAAGGAGAAGTTTTCTATTCTCTATATCATCATAAACATCAAAGGAAGCAATAAGGAGAAAGGAGCATCCTGTCTGAATTTGTCAAAATGTCTTTTTGCAAAGAAAGAAACAAATTGGTTGTGACTTCAAACTATATTGCATGGAAGAAAATGATAGATCTAAATCTCATTGAAAATGAGGTCATGGATCATGTCAAAGGATCTATCACCAAACCAGGAGAAGAAGATGCTTAAGAAATATCCCCTCATACCATATGTATCTAAACCAGTGTTGATAATATCGATATCGGGAAAATATCGGCGAGGGTCCAAAAAATATCTTATCGGCAATATCGGCGAAAATATCGGCAAAATATCGGCCAATATCGACAAGCATAAAAAATGCATAATATATTCATTTTTTAAAGATTTTTAAACATATAAAGCAATAACAACATGAAATAAACACATTGGCACATAAATATGAAGAAAACACTGATATATATGATGTCAAATAGAAACGATACATCAAAGGCGATACCAAATCCTGCTGATCCCTGATAACTGTCCATTCAAGGACTCAAATGTGGAGAACCAATACAAAATAACATCACATATATAAAAGTATCTCATTATCATGAGTTATATGTAGCATAACAAATAAAACTAGCAACTATCTATCTGAAATCACTGCCCTCTCCCCCTTTTACGGGAAAACATGATGGTTGTTTGCCAGGCCTGTCCCTAGTAGTAGGAGGCCCTGACCCTGCCTCTGCACCTAATGTCAAATAATGAGTGCTAGGTATGGGGCTATGCTCTCCTATATCTATAGTAGATGGTGTTGATGTTGATGATCCCGCAGTGTCCTCCTCCTCCTCCTCCTCTGAGTGTTGCTGCTCCTCTGACTCCGAGTCCTCCTCTTGCTGCCCCTGCTCTAATGGATCATCTGCCACTGGCTCTAACCATGAAGGTGACTCCTCCAAGAGGGGCTCCTCAGAATCCACCCTCCACGGAGACAATACATCAATATTGTTTAAGCTAAGTCACATGACACGAGGACACAAGACACGGAGGACACGTAAATACGAGTATTCAATACGAAACGCAACGACCTGGAAACAAGACACGGGGGACACGTTTTATATATATATATATATATATACCGAAATATAGTTTTTTTATCCATATTAAATTGCAGGTTGCAGCTTATCTAATCAAATTAAAATATAATTACTTCTCAAAGTTCATAGTTCACTTTAAAAAAATAAATAGAATCAAAATTTACTATTTAGAAATTAGAATGTGATATGCTTGGTCTTGATTCTTGAATATTCAATGTTCATTGTTCATGTACAACTTACAAGCACATAAGAAAATAACTAAAGTCTAATCCTATTGATTTCCTCTGCCCCTCTTGTGAGAAAATGCCACAACTTTCCCTTTCCCTCTATATGTAGATGCTGGTGCTGGTGGAGTTGGCAGTGGAGTTTGCTATGCTCTAGAAGCTGAAGAACTAGAAGTAGGAGCTATAGGAGGTAGACCACGTCCTCTACTGGTGGCAGGGGTAGCCCGAGTAGGTGGTGTCACCTGGAAACATTACAATCTCCCAATCCTGAAATCCTAAAAAACTGATAAGTCTGTTGCATTTTGAATGAAATCTAAAATTCTACTTTCTCCATATGAAATCCAATGAGGCCGGAACCACTCTCAAACATCCTAAGTCAGTTCATGGTAATGTTAAAAATTTAAGTAAAAGGATGAAAATGAAGATTAAGGAGAATGTCACTTTTCCTTTAAGAATTTAACATTACCATGAATAGCATATCAATACTAGGGCCTAGAACGCTCACACCCTCCTTGGCAGCAACCACATAGCTCTCCCCTTCTTTCTCCAGCAATCAGAAATGAAAATGATATGAAAAAAAACCAAAATCAGATTTTTATAGGCCATGCAGAAATTTTTTACAGTCACCGGGCGATATTTTCGATCGTCGCGTGATATTTTCCGAAATATCAGTGATATTTCGGAAATCGCGCGATATTTTCAAAAGCCGAAAATATCGCGATATTTTGTCGGCGATATATCGGCTCGCTGAAAATATCGCGATATTTCCGAATATCGCCGATATCAACACTGATCTAAACTTGAAACTTCAAAAGAAATCTATAACAAACTGGTAGAGTTGTATTTTGTAAGCATTACTAGAGAAGTCATCTCATTAAGGCAAGAACACTACAACCTGAAGATGTTTAGGGAAGATGGAATAGCCTCATACTTTATGAGGATATCTGAGATCCGGGGTCAGCTACAAGATCTAGGATAAGTCATGTCTGATAGTGAAATGACTACAGTTGTACTAAATGCATTACCAGAGGAGTGGGGTAACTTTACTTCAAGAATTTATGGGAAGAAAGAAGCTACTCCATTCCAGGATCTATGGTCACTATGCAAGATTGAAGAATCTAGACTAAAGACCAAATTTGATGT
Organism: Pinus tabuliformis; assembly: GCA_031772625.1. Lineage (NCBI taxonomy): Eukaryota > Viridiplantae > Streptophyta > Pinopsida > Pinales > Pinaceae > Pinus > Pinus tabuliformis. The sequence continues at coordinate 918,775,748 of CM062818.1, read as the reverse complement.
GGGGGCAGGTGAGCAAAATCAAGCTTATGCTGCAATAACAAGAAGAAAAGGACAATTTGGAAAGTTTGGTCCTCAGAGAAAGAATAAGAACATGGCTAAAATCCAACGCTATGGGTGTCGAGAATATGGACACTACGAAAGAGATTGTCCTAAGATCAAGAAGGAGAATAACAAAAGAAGAAGAGAAGAAGCCCATATCACCGAAGAAGTGGAGGAAGTTGAAAAGAAGAAATCCAAGAATGAGGAAGTAAGAGATCTCTATTATGATTGAGATAGTCTTCCTCACCTATGTTCTTCTCAAGTTACTAGGTCTTCTATTGTAAGATATGGCTATCATTATTCACTAAATGATGGGATGCATCAAGGCATCATAGAAGCATTGAAAGCAAGAGCTCGGGACATCATTATAGAGAAGCATGAAAGATGGTTAGAATCTATGGAAGTCAAGGATATAGCTCTTGGGAACCTCATTGGAAACATAAATGGCAAAGTCATCTAGTACAAGGTTCATCATACATCTGTCAAAAGGAAACATTTGTTGATGCAGATACTTTAGATCCTCAAGATTCTCTGATGGAATCTTCATTGAAAGGTTCACCGATCATGAGCAGAAGCAAGTGTTTCATCAAGAACTCCAAACTTGTGGAATTCATGGGATGATGATATGATGACATAAAAGTGAAGCAAATCAAGGGATTGAAGCTCTTTCAATCAAGGAAGCTGCTGCAGGAAGTCTGGATGACCCAAAGGAAAAATGAGGTATGTGTGCTTACATTTGATATTATGGAAGTTATGTCATATGGTTGCAGGTGTCATGGACCAATGCTCTATCTTAAGTGCATGATCAAAAGAAAGGATCTCCTCCCTTAAAGGGATGCAGGAATGCATGGATCACACATTCACTAGATGAAATCAACATAATATGTCCTCATATGAAGTATGAGGTGGTAGAATACAATTGCGGAACTCTGATTGGAAGCTCCTGGGAATGCAATGTGTGAAGAAGGAAGGAAGAGATCATGGAATATGCAACCATGGTAAAGGAAATCAACATCCGAACGACCAAGAAAACTTGACTAGGATATCTCCATGGAAGATATGAAGACTCTGATGGAGTCTGAAAAAGAAAGAGACCCTTGACAATATGTATATCTTTGGGAGATGTGTCGATATGTATGCAGGATGTTGGTGCAAACTAGAAGATGTCATGATGAAAGACCATCACAAAGCTAATGTTGATTTTAATGTTCATTCCTTTATTTTTGAATATTTGGATGCATTTATGCAGGGCTGCCAAGGGAAGATCTATGGATGTCCTCCACCAACAATGCACATGTAGTAGGATGAAAGATTTTTAAGTAAACATGGTATGAAGAAAGCATCATGGCATAAAGGAAGGCCATATATGGACTGATGGGTCACTTTTCGATGAGGACATGGCTGGTTCATGGATGAAAGTGATGGATGGTCAGTGCCCTATGTAGAAGACCCAAACATGAAGACTCCTAAATAACGAAAAGAAGTTCATGACATCGTGAGGAGGAGTTCTTCAAGCAGCTGGTTGTCCCATTATCTCCACCTAAGGAGCTGCTGTAGGTCCCTAATTAAGAGGGAGTCTGGAAACAAGTTTCTTGTTAGTTTTTGGTAGCATCGGAAGTGCTCTAGCCTTGAAAATTGGTGGAGAGGCTAGGGCACATGAGTTCTAAAGAACCCAAAAGCCGTTTGGTGAAATTCCACCCGGATTGTATTTTATTAAAATAATTAATATTTTTAATGGGGTTCCTAAATCTAAACTTAGGAAAATTAAGTATTAATGGGTATTAATCAAAATATGGGTGAGAATGATCTAGAAAGCGGATCAAGTCAAGTTTTAATCTTAGCCGTTGATTAGAGACTTAATATCGGCTGTTGAAGTCTCAACGAGAAAAGTATAAGGAGGCTTGTGGTTCATTTAGAAACACACACAGAGAACAGATTGATTTGGAGTTCGATTTTTGGGGCTAAGAAGTTGAGAAATTTGAACTAGGTGATTAGTTGCAGCAGAGGGGCATGGATAGTTTGGGAACATTGATAGAGAGGCGGAGAGAAGCTACTGGAGGTAGCGCAACAGGCAGGAGGACTAATGCTGGCCCAATCTGTGCCCACGTAGGCCTGACGCAAAGCCAGAAGGGTCAGCATAGAAGCTGAATGTGCCCTCCACTCAGAAAGCTGGAACTGCCGGAACAGTCGGGAAAGCTGACGCAGTGGGCAGAAGAGACAACGCAGGGACTACGCAGAGGTAGTTGGGGTTAGCCAGGTTTGCTACCAAATCAGCCGGAATCTGCCGAGTGAAGTGAGGTAAAACTCGCTCGGTTTTTCTGCCGTTGTATTTTCTCTGTCACTGGATTGTCGGGAGGGCAACCAACATTTGCATTTAAAACCACTGCTTAATAATAGAAAACCCTCAGAGCTGCTGCACTAGTTTTCTCGCATTGGGTTTTTCTGGGGACTATTTTGTCCAAAAATAATTGTGTCCTATGTATCTTGTTCTTTGCTCAGTTTTCTATTTCATGTAATCAAATATTAAAGTAGTGTAGGCTGTAGAAGTAATTTGCTTCAGTGTTCAGAGAATAACTTTATAATGTTTATTAAAATCAAGTAGGTGAAGTACATTCAGATTTGTTGCAGTAGGGGTTCCTTGAGGATTAGGAATTTTCACATGGTATCAGAGCATTGGTTTTGAAAGAGGAAGAGCAGATCTAGTGCTGAGCAGAGAGGCCAATAGCTGCATTTGGCAGAAATTCGAATCACCTTGAAGGGATTGCATAATCCTTACCGGGAAAGTAGAGATTCCGAGGAAATCTCTCTCTGAGAGAGTCCACAGAGAGGTACGATTTCTGGTTCGTGAGCTTGCAGAGGCAGAGGAAGTGACACAGAGCCTCAGCGCAATGCTTGAAAGGCATAGTTCCTGCTGGGGCAGAAATCCGTCGGAAAAGAGCGAAGACACATAGTAGGGGAATTTTCTCCTCAGAGAACTTTTTGCCAAAAAGTTTGAATTTCTCACTCGCTGGGCAATTGAGCAGTGCTGAGCAGTGACTAGAGGAGTCAACTCAACAGTTTGGGTGAGATGGCATTGCATGGGCTCAGAGATTAGAACAGGTTGGAAGGAGCTTCCAACTATGTCATATGGAAGACCAGAATCTTAGCTGTTCTGGAAGAATACGATCTCGAAGCCTAAGTTAAGACTGTTGTGGTTGTTCCTGCTGACAATGATCAGAAGAAGAATTACAAGGCTGAGCAGGGGAAGGCGAAGAGGTTCATACTCGATGGAGTTCGAGATCATGTGGTCTCACACTTGTAGGGCAAGGATACAACCCGAGAGATGTGGGAAGCTCTGTCTTCTCTGTATGAAGGCTCTTCTGAACAACGAAAGATGTACCTAGAACAAAAGTTGCAGTGGACATTGATGTAGAAGGGAGAAGGAGTTAACTCCTATCTTCAACGTCTTCAGGACACTAGAGACCAACTTGCTGCAGTAGGGTCTACGCCTCAATCTACTGCGATGGTAAGGACGACCCTAAATGGTGTCTCGGATGAATGGCAATTCTTCGTCCAAAATATATTGGGCAGGGAAAGACTATCTTCATGGGAGGAGATGTGGGCAGCTTTTCAAGAAGAAGAATTAAGGAGGGATTTGGTAAAGGTTAACCTCAATGGCAGTAGTGGGAGTGGCACGAAGACAAAGGAGGAGGAGGAGAACGCAACTCTAGCATCGAAGGGACAACAGAAGCAGAAGCGGAAGGACATTTCGAAGGTGAAATGTTTAAGATGTGGCGAGATGGGCCACTTTGCATCCCAATGTCCTTTGAAGCAAAAGGATAAGGATGAGAAACATGATCCTAAGGTTGCTTCAGCAAATATTGACGAAGATGAGTTTGCCATGAGTGCCCACGCATCTCCAGGAGGGAAATGGGGCGATATTGAGCTTTAGTTGGTAGGACTACATGTGGGCAGGATCCTTGAGGAGTCAACCTCTTGGATCAAATCCTTGCTACGAGAGCCATAGATTTAGCAATAGCGAGATGGACTTAGTGTTAGATGATGCAGTGGATTGTTTGGAGAGACAGATGTAGTAGCCCGAGACCAAGAGCTGATCAATGCAGAGCAAGGTTGGCAGCAGTGCATATGGCACAGTGCAGGAGTCACCAGCAGTGCAGAAGATTTAGAGGGTCAAAGAATAGTAGCAATCAGATTCCAACATTCATGGCATTATGTTGAACACAGTTAAGTTCAGTTAATTTTGGATGTTTTTCAGTTGCTTCTCTCAGCAACTGAGTTGCAATACGAATGCAGTGTTAGCAGGGGCAGTGCTAGTAGCATAGCAGATGCAACATTTGAGAAGGAGTTGTAGTACAAATGCAACAGTGGCAGCGGCAGTGTCATGGGTAGTAGTACAGTTGTAGTAGTAGCACAATGTTGGTGGCAGCAACAGTGCGAAAATGAGGTCCTTCAGAGACAAAGCAACATACAATTGGACATTGTTGCTAGAGCACTTTCCTCACTAAGAGGGATTGTTAGTTTTTGGTAGCATCGAAAGTGCTCTAGCCTTGAAAATTGGTGGAGAGGTTAAGACACATGAGTTCTAAAGAACCCAGAAACCGTTTGGTGAAATTCTATACGGATTGTATTTTATTAAAATAATTAATATTTTTAATGGGGTTCCTAAGTCTAAAGTTAGGAAAATTAAAGTATTAATGGGTATTAATCAAAATATGGGTGAGAATGATCTAGAAGGCATATCATGTCAAGTTTTAATCTTAGTCGTTGATTAGAGACTTAATCTCGGCCGTTGAAGTCTCAACGAGAAAAGTATAAGAAGGAGGCTTGGGGTTCATTTAGAAACACACAAAGAGAACACATTGATCTGGAGTTCGATTTCTAGAGCTAGGAAGTTGAGAAATTCGAACTAGGTGATCAGTTGCAGCAGAGGGGCAGAGATAGTTCGGGAATACTGACAGAGAGGCAGAGAGAAGCTACTGGAGGCAGTGCAACAGCCAGGAGGATTGACACTGGGCCAATCTGGGCCCACGCAGGCCTAGTGCAGAGCTAGAAGGGCCTGCGTAGAAGCTGAAGCTACCCTCCACACAAAAATCCGGAATTGCTGGAACAACCGAGAAAGCTGATGCAATGGGTAGAAGAGACAACGCAGGGCTGACGCAGAGCTTGAAAGGTTGACGCAAGGCCAGTGCAGAGCCTGAAAGGTTGACATAGGGCCAGTGCAAACGTAGCTGAGGTTAGCTAGTTTTGCTATCAGATCAACCAGAATCTGTCGGGTGAAGTGAGGTAAAAATCACTCAGTTTTTCCGCCCTTGTATTTTCTCTTTCACTGGATTGCCGGGAGGGCAACCAACATTTGTATTCAGAACTACTGCTTAATAATAGAAAACCCTCAGAGTTGCTGCACTGGTTTTCTCGCATTGGGTTTTTCCGGGGACTATTTTGTCCAAAAATAACTGTCCTATGTATCTTTTGCTCAGTTTTCTGTCTCATGTAATCAAATATTAAAGTAGTGTAGGCTGCAGAAGTAATTTGCTTCAGTATTCAGAGAATAACTTGATAATGTATATTAAAATCAAGTAGGTGAAGTAGATTCATATTTGTTGCAGTAGGGGTTCCTTGAGACTAGGAATTTTCACATTTCTTACTTGGAAGAAACTTGGAAATTTCTAAGCCAAGAGGGAGCTTAGGTACATTCCTTCTGTAGGAATGAGAACATTCATTTATTGGAATAGATATGTCCTCCCTAATTAAGAGGGAGAGATAGATACATCATTCTTGTCTTCACTCGGGAAGACAAAATGGAGGATTGGGTAAGCATCTGGCATCCGATGGTTTTTGAGGATGTATTAGGGAATTCAAGATAAGAGTAGTCATTGAGGACCGATATTGTTTGAGGACTGGGAATCCAAGATAAGAATATTCCTGGTGGAACACACCCTGAGAACCCGAGTGGGTTATGTTCCAAGAGAGACAATGATGAGGGTGTTTATACATCATTGGTGTCGCCAACATTGTGCTCAGAGCTCGTGGAGAGATAGAGTTGTTAGTCAAGGCCTTACTATGTGACAATGTTGATTGATATGATGCTATACAGATGGGTTACCAACCCGTCTCTTCTTATGAGAAATTCTTTAGATTGAGAATGACCAAGTATCGTTATGAATACCTCCCTAGTTAAGAGGGAGTGTTGAAAAGTAACTAGGTTCGGTCTTCATAATGACCTGTGTAATTGTGATTTTATGTAATTGATGAGAAGAAGAAAAATAAAATTATTATTGTAATGCTTGTCTCATGGGTTTCATGAGCAAGGAATTTTATTTTTAGTATGACTCCCATTTTTAGTCCTTAGGATTGGTCATAAAGTCAAATTGAGTCAATGTCATGTAGAAGGACCCTCCGGGCATGTGACACATTTGTATGAGTCATTAAATAAGTATAAAAGCCCTCCAAGACAAGCAGAAGACCACTCCTGCAAGTCGAATTCAATATTGAATTAATTAACTCCTCCAAAGAGACATGTTGGCTCAAGCTCTTTCATGTTGACTAATTACAGAGAAAAACGACTATAACTAGGTAGCTCAGCCTAAGTTTAGAGCACAAAATTTCAAAGATAATTCGGTCTAGTTCTGAAGTGAACAAGAAGTGGGAAGATCAATGAAAGGGTCTAGAAAACAATCTTAATAACCAGCGGGGTGAAGCAAAGGTAGAGCGAGATTTGTGGTAATATTTGGTTCTATTTTAGGGCCTGTTTTGAGACACACATGCGAAGAAAGAGGACTGTTGCTACAGTGGGAACCAATCCACTTAGGCAGATGAGTTGGAAGAAGTTCGAGTCTAGAAGGGAGGCCGAGACAAGAGTTGGAAGAAGGTAAAGTCTAGAAGGAAGGCTGAGATAAGAAGAAGGTCAAGTCTAGAAGGGAGGCCGAAGGTTTGAAGCAGAAGGACGTCGAAGTGGAAGAGGAGCCGAGAAAAGGAAAGAAGTAGAAGGTTAACTAAGGATCTCATCAAGGGAGCTTGTGTCTTGGTCTTGGAGTGGCAAGTAGGTCAAGGGTCTTGGTCTTGGTATTCGTCAATTGGAATCTTTATAAAAAGAAGAATTTGTTCGGGTTTTCCTCTCTAAGGGAGAGGTTTTGGCCTTGGTTGATAGCCTATATTTTGTGTCTCTTCTCTCTTTATGGTTTATGCATTGGTAGCTGTTTGATGAAGAAAGAACACTAGTAACCTAAGTAAAAGAAGATTCTAATCTAAAGAAGTAAAAAGCACTCACAAGCAGTTACTAATGGAAGAGAAATCATATAATTTCTATGTCCTAGATTCCTCAACAATTAGAGAGTACTTCTTTGTAACCAGTAAATTGCCTTGAAGCACCACTATCAACCAACCAACGATCACAAGAATTTGCAGGAGATGAACTAGAAAGAGCAGAAACAAGAAAGTACTCTGATTGAGTCTCAACTGCATTATTATCATACCTTTGGTTCCTCGAGGAACGATAATTTCCTTTGTGAGTAGAAGGAGCTTCTCTTCTTCTTCTGTAATAAGATTTGTTGGAGCGATTATTGAAGTTGGATTTTGATGCTCTTTTGTTTTTTGAATAGTCACGAGCATAGTGGCCATGCTTGCGACAATTGTAGCATTGGACTTTTGATAAGTCTCTGGTCCATTCAGAGGAGCTGTTGGGAGCAAAATTTCTGAAATAGTGCATTCCTATTCTTCCTTTCTTCTTTTTTCCTTGTACAACAAAGGCAATAGGTTCTCCCTCCTCTTGCTTGGGAATTCTCCCTCTAGAAATCATTTTGGCTTCTTTTTGACTGCACTTTCTCAGGAGCTCATTAAATGTAGGAAACTTTTCATTATTACTGATGGTAGTAATACAAGTTTCCCAAGAAGTAGGAAGACCTCCAAGCATAATCCGTACCAGTTCTTTATCGGAAACAACTTCACCAAAAGTTGACAATTGATCTTTGATTTTTTATATCCTCATGAAGTATGCTTGAATGGTGTCTCCTTTGTTCATCTAACATCCTTGAGTTGATTCTTCAGAGCAAGAATTTGAATCAAGTTGTTCACTTGATACATTCCAATTAGCTTGTTATACATTTCTTTGGCTTTCTTCAAATTGGAGACATAAGTGATGAGTTGGTCTCCAAGAGAGTCAAGGATAATCTTTTTAGCTTTGACCTTTCTTTGCTTGTATCTGGCCTTGATAGCAGCGTTAGAGTTTTTCGCTGGTTTTGCTACCTCTCCTTCAACATAACTCTAGAACATCATGCTCCTAAAGAGTAATATCCAATCTAGCCTTCCAAAGGGAGAAGTTTAAAGCATCAACTAACTTCTCTTCATTCTTAAAGTAGGAGGAAAACATCTTGATCTGCTCAAAATTTCAGCAGCAAATAGAAAGGGACAACAAGAGATATTTCAGTTGTAAATGAGATATTTCAGCAGCAAAAGGGAAGAGAAATTTCAACAGAAAATGAGCAGTAAGTAGAAGGAACAACAAGAGATATTTCAACAAAAAGAGAGCTGCAAATGGAGTGGACAACAAGCTATATTTCAGTAGAAAGAGCGCTGCAAATGGAGCAAACAACAAACTATATTTCAGCAGAAAGAGAGCTGCAAATGGAGTGGACAACAAGCTATATTTCAGCAGAAAGAGAGTTGCAAATGGAGTAGACAACAAGAGATATTCCAGCAGAAAGAGAGCTGGAAATGGAGTTGACAGCAAGAGATATTCCAGCAGAAAGAGAGCTGGAAATGGAGTTGACAACAAGAGATATTCCAGCAAAAAGAGAGTTGGAAATGGAGCTTGTCTTCACCAAAGCTCTGATACCATGTTGAAATTTTGATGTTTATGTTGTTACAATCACTTAAATCCAGAACTTCTTTATGCTGCAAAATAAGTTAAGTAATTGTAGATAAAACATAAACCATATAAACCATATGAACAATGGAACACAACTAAGAATTCAATGAGACACAGAGAAGTTAGGTCAATGACCAGGGTAAAACCCACAAGGGGAAAACCCAAGCAAATTCTTCTTCTATTAGAAATCAATTGTTCAACAACGATACAAAGTACAATGAGAGAATGAAAAAGTTCACCCAAATCTAAAGAAGATCTTTGATAACAGTAGCTGATGCAAACACTGAATCACTTTGACTCTCCAAGATTTGCTCTTGCTCTTCAAGACTCTCTTTTTCTTTCTCTCAATCTTCCTCTAGACTCTCCAACTCTCTCTTTCTCAAGTTCGAATTTTCCTTTCACAAGCACAAGTAAGTGTGTCAAGTGAGGGTGAGAGGCACAAATATATAGGAAGAGCAAGGAAGTCAAATTCATGAGGGAGTATGCCTTGAGGAGGAGTTACATATGCTGAAATAGGAGTGTAACTTATGCCATAAAGGAAAGGAGTGTAACTTATGCATTTAGGAGAGAAGTGTATCTTATGCATTAAAGAGGTGTAAGAGGAATCTTTTTATGACGAGTCATTAAAGTGTGTAAGATAGTGTAAGAACATTAAAGAGAGAGATGAATGAATCCATTAAGAGAGAGAGAGAGTAACATATGCATTAATTGAGGGGAGTTACATATGATATGATTGAGCTTTATGATTGAGAGACTTGATTTTTTTTTAATAATAATATAATAATATCATAAAGAGGATAATAGTAATAATAATAATAATATTGATGATTAAGTTAAAAATTAAACAATTGAAATTGATTAAGGACAAGTTAAGTGATTTTCCATCATGAATTGATGGAAGGTGATTTACTATTTTTGGAAGGCATTGTTGCAAAGATAGACATGACTTTCTATTTTTAGAAAGTCACTTTAGAACGGTTAGAAATTAAATTCTATTCAAGGAAATTCATTCCATAGTTGTCAATTTTCAACAATCATCATCATTCTTATAACTTCTTTCATCACGCGAACATCTTCAACGTCTTGAAGATTATGTACCTGCAAAACTTTAATAGCAAGTACAACCAAATACAAATATACAGAGGCACGAAGTTAACTACATCAAAATCATGTTACTACAATGGAAGCATTCAAGCTTTTAGACATCAAATACCTAAACCTAGTTAGGTTCATAATTAACGAGGGTCATATTTTCATATACTGGACTTCAACATCTTGCTAGGGTTTTTCATAACAATCCCTAGGCTCCATTTTCGAGAAACAATCTAATCATAGTACTATACATCCAAGGTTTCAAGTTTCAACAATATGCTTTTAGAATTTACATCTCAGACTCTACCAGGGTTTGTTGAAAACCCTAGATTTTATCATCAAATCTAAAGGCTATGGAGGAAACTTCAAAGGAAAGACTTGAGTCACAAAAGAAGTTTTGTTGCAAAGAAATCCCTTCAAGAATTGATATTCTCCAAGTTTTGTTAAAGAACAAATCAAGGTGTGTCTTAGACTACAAGTTTTGTTACAAGGTTTTCTTCATAGAAAATGTATGATCATTCTCTTTTGAAATTTGCTTTACATTACTGACATCTTTATGTCTAGGGTTTTGAATAATAAAGATTCTTGTTAGGGTGATTAATCATTAGATTGAATCTACCCTCATTATACTATCTTTTGTTATTTGATTATTTTTGTGAAATCCTAACCCTTAGGGTTCACTATAAAACCCTAGCCTCTTGATGCTAAGGGTATGTCAATGAAATCCTAGTCTACTTGGGGTTTGTTGACAAAACATTTGATGCAATCCTATTGTTTTGAAGTTTAGGGTTTTGGTATTGTTATGGTAAAACCCTAGTCCTTTAAAGGCTTCATTGTTAATATCAAGGTTATATAATGAAACCCTAGATTTTTAGGTTTGGTGAATTAGGATTTATGAAAAAAACCTTGTAATAGTAAGATCCTAGGAATGTAACCCTAGGTGTATATTCATCCGTATGACCCAAACCCTAGCCTGGTCAAAATTGTTGTATATCTAACTTTGATGTATTGATGTTTGTATTTTGGGTTTACCTAATAGATATTGATATGAGATGCTAGTGCATGATAATGAAACCCTAGATATGTGTATGCAAGTATGCCATCTTGATGAAATCTAGGGTAGAGATTAATATTCTAGGGCATGATGATATTGTTTTCAATTATTGATATGATTTAGCTTTGATGATAAAATCTAGGGTTTGCAACAAACCCTAGTAGAGTTTGACATATAAATTCTAAAAACATATTGTTGAAACCTTAGATGTATAGTACTATGATTTACTGATATCCAAGGCTTTGTGTCTCGAAGATGGAGTCTAGGGTTTATGACAAAACCCTAGCAAGAAGTTGAAGTCTAGTATGTAAAAAGATGTGACCCTTACTGATTATGAACCTAACTAGGTTTAGGTATTTGATGTCTAAAGCTTGAATGTTTTGATGCTTCCATTATAATGACATGATTTTGATATAGCTTCATGCTTCTGTATATTTGTATTTGGTTGTACTTGCTATTAAAGTTTTGCAGGTACATAATCTTCAAGATGTTGAAGATGTTCATAATTGAAGATGATAATAATGATGAGCATGATGAAGAAAGATATAAGAATGATGATGATTAAGATGACCTTGATGCCAATGAGAAAAAATAAAGCCTTGAAAGGTTGAAGTTTTTTTTATGTTAGAAAAAGAAGGTGGCTATTGATTTCCCTAAGTTAAGAGGGAGCTTGGATAGAATAAAGGGTATATCTCCCTAGTTAAGAGGGAGGGCATATTATGATAGTCATAAGTAAATACCTTGAAGAAAGAATGAAACCAAAGAATGAATGAAAGTACTACAAATGGATTTGCAAACAAAAGACCTGAGAACTATTGAGGCTGTATTTGGTGCTACTGAAGAAATGAAAGAAGAAGAAAGCTTCCGACAAGTTACATTTGGATAACTTGATGATGATATAAATAGCATTAAAATGATTGAGGACCCGAAATGTGTGTTTACTTGTATATATACTTGAAGGTTTATTACTGATTGGGGTTGTGATTGTGCAGGATCTCTCCGTAAGAGATTTAACGTATTGAAGTATGCTTGGAGTGGTGGATATATATCTGATTTAGTTGATAAGGAGAGATGAAGCATCTTGTGGGAACAAGATGCTTGGGAGGACATATGGCTGGCCTATGTGTTGATGTCTAGATCCTAAAGTAGGGAGGGTGGCGATGGTCATGGAGCTCCGACCTTGGATACACACCTAGATCCTTGGGTTGGTGTTAGAGCTTAAAAGACCGATGGTACCTAGAGTGGCTAAGGCTTTAGTACACCTTAGGTTGATCCAATTAGAGTACCTTGGTCAGGTATCTGATCTATAGCACTGCGTTTGCTATGACTCTTCATAGAGTATATCATTTTGAGATCTTCCATGTACCTCTATATATATGTAATTATGAATACCTCCCTATTTAAGAGGGAGTGTTGAAAAATGTAACTAGTGTCAGTCTTCATAATTGTATTTGAGTCATGATGTAATGTATTTGTTAAAATAAAGAAAAAGAAATTTTATTATAAAAGAAATTAACTTATTAAAGCATGAGTTTCATGCTTGGGTCAATGGTTACTAGCAGGGTTACGGGGGAGCGACTTCCCCTCCTTCGAACCCTCTCTCGGTGCGTGCTCCCTTCGGGAGCAACTTTGGAGCGACCCCGGGTGTGCGCTCCCTTAATTTTTTTTCACTCCCTAGCCTATTTTGCAATTTTTTTTTTGCAAAAATGTTCCAAACACAATTTTTTTTTGCAAAAACATTCCAAATGCAATTTTTTTCAAAGAAACAATAATTTTTGAGTGGGGCAGCCTAATGATCAAGCATATGGCCCTAGTATTGATATGCGATTCATGGTAATAATCCCTAGACTCTATTTTCGAGAAACAATCTAATCATAGTACTATACATCCAAGGTTTCAAGTTTCAACAATATGCTTTTAGAATTTACATGTCATACTCTACTAGGGTTTGCTGCAAACCCTAGATTTTATCATCAAATCTAAAGGTTATGGAGGAAACTTCAAAGGAAGGCTTGATTCATGAAAGAAGTTTTGTTGCAAAGAAATCCCTTCAAGAATTGATATTCTCCAAGGTTTGTTAAAGAACAAATCAAGGTGTGTCTTAGACTACAAGTTTTGTTACAAGGTTTTCTTCATAGAAAATATATGATCATTCTGTTCTTAAATTTGCTTTACATTACTGACGTCTTTATGTCTAGGGTTTTGAATAGTATAGATTTTTGTTAGGGCGATTAATCATTAGATTGAATCTTACCATCGTTATACTATCTCTTGTTATTTGATTATTTTTGTGAAATCCTAACCCTTAGGGCTTACTATAAAACCCTAGCCTCTTGATGCTAAGGGTATGTCAATGAAACCCTAGTCTACTTGGGGTTTGTTGATGAAACATTTGATGAAATCCTATTGTTTTGAAGTTTAGGGTTTTGGTATTGTTATGGTAAAACCCTAGTCCTTTAAAGGCTTCACTGTTAATATCAAGGTTATATAATGAAACCCTAGATTTTTAGAGTTTGGTGAATTAGGATTTATGAACAAAACCCTTGTAATAGTAAGATCCTAGGAATGTAACCTTAGGTGTATATTCGTCCATATGATCCAAACCCTAGCCTGGTCAAAACTGTTGTATATCTAACTTTGATGTATTGATGTTTGTATCTTGGGTTTATCTAATAGATATTGATATGAGATGCTAGTGCATGATAATGAAACCCTAGATGTGTATGCAAGTATGCTATCTCGATGAAATCTAGGGTAGAGATTAATATTCTAGGGCATGATGATATTGTTTTGAATTATGGATATGATTTAGCTTTGATGATAAAATCTAGGGTTTGCAACAAACCCTAGTAGGGTCTGACATTTAAATTCTAAAAAGATATTGTTGAAACCTTAGATGTATAGTACTATGATTTACTGATATCCAAGGCTTTGTGTCTCGAACATGGAGTCTAGGGTTTATAACAAAACCCTAGCAAGAAGTTGAAGTCTAGTATGTACAAAGATGTGACCCTTGCTGATTATGAACCTAACTAGGTTTAGGTATTTGATGTCTAAAGCTTGAACGTTTTGATGCTTCCATTATAATGACGTGATTTTGATATAGTTGACTTCATGCTTTTGTATATTTGTATTTGGTTGTACTTGCTATTAAAGTTTTGCAGGTACATAATCTTCAAGATGTTGAAGATGTTCATAATTGAAGATGATAATAATGATGAGCATGATGAAGAAAGATATTAGAATGATGATGATCAAGATGACCTTGATGCCAATGAGAAAAAATAAAGCCTTGAAAGGTTGAAGTTTCTCTGATGTTAGAAAAAGAAGGTAGCTATTGATTTCCCTAAGTTAAGAGGGAGCTTGGATAGAAGAAAGGGTGTATCTCCCTAGTTAAGAGGGAGGGCATATTATGATAGTCATAAGTAAATACCTTGAAGAAAGAATGAAACCAAAGAATGAATGAAAGTACTACAAATGGATTTGCAAACAAAAGACTTGAGAAGTATTGAGGCTGTATTTGGTGCTACTGAAGAAATGAATGAAGAAGAAAGCTTCTGACAAGTTACATTTGGATAACTTAATGATGATATAAGTAGCATCAAAATGATTGAGGGCCCGAAAGTTTTGTGTTTACTTGTATATATACTTGAAGGTTTATTACTGATTGGGTTTGTGATTGTGCAAGATCTCTCCGTAAAAGATTTAACGTATTGAAGCATGCTTGGAGTGGTGGATATATATTTGATTTAGTTGATAAGGAGAGATGAAGCATCTTGTGGCAAGAAGATTCTTGGGAGGACATCTGGCCAACCTATGTGTTGATGTCTAGATCTCAAAGTAGGGAGGGTGGCATTGGTCATGGAGCTCCGACCTTGGATACACACCTAGATCCCTGGGTTGGTGTTAGAGCTTAAAAGCCTGATGGTACCTAGAGTGGCTAAAGTTTTAGTACACCTTAGTTCGACCCAATTAGAGTACCTTGGTCAGGTATCTAATCTATAGCACTGCGTTTGCTATGACTCTTCATAGAGTATATCATTTTGAGATCTTCCATGTACCTTTGTATATATGTAATTATAAATACCTCCCTATCTATGAGGGAGTGTTGAAAAATTTAACTAGTGTCAGTTTTCATAGTTGTATTTGAGTCATGATGTAATGTATTTGTCAAAATAAAGAAAAAGAAATTTTATTATAAAAGAAATTAACTTATTAAAGCATGAGTTTCATGCTTGGGTCAATGGTTACTAGCAGGGTTACGGGGGAGCGGCTCCCCCCCATCGAACCCGCTCCCAGTCCGTGCTCCCTTCGGGAGCAACTCAGGAGTGACCCTAGGAGTGCGCTCCCTAATTTTTTTTTCGCTCCCTAACCTTTTTTGCAATTTTTTTTTGCAAAAACGTTCCAAACACAATTTTTTTCAAAGAAACAATAATTTTTGAGTGGAGCAGCCTAATGATCAAGCCTATGGCCCTAGTATTGATATGCGATTCATGGTAATGTTAAATTCTTAAAGTAAAAGTTTCATTCTCTTTAATCTTCATTTTCATCCTTTTACTTAAATTTTTAACATTACCATGAAATGACTCAAGAATCAGGATGTTTGAGAGTGGTTCCAACCTCATTGGATTTCATATGGAGAAAGTAGAATTTTAGATCTCATTCAAAATCCAGTAGGCTTATCAGTTTTCAGGATTTTAGGATTAAGGGGATTGCAATGTTTCCATTGGATTTTGTCATGTACTAGGGTATGGAACTCACATTTAATCAAGAGCACCAATCCCTCTATGCACCTTGATGTCAGTGACATTGGTTGTCGAACTCCTCTATTAGGACCCTACTAAAAATGTACCCATCACTCAAACAAAATCTTGAGTTGACATGTTATGTTTTTTCTATCTTATGTTAATGCTTAGAGGGTGATATTAATGACAAAGATCCCTATACAGATCCATAGGTAATGACAAAGATACCTCTGGATATTAATGCTTAGAGGGTGATATTAATGACAAATCGTGATAGTAGTTTTTATAACCGTTGACTCTTTCATATTTATTATTATATTTTTTGTAAACAATATATGACAATTTATGTTTGAAGTTTGTAGTTGGCAATTATAACTAATTGGTAATGAATTATGAATATGGTGCTTTGTGAAAGTTGAAAGTTGTTTCATTTCATTTCATTTTATAACATTTCATTTCATGTTAGAATTTTTATATAATTTTGGTGATCAATGATGATAAATGTTATGTATTGAATTTTGAAAGCTTGAAACTTTAAGATCGATGAATCATGAGACTCGATATGTTTTATGTTACTAACTTGTGGACGTGGTTGATGAATATTATAACTTCTAGATGATTGATGTTATATGGTTCAATCTATGTTTTTATGCTTTTTATATCTAATTCATCATTCTACATGTTTTTGTTGACATATGTGCATCGAAATATAT
Source organism: Pinus tabuliformis (assembly GCA_031772625.1). Classification (NCBI taxonomy): domain Eukaryota; kingdom Viridiplantae; phylum Streptophyta; class Pinopsida; order Pinales; family Pinaceae; genus Pinus; species Pinus tabuliformis. Next base: position 918,759,242 of record CM062818.1, on the reverse strand, counting down.
AAAAATATATATTATATAAAAATTTGCTCCCAATTCGCTCCCGTACTGAGAGATTTTGAAAATGTCACTCCTTGCTCTCGCTCCCACTGCCGCTCCCAAGTAACCTTGGTTACTAGGTTAAAACCTCCATTGTAGGCTTCTAGGTTTTATGTCAAGTGTCTTTGTCCATGTTATAATGTAAAAGACCCTTCTTGGGCTCTATCAATCAAGAAAGAAATTTATTTTTATGTTAAATAGGGCATTTAGGCCAAGTTGGCCTTAACCTGGACAAGTCGGCCTAATTAGGGAGGCATAATCCATTATAAAAGGATAACAACTCGACTCATTTGGAACATGTCCACAACAAGTTTGATTTGTAGTTGTTGGAGGTAGAAAAAGGGTGCGAAATTCAAGGAAGAGGAAGGAGACCCTAGCGAAGGAGAAGGAAGCCTTTGTCAAGCAAAAGAAGTTGAATTTTCTCTCTCCTTGTCTCACACATGCGAAGTCGTTGTGTTGCTAGAAGGGCTGAAATTGAGTATTGTAGCTGGGCCGAAATTCTAGAGTAGCTGGGCTGAAATTCTGGATTGTTGCTGGGCTATAGCTGTTGGAATAGAAGAGACTATTGAAGTTTGTTGAATCATATTCGAAGATTGATTTGGTGGGCGAGGAAGGTCTTTTGGTCAGTTCTAAGGTCTTGATCTATCTCAATTTGATTAGTGGAAGAGTTTGACTAGGTTTCCCCTAGAGAGGGGTTTTAGCCCTGGTTGAGTGCCTACATCTGGTGTAGTTGATTGTCATGTTTTTCTTTGATGATTGCTTGATGAAACAAAGATAAAAGAAGAACATAAAGAGAAGATAATAAGTCTACAAGAATATCACAATTAATTATCAATATAAGAAAATCTTTTTGCATTCTTGATTTTCTAACAAAGGCACCATAATCTCTGAAGAATGCACGCTGAAAGGAGGACTGTAATCTCATTGATGCAAGCTCTTGTGACATGTAACTTCTGTGATGCAATCTCAATGATTCGAGTTCCTGTGACAAGTAAAATTTGTGATGCGAGTTCTGGTGACATGCAATTTCAGTGATGCGAGTTCCAGTGACATGTAATCTTAGTAATGTGAGTTATATATATATATATATATATAGATCAATGATGTGAGTTCTCTATGTTGATGGGAATTTCAGAAGTATAATATGATGCTAGTTTCAAAAGTATTTAAGGACAGACACATGGCTGATTGACGGACTATATCATGGACTAAACCTGGCAAAGTTTGGAGGGATGACTTGGCACTTGGAACCCTGGTTAAGTTCAAGGAAATGATTAACGCGTTTTCGACTTGTGGGTTTTGCCCTGGCCTCTAGCCTAATCTCTGGTGTCTCTTTGTCTTTTGTGCATCACATTTCTATAAAATTGCTTGATGACCTAATGAATGAAGTAATGGCATCAACTAAAGAAATTCTACCTTGCATTAGAATTCCAACAAGCTTAAAATTCCATTTTGAGTCTCATCACATCCTGAAGTGATGCATTAATGGTAGAGAAGTTTATAGATAAGAGTAGGGAAATACATCTATAAGTTTAGGAGAAGTTGAAGAAATCTTAGGAGAAATACAAGGTCAACCATGTTTAACTTAGGGTTGAAAAGACCTCCCATGTAGGAGAAAGAGTTCAGTTGCACCTTAAGAAGGAAATGTTATAAGGAGTAAGAAAGAAAATCAAGGCCATGAGACATAAACCTTTTGAAATATTGGCGAAGATCGGTAATCATGCTTACAAAATCAATCTTCCACCTTATATGCATATTTACTTGGTGCTAAACATTTTAGAGAACTTGAAACTCTATGCCCATCGAAGAGGGCTAAGTCTTATCTTCCATGGAAGATTTGGCACTAGATGCGTAGGCATAATTAGTAAATTACTAGAGGACATCATTTCGTAGAAGATTAGAATGACCAAGAGGGATCAACAAGAGCTTTGGCAGGTGGGGTTGAAGGGACAACTACCAACCAAGGCCGTATTTTTCAATGAAACGGTTGAGGAATTGTTTCCACATCGTCTTCAAAACTAAAGCTTTTGGAGACCAAAATCCTCCCAAATGCGGAGGGATGATCCAAAATATATCTACATAGTTACTATATGACTTTACGGGTCAATAGTTTTCCTACCATGGTTTGTTTTCATCAAATGGAGTCCCTATGCAAAAGTTATACCCCAGCAAGGTAACGATCCAATTATTTCCTGCGTGTCCAAGTGGCAGCCATGTCAATACACCATTTTTGACACATGTTGAGTTAACATATGAGAGTCACCTAGAGACTTTTAGAAGCATTATGGAGATTCCAAGTGGGTCTTGAAACCATAGACCCCTAATTCTAGCAATCAAAAAGCTTGTGGCAGGGAAACATGCTCACTTTCTTTATAGGCCATTGTTGTTTCATAGTATGAATAGTGAGTGTGGAGAAGTTGCGAACATAGTAGAGAGCAGTGTTGTGAAAATCGCGATAAAATGAAGAAATCGCGTTTTTTTCCCTCTGCCGATAAAATTGCGATAATTAAACGAAAAAATCGCCGGAATTTTTTTTTTGGCGATTTTTATTGAAAAAATCGCGATAAAAACTTAAAAAATCGCTGGGGGTCGCGACAACATAGTTTTATAACTTTTTTTGGGTTTTTCCATGCAATTTTTTTTGAAAGAAACATAATTTTTGAGTGGGGCAGCTTAATGATCAAGTCTAGGCCCTAGCATGGATATGCTATTCATTGTAATGTTAAATTCTTAAAGTAAAAGTGACATTCTCCTTAATCTTCATTTTCATAATCCTTGACATTCTCCTTAATCTTCATTTTCATAATCCTTGACATTCTCCTTAATCTTCATTTTCATAATCCTTTTACTTAAATTTTTAACATTACCATGAAATGACTCAGGATGTTTGAGAGTGGTTCTAGCCTCATTGGATTTCATATGGAGAAAGTAGAATTTTAGATTTCATTTAAAATCCAGCAGACTTATCAGTTTTTCAGGATTTCAGGATTGGGAGATTGTAATGTTTCCAGGTGACACCACTTGCCCGGGCTACCCCTGCCACCAGTAGAGGACGTGGTCTACCTCCTATAGCTCCTACTTCTAGTTCTTCAGCTTCTAGAGCACATCAGACTCCACTGCCATCTCCACCAGCTCAGGCACCAGCATCTACATTTAGAGGGAAAGGGAAAGTTGTGGCATTTTCTCGCAAGAGGGGGCAGAGGAAATCAATAGGATTAGACTTTCATTTTATTGTATATGACATTATGACATGATGAGATACATTATCATATTTTTTATTGATATTTTGAGGCTGAGTTGGGACTCAAGAGTCAGGACTTGCTATTCAGGACATGATTCAATGTTATGTGTGATTTTAGTGCTAGAAATGATATTAGACATCTTAATATTAGTTTTTTTTATCATATTTATGTGTCAATGTATTTATTTTATGTTGTAGACTAAGTTACCAGGATTCGGATACGGATACGGATACGGATCCGGATCCGGATCCGGATTCGCTAGTTTTTTGAAAATCCAGGATCCGGATACGGCAAGGATACGGCAAGTACAAAAAATATAATAATATTAAAAATATAATAAAATTAATAATAGACACAAAATCATCCATTTATATATATATATATTAAAGCTAAATCATTGTCATTCATTTTGTGCTTTTACCATATATTCAAGTTCATCTTTAATTATCTCTTCAAATTAACAAATTGTTGTTTTTTAAGTTTGCATTCATAAAACACCATCATTAGTTTATGCCCACACACCTATATTTTAAGATTATTAAGACAAAATTAAATTTAAAATTATATCTATATATCAATATGTATATTTAAATTTGTATAAATTTTATATATCATTTTAAATTTTAAATTAATTAATAAAAATTAGAAAAAAAAAATATTTTAAAATAAAAAATATATGCTCAAATTCCAATCTATAAGTCAAAACTAAATTATAAATAAAAACTAAATTATAAATAAAAAGCAATATAATTTAAAAAATACATACCTATATTTTAAGTTTATTAAGACAAAACTAAACTTAAATGTAACTGCAGACGTCTATAGTTACATTATCGCAGACGTCTATAGTGGGTTCCGAATCTCAATACACCATTACATTAGGTAATAAGTCTATAGTTACATTATCGCAGACGTCTTAATGTAACTTAAATGCGTGATATACCATTGATCTCGTAGCGTAAAGGGAATGACCACTAATCTCGCAGACGTCTGCAGTTACATTATCGCAGCACTATAAACGATAAACTTAAAACTAGACCTCTGCAGTTACATTAAGACCAACACTATAATGTAATAGTGTATTGAGATTAAATTTTAAATTAATTAATAAAAATTAGCAAAAAAATTATATGTTAAAATCTCAATCTATAAGTCAAAATATAGCTCGTAAAAGCTCGGGTCATGGGTCATAACACCGCAACTAGGGCAACTTTAAACCCTGCCGGCGTGCTCGAAACTCTGCACGTTTATTAATCCGCCACGTGCCGGTTCTTGGGCGTATTTACGCGGATCCGGATCAGATCCGTGGATCCGTGGATCCTGTACCCCAGAGGGCCGGATCCGGTAACTTAGGTTGTAGATGGTTTAGATATTAAAAAAATTGAAAAGAAATGAAAAAAATGAATATTTTTGTACCAAACGATTTTTTCCCGATTTTTTCCCAATAATTCCGATTTTTCCGATTTGTTCCCCGCGCCGATTTAATCCCGATCACGATTTTCACAACATTGGTAGAGAGACAAGCAATCTGTAGAGGACTGTGGAAGACCACGGTGTCTTTTAGCTTCCCAGCAAGCTTGGACCACATTGTAATCTGTATTGTAAACTACATTGTACAAAATATAAACGGCACAATCCATCTGTGTTTTCCCACATTAGTTTTCCCAGGGTACATATTGTGTTACATTGTTTGTCTCTGTTATTGTAGTTCTGTTTCTTTATGTTGGAGTAGTTAAAGAATCTGAATGATGTGTTTTTATTTTTGTTAAAGCACTAAAAATACAAAATCATAGCTGTGTAGTCAAAGCATTGGCCCACTTTAATAGCTTTAAGTTTTAGATCTATTTTGGTTCTTTGACCATTGGAATATCTAAGGTGGTTTGTGGATCAAGCTATCATATCTTTTTGGACATGTGCACTACAGATTGTGATGAAGTTATGAAATCCCCTTCTTTTGATATGAAACCAAAAACTATATGAAGGCATAAAAGTCAACTCCCAAATAGAAACTATGTCAACCAAAGATGGGGGATTAACATACAGATCATAGATGGATTAGAAGCTGTCAAGTTATATTGGAAGCACTAATCTCATTCAAGTCCTGAGTTTTAGGATGGTTAGCAATCAATTCAAGCTTTACTGTTAAATATCGACTTCATAAGCGAGGGCTAACCAATGGTATATGCACAAGGCTAACCAATGGCATGTTCACAATATGCCAAGAAGGGGAAATGGTTGAACATGTGTTTATGGGGCTGTAGAGTTGCGTGAACATTGTGTGGGTTTGTCTCTTTAGAGTAATATACAATCATATTGGTCGGGCATCTTAGCTGGAAGGGGGCAGTTATGGGGCAATTCTAGCTGTTCTTCTCTGTAGAGAGTTGACTATTAAAAGTGATTTAGCACTAGAAATAGTGGCCAGTATAAACTTTGCATAGAAAAGTTATAGAGTCTATGGAATTTGGTGCTAATGCAGATACATTAGCTCTGCTCTTCTATATTTTTAGAGGGAGCAATTTTCAATATCACCTTGCCAATTAATCATTGCACTGTTGTAATGGCATTGTTCTATACTGTAACAGAAACTGCATGTTTTTCAAGATAAAAGGAAAGAGTTTGCAAGAGTAAAGATGAGAAAGAGCGCATTGGTTTCTATTTACTTTGAAAAAGATTTAGCATCTTTCTTCCAAAATTTGAGCAGTTTTCTCTCTAAGCCTGAACACAATACAACAATATTGATGATTTCTGCTCGTAGATCCTACATCTTGTATGTATACTATCTCCTGCATTGAAAGAGGGACCTATGATATGGACAAACCTCCCTTTCTATCAATATAATATTTCTATTTGTAGATAAAGTATTGTAAGTTCAATAATTTATTGGTGAGTGTTTTGCACTTCATGATACAACCCTGCCAATGTTTCTACAAAGGGTAGGTCCTACTAATGCTGGCAGGAATTTTGGATTTTCCTTTTTGTCTGAAGGGTTCTTTTAAGACTTGCAAATATGCACTGTGATTAATTTGTTATAAACCAATTAGTTTCATCTAGTCTAACATACGTGGCTGTCCAAAGTGTCTTGAATCTCTATTGAAATTGATTTGTTTATTTTTCCTATTTTCCTTTTATGTTTTCTGTACCTTTAATTCTGAACATGTTATCTTGAAGACAAAGAAGGTTTCAATCTTGTCATGCTAGTACGTTGATGGGAAATGTTGACCAAAATCCAATGTCTATAATGCGATCTTGTTTTCCATGCTGCCTGAATTTTTAGGGATACTTAATTTATGATACTGTATGGTTGATGAAATGTAATATTGCTTTTCAGGGAAACCATTATCGTCATCTAGATGAAGGTTATGATGACATGCCTGGTAAGTTGAATGAATTTGATTTGCAACTCTTTATTTCTATTGTCCTGGATGTTTTAACATCTGTTTGGCATGGTTTTCTAATGGTAATAAATAAAACAATCTTTGCAGCTCATGTAAAGTCATCGATGATGGGATGCTCACTGACAATTCCAGTGACAGCAGGAAGATTTCATCTTGGTATCTGGCAGGTATCTGCTTTGAATCTGAGTAACTAATTTACGGTTAGCCCAATGCCATGTACAGACCAAAAGATTGTAGTGATCTCCTAGAATCTCCTGTAGCAATTTTGTTCCTTTCTTCCTAATACAGTGATTTAATTTAATAAACAGTCAAATTTTATTATGATGATGCAATAAACAGTGTGTTCATCAATAGTTCATTCTGTTTTAACTTTTCACTAACAGCAGTATGGTGAAAACAATATATTATTCAACAATATATAAAACTGAGTATCGCCAAATCAATTCCATACGTAGTTCAGTCCAGAATGGACCTCAACTTCAAATGTAATGATTCAAACTACAGGACCAGAGGCCCTAATCAGATATCAAAATTAAGAACTTCACTTCAAATTTGATTCAGACCAACTTAGACATAAAACTACTAACTAGGCTAGATACTACAACCTTCGGCTCTCTTCTGTTTACCAAGCATGGACTTTTGACCCTGTTCAATCCTCTGTGAGGGTTTTACTGCTGATTCGACTCTGCTTCAAGTCACAACGAGGATTCTTGTTCCTTGAAAATCCTGTTTTCTATCCACAGCCAAGGTTTATGGGCTGTATCCAACCCACTGTTCACAATCAGGGCTTAAGATCTGGCCTCGGCCCTCTTAGAAACCCTAAGACAGAGACTTCCGAAAACTTCAGGGTGATCCGATCCTCTAACAGGTCAATTCTTGCTATAGATTGCCCACGCGAGGGTCTGTAATCAGCTACAGGGTACTTTGTGAGGGTTTCTCTATGCATGAACTTCATTCCAAACTAGAAGAAAACACCCACCGAGATCCTGTTCCAGCCTCCAATGTATAAAATGAACTGTCACAGAGCCCTTACAAATTTCGCTGTCTTCATTGAATGACTTCCTGTAGCCAGAACTAGGACCGAACAAGGAAAAGACCTTGCTGCCTGAGGTGGAGGGTTCCTGTGGCCAGAATGAGACAAAACAAGGAAAAATTCGGTGCCTTTGAAGGTCTTCCTCTGCCAAAAAAAGAATCCAGATCAACAAGAATTTCACTGCTTTCTCCAGATGGTTTTCCTGTGCCAGAACAGAGTGCAGAAAGATAGAAGGTTTCAACGAGGGTGGAATCTTTCACCACTGAAATCGACAAGAGAAAAGGGATCTTAAACCCTCGCTCAAAAAACAAATGAAATGATCCACACTTGATGATCCCAAATGAATTCAACCCTCTTGTATTTATAGATTTCCTAGAGGGTCTCTTCTTAATTGATTGAGTAAATTTTACTCCAAACCCCAATTTTGGGTTTCTTTGCACAACTTCCCCAAAACTCGCCCAAACATTGGGTATTTTGGGGGTTTTCCTATTTATTGAGGATTGTAGCCTACGGGGATCGATAGGGTATTTTGTCCTTCATTCATCCTCAATTCATAGAGGACATTACAAAGATTGGCAACCCATTTGACTCTTCAGATATAATTATGCTCTTAGAATGTGACTTGATTGTTTGTTCCTTGCCTTTCCTTTCATAGGACTAATGGATGTTTTTGCTTGCCAGAATTTTGTGACAGAAGAATTGCCCATCAAAGAAACAAAATCTATTAGAAAAGCTCATATGTTTTAATGAAAAATAGTGGCCTTACAACTGAGAAAATGTTTCACATTATAAAAATCACAATTCATGCATGACATCCCCCAAATTTCGAAGGGACATAATGTGTGTATGCCGTTGGGGAATGTTACCCACCAAAAGTGGGTAATTCCTAGGAGAAAATTTTTCTTCTCATTGGTCAGCCAGGTAACCAACCATCAGCCCTATGATTATCCACAGGTAGCTTTACATCAAAGATCTCCACCTATGCTCTGGTCAGTGCTCTCCCATTTCACATGCTTTGGAGAAGATGGGTCAATTGAAAGTTGTAACTGGGTTCAGTCTTCATAATTGTCATTATGTATTTATATATTTTATGTAAAAGAAAAAAGAAGAAAAAGAAATTTTATTTTTCAAGCATGGGTTTCATGCTCAAGTCAAATTATTATTTTAGATAAGCATGTTCTTCATGCTTCTAGGATTTATTGAGTCAAAGAGTCAAAGTCCTATTTGGACCTATTGTAAAGAAAAAGAAAAATATATTTTCAAATTGTAATTTGGGTCAAAACTGCCTCTAGATGCCAAGTCGGCCTCCTTGTCAAGTTGGCCTTGCCCCAGTAGACATGTCTATTCAAACCCCCTCTAAACAGTATAAATAGAAGAAGAGTTGAGCTCATTTGTACATACAGTTTTCACATCATTGGTTCTGAAATATCGCGAAAGAAAGAGGGCTAAAGTCTGGAATTGATAAGGAAAGAAAGGTTCATCTTCATCTCAAATATGTAGAAGTTTTGCCTTGATACATCTCTTGCTGAAGGTTCATTTCTGATGCTGTACATATTGCTGATCTCTTGCTGTTGATGGATTTGCTGTGCAAAAGGAGGGTTTGACTTGGCATCTAGAAGGCGGAGTCTTTATGGCTATGGGTCTTGGACATCTCAATTTGATCTGATTCTATAAGAAGATAAATTTTCTGGGTTTTCCTCTTGGAGGGGTTTTGCCCTAGCTTGAAGCCTATATCTTGTGTTCTTGTGATCTTCATGTTTTTACGTTTGATAATTGTTTGATGAAGAACATAATAAAATTAATAAGAAGCCAACAACTATCACAAGCAATTATCAATGAAAGAGAAACCTAACCTAATTTGCAAGCCTCCCGATTTCTCAACAAGGTCATCTATTGGAAGGTACATGAACCATTTTTGTAATCATGTGCTTTCATTTAATGGTTTGAACTTTGGGGCATACTAATATGGATCATAGGCTAAGTTGGATGATTGACTGCTCTTGATTGTACCCTTGTTCCCATGCTTCACCTGGGAGGTTAACCTTTGCCCTTAGTCTAGTGTGACCTCCCCTGAGGTCCTTCCTTCAGGTGGGGCAGTAATAGGAGGCACTAAGTGATATAGTGTGCCTGAGATAATCAATACCTGCCACCTTGCATGTTTCCATTGTTGAGAAAAATGGTACCAAGGAAGTGTTTCCTAAGCGTTTTTCCTTTTGGCCTAGGGAGACACTTTAATTACCTTTTGTCTAAGTGACATTATGAGATTATTAGTGTCAAGAGGGGCTAAATTATTTTTATGTGGAGTTGTACCATGTTTTAAATTATTAAAGTCACATGTCGAAAAGTGACTTTATGGGTAAAGTCTAAAGTTCACTTTATAATATTAAAGTGACTTATGTTTTATAAGTTACTTTATGGGAAAAGTGAACATGGTGCAAAATAACATTAAAAGTACTAGGAAGTCTTTTTAAAAGAAGGGGACCACATGTATGAGGGGTCAAGTGGAGAATTGATCCTAGCCATTGATCTAATGGCTTGAGATTAAATCTTAGCCATTAGATCCTAGGGATAGGGTTTCTATCTTTTTCAAAGAGACAAAATGGAAAAAGGATGTATCATTCTACTACTAATGATTTCTTCTCAAAGGAAAGAGGAGAACGAGAGAGGGAAACAAAAGGAGCTCGATTTGGAAGGAGTCCAAAGGATAGGAGCTAGAGAATGCTTGCAGAGAGAGGCTAGCAGCTTAAAGGAAAGAAGAGAACGACTGAAAAGAGCAAAGGAGCTCAAGCCAGCCAGGAGAAAGGAGGAGGAGGCTAGGAGCCATACCTACAGCAGTTTGACCCAATGTTGTTAAAAGCGCGAGCGGGATTAAATCGGCGCCAGGAATGAAGCGGAAAAAATCGGAAAAAGCGGGAAAAAAGTGGAAAAAAGAGGGAAAAAAGCGTTTGGTACAAAAATATTCATTTTTTTTCATTTTTTTTCAATTTTTTTAATATCTAAACCATCTACAACAAAATAAATACATTGACACATAAATATGATAAGAAAACTAATATATAAGATGTTTAATATCATTTCTAGCGCTAAAATCGCACATAACATTGAATCATGTCCTGAATAGTAAGTCCTGACTCCTGAGTCCCAGCTCAGCGTCAAAATATCAACAAAAAATATGATAATGTATCTCATCATGTCATAACATCATAGACTCATATACAATAAAATGAAAGTCTAATCCTATTGATTTCCTCTGCCCCTCTTGCGAGAAAATGTCACAGCTTTCTCTTTCCCTCTAGATGTAGATGCTGGTGCCTGTGCTGGTGGAAATGGCAATGGAGTCTGATGTGCTCTAGAAGCTGAAGAACTAGAAGTATGAGCTACAGGAGGTAGACCACGTCCTCTACTGGTCCTAGTGGTAGCCCGGGTAGGCGGTGTCACCTCCTCCTCCTCCTCCTCCTCCTCCTCCTCCTCCTCCCCCTCATCCTGCACTAACCAATCATCAGTAGAATCCATGAGAGGCCTCTCGGCCTCAACCCTCCATGCAGCAGTGGTGTCAATCCCATCCAATGAGATGGCATCCACATCAGGTGTCCTCTCAAGTTGCCTCACCCACAATCGAAGATTGTAGTAGACGTAGACCATGTCATTAAGTCGCTGGGACTCCAACCTGTACAAAGATCATGAAATAATAATTAATAAATCCAAATTTTCATTATAAATCGTGCTGCCACAGACCCCCGAGCTTTTTTACGAAAAAAGTGCGCTTTTTTCAAAAAAAGCAAAAAATTTTAGGCGCTTTTTTCCCATAAAAAGCGCGATTAAATCAGCTTAGGGAAAAAAGCACGCTTTTTTCAAAAAAGCGCGATTTAATCGCGCTTTTAACAACACTGGTTTGACCTTCCTACCAGGGCCGAGCTTAAGTCTACAAGGGAGCTTGAATATCTAGGAAAAGGGCAGAGAAACGAGCTGCTACAGGTGGGCTTCTTTTAGGGTCATTTACAGCGTGTAGGAGGTTGTGTTTTGACCCACTGTCAGCCATTTTCTCACTCCCAAAATTTTCGGGTCTGTCAACAAAAAAATCGGGCCAACATAAAATTGGGGAGCAGAGTCCAGACTGAGGGCTTTACGGCCTTGTCTCTTCAGGTATACAGACCGAGATTTAAGTCTGAAGAGGGTCATTTCAGGTGTGTAGAAGTAGCCTGAGTCGTTGCCATCTGTTGTCCAAGAGGTTCTATTTCCTGTGCTGTAGGAGACAGTCAGAGGTTAGATTCCTGTGTATGAGGAAGTTGTAACTAGGCAGAAAGTTAGAGAAACCAGTGACTGTTCTGTAGCTCAAATCCCTGTGCAAGAGGAGCAGTTCATAGGTTGAAATCTTTATTGGACAGAGATGACTGTGTGAAGTTTTATCAGTCCATTGTTTCAGTGTAAAGACTCAAGAGTACACCTGAAGAGCTACAAAAGGGAAGAGATAAGTATATCTCTTATTGTTATTTTGCTGTAAATTTTTTCCCTAAACAAGCAAAATAAAGCTCCCCCTTAGAAGACTGGTTTTCCCCAACAGTGGGGTTTTTTCCAGGGTCATGTTGACCAAAAATTAAGTTTGTTCAACTGTGTCAAATTTTATGGGTTTGTGCTTGCATTTAATTCTTTTATCAGCTGTGCAAAAGACTAAATGGTAGAGACAGCCAATGTTTCAAATAAATTGTATTTAACAGTTTTATATCGGACATTTATTTTGGAACCGTGGACATGAAAACTTATACAAAAACTTGAAACTGCGAGGGTTGCCATCTTGTAAAAACTTTCTACATCCATTATTATCCACATTCGTTCTTTGGGTTGATTGTCATTGGGACTGGCACCCTATATCCTCATGTCTAAGTCAAGACCCAGAAATTTGCCATAAAAGGTTGATGCAACTGAAAAAAAGTTAAAAGCATATAAAGCCACGCATAAAGAAAATGAAAAATGCAAAAGATGGCTAGGATATAATAAGCACGTGGTAAAAATCCTAGCATGAGCTCTACTCCTCTCTTTAGGCATCACCATGTTCCTTAGCATTTCATGCCCTATTTAAATAGAGGAATTCTTTAATGTCCCATCCTGGATGATCGATAAGTTGCTACATTTTTAAGGGGTATTGAAAAATCATAAAGCAAGCTTGGGTCTCATAAGCTATGCAAGGAAGAAAGATAAATCATTGAAGTAAAAGACACATCAGAGGGGCGGAAAAAACAAGCGAGGAAAGGGGTAACTCATTCCTCCACAATTGCTTCCTCTTTTTTTTTATAGCACTCCTTCAGCTAGTACCATGGCTATGGCCATCTTCCTTGAAGTCTTTCTCATTCTATCACCTCCTTTATCACATGCATTTGTGGATTGATGGGTCTACTTGTGAAATGTCTTTTTCCCGATGGGGGCTGGAAGCACCTGATATGGTTAATGGCATAATCAACCTTAACATAGGTGTGGTAACTTGCTTACAAATCCTGAGCTAGAAAGACATTTGAAGGCAAGGTTTATGTGAACTTTTTGTGCCCCTAACATTGAATATGTTCCATGATGATACTTTTAATGGTTTTTGACCCTAATGATATTGATCTCACTTGATCTTGAGGGTATGTTTTAGGTGGTTTATTACACATACAATAGAGATCCCTTGATGGATGGCTTGACACCTCTCCAACACCATCCAGAGGACATCTACCCCAAGTTTTGAGAGCACATGTGACTTTGTAGAGGCCCAATGTTACCCTCCTAAGATGAACGTTGGACCTTGAGGAGCCTCCACATGGTTGTATGCCTCTTGCTTCACCTCAAAATCTTTAAACATTGAGCCAAGAAGCCAAGGAATTGTCTTGATTGATGATGTGCCCAAATGGACGTAGGACATCCCTAGGTTGGCCTTGACCCTGTTTGATGATGTTGGCTTGTTCTAGAGCCTAGATGATGATGGATACCACTGAGTGGTTTTGGAGGGCTAGCAACCATGCATAGATGCCAATGCTTGCTCCTGAGGTTTCCACGTCATCCATACATGCCCTAGAACTGTGACCTAAGCCTCCTTGATGATGACATCATGGCGGCAGTGATCTAACTTGGAGATGGACCCATGCACTTTGATTATGTATCTTGGAGTGAGGAACACTCTTGGACCCACTTTGTCCCTTGCTTGATGGAGATGTCCATTTTAGGAGGATGATGTCATATTGGAGAGCATTTATCCCTGCACATGTTGGAGATTTATGATATATTATTCATGTTTGTCATCTTGTAAAGATATCTTAAGGGTGGCTTGTGACCTTTAAGCCTAGTTGAACGCTCCAAGCAAACTTTTAGGGATTTTATTGTAAATTTATGAAAAGTGACTTGGTTGTCCTCATATAAATAGAGGGAAGTCACTTTCATTTTATCATCATCACATTTCACTCACTTCTTCTCTCTAAAAAAGAGTGCACACTAGTTCTCTTGTTCTTTTCTCTTGGACACAATGGATATTTAGTGGAGCGAATTGTCTTGGGAGGGATATTTTTGCATGGAGAGACTTTTTTTGGGATTGATGAAGTGATTCTTGATGGAATAATGTAAATTTATTGTCATTTTCTTCCATTTTGCATGCTATTTTCTGAAATTAGGGTTTCTATTGTTCCATATTAAAAAGTGCAATATCTTTCTTGAAATCTTGATTCTTTATGGTTATGCAAAATTTGTCTTTCAAGAATCCATCAAAGGAACTTGGTGCATGCATCCTTTGACCTTAAATCTCCCATATAAAGAAGTCACTAGGGTTACCAAGAGAAGATTGTTGATCTTCCACTCTCTTCATCCAAGGCTCTCTATCATTTATGTTGCCGTAATTGACTCCATTGTCCTATTGAGTAAAAGGCACTAGTCTAGTAATGGTGATCATTTTAAAATTATTACTTCTTTTCCCAATTTCTTGGTAACTAGGGTTAGGGTTTGGTTTTAATTTGCATTTTATAGTAATTTTGCATCCATATGTCATCCTCCTATTGATAGAAGTTGCATTCAATAAATTAAAAAGGCATAATATAGCATTACTTGCATTCTTTACCCCAAAAGTAGGGCTGATGTCTAGATATTTATTTCTTTTTTGTGCATAGAAAACCATTAAAACCTTAAAATTTCCTTATCACTTGATTACCTCTTGATAGCCTTTGATCCTTTGTTGAATCATTCACTTGGAGAATATTTCTTGGCTATTATATGCTATTCCATGTTGTAAATCTGCATATTGTAAAAGCCCTAGCTTATAACAGGCCTCTTCTAGTCCATTGGGATTGGTGGAAAGTGTGCTTGATTAGTTGCAACTTTTATCATGGTCACCAATTGACACCCTTGAGCCCTTATTTATTGAAGATCTTGTTAGGTGATGTTATTCACAAGACCCTTAGAGATTCATTTGCCTTAGGTGAAAACCCTCTGAGCCTTGTTAGGGAAGCCTCCCTTGTGGGGATAACATCCATCACTAAACAACATGAGATAAATCACTAAGGTGACAATGGTGGCTGATCTCATTGTTCCCATAAGACCTAGGTTGCCTAGTGAGGCTTTGCACTAGGTCTGCTATATTTTGCAGTGGCAGGGAACATCCCCCAAATTTTTTCAAGGGATGTAGTGTGTATTCCCTAGTTGTTCCGGGATGCGGACAACATCCAAGTGCAGGATAGGTGTCCATAGACTCTTACCCAGGACATGGGACACATCCCTTAGCGTAGTCATTATACTAATATTCATGTTTGTTTTCATAAATCTCGAGTAGACTTTTGCCAAGGGACATATTTTATATCCCCTGCTTGTTCTGGGATGTTGACACTATCCAAGTGCACAACAAGTGTCCCTAGATTCTCACCCAGGATGTTAGATACGTCCCTTAGCATCTTAGCTTATAATCATTATAGTAATATCTATGCTTGCATGGAGTTATGCCAAGGGACATACTGTGTATCCCCTGCTTGTTCTGGGGATGCTGACACTATCGAAGTGCAGGATAGGTGTCCCTATATTCTCACCCAGGTTGTTAGATACGCCCCTTAGCCTCTTAGCTTATAATCAGTATAATAATATTTATGTTTGTTTTCATAAATGCTCAGGTAGAGGTACTGCACTTGTACCTCATCAAACTAAGCAGGATGGCTCTTATTGTTTGTTCTGTTTTTTTTTTTAATTTTTTATGTTTCTAAGTTATCGTGGACATCAGTTAAAAACATTAATGTTGTCACCTGTGATATGCTATAGACATATCTTGTTTAAAGTGTATTCTTGGTTATTCAATTCAGACACACCTTTTTCCTGAGATTACGGCAAAGGGAAGACGTGAGAGAATTCACCTTTTTCTAAGATTATGGCAAAGGGAAGCTGTGAGAGAATTCACCTTTTTCTAAGATTACGGCAAAGGGAAGATGTTGTGAGAGCATTTGAGGCAAAGAGTGGTTCAAACTTTCTTGCAATCAGATCCTTGTAATTCTTGTGAAGTATATTTGCACAAGATGTAGTTGTACAAAGGTATATTCAAATAAATAATTGATAAATTAATCATTTGATTGTTTACAATAGCACTTGACATTGTATGAATATACATTGCATGGTCATGCATATGAAAAGTCATGTTTTGCATATAGTTGCTTTGTATATTATATCTAATAATATGTTATTTAGTTCAGTGTTGCACTAATCGGGAAATAATTGCAATTATATCATTTAATCGCGATTATTTCAACTAAATGATAAAATCGTGCATAGTAATTGGATAAAATTTTTTTTTGCCTGATTTTTTTCAAAAAAATCGCGATTTTTGGGAAAAAATCGTGGAAATATATATATATATATATATATATATTATTTTATTTTATTTTAATTTTTTGAGGACGAGGAGGTGACCCAAGCTACCCTTGTCACAAGTAGAGGACGTGGTCTACCTCCTGTAGCTCCTAGTTCTTCAGCTTCTAGAGCACAGCAAACTCCATAGTCTACTGCGGCCTGCCAACTCCACCGACATCTACATCTAGAGGGGCAAAGGAAATCAGTAGTATTAGACTTTAGTTATTTGGTTTATTTCATTGTATATGACATTATGACTCATGATATGAGATACATTATTATATTTTTTGTTGATATTTTGAGGTTGAGTTGGGACTCAGGAGTCAGGACTTACTATTCAGGACATGATTCATTGTTATGTGTGATTTTAGCACTAGAAATGATATTAAATATCTTATATATTAGTTCTTTTATCATATTTATGTGTCAATGTATTTATTTTATGTTGTAGATGGTTTAGATATTAACAAAATTGAAAAAAAAAGAATATTTTTGTACCAAACGATTTTTTTCTTGATTATTACCGATTTTTTCCCGATTATTACGATTTTTTCCGATTTTTTCCTTGCATCGATATTATCTCGATATCGATTAGTGCAACATGCTATTTATAGTTACTTTGAATATTATATTTAATAATATGCTATTTATTATTGTTTATATATATATATTAGTTATTATTATATCTAATAATATGTTATTTAGTTGCTTATGAATATATATATATATATATGGGGAGCATTTTTGCTATGGCCCTGCATAATGAAATATACTTGCACAAGATGTACAAAGATATATTCAAATAAATGATTGACAAATTAATCTGTTTATTGTTTACAATAGTACTTGTTATACAATAGTACTTGACTTTGTATGAATATACATTGCATAGTCATGCATATGAAGGGTCATATGTTTTGCATATAGTTGCTTTCTATATTATATCTAATAATATGTTATTTAGTTTTTAGTTTCTTTGTGTGTATATATATATGTGTGTGTGTGTGTGTGTGTACTTGACTTTGTATGAATATACATTGCATAGTCATGCATATGAAGGGTCATATGTTTTGCATATAGTTGCTTTCTATATTATAACTAATAATATGTTATTTAGGATTTAGTTGCTTTGTATATATATATGCACAAACCGGTGGAATTACTTGTATGGGGAGTGTTTTTGCTATGGCAATATACTTGCACAAGATGTACAAAGATATGTTCAAATGAATGATTGAAAAATTAATCAGTTTATTGTTTACAATAGTACTTAACTTTGTATGAATATACATTGCATGGTCATGCATATGAAGGGTCATATGTTTTGCATATAGTTGCTTTCTATATTATATCTAATAATATGTTATTTAGTTTTTAGTTGCTTTGCATGTATATATGTATATATGTATATATATATATATATATATATATATATATGTGCACAAACCGGTGGAATTAACTTGTATGGGAAGCGTTTTTGCTATGGCAATATACTTGCACAAGATGTACAAGGATATATTCAAATAAATGATTGACAAATCAATCAGTTTATTGTTTACAATAGTACTTGACTTTGTATGAATATACATTGCATTGTCATGCATATGAAGGGTCATATGTTTTGCATATAGTTGCTTTCTATATTATATCTAATAATATGTTATTTAGTTTTTAGTTGCTTTGTATATATATATATATATATATATATATATATATATATATATATGCACAAACCGGTGGAATTAACTTGTGGCTTGAGACGCTATGACACAGTGGCATCTAAGTCATCAAAATCACCTAGGGATCTCACTTGGATTGGGCCACCTCAACACATACTTATGGTAGGGTTTGTTCTGATGGGTTTTCGAACCGGTGACCTTTTCACCATATAGTTCCTTAACAGAACACACTGTCATCGACTGCTCTATGCCCCATGGGTTCACACATACACATACACATATATTATTCTTATATTTTACTTAATATATCCAAGGTATATCACAATTTCACTATTGCATTTTTTCTTTGTGCGTCCGTTTGTTATGAAGGATAGTCTCTTACCTACCTTATATTTTCCTATATCTTTCTAGTTTAATCTTTCTTCTCTCTTGTCCTGATTGTGATTCCACAGATCTAAAATGTTGCCCCCAATATTTCATATGCAGTGAATCAAGAACACTTTTCAAACAATAAACCTACTTGTAAACTGCGAACCATTTCAAACTACTTTAAGCCTGTTACCCACCAAAATGGGTTACCCCATAGGAGGAAAAATTTCTCCTACATTTGACAGCGAACTAGTCAGGTAGAAAAACAACAACCCTTCCAACCACCATTAGACGATGTTATGCCATTTGCCTTTGCCACTTGCATGAGCCATGTGCTTCTCACCATCCGACATTAGCACTTGGATGAAGGTGGGTTGCTATTCAAAAGGTACTTTGATGATTTTGCAATTGGGTGCTTATACTTGTTTGATTTGGGCATTTAGTATGGATAATGGGGTGATTTGGAAGATTGATAGACCTTGACCATATTCTTGTTCTTTCACCTTACTAGGGGGGTTGATCTTTGACTCTAGTCTAGTGGGACCTCTCTTAAGGCACTGTGGGTCATAGGAGGGGCAGTATTGGGAAAGTCATGATTGAGATAGTGTGTTCCATCTTCCTTATATGATACTTAACACCTTCCATGCCACATTACAAGCCCTATATCTCATCTCCATTCTTCGGGAACAATTTTTCATCGGTTCTTGGGGATTTGGCACTCATATGTTCACATACCTTGAGTAGGGCTCGGGAACTTTGCCTTGGGAGGCCGATGCAGCTGAAAGAAAAGGAAAAAGTATATCATGACCACAACAAAACAAAGAAAGAAAAATCAAAATGCAAAAGATGGCTGGGACATAAAGATTAGCACGCGGGAAAAAGCCTGGCATGAGCTCTACCTACCTCATATGGCCATCACCTAGTTCCTAAGCACATGATGCTCCATTACATAAAAAAGGAACCCTTGCATGTCCCAACCCCGATGAGCGATAAACTGACTCATCTTAAAGGGGTAATAAAACTGCTACATCATACAAAGCAAGCTCTAACCCTTGAGCTATAAGTGGTAATACAAGGAATAATCAAGAAGTAAAAGGCACACAAGAGGGGTGGAAAAATCAAGGTTGAGTTGGTAACTCATGCATCCATGAATGCTCCCTCCTCACATCTATACACTTAAGATGTGGACACCCCCATTAGTTGGTCCCTTTGACCATGGCACTTGACCATGAAGTCTTCTCCCCTCCATTACAATATTATTATTCACTAACACTTAACAATTTAAGGGTGGACCAAGGAATTGCTACTTCCCATCAGGGGCTGGAAGCACCTAATAGGGTAGCCACCCCCTATCTAGGGAGAAAACACTTTTGCGAGAACTTGGTCCTAATTTTGGAAGGAGATATTTGTTTGAAGTATTAAATTGCCCTTAACGCTCAAGTTTGGTTGACTTAGATGCATTATTGGTCTTAGACCCTAATGAATGATAGCTTCCACTAGAATCCACGTTGTTCTTGTCAGGTGGTGCAACAACCTAGGCTTTGGGCACCCACTCCATAGGGTACCCAAGCCTTCTAGAGAAGTACATTGGCCCAACCAAGTGCAATGCTGAGAGTATGTAGCCTCATAGTTGCACTAACAGATGACACATATCCCAGAGTACATCCAGGATCCAGGACGTTGGTCAACTTTGACCTTGTTCTGAGGATTCTTCATGATGACACCATTGGATCCAATATGGTCCTAGGTTGGCCTTGACACAACTTGATAGAAAGAGCGGATTCAAAGCCCAGATGAGGATGGTCTTTCTTTGAGAGACTAGGGAGGGATTTTTGTACCAAAAGGAAGCCCTAATGCTGGAGAGGAGTGAAAATTCCTAATCCTCAAGGAACCCCTACTGTAGCAAATTTGAATCTACTTCACCTACTTGATTGTAATTACATTCATCAAGTTATTCTTATGAATACTAAAGCAAATTACTTCTGCAGCCTACACTACTTAAATTCGATCTCATGAAACAAGGAAACTGAGCAAAGAACAAGATACATAGGACACAATGATTTTTGGAAAAAATAGTCCCCGGAAAAATCCAATGCGGGAAAATCGGTGTAGTAGCTCTGAGGGTTTATTATTATGCAGGAGAAAATTCTGAATACAAATCTAGGATGCTTCAACTAGCAATCCTTTACAAAGAAAATACTGGACAAAAGACTGGTGAAATAATCTCACTCTGTCACTGGAGAATCAGCGATTGATCCTCAGCTCTGAGAGGCTCTGCATCACCTTCTGATGGCCACTACGTCAAACTGCGTCACCCTGGGCAGCTTCTGCGTCACTCCTCCTAGGTATAACGCTGCCTCTCTGCTCTGGATCTTCTGCTGGATGAGAAATCGACTTTCTTGCCTCCAATCTCACACCCTGGCTTCCGACACTTGAATTTCGAATTCCCTCTGCAGAAATTCGACTTCCCCTCACTGACTGCGCTGCCTTTACGTCAACATTGTGTAGGTCAGTGTCAACCCTCCTTTGGATGTCTTTTTGTCCTCTCTTTGCCTTGTATTCTCCGGAAAGTCCTCCCGGAATCTCACTGCCCCTTTGTTGCAAGATCTCCTCAATCAATTTTCCTCCTGAGAACTTCTCACCTCAGAAAATCGATTTCCTCAATCTCTTTGTGTATTTCTAAGTGAACCCCAAGCCTCCTTATACTTTTCCTGTTGAGACTTCAATGGCCGATATTAAGTCTCTAATCAATGACTAAGATTAAAACATGACTTGATTTGCCTTCTAGATCATTCTCACCCATATTTTGATTAATACCCATTAATATTTTAATTTCCCTAAGTTTAGACTTAGGAACCCCATTAAAAATATTAATTATTTTAATAAAATACAATCCGGGTGGAATTTCACCAAACGGTTTTTGGGTTCTTTAGAACTCATGTGCCTTAGCCTCTCCACCAATTTTCAAGGCTAGAGCACTTCCGATGCTACCAAAAACTAACACTCCCTCTTAGCGAGGAAAGTGCTCTAGCAACAATGTCCACCTGCATGCTGCTCTGTCTCTGAAGCACCTCCTTTCTGCACTGTTGCTGCCACCAACACTGTGCTGTTGCTACTACTGTATTGCTGCCCATGACACTGCCACTACCACCATTGCATCTATACTACAGCTCCCTCTCAAACGCTGCATCTGATATGCTTCTAGCACTGCCACTGCTAACAATGCATTCGTACTACAACTCAGTTGTTGAGAGAAGCAACTGAAAAACATCCAAAATTAATCGAACTTAACTGTGTTCAGCATAATACTATGAATGTTGGAATTTGACTGCTCTAGTCTCTGACCCTTTGAATCTTCTGTGCTGCTGCTGACTTTTGCACTGTGCTGCACTGCTGCCAACCTTGCTCTGCATTGATTAGTCTCTGGACTCCGGCTACTGCATCTGTTCTCCAAACAATCCACTGCATCATCTGACACTAAGTCCATCTCGCTACTGCTGAATCTTGGGCTCCCGCAGCAAGGAATTGATCTAAGAGGTGGACTCCCCAAGGATTGTGCCCACAGGTAGTCCTCTCGACTACAGCTCAATATTGCCCCATTTCCCTCCTGGAGATGCGTGGGCACTCATGGAAAACTCATCTTCGTCAATCTTTGCTAGAGCAGCCTTAGGATCATGTTTCTCATCCTTATCCTTCTTCAAAGGACATTGGGATGCATAGTGGCCCATCTCGTCACAACTGAAACATTCCACCTTCGAAATGTCCTTCTTTCGCTTCTACTTCTGCTGTCCCTTCAATGCTAGAGCTATGTTCTCCTCCTCCTCTTTGGTCTTCATGCCACTCCCACTGCTGCCATTGAGGTTGACCTTAACTAGGTACCTCCTTAATTCTTCTTGTTGAAGAGCTGCCCACATCTCCTCCCATGAAGGTAGTCTTTCCTTGTCCAATATGCTTTGGACGAAGACTTGTCATTCATTTGAGACTCCATTCAGGGCTATCCTCACCATCGCGGTTGACTGAGGAGTGGACCCCATTACAGCAAGATGGTCTTTGGTGTCCTGAAGACGTTGAAGATAGGAGTTAACTCCTTCTCCCTTCTGCATCAATGTCTACTGCAACTTCTGTTCTAGGTACATCTTCCGTTGTTCGGAAGAGCCTTCATACAGAGAAGACAAAGCTTCCCACATCTCTCGGGCTATATCTTTGCCCTGCAAGTGTGAGACCACATGATCTCAAACTCCATTGAGAATGAGCCTCTTCACCTTCCCCTGCTCAGCCTTGTACTTCTTCTTTTGATTGTTGTCAGCAGGAACAACTACAACACTTTTGACGTAGGCTTCGAGATCATATTCTTCCAGAACAACTAAGATTCTGATCTTCCATATGACATAGTTGGAAGCACCTTCCAACCTGTCCTGATATTTGAGCCCAAGCGATGCAAGTGAGAAATTCGAACTTTCTGGCAAAAAATTCTTTGAGGAGAAAATTCCCCCTCTATGTGTCTTTGTTCCTTTTCGACAGGTTTTTGCCCCGACAGAAACTACGGCCTTCAATCACTTGCGCTGAGGCTTTACGTCACTCCCTCTGCTTCTGCAAATTCACGAACTGGAAATCGTACCTCTCTGTCGACTCTCTCAAAGAGAGATTTCCTCGGAGTCTCTGCTTCCCGGCAAGCACTGCGGAATCCCTTCAAGGGAATTCGAATCGCTGCCAAGTGGAGCTTTTGGCCTCTCTACTCAGCATTGGATTTTCTCTTCCCTGTTTGAAAATCAATCCTCTAATACCATGCGAAAATTCCTGATCCTCAAAGAACCCGTACTGTAGCAAATCTGAATCTACTTCACCTACTTGATTTTAATTACATTCATCAAGTTATTCTTTTGAATACTGAAGCAAATTACTTCTGTAACCTACACTACTTAAATTCGATTTCATGAAACAAGGAAATTGTGCAAAGAACAAGATACATAGGACACAATTATTTTTGGACAAAATAGTCCCTGGAGAAACCCAATCGGGAAAATCAGTGCAACAAATATGAGGGTTTATTAGTATGCAGGGGAAAAGTCTGAATACAAATCTAGGATGCTTCAACTAGCAATCCTTTATAGAGAAAATACCGGACAAAGGACTGGTGAAATAATCTCACCATGTCATTGGAGAATCAATGACTGATCCTCAGCTCTGCGTCAAACTGCGTCACCCTAGGCAGCTTTTGTGTCACTCCTCCTGGGTATAATGTTGCCTCTGCTCTGGATCTTCTGTTGGTTGAGAATTCGACTTTCTTGCCTCCAGTCTCACACCCTGGCTTCTGGGACCTGAATTTCAAATTCCCTCTATAGAAATTCGACTTCCCCTCACTGACTGCGCTGCCTCTGTGTAGGCTAGCGTCAGTCCTCCTTTGGACGTCTTTCTGTCCTCTCTCTGCTTTGTATTCTCTGGAAAGTTCTTCTCCCGGAATCTCACTACCCCTCTACTGCAAGATCTCCCCAATCGATTTTCGTCTTGACAACTTCTCACCTCAGAAAATCGATTTCCTCAATCTCTCTGTGTATTTTTAAATGAACCCCAAGCCTCCTTATACTTTTCTTGTTGAGACTTCAACGGTCGAGATTAAGTCTCTAATAAACGGCTAAGATTAAAACATGACTTGATCCGCTTTCTAGATCATTCTCACCCATATTTTGATTAATACCCATTAATATCTTAATTTCCCTAAGTTTAGACTTAGGAACCCCATTGAAAATATTAATTATTTTAATAAAATACAATTCGGGTGGAATTTCACCAAACGATTTTTGGGTTCTTTAGAACTCATGTGCCGTAGCCTCTCCACCAATTTTCAAGGCTACACTTCCAATGCTACCAAAAACTAACAAGGAGGAGGCCTTGTGTGATAGATGGAGACCCATGGAGACCACTTTATGGCACCCAACTGGAACTTGGGATCCCACAGGAGATATTGAGGTGGATTTGAGGGCCAATCCTCAAATCTTGGATAATCTAGGCATATACACACTCTTTGACACCTTATCACCCTTGGACGTGGAATTTGGAGCATTTATTATGGATGACATCAACAATTAGGAAACCATGACTCATACATGTGGGAAAATTTGGCTTATTTCATTGTCAACTAATGGGTTGGCTTGTAATCCAAGTACATCTAATGATCATACTTGTTTCAGGGGCTTTGTAAAATAAAATTAGGTGACCTAATCTTCTTATAAATAGTGTTAGTTTTTGGTAGTTCGTACAGGTGTTTTAGTCTCTCTTGGTGTCTATGAGGCTTAGGAACACAGGAGGATAACTATCTCGAAGACCCAAGAAAAGTTTCTAAGGAAAATGTATTAATTAGATAATTAGCTAATTATTAATTATTTTCCTAAATCTTAGGAAAAGTTGTTAATTAAATCAGATTAATTGAGACAAAATCAATTTGCTCTAGTGAGTTGAAAATAGTAGTGAGAAAGGTCCTTCTTTGACTTGTGAATTAGTCAAAGAGACGAGAAGCAATTTTTCCTTAGCATGCACAAGTTCCTATAAGTTAAGAACCAATTCCTATAAGTTAGGAGCTAATTCCTAAAAATTAGGATGAGTTCCTAAAATTTAGGGCAAAATTCCTGAAAGTTAGGATGTGTGCATGAAGTAGTTTGACTCGTACAGATGTGGAAGGCTCAGTTGTTGTCTTCTAGTGTGAGTTAATTTGGGAAAGGACGAGCTAAGAGAGCCTTAACTTCTAAATCAAGGCAAGATGAGTTACAATAGCTTGATACACTTTGTTAACTCTTCAACCAGCAATTCGATTTCCTAAAAGACTGACTTGCCAGATTTAGCATATTCGAAAAGCTTATAAGGAGGACAAAGGCACAAAATTGATCATTGTTTTGTGTGCACGAGTTGGTGAGACAAGGCAATAGAGAGCACAAGTTTGTGTCTGTGATCTTGTGAGAGGAAGAGTGTACAAGATAAGCTTGTGCACAGATTGATAGAAGTTATTTTCCCTTGGGAATTGCTAGGAATTAGGAGGTAATTCCCAGTTAATAGGAGCAACCTATGCGCATAGATTGAGGTGGAATGTGCTAGGAAATAGGGCTCTAGAAGTGCACAAAGAATAAGGGAAGCAAATCAGGGTTCTTGCAAGGAGTGTTTCAGCTTAGTTCAAGTAGAGAAAACCAGATTGGTTTCTATTGAAACAAATATCTGTTGCTCATTTTTTTCTATAATAAAGTTCTCAAACAAGCAGAGGGTTATCCTAGTTGGGTTCCCTAGAAAATATTGTGTCCTTGACATTGTGTGACTATGATTTAATTTTGTTCTATTATGTTGCAAATAAGTAGGGAAATTCTGTGTATTATGAATAGAAGCTAGTTTTCAAAATTATTCATTGAAGTAGATGCAAAATTACAAGGAAATTCTATATGGTATCAGAGCAGTGAACATAATCAAGACCAACACAAGTTGAGGCAAGCATCATAAGAAAAGAAATTTTGAAGCAGTCACAACCTCTAGGAGCCTTATCAAGTGAGAAGGAGTCGAATTTATTGTCTTTTTGTGATTTGGTATAGGCCGAGTTTGAAGGTAGTGTGTGGCTGAGCTTGAGGGCAGTTCTATGCTTCCTTTTTTTGTGTATAATTCTCCGTGTATCAGGCTGAGATTTTGTGTGTGCCTTCGAAGGAGGACTGAGACCCTGTAGTCTCAGCCTTGGAGGGCCGGAAGGCCTAACAGGTGGCTGGAACATTCCTTAAGGTCAACACATGAACGAGGCTTGTACAGGGAGGGTTACACAGTTTTTGTGGAGGTTTAGACGCTGAGTTGGAGATTGGTGCATTGTGTTCAGGTGCATTAACCAGAGGCCAAGGAATCTCAGAGGAACAACCCATCACTGTGACCTAAGAAGAGCAGAAGAAGTCTGCTAGTTGAGGCAAGGTTACTTGGGAGCGGGAGCGAAAACGGGGAGCAGAAGCGAGAGTGACACTTTTAGAAGCTCCCGGTTTGGGAGCGATTCGAGGAGTGAATTTTTATATAATATATATTTTTTTATATTTTGATGCATATATGTCAACAAAAGCATGTAGAATGATGAATTGGATATAAAAAGCATAAAAAACATAGATTGAACCATATAACAACAATCATCTAGAAGTTATAATCTTCATCAACCACGTCCACAAGTTAGTAACATACAACATATTGAGTTTCATGATTCATCGATCTTAAAGTTTCAAGCTTTCAAAATTCAATATATAACATTTATCATCATTGATTACCAAAGTAGTACTTGTAAGCTAAGTGTAACCATTACAACAAATAATATCTAACATGAAATGAAATGAACTGAAACAACTTTCAACTTTCACGAAGCATCATATTCATAATTTATTACCAATGAGTTATAATTGCCAACTTCAAACTTCAAACTGAAATTGTCATATATTGTTTACAAAAAATATCATAATAAATATGAAAAGTCAACAATTGTAAAAACTACTAGAAACTAGAAAAGAAACGTAAATCTATTATCTACAACTTCCTCTTGCTGCCACGAGAAATGTCTAATTTCTAAGCAGGTTGTGGTACTATTGGTGGTCTTCTAGGAGTCTCCTCCCGCATAGTCGAACGAACAGAACCAAAGGCACATGTCCTCCATGCGAGGATGTAGATGGAGGTGACGACAACAAAGGAACAATAGTTGGAACTCGAGCACTGGCACTGCTAGTGGATGGTGGGGGTGGCATTGTTGTTGTTGCATCATCATCATCTCTCAAAAGTTCTGCTTCCAATTCCTCAAGATGTATAGTGTCGTCCTCCAAATTATGTTGGATCCTCATAAGCCCGATTACAATAATGACTTAACAACCTCAAGTTGTAGTGCACATAAACCAAGCTTTCTGCCCAGTTCTCATTGAGTCCGTTTCTTCTCACATTATGTATGAAGCTGTAGGTGCTCCATCACCTCTCTGTAGAAGAAGTATTTACAACCTGTGAAAGAACTTTTTTTCCAATTTGGCAAAAGTCCCATGCCGCCAGATGCTTCCCACCATGTGAGAGCATCAAATCTGTCTCTATCTTCGATTGCATGCAAAGAACCAAACAAACAAGTGCAACTGAAGTATCTGCCTAATTCAAAATGCAGAGTAGCACACTCCTCCATATCAGGGAGTAGCTTGTCTAATGCTCTCATATATCCCTCTTGTACCTCTGGATCTGTATGGGGTTTGGCCCTAACCCCACCCCTAAGTGCAGGTTGACCCAACCAAGATGGAGAGTAGTATTTTGGCACAAGGATATATGCCAAGGCATGTAGTAGAACATTAAGTTTATTCCCTTGTATACACAGACAATTGTGAATCATTGTATACAAGTTGGGGTCATCTACCTGAACAATATCTTTTATTTGCCCCAACATGGTATCCATCTGGTCATACACCTCCCCAATCACTGGTTTATTTGTATTTGCAAAATGAATCATGTTATAAATGCGCTTGGTGAATTGCAATACTTGCCTCACACGTGCCCAAAACAGACCATCAAGAGTGGTCTCCTCCACCTATTCAAAACCTTGCTTGTCAGCTGCATTTGTAGCCCTGTCCTTTAATGCCTGCCAGTGTGGACTTGATACCATGCTAGCCAATGACTCTATTACCTTTAAAAGGTGCCTGAAGGTGAGGTAATAGCTAGCAAATCTAGTCTTCGCAATCTTCAACATCTCCAATCTTGAGTGATTGCGGAAATGCCCATGGGTATTGCTATGATTTGTAATAAATTTTATCATTTGTTTGTCTCTCTTGTACAAATTCATTTGTATTGTTGGTTTTCGTTCTTAATAATATCATGCATCAAAAGGTTCATTGTGTGAACCAAACACCCAAACCAAAATATGTTGGGGTATTTATCCTCAATAATGGCTCCCGCTGCCTTACAATAAGAAACATTATTAGTGATGACTTGGATGACATTGTATGGCCCAATACGTTCAATTGTTTCAAGTAATGGTTTTGCAATGTTGATGTAGGTCTTGAACTTCTCTGAGTAATCATATGCTGAAAGGAAGATGGCACCACTAACAGACACAGTAAGAACACTTATCAATGGCTTGCCTTTTACATTTGTCCATACATTGGATACAATGGATACCCTATGCTCATTTTAAGAATTTGTCATTTTACCCAAAGAATGTGATATTTTTGCTTTTTCATGATCAAGTCCAACAGTTCTAGCCTTGTCATACCCAGGGCTCTTGTGTCCTTTGGGAATGGGAAATAGAGATTTTATTTAGCAATAAACATAAAAAAACAAAAATGCTAGATTAGAGTGTAGATCCTACCTCTTTGGCCTTCAATCCCAAGCTCCAATCTCCCTTGCAAGCTCCTCAAGCTCCTCTAAGCTCCTCTCTCTTGCTCTCTCTCCAAGCTTCTCTCTCTTGCTCTCTCCAAGCTCCAAACACTCTCTTGCTCTCTCCAACTTAGACAAATGGGTGAATAATGGGAGGGGAGAGGGTCTTTTTAACCTTTTCCCCCTCCCCTTCCCTCCCTTTCCTCTCCCTCGCCGTCCTTCGGCCGTCGCCTCCCTCTCTCCGCTGTGTGACCTTTTTTCGGCGCTGACGAGAGCGCTTTACTAAGAGGGGGAGCCATCGGGAGTGATCGCTCTCCGACCACTCCCCCTTTTAAAAAAGCGATCCCAGAGATCAGTCCTGACCGCTCCCCTAATCTCTCCCTCGAAAACAGGAGTGAAATTGTTTTAAAGGGGGTGCGCTCTTGAGGTAGCTTCCTACTAGCTCCCGAGCAGAGCGTGAATTGGGAGTGGATTCGGGGGCAGGTGGGGGCGCTCCCCTGCAACCCTGAGTTGAGGTATGTTTTATGTTTTGTAGGGATGTTCTATAGTTTGTTTGAGCAACAGTTGGTTGGAAGCTTAAGTACAATATTAGAGGGTTGTTAGAAGTTGTCTTTTGTGCGCTAAGTACAACTTCTTGTGAAGGATTACAAGGCTGTTAGTGAGCAGGTGTTGGAGAGCTCTCTAGGGAAGTAGGATGGCGTACCAAGGATTGAGAGTAGATCACTATTTAGAGGGAGCATCGAACTCTGTTTCATGGAAAGGGAGGATCACGATAGTGCTGGAAGATAATGGGGTGGGAGAGTTCATCAAGCAGGCGATAACGCCACCTCAAGATCCCCAACAATTGGCCTAGCATAATAATAATGATACCAAGGCAGGGAGGATTATTTTAGAAGGGGTCAAATATCATATAGTACCTCATATCCATGAGAAGAAGACAACATATGAGATGTTCGATGCCATCTAAAAACTATATTAGAGTACCGGTGATACTAGGAAGCTTGCTCTTAAGGAGAAGTTGAGGAGAATTTAGATGAGCAAGGATGAGCCCATTGTCACATATTTGTCAAGGGTCACTCACATACGAGATGAACTGAGTGGTGTGGGCATGATTGTCCCTGATCATGCCCTTGTGATTTTTGCCTAACTTGGACTTCACAAGTCTTGGCAAGGCTTCCAAGATGCTGTTAGCGAGAGAGAGAATTTTCCCAATTGGGAAAGGTTTTGCACTGATTGCGTTTAGAAAGAGACCCGAAGAGGGACCAAAGATGGTAGATCAGTTACGACAGTGGACGAGGAGAACCTTGCCCTAGCAGGCAAGGCCAAGAGCAAGAAGGGCCAAGGAGAAGCCGAGTCTAGTTAGAAGGGCAAGAAGAAGGATCTAAGCAAGATCAAGTGCTTTCATTGCCATGACTTTGGACATTATGCCACTAAGTGTCCTAAGCAGAAGGAGTCAAATAAGGATCATGTAGCTGCATCAACAGAGGTAGATGCATTTTCTGCGCAGTTCGAGAAAGATTTCTCATTGATTGATTACATGGCAAGCTCAACAGGTAATAGTATATGGTATATCAATTCAGGAGCATCCTTCCACATTATTGGGAACAAGAAGAGTTTCAGCCACCTGAAGGAGAAGGACATGTTGTTTTAGATTGAGTTAGTAGATGATGGTCAATATGCAGCTAGAGGAGTTGGTATTGTCAGTTTTCATAGGGAGTCAGGAAATCCTCTTCATCTCAAAGATGTTCTCTATGTTCCAGGGTTAAGGCAAAATCTTGGTTCGATAGCTACCCTCAAGGACAAGGGATATGATATCATCTTCAGCAGAGGCAAGACGTACCTCCAACACTTAGCTTCTGAATGTAAGAAGAAGATAGGTGTGAGGGTGAAGAATCTCTACAAGTTGCAGGTAGAGACAGATGCAACCTTGAGCAGCAAGGCATGGAGAGCTCATAGTAGAAAGTGGTGGTTGAGCGAGAGCAGGATAGTTCTCTCAAGATGGACCCTCAGCTAGTGTCTTAGTTTGAGTGCAAGCTTGTTGGCAGTTGGGCCGACCAACAGGATGATGAGGTGCAGAGCCCAGGGTGTGCCTCCACTCAGTTGGTGACTCCCAGTATAGGGAAAGTTCGAGCCAAGTGGGTAAAGGATTTGTTTGGGGAGAATCAAAAGAGAGTTGGATCTCCTAGTACCACCTTCAGCCAGATGAAGCAGTCACAGAGGTACATGGGGTACATGGCACTTATGACTGAGGTGATAGACTCGTAGAGCATGGTGGAAAGGACTAAGTCTTCAGATTAGGTTCCACAGAAGAAAGCAGGGAGGTCTTCTAGTTCAGACGGAGCAGTTGCAGCGGTAGAGAACATGGTTAGTGTCGGAGATGGATCCAGGTGGATGAGGTTCTTCTAGAAGCGCCTTCCTTGCTAAGAGGGAGTGTTGAAAATAGTAGCGAGAAAGGTCCTTCTTTGACTTGTGCCTTAGTCAAAGAGACTAGAAGCAAATTTTCCTTAGCATGCACAAGTGCCTATAAGTTAGGAACCAATTCCTATAAGAGGGAGCTAATTCCTAAAAATTTGGACGAATTCCTAAAACTTAGGGCGAATTCCTAAAAGTTAGGATGTGTGCATGAAGTAGTTTGACTAGTGCAGATGTGGAAGGCTCAATTGTCTTTTGGTGCGAGTTAATTTGGGAAAGGATGAGCTAAGAGAGCTTTAACTTATAAATTAAGGTAGGACGAGTTACAACAACTTGTTACCCTTTGTTTACTCTTCAACCAACTGTTTGATTTCCTAAAATAAAGACTTTCCAGATTTAGCCTATTCAAAAAGCTTATAATGACGACGAAGGCGCACAATTGATCATTGATTTGTGAGCACGAGTTGGTGAGATAAGACAATAAGGAGCACAGGTTTGTATGTGAGCTTGTGAGAGGAAGAGTGTGCAAGAGAAGCTTGTGATAGAGGCTATTTTCCCTTGGGAATTGCGCTAGGAATTAGAAGGTAATTCCTAGTTAATAGGAGCAACGATGTGCATAGATTGAGGTGGAATGCGTTAGGATATAGGGCTCCAGAAGTAAGCAAAGAATAAGGGAAGCAGATCAGGGGTCTTGTAAGGAGTGTTTCAACTTAGTTCAAGCAGAGAAAACCAGATTGGTTTCTATTGAAACAAGGTGTATTGTAAGAGATTTGTTGCTCATTTTTTTTTTTTCTATCAATAAAGTTCTCAAACAAGTAGAGGGTTTTCCTAGTTGGATTATTGTGTTCTTGACATTGTGTGATTGAGTTATTTCTATTCTATTCCACTACAAATAAGTAGGGAAATTCAGTGTCTTATGAATAGAAACTAGTTTTCAGAATTATTCATTGAAGCAGTTGCAAAGTTTCAAGGAAATTCTACATAGTGACTTCTAGAAAAGTAATGTGAAGGGGTCAAGATGATCTTAGCCATCGATAGGAATTAGATCGTGGTCGTTGATTTGTCAACGAGAGATTATAAAGAGCAAGTCGATGGGGCTTTGGAGATCACTCAAAGACAACGAATTGCAGTGATAGCAAGAGCACAGTGGAGGACACCAACAATGTGGTTTCAACAGAGAGATTCAAGAGAGAATTTTCGGAGAAATTCTCCATAGAGATTCATGCATTTTGAGAGAA
Organism: Pinus tabuliformis; assembly: GCA_031772625.1. Classification (NCBI taxonomy): domain Eukaryota; kingdom Viridiplantae; phylum Streptophyta; class Pinopsida; order Pinales; family Pinaceae; genus Pinus; species Pinus tabuliformis. The sequence goes on along the minus strand of CM062818.1, from coordinate 918,726,662 downwards.
GGAAAGAGGCCAAATTATTCTGCAAAAGGGAGGTCGATTCAGCTAGTGCGTGTATCCAGTTTATCCAGTGTTAGTTGCTAGAGACTCGTTTTAGTTGCCAGTTGATGGAACTACTACTTGGAGGCAATGTGAGTTGGTCAATCGAGTTGTTGGAGGTAGATTCACTCACAAGATTGATTTCCCAAGGGCATCGCGAGTTGCTGCAAAGAACAGTGCGAATAGCCTGTAACGCACCCCCTTGTCTAATCTGATAACCAAAGATGGCTACTAAACTAACCCAATTACCAGTGTGCATTTATGGAAATGGGGTATGTTGTTTCCTGGATTGTACAGGCACCGCGACAACGCTCAGGACGAAGGCTGTCACTCTAATCCCTGCCCACTCCATTCTAGCTATCTCCCAACAACAGGCTGTGGGGGGTAGTCCCTATGGAATGAGATGAAGGAAAGTTTCCAACTTGTTTGGGAGACATGGATGAGTGGCCTAGCCACTTGGTTGAAATTAAGCAAGATTATTGATTAGATTAGATTGGAACCAAATGACCGGATGGACACCCGCTGCTTGAATGGTTGACTAACCTATGATATGCAAATCCTAGAACCTATGTGAGATGCAATGATCTTGGTAAATTTTAGTTAAATGCCTAGTCTAAGTGTTACCTTCCCTTAACTATTTTGATGTTGGGCTCCAAGGTAGATTGTGGGAAGGAGGCTAACAGGTAGCAGGCTAGGGCTTGATTAACGATACCTTCTATTAGGCTCCTATTACCTGATGCGTTCATTGCTGCAGAGACTGTGGCTTTGACGACTGCAAGGTCACTGTGTTAACCACCGAAGAGTTGCAGAGGCCCCTCAAGCTAGATAAGAAGGTTTGTCCTATGTCTCTATCAACCTAGCTTATGTTAGGAGGTAAATTATTAATGCAATCTAAATCTAATATGATTATGCAATAGATTATGGGTGAGGTTTATCTTCAGTTAAGATTTTCTTAAGTTGTTTAAGTACTTAATTAGAATTTTTTAAGAGTACTTAACAATAGTGAGTTGTAATTTTAGACAAGATAAAATGCTTAGAGATACAAGTGTAAACTTCAACAATATTCCACAAGATACTAAGTAACCCAAGATGCCAAATGCTTAAAATAGTCAATCGAGACGCTGATCACAGATTTATAATAGTTTATATCAGCAATACTACTTCAGAAAATTTAGATCTTATCAATGTAACAACAGTGCATAAACTACTTCAAATGATGAAACTTGCCCAACACATAAAACATCGAAATTCTAATGACCAACAAATGTAATTCAACTTGTTTAGATCACTTTAAGATGATGTATTTAATAAAATTTGAGATCTTATTTCTTGATTTGCAGCAGTAAGTAAAGACAGATCAACAACATAAAATTGCCAAAAAATAGGTGGCCAATATGCCAAAAAATAGCATAGGCTCCTATTACTCGATGCGTTCAGCACTGCAGAAACTGTGGCTCTGACGACTGCAAGGTCACTGTGTTAACCACCGAAGAGTTGCAGAGGCCCCTCAAGCTAGATAAAACGGTTTGTCCTATGTCTTTATCAACCTAGCTTATGTTAGGAGGTAAATTATTAATGCAATCTAAATCTAATATGATTATGAAATAGATTATGGGTGAGATTTATCTTCAGTGAAGATTTTCTTAAGTTGTTTAAGTACTTAATTATAATTTTTTAAGAGTACTTAACAATAGTGAGTTGCAATCTTAGACAAGATAAAATGCTTAGAGATACAAGTGTAAACTTCAACAATATTCCACAAGATACCAAGTAACCCAAGATGCCAAATGCTTAAAATAGTCAATCAAGATGTTAATCACAGATTTATAACAGTTTATATCAGCAATACTACTTCAGAAAATTTAGATCTTATCAATGTTATGACAACAGTGCATAAACTACTTCAAATGATGAAACTTGCCCAACACATAAAACACCGAAATTCTAATGACCAACAAATGTAATTCAACATGTTTAGATCACTTTAAGATGATGTGTTTAATAAAATTTGAGATCTTATTTCTTGATTTGCAGCAGTAAGTAAAGACAGATCAACAAGATAAAATTGCCAAAAAAATAGGTGGCCAATATGCCAAAAAATTGCAAAAATGCACTAGAACTTGAAAATTTCAATTTTAGGGCTTTTAGAGAGTTTGACTCAACAAGTTCCAAAACTAATATGTTTATTACAATGGTGAGTTAACCACATATCAACAAACTAGTCAAGCTTAAGACGATGCCCAATATTTCCAAAAGCTTTTTTTATTTTTATTTTTGGAAATTGAAAATTTTAGTTTTTGGCCTTTATTAAATATTTGATTCAAAAATTTCAGATCTGTAGAAAATTTCAGTTATGTAGAAAAATCTAGCGAGCTTAAATGTTAGATCTAGGCCAAAACTCAAATACCCAAGAGGCCAAAATTTGTGAAAATGAAGATTTTGCAATTTTAAATGACTTTGACCATTTAGTTTGTGATTTTAGGGTCTAATTATTAGCAATTTGCTTGTTGTAATAAAATTGTAGAAAACAAGGGTTTAGAGGTCAAACACTAGGCTAAGGCCTTGAAGATCCCACCGTTGAAAATCGTTGAAACTTTGGAATCACTTCGTTGCTTGAAAAATAAGAATTTTGAGACCTTAAAAAGTTAAACCTGCAAAACCGCCAAGTATTTAGCTTTAAAAATTCATTTTACGGTTTTAGGTTAATTTTGGGGCAAAAAAGGCCAAGAATTGGAGAACAAGGCTAAGGGAGGCAAATTTACGGGGATAGAAGGGCTAGGATGATAGATCAGGGCACAACGATGAAGAATACAACCTCAGATGGAAAACGCTATGCCTAATGAGGCTAACGTTTGGGAAAAAGAGGGTATGGAGGCCTAGTGCAAGGCCTAAGGCCTCTGGCCTAAGAGCCAAGGAAAGGGAGCCGAAAGCCCTTAGAGGGATGCAGCCTGGGGAGACAGGAGAAGAGGGATGAGGGAGGAGGGCCGAGAGACGACGGAGGAGGGACGAGACGGGAGGCCGAGGAGGATGAAAGGCCGAGGAGAGGGAGTGGAGGAGGGAGAGAGAGGAGGCCGAGGCCTCAAAACCCCACAACAAGGCCCAAACAAGGCCCTAAACCACGATGCTGAAGGGAGGAAGGTTGACGCTGAGGCCTAGAAGGAAAATCTGGGCCTAGAAATCCCAAGAAGGTTGAAATCCTTGCTCAAAAAATTTATGCTTCAACTCCTTTGATTTTCCAATTTTTTTTTGTGGGAAACTTACAAAAAATTTCCGAGAGACTAGATCTTACCCTCAAGGGCTTAGATCTAACTCTTCTCCTACTTGGTTTTTCGATCTAACCTGCAAAAATAAAAATAGAAACACCCAAACCCCAATATATACAAAAATAAAACTAAAACCCCAACCCAAATTAGAAAAATAATTTACAAATTTAAAATTACAAAATTATTTTCAAAATATACATGGGTTTTCAAATGGATTTTGAGGAAACAATTTTTACGATATTTTGAATGAATGGCTAAAACGCTTTAGAAAAATTAATGCTCACTATAGCCCAAGCGAAGATTCAATCCACCATATAAAAACTAGAGATCCAAGCAAAGTAACCCTTGCTCACAGTCTGTGAGTTTGGAGACCAAGGATTGAGTACCTGCACACACTATGTATTATCTCAAAATAACAATATAAAGCATCACACAGGAAGCTCATAGTCAATACATACCACAGATCAACGACAAGAACACCTCGAGTTGCACCCCAAAGTCTCTTATTATAGTAGAAAAAATAGTTCCCAGTGGGACAATAGTTTACAAAATGTTTTAGGGGTTATTCTAGTCAGAGATCAAGATGAGTAGAGACTCAACTGACTCTCTAATTTATAGATAAATCCTCCAAATGGAAAAATAACAGCTAGTTTCTTTGATCCTTGTCAAAATAATCTTGGCCGTTGATAAACACTTCAAGATCTTTTAATCTTGGTCTTTGATTTTTTATTTTTGAGGAATTTTCGAATTTATCATTTAATTCTTTTTTAATTAGCTCAAAATAATTAATTTTGAGCTAATTTCTTCAAAAAATTGACTTTGACTTAACCACCAATGTTCAAAGGTCCGACTTTTCTTGAAAAATACAATATTCTCTTGGTGGAGGACCTTTAAAAATTGACTCTTTTAAGACCCACGAATTTTTCCATTTGGAGAATTATATTCCTAAGACAATTTAATTTGACTCTAATTAATTAATTGTCTAGCTTAGGATTTAATTTAATTTTGCCAGAAAAATTAATTAATTTACACAAGGGGATTTAATTATTTTCCCAACCCTCTAATACATATGATTTTTCATTTACAAGACTCAAAGAGGGAATACACATTTTTCTTAGACCCTTAAGATACATAACCCATCTGCGACTCAATATGATCTAGCAAACCAAGTGATTTGTAATAAAATAATTAAGCTAATTAGCTTAAATTATTTCCAAACCAATTCTACATCAGACTTAACAAAAACACTAGGACTCACCTAATAATCCGACAATAAATTTCACTCTAGCTTTGGGGGTTTAAGCTGGAGGAAAAAAACTCTTCTGATTAGCCGTGTCGAAAAACATAGGTAATAAGTGAGGTTAAAAAACCTCCTAGGATGGAATTCATTATCAAATTATAGGGTTACCTAGGTTGTTACATAGACTCAAGGTTTTACTAAGATCATTTACAATATATAACTTGCAGAATGGGATGACCAGGACACATGCACTGCTGATATGTGATCCGATCATGTTGAAAAAATTGGGCACTTCCGCTTCCTTTGAACCTTGACAAAATTTGTGCAATAGGGTATACATTTTTTTTCCCGGAGATTCACCAACATTATAACTATCACAACAAGAGTGTTGAGATCAAGGGATGTCATAATCTTGTTGTAATAATTTAGCTCAATTTCTCTTTCAATCACACACACCTCGCTATTCCATAGTTCGTTTTCTGCTATACGTATAGCTTAGGTGCACAATGAAGGGGATGGCGAAATGCAGACCAAAAGAGTCAGTGTATGACCTTGGTTTTTTGTCTCTTCATCCTTTATTGAATGTTTCAGTATTCACATTGATACTGGAGCAGTGTAACAATTTGAAGATTGTTCTTGACTTGACATTTGTTGGGGTGATTTATTTCTTTGATAGTAAGGTATTGTTTAGCCCCTACAACTATGGGTAGACCCATCTAGCGTTGTGAAGGGTTGGAATGTTGGCTACTTCATACTCCTAGGTTGAGATACTAATTTGCTTTGAATCTGTGTAGTATTTTACCTCTTCCTAAGACCATTGGGCACTTGAGAGACTATATGCACTCTCCAGTGGTTGCCTAATTGACTAATTGATAGTCTGGATTAGTTCCCACACATATGTTTTCTCAATCGCTCCACACAACAGTTGAATGGAAGTGCTAGGATCATGGCACTGTCAACACAGTGTGAAATTCATGCATGGGATTGATAACTGGTCCAACTATCTATAATTTGTGAAAGCGGTGCTAATTGACAGCAACTTGTTGTGGTAAGCTTGAGTCACAGTTAAACACTCCTCTCAGTGTGATTATCACTGTTCTATACAATGCTACTCTACAACAGTGTTTTAAAAACCGGCTGATTTGAACCGGTAATCGGTCAAACTGGCCGGTTCATTAGCCGACTGGGTCAAATTGGCAAAAAAACCGGGTTCAACCCCTCACTTCGCCCGGAAACCACAAGAACCAGTGCTAACTGGCGGGTTTAGGACAGAATCAGCCGATTCTGTCCTAAACCAACCGGTTTGCTGCCAAGGCCGCGGAGGACCCACGCAACACAATTTAGGAAGCTTCTAAGGTGTTTTGGAGGGAAAATAAGGGTTGTTTCCCTCCAAAAACACCCTCTCCAAGCCTTTAAAAGGAGCTCACCCCCCTCATTTGCCTCACACATCTCATTTGGAGTTTTTGTGAGTTTGATTGGGAGCTTGGAGAGTGTTGAGTTTTTGCTGGAGTAGTGGAACAACAGAGAGTTTGAGCTAAGTAGTAGTCATCATGCCTCCAAAAGCCAAGGATACTGCATGGGCTCATTGTGATATGATTGATGGCAAAATGATCTGCAAATATTGCCAAAAATCTATTGAAGGAGGGGGTATTAATAGGTTCAAGCAACACTTGGCTGGGATAGGAGGCCATGTAAAGCCATGTGGAGCACCAAATGAAGTAATAGGGCATATTAGGGCAGAATATCTTTAGAAGTTTGAGACTCAAGTCACTGAACCAATAGAGAAGTAGGCTTTGTTTTTGCACTCTAGAGGCCATTAGGGCCTCATTGATTATATATTTTGTCACTGATATGTATTGCACTTGGTGCCATTTTGATATATTCACCTTTACATGGTATATATATGAGAAAACATTGCATATTTTGTATCTATTGGTTTGAAATCATGGTTTTAAATCTTAAAAATAGTTTTTTTCATTAAATTTAATTATTTATTGTATTTTTTTAAAAACCGGTTCATTTAGACCTGACCAGTCCCAGTTTGAAACCCGGTTTATTAGTTGGAGCGGTCCAGGCACCGGTTCTGGTTTTTAAAACTATGCTCTACAGAATTGAACCTGTGACAGAGGGCCAACAACTTGGCAAGGCTCAACTAGTTGAACTATCCATCAAAGCTAGCCAGAACCAATCCAGACTTGTTTGAATCACCAGTTCAAGTTAGAATCTCTCAAAACCAGTTTGCAATAGCTGGTTCCAATCCAATTCAACTAGTTCTGGTAATATATAAAACTACTATAAGTCACACACTGAGTTAAGGTTCGTCACAAGGCTAAATGTGAGAAAAACACTTTCAACATGTAGGAGTTGTGCTTGATTACCTTGGAAGAGGTGTTGAATATGGCACTGCTATTAAATGACATCAATTAAGGCTTCCCCGGTGTTAGAACTGTTTGTGTAGATACATAGATGCATACATTCAGATAGATAGATAGATAGATATGCATGTACAAGGATGCCATCATCTCTTCATGTCCTTATCATTCATTCTTTGACATTATAGTGCCATATTGGGGTTATTTTTTCCTCTATTGCATCAAGCTACTTCTAGGGTGTTGTTTCCCTCTTAGGAGACTTGTTTTGGCATTCTTCTAGAATTTGGTTCTGCTACTATAACACCCTCACCTCCAAGTGCAGGGGCTTCTCTAGGAGGTGACATTGTAAATTGTAGCATCAATTACACTAGTTATTCCATCCCAAATCAACGTTTGATAGAGTGAGGATGTTATTGCTAATGAATTGAATGAATTAATTAGCAAGCTGAAGCTCAATAATAATACAGAGATATTTACAGTAATAGAAACATCAAGTTTCTATTTAGGACATGGAAACAATCAGTTTCATCTAAGAAACTGCTAAAAGAATAAAAATAGCAACAGCTAAAAGAATGAGCATTAAATACTAAATAGGATTATTCTAATACCCTCCCTTAATGCTCAATCTATTTACAACACCAATAGACCCTCTGAATTTTACAAACTTATCAGGGCCAAGAGGCTTGGTGAAGATGTCTGCGGGCTGCTCTGTTGTGGGAACATATTGCAACTGAATGGATCCGTCTTCAACAAGCTGGCGAATGTAGTGGCAATGAGTTTCCACATGCTTTGTTTGTTCATGAAATATTGGATTCTTGGCAAGTTTGAGCACTCCCTGATTATCACAAAACAAGGAAGTAGGACCTGTTTGGGAAACATGCATATCCGCAAGCATACGTCGAAGCCAAACTGCGTCACAGGATGCCTTAATTGCTCCCCGATACTCTGCTTCTGTTGAGGAGAGAGCCACTGCCTGTTGCTTCTTACTAGTCCAGGTAACATCACCGGATCCTAGACTAAACACATACCCAGCTGTAGATTTACGGTCATCAACCGAACCGGCTCAGTCAGAATCTGTGTAACCACTGAGTATAGGATCGGAACTTCGAGTGTATAGGAGGCCATAATCAGAAGTGCCACGCACATATCGTAGCACACGCTTTGCTGCTAGCCAATGATCAGCTTTAGGAGCTGACATGAAGCGGGAAATGTAGCTCACTGCAAAACCGATGTCAGGTCTAGTGGCAGTAAGGTAGATGAGACTGCCCACTAATTGCCTGAATAAAGTTTCATCCACAAGGGGAGAGGATGACTGAGTTGAAAGTTTGAGCCCTGGTTCCATAGGAGTCGTGGCTGGTTTGCAATCCTGCATTCTGAACCTGTCCACAAGATTTTTGGCATACTTGGACTGAGAGAGAAAGATGTGGTTTTCAGTCTGCCAAACTTCAACCCCCAGACAGTAATGAAGAAGTCCCAAGTCTGTCATATCAAAGGTTCTGCATAAGTCTTGTTTGATCCCATGGATCAAATGTGCAGAGCTGCCAGTAATGATAAGGTCATCCACATAGACAACCACAAACAAGATATCATCACCAGTATGCTTGATATACAGGTTTGCATCAGATGGGCTCCGCTGAAAGCCATGATCTGTCAGGTACTGATCAATTTTCATGTACCAAGCCCGAGGAGCTTGTTTCAATCCATAGAGTGCTTTAGCTAATCTACACACTTTCTGTTCTTGACCAGCAACCTTGAATCCTGGAGGCTGCGTCATGTAGACTTCTTCTTGTAGGTCACCATTTAGGAAAGCACTCTTTACATCCATTTGATGAACTTTCCAATTGAACTGAGCTGCTAGGGCAAGGACAAGCTGTATGGTACTCATCTTGGCTGTAGGAGCAAAAGTCTCTTCATAGTCGATGCCTTCCTTCTGTGAGAACCCTCGAGCCACAGTACGAGCTTTATACTTGTCTATGGTTCCGTCAGCTTTGTATTTCACTTTATACACCCATTTGCAGCTGATGGGCTTTTTCCCTGCAGGAAGATCAGAAAGGGTCCATGTGTGATTCTTCTGAAGACTCTGGAATTCAGCTTCCATAGCCTGTTCCCACTCAGATGTACCCTTAGCCTCTGAATAGGTTTGAGGCTCAAAAACACTGTGTAGGTTAGCCATAAGAGCAAAATTGACTGTAGACTGTTGTTTGCTCTTATGTCTAGAAGTTCTACCTTCAAGGAGCTCATCATCCCAGAGATCACCAATGGTTTTAGCCCACCATTTAGGCCGAAGAGTAGAGGAACCAATATCAGGAGGAGGTGGAGAAGGCTCAAGAACAATAGGGGCAGCAAGAGGAGGGTTATTTTCTGGAGGAAGCTCAGATAGAGTATTATCAAATACTGATGCTGCATCATCCCTCCCATTAGGTGGACCGACCGGAAGAAGAACACTGTGAGGCTGATCCTTAGAACACTGCTCAGAAGGAGAAGACTGAAAGAATCCTCTGTCTTCTTCAAATACTACATCCCAACTGAAGCTAAGACGACCAGTGGCTATATCTATCAGCCTATAGGCCTTGTGATGATCACTATACCCTGTCATCATGAGTTTCTGGCTTTTGGAATCCAACTTAGAGCGCTTAGCAGCTGGAATCCAAACATATGCAACTGAGCCAAATACTTTGAGGTGACTGATCTTAGGCTTACGGCCAGACCAAACCTCTTCGGGAGTCTTCCCCTTAACAGCCTGAGTGGGTGATCGGTTAAGAAGATAAACAACAGTAAATACTGCTTCAGCCCAGAATTTGTTCGGAACACTCCTGTGTTGTAACATGGAACGAGCCATTTCAACAACCGTGCGGTTACGGCGTTCGACAACACTGTTTTGCTGAGGAGTGTAGGGTGTAGTTAACTGGCGTTTGATGCCATGAGTATCACAAAAGTTGGAAAAAGCAGAAGAACAAAATTCCCCCCCGTTATCTGTCCTAAGAGTCATGATATTACAGCGAGACTCTTTTTCAACTAAGGTTTTAAACTTCTGAAAGGTACTAAATGCAGCAGATTTATATTTTAGAAAATACACCCACATTTTTCTACTGAAATCATCTACAATAAGCAAAAAATATTTGCAAGCAGTGATAGAAGATGTATTCATAGGACCACAAATATCAGCATGAATTAACTGGAGTACCTTAGATGCGCGCCAAGATTCTCCATCCTTGAATGAAGACCGATGTTGCTTGCCAGCTTGACAGGCACCGCATACGCCCAACTGCTGAGTCTGAATATCAGGTAACCCTGACACAAGTCCCTCCCGAGAGAGCTAAGAGAGATACTACATGTTTAGATGCCCATATCGCTGATGCCACAGAGTGCTGATGGGAGAAACACGCGCTGCTAGAGCCACTTCTGGAGAATCACCAGTGTCAAGAAGCCTGTATAGACCATGATCTTCTAGGCCAACAGCAACTGTAAGACTAGTCTCCCTGTCGATAATGGAGCACTTGTGCGCACTGAACACTACATCAAGCTGAGGAGAGTTCCTCATAATCTGGCTGACAGACAACAGATTAATTTCCATACCAGGAACATAGTACACATTCAAGAAAATGAGTGTGCGCCCACTAGACTGGATCTGAACGGTACCTCTGCCAACCACTATGTACTTTTCACCTCCACCAAATACCACGGAATCACTGAAATGTGAGAAGTCAATAAACCAGTCACACCTGTGAGAGAAATGGTGTGATGCACCAGAGTCAATGTACCAAGCAGAAGACGGGACATGATCTGACGACCTTTTAGCCATAAAGGCGTAAAAGGCAGATCCTGTTTGCTCGGAATGTTCTGCAACATTCGCTGTCTGATGGGGCCCTCCCTGTTTCTTCTGTTCAAAAGCAATCCTCTGTCGGCAATCTTTCTTCATGTGACCGAACTTGTGACAATAATTACACTGCACACTTTTCTTCCTAGCAGGATCAAAAAGCTGAGAAGAGCCTTTCTGCTGAAAGGACTGAGAGGACTGATATTTGGCAGCAAACGCATTTTCCGAGGACATTGATGAAGCACCACTACCAAACCGCTGTTTCCAATGATCCTGCTACAGGAGTTTGGTGCATAACTCTGGAAACTTCAAATCAACATTTGTGGTGGTAATGTTGAGTGTTTCTATGAAGTGTTCATAAGATTTCGGTAGACTTTTCAGAGTGATGTCTACCATATCTTCTTCTTCCATGGTCCGACCAATGGCTTCGAGCTGATCTCGAATGTCTTTAATCCTGTTAAGATGTTCCTGTAAAGATATATGTTCGTCCATCATGATGGAGAACAGCTGATTCTTGAGAAAGAAGGCTCTGCTCTTGTCAGATGTCTCGTGCAATTCCTTAAGATGTTGCCAAATTTCAGCAGCTGTTTTGCCGGAAGGAATCTGCGGTAACTGATCATCAGTGACAGAAAGTTTAAGAAGCATAACAGCCTCTCGATTTCGATCATCAAACTTATCTTGATCGGTACCAGGTGTACCAGGACTGAGCTCTTTTCCTAAAACAAGCTGATCAAGACGCCTATATTAAAAAATGGTCAACATTCTCTATTTCCAGATGTTATAATTGGTGCCATTAAAGCGTTGACTACCTTCCAACATCAGGTTGGTAAGGGAGGCCATCTGCACGTTTCCCAAGATATAGGAAAAAAACTGACAGGTGTTGGAAAAAAAATGTTACCAGAAATCGTTCTGATAAGCTTAGGCAGGAAGAGATGCCAAATGCTGATTCTTTCACGCAAGATCGAACACCGAGAAGCACGATTTATGTAACTAATCACTGGTTTAGGAACTGGTTTAATTTGAGATACAACAACAAAATTGAGCTACTTGTAATAAAAACAGAACAACAACGTGCAATTTATCCCTTGAACCCACAATATAAAAAAACTTTCTACGTGAAAGATGACCGTGGATTTCACAATCGTTGACTGAAGAAAAAAAACTGCTACGGACTTACGCTGGAACTCGTATGGCAACTTGTGAATGGCAGGACACCCAATCAACGGGCACGGAAAATGATTTTAACGTTTGAAACTTGTTGAACGCTGCATATAATTTATTACCGTTGTAGCCGCTCCCAGCTATATGTCCGTTTGCGGAAATGCTAAATTAATGGCACAGTCGGTGATGGCACAACGTGCTGCCCTCTAGTCGTTACGCTGTCGTAGAACACGCAGATTAAAACTGGAATGGAGCAGGCGGACGAATAAACTAAACAAAAAAAATGTGAATGTTTTCCGGCTTGACGCCGAGCACGGTGCCGCCGAAACCACGATCACCACGATCCCGCTCTTCTTAATTCAAAAAACTTTGGCTGAGTCGAATGCAGAAACTGGCCAATTGCCAGGAAAATTTTCGGTGACAGAAACGTTTGATGGCGTCGTCGCGTTTCTTACCGATAACCGAAGCTGAGAGAAAATGACAATCGACACAAGCCGACGGTTGCTTTTGTACGCTTTGTTCCTGCGGTTGTTCGTTACTTTCGTTCTCTCTGCCGCATAAAATAACAATTTTGTCTCAACGAAAGACCCTAACAGCGATCAATGAACACGACCCTTCCAACTATGGACTCGGCTTGCCTGCGGCTTTTACTATGGACTCAGCTTCAAATGACACCAGCACACGAGAAACGAGCTTATACAACTAAGGAACGAGCAGGGTAATAGTGAAACCCCAAACAGAGCCTGTCCTCTACTCAACAAGTGACAATGTCAGGTAAAACGGAGAATCGCTCTTCAAGTTTGAACAGCGTCAACCAGTGTGAAAATAAACACTCAGATGCAGGCCCCTAGAAAGCAGTTTCAAAATGAAACACAGAATTTTTCACACACTGAAAAATTATTTCAAAAAGCTAACTTAGCTCCGATACCATAATGAATTGAATGAATTAAATAGCAAGTTGAAGCTCAATAATAATACAGAGATATTTACAGTAATAGAAACATCAAGTTTCTATTTAGGACATGGAAACAATCAGTTTCATCTAAGAAACTGCTAAAAGAATAAAAATAGCAACAGCTAAAAGAATGAGCATTAAATACTAAATAGGATTATTCTAATAATTGCTTGGTGACCATCTAGGGTGTAGCAATTTCAGGGTTGAGCTTACCCTCTTAGCTTATAATGCTAGGTTCATATGTACTCTTTATTTTGTTGCTACTTCAGAAACTCTCACGGATTTGCCATTACTAGATTGGATACTCCAAGCAAGGGAGGTCCTTCAACTGTACATCATGGTAGAATAATAAAATTCTCTAGAAGATGAGAATAATAAAATTCTCTAGAAACCCTATGAGCCTCTTCTTTTCTTTAAAAGGGCACTTCATTCACTCATTTCTCACACATTGTTTTGCAAGAAGAGCTTCCTATAGCAACAACATAGAGTTTATTTGTGTTTTGTAGCGTGGGCAGCAAGATGAAGAGCGTGGGCAACAAGAAGTTGGGTGAGTTTTCATTTCCTAATTTTTGCATCATTCATGGCTTCTTAAAGTAGTGTTTCAAGTGCCCCTAAATTGGGTGAGTTTTTCATTTTGTATTACTGTAATTTTGCAAAAATCATGGCTTCTCAAAGTTGTGTTTCAAGTGCCCCTAAATCCACTCAAGCAAGCAGGCAGCAAGAATATTATCCTCTATGGAAGTATGTTACCAAAGTGAAGCAGATGGGTTCCGGTGGTACATGGGAATGGAAGTGCAATTTATGCAAAAATGAAAAGACCTTCAAGCGCTCTTACACAAGAGTGAAGGCTCACATTTTGCATGAAGGGTATTGATGTGTGTGCACATACCAAAAATGTAGAGGTGAGGGCTAAATTCAAGAAAGAGAGCGATGATGCTCAAAGGTTGAAGGATCAAAGAAGCAAAATCGGCATGGGCACTACCAATCCTCGCATGTCTGATAGCATTGAGCCAAGGATTGTTAAGAAGCAAGAAAGAGGAGGGCACTAGAAGTAGAAGTAGAGTTATCAAAGCCATCAACTCCAATTTAAGACAACGGATTGGTGAAAATGCTTGATAGTCAAGGGAGAGAAGAAACTGACTCAAGTGTGGCAAGGGCCATCTTTGCTTGTGACATCCCCTTTAATGTGGTTTGATCGCTATATTGGCAGGACTTGGTGAAAGCAATTAACAAAGCTCCTCAAGGTTACAAGGGCCCAAACTATGAAAAAGTCAGAACAGTTTTGCTGAAGAAAGAGAGGCAACTTCTTTATGATGTTCTGAAACCAATTCGTAGGTCATGGGGTAGTATAAGGGTTTCTATTATCTTAGATGGCTAGACTGATACAAGATGTAGGCCTTTGATTAATGTCATTGCATCATCACCAAAAGAAGCCATGTTTATCAAAGCAGAAGATTGTTCGGGTGAGATAAAGGATAGTAAGTTCATTGCTGATATTTTAATTTCTGCTATTGAACAAGTAGGGTCAGAAAATGTGGTGCAAGTTATCACAGATAATGCATCTGTTTGCAAAGCTGCAGGTTTGATTGTTGAGAGTAGATACAATCATTTATTTTAGACTCCTTGCATTGTCCACAATTTGAATACGATTTTAGAAGAGATTGAGGCAAAAACAGAATGGATTAAGGAGGTCACAGGGCAGGCTAGGGAGATTATAAAATTCATCACCAACCACCACCAATCTCAAGCAATATATCGAGAATACTCCAAATTGGAGTTGTTGAAAGTTGCTGAGACAAGGTATGCCTCAAACTTCATCATGTTGTGTCGCCTTGTTGATGTTAAAAATGCATTAATGAATATGGTGGTGGGTCCAACTTGGGCTGAGTGGAGACAGGTAGATTCAGAGAAGAGAAGTATGGTGAGAAGGGTGTCGGTTGATGAAGATTGGTGCAACAAGATTGATTTCTTGCTTAAGTTCACATCACCTGCATTTGATCTTTGAGTTGCAGACACAGAGAAACCTTTCTTAGGTCCATTATTGTTACCAGGTGGAATGGCTTCAACACTCCATTGCACACTTTGGCACATGCTCTGAATCCAAAATTTTATGATGAAAAATTCATTGCTGAAAGCAATGGGAAGAGGAAGGCTCCACATAAGGACAAGGAGGTGGCCAATGGAGTGAAGAAATCCTTTTAGAGGATATTTCCAGCTTCTTTACAAACTGATGTAAGGCAAGAATTTGCCTGTTTTGCTGCTGGATTAGAGGATTTTGCAGACATATCAGCTTTGGATGAGAGGAGGACCATGGACCTAGTTAAGTGGTGGACTTGTCATGGGGCAAGTGGTGTTCATTTGCAAAGTCTTGCCACTCATATTCTATCACAAGTGGCAAGCTCTTCATCAGCAGAACAGAATTGGAGCACCTACAATGTCATTCATAGTGTGAAGTGCCACATGTTGGGATCATAGAAGGCAAAGGACCTTGTATATGTGCATTCAAACCTACACCTTGTGTCTCGTAGGGGTGAAGAATATACAAGTGGACCTCATAAAGAATGGGATGTGGATGCAGAATGTCCAGATTTAGAGCTCTCTCTTTCTGCTCTTGATATTTGTGCCAGTGGTGATGCAAGTGCAACTGGAAGCACTAGTAGAGTTGCCTCTTCTGCTGAACAAGCATCTTGTTCTATCTTTGCTGATGAGGATGAGGAGTTTTATTAGTAATGATATGTTAATGTAGCCATGATTGTCTTTAGTTCATGTTTTATTTCAGTTTTAGCACATATAGCCTTAATATAAATGCTGATTTTGGAGCCTTGGATGTGAAGCCTCATCTATAAAGGTTAATTTTGAATACTTGCATCATGTAATCATCTATTGGAGTTAATATAAATTTTGATTTCCTTCTATGTAATCATGTAATCATCTATTGGAGTTAAATGCCATTTATATGTTTCATTCTTTCTTTTCTTGCAAAATAATGTGTTATAATTTATTTAATATTGACTATATATATATATATATATATATATATATGATGTTTTGGCGGCGTTTCCATTTTCCGGGGGTCATGTTTCAGGCCGTCCCCATTTCAGAAACTTCTAGACATTTCGTTGTTTTGTGCAACTTAGCTCCCAACAGTTCCTTGATAGTAATGTACCGTATCCAAAATGATTACTCGTGAATCAACTGGGGTTGACATAATAGGTTTCTCTCTACAGAATTCCTTTGTCCATATGGATGTTTCACAAGGTGGTAACGTATTAACTTGAAAGCTACCTATATTCAGTTTCAGACTAAAAAATGCAAAGGTTTCTAGACCACAGTTGGAAACTGAACTCCCAAAACACTCCATGGAAAGATAATAGGGGTGAATATTGTCTCCAAATATGGAATTTGGGTGAAGTATATGCATATAAATATAAACAGAGGGTGAAAGATGACAATGAGGCCAATGAGTGTTTCTCTGCATAATGGCACCATTTATATCCATATATTGAGATTTAAAATAAGGACAACTACATAGAGAATTTACCTGTAGGCAAGAAGTTCTGGAGTTTATGAGGCTCCTTGCATCTAATGGCTTTTTATAAATTATCCTTCCAAGGGAACCCAACCATGCTACAAGACCTTCTACCATATAGGCACACAAACTTTGCATTGGGTCACCATATATTGACACTACTGTATTATTCGCAATCAGTTTGCCTAATTTGTTGTCGTCAGAGTCAACAACAATTGGAGTATACAGAAAAGACCTGGAAGTCTACTCAAGAGAGATATTGCTAGTTACGTTCAGATATGGTAAGGAAGTGCGGAGAGCTTGCATGGATGGTCTAAAATATATTGGGAATTCTAACTAATTGCAACAGGCTCTGTCTTAAGCTGTGCATTACTTCGTGATGATGTTTTTTTTTTTCTAAGGTATAGGTAATATGTTTCTGAGTGACTGGTATTTCCACAGAGATGGAGAACTAACAGTTCTCAATTGATTTACAGATTATGACTTATTTTATGTCTATTTTTTTTGTCTATATTTCATATGCCTATGCCTACAACAATGTCTTAATACTGCTTGTCAAAAACCCAGAAGTAAGAGGCAAAAAATTGTTTCGTACAAAAATCAGCTTGAGAAGCCAAACTAGCTTAGTAAAAAGTAAAACTCAACGGTGATTGCACAACATGTTCGCATGATTTGGAATATATATTTGAACACAGCATTCCCTGGAGCAGAAGCCTGAAACATCTCAATGCCATGGATAGAAGATAAAGTCACCGAGTGAACAACAGACCTGAAGAGAAAGTGAGCCTTAGAATAAATTATAATCCTTGATGACAGTAAGAGTATAAGCAAAAATTTGCAACAGTACAGGTTAGAAGTCATCATTGACCAAACTGTTTTCATTTCCTTTTTCTGATGTCATCAAAATCAAATCAGTGTTGAAGCATCACCATCAAAGGTTTAAGTTTTAACAGAAATTTGAGCAGTTTGGGTGAGTACTAGTATTTATTTCCCTATAGTCAAAATGTGCTTTTAGGAGGTGAAGAAAGCCCAAAATATCACATGGCATTTCACCTTGTATATCCAAATCCTGAAATGCCAGGTCCAATGTTTCCAGTGTACTTCTATTGAGGTATACAAGTTCTGTGTACTTCTATTGAGGTATACAAGCCAGGACAATGTGCTTTCTTGAAATTAAGGTCATCAACCCTGTGACTACAATACCAAAAGAGAAGTTTAAAGTGCCATTGGAACCTAAGATTAAATTCAACCCCATCAAACTAAGATTGGTAGAATGCTGTGGAGAAATAACAGCTAGGTTTTATTGGGATTCCGGACAAACTTGCAATGGCTTATTTAACCACGTGACCATAAAGTTAAACAGAGTGTTTCTTTCTTATAAATTGCTGAGTTATTGAACAGTGAACAACCTTTATGGTAAAGTGCCTTAAATGTTATGTTAACAGAGTAAATAACAAGCTATTCCAGCACCTAGGGTTAAGATTGTGACTGATCAAAATCGATGTTGGAGTGTGCCAGCAGTCTATTATAGGAATATTTATCACTTAAGTCACTACATTCGATTCAATATGTTTGGATTCTTTGCAATAATCTGAACTCTGGATTTTCTGAGAGGCCTGTAGTGGCTTTAATAATGACTGGTACTCTCTCTATTGTTTCCTTTTCAGCTCATGCGCACATCCTACGCGTACAGCGGGAGGGAAACTGTCACAAGCAAACCTACATATGGAATTTGACCAGAGATGAACTACTGTATATAATACATGCATATATTTATAGGTGTACGCCTGTGTGATATAAGAGTTCAGTTACAGGCCTATGAGTTAAGTTATGAAGCATACATAAGTCCAATATGTGAGCTAGGTATGTGCATAACCTGTGTGAGCAGCCAGTAATCATCACAATAACAGGACAATGACTATAGCCCAGGAGTTGTAATGAAAATTCTGTTGAACTAATGACAGGCAGAGACTTGACAAGTTGTATTGACAACCTTGTTGAACTAGTGCTGGGCAAAAGTATATGCCTCTACACTAATTCATGCACTATCAAACAGCATCATCAGCGATATACATTGTCTTATAAAAGATTACGCCTCATACCTTGAGCATAACCTGGAGTTTATTGCACATTTTAATCATGGGAAGTACTTACCTCGATTTATGACAAGGCAACTGGGTCTAGGATTGCAACTCATCACCCAACGACAGGTTGGGTTGTGTTACCGCTCAAACTAGAAAGGGTCCTAGAGGGGCACTTGCTAGGTCAAGGGCAACATTGAAGCTAAAGCCCACTGTCACCACAGCTTAAGCTTCCTACTTTTTACGAACTTTCATCGATGAGAGGAGACCTGATATATAGAGAATCACTTATGAAAGATAGACTAAATAAGATGGATATGAAGTTATCTTAATGACCCTTTCTGTTGATTTGGGGTAGCATCGGATGTGCTCTAGCCACGAAAATTGGTGGAAAGGCTAAAGCACATGAGATCTCCAATACCCAGAAATGGTTTGGGCAGATTCTACACAGTTTGGGAGATATTAAAATAATTAATATTTTTAATGGAGTCCCCAAGTCTAAAGTTAGGGAAAATAAAATATTAATGTGAATTAATATAAAATTGTGTTAGAAGGGTTCAAAAGTCATGGATCAAGCCAGAGTTAATCTTAGCCGTTGATTAGGGATTTAATCTCAACAGTTGATTTGTCAACAAGAAAAGTATATAAGGAGGCTTGAGGGTCACTTGGAGAATACATCAGAGTGATCAGTCATTCTATTCTCTAGAGCGGGGTTTACTAAGAGAGATAGAATCAGTGATCAACAACGAGGGGCAGTGAATACAGAAGCAGAGAGGCAGAGAGGGTACCGAAGAGAATCAGCGCAGAAGTCGGGAGAGAGGGACACAGAGCCAGCTAGGGCCCACACAGAGGCAACTAGGAGCTGAGCAGTGCCTCAGAGAGCCAACGTGGGTGACGCAGAGGCTTTAAAGGCTGACGCAGGGTTATTGGGCTGATGGTGGGTTGACGCAGGGCTAGGAAGCGCTGATGCAGTTCCTACAGGCTGACACTGGGATTTTTCGTGGGGAAGATTGGAGCTGGGAGTTGTCGGAGTGTTTATCCGAGGTTTCAGCGAGAATATCTGCTTCCGAGTAGAGAGGTACTATTGCCGAGATTATTCTCTGTTGGGTGAGCCGGTTTTGGCACCCAGATTGTATTCAGAAATTGCATAATAATAAAACCCTCAGATAGCTGCACCGGTTTTCCCGCATTGGGTTTTTCCGGGGACATTAGTCCAAAAATAATGGTGTCACTTGTGTGCTTGTTTTGTTTCATTTCATTGATGATCTGTAATGTGTTGAGCATATACTTGTATTTATTTTCAGTATTTACATGGTAAATAACTTGTTAATTAATCAGAACAAGTAAGCAGAAATAAATCAGAAAGTACATGGAGGGTTTCTAACTGTTTGACTTAGAAACATCAACACTTTCCTAGGAGAGACTCAAGAGTGGGACTTGCTTGCTTCTTAAGCAAGGTGCAAAATTCCTTAGGATAGGGGAATAGGGATTTGAGGGATTGGCATAGGGAATGTGACTTGCAAAGGTGCTACCTAAACCCTAAAATCCTTGTGGAACTTGGTTTCCCAAGTGGTTTTTGAAGAGTTGACTTTAATAAGATATGGGACCACACGAGACGAAGTGGACCCAGGTTAGGTCAAGAGGAGGGAGTTTAGCAACCAATGATGCGATTGACCTAAACAAGGAATGGAAGGGGATCAAAGAAAGGATCTTCAATAAAAGGCAATGCAATGATCCCAGTGAGATTTCTAGCCTAAGGGAAACCAAGGGCAAGAATCAGTCTTCGAGCTAGGGCTTGCGATATTTTAAGGTCCCATCGTCGAAATCTCATGAAATTTGGAGGGCTTCTTGAGGACACACCAACACAGTGGTGGAAAAAAATCGAAGTATTTGGATGGCTAGATTGTGATATATTTGATGCCTTAGGTGACCTATGGGGATAGACCTAGAAAGGAGAGGAGAAGGTGAAGAAAAATAGGTTTTAAGGTGATCATCTATGGTAGACCAGTGCCTAATCCTTTGGGGAGATTGGAATCAAGAATGATTATGAATTCGGATTGAATTTTCTTAGTCAAGGAGGCCTTAAAGGCAACTTCACTTAGCACTAGGGCAAAGGAGAGCAACTTCAAAGACTTTATACCTTGTTTTACAAAATAGATTGCTTCTCAAGATTAATTTCAACAATGAAACATCCTTAGGAACATTCACTCATCATACAGGGCCCATACATGAAGCAATACTATCTAGAAACAAAAATCCCACAACTTCGCAATAATGGATGCAACAAATTAGCCCTAGTATAGCAAAATCCCAACAACAATGTATGTGACAAGAATAGAAAAAGAATAGCATTAAAATTGCTCTTACATGTATTAGAGTATATCCAACCATCAAAATTTTTCCAATCAAGAAGCTCCAAGATAAGAGAAAATGATCCAAACATCAAAATTCATTCCATGCTCCATAATTTCGTCCTGCAAGAAGGATAGCAAAGTTCTTAGAAGAGATACAAGTCCAACCAAGTGATAATGCTAAAATGAATCCTCATCACTTCTATTTATACACTTCTAATGAGTTTGATTTAGCTATTTGGGCCTACATTAGCCCCTAAAATAAAATAATGTGCAAAATAACTAACGTTTGGTGACAAGCCCACCAAACTAGCTCATAAACAAAAGAACAAGCCTCTCAAGAGGTCAAATGATCAACAATACATGTCGTTGGGCCTTCTAAGAAGCCTGATGAAGTCCATAAGTGCCACAATGATGAATAGAACTCCCAAAAGTAGTGGAAAAGGGGTTGGCCCCTTGTTCTCCAAATAATAAACTTGTGGTGCTCCTAATGGGTGTGAGGGCACACAAGTAATCTCATAGGTGTCCAAGTAGGTCGAAGATGCCTGTAGACCATCTATAAAGGCTCAGATGATGGTGTAAGTGATGCCACACCAACATACAAGTCCTGGTTCATTTGTCAAGTGCATGGTACAACTGTAGGGTCGGCTGGGCATGGTGAACTAGGTGCATCTTCCTCGTCCAATAGGTGAATCTCGAGCAATCTCTGAACATATCTGAGGATCCATGGAATGCTGTCTACTGTTGTGGTCCAATGGCTCTCAACACACACCCTACATGTGCCAATGTAGCCCTCAGGAGGGTTAGGACCAGTGTTGCAGGAACGTCCCCCCCAAGGACCTGGAGGCAGAACTATGTCCTGTATGGATCTGTCATTGATCTTTTGGCTGAACTGCGGATCTGAAAATCAGATTTGCGGTTCCGCCTTTTTTTGGCGATTCGTGGAAAGTTGGATTTGTGGGGGCCCAATCTGCGGTTCTTGATGCCCGATCCACAGATCCATAAAGGATTGGGTGCAGATCTGTGGAGGTTCAGGCATGTATCCACCGCATATCACGAGTGGATCCGAGAGGAGGTGGACAGTTCACACGGTTCCATGGGTTTTTTTGGAAATTTCAAACTGTTATGTGAGGAACTACACTTTCTGAATATTCCCAAGGTGCCCCTTGATGCTCCCTAGACGCTTCTTAGATGCTCCCTAATGGTAATGTTAAATTCTTAAAGTAAAAGTGATATTCTCCTTTATCTTTCATTTCCATCATTTTACTTAAATTTTTAACATTACCACGAAATGACTCAGGATGTTTGAGAGTGGTTCCAACCTCATAAGACTTCATATGGAGAAAATAGAATTTCATATCCCATTCAAAATTCAATAGACTTAACAGTTTTTAGGATCAATGGGATTGTGGCATTTCATTGGATTATATCATGTATGAGGGCATGTGATTGGTATTTAATCAAGAGCACCAAGCCCTATATGTACCCCAATGTTGGTGTTGTTGATTGTTGAACTTCTTTGTCATGCCCTTAGCAATTATGTACCCTTCACTCAAGTCAAAATCATTGATCAGGCATGTTAAGCTTTCTCTACCATATTATAAGGCTTGGATTACGCTGTTTGATCAAAATTAGGCAATGTTGACTAATATCCTTATAGAATTGAAGTAGAGGCAAATGCTCGACAAGAGAAGAGGAATCTAGATTCTAGATGGTTGATGCTGGGATAATTAATCATTGATGTACAATGGATGCCATATCTATCTTGATTTATGAAAAAATATGCATGTTTTCATGTCTTCTACAACTAATTTGGTATTTGGGATGTTTTTTTAATATATATATATAGTAGGTGCTTCGCTTCCTAGATTTTTGGGAAATGACGCTTCTGTGTCCCCGCTTCGTGCAATGTTGGTTAGGAACCCGTATAAGGAGACCAAACCCAAAATGGAGACCATCTGCAATCCTGCATAAGATCCAATACGTCCCCTAGCCTTCTAGTACAACAAGTCATCAAAGGAAATCGAGTAAAAGAACTTAACCATGGACAATAGGGGGCACTTCATAATGGTATGCCCTTCCATAGTGGGCTTTGGCATGTGCTAATGTCTCTAAACTACAAGTGGGCTTAACGAAGTATCCTATTAGGTGGTTTCTACTTTTAAAGGGGATAGTATGTCCAAAGTACATCCTTTAAAGGGTGGTGGCATGTGATAAAGAGATGAATGGAGTAGGGAGTGAAAGGGGAAGCCCTGGGCCACATGCTGGGGTACAAGGGTAGTTAGTAAAAGGGAAGCCCACATTTGGGTATATAATGTATAGGAGGGAGAAATCGTGGTACATGAGGTGCCCCGACTTTGATTTTTCCACCCCTTTTTATATGCCTTTTGCCTTTTATGATTTTTCTTTAATTAACTGCTCGGGGATCAAGGGATAAGAGCATGATGTTTAAGATATAACAGTGGATACCCCCTTTAAGGTAGGGAGGTTCATTGCCTACCAGGTGTTGGGACGATCATAGGTTCCTGAATGATAAAGGAGGCTCATCTAGGGCCTATAGGAACCAGGGTGATGGCCATGATGATGGGGTAGAGCTTATGTATTGGATTTTTCCCACGTGCTAAATGTGTTTGTCCTGACCATCTTTTGCATTTTGTGGTACATATTCTTGTTTAATGTGGCCAATTATGCCTTTACTTTTATTTTCAACTGCATCAACCTCCGAGGCATCATTCCCGGCCCGACCCAAGGTGTGGGCAAGGGGAGGGGGAAAGCTAACCCTATGTGGACCCAATGGAGGAATGTAGACCTAGGTGGGATAAATGATGAATGGGGTTATAATGAGTGGAAGGGGAGTGATATATGTGGATGAGGGAGCGAGACCATGCAACCAAAATCAGGGTTTCCCATGCAGTACCATCCCTAAAGCCCAAAGGTCAGTAAAAGAGATCCCACGAGACTAGGGTCTAAGGTTAACATCCAAAAGAGGCCTAGGGGACAAGAGCACAGACCTAGCGCACTCTTTCCGTTGAATCCCCCCATTAATCTATGCCCAGAAGTATCCATGATAAACAAACTACAACACTCAATTGCCAAATGACAAGGCATACCTTTAGGTTCGGGAGGCCCATCTTCAAACATACAATCATAATAGATGGGTGAGGGACCGCATGGATGGCTTAGGTTGCAGAGAAATGGCACAACTAGGTAGTTGGTGGCTGCAAGGGGTTGCTTTTTGTTGGCTGAGGACCATTTTGGAGAAATTTTTTCTCCTAGGGGTATCACCCACAAAATGGTGGGTAACAAGCTGCACTGTGGGTTTCTTGCAGCGAATCACCCCAAGCCATATTCTAGAGCTAAAGGAGGTCTGCTCAAGGATTCAACCAATTTTGCTAATTGGGAAAGGTTATCTTAACTTCTACTCGGGTCTTTCTTCCAGAAGGAAGATAGATGGTCTGGTCTCCTGTATATAAGTTTGGTCTCTTGTATATAATATTGGCGATCACACTGAAATGATCATGAAGGCTGCGTTGTTAAGGCCTTTCCTCTTTTTCAACCTGGAAATCCTATTGAAACTCAAACACCATGCGTTCTCCTCACTTGACTCTGTCTTCTTTGTGTTCGAAGGTAAGATCCCGATCCCATTGTTTGACAGAGCGAATGCTAGGGTTCCGCCCTTGTAATTTTTGGTGATCGAGAGTCGAGAGCCGTGATCTCAGAGCTTCCCCTAAAATATGTGTAGGGAATCGACCACATTACTCACGATGCTGGGTTGTTTGTGCATTTCTTCCCCAAAACTCCTAGGCCAACTGATTTACCATGGGGCATGATACTCCATTTTTGGAGTAAAAATGTAAAAAGATAAAAAAATAATAAAACTATTTTTTCAACTCGTATTTTCAAATTATCCCCCTATTTTTTTACTCAAACTTCATGCAGATTACTCGTTTGATGCAAAATTTAATTCCTCATCCAAAGAGCATACTTTCGATGGACCCGTTACACGAAAAATGAGAAATGCATGAAAAAACGTGATTGCAATCACGTTTTTCATGTATTTCTCAATTTTCGTGTAGCAGGGTCCATCGAAAATATGCAACATGTGTACTCCTTGGATGAGGAATCAAATTCTGCATCCAACTAGTGTTCCTGCTCAAAATTTGAGCAAACCCATAGAGAGATAAGTTGAAAATACGAGTTGAAAAAATAATTTTTTCTTTTTTCCCTCCAAAATTTGATGATGTAATGTAATCTTATTTTATTATTTCCACTATTATTTTATAATTTCTTTAGGAAGCCCATTTTAGACCTCAAAATTCCCCTAATGAGCATCAAACCCATGTTTAAATAAAATTCTTTTTCTTCTTTTACATAAAATACAAATTGATGTAAGTACAAAGATAAATATGAACACTGAACCTAGTTACTTTTCAAACAAATTTTGCCCTAGAAAAGCTCTAGTTTTCCCCACGCTTTAAAATGGGGCTTATTGAAGGCTTCTTGCTCCATAAATTGAAGGTATACATTTGTTGGAAGCCTTTTCTTGGCCTTTGTGACCATACGTCGATCTATTTACTTTGCTAATTCTCAAGCCCTAGGTCATGTTGTGTTTTAATTAAGCCTATTGGAGGATGCACATTGCTTCATTATGCTAGCTAAGCCCTGTTCTTAGGTTGAGTTATCCTCCTTAAGCCTGTTTTGTTACCTTATCTCTCGTACTTGATAGATCCTAGGTGACCTAATATAGGGAAACCTCCCTTGTGGTGAAAGTTCACATAAGAGCAGGAAGTAGTGGCTGTGGTGATAGTGGGCCACACCTCATATTGTTGTCTCTTGGTCTAGCTCTTGTCTTGCGAGCCACCCTCACAAGACCTGCTAGATTGAGGCAACACAGCAAACACCCCTAGTCAACGATGTTTAAGTAATTTGATCCATTAGGTGAGATCTTTATTGTCTTTCAAGCGGAAGGAGGACGAAGTCCTCATCTCTAACATGCAAATGATTGAGCCTAAAATTAACGATATTCTTGTCCTTGGCTTGACTGGGAGAGAGGCGTGTAGATTCATAAATACATTCTTGTATTATTAAACGGTGCATCTGACGTTGTGAGGTGACAAAAATTTGATGGAATGATCAAATATAGGATGCTTTGCTTAGATGCATCTAGTACTTGTATAGTTGAAAGTAAAATTGCATATGCAATAGAAGAAATGAAATCAAGGATGGGATCACTGCTAAATCGGAGAGGCCATTCTGAGAGCTTATATATTCATGAACTTAGTCTTGTGCATTTGCACGTTGTTCTGTTTTGGACCAACAAATCGGTTGCTCAACATTTCCATCACTTCATATTTTATGCTTGTCTGCCTCTTGTTGTTGCATATTATAAGATAGGGACCGACAGGTTTTGCCATTCAGAGATTATGTTTTCTGCTTGCTTAATTGTTACTGTTCTTTTTCGTATTGGAAAATGGACTAATGGGTGCACAACTCTCAGGCCTAAATCCTTTGTTATATCTTTATGAGTCATCTCACACGCTTTTAGTTTTCCTGGTAATTGATTTGTTTTCAGGGAATCTGGTTAAATGAGCATCGAGACTATGGTGGTCCCCGTAGGATTTGCATTACGTTAGAAGGAAAGAAAAGGGAAGATACAAGGTCTAAATTTGTTTACGTGATCCTTTTCTTTTGAGGGAATAATAAATATTCTTTAAATTTGCTTCTTCAAAGGTCATTACCTAACGGATGTTTATTTGATACAGGAAATACACGTAATCTACTTAAAGCAAACAGATTGATAAATCTTCATCTTGGAAGATTGCTGGCATATCTTAATTTTTCAGGGTTCGTAAATCATTCACGTGTTTTATGATATTAGACTAATTGAAGCTACGAGTGTAATTCCTATGCCATATGCATCATTGCTATATATGCAGAATGCGTTAGGGCTATACCTGTTTTGATTAAGCCTTCTGTGAATGTATATGTACAGTTTATTCATATGATTGTTTGGTATGCTATTTTAAACTAGTGTGCAAAAAATACTTTTATTCGAGTTGAATACTTGTAACTTATTTAACTATATTTCAAAATTGTTTGTTTAAAGATTTCAAATTCTTCTATTCTGCCTCTATCCTGGAAAATCCCAAACTAGCATAAAATTAAACTACATACTGGAATTTCCCAACTAGCATAAAATGAAAACTAGTGTATGAAATAAAATATTCCTAACCCGTAATAGTGGTAACTATTTTGTTGGCAGACTTTGATGCTAAATGTTTGAGTAATGGGTTTGAGAGAAGCAACAATTAATGGCTCTTTTCTGTAAGACATTTATGATTTTTAATTATTTTATTTTTGTTGGCAGACTTTGATGCTAAATGTTTGAGTAATGGGTTTGAGAGAAGCAACCATTAATGGCTCTTTTCTGTAAGACATTTATGATTTTTAATTATTTTATTTAAAGACATCGATGTATTGTTTGCAATTATTTTTTAAAATTCAATTTAAGTTAACTGTAAAACAAAATGTTTCCGAGCCACATTATTTCTTGCAAGTAGGTGGCTAGGTCATATCCCTTTGTTATGAATATAATTCTTATAAAAATAATAAATATAAATATAAATATGATAATAATAAATAATTAGTTAATGGTTAGTTAGTTAGTGATGAAGACACATGTTTTAGAGACATGACTATTCATAAAAGGACACCTTCCTAGGGCATATAAGCAGATCCTCATTCTCATTTATAATCATCTCATAATTTACATCAATTCAATATACAATATTCAATATACAGTTACATGTCTTATAATGGACATTTACGTCGTTGAAGTATTTTAAAGATTTCCGCTGCGTATATGGCCGTTGGTCGTTACATTGGTATCAGAGCCACGTTCGCTGATCACTAGTTCTTTGGCTATCAACCCTCTGTCAACCTTGTGTTGTGTAATTGAAGCGTTTTGCTTAGAATTTGGAGATTCTTGAAAAAAAAAAGAAAAAAAAAAGAAAAAGAAGAAAAAGAAAAGAAGAAAAGCCTTTGGCCATTGACATTTCAATTATTCTAGTAAAAAGAAATATAGTCCGTTGTAAATTTTGAAGGAGAACATTCATATATATAAAAATGTTCTACATTATTGATAAAAAGTACATGATAAAGCCAAAAGAGAATTTTCCCAAATATATTTAAAACTATACATAAGAAGATGAAGAATAGATAATATTATTTTGATTATTTATTAAGTGGTTTACAAGCTCGTGGTATTAACAACCCATGGTGATTGCCCATTGTATTTTCAAGGTAAAAGAAAAACAAAATGAATGCAAAATCTCTTTATGTGAATGGTAAGTTTTACTTTTACGTGGAGAAAATTAACAGAGTCAAAGACGCATAAGTGGACATATATTTTATATTATACCCCAAAGAGGTGAATAGCCACGTTTCACTAGGGTTGTAAATTTTTAAAAAAGAAAAGAAAATATTATAAATAAAAAAGAGAAGTATTATATTACAAAGGGTATTTTAAAGAAAAATTCAAGTCATAAAATTATTGAAAATATATATAAGTACAAAGCGGATATTATTATAAAATGTTATTTAAAATATCCATATATTAAAGTTTATGAAGGGTTAAATATAGAACTATAAAAAGACATAAGGATAACAAGTTATAACAAAGGAATACTATTTTTTAAAAGCATTATAATAAATATAAGGAGCAATTTATTTAAATAGTGGAGCTATATTAACTTTTTTTAAAATGGGAAAAATATAGAATCGAGAAAAATAAAAGTTAAGGAATTTAAAAATGCGTTCAAGTTTATAAAATAAAATGATACTTATTTTAAAGAAGAAGTGCATTTTTGAAGAAAAAAAATGAACAGTCTAATTTGAAGATGAACAAAGAAACTATCGATTCCATATATAACTCTACATTTTGGATCAAATGTCCTATTTTGTCGAACAAAAGATCAATATTTATCGATTTTAAAAAATCGCACAATATTTTATTTAAAATTTCGAAGATTGTTTACTTTAGAAGAATATCAAGATAATGCCCAGACACAAACTAGAAGATTAAAAGAAGAAATCACAAAACTTCAACAAAAAAACAACGCTCTAGAAAAGAAATATAAAAATATCGAAGATCGATTTTATGAAAAACCAACAGAAAACAATGAAGAAATTTGGCATCTAAGGGACCATGATGAGAAATTACTTTCACAGATAAAAAAAAAGTCCAAGGTTAAGAAAAAAAAGACTAAACCAAGAAAAATAAAGTTTTGATAAGGAATTGAAGGAGAGTCCATTAGAAAAAGAAAAAGAAAATTTGTGCCTAAAAACCTTTTAATAAAAAAATATTAAAGCAAATAAAAAATTTAAAAGATAAAGAGAAAGGTACTGAGGACAAAGTCAACAATTCAGAAAATGACGAACTTTCACTTCTAAGGAATCATAACCAAGTCTCACTTACGCAAATAAATAATATTAAAAGTGACAAGAAATCATTGAATGACAAGTTAGAACAACTTCAAGAGGTAGTATCAAAGTCTCTAGTCATTTCAGTCCAAGTTGAACATAAATAGACAAATACCGATCCAATGAAAATCATAACTCAAGCAGAGGATAAACCTATTGAAGTGAAGACACATGCAAATGTTGCAGTTCAAACGTTGGACATTCCAAATGATGATTCAGTAGCTAACTCAACAACAATCCCTGAAGGAAATAAAAAAACAACCACTAACATGATAAGGAAAGTCCAACCATAAGAATTATTTATCGACATCTAAATCACAGGAGAAAACTTTCCAATCAATCTACGTACTAGTATCACTTAGAACATAAACGACAAATTTATGTTCCAAAGAATACTAAAGTTTGTAGAGTCCACTCCTACAATAACTATTCATCACAAATTTCCAGAGCTGAAAAGATTCCATAGAAGATTAATATAGGATGGTTTGATCTATTCTCAGTACGACAATTTTGTCTATCACTCAAAGCATCATATCATCTTGTATCAACGAAGATGAAAGCTCAAAGACGAGAAGATATTCTCAATAAGCTTAGAGGACAAAGCTTCTTGAAGAGAGAGGCAATGTTATGAATATAATTAATATAAAAATAATAAATATAAATATAAATATAAATATAATAATAATAATAATAAATAATTAATTAATGGTTAGTTAGTCAGTAATGAAGAGGCATGTCTTAGAGACATGACCATTCATGAAAGGGCACCTGCCTAGGGTATAAAAACAAATCATTATTCTTGTAATCATTTCATATTTTACATCAATTCAATATACAGTTACATGTCTTACAATGGACATTTATGTCTTTGAAGTATTTTAAAGATTTTTGCTGCGTATACGATTTTTGGTCGTTACACCCTCTGTGATAAAATCTAATAACTAGAAATGTAAAAAACAAAAGGAAAATGAATCTATAGATTAACACAAAGCAACAAAAGGAAAATGAATACATATATTAACTCAAAGCTTTTAACTCGTCATGAGAAAAAACAATTGAAAGGCATGTGCATTACCAATTTTGGAGGGCTACTCCAAAGTTCAATTTGAATGGTTTTGCTATAGCTTGCTCTTTGATATTGAATTGCCAAATTCAATTGTACACTTTCATTTTTCTTTTTATTAACTTATGAATATCATATTATTTAGTTTAATTTGACAATTTTTAAACTAGGGGAAAAATGAAGACAAAATAACATAGAAAAGCTCTTGCACTTTCTGCATTTACAAAGAACCAAATAATGTTAATGATAAGAAAGGCCTTGAAGGCCAATATTCATGCACTACCTCTTCCATTCAACGAGGAGCTTGAAATGTTGTTGCCAATGATTTTTGAAGGAGGTGCATCTTGGGTAGGCTGTAGGGAAGTTGCTTCTCTGTCTATCATGGATGTTGCAATTCCCTCCCATTAGATCTTTTGGGTAAGTTAGAGCTATCTTGGGGCTACCCTGAGCAAATGTTGAAGCTTATTGTAATATCCATGCTGGTTTATGATATAAATCCTTGTACTTTGCTGTTAGGTTGGTGAGTTGGAGTCATTTTGTAGGCTTGCGTGCCTATGTATATGTGTATATGGATTTTGGGGCTAGCGTGCCCAGGTACATGTGTCATTTTGGCAAAGTGGTTGAAGGGCTAAGATTTTAAATATTGTAACCTGTGTACATATTTTTATATATTAATAAATAACAATTGGTTGTGGAGCCCACTCCACGGATAATATGTTAGGATATTCCGACACATAGGAAATAGTTAAGTATAACTTGGTCTAGTATAGAGTTAGGTAAAGTGTGTTTCTTTACTATGTACATTTTGTAACCTACAATCCGACGGTTCATTCTCTCCTCAGTGTTACCGACACTTGATCCGTGGCTTAATACCCGATTGGTCCATGATCTCTATTTAAAGAGCATGGAGGGTCATTTGTAGGTTAACCGTCCCTGAGAGAAGCTTATGTAAATTTTTCATTCTTTTATCAATAAATTGCCTGAAGTGGCCGCGTTGGCTCAGGCCGTGGACTGTTTCCCTCTTTGAGGGTTTTACCCACGTCAAAAGTACTGGTGTATTGATCTGTGATCTGTTTGTGAGCGGTGTCCTTTGGTGTTCTATCTGAGGAACTTACCCTGTAAATTCCTACATGGTATCGGAGCTATTTGAGGGCCGCGTCCATTGGTGGTCCAAATCTGAAGCCGGTAGAACTGCATTCGACTATCGTTTCCTAGATCTACTGTTTATGACTGCTTTCGGGCCGAGAGCACTGCTCCAGTTGTGTTGGGAGCATCTGTTCCAGTGAGGAACCCCTTTCGTTTCACGCGAAAAGGTTTCCGGTAGCCCTAGCTGCGTCATTTTTAAGATTTGGAGGTATATAGTGTTTATTTGCAGTTTACAGTTATTTTCTCTCTGTTTATTTTGGTTTCGGTTTATTTAGCCTTTTTTATTACCGGATCTATACCTTTCATTTCTGCGTATGCTCTTTGCCCCGCGACTCTGTGCGATCTGGGCAAATCAGAAACAGAAAGGAAGGATTTTTCTCATGCGTATGCTCTTTTCCGCTGCGCCTTAGTGTGATATCGGAAAATCAGAAACATTAAGGAAAATATTTAGTTTTCGGCTAAAGCCAACTTTGAGCCGCAAGGTTCGTTTTTTTTTTGTATGTCCGTGTTGGATTCTGTGTTATTTGTTTTGTAGGGAAAAAGAGCTTTCTCAAAGCAAGCACGCAACCCAAAGCTTCAACCCCCCCCCTCTCTCAAACTTTTTGTATAGCTCACTTGGTCCAAAGCTAATTTATGAGAGTAGAGGTCTTGAGTTCAAGTCTCCTTTTTGTGGGGGCGGATTTTTCATCCCCGCACATTCCCGCACTTCATCAACATCTTCATCAAATTTTCTTCAAAAAGCCATAACTTCTTCATCCGGAAGCCGTTTTCAGAACCGTTTTTTTTGAAACAGCCTAATTTTTCGAGATCTTTCCATTGGAACACTTAGTTTCAGCATCTATAGCTTCAGTTTCTGTTAAAATGGAAAGTCCATGCCAAGTTATTCTTGACAGCACCAACTACTTCTAATGGTGGTCCTACATTGTGGATTTACTTAGAAGTAAAGGTCTTTACAGAATAGCCTCAGGCCAAGAAACCAAACCGAAAGATGAAGATAAGGCAGCTAAATGGGAAAATAGGCAAGATCAAGCATCTGGGTTGATAGGGATGTCTATTTCTCCAGATCTTAGATTCCATATTGCAGAACTTGATACTCCTGATGAAGCATTGAAACAGATTACTAAAATTTTTGGAATCAAAAATGAACTTAGAGCCCATCAACTTGAAAATGAGTTGCTTACATTGGACCCCAATAATTTTTCTTGCATTGAAGATTTTTTTGTCCAAGTTCAAGACCCTTAGACTTCTCTTGGAAGGTGTTAAGGTTAAGAAAGAAGATAGTAACCTTATCTATTCCATTCTTACTAAGTTGGGACCAGCCTACTCTGTGTTTGTTTTCACCTTCCATTCTACAAGAGAAGCCTTCATTTCTCAAGGACAATACTACAAGTCCCCTTCCTTTGATTCTTTTTGTGATTCTTTAATAAGAGAACAAGAAAAACTCTTACACCTTGGTCTTCTTAATCTTGGAAACTCTTCTAAGAAAGCGTTAGCCACCCAACAACAACCAAATCCAAAGAATCCTAAGAAGTTGTATCCTAAAAGGAATGGTCCTAAACCAAACAAGGGTCCTAAGCAATTTCAGCCTCAAAATGAAAAATCATTTCAACAAAATGATAAGACAAATAAAAACAAAGGGAAGAAGACTGATAGACATTGCAACTTTTGTAATCGAGATGGCCACTTAGAATCCAAATGCTTTAAGAAGATGGGAGCCTTGGAAGCAGCAATGAAGAAGCATAATATCCATTTGGAGCACTCTTCAACTTCAACTTCATCTTCAGGAATGGCACTTTCTGCATGTGGTTGTCAAGCATCTCGGTCTGGCTATGCACTAAATGTATCTTCTTCTTCTCATTCTCATGAGTGGCTCATTGATTCTGGAGCTTCTTATCACATGGCCAAAAACAAAGCCATGTTTTCTTCTTTAAATGATTGTAACACCAAAAATATATATGTTGGTGATGATAGATCTCTTAGTGTTGTAGGGACTGGAACTGTTCATATAGGCAATGGTCAGTTTAATGATGTATTATGTGTTCCAACCTTATCCTGCAACATTCTATCTGTATATTAGATAACTCATTCAGGTGAAGGTAAAATCGTTGAATTTTCACCTCACGATGTTGTAATTAAGGACCTAAGAGATCCTAGACAGATTTTAGCTACTGGCATTGTTGATGATTCTACAAGGTTGTATAAGTTTCACAACTTTGGGTCATAAAATCTTCCCTCAGTATTTGTTGCTCATAACGATGAAGTGAGCAAACTTTGGCATGAGCAATTTGGTCACTTAAACTATCGCTCTCTTTAGAATCTATGTAAAGAAAATATGGTGACAGGTCTTCCAATGGTATCTTGCAGAGATGGTGTTTGTTCCGGATGTGTACTTGGAAAACATCATCGGGATAGTTTTGAAAAACGTGCCTCTTGGCATGCCTCAGCCCTTTTACAGCTCGTGCATAGTGATTTATGTGGTCCACTTCCAGTTGTTTCATTCTCTGGCTACAAGTATTTCTTAACTTTCATTGATGATTTCTCCAAACGCACTTGGGTATACTTCTTAAAACTCAAGAGTGAAGTATTTAACATGTTCTTGGCCTTTAAGGCCTTTGTTGAAAAATAATTTGGACATCAAATTCTTAAGCTAAGATCTGATAATGGCGGAGAATATGTTAACAACAAATTCATCAACTTTTGCACTGAGAATAGAATTCAAATGCAACACACTGTTCCATATACTCCACAACAAAATGGTGTAGCTGAAAGGAAGAATCACACCTTAAAGGAAATGGCTAATTGTATGCTTCAACCTAAAGGACTTAGTCTTAATTATTGGGTAGAAGCAATTAACTGTGCAAATTACATAATAAATCGCACTCCTACTAAGGTTTTAAAGAATATCACTTCAGAAGAAGCATGGAGCTCAATTAAACCGGATGTAAGTCACTTTCGTGTTTTTGGAAGTGAAGCATGGGCCCATATTCCAGATGAGAAACATAAAGCTTTAGAACCTAAGAGTGAAAAATGTATTTTTGTTGGATATTCTGAAGATGTCAAAGGATATAGACTTATTCCACTTAAGTCCAAAAATGTTATCATTAGAAGAGATGTAAAGTTTGCTGAAAATATATCGGCCTACGAGCCTAGTTCGGCGGATGTGCCACCTCTCCCTATCTCTTCTACTTTTGAAAATATTTCTTCTTCAGATGATGAAAGCGAGGATGAAAATCCTCCCCCACCTTCTTAGGATCCTCCTTCAGCTCCTCAGCTTCCAAAATGGGTCCGTGCTACTCGGGATGCAGTAGGTGATCTTGCCGGTGATCCTACAGATCAACGACATACACGTTCTCAGTTTGATAGAGCCTCTTCTTTACTGGCTCAAGCTTCAGTGAATTATGATCCTGACACCTTTGCAGAAGCTTCAGGACATCCAGATTGGGAAGCAGCTATGATGAAGAATATCATTCATTATTGGCAAATGATACATGGGATCTTGTTCCTCTACCAAAGGGACGAAAACTTGTTAGATGCAAATGGGTTTACAGAACCAAGTATGGACGAGATGGGAAAGTTGATAAACATAAAGCTCGTCTTGTTGCTAAGGGTTTTTCACAAGTTGAAGGCATTGACTACACTGAAACCTTCTCCCCTGTTGCCAAAATGAACTCTATCCGCCTTGTTCTTTCCCTTGCTACCTCTTTCAAATGGGAAGTCCATCAGATGGATGTTAAATCTGCCTTCTTGCATGGGGACTTGCATGAAGAAATCTATATGGAACAACCTATTGGCTTTATACAAACAGGCTCCAACCTTGTATGTCGGCTTAAGAAATCCCTTTATGGTCTCAAGCAAGCTCCTCGAGCTTGGTATGCCAAAATGGATAACTTTCTTTTAGAAAATGGCTTTTCTAGGTGTCATTCTGACAATACTATCTACACCAAGAAAGTGGGCAAGTCTCTTATCATTCTTGTTCTTTATGTTGATGATCTTATCCTCACTGGTAGTGATCCCAACCTTATAAACCATGTGAAGTCTAGCCTTAAAAGGAAGTTTGAAATGACAGACTTAGGACACTTACATTATTTTCTTGGTCTTCAAGTCTTGCAATCCAAGGAAGGTATTTCTCTTTCCCAGTCCAAGTATGCTTGTGATATTCTACGCCATTTTCACATGGAAGACTGTAAGCCAGCTCCTTCTCCCTTTCAGTCTGGAGTCAAACTTTCAGTCGCTTGTACTTCTCCTGAAGTTGATGCTACCTTATACCGTCAACTTGTAGGAAAACTTTTGTATCTAACCCATACTCGTCCTGACCTTTCCTTTGCCGTTGGCCTTGTTGCTCGGTTTATGCAAAACCCACATGAAAGTCATTGGAAAGCAGCTAAAAGAATACTTCATTATGTTTGAGGTACAATTCAGTTTGGGATTCATTACAGTGCCGAAGCAACGCCTCTATTGGTTGGTTTCACTGATTTCGATTGGGCTGGTGACCCTGATGATCGGAAGTCTACTGCAGGTTATGTGTTCACTCTTGGTTCAGGACCTATTACATGGGCTTGCAAGAAACAAGGTGCCATTTCTCTTTCTTCTGTAGAAGCAGAGTATCGTGGTGCCGTAGAAGCTAGTAAGGAAGCCTTGTGGCTTCGTCAGATCCTGTCAGAGTTTGGCTTTCAGCAACAACATCCGACTACACTTTGGTGTGATAATCAAAGTGCCATTCAACTATGCAAAGATCCAGTCCAACATCAGCGCAGCAAACACATTGAACTGCACATGCACTTCATCAGAAAGCTCATTCACGACCATGTTCTTGAAGGGAAATATTGTTCAACAGATGATCAAGTTGCAGACATCTTTACAAAGGCTCTCACAGAGGCGAAGTTCACTAAACATCGATTTATGGTTGGAGTTCAGGAAGTTGTCACTAAGGGGGGATAGGCTCTAGTGCCTCCTTCCTTCTCATATTGTGTCATATTTGTAAATCCTTCAATCCTATCCCAAGTTGTTCTTAAGGGGGGATGTTAGGATATTCAAACACATAGGAAATAGTTAAGTATAACTTGGTCTAGTATAGAGTTAGGTAAAGTGTGTTTCTTTACTATGTACATTTTGTAACCTACAATCCGACGGTCACGATATGTAGTGATCCGACGGTTCATTCTCTCCTCGGTATTACCGACACTTGATTCGTGGCTTAACACCCGATTGGTCCATGATCTCTATTTAAAGAGCATGGAGGGTCATTTGTAGGTTAATCGTCCATGAGAGAAGCTTATGTAAAATTTTCATTCTTTTATTAATAAATTGCCTAAAGTGGCCGCGTTGGCTCAGGCCGTGGACTGTTTCCCTCTTTGAGGGTTTTAACCACGTCAAAAGTACTGGTGTATTGATCTGTGATCTGTTTGTGAGCGGTGTCCTTTGGTGTTCTGTCTGAGGAACTTACCCTGTAAATTCCTACATAATAGTATAGGGGGCAAAGCAATTCCACGGTGACAGGCAATGGGTTACGGTGTTCAGTGTTGGGGAAAGGCCACTCGAGAGCCCACGTGGCTTTAGGGGAGGTGCCACATGGCGAAGAGGGACCATGCATTATAAAATATACTCAGAGGGCTATTACCCTTACATTCATTACATCCATCAATATCCATCACCATTAGTTATTCATCATCATTACCATCACCCATGGGTGTAGTTAACTAGTTATTTTGTCATTCAATCATCATCGTTTTTAGTATTCCTGATTCATTCCTTTGTAGGAGGTGGACAATAGAGTTCGGTTATGCACCTGTGGGTGAACCTGGGGTGCGGGTTTTGGAACTAACCAGGGATTTTTAGTCGGTGAGTCTAATGCTTAGACTCTAGAATTGACTGGAGTGTTGGTGATCAATTGGCAAGCCTTGGAAGGTGGGCATCACAGAGGGACTGACAGGTCTCGAAGAAGGTCATGCCACTTGGGTTTTGGAACTGACCGAGCCAGTATGGCCTGGAAGGGTGCCTAGAAGCCTTGGAAGCAACCCAAGCTCTTGGAGTCTAAGATTGTAAATATTGTAACCTTTGTACATATTTTATATATTAATAAATAATGATTTGCTTTGGAGCCCACTCCACTAAAAAGAGTATAGGGGGCATAGCAACTCCATGGTGATAGGCAATGGGTTATGGTGTTCAATGTTGGGGAAAGGCCATTTGAGGGCCCATGTTGCTTTAGGGGAGGTGCTACATGACGGGGAAGGGCCATGCATGCCACATGGCGAAGAGGGACCATGCATTATAAAATATACTCAGAGGGCCATTACCCTTGCGTTCATTACAACCATCAATATCCATCACCATTAGTTATTCATCATCATTACCATCACCCATGGGTGCAACTAACTAGTTATTCTGTCATTACATCATCATCATTTTTAGTATTCCTCATTCATTCCATTGTGGACAATGGATTTCGGTTATGCACCATTCGGTGAACCTGGGGTGTGGGTTCTAGTACTAATCGGGGATTTTTAGTAAGTGAGTCCCGTGCTTGGACTCTGGAATTGACTGGAGTGTTGGTGAGCCTTGGAAGGTGGGCATCATAGAGGGGGTGGCACGTCTCGAAGGAGGTTGTGCCACTTGGGTTCTGGAACTGACCGAGCTAGTTATGGCCTGGCAGGGTGCCTAGAAGCAACATAAGCTCTTGGAGAACCCTATTGTTGAGAAGTTCTTGGCTGGCCGTAAGGCGCCCTGGAAGGTGGGCATCACAGAGGGACTAGCAGGTCTCGAAGAAGGGTGTGCCATGTGGATATAGGTCTGGGGACACATAGCACAGTGGTTGGAGTCATGGCTATTAGGTTGGTGCCTTGGCCATGGATATGCTGTTATTGGTTTACCGTTTCCTGTGGAGTCGCAACCCCAACTTGAGGGTAACTCATGGTTGAGAGTGATGAACCACGAGGTCTATGGCTGGGTGGAACATGGAGAGATCACAACTAGTTGCTCTTTTATACAAATAGAACCCTGATTTATGTGTTTTGTGATGCTATGATTATATCTACCTTTATATTCCGCTATGTATATTTATTGGCATGAATTTTTTTCACAATTACTGATTAAAGTGGGAATAAATGATTTAGATGAGCATTCACCTTCATTGCTATAATGGTTTATACATTTATGATGTTATATTGCGATAATTTGTGAATATATGGTAAAACCCTAACATCAGATTATAGGCATGATCATTATTAATTAATTATTTCCACTGCGCTATAATATAATTTATTTGCATTCTGGGTATCTGTATTTGCATTCATGTATACTGAGTACTACACGACGTAGAAACGATTGTAATAAGGTTAGGGTTTTCACTTTCGTGGAGAATTCATGTAATATAAGTGTCGTGGTTGTGATAGCGTTGCTTAACATGAAGCTAGGGACGTTATAACGTGGTATTTGAGCGAAGTTTATAACATTGGGCTTGGTTGGGCATAATTGGAGGTGAAATGAGAAAATTGTTAGATGGTGTTATCGTTGATGCCAATGTCAGTCTTTGAATGCTCTTAATATATGTCAGTGGATTGCATTAATTGGAAGCTCCAATGGACAAGAAGCCTTGGAAGGAAGAGAAGGAAGCCCAAAAGTTTAGAAGCCCCTGTGGTGTGGTCATGATGCCCCACATTTGATGAGAAAATTGAATGGTAAAATCAATGAATTTGCAAGCAAGACCATCATAGGATGATGATACTTGTCATGGAGTTTCTAATGGTGGGTGGCATGTCAGATAACTCCTCACGGTTGAGGAGATATGCCTTCTCAAAGATGAAGCCCCGTTTAGTGTGGTCAAGGTGACCCAAATGAGATGCTAAAGGTAGCTTTATGATTGGTAAAACTTGGCATTAATAATTAAGAAAATATTGGATAACTTATGTGGCTCGTGAGCTATCCAATTCTTCCCTCCAAAAGTGAAGATATTCATTATGAAATTGGCTTCAAAGGAAGCATTAAGGTTGACTCTTTTAAAGGTTGAGCTTATATTTGTTTGAAGGTCAAGTAAGCGTACAAAAAAAATTGAATTTATTGAGTTTGATTAAGGTAGGATCCATGGGTTTAAGGGCTAGTTGGCCCCCCTTCTAGACCCCCTCATTCCACAATAAATTAAGGGTTTGTTTCTCTCCTAAAGGTGTCATTTTCAAATGTTAATCTTAAGCAAATTGCTTTGTTATATCTCTGAGGCCAGGGTAGAATGAAAAACAAGAGGCGATCGAATTCTGAAAGGGTTTCTAGGCTTATTTAATTATATTTTTGTGGAGTTTTTCACTAGACAATGATATTTATGAGGCTATTTGATCCTATTTGATGCTAGTTTAATGCCCTATTCTAAGGCCTAATTTAGACCCACCTAAGGCCTAATTTTGACCCTCTGAGGCAAGGCATATCTGAGTTGTGTTAAAAGCCATTATTTGAGGCATAATTCAACACTCTGAAGCAAAATCCAAGTTCTATCTTGACACTGCCTGAGGCCCGAGCTAGGGCTAGCCTGACTGTTGTGTTGAAGGCTGCAATTAGGAGACCTAATTAATGCATGTTGAAACTATATATCTATGGCCGAGTTTGCTCAGACCATTGTCAAAAGGGCGAGTTCCTGGCTTTATATACTGTAGAAGAAGGCAAGTTTGAAGCTCATTCAAGTTAAACAAGTCGACTTTATTTGAGTTTGAGTTAGCACTGTTTGGTCAGTGTTAGGGCCATGTCTAAGGTAGAGGTTAGAAGGCAAAAAATTGTGAATTAGATGAGCTCTACTATGCTATTCATAATCCATAATTGATGTTGTTTAAGTTTTGATTCTAAGCCACATCAATACCATAGTAGCCACAAACATAAATGTAAGTTCAAGGCCATAGTGTAAGGATTGGTTGATTCATCTTGTGCTGGTTGGAGGCCTATTTCTCTTAGACTCTGATTTGATACATTACACTATAATATATCCCTTGTAACATTTATTTCTATAATATATTTTTTCTTAATCATCTACCATGGATCTATACATTATCCTCCATCAATGCTTGCCATGACACACCATTGAAGCTTATGAGGATGCTTTTATTGTATTGCAAAGAAGTTTATATACTATTGGTGATGCATGTTGACAATGTTTGTGTGAGAGAAGGACCTTGTTGATTATATAATAGTGGAGCAGAGAATTGGGATGCTGTTTGAACAAAGAATTTGCATTGTAATGTTGCTATGAGTGATACATTGTCATGAGAGGGGAGCTATAACTTGAGTCAAAGACATTCGTGTAATTGCTTGGATATCGAGAATTGTTATATGGCACATGTTCTTTAGGTTTATTAATGTTGCTAATAATATGGGTTTATTGTTGAAGCTACTAAGTTTGACAATGTTAAGCAAATTTAATTGTTGAACGGAGCTTGTATTATAGAGTTGTTAATGAGCCAGGGATTATATTGTTGATGTACAATGTTGTAAATGTTACTGCCAATGTGTATCCTACCACTAGTGTCATATATCACCAAGAAAGGCTGCATGTCATTGTTGGTTAGAGTTGTTGATGAGCTAAGGTTTGGCAAAGACATATGATTGTGTTGGGCAAAGCTAGGGATTGATGCACTGTCAAGCATATTTGTTTGTACTCAGAGGACCTTTTGAATGATGCTAACCTTCATCTAAGTCGCTGATGTAGATACATGTACCAACATTTTATACTTTGCTGTATTGTAGATGTCATCATTGTAAGAAAAGATTGATTGTTGATTTGTCTCTGATGGTTGATATGGTTGGAGATGCTGTTGGGGTTTGATGGATTGTTGAGAAATTAAAGTTTCTTGTATCGTCATTGGTCAGAGTGGTATTGAGATGCTGCTAAGGTTTTGTTAGCAAGATGTATTGTATGAGTAGATGCATCAGGGTTATTGATATCAATGGTTGGGTAGTAAATGTAGTGGCTAATCAATGTGACCAGAGTAATCTATCTTATTAATTTATCTTCTATCTTCAAGGTGGTAAGGTGGTGCAAGGCAGAGATTGAAGTCTCCTTCAGGTTGGAAATTGAGAACACTTCAGGGCGACAAGGTGGTGGTAAGGAAACAAATTGATGGTGCAGGGTGTTGGAGCATATTATCAATTGGAGTTGATAAACTAGGGTGTTGGAGATGATAAAACAAGGGGGTTGGAGCGTCCTTCTAATAGTTTGTGGAGAATCTTGGAAATTGGAGCTTCATGTTGATGTAATCTTTAAGACTTGTATTAAAAGTGTTCGATGGTTTTTTACTCAGAAGGGTTTCCACCTAAAAAATCTTGTGTACTGTTTATGATGTTATGCATTGCTGATTGGTGTTGTTAACTGTTTAATATTTACATGATATGATTAAAGCTGTTAAAACGTGTCTAATACTGATTCACCCTGCTCTCAATATTGGTGAATATTCCAACAATTGGTATCAAATCCAGTTCCTTTAGTTGCAGCCTAACAACTGGAAGGAAAGTCTTATGAGATAAGAAATGGGAAATTTAAGGAAGAACACATCTAAACAATCAAAGGAAGTCTCTGGTATTGTAGTGATCTCAAAATTTGTTACAACTGATGAAGAGAATCAGGTTGGTCCAACTCCATTGTTCAATGAAACATAATATCAAATACGAGAATTCAGAATGCATTAGAGAAATTTTGAGGTCTAAAATGGGCCTCCAAAGGATTATTATAAAATAATAAGTGAAATAATAAAATAAGATTAGATTACCTCATTAAGTTTTGGAGGGAAAAATTTAAAAACTATCTTTTCAACTCGTATTTCAACTTATCTCTCTATGATTTTACTCAAATTTCAAGCGGGAGCACTTGTTGGATGTGGAATTTAATTTTGCATCCAAGGAGCACCCATGTTGCATACTTTCGATGGACCCTACTACACGAAAAATGTGAAATACATGAAAAAAACATGATTGCATTTTCCACTGTTCTATGTTGTTACAATCAATTTATCCCAATTATTAAATTCAATTAGAAATCAATTCAATCTTCCGGTAGTAAATAACAATTGTAGATAGAAAAATTAATGCAATCTACAATAAGAGACAATCATAAGCAATGACAAGGGACACAAGAATTGGTCAAAGACTAGGGAAAAACCCCACAAGGGGGGAAACCCTTTTAAATTCTTCTTCTTATTACATTGTCATAAATGTTCAACAGAAAGTGAAAAGTTCCAAATTTATCAAGAGTTAAAATCAATGCTTTGACTATCCAAAAGAGTCAACCAACCAATATAAAATGATGAGCCACTATTCAAATCCGTCCTAAGTCAAATATGGTCAAAGTCAAAGTATGCAAATCTATCAAAGTCAACAAAATTCAAATGTTCCCTAACCAGTCCAATAGTCAATGGTCAAACTGCCCTCCAAGAGCTCGGTCAACAATCAATAAACTCGACCTTCAATGCTAGTCAAACCTCAGTGAAAACAACCCCAAAATTCACGGTCAAACCTGGTCAATAGAGAGAGAAGGTTTGCAGTTAAATGCAATCAACATGCCCATAAAACTTTGGTCCTTGTGCCAATAAATGCTGCCTTCCAAAACATGTCAAAGTCTAGTCAAAGCAAGTCAAACGTCCCAAAACAACCCTGGTGAACGACAGTCAAAGTCACCTAAACATAAGTAGAATTTGGTAAACAAAAAAAGAAGACTTCCTCCTTCACACGTGTGAAGAGAACCTTGCAATTTTCAGATGTACGAACCAATGAGATAAGAGAGAGATGCTTGATGTGTTGTCTCCAAATGAGGTTCCTTGACTTGTATTTATAGGCTTTGGAGGAGGGCTAATTAGTCTCTTAGGCCAACCTTGAATTTTGTGCCATTGCGAGTTTTCTATTTAAAAATTAACTTTTCCTTAATCAAATTATGTTCTTCCAAGGGAAATTTGGAGCTTCTTTGAATGAGGAAGATTGTCCAAATGAAGGGATTTTTTCCTCGAGTTGCCAAATTAACACTCCCTCTCAGTTGGGGAGAAATTCCGACTGCAATATATGTCCCATATCAAATATACTATCATCGTCAAGTCATATATCGTCTCTCTCATCCCTGCTCATATTATATTTGCTCATATGCTGAACACTCTCGAATCTAAAAGAAGAATAATTTGACATCATAGGGGATCTCAAGCTATTGACCTCTATCCAATGAAAATAGGCGAG
Source organism: Pinus tabuliformis (assembly GCA_031772625.1). Classification (NCBI taxonomy): domain Eukaryota; kingdom Viridiplantae; phylum Streptophyta; class Pinopsida; order Pinales; family Pinaceae; genus Pinus; species Pinus tabuliformis. The sequence continues at coordinate 918,682,978 of CM062818.1, read as the reverse complement.
ATCCACATACTAAGCAAGGATTAGAACTATCTTCTTGTTTAATCAACAAATGAGATACCACCTGCTATAGAAGGCAATGATCACATCCATCCTACGTCTAATGACAATGGGCGAGATCCATCTACCATCTACCATCAAGGATCACATCAATCCTATTGTTTAATCAACAAGCGAGATACAACTTGCCACATAAGGTAGTGATCACATCCATCCCAATGTTTGCTGATTTTCCCACATTGACCCTCAAGAGTCAAGTGGTATAACACTTGCATCCTCAATACCTGAGCGAGATACCACTTTCCATGCGAGGATCACACCATCTCAAGTCATCTCAACCCATTGGCCAGATGGCGAGGCAAACCCAACAAGCCCCACTTGTGGGTAGGATGCATATTCAGGTATACTTTGTTAATCATGATAGGGGGAGATACCCAACTTGTCATAAATGATAAGGATCACACTACCTATGGTGACAATAAGTGAGATACTAATTACCTCAGAGGGTAAGGATCACAACCATCCTATTGTCCAGAGACCCCTTAACCCTAGGATCTCTCAGGGTCAATTCCTCTCCTTGTGAGCTCAAACGGGGGGGAAGAGCATAACTCAACGTCCTCGATTAGTTGGGACCCTTATCTAGGAGGGTCACATCCATTACTTCAAGATGCTCTATGAAGACTAAGAACTTCCATTTCGGCAAAGCCTTGGTGAGTATGTCTGCTATTTTCTCGTCAGTTGAAACATGATGGAGTCTTACGTCTCCTCTCTGTACCATGTCTCGAATGTAGTGGTACCTGATGTCAATATGCTTGGACTTGTCATGAAATATGAGATTCTTTGCCAATCGAATCCCACTCTAGTTGTCGCAATATATCACTATAGTATCCAGGACTCGCTCATATATCTCTCTAAAGAAATTCCTCAACCAAACCGCCTCACAGCTAGTCATGTTAGCAACAATGTACTCTGGCTCGACCATGCTCAAAGCTACAAGGTTTTGTTTCCTACTCATCCAAGATACCATTGTAGACCCAAAAATAAAACATCTTGATGTGATCTTCCTGTCAATGATGTTTCCAACCTAGTCAACATCAGTGTATCCATGTAGTCATACATCTCTGGTGGCATATCTCAAGCCAAGGTTAATAGTGCCATGCAAATATCTCAATATGTGTTTGGAAGCAACCCAATGTGCATGAAGGGGATCCGAATTGACTCAAAGTTTTCACTGCAAATAATATGTTCGGACAGGTTTTTGCAAGGAACAAAATGCTCCAATAATTTGTCGATACTCAGAGGGGTTCACCAAATCAGGTCCAACAACGTTTCCACGCCACTTTTCGAAGTTCATCTCCATTGGAGTGGCCAAGGATTTACATTGTCATTCCAAATCTTTCAAACAACTTGATGCCATATTTTCCCTTAGAAATGAAAATATTTACAGGTTTGTCAAACCTCTAACCCCAAGAAGTAATGCATCACACCAAGTCATTCATTTCGAACTTAGAGGCCATCATCCTCTTACATTCGAGCATCAGGGGCTCAGTACCTATCAAGAATAGATCATCAACATATAAAACCAAAATCAAAGGCACACCTTGGACCACCTTGAAGTAGAGGTTAGGGTCAACACTACTTCTCGTGAATCCAAGCTTCACCAAGTAACTATCAATGCGAGCATACCAGGCTATGGGGGCTTGCTTTAAGACATATAATGTTTTCTTCAATCTGCAAACATGAGTCTTTCTGTCTTTCACTTCAAATTCCCGAGGCTGCTCGACATATACTTATTCTTGTATTATGCCATGAAGAAATGCAATCTTTACATCCATCTGGTGAAGGGTCCATCATTGGCTTGCAACAAGGGAAACACTCAATCTAATGGTAGTGTAGTGGGAAATGGGAGAAAATATATCATCATAGTCTTCTCCCTCTTTCTTGGAGAACCCTCGAACCATGAACCTTGCTTTATACTTCTCAATGCTTCCATCAAATTCATGCTTGATTTATATAACCACTTTGAAGTCAACAAATTTTCCTTTTGGTCTTCGAATGACATCCCATACGTCATTTTTTGTAATTGATTCATACTCTTAGACCATGGCATCCTTCCAAACTTGTTCTTTCACAACTTCTTCAAAGGTAGGAGGCTCAAACTGAATGATAGTGCTTATGGCTACAATGCATCCCTGTTACTGACATGGCTTCTTGCTTTCTATAAAGGTTCCTTTGGTAGGAATATGTCTCTCAACATCCTGTAATGTATCTTGAAGCCATAATGGTCTCTTCCTGGCAGGAGGATCACTTGGAGGAGGGTCCAAAGGGTCCATGGGCTCCATGGGATCATCAACAATGTCCTTCTCAGATTCCGACACAAAAGGACCTTCTAGTAGATCCATATCATCATCCTTCTTCTTAGGAGGAGGAGGTGGAAGAAAGTCACTTTCTTTTCCAAGGGAAACATCTTCATCGAAAGTTACATCCCTGCTAAACTCGATCGTTCTTTCATCAAATATATATATTCTAAATGCTTTAGATTTTTGACAGTCTCCAACAATTGTAGCTTCTTTCTGGTGGCTACTAGTTTGTTCCTCTTTTTTGGCACATGGAAATGGGCTTCACACCTATGAATACTTCTTCGAGAGTCTTTTTGTCCAAGGCTTGATGAGGAACCCTATTTTGAACATATACCATTGTATTTGTTGCTTCTCCCCAAAGGAACTTCGACAAATTTTTATCATGCAACATGACTCTGGAAACTTCCACAATGGATCTGTTCTTTCTTTCAGCCACTCTATTTTGTTTTGGATTATTAGGTACAATAATTTCCTTCTTGATTCCATCTTGCTTGCAAAAGTCAACGAACAACAATGTAAACTTTGAAACGGGAACTGATATTGTTACCCGTTTCGTGGAGATAACAAAAAAGTGACTTGATTTTGAAAAGGGGCGATGTAGAACACATATTTTTTTAGAGCATAGTTTTTGGCACTCTAATTTTTTTTTATGTACATTACATTTTAGATGTTAGTGATTTGCATGCTGATTTAAAAAAGTGGTGATTTTGCATCATGCCCTTTTTTTAAAAGACCTATTTTTTGACTTTAAATTCTCTAATATATGAAATGTAAAAAATTATTTTCTAAATTTAACAATTTTTGACATTTTAAAATTTTTAATGTATTAAGTGTGGATATTTTTTTAAATGTTATATTTTTTTACACTTTAAAATTTTTTATGTAATTTTTTTTGACATAAAAAAAACAAATATATATATATATATATATATATATATATATATATATATATATATATATATATGACAAAAATAAAAAACATAAAAATGTAAAAATATAAAAAAAATTATCTCGTAAACCATAAAAGAATTTGGGAAAAAAATAGAATTTAAATAAACTATAAAATTAAGTAAGTAAAAATAGAAAAAATTAAAAGAGCATTAAAAAAAAATTAAAAACAAACCAGATTTTTTTAGTAAATTAAAAAAAAAACTACTAAAATTAAGATTAAAAACATTAAAAAAACAAAAATATATTCAAATTAAAAAAAAAATCTCTCACAAATTTGATATGGATCACAGAAGCCTGAACTATATATATATATATATATATAAATTAAAAAAAAAAAACATTTAAAATTTATTTATTTATCTATTTTTGATTAAAAAAACATTTAAATTTTTTATAAAACCATATATTTTCTATAAAAAAAATTAAAATTAATATATATATATATATATATTATTTTTAAAAACCCACATACATTTAATTTGTTTTTTAAATAAATATTTTTTTATTAAAACAACAACAAACACAAAAATCATGAGCATTGATTTGCTTCTAAAAAGAAAATATATATATATATATATTTTAATATAAATTTTATATTTTGAACATTAAAATTTGTTAAAAAATAAATATGGTTGGTTGAAAAAAATCATAGTCAACTTTATTTATTTATTTTGTTTATAAAATAATCAAATCATTTTTTAAAATATAAATTTTTATTTAAAAAAAAAACTGGCTGCCGAGTGGTGGTTGGACTGGCCAATTTTTTATTTTTTATTTTATATTATATTTTATTTTTTTTAAAATAAAAATTGATATTAAAAAAATGAAATCAATATTTTATTGAAAAAATAAAAATAATGCTTGAAATTTTTTTAAACAAACAATATTTATTTTATTTTTATTTTTAAATGTTTCTTTTGTGTTTTAATTTTTTTTTTCCTTTAGCAATGTTAAAAACATTTAAAATCGAAATTTTAAATTTTAAAATTTAAAATTTTTAATATAAAATTTTAAATGTTTTTATTTTTATTTTTAAATCAAACATATGTTGTTGTTGTTTTTTTTTTTTCTTAAATTTGAAAATATGTATTTTTTTTTTTTTTTTTTTTTAATTTTAATTGTTTTTTTTTTTATATATATATATATATATATATATATATTGTATTTTTGTTTTTTGTTTGTTTGTTTGTTTTTTTTAATGTTTTTAATCTTAATTTTAGTTTTGTTTTTTCAAATTTTTTTTACGAGATAATGTAAATTTTTCTGAAAATATGTTTTTCTTATTATTTAATTCTTATCTTTTATAGGTTAATTCTATTTTTATTTTTTACATTTTTATGATTTATTTTATGATTGTTTTTTTTTTTTTTGGTAAATTTTTATTTTTATTTTTTTCTCTGTTATATATATATTACTTAAGTTTTGCTATTTTTACTTTTTATTTTTTATTTATTTTTTAACCTTTTTTAATTATTTTAGATTTTCATTATTCTTTCGAAATTTTAATGTTTTTCTGAGTCATGATAAAGTCTTTTACACAATTATTTCAAAATGTTGAAAATTTACACTAGAAAAAAAAATGTTATTCCAGCATCAACACTTTTCATTTTGAGGGTGTTTTTTGCACATAAAAATTCGGTTTTATTGGCATTTTTTAAAAATGTTGAAAATTGACCCTAAAAAAAGAGCCATTGTTATAGTATTAATACTTTTCATTTTCAAGGTGTTTTTTGTACAAAAAATTCGTTTTCACTGTCATTTTTAAAACATGTTCAAAATTGACTAAAAAAAAAAACCATTGTTCTAGTATACACACTTTTCGTTTTTAGCACTATTTTTCATGTTTTTTTTCAGGGTTTTTTGGCCAAAGTTTCCATTTTGAGTTTATAGTTCCCGTTTTAAAGTTTACATTGTTGAACTCATTTGACGTATATTCTCCACCATTGTCAGACATAAAAACCTTGATTTGCTTCCCTGTTTGATTTTCTATCAATGCCTTGAAGTCCTTGAACATATCAAAAGCCTCATCCTTATGCTTAAAGTAGTATATCCATGTATTCTTGGAGAAATCATCAATAAAGGTTATGTAGTGGAGATGTCCACCAAGATAGTGTACTGGCATGGGTCCACAAAGGTTAGAATGAATGAGTTGAAGAATATCATTGGTCTTGTTCTTGATGGAGGGGAATGATACTGTTACCCACCATCCGTGGGTGGTATCCATAGGAGTTTTTTCTCCTAGATGGTCTTCAACTAACAACCAATAACCCCTTGCTGCCACCAGATAGGTCGATGTGCTATTTTCTTTTCCACCTGAGCCAACCATGTGGTCCATCGCCCATATAATATGATCATATGTTTGAAGGTGGGTCTTCCAACCCCGGAGGTATGGATTTTCATTGTGTAGTTGAATATTTTTGCTTACTTATCATGGAAACTTTTGGGCATGTATTAGTGGGGGGGTTTGGTGGAAAGAGGTGGCGTGGTCTGTACTCTTCTCTCCTCTACCCAACTTAAGGGTTAACCTTGTATCCTAGACCTGTGGGATCTCTTTTATTGGATACTAGCTTTAGGCATGACACTACATGGGAAACCCTGATTTTAGGTGCTTGGTACCGCTTCCCGACACCAGATACATCACCTCCCGTCTGCTGCTTATAACCCCATTCATCACTTTTCCCATCCGGGTCCACATTTATCCACTGGGTCCATAAGGAGTTAGATTCCCCTTCCCCTTGTCCACACGTTGGGTCGGGCCTGAAATGATGCCACAGAGGTTGATGCAGCTAAAAGAAAAACAAAAAGCATAATTTGGCCACTCTCAACAAGAAATGTACCATAAATACAAAAGATGGCTGGGACACACAAATTTGGCACGTGGGGAAAAGCCAAACATGATCTTTACCCCTATCATTATGGTCATCACCCTGGTTCCTAGGGCCCCTCATATTGACCCCTTACATCATTAAGGAACCCATGATTTTCCCAACCCTCGGTGGGTGATGAATTGCCTCACCTTAAGGGGTTAACCACAACTATATCCCACACATCATGCTCTCATCCCTTGGAGCCCTGAGAAGTTATGAAGAAAAATCATTCAAAGGAAAAAGGCATATGAAGAAGGGTGGAAAAACAAAGGTCGGGGTAACTCATGTACCACAATTTCTCTCTCCTACATCCATATACTCAAGTGTGGACTTCCCTATTATAACTACCCTTGTACTGTGGCATGTGGCTTAGAGATTTCCTCTGATGCCCCATTCCATTCCATCATTATGTCACATACCACCTACCACATGATGGATGTACCATGTACATGTCCCCCCTTTAGAGGTAGAAAATCACTTGATAGGTTCCTTGGTTAACCCCCTTATTGAGCTTGGAGGCACATGTACATGCTAAAGCCCACTATGGAAGGGCATGCTACTATGAAGTGTCCACATGATTCTCTGATTTGTAAGCTCTTTTACTCAATTACTCTAATGATTTGTTGTACCGAAAGGTGAGGGGACACATTGGATCTTATATAGGATTGCATGTGGGTCTCCATTTGGCGTTTGGTCTCCCCATATGGGGTTCAAGCCCTCTAGAGGGTCATATTGGTGCTTGTAGGGTGAGTGTTGAGAGAAATGGGCCTCCACTGTAGCAGAGAGAAGATTTCCACTTCATGGATCCCTTAGCACCATTCATTGATTGCTGATGTTCAACCTTTTGGATGAGGATGATGCACCTGGACCACCATGCCCATTCGACTTCACACTTGCACCACACACTTGGCAGATGTTCCAGGGCCCAAATGAGGATGCGTATCACCATGGGAGATAGAGGGATGGATTATGTCATCATTTTATCCATTATAGATGGTATACAAGCATTATCGATCCACTTGGAGACCCATGAGGATGTCATTATGACCCCACACCCATTTGGGGACACCACATTTGATTTGCTTGGATATCAAAGGGCCACCCCCTTGATCACTCTGTTTGGAGCCTATTCTCTCACCTTTGCACACTTTGGACTCCACTAGGCCTCTTCAATGGCACAACGACATTTTATCTACTATTTTTCCCTCTTGGGAAGCTTATCTTTGTATTATGGAGCTACCTTGGTGGGCTTGTCACCAAGTTTAGTTATTCTTGCACATTATTTTATTATTAAGGGGCATTATTAGGCTAATAGGATATTCGAACCCCCTTATGGATTGTATAAATAGATGAGAGGCTAATTCATTTCTCTCATCATCATTTGGATTAGACTATCTCTTCTTGAGAATTTCGGCTAGCCTTTTTGATGGAGAAATTGGTGTCTTAAATGCATTTCGATGTTTGGAAGAGCTTAATCTTGTCTTGGAGCTTCGATTTTTTTGCAACTGGATGATTGGAATAATTTCGCTATACTTGTGAGTACTCTTTTTCATGTTTATTCTTTCTATTTGTCTCATGAAATAATCTATGAAATATTTTCGTTCATTAAGCTGGTGAAGTTGCCTCAACACTAATGTGAAGTTGCTATTTTTTTTGTGAGGGATTTTTCATATGATTATTGTGAAGTATGGTGGAATATTTTCCTAGGGTTACACTATTATTCATGATTTACCTTGATAAGTCATCGTTTGTAGCATCAATAAGTATAAACTCTATTAGTGATGTAGTTGCAGCTTCAAGGGCCACACGAAGTCACTAGGAGATTCCTTGATTGAAATTGAGCCTATCTAAGCATTGAATCATTAGACTCCATTCTCCTAATTGGTTAGGCACTCATCTAGTCATAAGATGATCATAAAGGAGCACTCTTTTTTACCTCCTCTTCTTTCTAAGGCCCAACCCTAGAAGGCTTTCTAAGGCATCACATGAAATCATTTGTATCCATAAAAAATCCTTGAAAATCGGTCAAGAAATGCACCGGGGTCTTCTTGAGAGGTCCTCCAATTTTGAGCTTGATTCGATAGTGGAATTCCAAGATATTGAAAGCCCTAGCTCGAAGACCATTCTTCTCCCTAGGTTTCCTTGGGTTAGTGCCTTCATTTGGATCAGTGTACTCAAATTCCAAAATAAATTCAATTCCTTTGATCCTATTCTCCTCCCTAACTTGGTCAAGACCATCAATTTGTTGCTACAATCTAAAACCCTTGACCTTGTCCAGGCCCACTTGGGCTTCTTTGTGGTCCCGTTATATGATAACTTCAATTTCACAAAGATCACTTAGAAACCCTATTCATTAGGATTCCTTGATATTGGGAACCTCTTTTCAAGTAGCACTCCTCAAGCCTTAGGTCTAGGCATCCTATTATCCCTTCTAAGAGAGCCATCCATCTTGCTTCTACAACAAGTAAGCCCATTATCTGAGCCTCTCTTGTGAATAGGCTTTAGGAATCACTCTCCATCCTATCATTGATCCACCTATCCTAGTGATTCCTCTCATACTAGGACTCCTCCCATCGGTGAAAGTCCGTAAAGAGTAGGGAGCTTTAGCTGAGGTGACAGTGGGCTATTGCTCCATTATTGGCACTGAACCTAGTAGATGATCTATAGTATCCCCTCCTAGGACCCCTGCTAGATTGAGTGGTAATAGGTCCCCTTGTCTTCTTGCCACTAACACATCTCAGACATACTCCATCATGACTAGCTTGAACATTAGGTATCCCAGAGATTAACTTTTTCAATGAGGGTAGGGGTTCATAACGTAGATGTGTTAACCTTTGGTGCCATAGCTTACTTTGATGATTGGTGTCATGGAACATTGCCAATAGAGGTCTTCTAGTGACTTTGTAGGGTCCTTCAATTCTAGATCCCAAGGTAAAAGTATCATTCATTCAGGATTCCATAGGCCAAGTGAGGAATTTTCATCTTATGAAGGAAACTCTCATCCTTTTTTCTTCTAACGAAGATATGGATACCGAGTTTTTATTTAGTACCAGAACATAAATTACTTCATGAAGAAGAATGGATTCCCCAGAGTCCAAATCAAATTTGAGAGAACCAAAGCTCTTCACTGGATATGTAGAGTTGTCCCCAAGAATGATCTTTAGATTTGTCTCCCTCTTAACTAGATTAGAGAGGACTTCCTTATACGTGGAGAAGTGTCTAGAAGCCCCAATATCCACCAACCAACTATCATACGAATCCGAAGGGGAGGAACTAGAAAGGGCATAAATACAAATATATTCAGATTGACTAGCAACTATATTACTTTCATACCTGGAGTTCCTTGACCTCTTTTGAGGATGATGGTCTTTTTCATGATCATCCACAACATCTCTTCTTCTTCTATCATCTCTTTTTCTTTGATCATATCTTCTTCTATTGTTGAAGCCTCAATTATTGTTGTAGTTTAACCTTGGAACATTCCTCTTTTACCGACAATATTGACCAAATGTATGACAATTATAACATTCAATCTTTGACATATCCTTGTCTCTTCTTGATCTTCTATTGGAGTCCCTGGATGCTAGAGCATACTTCCTTCCATTAGATGGAATTCCTCTACCTTTCCTTTTCTTATATTGAGTGACAAATGCCGATGGATCTCCTTCTTCTTTCTTTTGAATCCTTCCTCTCGAGATCATCCTAGATTCTCCTTGAGTGCATTTTCCCACTAGCTCATAAAATGTTGGAAATTGACTATTGTTGCTAATAGTAGTGATGAAGGTTTCCTAAATAGGAAGAAGACCTATAAAGTGACCATCACCAAATCTCTATCAAATATGGGCTCACCAATAGTTTGCAATTGATCCCTTAGTTGGGATAACCTCATGACATAGGATTGCACATATTTCCCCTTGTTCATATTCATTTCCTTGAGTTTATTCTTCAAGGAGAGGATGTGGTTCAAATTGTTGACTTGATACATCCCAACCAGCTCATCATAAATTTCCTTAGACTTCTTCAAGTTACCAATATAAGCAAGTAAATGATCTTGCAAACCATAAATAATAATTTTCTTAGCCTTGATCTCACCTTTCTTATACTTGGACTTGGTGGAACCAAGAGCATTCTTTGGAGGCTCAGGAACCTTTCCTTGCACATATTCCAAAACATCGTTGTCATCTAGTATAACTTCCAACCTAATCTTCTAAGCAACAAAGTTTGATGAATCACCCAACTTCTCATTATCCTTGAAGAAAGAGGTAATAATATTGATCAAATGAGATGCGCTCCTTCAATTTTTTCCAAAGATGATTGCTTTAGTCTCCTATCTCTTTTGAGCTTGACTTCACTTTGACTCTTTTTTCCACTATTCTATGCTGTTACAATAACTTTAGCCCATTTATTAACTTCAATTAGAAATCAATTCAATCTTCCAATAGTAAATAAAAATTGTAGATATAACAGTAAATGCAATGTACAATAAGAGACAATCATATGCAAGGACAAGAGACAAAAGAAATGGTCAAAGGCTAGGGAAAAACCCAACAAGGGGGAAAACCCTTTCAAATTCTTCTTCTTATTAGATTGTCATAAAATGTTCAGTAGAGAGTACAAAGTTCCAAATTCATCAAGAGTCAAATTCAATGCTTTGACTATCCAATAAAGTAAACTAACCAATATCAAATGATGAGCCAAAATTCAAATCTGTCCCAAGTCAAATCTAGTCAAAGTCAAAGTCTACAAATATGTCAAATTTGATTACAGTAAAATGTGCCCTAACCAGTCCAACAGTCAATGATCAAACTGTCCTCCAAGAGCACAATCAATAGTCAATAAACTAAACCTCAATGCTGGTCAAACCTCAGTCAAAACAACTTCAAAAATCACAGTCAAACCTGGTCAACAGAGAGAAGGTTTGTGGTCTAATTCTGCAGTCAACTGCAATCAACATACCTAGAAAACATTGGTCCTTGTGCCAATAAATGAAACCTTCCAAAATAGGTCAAATTTTGGTCAAAGAAAGTAAAAACATCCCAAAACATGGCTGGTCAACACTTGTCAAAGTCGCCCAAACAAAAGTAGAATTTAGTCTACAAAAAAAGAAGACTTCCTCCTTCGTACCTGTGAAGAGAACCCTGCATTTTTCAGATGTACGAACCAATGAGAGAATAGAGAGATGCTTGATGTGATGTCTCCAAATGAGGTGCCTTGACTTGTATTTATAGGCATTTGAGGAGGGCTAATTAGTCTCTTGGGCCGACCTTGAATTTTGTGTCATTATGGGTTTTCTCTTTAAAAATTATTTTTTCTTTAACCTTATTAAATTTTTCAAAGGGTAATTTGGGGCCTCTTTGGATGAGGAAGATTGCTCAATGAAGGGAATTTGTCCCTAAGCTATGATATTAACATATTTCACATTTTTTGTGTAGTAGGGTCCATCGAAAGTATGCAACATGGGTACTCCTTGGATGCAAAATTAAGTTCCACATCCAATGAGTGCCCCCACTTGAAATTTGAGTAAAATCGTAGGGTGAAAAGTTGAAAATATGAGTTGAAAAAGTGGTTTTTATTTTTTTACCTTTTTACTCAAAAAATGGTGAATCATCCCCCATGGTTGACATCATCATATTAAATCCTATTGGTTCTTATAAATTTGATTTTGTTGTACTTTTTTGTTTTGAGGCCCATTTTTGACCTCAAAATTGTTGGAAAATGTAACTAGGTTCGATATTCATTAATGTATTTGAGTCATGATGTAATGTACTGGTAAAAAAAATAAAGAAAATTATTATTATTATTATGAATTATTAAAGCATGGGTTTCATGCTTGGGTCATCATGTTTTAGGTCAAAGTCCCCATTGAGGACTTCTAGGATTTATTTTGAGTTAATAAAGTCATTGTACTTTTAAAGAGACCCTTCTTGGGCTTTTGAATCATGTAAAAAGGTTTAGTGTTGAGTCAAAAATGAAATATGTTGCCTCCACACCAAGTCAACCTTAATATGATCAAGCTGGCCTCAAGTAGGTCTATTCGACCTCACATAAAGGCTATAAAAGAAGTCGTCCAAATTCTTTTGGACGAGAATATCTCAAGCAAGTTCGATACTTCTCTAGAAGCTGGGAAAAGGTGTGAAGTGAAGAAAGAGGGGTAAAGAAGTGTGAGTTTGGTCATGGTGAAAGAAGAAATGAAAATCAAAATTTTGGTGCATCTCTCTCTCTCTCTCGTGCCCTAGATTGGAAGATCAAAGTTCTCTTGTTGATGCCGCTACCAGTTGTTGCTGCTAGAACAAGTATAGGTCGAAGTTACTATTGTTGGGTGCTGCTACCTCAAGAAGTTGTATTGAGCAAAGATCGAAGTTCCTAAGTCAAGATCAAATTCTTTTAGCCAAGGTCGAAGTCTCCAAAGCAAGGTTGATGGGTCCAAGAAAGTGTTGCATAGTGTTGCTACTGCTGATGCTGTTTTCACGTCAAATAGGATCATCTACAAAGGAAGATGAAGGCTGACTTGGTGTGGATAAAAGTTTGTGTCAAGGTCTAGAGTCTTGGATTATCTTAGGAAAACTATTGAAGGAAGAATTACTAACTGGGTTTTCCCCTAGAGAGGGGTTTTTCTCTGGCTGTGTGCCTATATATGGTGTCCATTGATTTAGGTGCTATTGTTTTGGAATTTCCCGATGAACTAAAAGTAAAGAAGCTATAAAGGAAATCTAATAAGAAATCAACAACATCAAAAGTAATTATCAAGTATAAGAAAATATTTCTGCCTTTTTGATTTTTTAACATGGTTTCAGAGCTTTGGTGAAGAAAGAAGAAGAAGGAAGTACTAAGTGCTTGATCAAGGAATCATTCAAAAAGATTATTCAAGGGAAGAAGACTACTATCTTCAAGGAAAATGCCTAACTCAATCAAGGGAGAGAAAAAACTTGAAGGAGCCTCAAACTACAAGGTATTAGACTCAGTCAGAGGAAAAGTAAAGAAGCCTACAGAAGACTCCAGTGATGTTGATAAAATGAAGTTTAGAGAAATAGAATTAGTGGCCATGAATCTAATGGTAGAAGGGATAAAGGAAAACCTTGTCCCATTCATAGCCAACATTGACCATGCTTAAGAAATGCATGAGTCCTTGTCAAAATTATTCACTATTAAGAACATTGGTTAAGTAGAAAGCTTGAAGAATGAACTGAGGACCAAAAATATGACTAAAGAAGACACAGTGGTCTTCTTCTTTGTGAAAATAGAAAGAATCAGAGATGATCTTCTGTTCATTGATGAAATTGTTCCAAACAAGGAACTTGTGATCACTGCTCTATTAGGGTTGCCACCCCCTTGGGGTGCATTTGTTGCAAGACTTAACAGTTGAAAGGCAAATCCCACTTTTGAAGAACTATGGATTGATTGCAGCCAAGAAGAATTAAGGATCTCATTAGTTGTCAACCCCGAAGAAGTTTCAAATGCATACACTTCTCATCACAAAGGAAACTTCAAGAAATCGTAAGGAGCGAAAATGAAGGTAGACATGTCCAAGGTAGAATGTTACCAATGCCATAAGAAGGGTCACTACAGGAGTGACTGTCCCGACAACCCAAGGGGTAAGAAGAGAGAAAGAGATCAAGCTAATAATACTGAATAATAAGACCTAAAGAAAGCCAAGCCTGAAGAATTTGACATAAGGGACTTACACTACTAAGTCCTTTGGTTTTAGTCTTAGATATTATATTTTGTATTTTTGATGTTTAGTATTTATAGGTTTTAACATGTTTTTGAAAAATACACTTTTATTGCTTTCATAAGTTTATAGGTATCCCTCAAGCTTTGAAGGGAGCCCTCAACATCTCCCAAAGATAAGTATCTCATTTCTTTTCAATTTTTTTTTGTTTCTGTAGAAAATCTGTGATAGGTTAACCTGATAATGCAATATAAATCAAAGCAGAATACTATAACCTACTTCTACTATCAATTTGTGGAAGCTTAAAGATTGAGCTGAACAATATAACCAGAAGAAGAAGAATCAATGGCACAATACACATGAAAATACTTTGGGGAAAGTCTCAGATAAAAACCCCACACTATTGTATTATCATACATGGTGGAAATACATAGGAATTATACAAAGCCTTAGCTCTCACAGCTAGCCAACTCTCAGTAAAATCCTCACAGATGCTCATAGGAAATCTTGGCTTCTCTCCAACCTTCCTCTTTTCCCTCCAAGCTCCTATTTCCTTGCGTTGTTCCTTGTGGATGATTAGCCTATTACCAAGTGGAAAAACAAACCTTCAAAATTGCGCAATCCTCAAGGATGAATCCTTGACTTCATGCATGAGTTTTCTCCATGAGAAAACACATGCAACTGATAGTACACTGTCCTTGAACATTAATCTCAACTGGGTCTTTCTCATAATAGACATGCATGATTTTCTGATGAGGGAATCTTCAGTTAACTAGAGTAGCACTAGTTGAGTGCATTAATGCATCAACTGACTGTTAACTCACTATTAGTTCCTCAAACAGTTTGGAACTAATTTAACTGGACTTAACTCAATAAATTGAGTTAACTAATTACAACTCAAATATAACTCAATCTTATCTCCTTAATTTAAGGGATAACTCTTGCATGACTTCAGAAATACTTCTAACTTGAATTTCTCCAATTAATTAATTTAAAATAAATAAATTAATTATTTCCAAGTAGATGTTAAGACTAAATTTGATTTTAATTCACAATTTAATTCAAGGACAAATTAAATTGGAATATTATTGTTGCCATATTTCAACACTCCCTCTCAACAAGAAAGGGATTATCTGCCACCTCGATCCTGTCTCTGTGGAACTCGAATTTACACTTTGACAATGCCTTTGTCAAAATGTCAGCATCTTGCTCCTCTGTCGAAATATACTACAACAACATGATCCTCCTCGCTACACAGTCTATGAGATGATGATACCGGATGTCGATGTGATTGGACCTATCATGAAATACTGGATTCTCAGAGAGTTTGATACAACTCTGACTATCACAATAGATCACAGTTGGATCCATCCTTTGATCAAACAAACCAACTAGGATTTTCCACATCCAGATGGCCTCACATGTTGCCCAAGTTGCAGCGATGTATTCTGCCTTTGCCACGCTGAGTGAAACCGACCTCTGTTTCTTGCTGTATCAAGAAATTTCTGCTGACCCAAGGTTGAAAATCCCTCCTGATGTGCTCTTCCGATCTGATGGACTGCTTGCCCAATCTGCGTCAGTGAAGCCCTGTAGCTTCACTCCCTCTATCCGTCTGTACCATAATCCATACTGAGAAGTGCCTCTGAGGTATCTCAATACATGCTTTTCTGCCTTCCAAAACATCTTGGTAGGTTGAACCATCGCTTGACTCAACTGGTCCACTGCATATCACAAATCTGGTCATGTGTTCATTAAGTACATTAGTGAACCCACAAGCTGCCTGTACACAGTAGCCTCTACCACTTCTTTTGAAGTAGAAACCTCCTTCCTCCAGTTATCTACTAGACGAGTATGCATGGGCTTACACTTCTCCATGTGGAATCTCCTGAGTATCTTGTTGGCATACTTGCCCTGAGACACAAACAACTCCCCATCCTTCTGCCACACTTCCATGCCAAGGAAGTAATGCATGAGACCCATGTCTTTCATCTCGAATTCTCTTGCAAGGTCCTCCTTGCAAGACATGATCAAGTGATCAACACCAAACTATGTAAAATTTGAAACGGGAACTATAAGCTCAAAACGGGAACTCTGGCTAAATAACCTCGAAAAAACATAAAAAACAATGCTAAAAATGAAAAGTGTGTATACTGGAACGATAATTTTATTTTTTAGGGGTCAATTTTGAACATGTTTTAAAAATGGCAGTGACTACGAAATTTACTATGAAATTTTCATGCAAAATATAGCTTCAAAACGAAAGTGATGATACTGGAACAATGATTTTTTTTTTAGGGTCAATTTTCAAACTTTTAAAAAAATACTAGTAAAACCAAATTTCTATGTGCCAAACAAAGTTGTTTATGAGGAAAAAAACACATTAATGTTTTTGGTAGAATATCATTTTTCTTTTCTAAGTATAAACTCAGCATGTTTTCAACCATAACATGCTAGATACAAAAGAAATTGAATTTTTTTAACTATAAAACTAAAAAACCATGACATTATGAACAAATTACATCACTAAATGAATTAAAAAGTCATTATTTGTATATTGAATAAAACATACATTATATCTCTAATTTAATATTGCATTGTAGATATTTTAAACAATAAAAATGATCATAATTAAGACATATAATCCAACAACATAAAAAATTCCTCATAACTTCTCATTTAACACCATATGGAAATCATTAATTTTATTTCAAGATACGATGCATACATCAGTTATATAAACTGTCTTAAACAATTATTCAAAATCACTCATATTTTCTTGCACACCATCAGAATTCACATCTTCAGATGACTAACTGGATGCTGACGAAGATGTTCCATATTCTTCTCTTTCATCAACTAGTACCCCATCTGAGTCCACATGCATGCCCAACACTTCAGGTTTCAAAATTCTTCTAGATCTACAACTGGTTTCAGTAGACTCCCATCTCAACACTGTTCCTTCTGGTAACAACCTTTTCAGAATCTCTATCGTCTTGAAGCGAAGAGTTCCTCTCTTTGTTAAATTGAAGTCATAAACAAGTATGCCAACATCCTCCAATTTTAATATGTCTGTGCAGCGACGATTTATATTTGTACCCTTTCTTTTTCTCTTTTTGCCATTTTTGTTGTCAACTACCATCTCTGGCTTATACACAGCATTGAATGGGTGTGTATTTGTGGCATACCAATGTACTTCAACACTTGTAACATCCTCATTTTCTGTAAAGATCTTTATAACTTTAGCAACCCAGAATGGATAGCCATTGGGATCTCCATCTGCTAGCACTGCAATCATGCAACCCTCCTTAATATCCTGTACTGAACCCATGTAAAGGTCTTCCATGGCTTCACGTTATGCACGAGATCTTCTAGAACCAATAGACATCTCTCTTTCCTCTGCCTGTGAAGAATTAATAATACCTTGAGATTGTTGCTGTTCAACATTGTTTATTTCCTCATGTTCATTCGACACATTTTGTGGCCAAATAAATGGATTTTTCAAAGGTATATCTTCATTTGTTGTTTTTGAAATGATATCACTTTGATTATTAAAAAATGACTCCCATCAAACTGAATCAACAATGTCAAAGTACTCATATGTATATCTAATACATTTTTTAATTTCTTCCAAGCAATCAGAATAATTTATATCTCTATTTTGTTTGTGTGCATTCTGAACTTCACCAACTGATTGTAATAACAATATTTTTGATGCAAATATTGGTTGATCTGGAATGAACTTCAAAAATTGCAAACCTGATGATGGTGCCCATTCTGCAGTAGTTGAATACTTCTACCCCCATATTAGTGTTTTCCCATCAATTTTTTTGATAGGAAATTGATGTTGGAAGCTAATGTCATTAAGTTGTTCAATGCATTTCCCCTCACCATATGATCCCGGAATAAACCTTCACATGTCAACAGTTTCTTCCAACACATCAAAAGTAGGCTCTGGCATGTATGATTTCTTAAGACATTCAATTAGTGATGGCAAGCTCCTAACTTGCTTCCTCCTCAATATGACTGAAAAACGACTGAACATCTGATCAATATGGTCATGAGTGTGCTCAACAAGAAGGAAACCAACCTTTACCTTTTGAAAAATTCTCAATTCAACAAGCATGTTTAGATATCCAAAAACAACCTAATTTTTGTTTTCACGGCAAGTTTTGTCCAATTGTAGATACAAAACTTCAGGAAGATTACCAGACCAATGAGAAATCACATAATGAATTATGGTTATGGTCAGATTTACAACATTATGAATATTTGGAGATGTGAAGTACACCCTTGGCAACATTTTCCCATTGAAGACCATACAACCGACCAAGTGAAACTGAGTAAAATTTTCCTCCTGTAAATTTTTGGGTGTGCGAACAAAATGTGGTAAAAGTGTTTTCTTTTGGTCCATACCATCAATTATCAAACCCAAATATTTATTTGGATTATCATAACACTTCTTTCGATGCTTGTACAAATTCTTCCTTTCGTTTGTTTGTTGTTCGCGATGATCCTGAAGTTCTTTGACAATTAAATCTACACAACATAAAAGAGATTCATTAAGAAATATGTTTTCATAGTTGATGACTATACAATTTTAAAAGTTAAAGTTATGAATGCGTACCTCTTTCTGACCCTTCACATTTGTCCCTTTTTGATTTAAGAGAAGCACATGTACTACAAATCCCCATCCTTGTCTTCTTAGGAATATGGCCATTGTTGAATTCTTTCTTCCATACTTTCACAAAATATTGATATGTAATAAACTGGCCATGTTCCTCAGCACCTTCTGCATATTCTTTGTATAAATTGTAGATTTCTCGTCTTGAAAAATTATCTGGAATATGTATTGTCTCTCTATTTGGCATACACTCTCCATGCTTTGAAAATAAATCTTTCATCCATGACATTGCAGTATTTGATAATGGCCCAAACTGTCTTTTATGACATACTTCTGAATAAAATGTGGGATCCTTTTCCAAATTTTCTTGAATTCTCGAGAGACGAAAATTCCCAATCGAATGAAACATTTTGAAAGCTTTTCTACAGATAAATAAAGTCCCAATATGATAATCATAACCTGACAATGTAGATTGCATGCACCCAACTAAATATGAATTTTGCATGCTTTTATTCATTGACAAATATCTCTTCCTGCTTTCTAATGCAAATTTGAAATCCATATGTTTCAAGCAATCTTTTTGGCAACATTCACTTGAAATGAGAGCGCTGATAGAACTTCTTCTCGTCAGATATTCTGCTCTACCCCTTGTATAGCTAGAACAACTTGCATTGATACGAAAAGGTCTGCTCCTACTCAATACAATATTTCTTGACAACATCTCCATCATTGGATCATCATTTGTATAAGGATTTTCATCATCATTAAGAGGAATGTTATCCACACTATTATCATCTCTGCTTTTCAAATATTGACTTGGAGGATATTCTTCATCTTCCCCTTCTTCAGTGCTACTATCGTAGTCCTTAGAATTCAGACTGAATGGAAAATCTGACTTGATGTTTAATGGATATTCTTCCTCATGTGCATTGTCAGTGCTACTCTCATAGTCCATAGAATTAGGACTACGTCGAAAATGTGACTGTTTACTTATTGAAGATGCTACATCCTGTCCTTTGTCACTGCTACCTTTATACTCATTAGAATTAGGACTAAGTACATCATCCTGTCCTTCATCACTGCTACTCTCATAGTCCTTAGAATTAGGACAAAGAGGACACTGTGACACTCCATTCTTTTGAAATTCATCATCACGCTCTTCATAACTGTTGCTCTCATAGTCCTTAGAATTAGGACTAAGTGGACACCGTGACACTCCAATCTTTTGAAATTCATCATCCTGCTCTTCATCACTGGTGCTCTCATAGTCCTTAGAATTAAGACTAATTGGACACCGTGACACTCCATACTTTTGAAATTCATCATCATGCTCTTCATCACTACTGCTCTCATAGTCCTTAGAATTAGGACTAAGTGGACACTTTGACACTCCGTTCTTTTGAAATTCGTTATCATGCTCTTCATCACTGCTGCTCTCATAGTCCTTAGAATTGGGACTAAGTGGACACCGTGATGCTCCATTCTTTTGAAATTTGCCATCATGCTCTTCAAAACTGTTGCTCTCATAGTCCTCAGAATTAGGACTAAGTGGACACCGTGACACTCCATTCTTTTGAACTTCACCATCATGCTCTTCAAAACTGCTGCTCTCATAGTCCTGAGAATTAGGACTAAATGGACACCGTGACACTCCATTCTTTTGAACTTCACCATCATGCTCTTCATCACTGCTGCTTTCATAGTCCTTAGAAGTAGGATTAAGGGGAATCTGTGACTCTTTATTTATTTGAAATTCTCCATCCCCTCTTTCATCAATGCTGCTCTCATAGTCCTTAGAATTAGGACTAAGTGGAAGAATTGACTTTCTATTCATAGTAGAAGAATTCCCGCTATATTCATCAATATGAATAGAGTTGTTACGTGATGAAGATGTTGATGGTGTCTAAATCGAAACTTCACTATCAGAACAATCCATCCCTTTCAAATAGAAGATGTTGAATGATACAAATGGAGAGTCTCCCAAAGATATTATATAGCTTAAAGAATGAAATTTTCCCTCCAAAAAGTTTCGCGAAAACATTTCCCTCCAAAAATTTTCGTGAAAATATTTCCCTCCAAAAATTTTCGCGAAAATATTTCTCTCCAAAATGTTTGTTAGAATTATTTACCTTCATTATTTTATTCTACAATTTATTGAAAAATGTAAACTAATTTTTTTATGAAATAAATCATTAAAATGAAAATTGTAAACTCCAACTTCTACATTAACTATTTTAATAGTTAAAGTATATAATATTTACTAAACAATTGATTTTTTTTTTTTTTTTTTTTTTTTAATATATTCTAAAACAAATTAATCTCACATTCAACCCATTGTAAAACAATTCTACAATATTCGTTTTATAATATTTTAAAACAAATTATCCCACATTAACCGTACGGTAAAACATCTCCGTAATTTCACTTATATATTAAAATTTCATTATCACTATTACTCACATCACATCCAGGGTTTCTGAAAATCATTGAAAGACTCGTGAATTTGTGGAGTAGCTACATTGCTATCAACAACATATTCAACGAAGAATTCTCGCAATTGAAAGGTAAGTTAAATTTTTTTCCTTGAAAATTTTCATATTAAATTAGTTTAATGAAAAAGAATTTTTATTTTTATTATTATTATTATTTTTTTTAAATTAATAATTTTTCTGAGCCAAAATAACAATCACATCTGTTGTGAGCATGGTGGGCTCGATCAAACTCAATTGTCCAATAGCCATGGGTGGGCCGCCGTGGTGTCGCGGGGTGGGCAGGGAGGTCGGGCGAGCGGGTGGGGTGTGAGGGCGCGGGGGGGCGGTAGGGGGTGTGGGGGCGGCCCGGTGGGTTGCCTGCCTATCACGGTAGGCGGGCAAGCTGCCGGGGTGGGTACCACAACCCGACTCGCCCCCTACCTCCAAACCCCCCTCCCGACACCCTCACCCCCTTCACCCACACCCCGCGCCCCTGCCCCCTTAACCCCCCCTCCACATTCCGCCCCCTCAATGCCACCCTCATCCCCTACCACCAACCCCCCAGACCCCTCACCCCCACATCCCCACATGATTCGCCAACCCTCCCATCCCCACCTGCACACCCCCCTTCCACCTCCACGCGCCCACGCTGCCCCTATCCCCTCACCCACACCCACTCGCCCTCTCCCTCACCCTCATCCCCCCACACCCACCCGACCACACCCCACATCGACCTCCCCACCCATGCCGCCTCACCCGCATGCCCTCCCCCTCATGCACTCTCCCCACCCACACTCTCCCCACCACCTGATTCGCACGCCCTCCTCCTCACCTGCCCTTTGCACACCCTCCCCCTCACCCATGCTCCCCCTTCCCCTCCCCCTCACCCTCCCTCCCCGCCCACGCCTCGCCCTCGCCCAGGCCTCGGCCGGTGCCACCCCGACGGTCGGAAAATTCCGGGAAGGCTGTCGGTCGGGCAGGGGGGCGGGCCGCCGGGGTGGCACAGGCTAAGGCCGCGCCACCTCGGCGGCCCCCCACCCCGCTCGACCGGTAGCCGGGCGGGGGGGGGGGGCGAGCCACTGGGGTGGCGAAGGCTTCGGCCGCGCCACCCCGGCGGTCAGGCGATTCAGGGAATAACCTGGCTGCTGGTCGGGCGGGCTGCCGGCCGAGGCCTGGATGAGGGCGGGGCATGTGCCGGGAGGGAGGGAGGGTGGGGCGTGGGTGGGGAGGGGGAGCGTGGGTGAGGGGGAGGGCGCGAGGGGGAGGGTCGGTGAGGGGGAGGGCGGGACGTGGGCGGGGGGAGGGAGGGAGCGAGGGAGGGCGATGGGACATGGGTGGGGGGGGAGCGAGGGAGGGAGGGAGGTGGAGCGTGGGTGAGGGGGAGGGTGCAAGGGTTGAGGGTGAGTGAGGGGGAGGGTGGGGCGTGGGCGGGGAGGGATGGTGTGGGGGGGGAGCGGTGAGGGGTAGGGCACGCTGGTGAGGGGGCGGAGGGTGAGGGGGGAGGTGTACGGATGAGGGCATGAGTAGGTAGAAGGGTGGGCGGAGGACGTGGGGGTGAGGGGGCCGGCATTGGCGTGGGCGGGCGTGTGGGTGAGGGGGCGAGTGAGGGGGCAGGTAGAGAAGGGGAGGGCAAGGGAGGGCGAGGGCGGGTGCAAGGGTGGGCAGGGAGGGCGAGGCTGTGGGCGGGGCTGTGTGGGAATGTTGGGTGGGCGAGGGTGCGCGGAGTGCCTAGTGTGTGAGGGGGTGTGGGAGGGGTCGGGTAGGTGGGGGGGTGAGAGGGGTGGGGGAGAGGCGGGTTTGTGTGAGGGGGTGAGGGAGTGTGTGAGGGGGGGCGAGAGGGGTGGGGGAGAGGTGGGTGGGTGTGAGGGAAGAGGGTCGGCGTGGGTGCGTGGGGGTGGAAGGGGGCCGGGTGCGGGTGGGGATTAGGAGGTTGGCAGGTCAAGGGGGCCGGGTGCGGGTGAGGATGGGGAGGTTGGGGGCCGATCCACCCCGCCTGGGCCCCCCCGCACGCTCGCCCCCACCCACCACCCACCCGCCCACACCCGTGCACCCCTCTCGCCCACACCCACCCGGCCCGCCCGCTGACCCCACCCACCCTCACCTGCCCGGCTGCCCACCCTGCCCCGCCGTCCCTCACCCGACCTCCCGCCTGCCCACCGACCCGCCCGCCCGTTAGGGGTGGTTGGGCGATTCTGATTATACAAATAAAAAATTTATGATATATTTTCGTTGTTAATTTAAGTTAATATGTTTTTGTTATTTACTAATTTATGTGTTTCTATTTTTTAGGAAAATGGCATCAAAGAAAATTTCTGTGAATCCTTTTGGACCAAAGACTCTTAAAGGTGCATCTTCAAGAAACACTGGTGAACGAACTCCACCTGAGCTCATGGCTACAAATCTTTCAAGTGCCTCAAGTGATAAGAAGATGATTTCAGACTGGAAGAATTCAAAAGAGGTGAAATTTCCATCAATAATCTGGTATGTAAAAGAAAGAGAAAGCAAAAATGTGAATATATATCTATATATTGATATACCGAATGATAATGGAATTGTTGAGGTGATGGGAATAGACATAGATATGTGTTCGGTACCGGACACTGAAGTTGTTTACATACTTACAAAAGCTCCCAAGTCACATGAAAGGATTAAATATCGACTATCATATTCATTGTATGACACGAGAGAGGTATCTACAAAGTTGTGTAAACAAATCGTAAATGAGATGACACAAAACATCGTAAGTATTGTTATTTATATTTGTATTTTTCATTCTTGAAAGTGTCTCGCTATATTTTTTTAACTTTGTTTTTTATTGACATATGATATTTTGTTTGGCAAAATTTTGTTGAAAGTTGTTCAATTAGGTTGGGAGGCATTCATTTCATAGAACATGATATCATGAAAGTGTCAGCAGTTTTTACTCAGTGTTAGAAGGAGATATGGAAAACAAGCAAAATGTAGTAATTGATGATGCTACAAAACTACATCCAAAGAATCAGAAAAAAAGGCCTCTGGTGGATAAATCTAGCAAGGGTAAACAAGTTACTTTTGAGGACGATGAAGTTGAAACTGACAATGAAGCATATGTTGCCACTACTGAAGATGACATTGGAACTGAGAAGAGACATAAAATACCAAAAGTAACAATGCCCAAGAATAAATCTGTTGGGAATGTTATGACGAAGAAAAGTAAAGTTGAAGATTTTGAAGCAGTCAAGAACCTAGTGAAACTTCAAAAGAAAGCAGAGAAATCATTACACCAGGAGCTGATTTAGAGGATGGTATTATCAAAACAAAACAAAATGCCATTCTAGAGAATTTGATAAAGAGAAACTTAATTGATGGTGGTCATACATTTCAGCTTAATGTTAGGCAAACCTATAAGGCAAGTGAAGGACAATGTCAATATCAAGTTAGAAAGCCACATCATTTGCATGTTCACAACTTGAAGACATTGATGAGGTACAATCCATATGCTCATGTGGTTAGCTATGTGCTTCTTGTTGATCCACCTCAATTTCCCAACAAAGAAGCATTTGATAAGTCAAAATGTTTTGAATACAATTATTATGTGCTTGGGGGGAACCATTCTGTAGAAGCTCAAAGACAATTGATGGAGGAATATCCTAATAACCCACGTTTTGAAACAATGAAATGTATCATTTATGTTGGTTTATCAGATACAGAAGCAAATTTAGCGGCATGGGATCATAATTCAGATAACGAATATAGGATGTCTATGACTTTCATCCAAAGGGTTAGATTTATTCATAGTGAATTTGAAGAAAAATGTGGTGGGGATAGGATAAATGTTACTGCATATTTCCGAAAGGAATGTTGTATGGAAATAGGCTATCAAATTGAAGAGAAAACCAATTCAAAAGGTGGAAAAGGCACAAAAAAAATGATTTATTCAGAGGTGTTGATAACATTTTCCAATTGGCATTTAGAACTGGAGATGTTTGGAAGTTGATTGATGAGATTTTTAGCATGTAGGAAGACATTGCCATTAAAAACTAGAGGGTCAAAAAGTCTAAGTCATTGATATGTAACAACAGTAAATCAACTCTTGAAATGAAGCAACTTCCAGACGATATGACTATCACACCTTGGAGGGCGATGCAAGGAGTGAAAGATGAAAAAATTGTCAAAACAATGTTATCTCATGTGAGGTCAGGGGGATTATCATTGGAGGAAATGTCTGAAGAATTTCAAAAGTAAGTTTGTTGAATTATTTTTATTTATTTCTAGATTATAATTATATTTTAAATAAAACATGTTGTTCTTGGTAGTATTTGTTATACATATCATTATATTAAATTTTTGTTACTTTATCTATGCAGTCACAAAGTTTACATGAAAATTCAAGAACAAATGGTTAGATTGTTGAATGAAGATAGTTGGGATGATGTTGTATGCAACTATCCAGATTCAAGTTCTACATCAACATTAAAAGCTTTTTATCTTGTATTTAAAATGGTATCTTGACTTATACATTCATTTTTATTCACATGTGTACTATTTTTAATTTATAACTTACACATATATTTGTTTATTTTATAAAAAATGAGGAAGGATGATGATGGAGCGCTAGATAGTTTCAAAACCTTTATTGAAAAAATAAAGATTGAAAGACTGAGGAAGCAACATATTAAGAATGTTCAACTTGATCCAACTCTTAATCATTTAATTTGGAATGGGCTTAGACACTATTCAATATCAAGTAATACAAGGCGACTGTGAAGACATTGCTAAACTCACACCTAAAAGGGATTATGCCCTAGTCATTGCAGATATTCCCCATGGTTTCAATATTCCAAACATTGACTATGATAGTGGCCCTTATACTTATCAAGCTCTTAGTAAAGTGGTTGTGGGATTTGTAGAAGTCACGTCAACACCATTATGGAGATTTGTGACATTTCATTCAGACACACAATTGGCAATGGTATTGGCAAGCTTCAAGGGGAAAACAAATTCAAGGATGCAGCTTACATGGTAAGACGTTTAAAATGTATATTTGATTAATGTTGAAAAATTTATTTATGTACAAGTTAATTGAACTTTTACTATTTCATGTTACAGAAAAAAATCAAATCTTCTTAATAATGAAGATCAACAATTTATAAATAATTGTGAGTTCATTCATATTGATATTTGGGCAAAATATGATAGCCATATGTCTATGATTTTTAATCGGGTAGACGGAAAGAGTCATAGCCAAATACTGACTTATGATGTTGTTGTGAGAAAACTAATATATGAAGACAAAGAAGCAAAAGGAGAGATAGTTAACATTTATCAAAAACCACAATTATTGATTAACTATCTTATAGACATATGTTCAAATGAAGGAGATTGGGTTCTGGATTTATTTTCTGGCTCAGGTAAGTTTTATTATATGGAATTGAATTTCAATATGTTATTTTTTAATTAATATATCATTGTACTAATTTAATTCATTATTTCTTTTGTGCTTGATAATTAGGTACAACACTAGCATGTTGCCTTCAAAAAGGAAGAAATTGCATTGCAATTGAAAAAGATCCAGTACAGTGCAATTTCATTAAGCAAAGAATTAATGCTCTTCAATTTCTTCCAGATGCAATGCAAGAAATTGGGTTGAAGAAATAGGACTTTAGTGAATCACGTGTGGCAAAAAAGGCAAAGGAACCCCAACCACCATTACATGGAATGCTTAGAAAGACATACATTGGGAGATTCACAAACATCAAAGATCCATTAGAAGAGGAAAATGAGCAAAAGGAAACACAAAATATTGTGGAAAAAGACAATGATGAAACTCTAGAGGACGAAGAGTTTGGATTACGTGACATTGTTGATTAAATTTAAGTTATGCTTGGAAATCAAGCTTTACAATGTTTTGACTTTGACATTTTATGAGAAGAATAAACACTCAATTAGGGTTGTTATGCGTTCAATATTTGTAATATGTGATTTTCGCATTGATTTTTAAGTTAATCATTATTTTTTGAGAAAAAAGTGATTATTATTATTTTTTTGACATGAAATTCATAAAAAAACTATTATTTAACCATTTTTAGTTAAAATTTTCGTATAAAAATTGTGATTTTGACATGTCAATTCTAGCAAAAAATGATCAAAACGTGTAGTTTTTTAGTTATATTTATGTTAAAAATGGTTATTTTTATGTCCATTGTTAAAAAATATTGTTTTTTAGAAACAATTATTTCATGTGGATTGAAAAATTAATTAAGGATGTATAAATATGTAGAATATCGAAAATTCAAAATATCGACCTTCTAATTTAAAAATGCAAAACAATAAAAACCTCACTACAAAAAATTAAAATTAAAATAAAAAACAAGAAAATATGAAGAAAACAACCACTTCAAAAATTATGAAATTTACAAAATAATTATTTACATTTTATACATTAGAAAATTTAAAGCCAAAAAACAAGTCTTTTAAAAAAGGGTCTGATGCAGAATACCCACTTTTTCAAATTAGAATGAAAATCACTACCATTCTAAAACGTAATGTACATAAAAAAAATTAAAGTGCCAAAAACTATGCTCTAAAAAAACATGTGTGTTCTGCATCACCCCTTTTCAAAATCAGGTCACTTTTTTGCTATCTCTATGAAACGGGTAACAGTATCAGTTCCCATTTCAAAGTTTACATTGATATCAGTCAATATGAGATCATCAACATAAAGTACGATGATCAACAACTTACCTTTCACCACGAAGTGGTACAGGTTCGCATCTGCTTCACTCTTTGTGAAGCCCAACCCGATGAAGTAGTTGTCTATCCCGGTGTACCAAGCACGAGGTGAATGCTTCAGCCCGTACAACGCTCTCTTGATTCGGCACACATGTGACTCATGATCGAAGGTCTCAAAACCTTCCGGCTGCTCTATGTACACCTCTTCCTCAATCTGGCCATTGAGGAATGCAATCTTCACATCGATTTGATGGATCTTCCAACCCATCTGTGCTGATAGTGCCAACATAGATTTGATAGATGAGTACCTTGCGACAGGAGCAAAAGTCTCATCATAGTCAATCCCCTCGACTCGTGAAAAGCCGCGGGCATCAAGTCTTGCCTTATGCTTCTCCACACTACCATTAGCAGCTTGCTTTACCTTGTAAAGCCAACGGGAACTCACAACTGACTTGTTCTTTGGTCTTGGAACCACGTCCTAAACACTGTTACGAACTATGGAGTCATACTCCTCCACCATAGCATCACCCCAAATCGATTGCTGCACTGCTTCCTCAAAGGAAGATGGCTCGGTCTCAACACATTCCCCAGCAAGGGCCATGTATCCAGTGTACCTCTCAAGTGACCTCCTTTGTCTGTGTTGAGAAGATGGTTCTCCCACATTCTCTCTTGCGTCCTCCAACAATATGTCAGCGTCTCTTGTGTGCTTTTGTCCATATCTGGAAGACTCTGCTTGAGTGGATGTCTCCACTCTTAGAACCTCTGCATGTGGCTGCTCCGCATCAGTCTGAGGCTCCCCTTCCTTAGGAACCAACAATTCCTCCATAGCATGTAGTTGGATCTCCCTCTCAAGGGAAACTCGCATGGCCTTCTGCTCATCAAACTTGAGATCTTTGCGAACCACTGTCCTCCGACTGGTAGGCAAGTACACTCGATAGTTGTGAGGTGTATCAGTGTACCCCACAAATATCCCCAACTCTGCTGTCGGCTCAAGCTTCTTCTGTGCATCCTTTGTCACATGGAAATATACCGATAAGCCAAAGATCCTGAAGTGACCCACATCTAGTCTCTTATCGGAGAAAGCTTCCTCTGTGTCTACATCCCAAGTATGCGATGCAAGCTTCTATTCTGCAAATAGACCGTTGTGTTGAATGCCTCAGCCCACAAGTGAAGTCGTAGGCCTTGGTCATGCAACATTGCTCGTGCTGCCCCTACAATAGTTCAGTTATTTCTCTCGGCCACCCCATTCTGCTATGGGTTATGAGGTGCTGTCAACTCTCGTTTAATTCCTTCCGTTGCACAGAAGTCCTTAAACTCTTGAGAGACATATTCTCCACCACTGTCGCTTCTCAAGGCCTTGATCTTCTTCCCTGACTCTTTCTCGACCAAAGCGTTGAACTCACAAAACTTTGTGAAAGTTTGGTCCTTCTTCTGCATGAAATAAATCCAGCATTTATGAGAATAGTCATCAATGAAAATCACATAATACCTTTGCTTCGCTGTGGATTCTGTCGAGAATGGTCCACAAAAATAAGTATGAACTCGCTCTAAGATATCCTCTGCTTGACTGTCTCGATCACGAAAGGAAGACTTGGTGTACTTTCCCAAGGTACAACATTTGCATGTGTCAAATTGCTCAAGTTTACCTTTGGGAAGTCCTGTAGATATCTGCTGCATTATCTTCAAAGCCCCATGATGCAAATGGCCCAACCGCTTATGCCACAACTCGCTAATGCCTTGGCTTTGCACCAATTCTGCTTTTGTACTCAATGCTGCACAATCATCTACCTCTAGTTTATAGATATTCTTCACCCGAATCCCTATCCTCTTGGTTTGACCCGTGGCTATGTGTCTTAGGAACGCCTTTCCTTTACTGAAGACAACATCGTAGCCTTTTCCCTCCAACATCATGATTGATACCAAGTTCTTCTTCAATCCAGGCACATACATCACATCTGTCAAGGTGAGAGGAGCTCCATGCTCCCTCTAAAAAGAAACCATGCCCACTCCTGAAACACTATACCTTTCGTTGTCACCCATCTCTATGCAAATATTGAAGTCTTTCTCCTCCAAGGAACTGAATAAATTTTTATCACTGGTCATGTGGAATGAGGCTCCACTGTCAAGATACCAGACACAAACCATCATCGATGACACCATGCATGCGATGAGGGTAAAGTCCATTTCGAACTGAGAGGCTAATGCCTCACCTTCCGATCCTTCCGAGGATCCCTTCTTGGACTTCTTTGATGGGAAAATAGTTGCATAATGTCCCATCTTGTGACAATTAAAGCATCTTACTTTAGACATGTCACCCTTCTTCCCTCCATGAGAAGAATTCGATTTGAAATGGGAAGCCTTCCCCTTCCATTTCCTTGCCTTACATGCTAAGGCCATATTTTCTTCATCATCATTCTTGGATGAAGAACCATCTCGTGTGCTCCTCCTGATCTCCTCCTGCATAAGATCCGACCACAGTTGTTCCCAATCCGACAGTTTCTCCCTTCTATTCACAGAGTCCTGTTAGCTATTCAAACTCTTTGGAAGGCCAAGGAGAGCGAGGCTCACCATATCATCATCGGCAGTAGTTATTCCCACACTGCCAAGCCCATCTCTGTAGGTGGTGAGCTTGTTCAGATATGTGGAAATAGTATTGCCCTTCTCCATCTTGATTCTTCGAAGCTTATCATTGAGTGCAAATTTCCTCTGGTCGCTACTATTCTGGTAGAGGTCCTTCAATGTTTTCCGCATTGAAAATAAAGTATCATTCCCATGGAGACTCGAGACAATATGGTCTCTAACTCCCTCAAGGATGATCCGTCTCACCTTCGCCACACACTTCTTCCACTCAGCCAACTCTTGTGCATTAGTTGAAGCTGGCTTTGGGATTTCTTGATCAATGAATTCCTTCAAGCCATTGTCTTCTAATACAACCTCCATTGTATCTTTCCATGCTATGTAATTCGAGCTACCTTCCAAGGCATACTCGAGTCTCAAGCCATAGAACGCCATTGGCCAACCTTGAAGTATGATATGAATTCGATTTGCACATGCAACCCCGAACTTCAAACTTTGAATTCTCTTCTCAGTATACTATTCACAACTCTGATACCTTGTAGAAAATCTATGATAGGTTAACCCGATAATGCAATATAAATCAAAGCAGAATACTATAACCTACTTCTACTATCAATTTGCGGAAGCTTAAAGGTCGAGCTGAACAATATAACCAGAAGAAGAAGAATCAATGGCACAATACACATGAAAATACTTTGGGGAAAGTCTCAGATAAAAAACCCACACTATTGTATTATCATACATGGTGGAAATACATAGGAATTATACAAAGCCTTAACTCTCACAGCTAGCCAGCTCTCAGTACAATCCTCACAGATGCTCACAGGAAATCTTGGCTTCTCTCTAGCCTTCCTCTCTGCCCTCCAAGATCCTATTTCCTTGTGTTGTTCCTTGTTGATGATTAGCCTATTACCAAGTGGAAAAACAAACCTTCAAAACTGCGCAATCCTCAAGGATGAATCCTTGACTGCATGCATGAGTTTTCTCCATGAGAAAACACATGCAACTAATAGTACATTGTACTTGAACATTAATCTCAACTGGGTCTTTCTCAGAATAGACATGCATGAGTTTCTGATGAGGGAATCTTTAGTTAATTGGAGTAGCACTAGTTGAGTGCATTAATGTATCAACTGATTGTTAATTCACTATTAGTTCCTCAAATAGTTTGGAACTAATTTAACTTAACTTAACTCAACAAACTGAGTTAACTAATTACAACTCAAATATAACTCAATCTTATCTCCTTAATTTGAGGGATAACTCTTGCATGACTTCATAAAGACTTCTAACTTGAATTTCTCCAACTAATTAATTTAAAATAAATAAATAAATTATTGCCAAGTAGCTGTTAAGACTAAATTCAATTTTAATTCACAATTTAATTCACAATTTAATTCAAGGACAAATTAAATTGGAATATTCTTGTTGCCATATTTCAACAGTTTCGTATACTTATTTAAGTTTTGGTTATATTAAATACTAATCACCATTCTACTTCTATTTTCTTGATTAGGAAAACATTTTCTAAGTCCTCAAGGAGCATAGAAGAGAGCCTCCCAAGACAAGGTTTGTCAAGGAACAAAGGTATGCCTTAAACTACAAAACATTGATCTCTTCATAATAAAGGTTTATTAATTTGATAATCTATTAATAACATGGTTATGTCTAGCCGTATTGAATCATAATGATTCTTTTTTTGGGTGATTCATCATTTGATAAATCTACCCTCCTCATATTCTTAATTGATTATATAGAACCCTAGAAATGTTCTCCTGAAAACCCTAAATTAAGGGTATGCTAATGTTAATATGTGAAACCCTAGCCAGATTAGGGTTATTGGGAAATGTTATTTGAAGTTTTAAGGATGATGTCATGTTTGGGATTTTGATATGATAATGAAAACCCTAACTTGTTAGGGTTGGATGATAATGTCTAAGATCCCAAATCTTTGAAGTTTTAATATAGTAGGGTTTTCTTTGCTATGTTATGCAACCCTAAATCTTTAGGTTTTGGTTGGGAATATAAGTAAAGCCCTTTTTATGTCTTTAATATAAAACCCTAAGGATGAAACCCTAGATGTATATGTGTCCATTTGGTTGAAACCCTAATAATGTTATCTAACATATGATATGATTATGCATGCTGACTATTGATGGTCATAAGTCTTAGGGTTTAATATAAGCCCTTGTCCGAGTTTGATATTCTAGGATGATGTTGTTTGGGAAATATAGGGTTTTGTAGCTAAACCCTAGTAGTAGTTAAATTCTCCAGTATGTGATATAAAAATATGGAATCTATGAATCTATATAGTGATTGTTGAGATTGTGTAAATGAGAAATCTAGGGTGTACATCAAACCCTAGTAGAAGCTAGTTATGTTGATTAAGTTGTGATCAATTTTGATTGTTGAAGCTCATGTATGAAATCTAGAACATGTATCCTAGTGAGGAGTCTAACATATGCATTCTGATAATTGTTAGACACATTAGGCTTGTCTGAATTGTTTCTAGGGTTTACTATATGAAAGAAATAAATATTGAAACCCTATATGAGTTTAATATTTTGAGCTATTGATGTGATTTAGGACAAGAAGTTGAAATATAGTCTCCTACTAATTATGTTTGTAAAGTCTAATGCTTCCATTATTATAATTTTGATATGGCTAACTTCATGCTTCTATAGTTTTGGTTGTACTTTCTATCTAAGTTGTGCAAGTACATCATATTCAATATGGTGAAGATGATCACAAGTAAAGTTGATGTGATAAGTATTATATATGAATGACTCTGATAAGAAGGGTGGAAGCCATGAAAGATTCTCCAATAGGAAGTTGTTCTCCCTGGGTTAAGATGGAGCCCAGATATAAGATATCTCCCTGTGATTAAGAGGGAGCTTGGATAGAGGAAATCTACCTAATTGAGAGGGAGGGCATAACATAACTTTGATTGGAGAATGCATTTTGAAGAATATGTTGTTGCAGATGAACTAGGAAAGGAAATTGTGTGATTGAGGAATCTTCTGTAAAAGATTCAGTTGATAATCCTACTATGATAAGTTGAAAAGCAACAACTAGTTACTTGGAAGACACCAGAGGTTTGTATTTGATTATGTACATTTGAAAGTGTATTGTTGATTGGGGTTGTGTTTGTACAGGTAAATCTCTCGAAGTTTTTGATAGCATGCTAGTTACTGATCAGTTTGATCGGGAGAGATTTGTTGTCATTGATCTACTCGATAAAGGAGTGTTGAGGCTTTGTGAGTGAAGCATTTCCTGGGAGGACATATGGCCAACACTTTGTGCTGATGTCTAGGTCCTGAAGTTGAGAGGGTGGTGTTGGTCATAGAGTTTTGACCTCAGATACACACTTGGATCCTTGGGTTGATGGTTAGTAAGTAACCTTGATGGTACCTAGAGAGGATGAAAGCTTGAGTCCATCTTAGTCCCACTTGGATACATTTCCCCAGTCAGGAATCGAGTCCATGGCATTGCGGTGACTAAACTATTGAGAGACCAATGGATAGATTGCCATGGTCAGGACTTTATCCCATGGAATTGCGGTGCCTAAAATTATTCATGGTTTATATAGTTGAGATATTCCTTGTACTTGTCTATGATGAATACCTCCATAGTTAAGAGGGAGTGTTGGAAAATGTAACTAGGTTCAGTCTTCATTAATGTATTTGAGACATCATGTAATGTACTTGTTAAAAGAATAAAAATAAAAATAAAAATAATAATAATTATTATGACTTATTAAAGCATGGGTTTCATGCTTGAGTCATCATGTTTTAGGTCAAAGTCCCCATTGAGGAGTTCTAGGATTTATTCTGAGTTAATATAGTCATTATACTTTTAAAGAGTCTCTTCTTGAGCTTTTGAATCATGTAAAAATGTTTAGTATCGAGTCAAAAGTGAAATATGTTGCCTCCACACCAAGTCGGCCTCATGGAGGGCTATTCGATCTCACCTAAAGGCTGTAAAAGAAGCAATTCGAATTCATTTGGAGGAGAATATCTCAGGAAAGTTCGATATCTATCTGGAACCTGTGAAAAGGTGTGAAGTGAAGAAATAGGCCTAAATAAGTGCGAGTTTGGTCAAGGTGAAAGCAAAAAGGAAAATAAAAATTTTGGTGCATCTCTCTCTCTCCCTCATGCCCTAGATGGGAAGATCGAAGTTCTAATATTGATGTCGCTACCAGTTTCTGTTGCTAGAACAAGTATAGGTCAAAGTTTCTATTGTTGGGTGCTGCTGCCTCAAGAATTTGTATTGGGCTAAGATCAAGGTTCCTAAGTCAAGATGGAAGTATTTTAGCCAAGATCGAAGTCTCCAAAGCAAAGTTGAAGTTACTGGTTCCAAGAAAGTGTTGCATAGTATTGTTACTGATACTACTCCTATCAGGTCAAATAGGATCATTTGCAAAGGAAGAAGAATGTTGACTTGGTGTGGAGGAAAGTGTGTGTCAAGGTCTAGAGTCTTGTTTATCTTAGGAAAACTATTGAAGGAGGAATTACTGACTGGGTTTCTCCCTAGAGAGGGGTTTTTCCTTGGCTGTGTGCCTATATCTGGTGTCCATTGATTTATGTGCCATTTATTTGGTAATTTCTTAATGAACTAAAATTAAATAAGATATAAAGGAAATATAATAAGAAATCAATGACATCAAAAGTAGTATAAGAAAATCTTTCTACCTTTCTGATTTTCTAACAAAAATTTCCCTAATGGAAGTCTATTTGCAAGGTCATAGTTATTATGTATGGGATTTTGTTGTTTTTGGAAACACATATACTAATGAATCAAGAAGGTACAATTCAAAATCCATGAATATCATTTTAAGTGCTTTTCCATATTCCGTGAAAACAAAAGTGGATCAATGCTTGTTAACCAAAAGGCTTTGGAAGAGGCTTCAATTTCTCTACTCAAAGAAGCATGTAGGTCAAGATGAAGATGATGATGATGATGATTAAAATAGAGCGAATACTTAGATCAAATAATCTAACATCGATAGAGAAGAAGTCACATGTGGACTTGGAGAATTGACCAGTGCCTTAAGTGATCTTAAGAAAATAGAAAAGAAAAAATATATACTCGAAGAAGAAGTTGCTCTCCTAAGACTTCAAGTGGAGGAAGCATAAAGGAGAGATAAAATCTTGAAAATTTAATTAGAGGAAAATGTTTTGAAGTACGAATTAGAAGTTATTAAAAATTAAAAGGAACTTGATGTAGCTCTAACTGAAATAAGCTGGCTCAAGGAATGGTAGAAGGAGCAATTGCAAAATTTTGAAAAGAATAATCATTTCATCAATGAAAAAGATCAAGAAATTTCTTGCTTAAATATGAAGGAAATGAAGTAGGTAAAGCTCCATGCGATGAAGGCAAAAATTCAAATTCCTCATAGAGAAAGGTTGAAGAGAAGCTTGAAAGTAAAATCCTTTAAAGGACAAATCAAAGTGAAGGATAGAAGAAGATTGAAGGTGTGCTACTTCGAGAAGTCATGCTGAGGTTATCAAGGACAAGGAACAACAAAGGACTAAACCTCCTCCAAGGAAGAATATCTCCAAAGGATCAAAATCATCAAGGTAAGCTATCTCATCTAGGTACACTCATATATTTTATGTTTATTGTTTTTCATGTACTAACTTTGCACACAAGTTTAGGGATTGTAAAGCTTATGCCATGTATGATTATCAAGGTTATTATCAAATCCCTAGGAGAAAGTATGCAGTAACACAAGTATTAGAGAAATTTTGAGGTCTAAAATGGGTCTCCTAAGCAATATTATAAAATAATAGTGGAAATAATGAAATAAGATTAGATGACATCATCGAATTTTAGAGAGAAAAAAGAAAAAATAATTTTTCAACTCGTATTTTCAACTTATTTTCCTATGATTTTACTCAAATTTCAAGCGGGAGCACTTGTTGGATGCAAAATTTAATTCCTCATCCAAGGAGTGCCCATTTTACATACTTTCGATGGACCCTACTATATGGAAAATGAGAAAAACTTGAAAAAACATGATTGTAATCACATTTTTCATGTATTTGTCATTTTCTGTGTAGCAAGGTCCATTAGAAATATGCAACATGGGTACTCCTTGGATGAAGAATTAAATTTTTCATCCAATGAGTACTCCCACTCGAAGTTTGAGTAAAGTCGTAGGGAGATAAGTTGAAAATATGAGTTGAACAAGTAGTTTTTTTGTTGTTGTTGTTAAAATCCTTTTACTTTTTTACGTCAAAAATGTTGAATCATCCCCCATAGTTGACATCATCATCTTGGATCCTATTGGTTCTTATAAAGTTGATTTTGGTTGTACATTTTTGTTTTGAGGCCCATTTTAGGCCTCAAAATTTCTCTAATGAAATATATTCAAATGGATTCATCAATAGAGAGTATACGCCAATTGTTTCGTTATTCAGGTACCACATTGAATGCTTCACATTCCATAATTATGGACACATAACTCGTGATTGCAGAAGCATCATGGAATATTCCATGAAGAAAAGCTATGATATTAGGTATAAGAAGGTTTGGATAAGAAAACGAAAGCAATAAGAACATGTAAATGAAGAAATCTCAGAGGTCATGCTCTCAAGATTTGTAAAACTGCAAGACCATGATAAATCTATAGGTTCAAAGGAAGATGTCAAGGTTCAAAATGATCTTGCAACAAATCATGTTCATATATCATTCTAAACAATTTGGCTTGGAGACTCCTAGTACTATGAATGTTGAAGAGGGTGAGTCTTAATAAAAATAGTTAGATAATAGATATCCTTCAAGAAGGTCAAGTTCAAATTTATAGTGATTTGACATTGTCTCATGTCAGATTGGTTATGGTAGAAGATTTGAAAAAGTCATCAAAATAATGATCAACACTATGGTCAATTTCATCAACACTGTGTATAGTTGAGCATCAAATTTGAAAAGTAGAATCGTGAAATGATTTTTGGCACTTCAAGATTGAGATCAAGAAGGATTGTAGAAGAAATCGTTGAAGCATGACAAGTGTGAGAGGTACAACAAGACAAAGGGAGAGAATTTGTTAGGGAGGGAAAGCAAAATTGTAGGAAGATAGAGGGAGATACTTTGTTAGGGGGAGTTACCATTTTCCACTGATGTCAAAGGGGGAGAGAAATCAAGAGAGGAAGGTAAAAAACATAGAAACAAGGGGAGCAGTAATTGGAGGGGAAGTGTGTGTGTTTCCATTAATGACAAAGGGGGAGATTGTTGAACGATGTTCTCATTGATGTCAATGTTAGTCTTTGAATGCTCTTAATATACATAAATGGATTGCATTAAATGGAATCTCAAATGGACAAGAAGCCCTAGAAGGAAGAGAAGGAAGCCCAAAAGTTTAGAAGCCATACATTTGATGAGAAAATTGAATGGGAAGATCAATGATTTTGCAAGAAAGCTGATCATGGGGTGATAATACTCATCATGTCATTTCTAATGGTGGGTGGCACACCACATAACTCATCATAGTTGAGGAGTTATTCGTTCTCAAATATGAAGCCTCGATAGTGTGGTTAAGGTGCCTCAAATGAGATGCTAAAGGAAACTTTATGACTCGTAAAATTTGGCATTAACAATTAAGAAAATCTTGGATAACTTATGTGGGTCTTGAGTTTTCCAAGTCGACCCTTCCAAAGTGAAGAAATTCATTATGAAATCGACTTCACAGGAGGAATTAAGGTAGGCTCTTTTAAAGGTAGATCTTATATTTGCTTGAAGGTCAAGTTGGCCTACAAAAAAAAATGAATCCATTCAGTTTGATTAAGGTTGGATCCATGGGTTTACGGGATAGCTGGCCCCCCTTCTAGATCCCCTCCTTCCACTATAAATTAAGGGCTCGGTTATCTCTTAAAGGTATCATTTTCACACGTTTCTCTTAAGAAATTTGCTTTGTTATATCTTTGTGGCCAGGGTAAAACAAAAACCAAGAGGAGGACAAATCCTTAAAGGGTATATGGGCTTATTTGCATATATTTTTGTGGAGTTTTTCACTGGACAAGATCTTCTTTCTTAGGCTATTCGGTCCTATCTAAGGCTAGTTTAATGGTCTATTTTGAGGCCTAATTCCGACCTACCTGAGGACTAATTTTGTCCCCCTGAGGCAGTGCATATTTGAGCTATATTAAAAGCCATTTTCTGAGGCATAATTCGACATTCTGAAACAAAATAGGAGTTCTATCTTGAGGCTACCTAAGGCTTGAGCTAGGGCTAGCTTGAATGCTCCATTGAAGGCTACAATTAGGAGACCTAATTAAGGTATGTTGAAATTGTATATTTGTGGCCGAGTTTGCTAAGACCATTGTGAAAAGGTTTATTTCTTGACTTGATAGAATGTAGAATAAGGTATGTTTGAGGCTCATTCAAGTTAACTAGGTCGAGTTTATATGAACTTGAGTTAGGGCTATTTGGTTAGCCTTAAGACCAAGTATGAGGTAGTTGTTATAAGGCAAAAATTTGTCAATTAGATGAGCTCTACTATTCTGTTCATAATCCATCATTGACACTATTTAAGGTCTAATTCTAAGCCAGATTAGTACCACAGTAGCCGTAGACATAAAGGTAATTTCAAGGCCAAAATGTAAGGATTGGTTGGAATTCATATTGTGTTGGTTGGAGGCCTATTTCTGTTAGGCTTGTATAAATTGCAAGAAATGTGATACTACTAATGAAATCGAACTAAAATCAAGTGACACAAATTTCTTCTACTATTCGGTGGGAAGGAAAACACACGATAGAAACACATGCAATAACATGCAACCATCAAAACACAAGGAACATAATGATTTTACAGGGGAACCCAACTGGGAAAATCCCCTATTGCTTTGCATTAATGCAGATGAGAAAGAGAAACAATTACAATGTCTTGATTCAACTCTGAAGCACCCTACACTGTAAAGTTGTTCTCCTGCTTCTTGACCTGATATGGCCAACACTTAGCCAACTCAAGCCTCATCTAAATTCCTAA
Source organism: Pinus tabuliformis (assembly GCA_031772625.1). Classification (NCBI taxonomy): domain Eukaryota; kingdom Viridiplantae; phylum Streptophyta; class Pinopsida; order Pinales; family Pinaceae; genus Pinus; species Pinus tabuliformis. The sequence continues at coordinate 918,643,768 of CM062818.1, read as the reverse complement.
TTCCTTGCACAATCCTAGAGGAATTAAGCTCCTAAAAATATGGAAATTCTCTATTTCCTTGCACAAATCCAAGGGGAATTGATCACCTGCTCAGTGAAAAAGCACTGTACACTCAACAATATACAATTATAAATACAAATGTGCCTTTTCCATCCACTCAACTAGGCAATTAAAATTCCATGCATGAATGTGTCTATTTTTAGCTGATTGACTAGTTAACTGAGAGATCAATGAGTCAACAACAGTCATAACTTATCAACTGACCTTCAGCTGACTCAAGTAATGACTAGAGCTCAGTTAACTGAGTTCAATTGAAAATAACTGAACTAGATTAATAGATTTTAGCAATCACTACATGCACAACTCTACTCCAAGCCTACAGACTCAAAATTTATTGACTTAACTAGTAGACATGGCCATGTCACTCTAGCTAACTATAATCCAAGTCATCTTTCTAATGGGGAAAATCAAATTTTCTCCATGTCACACGGAATAAGTCGATCTTGCGGACAAGATAGACCTTCCGAGAATCTAAAGAAGACCTAATGACAAGCAAACCAATAAGACACTATCTTTCTCTAAATATGCTTTTATAAACAAAGGCAAACAAGTGATTTAGGCCTACCTTAGGTCCAACGCAAGTTTGTGGAAGCCTTCGCTCCTTCGATCCAAATGAGCTCCTTTGTCGCGAATCTGCAAACACAAACAAGCAAACAAATTAAATAGCACTTGAAAAGCCAATATCATAAAACATATTTAACACGAAAGTCAAGGAATTCATGAAACAAATTACATGAGACACTTGTTGAGAAAAATGAGTTTGATTGTATTAATTCAAATAAAGAAGAGCTTTACAACATGTGCCTTGACGCTGTACAAGCTCCTCGCAGGGTCCAGCAAGAAGTCTCCTCTACTTTGACAAGTTTCACTCTCTTCCCAATGAAGCCAAAAAGGTATGTGATCTCTCCTCTTAAGCTCAACTAGGAAGTCTTAATTTCACCAGAATTTACCCTAAAAAACGTTCAGCTTCTAACCTCTCTAGCAACCAGCCCAATGCCTGAATTTATAGTGCAATGGAGGGAAGTTACAAGGTCCTCCTTCAAAGGGATAAAACCCTCCTTCAAAGGTATAGCTCCTCTCATCAAGGGATTAGCTCCTTCTCTTTTGGGATGCATGAACCACCTAAGAGCGGCCAATCCACGTCAAAATTACTTCTAGAATCGTCTAGAATTAACCCAAAGTGAGTTTTTTAGAATAAATTTGCGCTTTTTTGACTTTCACAGGGGTCCGCACCCACAGCTTTAGGGACAAAGCGGGCAGGTACGCAATTTTTGTTAACAGAAGGTTCGGGACCGCAGGTAACAGTGAGAGAAAGTGCGGAACCGGAGTTTTATTGATTTTCAATATCTTTCTCTCATTTTCAAAGCTCGACTTGAAGAGCTGAGGTCTGAGACTTGCTTAGGAGGACAGTACAAGTGATGATAGACCCATAATGATTGCAAATAATCATGGTGACGATATTTTTGTGTAACAGATTGCCCCCTAAAGTGCGAAGTCTGTAGTAGATGAGGATTTCATTTATCATTTAGGAAGAGTGAAGTACTTTATCATTTCGAGGATCATCTTGTGGAGAGCCCGGTTGGAACCTGTAAAAACATTCAATGCAAGATATATATATGAGATCATGTCATCGCTGAGGTAGGCATTCCCATACTCAGATCAAAACTGACTTAGAAAACTAACTACTACTCTGATACAGGAATGATCTTGTAATACATCACAAGTATAGACTCATGTGGACACAGTATGGATGCAGCCATCTATTTATGAATAGTCCATTATATAATGAATACAAAATTCCTCGCATCCAGGATTGTGGAAACTAGATCCAGGGTCTTCATTTCTACTTCCCGAAATAGTACGATTCTATCCATGCGAATGAATGTGTTGAAGTCGAACATGGTAGAAACCACTTGATTACCAGTCAATGATATAAACTGTTAACAAGTGTGAGAGAAACCACCAGTGATTTCAATGGCTCTCAAAGTACCCAGTACAATCCATGAGATGTGAATAAATGTGTTGATGTCGAACATGTCACAGAATCCTTTAATCGAAGGTCAATGATGCAACCTGTCGTCAAAGGCGAGAAACCTGCCATTGAGGCATGCAGATCCCAAGGTACTGACGATTTCTAGATCATCTTTCTAGACAATGAGCTGAAGTCGATAGAAAGCGATCCGTCGCAAGCAAGCCCACAACAGGAAATCATAGATCAAGTTGAAGAAATTTAGTTGCAAGGACTGACTTAGGGATGGTCAAGATGGATGACATATATTTTGCAGATGAATGGCTTATTGGCAGTGACCTCTTGAACACATAACGACACAACAGATGGCTTGGTGACAATTGACCCAAAGTTAATACCCAGAAACCGGCTGAAGACTTTCAATGTGGTTTGATCAACTGTTAGGCAAAGGATTTCCCAACCCAGGTGAATAAAAGTTTCGTGTTCAAGAGTGGTTACAAAGTATGACAAACAGGCTCATTTTTCTCTATTTTCCCCCACCATTTCTGGCAAGTACCTCTTTATTTTTGACAAGCTTGAGGAGGATAACATTTGCTTGATTATAAGCTCATCCTTCGGATGAGTCCAACTTAGTTTAAATTTGAACCCTAAGAAGGAGTGGTTTTTTCCTGTTTGTAATTGAACAGGTCCTTTACTGTGAAATTTTAACGAGTCCAGTATAGGAGAAACTCGGCGTTTTTCATTTTTAGAGAGTCTGAAAAAACTTAAGAAGACTCCAGGGTTGACCTTTTTCGTAAATTTGTGTCTCCCAAGCCCGAAAAAGTATAAAATAATACTTGAGAGAACCACTTGATCTTTACGACCAAGGAGTACTTTTCGTGATTAGTGTCCCTGATCCGAAAAAGTAGAAAAAACGATCAAAGACACGTCGTTTTATAACCAATATCGAATTTGAAACGACAAAAATCCGGCAATCTTTTCGTGTTTTTACGGTCAGTAAAGAGATGTAAGTGGACCGTCTTTTAATTCCGTTTTAATGAGTTTAAAAGAAGAACTCGGCAATCTTTTCATGTTTCAGGAGTCAGAAAAGAGCTTAAAGATGACTCTAAATGTTTTTTCGTCGAAAATGATAGATTTCGCCTGAATAATCCGTTATCCTGAACAAAAACGCAAACATTACTCATACCTGTTTGAAATGGATAAAAATGTTGCAAAAATACCTTTCCAAAGTGAAACATAAACAAATTTGCAATTTATTTACTCAAAAAACTTATAAAAAGGGCTTTCGTCAATTCATTTTTACCGTTTGAGTTTTGGGTGAGAAAATAGTGCTTTTGTTCAGAAAACTTCCCGTGAAGATTGCGGAAAATCCAACCGTTGGAATCAAACGCCGTCTTCTCCAGGTAATCCACATCATCCTACTCTTCATTTTTAACCGTTTCATTTCTTGTTTTAGGCTTTCATTTCATTTTTTGGAGGGTTTTTAGGCTTAAAACCCGCGCGCGGGGTCCCGCAGGTGTACCACTGCCAGCCCGCAAACCTCGACTTTTTCTCCATTGGGAAAAAGCTAGGGGTCCGCACCTTCCATGTAGGCAAGGTGTGGACCCATGCACTGTGTCTAACCCAGAGGGTGCGGTCCCCATCGCAAGGGTTTTTAACCCAAAAATTCTCAAAATTGACCCAAACAAATTAATTTCTAGCATTCTAATTTGTCTTTTAACTTGATGTAGAGAGTATATCATGCTAGATTGGCATGAACGAGAGCATGAGGACGTGGATGCTGCCGCATTGAATCATCAACCTTCAATCGATGCATTGAAGGCCTGCGGTTTGTACAAATTCTGGGCCAATCCTGGCATGAGGGCCCAGGTGGATTTCTTATAGTGGTTGGTTGACAAGTGGAGCATACAGGACCAATGCTTCTTCATTGGTGGCCACCAGCTCGAAATCGAGCCGGCATATATATATTTCTTCACTGGTTTGCCTAAGAGAGGTGAAGACTTGACTCTATTCGGGGCTAGGCCAGGTGGCCAGTCTGTCGATAGCCTCTGGCTAGAGTTCTGCAACAGCTAGGCTAGAGACAAAGGGATAGACATAAAAACCATATCCCTTCCTGAACTCATGGTGATCGCATTTACTGTCACCAGACTTTGCGGGAGTGCCGCCTTACATGTTGCCACCGGATCCCAGATGCGTATGGCAGTTGATTGCTTTCGAGGCACCATCTTCAACTGGTGCGATGCTGTGTTGGCCAATGTGAAAGGCCAACTGACCAGAGCCAAGAACGAACAACTAAAAACCTTTGGTTATGGGGCTTTGGTTGTGAGCTTTGGTCTGGAGAGGGTTCCCATGTTGATCCCACAACACCTTACTGTTGGAGCTGGGCTTCCTCGAGAGCCCAAACTGTTGCGATGGGTCGTAGTTATGGCCCGCCATCCGGACGAGGGGACAGAGGTTGTTCGATTCAAACCTGAGTATTTCCAATGGTTGGAAAACCAGGTTTTTTCTTTTCAGGACTTCCCTTACGCTGGGATAGATTTTCGTGGTGACCCAGACATGGCTCTTCCACCAGGAGAGCAATGGGATGATTCAGGCAAAATAATTTTCAACATTTTTCCTATTTTAATTTTTTTTTTTATTTTTCCATCGTCCCAAAACTGATAGTAAAAGTTTCAAATGCAGATGTGGGTCCACAGCGACCAGCCGCTGTCCGGCCTTATGAGAGGAAATAACCAGTTGCAGCCACGCCAGCCCCACAGGACGAATCAACAGAGGTTTTGGCCGAGTTGGAGGGTCATCTAGAGCGCTTGACAGGAGATATTCCGGAGACCACCATAGATGATATCCCTCGTCAACTTCAGCGCTATGTGATTGGGGTCCTCAGGACCTTTTAGGAGGTTCCTTTGCAAGGTGGTCTGTGCAGTGGTTTCTTATCGAGATCATCACCAGTGATAGGATGATCGTCTATTGTGGGCACATATGACATTTTTGCTTTTTGTACTTATCATTTTTGCCGATCATAAGGTGTTTTTCAACCTATGATCGAGGACGATGTATTTTTTGACACACTCCTATATATATATATATATATATATATATATCACTATTACCGGCTTATCTTGTAAATCATGTTATGGAATGGTTTTAAATTTACATGTATGATTATTGCAAATGTCTACTTAACATTCGAGAAGCAATTGCATCTGCTAATGTATTTAAAGATCTTGGAATATGCTGATACTCAATATAATCAAATTCACGTTCCAAGAGACACACTCTCAAAAATAATCTCAATAACACTGGATTTCTAATGGCATACACTCTATTAAGCTGTAATACAACGAGTTCAGAATCTAACCTCACTATCAAACTTCGAATCCCAAATGAAATAGATTCAGATAGTAACTCAATCACTGCACTATACTCGGCAATGTTGTTCGTTGTTTGACTGAGGCTTACCCCATGAATAGATACTAACTCATCAGAGGGCGAATAGATAACCCAAGCTGAGGAAGAAATTTTCCGTGTATTACGAAAAGCACCATCAGCGAAACCAATGTATGTTTGGAGAGGCATCGACATCTGCAATATCAAGAGTAAAACCAAGATAAGCAGGAATAATGACGAAAAAACACTCTCTAAGCTAAGCACACTGTTTAAACTAAAACACACCAGCTAGAAAGAAAAACTATCCTAACTAAAAAATCTCCATACCCATTCTTTAAGCATAATACCTCTTCAGGTAAAGACCATTTCTGGGTTTACCTAAAGAGTCCCCGTCAAACTCTACCAATTCATAGGCCCCTTTTGCTAGCTTTCGCTTGACAACATAGGGACCATGCCACATAGGAACGAATTTTCCAGCGCCTAATTTATCATTAGCTTGATCGTAAACTAAGACTAGATCTCCTTCCGAAAAATTTCAAGGGGTCACATTTCGATCATACTGAGCTTTCATACGTTTTGCGTGAGTCTCGATCGCCAATGCAGCATCACGTCGATTCTCATCTAATTGAGCCAAGTATAACAAACGCTTTTCCTCTTCGGAAGTGGCTGGAAGTAACTCGATGGCCATTTGCAATGACGGGATTTCACATTCAACGGGTAACACAACTTCTAGACCATAAACTAGTTGGAAAGGAGTGAACCCTGTTGATGTTTTTACTGAGGTATGATACGCCCAAAGCGCTGAAAATAGCATGTTATGCCAATTCGACCGATGAATCCCAATGATTCGTCGGATCATGATGACTAAAACTTTGTTGATGGATTCAACCAGACCATTAGCTTGTGGATAATAAGGGGTTGAACTATCGTGATGCAACCCAAGCTGGTCTGTAAGTTCGGTAATCATAACGTTTCGAAAATGATGCCCATGATCAGTGATTATCGCTTGTGGGACACCAAACCTAGCAATTATATGATTGAACATGAAAATTGCAGCTGTCTTGTCGTCTGCCTCAAATGTAGGCATCGCCTCGGCCCACTTGGTAAAATAATCTACCGCAAGGATGATATACGCATGCCCCCTGGCCGAGTGAGGGTTACATGTAATAAAATCGATACCCCATTTGGCAAAAGGACCAACGAAAATTATAGGGTGGAGAAGAGCAGGTGGAGCGCGCATCTTTCGATCAAAAATTTGGCAGTTGTGGCATTTTCGGACCGCGGTAATACAATCTTTAAACAAAGCCGGCCAGAGGTAGCCAGCGCGCAATATCTTTTGGGCTGTGGCATACCCAGACATATGACCGCCACACGCTCCAGAGTGACAGTCATTTAGAACCCTTTCAGCTTCTTCGTGAGTTAAGCAACGTCGAAAAGCAGAGTCCGTCCCTCGGCGATAAAGAGTATCTCCAATAATCCTGTATTGTTGGGACTGGAATCGTATTTTCCAACGTTCTGACCTTGAAATTTCTGTCCGAAAGGATTGGGTCTGGAGATAAACGATGATATCCCCATACCACGGATCTAAAGTGCTGATTAGAAACAAGGATTCGTCCGCAATGGGCTCCTCCGCCAAGTTTCCGTATCAGTACGCGGGAAATCACACATTAACTCCGCAAAGACTAAATATTTCTTAGACTTAGATTTTTCAAATTCCAAGTCGAACTCCTGTAGGATAACAATCCATTTAGAGTACTTGCCCCCTAGCAATTGTTTGGTCAAAATGTAGATCATAGGGTTGCAATCCAAAATTACTGTAGTTTTACGTAGTAAAATGTAGTGACGAAAATGTTGGACAACTTGAACCGCTGCCAATGCCAATTTCTCCACATGTGAGTATTTTAGCTAAGTGGGATTTAAAGTTCAACTAAGGTAATATATCACATGCTCAGTTCCGAATTCATCTTCCTGAACTAAGACCATTCCATTGGTGGAATGAGAGGCGGCGAGATACAAGAAGTAATCCTGGTTGTAGTTGGGAGGATGCAATAACGGTGCATGGGTCAACGCGTGTTTGAGTGCATCAAAAGATTTCTGAGCTATCTCATTGCAATAGAATGGAGTATTCTGTTTCAACAACCGGGTAAAACCCTTTGTAACCTCAGTGTAGTTAGGAATGAATCGTCGTAAAAAGTTTGCTTTCCCTTGCAAACTTTGGAGTTGGTGAAGACTCGAAGGAGGAGGCAATTTGACAATAGCTTCGACCTTCGAGGGATCGACGCGAATGCCGGCTTTCGAAACTACAAACCCCAGCAATCGACCCGTCTCTATAAAGAAGACACATTTGTGTGGTTTCAACCGAATCCGATAATGCCTACACCTCATAAAGATTTCTCGTAAATGGACGAGGTGATCAGCTCGATGTAATAAATGAGCTGGCAAATCATCAAGATAGGGTTGCACAATGTGCTTGATGTCATGAAACGCATAAGACACGGCCCTTTGAAAATTTGCTTCGGCATTCTTGAGCCCAAAAGGTAACTTGCAGTAAGCAAATGTCCCCCATGGACAAATGAAAGCCGTTTTTGGTTGATCGGCAGGTAAAATATTGATTTGATTGTATTCGGAAAAACCATCCATGAAGGAGAATATTTCGCTACCGGCACAATCATCAATGATTTGATCGATATAGGGAGTTGGGTAATTGTCCTTTGGACAGGCTCGATTAATGTCCCTATAATCGATGCATATTATTATTGTTCCTTGCTTTTTGTTAACCGGAACAATATTCGATACCAAATCCGTTAACAGGATTGGATAAATGAAACCTGCTTTGAGTAATTTTTCAACTTCTGCTTTAATTGCAGCAGCTTTTCTTGGGTGAATCTGACGCAAACGTTGCCGGATGGGTTTAGCGTTCGGGTAAGTCTTGATCTCATGAACAACAATCGCGGGATCAATTCCTGGCATTTCCTCATAGGACCAGGCAAACACATCGCAGAATTCTTGAAATAGGGCCTTATACATTTGAATTTCGTCATCTGTACACGAGGCACCTATATGAATGTTCTCAACAATTCCAGGCTTAACTGAAATGTCAATAGGAATAGTTCGAGAGATGTTTCCCAAATTTAACTCTGAATCAGGATGTTTCATTGGATTATGAGGTTCCTTGACATATTCAGTCGTAAAGATTGATGAAAAGTCATTTTCAAAATGATCATTCTCGGGTAAAAACGAAGATCTGTGATGGAGATCTTCCCATGGTAAATCATCTACACATAGGATTTCACGAATTTGCTCATCAGAGTGAACAAGTTCTGAAAACGTGATTGAATCCGAGATTGAGGTGAAAAGTGATTCTTCACGGACCACATTCATTAAGTCAATTTCAGTTGAAGATGGGTCGGTAAACGATTGCACGACCTCATACGCAATTTCATATGGACTCAAAGACATGACATCACCAAATGAGTCTATCTCAGATTCAGAAGGAATGATCCAAGGATCATCATAAACAATGGTGTTTGACGTAATCATATGAATGGTTGCAAATGAAGACGATGCATTGATCGGAGGAAAAGGAAAAGTTCCCAGTAAACCGACATCTTTAACTAGTCCTACTCCAACATCCTTATATGGGATAGTCGTTTTACCGACATGCTGAATACTTTCAGAAGAGGCTGGGTCGGATGAAAAGTAAGCCAACTGGTCTATTGTTACGATCTTTCCATTATGAGGAAACTTTATAACCCGAAAGACCGATGAAACGACCGCTGTCATAGCGTAAGACCAACTTCGACCCAAGAGAAGGTTGTAATCTAGAGGGGCATCAACCACCTCCACATCTAGATTAATAGTTTTTCCTTCAACCCCTATAGGAAAATCCTGTAGAATGCCAAAAGGATTAAACCCACGGCCATCAAAGGCCTTTAGAATTGTCGGGGATTGATTTAGCGAAGGAGAACCAAGCGATCTCCAACACTGTATCGACATAATACACGTTGAGGCTCCCTCATCAATCATAGTCCGATGAATAGGTCTGTTTTTGACTATCACTGGAATCTGGAAAGCCATTTGATGAGGTAAGCGCGGTGTACCATTTTCTAGATCGAAAATTATTAGGTTCGAGTCCTGAATGTCAACAACTCCTATAGCCGACAAAAGTAATTTACGCTGTGCTGGACATGATTGCAGCACTTCCAAAATCGACATTGCTGAGGGTGAAACAGCTAAATCCTCAACAATGTTATAGTTCTGAGCCGCTCTCGCATGTGGATTGAAAGCTGACTTTCGAAGTATACCCTTGGCGGGCGGCTTGATTACCAAGTCTGGATTAGGTTTCTCGATCTCTAGTGGATCGGAACTGGGAGCTGAGGTTGATGGATTAGAATGAGAAGATTCTTCTTCTTTACCATCAACAGGACTTTTACTACCATAATCTTGCGATCGAGTCGCAATCCTAACATGGAACATCATCAGTATGGGTTCTTCATTGGCACTCAAGGAAGAACCTATCATCTTACTGTCTTGAGCTGGAAAAGGATCCTTCAAAACAGCAGGCGTTTGGGAACCTTTGACAATCTTCGCAACCTCCGCACGATGAGGGAAGTCTCTTGTAAAATGTTCATTGTCACAAATGAGACAAGGATAACGAGGTTTGCATTTTTCATCATTGGATTCCGATTTTTCAGGTTTCTCCTTTGAATTTTTGTCTGTTTTATTCTTCTTTTTTCCTTTCTTCTTCCCACCGGATTTTGATTTGGCTGTAGATGATTCTACATCGTGAATATCGGCGGAAGTCTCCACGGAAGAATCTCCTGTTAGGGAATCAGGTAAGGTTATGATAGGAGAAGAATTCTTAGAAGACTTCTTCTTACTTTTAGTGTTAACCGTGCCAATCATACCATCGACGGCATGAGATCCCGAAGGAACTGCAGTGATTTGATTTTTCTTGGGAAGATCGGGGATTTTCTCGTGTAATGTACCCGACTGAGTATAGACCAAGTCAAGGTACTGTGCTTGAGCAATTACTTGCTCCTCAGTAACAACTCCGGCTTTAGCTACATCTTCAGTGATCTTTGGCAACAAAGACTTTACAAACCATTTAGCCAAGATCTGATCCAGAATAAAAACCTTCACTAAATGCCGTCGACATCTCCACTCATGAATATGATCTGAAATGTAAGTGGATGTCGATTTCTTTCACGAAGTTAGTAATTCCATGCCATTGTCATATCGGACTGGCAACTGAAAGTGAGTTAAAAACAAGGTAGCTAACTGACTAAAATTATAAAAAGTGCCTCGCGGTAACTCAATGTACCACTTGGCCGCAAGACCAATTAGAGTGTGCTGGAAAAGTCTTAGACGTATTGAATCATCTGAAATGGAGTTAGACGCACACCAGAGGTGGTAGGTCATCACATGGTTCGACGGGTCCTCTCCTGATTTGCCTTCGAACTTAGGAATGTCACTAGGCAACTTATTCGACATTGGCAGCCAAAACGGAAGATAATTAATGGGATCATTCATTAGGCGTGACAAGTCAGGCAAGTTCAAAGTTGCGATAAACGGTAACTGACGATTAGGGTCCCTAAAACTTTGGGTCATGAGACCAGCCCCAGGAGGAGGATATCCAGGATAACTAGGAATAGGAATTGCATTTGGGATATTGTATCCTCCCGGAAAACCAGGATTAATCGGACCGTACTGGGGTTGCTGAAGTTGTTGATATGTGTATCCAGGGTACGGTTGATACTAATAGACTGGTTGCTGCACAGCAGGACCGAATTGGTACTGTCCCTGGTACGGTTGATAAGTAAATTGTGGTTGACTTGTGACAACCGTACTTGAACTAGGTTGTCCTACAGGCATCTGAACCGAAGTTTGAATTGTGGATCCAGACGGTGGTAAAGAGGTTTGAGGAGTAGATACAGGAACATTAGAAACTAGAGTTGTCGATACTCTGGAAGTAGGTGGGGTAGATTGAACAGACGTTGCGGCAGTTGCAGCAGTCGTTTGAGGCGTACTAGGCCCAGGCTGAGAAACTACCGAAGGTACAGAAGTTTGAATATTAGACTGGACTGGTTGCTGGGGTGTACTAGAAACTAAGGGTTGTCCAGTTTGAGATGACAACTGTACATTTGGCTGCAACACCTGCTGAGTTTGCGATGGATCCCACACTAAATTCATTCTGGGGTATGGACCCATAATAGGTTGAGAATATTGAGGACCATAACCGGGTTGAGGGTAGGATTGATAATTCAAAGGTACATTTCCCGTTCCTTGAACATATGATTGACCAGAGGGTGGTTGGAAACCTTGGTTCGAGTACTGACCTTGGGGTTGATACCCTTGAGGCACGTACTGATACTAGGGTTGACCTTGAGGTATAAATTGATACTGGGGTTGACCTTGGGGTACATATTGAGTCTGGGGTTGACCTTGAGGAACATATTGTCCCGTAGGTATGTACTGTCCTTGAGGTTGCCCCCCCAGATGCAAATTGAGTACCTTGAGGTTGCCCCCCAGGCGATAATTGAGGCTGCCCCCCAGGCGGTAACTGGCCACCTTGAGGTTGAGGATTGGGAATAGAACCTGACATCATGAGAATATCTTCTACGCTCAATGGTTTAGTACCATTGCTTCCAGTTAATAACCCTTGTTCAATGGGTTGAGGAGATGCTCCCGAAAAAGTATCAGAAAGTGACTGATACCCAGAGGGAACAGAAGGACCGCTGTACAAAAAGGATTCGGGCAATTGAGTAAACATGGACGACTGTCTTGACATATTTAACGGAGGATAATAACCTCTAGGTGTTGGCTGATAAGGAACACGAGGTGGTGAAAAACTTAACCCGGGGTTTTCTAAAAAATTAGTCAAAGAAAGATACCAAGTACTGCTCCTAGGTGGATTGTAAAAAATTGATTCACGCTCCCTTAGCTCAATAACAGGTTGATTTTCAGGGATAGGGATGCCTACTTCTTCTTCCGAAGTAGCAAGTTCTTCGATAGCTATAAGTCCAGAAGGAAGATCTTGGGTGATTACTCTTTCTACCCTAGGTGAACTAGGACCACTAGAAGTTGGAGAAGCAAACCCCGATGTTGGAGTAGCAGCAAATTCACTTTCAGGTTCGGATATTTCAGGTTCCTCACCTATATCACTAGTAGATGAAAAGCTACCAGTAACTTCGGAAACAGACACTGATTGTGGATTATAATCTGCTACTAAAGCTTGAAAATCAGGATGTACCACCAAAGAAGACTCTCCTTCTTCAGGTGACCCAACTCTACTGTCTCTAGGAGTTACGAGGACTTTCAAACCTTCAAGCTAGCTCGGTGAAAACTCAGGAGGTTGGCCCCGAAGTCTACGGGACTTCCTCGGTAATTCAGCCACGGTTAAAAACTTTTAACTACTTCACACGCAAACAAAGTAAAATCTCAATGAAAACCACCTAAAGCCTCTAAAGAACCAAACAAATTTGAATCACACGCCTAAAGAATCTAGGAGATCAAACACACACAAACAATAACTTTCCGTACTGAAAACACTAGTTGGTGATGAAATCCAACGTCGCAGAGTTCAATACAGAAATGGCGGTTGGAACAGTTACCCCGATAACCTGCTTAATGAATAGACTGGCACAAGTTCCTCCACTTAACCGTCTCGAGTGAAGAGAACCCCCCAGAAAATCCAAGTGAGTCTAGCCGACGTCTGCTCCAGGTACAGTGGGATCTTCCCACCACTGTCACCTTAGGAAGAATCCTAAAGAATATGGCCACTAAGGTTACCAACTGAAACAAATATACCTAGGGGAACAGTCTACGATCCGATACGCATGCAAGGGCAGAGTAGCAAGCTCAATCCCCTTGAAGGATCCTTGACATAATCCAAGGTTTACCAACAAGTGACCCCAGGCTCCTTGACAATGGTTAATCCGAGGTTTACCGTTTTTAATATGTGAATATCTGGCGTCGTTCCCAATGAGGAAGGATTGATTCCCACACTAGTTCGGACACGATCTCGTGCTTCTCCTTTAAGAGGAGATTTTCCAGAGCATAATGAAACAATTGGATTTCTTCCCTACCACAAGATACAGCTACTTGTTTGCTTTTACTGTCTTGGAGTGTTAATTACTCTCCTACTCCAAGACACTAGCCTAAGCTAAGTTGGTGTATCAGAGCCCTAGAAATAAAAAATGTTGCTAGATGAATTTTACTTTAAGCGTTATTTTTATTGGTTTTTTTTTTAAGTCAAAAGGTGCGGAGATGAAACTCGTGGTATGAAGACTCGACTCACAATCACTAAAAATGCACCTAAGATGATTTAAACAATCTTTTCTCTTTGATGAACTTCTAGCTAGGAAAGAGTTCGAGAATGCAAAATACTTTGTAAACACAAATCTTTCTTAACACACAAATTAAAAGAAGAGCTTTTGTCCTTTCCAATGCACTCAAAACGATACAACTAGTTATTTCACAAAAATCTCTTTTTTCTTTCCAAAGCACTCAACCACTACAAAAAACAAACTTTTTCCAAAAGAGATTTTTTAAATTTTATATAAAACACTCAAAACTATGCAAACAACTAACTTTGAGATTTATAAACTATAAAAACCTATTTGAAGTCAAAGCCTACAAGATGTATTTTTAAGGATGTTTTACTTAGCTAGATATAAGCTAAGGACCAATTTATGCAGAATCACAAATCAGTCAAAAACAACCAATTTTGTTTTCTTTTTAAAAATGAAAATCCAAACTTTTAAAAACAAGCTTTTCGAAGTTTTGTAAAGAGAAAACACAAAGTGGATTACTCAAAAAGGGTAGATTTCATAAATGGTCAGACTCATAAGAAGGCTGGTAGACACCAAGGTGATCTAAGGTCCCTACAACTTCTAAGCTCAGAGCTACTACAAGACCAAAACGAAAAACAAACCCAACAAGCAAAACTCCTAGGAATTTCACCTAAAACCCTAACACTAATGAAATCAACCTAAGGAAAGCTTCTGACAGGTTATATGCAGGTCTGGGCAGTGGATAATAACTTCTAAACAAAAACTAAGCTGACTAACAAAGGAAATCTTAGGTTTTTCAAAATTTTGACAGGGTCCGCAGGCCCACAGTTAACACAGGTGTGGTACCGCTTTGTGCTAAAAGCAAAAGTGTGGATAAATACGCACTGTGTCAAAAGGCTAGGGTGCGTTCCTCTCCCAAAGCTATGAAAAACGAAAAATAACCCTGGATCTACAAACTCTACCCAATTCCACACACAACAAGCCAAAAACAGAAACAAAAACACAGTTTCTCAGGTCAAAGTAAAAACAAGGAAAAAATCAAGTCCCCAGTACGGTCGCCATTTTGTCACACAGAATAAGTCAATCTTGCGGACAAGATAGACCTTCCTAGAATCTAAAGAAGACCTAATGACAAGCAAACCAATCAGACACTATCTTTCTCTAAATATGCTTTTATAAACAAAGGCAAACAAGTGATTTAGGTCTACCTTAGGTCCAATGCAAGTTTGTGGAAGCCTTCGCTCCTTCGATCCAAATGAGCTCCTTTGTCGCGAATCTGCAAACACAAACAAGCAAACAAATTAAATAGCACCTGAAAAGCCAATATCATAAAACATATTTAACATGAAAGTCAAGGAATTAATGAAACAAATGACATGAGACACTTGTTGAGAAAAATGAGTTTGATTGTATTAATTCAAATAAAGAAGAGCTTTACAACTTGTGCCTTGACGCTGTACAAGCTCCTCCCAGGGTCTAGCAAGAAGTCTCCTCTACTTTGACAAGTTTCACTCTCTTCCCAATGAAGCCAAAAAGTTATGTGATCTCTCCTCTTAAGCTCAACTAGGAAGTCTTAGTTTCACCAGCATTTACCCTAAAAAATGTTCAGCTTCTAACCTCTCTAGAAACTAGCCCAATGCCTGAATTTATAGTGCAATGGAGGGAAGTTACTAGGTCCTCCTTCAAAGGGATAAAACCCTCCTTCAAAGGGATAGCTCCTCTCATCAAGGGATTAGCTCCTTCTCTTTTGGGATGCATGAACCACCTAAGAGCGGCCAATCCATGTCAAAATTCCTTCTAGAATCGTCTAGAATTAACCCAAAGTGAGTTTTTTAGAATAAACTTGCGCCTTTTTGACTTTCACAGGGGTCCGCACCCACACCTTTAGGGACAGAGTAGGCAGGTCCGCAATTTTTGTTAACAGAAGGTGCGGGACCACAGGTAACAGTGAGAGAAAGTGCGGAACCAAAGTTTTATTGATTTTCAATGTCTTTCTCTCATTTTCAAAGCTTGACTTGAAGAGCTGAGGTCTGAGACTTGCTTAGGAGGACAATACAATTGATGATAGACCCATACTGACTGAAAATAATCATGGTGACGATATTTTTTTGTAACACTCCATTTGACTAAGGAACTAGTCAAATGAAGCCTTTTCTTGCTACAATTTCAATTCTTCCTCTTAGAAAGAAATGGGTTCTGCACAAACCCAATCCTACTCCTGTAGGAATGTACTGTAACACAACTCCCTCTCACTGTTGTTGTTGTTTCTACTGCAATAATTGAAATTGGGAAGCATCCAAAATACTGAATCAACTGTGTCCCTAAGCTACAACTGTCTCCTGAGCATCTAGTTTCTGCTAGTCTCTACACTGTCTACTGGGAAATATGCATTTTTGTTGACTCTGTTATTGAGCTTCCCGCTCTAGTGTGAACATTTCCCTGTGCTCCTGAGTATCTGACTACTCCAACTGACACTGATCCTCCCTCTACGGAATACTGTGGGCCCCTGTAGGAAGGGTAATGATCCATGAGAAGGGTATACTGCAACTTCTACTCCTCTTCTATGGACCCTACCCAAATCTTTGCAAGTCTGGCACTAAGGCTCTACATTGCCCCATCTCACTCCTAGAGGCATGTTTGAATGCATGGTGAAATCTACCTCTAGCTTGTAGATATTTTTCACTCTAACTCCAATTTGTTTCACTTTTCTAGTAGTAACATGCTTCAGGAAATCTTTTCCCTTACTGAACACAACATCATAAGCTATCCAATATAGCTACAAAAATCAATTTTTTATTTAGCCCGGGAACATACATCACATTTTTCAAGTTAATATGGGAGCCTCACTCCCTCTTAAAGGTGACAATACCAATTCATTTGGTACTATACCTCCCATCACCTCTAAATTCTATGTGAAATTTGAGATCCTTCTCCTCTAGGCTATTGAAGAATTCCTTGTTTCTTGTCATACGATATGAGGCACCATAATATAGGTACAACTCACTCCATCTGATTGTGCTTTACATGTAAGCAAAGAGGGTGAAATCTAACTCGAATTGAGATGCCTAAGCATATCCTGTTGGTCCTGCTGCAGGCTCCTTGCTGGATTTCTTCTATGGACACTTGGTTGCATAATGTCTCTATTCATGGAAATGAAAACATTTTATTTTACTAAGGTCCTTATTATTCCCATTGTTTTGGATGGGTTCTACCTCTCCTCAGGCCTTCATGTGTTTGGCCTTCTTTCCTTTCCCAACTAGAGCACAATATTCTTCCTCATATTCAGTGTATGTGACACCATCTCTAGTGTTTCTTCTGATCTCTGCCTATGCCAAATCAGATCAAATTATCTCCCAATCTGGTAGCTTGTCTCTTCCATTAACTAAATCCTAATAGTTTTTCCAGGATTTCATAAGGCCAAGGAGTGCTAATCTCACAAGTTTATATGATGGCACATTTTCTCCTACTCCTCAAAGTTCATATCAAACCTCAGTGAATCTGGATAGTTATTGAGGAATGGTTTCATTTTTTTGCATTCGAATGCTCCTGCGTTTATCTCTTAGTGCCAATTTCCTAGCATCACTACTGCTCTGAAATAAATTTGTGAGAGTTTTCCACATTCCAAAAGGAGTATCCTTTCCATCCAAGTTCAAAACCACATGCTATGATATCCTCTAGAATAATCCTCCTGGATCTTGTTGTGTCTTTCTCCAACTAAGGAAAGTCATGTGCATTTGATGCTACTGGTTTTGGAATATAAGTTTGAGTATATTCCGATACTCCTTTGTCATCTATGATAACTTCCATCCTATATTTCCAAGCACAAAAATTCAAGGTGACCTACAATGCATACTCAAGTCTCAATCCACTGAAAGACATTTTTCCTGCATTGAAGAGAATCTCCACCAAAAACTCTGTAAATTGAAATTTCTCTGAGAGAAGATCTGGAACAAGGTTTCTGTGTAATCTTATAGAGCTCTTATACCATGTAGAATTTGCAAGAAATTTTCTACTGCTAATGGAGTCGAACTAAAATCAAGTGACAAAAAATTCTTCTACTATTATGGGGAAAGGAAATCACAGGATAAAAACACATTCAATAACATGCAACCATAAAAAAACAAGGAACACAATGATTTTACAGGGGAATCCAACTGGGAAAAACCCTTCCATTGCTTTGCATTAATTCAAATGAGAAAGAGAAATAATTACAATGTCTTGCTTCAACTCTGAAGCACACCCTTCACTGCAAAATTGTTCTCCTACTTACTAACCTTCTCTGGCCAACACTTAGCCAATTCAAGCCTTAGCCAACCTCCTAATTCCTTACGCAATCCTAAAGGAATTAATATCCTAAAAAATAGGGAAATTCCCTTTTTCCATGTGCAAATCGAAGGGGAATTGATCACCTGCTCAATGCAAAAGCAGTATACACTCAAAAATATACAATTATAAATACAAATGTGCCTTTTCCATCCACTCAACTAGGAAGTTCGAATTCCATGCATGGATGGCTCTATTTTAAGCTGATTGACTAGTTAACCGAGAAATCAATGAGTTAGTAACAATCATAACTACTCAACTGACCTTCAACTAACTCAACTAATGACTAGAGCTTAGTTAACTGAATTCAATTGAAAATAATTGAACTAGATTGCTAAATTTTAGCAATCACTACATGCACAACTCTACTCCAAGCCTACAAACTTGAATTTACTGACTTAACTAGTAGACAAGGCCATTTCACTCTAGCTAACTGCAATCCAAGTCATCCCGTTGATGTGGAAAATCAATTTTTATCCATTTGACTAAGGAACTAGTCAAATGAAGCCTTATCTTGCTACAATTTCAACAAGACTCTGATATGATACATTACACTGTAATCCATCATTGTTAACAATTCTTTTTCTGATATATTTGTTCTTAATTACCTATCTTGGATCATACATTATCACCATAAATGCTTGCCATTATACATCGCTGAAGCTTGAGAGGATGCTTCGATTGTATTGAAAAGAGGTTTGTATATTGTTGGTGATGCATGCTTACAATATTTGTGTGAGAGAAGGACCTTGTTGATTATATACTAGTGGAGCAGAGAATTTGGTTGTCTAAACAAAGAGTTTACATTGTATTGTTTCTATTATCCATAGAATTTCATGAGAGGGGAGTTGTAGCTTGAGTCAAAGAGATTCATGTAATTGCTTGGATATTAAGAATTTTTATATGGTACATGTTCTTCAGGGTTATTAATGTTCTTGCTCATAAGGGTTTATTGTTGAAGCTCCTAAGTTTGATATCATTAATAAAAATTTGATTGTGGAACTGAGATTGTATTGTAGAGTTGTTGATGAGCCAAGGATTATATTGTTGAGGTACAATGTTGTAAACATTTTTGAAGAATGTAACTAGGTTCAGTCTTCATAATTGTACTTGAGTCAAAATGAAATATATTTGTCAAAAGAAAGCAAAAGAATTTTTTATTACTAATTTAATTGACTTATTAAAGCATGGGTTTCTTTCTTGGGTCAATTGTCTTAGGTCAAGCCTCCATTGTAGGCTTTAGGATTATTTATTAAGTCAAAGACAATTCTTGTTTGGTTGACTCCTACATCAAAGTCTCGTTTCTGTCGGCCTCAAGTAAATCATCATCAAGTCAAGTCAGCCTAACCTTATATAGAGACACATCTCTTCAAGAACTCATGTCATCCTATTTCACATGGAAGCAACTATATATATAAGCATAAGGACTTCGCATCAAGCACAGTGAAGGAGCTTGGATTTTAGAGAAGATTTCGATGAACCTTAGAGACAAATTTTTGGTGATCTCAGAGATAGAGTTTTGATGATCTCAAAGATAGAGTTTCGGTGATCTCAAAGACAAAACTTCGGTGATCTCAGAGACAAGTTTGGTGATTATAGAGAGATAGTTCAGACCATTTTTCAGAGAATGGGTTCATAGAATTTCGGTGAAGTCATAGTACAATGAAGATGGAACTTCACTATAAATTACAGAGGAGGAGTCAGTGCTATCACAATGGTAAGGTTTCAGTGCTGCCATAGAGATAAGGTTTCAGTGCCTCATCAGTGACAAGAATTAAGTATTATCACAATGACAAGAACTCGGTGCTCACATAGTGACATGAATTTTGATATATCTCTAATTATGAGTTAAGTGCAAACAAAGTGAAAGGAAGTCATATGAGAAGTATATATACATATATACATATATATATATATATATATATATATATATATATATATATATATATATGACTACAGATCATGCTACACATAGAACTAAATAATTATGACTTGATAGAGGAAGTCTCTAGTCTAGTTTGTGATGGTCTTGGTCATCTCATCTTGTTTTGGATCTACTAAAGGAAGAATTCTTGACTGGGTTTTCACCTATATTGGGGTTTTCCCCTAGCTGTGTGCCTACACCTTGTGTCCTCTTCTATTTGTTGATTGGCATTATTCTTGATGATAATAAAAATGAAAGAATAATAATAATAATAATCCATCACACGATAATGCCATAAGAAGAGAAATAAATTATCTTGCCACCTCCTTGGATTTCTGAACATGGTATCAAAGTTATGGTAAAAGAAGGTTGAAAATCACCTTATTGGCAAGAAGGTTTTGGAATTGGAGAAAAGTCACTATCTGGGATCAAATTCATTGGAAAAGAATCTAAGACAATCAAAGGTCTAAAGACTCCTTAGTTGAGATATATAACTTCAAGGAACCTTCACTACAGGTAAAATTTCATCATTTTAGGGCTGAGTTGGATTTCATCATTATCATCAACATGCTCCTAGAACAGTAGCAATCCTCCTACACTTGAAGCATCAGATTGAAGAAACAACTTGAAGTCAGAGACCTAAAGCATTCATTTAAGGACTATGAAAGGAATACAAAGTCTGTCCTGTGGAGAAAGAAATACAAGTCTCACTCTTTGAACATCTGAGTTGATAGTCTGAGCACAAGGAACCAACTCAAATAAATCAAGTAACTACTATAACTATTCCCTACTTAACAAGATGCATATTCAATAAGTCTTATGGATCAAAGGTATATAAACACAAGGTACATATATTCATGAGCTTTTAAATGGTTCATATAATCCTTGTTTATATTTAGTCTAGGGTAAAGATTGTAATCCCTAGATAACATATGAAAGTCTCACATTAGAACCCTAATCCTTATCTTCTAGAATTTATATGTAATCTAGGATGTCAAGAAAAAGTACGAATGTTAATTGGTAGAAGAAATAACTTGATCATCGATATCATAGGGTTCCATCCTCCTTTGTTACATAGAAAATCTAATTTGATAAATTAAAATCATGTTCTTGGTATTACATGTTTTGCTTGAAAGTATTTATTACATGTATAAAAGATCATGGCTTAATACAAAAAGAACACTCCAAGGAATCCTTACAAGGTTTGTCAAGGAAAATCTCCAGGTATGTATTAGACTATACACCCTACGAAATTCTCTTAAAAGATACACTCATCATATTTTGAAATTTACGCTACATTATTAAAATCGTTATGTCTAGCTCTCTTGAATCATGAATATTCTTGATTGGGTGATTCATTATTAGATAAATCTACCCTCCTCATATCTTTGATTTTTTTTTGTGGAACCATAAAAGGGTTCTCTGGGAAAACCCTAACCTAAGGGTATGTCAATGATAATGTGTGAAACCTTAGCCTGCTTAGGGTTATTTGAAAATGCTATTTGAAGTTTTGGATGATGTCTTGTTTGGGGTTTTGGTGTGGTTATGGAAATGCTAACGTGTTAGGGTTGGATGATAATGTCTAAAATCCCGAACCTTTGAAGTATTGGTAGTTTAGGGTTTGCTATTTTTTGTATTAAAACCCTATATCATTAGGGTTTGGTAGAGTGTATAAGAAATACCCTTATAATGTCTTAGAAATGAAATCCTTGGCATGTGTGTGTTTGTTCGATCAAACCCTAGTCTGATCAAGTTTGTTATATGTCTAACTCTTATTGATATTTTTAAAGTGGGTTTGACTAACACATGATATGAAATGCCTATGCATGATGATGAAATCCTAGATGTATGAGTTGACCTGTTTGTCGATGGTGATGAGTCCTAGGGTTTGGAACTAAGCCCTAGTCGAAGTTTGTTTCTCTAGGATGATAATATTTATGAATTATAGGGTTTTGACAGTTAAACCTCAGTAGAAGTGAAACATCTCTGACTTATTATGACAATGTGATTATTTGAGATTTGTGTAAGATTGTTGAATTTGTGTTTTAGTTATGATTAATGAGAAAATATAGTGTTTGCAACAAACCCTAGTGAAATCTAGTCATGTTGTTGATTAAGCTGTGATTGGTTTTGATTGTTAAATCTAATGTATGAAATATAGGGTTTGTATGAAACCCTAGAGGGAAGTCTAACATATGAATTAGATAATTTTTAGATCTATATTTGTTTGAATTGTTTCTAGGGTTTTCTATATGCTGTGGTAGGGTATGTCATACCTTTGGAATAAACAATGAAACCCTAGAAGTAATGAAAGTTGCTATGAAATAAGCCTTGATGTAGTCTAGGGTTTATGAAAAAGTCCCTAGCAAGATGTTGAAGTGTATGTGTCTCTTGTTTGTAAGGCATCTGATATATAATGTTGAATACTTTTGTGATTTTGATATGGTTAGCTTCATGTTGTTTATTTTTTCAACTGCACTAAAATTCCACTTTGGAAAGCTCATCTGATGAATATAATGGTTGCAATAGATTCATCTTTTCGAGAGGACCAAAATCGACCTAAGGATCATCCAATTTGGTCAAGCGGAAGTTGAGTTTTGAATTATTTTATTCATACATGTATTATGGAATAGGTCGGCCTTAACCACATGGATAACTGCTTAGGTCGGCCTTAACCCCAAGTGGACCCTCATGAAAGACTATAAATAGAAGAGACCTAAATCTCATTTGGACACATTGAACAAGCCATCTTCTCTTCTCTTATTGTCTTGGTTCGCATAGGCCTGTCAGAGGAAAGTTTGCACAAGGGTCTGAAATCTCAGGGTTGAAGCTCACACTGATCTAGGGTTTTCTAGATCTCGGACGCTGGCATAGAACTAGACATTTTAGTCTCTATATGCTGGAACAATGTGTTGTGGGAGTGTCCAGGGAGCCTTGGACATTGGCACAATGGGTTATGAGAGCGTCTAGGGCTTCAGAGATAGATCGAGTTATATTAGTCCCTGAACGCTCGCACAAAGTGGTCCTGAGAGTGTCCGGGATACCATAGTTGCTTGTACAACAATCTTATGAGAGCGTCTAGGGCTTGAAGAAGGTTTGAGTATGTTTGAACCTAGACGCCTTCATCCAGTTCACCTGGGAGTGTCCAAATCTCTTCCGGAAGCAATCATCCAATTATGTAGAGAGCATTCGGATTTGGTATAGACGCCCACATACCTCCTCCTCCCTGTGTCTGCGCCTCATGGATGAGATTTCTATATTTCGAAGATTCAGCTCAATGAAAAAAATGTTCAACAATATCCAACAGTGTTCTACAATCAATGACAACACACTTCAATCCTCAGAATTAGGGTTTTGGATTATAAGCATGATCAAATCTATTTCATGGATATCTTAGCTTTTTTGTTGCATAGATAAAGTTATGGATCATTGTAATCCATTTTGCTAAATCATTTGATGGCGATCTTAGAAGAAGAATATTTGCAAGGGTTTTCCCCATAGTGGGTTTTTCCCTAGTTTGAGACCAATCCTGGTGTCTCTATGTGTGTGCATGATTTTCTTCTATTGTTCCTTTATGTTTCGTTGCATTGATGATGATGATGTTGTTCTTTCTATATAATTTCATATGCTGATGAATAATGATGTAGATCTAAATAATTTAATGATGATATGGGATGAACTTAATGCAAAGCAAATAATAATGTAGCCCTATGAAAAATTTAGCACATGCTTCTATAGATTTGGTTGTACTTGCTATCTAAGTTGTGCAGGTACATGATCTTCAAGATAATGAAGATGTTCGTAAAGAAACATTGATGTGATAAGCATGATGTGAATGGTGATGGTAATGATAACTTTGATGAGAAGGATGGAATTCATGAAAGATTCTTCAATGTCATAAAGAGGAAGTAGAACTCCCTAGGTTAAGAGGGAGCTTGATTGAAAGAAATCTCCCTAGATTGAGAGGGAGCATGATGAAAGGAATCTCCCTAGTTGAGAGGGAGGCCATATCATAGTCATGATGGACACCTTGATAGAAGAAATTGGAGAATGTATTTTGAAGGGCTGATGAGTTAAGAAAATCTAGATCGATTTATGAAATATGTTGCTACATGAGAAGTAGGAAAGGAAGCTGCATGGTTGAGGAATCTTTTGTCAAGATTCATTGGGAAAGCTCTAAGTCCTACTATGAAAAGTGGAGAAGTAACATCAAGTTGTCTGGAAGAACTCGAAGTTTTGTATATGTTTGAAATCTTGTTATTGATTGGGGTTGTGTTTGTACAAGTAAATCTCGCGAAATTTTTATAGTATTCTAGTTATCGATTAGTTTGACCGGGAGAGATTTGTTGAGGCTTTGTGAGTGAAGCATTGTTTGGGAGGACATCTGGCCGACACCTTGTGTTGATGTCTAGGTCCCGAAGTAGGGAGGGTGGTTTTGGTCATGGAGCTCTGACCTTGGATACACATATGGATCCCTGGGTTGATGGTTAGCAAGTGAGCTTGATGATACCTAGAGAGGCTAAAATCTTTAGTCCATCTTAGTCCCACTCATATAGATTACCCTGCCCTGGAATCTAGTTCGTGGAATTGCAGTGCCAAAACTGTTGAGAGACCTTGGATAGATTGCCCTGGTTAGGAATCTAGTCCATGGCATTGCGGTGCCTAAACTCTTCATAGATTATGTGTTTTGAGATCTTCCATGTACCTCTATAGTTATATGTGAGTATGAATACCTCCCTAGTTAAGAGGGAGTGTTGAAGAATGTAACTAGGTTTGGTCTTCATAATTGTGCTTGAGTCAAAATGAAATATATTTGTTAAAAGAAAGAAAAAGAAAATTTATTATTAATTTAATTGACTTATTAAAGCATGGGTTTCAAGATTGGGTCAATTGTCTTAGGTAAAGCATCCATTGTAGGCTTTAGGATTATTTATTTAAGTCAAAGACAATTCTTGTTTGGTCAAAGACTCCTCCATCAAAGTCTCCTTGCTGTTGGCATCAAGTAAATCATCATTAAGTCAATTCAGCCTAACCTTATATAAAGACACATCTCTTCAAGAACTCATCTTGACCTATTTCGCATGGAAACAACTATATATACAAGCCTAAGGATTTCGCATCAAGCATAGTTAAGGAGCTCATATTTCAGAGAATATTTCGATGAATCTTAGAGACAGAGTTTTGGTGATCTCAAAGATATAGTTTTGGCGATCTCAGAGATAGAATTCCAGTGATATCAGAGAAATAACTTTGGTGATCTTAGAGACAATTTCAGTGATTACAGAGAGATAGTTCAGATCATTTTCCAGAGAATGGGTTCATAGGATTTCATTGAATTCACAATATAATGAAGATGGAACTTTGCTATAAATTACAGAGAAGGAGTCGATGCTATCACAATGATAAGGTTTCAGTGCTACCACAGGGATAAGGCTTCAGTACCTCAGTAGTGACAAGAATTAAGTACTATCATAGTGACATGAATTTCGGTATATCTCTGATTCTGAGCCTGGTGCAAACATAGTGAAAGGAAGTCAGATGAGAAGTATATATATATATATATATATATATATATATATATATATATATATATATATATGACTACAAATCATGCTACACATAAAACTGAAGAAGGATGACTTGATGGAGGGAGTCTCTAGTCTAGGTTGTGAGGGTCTTGGTAATCTCATCGTGTTTTGAATCTACGGAAGGAAGAATTATTCACCAGGTTTTCCCTTAGAGTGGGGTTTTACCAAGGCTGTGTGCCTACATCTTGTGTCCTCTTCTATTTGTTGATTGGCATTAGTATTTATGATAATAAAAATGAAAGAATAATAATAATAATAATCCATCAAAAGATAATGTCATAATAAGAGAAATCAATTATCTTTCCACCTCCTTTGATTTCTCAACAAATGTTACTGCTAATGTGTATGCTACCAACAATGTTATATACTTGAAAATACATCAATACCTAGCCTTTCCCAACACAATCATATGTCTCTATAAAACCCTAGCTTAGCAACAACTCTAACCAACAACGATATGCAAAGAACCTTTTGAATGATTCTGACCTTGATCTAATTTGTTGATGCATATACATGTACCAGGGTTTCATACTTTATTTTATTGTAGATTCCATCATTGTAAGAAAAGGTTGATTGTTGATTTGTCTCTGATGGTTGATATGATTGGAGTTGTTGCAAGACTTGATGGATTGTTGAGTAGTTAAAGTTTCTTGTATTGTAGTTGGTCAGATTTTTATTGAGATGCTACTAAGGTTTTGTCAGCAAGATGTATTGTATGAGCAGTTGCACCAAGGTTATTGACAACAATGGTTGGGAAATAAGTGTAGTGGTTGATCATTGTGACCAGAATAATCTATATTATGTTGTAAATAATATTGAGAGGGGGGGGGGTGAATCAGTGTTAGTCAAATCAATAAATTTTTCTTTTCATACTCTGATTTATATACGCTACTTCAATGAAGGTAACTCATGTGTACACACAACTGTATTTAAGGCGACCAACGTATATCCAACAAACTTATGATTAAATTAATTCATCATATGTTGATCTTTAATCAATACATCAATACTTCATTAACCATATAAATAGTAACCATGTGCAGTAATAACAGAACAAACCATCACACATGAGAAACACACATGAACACCAAGATTTAAGGTGGAAACCCAATGTGGGACAAAAACCACCTACTGCTGTCTTCTTTTAATATAAGAGAAAACCTGTTTACAATCTTATACTGGTGCAGACTCATACCAGTATGCAGGCAACCACCTGTAGAAGGCTACAACCTTCTCTCATTTTCCAGCTGCTACTGGAAGGGAGCTACAACACCCTAGCTCTTGTACTAGCTGATCCGTTTACTAGTACGTAGGTGCCGACCTACAGAAGGCTCCAAAATTCACTCATTTTCTAGCTACTACTGGAAGGCAGCTCCAACCCCCTGGCTCTTGTACTGGCCGATCCATTTACTAGTACGTAGGTGCCAGCCTACAGAAGGCTCCAACCTTCACTCATTTCCCAGCTGCTATTGGAAGGGAACTCCAACCCCCTAGCTCTTATACTGGCCGATATGTTTACCAGTACATAGGCACCAGCCTACAGAAGGATACAACCTTCTCTCTTCCTCCAGGGACCATGTTTCATAAATTTGCAAACTGGATACTCCTGGAACACAACACCACAATATGAAGGCCACGTTTCATCAAATTTTGATACTGGACCCATCAACAACATTGAAGCTCAAAATCAATCACAACTGCAATACAACCATCAAATACATCTGTATCAACCAATGACTAAAAACCAATCAATCTCTGATATAATTTAAACCCAATCATCAATCTTTGGTGTAACTGAAACAATAAATCACTGAAACCTATGAACCTCTGACACAACTGAATCAAACAATCACTGAACCGCTGACACAACTGAATCAACCATTCATTCAAACTTAATCAAATTCAACCATTCAACTGGAACAGACAGATCATTATAACTAGTACATAGATCTGAACCCAGAACACTGCATCAAGAACCAGAACTAATTGTAACCTCAAAAGGCATGTGCCAGAATGTGTACACTCCTTCATTGAGGAAAAACTGTTTGTATACGCTACTTCCATTTTCCCAACCTGCGTACAATTCTAAATATACTGAATCATAAAACCTCTGAACCACAAACTGTACCAATCAGTGACATTCTAAAGATATACTATCATATTACAAAGTTCTAAAAAGATAGCAACAAGGATCACCCTTCATTCTCAATCAATCAATAAATCAAAATCAATTTCCTTATTCATTCAGTTCTACTTTAAGATCTAAAAAGACGCCATTGACAAACAATAGTAAAATAGAAACATCTGATAGATCAATCATCCCTGAACATCAAGATTTTCTTTTACATATGCTACTTGGAAGAGTCGAACCAGCGTGTATACGCAACGTCATCAAAGCGAACCAGTGTATAGATCTGCAAATACTTACTTATAACTTCGTTGCAATTCTAGACTTCAGACATACCCAGATCATCACTTATAAAGGATTAAACACGCATTAGAAATAAGATCTAGCCTATCCACTATCATATATGATAATGATAAGTCATTATGATCCTTATCCATCATTAGATCTCATCCATCATCAAACACTCAGGTGCATACTTAGTTCAGATCAAGCAAAGAATCAGAAATCTATAACATGAATATTTTCTTTTGATCTAACACTTCATAAGATATTCATTACTTGTATGTTTATCCCTTGATCTTCTCCTCCTTATATAGTTAGATCCTTTATCAATACCTTGGACCAAAATCACTTAGGACCGATACCTTGGACCAAATACCAAGGGTCAATACCATGGACGAAATACCTAGTGTCAATACCACAGACCAAATACCTTGGACCAAAACTTTGGTTTTCCAATCATGTGCATGCTTTTCTTCCTGTGGGAGTGCGTGTATACGTATACGCTCTTTTTGTTCCATGGACTAGCATGTATATGTCGTTTTGACCAAGAGGACCTGCGTATATTTCTTAAACTGATTTTCATCAACCTTTTCCTTCACCTTCTTTATTTTGATGAAAAGACCTTAGTTCCATCTTCCTGTTCATCTGTACCAATGCCTTATTACCTCTGAATAGACCTGTTACACTCTAATTTTCCATATTACTTCTGAAATGATTCCTTTGAGATGCCATGCATTTTGTCACATCTGTAAACACAACTGCCATGCATTTTGTCACATCTGATATCTCTCCTGTAGATTCATCTAGTTATGTAGATTCATCTGGCTACCATATACAAGTGAGTTGTTCTACTACAAGTGGGTTTCCATTAAGTACAACACATGCATCATAATGCCAACAATATCCCCCTTTGGACTTGATGGAAACCATGTTGGTGTTGATTACTGCAGGTTGTAGAAACTATTAGAGATAACAAGAAACACCGAAACACTCTCCCCCTTTGACATCAAGGGCAAAGGGTAGACCAAGATATTCTCCCCCTTTGATATCAAGGGCAAAGGGCTGACTAAAATGAAGACTTTCATATCTGAACAGTTGAATATTGATCATGCTCCCCCTAGGCACATGCTGAATTATCTGATTAAACTCCCCCTTTGTACATGCTGTGATGCACTAAACCATCCATGCTCCCCTTGAGCACATGCAGAATCTACAAAAACATTTTCCAGAAGAATAACATGACTCTATAACTCAACTATGTGAGTTTGACTTTCCTATCACCAATGACTCATACATACATCAATCCCCCAACCAAGTGGGGATATACCAAATTTGACTCATCCACCCAACCAAGTGGGGATATACCCATTGTTTATACATGACTGGAATATAACAATTATTACACCATCCTTCTTGTTATCACTCAGGTTGTTCCCAAAATTTGTAAGAAAGGGATTATGGCCGAGGTAACCACAGACCAATATTTTAGATATAGATTCTAGCCAATTTTCATCCAGAGAGGGCTCTCTCTTTATAGTTTAGCTTTGTTTTGAGATATATTAGGCTAGCTATGAAGTACAAGGGTTTTGTTTTGAGTTTTGGTTGGAGGGATGGAGATTCAATAGAATAGTGAGGTAAAACTGCAAAGTTTCAGTCCATTGGGCATGATGGAGTCAAAGAAGGATAGCTTCCTGGATTAGGTTTCTTAATAGAGGAGGTATCACAGAGCAAGGTACTCAAATATGGAGCAATTTATAGGCTGGAATCAGATGGAATGGAGTCAATTGGGTGAAGGGCAGTTAAGAATCATTCATCATATTTGACAGAGGGAAAATGGATGATTACTGCTAAGGAGCAATTACGAATTCCTTATCAAATATTTAATATGAAAGAATCATGGGAAACAGGAGCAATTAAGAATTCACTGTTTTTCTAATTCTGAAGAAAAAATAGAAAACACCAAAGATTGAAGACAAAGTGCAGTTAAGCAAATTCTGAATTATTCTTTTTCTTTATTATTGAGATCATGAAACATAAATGATATAATAAACATAGAAATTGTAAAACACAAGTTAGAAGGGACTTATTGATCCATAAGATGATTCAAGAATTCTGTAACATGGTCCTCAGCATCAATTCCTCATTCAGTAAGCCAGACAAAAATGGTTGCAACAGCCTTTTATTCCAGGAAACTTTAGTATTTCAATCAGGAACTATGAACACCCACCAACCCCAAATACTTAGTCTGGGGGGGGGGGGTATTTATAAAAAAATAACAAATATCTTACTAAATATCTGATAGAAATAATATCTAGTGATGTTTAATGCGTTTTACAAAGATAGAGACAGATAATCTCGAAAATAGGGCAACAATAAATTGATGCAATAAATTGATGTTGTGCTGGCTGTTCCATCTTTATGAGATGTACCAGAGGTAGGTGCTGCGAGTCGGTTTATGGCCGTCTTCCATTGATACTCTGTGCTGGCTGCTCCATCCTATGTCAGATGTTCTTCAACTCTGATGTGATGCGCTTTGACCCGCATGACTCTGATTCATTTCTGTTCTCCGCATTATAGTAGATGGCCTAAAATTTTCAATTGACCAAAGATAAGTTTATAGAATATCTAACATACTTTGCCACCATTGCAGTCTTGGTAATTTATGTCTCTGAAGCTTCCTCAAAGTTTCGTTAGTCTCTGTGTATCTGAAGAAATTAGGTGGGATGGTGAACAGATGCTCTACCTCGTGCTCAATGTAGAATAAATTTTCCAGGCTGTCGTATAGGGCTTGGCCAGAAGGAAGTGCCTTCTCTCCTGAAGTACTTGATGATGTATTAATTTGATCAAAAACATATGTATTCAATTTAAGTACATAGTCTTTGTGTTTCATCAGATGATCATTACTTCCCAAAGGACTTGGCTGACCTTTTTTATGCAAGACTGTAAATTTTTTTGTGAAAGAATCAATCTCCACCTACATGTATTGGCATCTTCTTTCCAAATTTTGCATCAGAGTTCTCATGGTTAGAATTCTCTTGATTTCTAGAATGGTGCCTGTTCTGTCTCTGATTTCTAGTGCCTCCAGTTCTTCACTAGTCTTGGTGTTCAAAAAATGTATTAGCCGATTAACTTGTTCAGACATCTGTCCCAATAAAGCCCTTGATTTTTGAATCTCCACTTGGGCCGCTCTTACTAGGTCAATCTGCTCATAAATGACTTGGATAGATCTCCATACATTACAAAGGGATTGATTGATGTTGGTCCACAAAATTCCTCTAATTTCTGCCAGAGGTTTATCCAGAGATAGATCGTTTTCTAATGATCTCAACTTGTTCTCCAATGTTTTGATTTCCCTTGTTTTCTCTGCCACATTCATTTTCGATTTATCATAATTCTTTTCCACCTTTGCCAATTGCTCTTTGACCAGTTTTAATTCTGATACTTGCAGCTTTAATTCTTCCATGGATTTTATCAGCTGTTCTGTACTCATAGTAGTACTGCTGCCTGGTGCTGTTGCTGAGGTACCTGTGATGATCTCTGCTGTTGATGCCGGGATAGTGGGAGGCAATGATGTTATAAGTGTGCAGGGGGAAGTACTGACCATTGGGACTACTTCAGGTGGCTGGGAGGTCGACTCTCCCTGCTTTTCTTGTAGAGATTTCTCCAATGCCTGCTCTGTCTCACTCAATCTCTCATTCAGTCTCATGAGCAGGTCCATCATGTCCTCTTCAAATTTCTGTTGTACAACTTCTGCAGTTTGTGGATGCATAGAAGGATGCAATTTTAGCTGTTTTCTGAGGGCAACAATGTCCTCTTATTTCTTCTTCATCAGTGCCTTTATGCCTTTGGCATCTTTGGGATCATGTCCCAGTTCAATGATAATTTCTTCCAAGGATTTGATCCTGTTGTCCTTTGCTAGGAAGAAGCTTTCTCCAAATCTAGCTGAGAAGAGGTATTATTTAAGGAGTTTTGCAATTTATGAGCTAACATAGCTTTATCAGCTAGTGTGGAGTATACCATCTCTCCAGTCTATTTATGTAGCTCAATCTGGTCCATTGGATGAATATCCTTGGCCAAGACCTCCAGATTTGTCCTGATGTAATCAACTGCTGATTGTGGTTGCTGCACCTTGGGCTTGAAATAACTCATGATCATTTTTCCCTCTTTAATGTGATAGGCAGACATCAAACTTTGCTGGTTTGTGGGGGCCATCTTAATATACTAGTTATAAATTTGTAGCCTTAGTGGGTCGTTTCTAGCCTTTATCTCTATGAACGTCCTTTTGATGTTAGAGGTCTGCTTGCTTTGTGGCCTAGTGGATGAAACTTCAACACTATGCTGCCTTTCTAGCTCCTACCTGTGGAAGCTAGTTGATGTCTCTATCACTGGGGAAGTCTGCTAGCTGGCTATCTTCTCACCTCTTAGACTGTCAGTGGTTTCTTAAATAATTTCATCCTCAAATAGAGGATTCAATCTTTGCCTTTTCTCACCTAGCTGTTCTACAGGTCCACTGATAGGTGTGGCCTCTTCTCTGTCTTTTTTCTTGCCTTTTTCCTCATTCAGAGGAGTCTGTAATGCAGGAATCTCTGCTGCTTTGGTTTGGACCAGGGGAAGTTGCCCCTGCTGATCAGTCATTGCTTGCTATTCCATGTTTGCCACTTCCTTGCCCTTAGAAGACCTTGTAACTGGTGTGCTGGCTTCTTGTACAGGCTGTTGTGAAGTTCCAGCAGAGGATGTACCCACTCTGGTTTGCTGAGGCAGCTTGAAAGATACCTGTCCAAAAGAGTCTAGGTCAAGGGTCTTTTCAAGATCTTTCATAGCTTTTTCCATCTTTTCTTGTTCAATAATTTATTCTATTAATGTACCCTCTACCCGCTCCTCCTGATTAGCAAACTGTTCAATTTCAGGGATCCTATGATGTATATAAGATGAGAGTCTGTTTCTTACTTTTCTATCACTTGTAAAGCTATTTGGGTCATATGGCACCCACCAGAAACTTTTATTCAATTTAAGGTCTTCCCCGAATATCGTATCAACATCTTCCCATGCCTCCCTCTTATGGATGATAAAAGGGCCTAATTGGTTTTTTATTCTCAGCTGAGCCTTTTTCTTTACATTCCAAAAGTGGGTTAAATCTGCATTGATAAGCTGTCTGAAATACTCCAGTGAAAATAGTCTCATGGGCACACATTTGGGCAGCTTGAAAGGGCACAGTTCATAGCCATATATTCTGATTTCCATATGATTTTGGTAGAGGTATTAGTCACCTATCTTGTATTGTCTGGAAAGCTATAAAATCTTCTTTATATCACCAGAGAGCCTAGGAGGAAAAGCTCCTATCAATAGAGTGGAGGTTGGATGTACAAACAAGTCAATGAATTCACAGTAGGTATAAGGGGATTCACAAACATTGTGGAAGACCGAGGTCCAAAAGATCACAGACCTCCATTCTCCTTTGGAATCCAATTTCCTGATGGGAAATGAAAAGCTATCTGGCTCAAAATATGACAGAAGGTGGTATATGAATGAGGTGTACTTGAAGACTCCTTCTCTGTCCAGATTTATGAATTTCTCATTGATTTTATTGGCAATGAAAGAGGCATAATCATATTTGATAGCAGGGGGCTGTCCTGGAGTAAACATTGACAACATAACTAAGATGGTTTCATCAACAAATTCACTAGTTTTGAGTCCCAAGATAAAGGATATCATGTCAAGAATAATCCTGCCAGTTTCAATGATCCAGGAATGCACATAGGCAGGTGGGCCTTGGGGCTGGCAATCTGGTTTCATGAATAATTGAGCAATTCGGGTTACTTCTGAATTGGGCAATTGAGAGCCTTGCCCAAGCAAAAATCCCATGGAAAGAGGAGCAAGCGGCTGAGTGGGATGTAAGTGTAACATCTCATTGATAGATTCATCAGTTATATAAAAGAGAACAGTTTGGTATGGGGTCAAAAATGCTTTACTGACAGGGTCATAGTTGGCACAACATTGGTGAATAATATTTGGGAACACAATGACTGAGGGACGGTAATACCTAGGAAGATTAGATTCCCATATTCCATAGATATCAGAGTTGCTCAGATGACTATTCCTAATTCGGCAAAATGCCTGGAGATGATTCATATCACAAGATAACTCTTTTATTTGAAAATCTCTGTCAGCCAAGGGTAACCAATCCAGGTCTTTATGAGGCACATTGAGGGGCGCCACGTTCAGGGCTACGGGAGCTTCCATGTTTGGTTCTTGTGTTTTCAAACTAGAGGTCGGGCTTCTGTAGGAAAATGGGCAAAACAACAGTTTTGGGTGTCTTTGTATGGCAAATGTGGACTATTTTCAGCTTGAATTTGGCTCTTTTAAGTAGATTTCCTAGAGGAAAATCGAAATTACAGGGTAATTGGTTGAATGGATAAATACCTGGCTTAAGGAGACGAATTGTGCAATTGCAGGTTGAAATGACTGATGGCAGAGCGCGTCGCTGTGGTTTCTCTGGCAGGGTGGCAGATCGTATGCTCGCGCAATCAACCAGACGTAATTTGCATGGAAGACTTCTCACAGAGAAAAATGACGAAAATGACCTTTTCGTGTGTGTTTTAGTGAAATTTTTGTTTGGCGGGGTTTCTTGGAATTTATTGCATGGCTGACGTGATAGTGATGGGACGTCCTGTCGCGAAGCGGAGTGTGGTAAGCAGTTTCCCCTCGCACCACTTATGGGGTCAAGTGGTTTCGGGCGAGGAGGCAGCGAGCAAGGCGGGAGGTCGACACATGTCCCCGGTACAGGAGCAATACCACCCTTTCCCCTGGTGCTAAACTTTGGCTGCGGATGGGGTCACGATATGATCGTGGGCCGTTGGATGAGCAGGCCCAGATCTGACGGTTGATGGGCGTGGGAGATGGCAGAGGTTTTAGGAGCGGGCCCGAGTTTAATAAACATTAAACTAATCACATCGGACATGATTTTCATTGGTCGGGGTTATGGTTATTAGTTAACCATGGGTTAACTAATCCTGTGGTTTTGGTTATTAATTAACCAGATGTTAATTAATTCCATAATGCGTGTGGGATTTAGGTTATTAAAAACTTTAGATAAATATGTTAATCCCTGCTACAAGGTAGCTATGGTCGTATTTTGACCGGGGTGGGAATTATTAATATTTTTAGGGGATTGTTAATGTATTAATAATATACGAGAAAGGGAAATTTATACAAGGGATTTATACAATAAGGTTATTGGTTAATACGAATATGATTGAAAGCTAGCACTAAGTCTATTAAAAAACTTAGGCTAAGGGAATGAAAAGGGTTTTATACAAGAAATGTGGCTTTGTGCCTAAGTAAAAATGTGGTTTTATTTAGGCCTTTTATGAAATGAGATGGAGTAATTTAAGAGGGATATTAAGCAGATCTTAATATCCTTGGGGGGAGATTAGTAAGTAATTGGGGAGAAGTGTGAATGGAAGTTAGTCATGCTTCTGCCATGGTACCTGTGATAGAAGTAAGATTTAATCATTCTGAGAGACAAAACTTATCACAAGTTTCTTTCTGCAACACCAAAACTGCCTACCCAGCCTACTGTACCTAACATTTTTCTTCTTTTCTTTGGGTGCACTTAGACAGCAAACCCTTACAAATTTTCTTTTCTTTTCATGGGAATCCTATCTAAGTCTGCCCTTATTTCTTCCAAGGGCTCTGATTAAACTATTGATCTCCTTTGCTTCTCCACCTAACTATTTATCTGCCAAGATTAAACATTTTGGAAAAATTTTATTCTCTATCACTAAAACAGGAAATTGAAACATGAACTAGCCAAGATTAAGCTGTTTGGCCATTCATCGTTAGTGGCATAAATCAACAAGCTGCACACCATCAGATTATTGCAAAAATAGAATAGTAGTGGTATTTTTAACTTGCACACTTTCATGGTCTTTTGTTTGGGGTTCATTTTTTCATTTTTTGACCATTCCATTCTTTTTTTTTTTGCCCTTTGATCTTTGTTTTAGGGCATAGCCTCTTTACATTTTTTAAATTTTCTGATTTTTTTGACAATATGAAAAACCTTTGCAGCAAGAAAAGGTATGTACATATTGTAGAGCTAATCAAGTCAATCATGAAATATGACACCTATTGGTATAGGAGCATAACACTAGCTCCACCTGGGGATGGCTTTTCTTGGTGAAAAGTCAAGAACAGCAGGTCATATGGCCTTATGTACAATTCTTGCTGCATTCTGAAATCTTCCTTTGCTATGAGTAAATAAAACTGTATAAAAGGATTATGTAAAATATATACATTTCTCTTGAGCTGAAAACACAAATAGTAATATTCCTTCACTGTTTCTCAAAACTTTCTGCCCATTCCTTCCTATTCTTATTTCTGTAAAAAGTTGCAGAAACTGAAATTAGCTATGTACAAGTCAGAGACATGATGTATTAACGAACTAGATCAATATAGTGTTTCAGCATTCAACCATTCACTGGCCAATTTTCTGCTTCTGTACCATCCAGGCTTTTCAAAAAGTAAGTATTGTTGCCTTGTGAAGCCTGGATAATAAAAGGTCCCTTCCATAGGAAGTCAAACTTCCCATGTTTTCCTTTATCTTCTCTTCTGGAATCCCATTTCAAAACTTTGTCTCCAATGTATAAATCTTCTTCCTTGGTCCTCTTATCAGAGATTTTCTTGAGTTTTTCTTGTAACACTTGGGATCTTTGATACACTTCCTCCCTAGTCTACTGCAAATGGATGGTCTGATTTATTCTTCTCTGAATGTCATTGAGTTCCACCTGAGCTTCTTGTAGTAATTTCATTACAGGTACCCCTAGATATGAAGGAAATATAGCCTCCATACCATAGACTAGCTCATAAGGACTGGTTCCAATGGATCTCTTGGTAGTTAATCTGTCTGCCCATAGTGCAATAGCAAGTTTCTTGTGCCAAATTTTCTTGTTTTCCTCCAATACTTTCTTAATAATATTGATAATGCTTTTATTGGAGGACTTAGCTAGACCATTACCTTGAGGGTAATATGTTGTGGAATGGCCTAAGGTAATGTGGTACTTGTGACAGAAACTGATCATTCTCTTGGATTTAAAAGCAGCAGCATTGTCAGTTATAATCTTTTCAGGACAGCCAAATCTAGACAAGATGTTGGTTTCTAAGAATTGAATGATCACTGAATCATTGGCTTGTTTGCAAGGGATGGCTTCTATCCATTTGGTGAAATAATCTGTGGCAGTCAGGATCCATTTATGTTGGCCAGAAGAGGGAGGATGGATTTTCCCAATAAATCTAAACCCCATTGTTGAAATGGTCTTTCAGAGGAAATTGGTCTAAGAGGTAGAGGTAAAAGTTTTCTCTTGCCTTAAAAAATTTGACATTTATGGCAAGCAGTGACAAACTTTTTGACATCAACAAACAAGGTGGGCCAGTAGAATCCAACCCTTAGAATCTTGTCAGCAGTTGATTTCCAGTACAAATGTCCACCACAGTCCCCCGTATGAAATTCTTTGAGTACCTTGTCAGCTTCACCTTTTATTAGACAATTTAATAGAACACCTTCATGATTTTTCCAAAAAAGAGCACCATCTAAAATAAAAAACTTTGAAGATTTCATTTTCAAAAACCTTTTCTTTGTTCTGGATAACCTTGGAGGAGCCTACAAGTTTAATAATACATAACATATATCAGCATACCAAGGTGATTCTAGGAAGGCCTGGCTGATTTGTGGAGTCGCCATCTCCTGTTCATTATCCAATTCATTAATATCCAGGGCTTGGTAATTGGTTTCAGTCATGAGTTTAACCAATTCTTGTCCTTTTACAAGCTTTGTAGGTTTTATTTCAATATCATACTCCAATATAGTAGCAATCCATTTACCTCTCTTGCCTTCAATCCCATCTTGGGTTAGGATATCTTTGACAACAGTGCTTGGTACATAACCTATTATATGAGAGTATAATATGTAGACTTTGAAATCTTTGATTGCTTTCACAAGTGCATAAGCCTCTTTTTCCATGATTGGGTATTTTAGAGGTGCATCCCTGAGCACTTTACGAAAAAAGTCTATGGGTTTTTCACATCCTTGATCATCTTTCTATAGTAAAATAGCAGCAATAGTGTGTTCTAATGCAAATGAAAATATTATGAAGTCTCTATCAAATTTTGGGCTTGCAAGGACTGGTGTTTTGGTCAAAGCTATTTTAATTTCTTCAAAGGCTTGTTTAGCTTCTAATGTCCATTTAACCTTGGAATCCTTTTTCAGCATATTATTCAACAATCTGATTAGCTCAGCCAAATTAGGTATGAATCTTCTTAAAAAGTTAATTTTCCCTAGGAAAGCTTGAAGTTATTTGATATTTCTAGGGTGGGGTATTTGTAGAATGGCTTCTATTCAGTCAGGATCAATTTTGATGCTGTCTTTGGAGCTTATGTGACCTAACAGTTTTCCCTCTTCTAGACCAAACAAAGATTTCTTTGGATTTAATGATATACCATACTTTCTGCAGGTTAAAAACACCTGTCTCAGATGATCTAGATGTTGCTGCTCTGATTTGGAAAACACAGTAAGATCATCTAGGTATATGACTAGAAAATCATGAATTTCTTTTGCAAAAGCTATGTCCATTGCCAGTTGGAAGGTTGCCCCTGCATTCTTGAGTCCAAATGGCATTTTCACATATTTGAAAGTTCCCCATGGCATTGTAAAAGCAATATTTTCCTGATCATCAAGATGAACTAGAATTTGGTTGAAGCTTGAGAACCCATCCAAAAGTGAAATTCTAGAGGCACCTACTACCCTTTGTAAAATGTGGTCCATCTTAGGTAAGGGGTAGTAGTCTTTCAAAGAAACCTTATTTACGTTCCTTAAATCAACACACAATCTGATTTCTCCTGTTTTCTTCCTAGTGGGTACTATGTTAGACACCCATTCTGAAAATCTGATAGGGGCAATTATCCCACCTTCATACATTCTTTTGACTTCTTTTTGAATTAAAGGGAGCAGTACAGGGTTGACCCTTCTGAGTTTCTGCTTGAATGGTTTTTGATTTTCTTTAAGGGGTATCGTATACTGAATCATAGAGGTGTCATAAGATTTCAGATCTTCATAACTCCATGCAAAAACATCCTGGAATTCCTTGAATAGTTCAACATATTTAAGCTTTTGGTCAGGGGGAAAAGTTTTGGATAGTTTTATCATCTTAGGATTTTCTTTAGTTCCTATGTTACAGTCCTCAATGTCTGCGTGTATTCGGTCAACCTCTCCAACAGTGTCCGTGTCCATATTAGTGTTACAAAATTCTTCCTTTAGGTTCAAGAAATTGTTAATATGAGTGTCGCTGTCGAACACTTGCCAGTTTTTTACATTGTCAGGTATTGTTGGCCTGTGCCTAATCTTAGCTGTAAACTGATGGTTGGGTGCAAATGGCAGTTTACAAGTGCTGGCGAATGTTGCCAAACTATGAGCATGCAAATTATGTTTCCTTGGAATTTTGGCAAGCTGTGTTTCTAGAAATGTATTGAGTATTTCGATTGCTGCCCCTCTGTAAGATTTTAATCTAGAATCATTTGTGAGGAAGTTTCCCTTTATCTGTTGAATGACTAAATCAGAGTCTCCCAAAACTAATACCCTAATTGCCCCTAAAATTTTGATCAATTTGATTCCTAGCAAGAGGGCTTCATATTCAGCCATATTATTGGTACATCTAAAATTTAGTTTGTATGCATGACCTTCAGCATGATCATTTTCTAGATTGTGTACCCAAATTCTTGCTCCTGCTCCTAGTTTATTGACTAATCCATCAAATTCCAAGTACCAAAGGATCTTATGTTCATGGTTAGTATCAGGAGTCTTAGAAATTTGTCTGCTAGGGAAATCTGGCTTTTTAGTTTCGTCCAGCTTCTCTTGAGTGTCTGTTATATCAATTATTCTAGAAACTTGTTGAATTTGAACACTAGATTTTTGGTTTAAAATTTCTTCTTGTTCTAGTGCTAAAACCTTGACATCAGTTGGGGGATAAATTTCAGCGTTGTATAGGATGAAGGAGTCCATGTCAGAATGCATGGAGTAGATGAGAAAATTTTGGGGTTTCTCCTGACTACTCACCACATATTTCATTAGGGTTTCTTGATACAATCTTTTTGGCTGACCAAATACTGAAATGATAGCATAGTACATTTCCAATTGTAAAGATCCTTCGAGCTTTGCGCCCCAAGATCTAGACAACAACATGCCATATTTTGGTGGAATATCAGCTACCACTACATCCATTAAAATTGTCTTCGCAGGGTATTGAACTAATGATACACATAAATCTTTGATCAATCCTAGACATCTGACCTGGCTTGAATCAAAAGAAAATAAGTCTTTGTTGGCCTGGTAATATCTAGGTCCAACTTCTCCATTACATATTTTGGCATTAAGTTATGAGAAGCACCAGAATCAAACATGGCATCATGAAGTATTTTATCATGAATGTTCAGACTTACATAGAAAGGAGGGACCCCACCATCTACTGATTTTCTGTTTACCTCAGGGCCAAAAATTAATTCTGGTTGGTCATCAAAGAGATTTACTGAATCTTTGTTTTCTGAAATATGAAGTGATCTGCTAATTTGATCTCTGTAGACATCATGCTTAGCCAATTCTGACAATGGAATTGCTATCTTTAATTTTCCTATTTCACTCTCAAGGTTGAAAGGTTTTTCTGTTTGCATTTTTGCATTTTGGGTAGTGAGATTTTCCTTTTCTGCTATATTTTCTGTGCTTTTTTATTTTTCAGAAGTGTTGTTATGGGCTGAAGCTGTTTCCAAATCAATTTCTGGGAGTTCTTCCACAGTTTCTTTGGAAGGAATGGAAGTTGAAGGCTGTGTGTTAGGTGGTTGATTATCTGATACGTCTTCAACGATTGGACTATTTGAGTTAGGACTTGTTCTAGGAAGGGGTTGTACAAGTGTGTTATTGACGATAGCCTTTTTAGGTTTCTTGGTGTCTTTCTGCTTATTGACTTCAGGGACATCTATCCTTCTGCTCCTCAGATTGTATTTCTTGTCAACTTCATAGATGGCTGTATCATATCCCTCCTTGAAATCAAATGATTCACCTGATTGAATTTGGAATTGATCGA
Source organism: Pinus tabuliformis (assembly GCA_031772625.1). Taxonomy (NCBI): domain Eukaryota; kingdom Viridiplantae; phylum Streptophyta; class Pinopsida; order Pinales; family Pinaceae; genus Pinus; species Pinus tabuliformis. The sequence continues at coordinate 918,602,689 of CM062818.1, read as the reverse complement.
GAGTATGAGCCTCTTGGTCTTCTTGGGTTAAGAAAATTTGTTGTTCATTATTGAGACCCATTAAGTTAATTTGAGTATCTTCTGTTGGTTCACTAGAAGTTGAAGCTTCAGCATAATTTTCCTGGAATGGAGGTCTAATGTTTTGGTCAGGGCCAGCCTTTCCAGTATTAGAATTATGGTTTTTTCTGAAGTTTGGATTTCTCCTAGTATTGTTTGGTTGACCATCCCAAGGGGATTTTCTCTCAATGGTTTCTACTCTATCACCAAGTCTATCCATTCCTTTGATTATGGCATCTAATTTTTGTTCGAATGCAGAAGGTTCTTCTTTGAAAGGTGTTCTTCTTTCAGCTCTAGCCCGAGCTCGTTTAGAAATTAGGTTGGCCTCAACACTGACAACTATACTCTGCATGTCTTCTAAGCTTCAAAGAGATCTTTCTCTAAGCTGATATGCCATATTACAATCAAATGCATTAAGGAATTTAATTAAGGCCAAATCTGGAGGAGGTCTGAGATTCTGAGGAATAGCATTGTATACATTATTAAATCTGGTACAGTAATCTTGAATAGTTTCTTGTGGACCTCTCTTCAAGTTTTCATATTCTGATAAAATGTGGAGAGGATATTTATTCTTTTCCCATCTGTTCAAGAAGGTTTGATAAAGGGCTTCTAGGTCAGCGATAATGTTTGCAGGGAGTGCTCTAAAACAGGTTCTAACATCTCCAGTTAAGCTTTGAAAAAATACTTTCATTCTGACATCATCATCATCAATCTCATAGTTTTCAAAATAGTCTGTCATCTTCTTAGTGTGTTGTTGAGCTGTGTAAGTTCCAGTACCATCAAAATAGGTGATTTTTCTTTGATAGTCCTGAGGCATAGCCCCTGGATTTGCAGGTAGTTGCAGGGGAGCATAACGATTTGCCATGTTTGCAGAGATAAGTGTAACAGCTGGAAGAGCAGGGATAACAGTGGAAATATGTGCTGTAGATGGGGGAGTGGAAAGGAGGGTTTGAAGTGCTGATGGTGAACTAGGAGAAGCTACAGTAATGGCAGAAAGGATTGGTGCTTTTCCAGGAGTAAGCTCAGATTGGATAAGGTTCTGCTGATGTGCGTCAAGGTGTGAACTAGCAGAATGTTCTTGGCTCTCCTGGCTTCTAAGGATTTTAGGAATCAGGTTAGGATTTTCAAAGACATGTGGGGGATTTGGATCAGGATTTGATCTAGTGTAACAGATCTTCTTCTTTGGAGCCAGTTTCTGAGTATGTTTTTGGTTTTTCTTGAAATAGTTTAGGAATTTTTAGATGAGGAGATTATGAATTTTCCTGAAGATCTACTAAAACAAGGGACAGATCAAGTATTTGAGACAATTGTTCAATACATACAATAGACTGGAGATAGACTGAAGTAGCATTCATTTATTTCTGTAATTGCAAAACAAAAGCAGTTTCAAAGGCTACCTGGCCAACTTCAGGCTCCATATGTAGCTTATGAAATAAATAGCAGTAACAAACAATTATTCAGGTCCCCAGTGGAGTCGCCAATGATGTTGTCACTCAGGTTATTCCCAAAAGTTGTAAGAAAGGGAATATGGCTAAGGTAACCACAGACCTATCTTTTAGATACAGATTCTAGCCAATCTGCATCCAGAGAGGGCTCTCTCTTTATAGTTTAGCTTTGTTTTGAGATATATTAGGCTAGATATGAAGTAAAAGGGTTTTTTTTTTGAGTTTTGGTTGGAGGGATGGAGATTCAATAGAACAGTGAGGTAAAACTACAAAGTTTCAGTCCATTGGGCATGGTTGAGTCAAAGAAGGATAACTTCCTAGATTAGGTTTCTTAACAGAGGAGGTATCACAAAGCAAGGTACTCAAATATGGAGCAATTTATAGGCTGGAATCAGATGGAATGGAGTCAATTGGGTGAAGGGAAGTTAATAATCCTTCATCATATTTGACAGAGGGAAAATGGATGATTACTGCTAAGGAGAAATTAAGAATTCCTTAGCAAATATTCAAGATGAAAGAATCAGGGGAAACATGAGAAATTAAGAATTCACTGTTTATTCTAATTCTGAAGAAAACATAGAAAACAACAAAGATTGAAGACAGAGTGCAGTTAAGCAAATTCTGAATTATTCTTTTTCTTTATTATTGAGATCATGAAACATAGATGATTTAATAAACATAGAAATTGTAAAACACAAGTTAGAAGGGACTTATTGATCCATAAGATGATTCAAGGATTCTGTAACATGGTCCTCAGCATCAATTCCTCATTCAGTAAGCCAGACAAAAATGGTTTCAACGACGTTTTATTCCAGAAAACTTTAGTATTTCAGTCAGGAACTATGAACACCCACCAACCCCAAATACTTAGTCTGGGGGGGTTATTTATATAAAAATACCAAATATCTTACAAAATATCTAATAGAAATAATATCTGGTGATGTTTAATGCATTTTATTAAGATAGAGACAGACAGTCTCGAAAACAGGGCAACAATAAATTGATGCAATAAATTGATGTTGTGCTGGTTGTTCCATCTTTATGAGATGTACCGAAGATAGGTGCTATGAGTCGGTTTACGACCGTCTTCCATTGATACTTCGTGCTGGCTGCTCCGTCCTGCGTCGGACGTTCTTCAACTCTGATGTGATGCGCTTTGACTCGCATGACTCTGATTCATTTTTGTTCTCTGCATTATAGTAGATGGTCCAAAATTTTCAATTGACCAAAGATAAGTTTATAGAATCTCTAACATACTTTGCCACCATTGCGGTCCTGGTAATTTATGTCTCTGAAGCTTCCTCAAAGTTTCGTCAGTCTCTGTGTATCTGAAGAAATTAGGTGGGATGGTGAATAGATGCTCTACCTCATGCTCAAGGTAGAATAAATTTTCCAGGCTGTCGTATAGGGCTTGGCCAGAAGGAAGTGCCTTCTCTCCTGAAGTACTTGATGATGTATTAACTTGATCAACAACATATGTATTCAATTTAAGTACATAGTCTTTGTGTTTCATCAGACGATCATTACTTCCCAAAGGACTTGGCAGACCTTTTTTATGCAAGACTGTAAATTTTTCTGTGAAAGAATCAATCTCCACCTACATGTCCTGGCATCTTCTTTCCAAATTTTGCATCAAATTTCTCACGGTTAGAACTCTCTTGATTTCTAGAATGGTACCTGTTCTGTCTCTGATTTCCAGTGCCTCCAGTTCTTCACTGGTCTTGGTGTTCAAAAAATGTATTAGCCGATTAGCTTGTTCATGCATCAGCCCCAATAAAGCCCTTGCTTTTTGAATCTCCACTTGGGCTGCTCTTACTAGGTCAATCTGCTCATAAATGACTTGGATAGATCTCCATACATTACAAAGGGATTGATTGATGTTGGTCCACAAAATTTCTCTGATTTCTGCCAGAGGTTTATCCAGAGATAGATCCTTTTCTAATGCTCTCAACTTGTTCTCCAATGTTTTGATTTCCCTTGTTTTCTCTGCCACATTCATTTTGGATTTATCATAATTCTTTCCACCTTTGCCAATTGCTCTTTGACCAGTTTCAATTCTGATACTTGTAGCTTTAATTCTTCCATGGCTTTTATCAGCTGTTTTGTACTCATAGTAGTACTGCTGCTAGGTGCTGTTGCTGAGGTACTTGTGATGATTTCTTCTATTGATGCGGGGACAGTGGGAGGAAATGTTGTTATAAGTGTGGAGGGGGCAGTAGTGACTGTTGGGACTACTTCAGGTGGCTGGGAGGTTGAATCTCCTTGATTTTCTTGTAGATCTTTCTCCAATGCTGCTCTGTCTCATTCAATCTCTCATTTAGTCTCATGAGCAGGTCCATCATGTCCTCATCAGATTTCTGTTGTACAACTTCTGCAGTTTGTGGATGCATAGAAGGAGGTAGTTTCAGTTGTTTTCTGAGGGCAGCAATGTCCTCTTCTTTCTTCTTCATCAGTGCCTTTATGCCTTTGGCATTTTTGGGATCATGTCCCAGTTCAATGATAATTTCTTCCAAGGATTTGATCCTGTTGTCCTTTTTTAGCAATTTATGAGCTAACATAGCTTTATCATCTAGTGTGGAGTATACCATCTCTCCAGTCTGTTTATGCAGCTCAATCTGGTCCATTGGATGAATATCCTTGGCCAAGACCTCCGGATTTGTCCTGATGTAATCAGCTGCTGATTGTGGTTGCTGCACCTTGGGCTTGAAATAACTCATGATCATTTTTCCCTCTTTAATGTGATAGGCAGACATCAACCTTTGCTGGTTTGTGGGGGCCATCTTAATATATTGGTCATAAATCTGCAGCCTTAGTGGGTCGTTTCTAGCCTTTATCTCTGTGAACGTCCTTTTGATGTCAAAGGCCTGCTTGCTTTGTGGCCTAGTGGATGAAACTTCAACACTATGTTGCCTTTCTAGCTCCTGCCTGTGTGAGCTAGTTGATGTCTCTATCACTGGGGAAGTCTACTGGCTGGCTATCTTCTCACCTCTTAGACTGTTAGTGGTTTCTTCAATAATTTCATCCTCAGATAGAGGATTCAATCTTTGCCTTTTTGCACCCGGCTGTTCTGCAGGTCCACTGATAGGTATGGCCTCTTCTCTGTCTCTTTTCTTGCCTTTTTCCTCATTCAGAGGAGTCTGTAATGCAGGAATCTCTGCTGCTTTGGTTTGGACCAGGGGAATTTGCCCCTGCTGATCAATCATTGATTGCTGCTCCATGTCTGCCACTTCCTTGCCCTTAGAAGACCCTGTAACTGGTGTGCTGGTTTCTTGTACAGGCTGCTGTGAAGTTCCAACAGAGGATGTACCCACTCCGGTTTGCTGAGGCAGCTTGAAAGATACCTGTCCAAAAGAGTCCAAGTCAAGGGTCTTTTCAAGATCTTTCATAGCTTTTTCCATCTTTTCTTGTTCAGTAATTTCTTCTATTAATGTGTCCTCTACCCACTCCTCTTGATTAGCAAACTGTTCAATTTCAGGGATCCTATGATGTATATAAGCTGAGAGCCTGCTTCTTACTTTTCTGTCACTTATAAAGTTATTTGGGTCATATGGCACCCACCATAAACTTTTCTTCAATTTAAGGTCTTCACCTAATATCTTATCAGCATCTTCCCATGCCTCCCTCTTATGGATGATAAAAGGGCCTAACTGGTTTTTTATTCTCAGCTGAGCCTTTTTCTTTACATTCCAAAAGTGGGTTAAATCTGCATTGGTAAGCTGCCTGAAATACTCCAGTGAAAATAGTCTCATGGGCACATATTTGGGCAGCTTGAAAGGGCACAGTTCATAGCCATATATTCTGATTTCTGTATGATTTTGGTAGAGGTACCAGTCACCTATCTTGTATTGTCTGTAAAGCTGTAAAATCTTCTTTATATCACTAGAGAGCCTAGGAGGAGAAGCTCCTATCAATAGAGTGGAGGTTGGATGTACAAACAAGTCAATGAATTCACAGTAGGTATAAGGGGATTCACAAACACTGTGGAAGACCAAGGTCCAAAAGATCACAGACCTCCGTTCCCCTTTGGAATCCAATTTCCTGATGGGAAATGAAAAGCTGTCTGGTTGATAATATAGCAGAAGGTGGTATATGAATGAGGTGTACTTGAAGACTCCTTCTCTGTCCAGATTTATGAATTGCTCATTGATTTTATTGGCAATGAAAGAGGCATAATCATATTTGACAGCAGGGGGCTGTCCTAGAGTAAACATTGACAACATAACTAAGATGGTTTCATCAACAAATTCACTGGTTTTGAATCCCAAGATAAAGGATATCATGTCAAGAATAAGCCTGCCAGTTTTAGTGAACCAGGAATGCACATAGGGAGGTGGGCCTTGGGGCTGGCAATTTGGTTTCATGAATAATTGAGCAATCCGGGTTACTTCTAAATTAGGAAATTGAGAGCCTTGCTCAAGCAAAAATCCCATGGAAAGAGAAGCAAGGGGCTGAGTGGGATAGAAGTGTAACATCTCATTGATAGATTCAACAGTTATATAAAAGAGAACAATTTGGGATGGGGTCAAAACTGCTTTACTGATAGGGTCATAGTTGGCACAACATTGGTGAATAATATCTTGGAACACATTGACTGAGGGAAGGTAATACCTGGGAAGATTAGATTCCCATATTCCATAGATATCAGAGTTGCTCAGATGACTATTCCTAATTCGACAAAATTCCTGGAGATGGTTCATATCACCAAATAACTCTTTTATTTGAAAATCTTTGTCAGCCAAGGGTAACCAATCCAGGTATTTATGAGGCACATTGAGGGGCGCCACGTTCATGGCTATGGGAGCTTCCATGTTTGGTTCTTTTGTTTTCAAACTGGAGGTCGGGCTTCTGTAGGAAAATGGGCAAAACAACAGTTTTGGGTGTCTTTGTATGGCAACTGTGGACTGTTTTTAGCTTGAATTTGGCTCTTCTAGGTAGAATTCCTAGAGGAAAATCGAAATTATAGGATAACTGGTCGAATGGATAAATACTTGGCTTAAGGAGACGAATTGTGCAATTGCAGGTTGAAATGACTGATGGTAGAGCGTGTCGCTATGTTTTCTCTAGTAGGGTGGCAGATTGTATGCTCGTGCAATCAACCGCACATAATTTGCATGAAAGATTTATCGCAGAGAAAAATGACGAAAATGACCTTTTCGTGCGTTTTTAGTGAAATTTTTGTTTGGAGGGGTTTTTTGGCATTTATTACATGGCTGACGTCATAGTGATGGGTCGTCTTGTCGTGAAGCGGAGGGTGGTAAGTGGTTTTGCCCCGCACCACTTATGGTGTCAAGCGGTTTCGGGCGAGGAGGCAGCGAGCAAGGCGGGAGGTTGACACGCGTCCCGGGTACAGGCGCAATACCACCCTTTCCCCGAGCGGTAAACTTCGGCGCCAGATGGGGTCATGATATGATCGTGGGCCGTTGGATGAGAGGGCCCAAATCTGACGGTCAACAGGCATGGGAGATGGTAGAGGTTTTAGGAGCGGGCCCGAGTTTAATAAACATTAAACTAATCACATCGGGCACAATTTTCATTGGTCGGGGTTATGGTTATTAGTTAACCGGGGGTTAACTAATCCTGTGGTTTTGGTTATTAATTAACCAGATGTTAATTAATTCCATAATTCACATGGGATTTAGGTTATTAACAACTTCAGATAAATATGTTAATCCCTGTTGCAAGGTAGCTATGGTCGTATTTCGACCGGGGTGGGAATTATTAGTATTTTTAGGGGATTTTTAATGTATTAATAATATACAGGAAAGGGCGATTTATACAAGGGATTTATATAATAAGGTTATTGGTTAATATGAATATGATTGAAAGCCAGCTCTAAGTCTATTAAGAAACTTAGGCTAAGGGAATGAAAAGGGTTTTACACAAGAAATGTGGCTTTGTGCCTAAGTAAAAATGTGGTTTTATTTAGGCCTTTTATGAAATGAGATGGAGTAATTTAAGAGGGATATTAAGCAGATCCTAATATCCTTTGGGGTAGATTAGTAAGTAATTGGGGAGAAGTGCGAAAGGAAGTTAGTCATGCTTCTGCCATGGTACCTGTGATAGAAGTAAGATTTAATCATTATGAGAGACAAAAATTATCACAAGTTTCTTTCTACAACACCAAAACTGCCTACCCAGCCCACTGTACCTAACATTTTTCTTCTTTTCTGTGGGTGCACTTAGACAACAAACCCTTACAAATTTTCTTTTCTTTTCATGGGAATTATATCTAAGTCTGCCCTTATTTCTTCCAAGGGCTCAGATTAAACTGTTGAGCTCCTTTGCTTCTCTACCTAACTATTTATCTGCCAAGATTAAACATTTTGGACAGATTTTATTCTCTATCACTAAAACAGGAAATTGAAACATGAACTAGCCAAGATTAAGCTGTTTGGCCATTCATCATTAGTGGCATAAATCAACAAGATGCACACCATCAGATTATTGCAAAAATAGAATAGTAGTGGCATTTTGAACTTGCACACTTTCTTGTTCTTTTGTTTGGGGTTCATTTTTTCATTTTTTGACCATTTCATTCTTTTTTTTTGCCCTTTTATCTTTCTTTTAGGGCATACCCTCTTTACATTTTTTAAATTTCTGATTTTTTTGACAATATGAAAACCTTTGCAGCAAGAAAAGGTATGTACATATTGTAGATCTAATCAAGTCAATCATGAAATATGACACCTATTGGTATAGGAGCATAACACTTCCCATGCATAGTGGGGGTACAAATTACATCATATGACCAAAAAGGACTCATCAAAAGACTACGATAGACATAGACAAATTATTACATCATGGGTCTTTATATGACCTTTACATTGAATTATATACATGAAATTTATAACAGAGACCAAAAATCTAAACAAGACTATGATAGTCATCAACAACTATCATACACCATATATGATCTTCTCCTTAAGCATTTGTTAGCAACATCTAGACTAGCAACATGTGTATGTCCATCATCAGTTTTCAAGACATGACAAGGTAAATATCATCAACGTGTGACAAAGTATGCCGCATATAGATATCAAGTCATCCTCTTGTTCTCATCAAGATCAACTTGCTTCATTTCCTTAAAAGAAAGATCCTTATCATAACCTTCCATGTCCAAACAGTAACACAAAATCATTCACATCATATGTATGTGAAAACACCATAGTCATTATCTATAATCATCATCAAGAACAACATGATCTTTCCACATGTATCATCACTAGGGAACATCCCACATGTGATAAGCATCAACCATGATAATCAACAAGTGTGAGTATCAAACTTATCATCATAAAGTAAGAATTCATCATCATTAAGCCATGTCTCTGAATATCCATGTATTCAAATAGCCATGCCTGAAATAACACCATTCTTTTGGCTAACTAACAATATTTATCAATATGCAACTTAAGTAATCATCCATTTGTTATAGACATATTTGGGCACTGCAACCCCAAACTCATATGTCCATAAGCTAAGGGCTCTTTAGTCCCTAAAATTGTTGTTTCATACCCTAAAGGATCATGGTCAACTGATTCCATCATTTCCCAGAGGTTCCACCTGAAAAACTACTCAGAACTAGCCAAAACTGGACCATACTGATTGCTTCATGGTCAAGGTGTGAAGCATACTGGCTGCCTCACTAGCTAGGTGCGATGCATACTGAAATAGCCTTCTGTGGGGTACGATGAGTGAGAATAGACAAATGGAAGAGACAGTTTTCTAAGTGGATGATCATGGAATCTTCTAGAAACTTCTCCTGTGACACATGCCTCTTTGAATTCACCCAAGGATGAGTAAGAGATCAATGAAATCTCGAAGTGGAACCAAGAACTATCAGTGGAATGACACTAATCAAAAACCCAGAGCTGACTCACACCCTTGCAAGACATCTATAAATGGATCCCTCATCTGAGAGATCTAGAGGCTAGGATTTTGTATTTTATAAGTGTTGTTGGTTTGTTGGTGAGAAGAGACATTGTATTGTTGGGTGATTTGCTTATTCATGAGGTGAAGAGGGCTTCTACACTAGGAGGATGATGTTGGATCAGACAGCTGGGTTGTAATCCTCCCTTTCACTATTAATAAAGTTCTTTGAGATTTTCCTCCATATAATCGCGTGTTTATGAATCTTATTGCTTATGAATGCAATTGTATGGTCAATGTGTTTCTGATTCCGCATTGTTTATGATGTTTTAGATGGAGATGCTTTGATGGTTTTCTATTACTTTGACTCTATAGGTACTCTTTGAAGTGGGACAAGTAGGAGTGGAAAATTCTATCAAGGGAGAGAGAAATCAAGCAAGGATCCAAGCGAGAGATCTAGGTTGGTCCTCTTTTCTTCCCTCTAATCTATCACACTTAAAGGAACTCTTGAAAGGCTTTCATTGTTTGTTTCTAAGATAGCTACCCATCTTAGTGGGACTAGCAGTTTGAATCGACATTACTTTTCCCTGAAACAAAATGGTGACTCCGCTGGGGAACGAATATTTTGTTTTGTTTGTTTATTGTTTGCTTTATAAACTACAGACGGAGCCTGAAGTTAGCCAGTTAGCCTTCAAAACGCTTTTGCTATGCAATTGCGAAGTAGATGAACACTGCTTCAGTCAATCTCCGAGTTGGTTTATGAACCGAACATCTGACTTACAAGCATTCTAAGTGCCCTTGTGGTAGCTCAGAACCTCATAATATCTTACCCCTATACTTTGTTTTTACTATCCATCATAACTCAGCCTAAATCACTGAACTTAGCTGCAAATTTTGAGCAAAAACCAAGCTCAGTTTCGCTCCCTGGTCCATCGCACTGTCTGTAACTATGCAACCTGGATGCATCACACCTCCCATGTGTTGCAGGTGAGATGCATCCCTGTTTCCCTATGTTACAGGTGCGATGATTGAGTGATACTGTTTTTCTCTTCGAGAGTTGGTTTTTTCTCCTTGTTTTCAGCTTTATTCAGTAGTTTTGCTGTTCATGATCAGTATCTTCTTGCTGGAACCTTCTTCCTTCACATATTTCAGCCTCCATCAGTTAGGAATTGTAAATGTTTTTGTGTATTTGTGAATCATTTATAGTCTTCCTTTGTTGAAAGTAGCTTAATTGAACTGTCGTTTTTGATGCAAGTGTCGTAATTGTCATTCTAAATCAAAAGAAGAGTGTCGTAAAGTTTTCCTCTTCTAGATAGTTGATTGTAATGTTGTCATTGTACTTGATTTGAGTTATTAGTATTTGAAGTGTCGAAAATAGTTTTCAATTCGAAATCTAAAAAAGTTGTCTTAGTCTTCCTTTCGTTTTGAAAAGAAATTGTTAGAAATGTCGCTTTGAAAGAAAATGGTTCAGATCTGTACTTAGCTTTCCTTTTTGGCATTCACACATTAAGGAAGTGGAAAAAAAATACATGCATGTGCATTTGAATTTTGATTGCATGCGAAATTTGATTTAGGAAAGTGCATTTAGTGTGTGCTCTATGCTATCTGCTGAAAGAAAAATCATAATCTTCTTTCCTTTGTAGCTAGGATTTTCATTGCTAAAAGAAAATAAACGACTGCTTATCATTTTAGATTTCATATTTAGGAATTTTACATCTACATCACGCGGTGAGCCTTGAAAGACAAACTTCTAAGCAAGATCAACTCTAAAATAAATCTCAATGAACATAAAAATGCTTTGAAACCTAATGCAACACATCTAGAAGTCTAGGCTAGAGATGTGTTCCGGTGTCATAAAACCTGGTAGCTATCATTTTCATCAAAGGTTGGGTGATTCCTCCTCTTTGATATGACAAGTTCTAGTACGCACTTGTGCTCCCCGTACCGTCGAGTATATATTGGGAGACCACAATAGGTTGATATCCTTTATCCTTAGGAATCCATGTCTGCTGCCTTATCAATTGCAATGCACTGAACACAACATTTGGGAAGATTGACTGCTGTATATAAGTCCTTGGTAATTTCTCTATCATTTATCACCAAGGTGTATTTTGCAGTTTTGCGATTGGTTTGGTAATCCCTCTGTCTAGATTTCTAGAGTAGTCACTTTCGTTCCTTTTCGACTCCTTAAAAGAAAAAGTCCATCTTAGCACTTGTAACTTCAAGCTCATTAAAAATCAAAGGCGACTAGAGTCACCTTTAGCTTTTTCTCGACTCTTAAAAATTGAAAAAGCAAGTTGCGTCAAAGTGTCTTTAAAATTTATTTAAATCGGAATAACATCCCTATTCCTTCGTTGATCTGAGGTTGAGATAATGGAATCCACCAATCAAGGAATCCCTCTTGGAGGGAATCCTAGTCCTTTCTCCTCTTGGGGAGATATTGGTTCTCCATATATGGCTACATTGTCCCTTCCAGGAATCACAATCGGCCTGCCAGTATGGCTTTTCTCAACCTCTGTTGTTCAAAACACCATAATTCCTCAACAATCTAATCAGCAACCAGATGATACTGAAGTTACCCCTTCACCTTCTACTTCATTTGTTTCTCCTTCCCCTTCTTCCTCTTCGCTTGGTGAAACTAGTGACACTAAAAACCAAGTAGCTGAGAAGAAAAAGAAAGGGAAGGAGAAGAAGAAGAAGCCAGCTAAACAAGGAGGCAACCATACATCATCCGGCAAAGATCCGCACACTAAGATTTCCAAACCAAAAACTCCATCGAGATTGCCCTTGAATTCCGTGGATCTTGAGAGAATGGTCTCCCTGTTTGCACCATTCAGTGTCATCAATCTCTAACAGTCAGGTTGACAACACACCATCAACTAGTGAAAACGAAGTCAATAGAAAAAAAGGAAAAGTTAGATTTCCATGTAGGTTATGTGAAGGTGATCATACTCTTCACTGTTGTCCTTTTCTGGATGAAGCCAAAAGAATTTTGGATAACCGTCCTGCTTCACCGTAGCAACTTCCACCTGGATACAAGAAACTCTTACCAAGTCCTTCACTAGTTGAAAACCCGATTGACATAACTCAATTGTCGATCGAATCGCCTATCATTGAAAGTGAACCTTCTGAGTCCACACCGGACCAAAGTCAACTGGTCGAGATGGCAGTCAACCCAGTCTTGCCTTCAGAAGGCCCACCTTCGGATGATACAGTTTCCAAAGAGAATGAGAACGACACCGTTCAAATTATTTTTGTCGATATAGAGTCTAATGAACTTGGGGGCAATCCACCCATTCCTTTACAATAGGAAGAGACCCCCCCAGTTCATGAGATTTATCTGGACATTTATCCAGTACCTCCTCCAAGCAGTCTAGTCGTTTTCTTTGATTGGAATCAACTAGCAAAACCCCGCCTTCCATCTAATGTACCATTTCGAATCATAGTACAAGTTTACAAAATGATCGTGTCTGGAACTATCATAGATGAAGGGGCTTTAGTGAGTATCCTTTCCTCAACTGCTTGGAAAGCGCTTGGTTCGCCATCGCTTTTGCCTGAAAAACAAAATTTGTCAGGCTTCAACAAAGGAACTAGTCGACTGTTAGGGATCCTTCCAAAGTTACCAATAACTTTGAGAAAGAAAACCATTCATTTGAACGTGATGGTGGCCCAAGGGTCACTAGATTACAATATACTCCTTGGACGTGACTATATATATAGCATGGAAGCTATTGTTTCCACATTCTTTCGAGTGATGTGTTTTCCACACGAAGGCAAACTGGTATAACTTGTCCACCAACTTTCATTTCTTGGTTCAAGCACAACTATGAATCAACCATCATCCCTAAATGGTCTCTTTGCGTCAACAATGTCTCTTCAACCTTCATTCCATCCACCTAATTACAACGAGTAGTTCAGTGAGTGTGATGAAGTTTAGGGGTCATGCACCCTAGTCTGCTTCAGCAAGCGAACCCAGAGGAAAAGAGAGATTTTCTTGAAGGGTCATAATGATTGGACTAAAGAAACATTCCTGTATAGGCTATGTGATCAGTCTAAAATGCTTATTTCCTTGTTCGTTATGTGATTGGAAGCTCACACCATTCACCTTTTTCTATTTCGATGGACAAAGCCAATGAAGAGTTTTTGTCTGCCAACAGAAACAATCCTGCCTAACTGCAGGGACTTCCATTTGGTAACCTGGAAACTCTCCTTTTACTGAAACACCTGGGGGCATGCAAACCTTAGCATGCAAGTGAATAACGACCTTTGATTTTCTTTATTTTGTAGGTTCTCAACCCTTTAACCTCGTAGCTTGGTCGTTTCTAGCTTGCATAAAAAGGCAATGAGCACATGTTATGGTAGTGTTCAAGCTCATTAAAAAATAAATCTACCAAGAGAAATTTTCAAACGACTAGTAAGAGCAATGTTCTCGCAACGTTCAAGCTTGTTAAAAAATAAACCTACATTGAGCATAGTTTCCTCATGGTTCAAGCTCATTAAAAAATTAAACCACCTTTGGTAAATAACCTTTGTGATCGCCTTGCTATCAACCCTTTTGAACCTTGGTTGTGTTCCTACCATCACCTCCATTCATTTGGATGACCATACACTTCCACTTGATTGTTTACCCTTTTGAGGAACAACTGCGATGAGTGATTCTAATTGCCACCCTCTTCATGCTGCCATGTTTTGAGAAGTTCCAAACTTATTTGGAACTGGTTGCTACCAGAAAATACCACTCATTCCTCAAAAACGAGTCCCTTTTAAACTCTTTTTATACTCGTTAAATATAAAAAGATTGTCGACTATTGGCCTTTCCAGATCGTTAAAGTAAAGGGAATGTCATCCCTCTTATATATTTTAATCTTTTTGGACCTGAGGGATTATTAAACAAAAAGATCGAGTGCTTGTCTTTTTTGGCTCGTTAAAACGATTGAAAAGTCATCCCTTTCGTATTATTTTATAATTTTTCGGACTTAAGGGATTATGCCACGAAAAAAGGACTATTGGAGTTTCCTTTTCATCCCTTTTCAAACTCTCTAAACATGAAAAGGACCGAGTTATCTTTGTCGTTAAACTCGCTAAAACAATAGCGACAAACTTGTCCACCCAGACAAGAACGAGTCTCACTGATGCTAGGCTTGCTAAAAACAGAGCGATAGGTTTGCCTGAAGGGAAAATTATAGACCAAGCATATGTTATCCTTCTCAAGCTTGACAAAAATAAAGAGGTACTGGTCAACAATGACTGGGGAAAAAGGGAAGAAAACTTGAAGAATTTTATTGGTAGCAGGTCGCTTTTGAACATGACACTTTCACTCCATCACCATGATCAAGTTGGGTTGGGTTTTTCCGTTCACTATCACCATTGGTCCTCCGTACCATCCATGGGGTTAACACTACCAGTCCATATCAGTATCGCTGACATGTTCAAGAGAAGTCATTCAGAGAATTCACCATCTAGCAAACGCCTCATCCACTGCAATACCTCCACCCTTCATTTTTCATGACCGCCATTCCTGAACCTTATATCATCAGATCATTTTCATCTCTAGAAAATAATTTGCTCCATTTCGCGTTGTAGATGTGGGATACATCAAGGCCCTCATACGATAGGTCACTTCTTGTTGACATCATCTCATTATCCAAGAAGTTGACTTAGAAACAACCCTTTCAGTACTTTGAAGCTTGCATGCCTCAATGGAAAGTTTCTCACTTCCGGTGGAAGGTTTACATCAATGACCTTCGAATAAAATATTTTGCGTGGTGTTCAACATCGGCTCATATATTCACACCACGTGAATTGTACTGTAGTACCTTGAGGGTCATCATCATTATCAGTGATTCCTCTCACGTCTGTTAACAACTTACATTATTGGCTGGTAATCAAGTGATGTATTTCTATGTTCGACTTTAGAACATCTTTTCACATGGATCGACTTGTACATCAGGCGAAGATGGAACGAGTTTTGAAGACCCCGGATCTAGTTTCATCCATCCGGGCTGCGATATATTCAGGAACATAAAGACATCAAATGTGCACAAAATCTACACAGATAGTCATCTAAGCAAAAGAAGATGAATCTTCATGCAAAGAATCACCAGTCTGCAACAACAGACAATTGTATATCCTATGTACATGAAAATGAATTTATAAAGCTGAGCATGGGAATGCCCGCCTCAGTTAGATCATGAAAATAATATGATGATGACGTATTGTATCGTATATTATACAAGTCACCTTCCAGTTCGAATACATCGGATCCTCATGATAAAAAATTTCACCTGACATCAGAAGATTTACGACCTCATGCTTTAGGGGGAAACTGTTATAGACATATTTGGGCACTGCAACCTCAAAATCATATGTCCATAAACTAAGGGCTCTTTAGTCCCTAAAAGTGTTGTTTCATACCCTAAAGGATCATGGTAAATTGATTACATCATTTCCCAGAGGTTCCACCTAAAAAACTACCCAGAACTGGCAAAAACTGGACCATACTGATTGCTCCATGGTCAAGGTGTGATGCATATTGGCTGCCTCACTAGCCAGGTGTGATGCATATTGAACTGGCCTTCTGTGGGGTACGATGAGTGAGAATAGACAAATGGCAGAGACAGTTTGCTAAGTGGATGATCATGGAATCTTCCAGAAACTTCTCCTGTGACACTTGCCTCTCTGAATTCACCCAGGGATGAGTAAGAGATTAATGAAATCTCCAAATGGAATCAAGAACTATCAGTGGAATGACACTAATAAAAAACCCAGAGCTGACTCACACCCTTGCAAGACATCTATAAATGGATCCCTCATCTGAGAGATCTAGAGGCTGGAATTTTGTATTTTGTAAGGAAGTGTTGTTGGTTTGTTGGTGAGAAGAGACATTGTATTGTTGGGTGATTTTCTTATTCATGAGGTGAAGAGGCCTTCTACACTGGGAGGATGATGTGGATCAGACAGCTGGGTTGTAATCCTCTCTTTCACTATTAATAAAGTTCTTTGAGTTTTTCCTCCATATAATTGTGTGTTTATGAATCTTATTGTTTATGAATGCAATTGTATGGTCAATGTGTTTCTGATTCCGCATTGTTTATGATGTTTTAGATGGAGATGCTTTCATGGTTTTTTGTTACTTTGACTCTATAGGTACTCTTTGAAGCAGGACAAGTAGGAGAGGAGTGGCAAATTCTATCAAGGGAGAGAGAAATCAAGCAAGGATCCAAGCGATAGATCCAGGTTGGTCCTCTTTTATTCCCTCTAATATATCACACTTAAAGGAACTCTCGAAAGCCTTTCATTGTTTGTTTCTAAGATACCTACCCATCTTAGTGGGACTAGCAGTTTGAATCGACACCAATTTTCCCTAAAACACCATGTATCCAGCATATTGTATATCTATCAAAGAGATAGCAATATGTATCTATCAAACCATGAGCTCATAGTCATTTGTCAGTCTTTCTTGATACCATCAATAACAACAATACTCAACCATGTGAGAGAAAAGAACTATAAGAATCCTGCATCATGACTACACCATATAAACTTTATGCATCTTTGAAGGCGTGATGACATCAACATGAAATAAATGAGTGGCTCATCATCAAATAATGAAGTTGTGTGCTCAAGATTTTTACTTCTCCTTATCCTTATGAAGATCACCATGTAAGAATCATATATGTACTGTATGCATCATCAAGAAGTCATTCACAATCACCCATAAATATGATCTGAATAACAACTATGTAACCCCAAGCAATACAAGTATCATCATCATAGGCAACTCATAACCGCAACATAGCATGATGTATCATTTAAACACTTTAGACATATAATAATCATCATCATTGATAAAAATAATTAGGTACCAAAAACATAATGCCAACAATGCATTATTAGTGATGGAGGGAAATGTTCCCCTAGGGCTTTTTGGGTTGAAACCCTAGCAGACTGAAAGTTATCTATTCAAAGAAACATGCATTCATACAACCATTATGCTATTGTAAGAAAATTCTATGATAAGGGTACGTACCTTTGGTCCTACGTTTGAGAAGGCCTTTCGGGTCCAAACCCTTCTTGGAGTTCCCTTCTTCTCTTTTGTCCTGCAAAACAACCAATTCAAAGAACACAACAGTACATGGACAAAAACTTATAAAGAAACCATCTTCATGTTATAAAGAAAGATAATTAGTTATGGAATCCAAACAACCTTTTATATATGAATTCTAAACATGAATATCATTAACATAAAGAAGATTCATTTCGGGAACCAAGACATGTGTTTCTTTTATTATAGACAAATAAAGTACATAAAAAGGAATATTTTCACCTGAGTCACCTTCAGCAGGCTCCAAGCAAAGCTTCCTTTCGGATCCGTTCCAACCTCAAGCCTCTAACAAAACTCCTTCCATGACTCTCTCCATGATGTCATAAATAGTGGATGAACATCAACACACAAGGAAACAAGGGTTTCCTGTACAAAATGGGGGAAGTGCAGAAGGCACAAGGGACTTCAGACCTGGTCAAGGGAAAAATCTCAGCATAATAACCTTTCTCTCTCTTCTCTCCTCCCTTAGGCCTTCCCTCTGAGGTCTTTTTATACCATCTCCAAAGTAGTTTTTTAGTTAGGAGTTGGTTGGGAACAGTTTGGCCACAGGCACTAACAGGTGATCAGCAGGTAAAAACCGCGATCTCCGCCTGAAAATAAGGAGTGTTATATATTTTTTAAGTGTTTTAATACATACACGCGGGTTGGCTATACACTTACCCGTGTATACACGCGTTTAACTCAGGGCAATGTCGCGTATAAGGGATAAAACACTGTTTTTTAAATTTTAGGACCAGGTCTGGAAGGAGGGGTTGCCCTAGGCCATGAGTACAGAATCACAAACCATAAGAGTGAGATTTGGAGCTATAACAGATGCCCCCTAATATATGAGGTCAGAAGGGGTACATGATGGCCGAAATATATTATGCGAGTACATGGAAAGGAAGTCTGTCAAAAACCGAGGAGGACTTCACCAGAATTTAGCCTGCCAAGCCACCAAAGGAGATCAGAAAGAAACACTGTCTGAGGCGGGCATACCCATGCTTAGAAAAAGTAAAACATGTCCGCATATCAAGTACAAGTGGATCCACTAAGTATACATGTATAAATGACTGAAAGATACATAATGGATCATCTGATCATAATGAACAAGTACATGTCTGAATATCACATATAAGACTGTCAATGATGCTGAAAGATGCAACGGATCATTGATATCAAAGACTGATCCCCAAAAGGTACCAACTGAACATGATGGAATAGGATGGTACTACACTGCAAACTCAGGTGCCAGCATATAGAATGTCGCCATGACTGACTGCAACATATTAAGTGGAGTGGTATCAACTAGCAGCAACAGGAGCAACTGTCAAGTGAACCAATGAATGCTAATACAACCTGAGGTCTTCACCGACCGCTGTGGTACATTTCTACACCATGGGAATAAATGATCTGAAGTCGACCATGTGAGAAATCGTTTGATTACCGGTCATTGATGTATACCGTTAACAAACGCGAGACTACTCACCGATAATGATAATGAGCGTCAAGGTACCCAGTACAATCTAACAAGTGTGAATAGATGAGCTGGAGTCGAACACCTGTAAGAATCTATCGATCAGGAGACAGTGATGGTTTCCCACTGTCGATAGCGAAGGATCTGCCACTAATGACTGCAAACCCCAAGGTACTGCCAAATGGACTCTAGATCTTTGCCCCAGAGCAATGAGTCGGAGTCGATAGGGAAAGATCCGCTAGAAGGAAGGCATTAAGGCATCCTTCATCAATCTAGCGCGAGTGTAACCCGTAGGCCAATAATGTGGAAGGAATCAGACGAAAAAGATGCAGTAACCCAACCGAAGTACGTTTTCGGCGTACACAAGATGTGGCTAGCGCACGGCAGAAACCCTCTGAACCAACCAATAATGAAAGTTGACACAGAGGCGAGGTATCCACCAATAGGGTCAAATGGAAACCAAGGTACTGCACGAATCCCAATGTGTGATAATGTAAGTTGATGTCGAACACAAGGGAAACCACTCAGTCAAAGACCCATGATACTGATCGATGCTGAGCACAAGGTAACCTATCAATAATGAAAATAGGGCTAGGGTGCAGCTTTAGGCCTGTCCTCAGAGCAAGATGTCGTCGTCGATAAGGACAAGACCCGCTAGCAAGAAGTCAATGGGGACCTTCTCAAACTGGCACGAGTAAAGGACCAATATAAATGATGTGATGATAGACATGACACTGACAACCAGGGATGGCCGACTGAAAAATGAGTCAAGAGACACTGCAGAGAGGCCGACTCAGGCTAACTTCCCTTGAACAAAAGCACGACTCAATGTGACTATGTGGCAGCATATGATGACTCTGTATAAGTTCGACATGCAGGAGGCACGAACGAACCCTCCATATGATTGGAAGAGATAACCAATCGGTGGAGAACTGACTCAATAACAAGGTTATGGCGTACCTAAGTCAAACTAAATCCCACCCATACGGAGGAGACTTTGTTTTGAGTGCTTTGTTCAAGGGTGACACGACTGACTCTAGCTGCCAACAATAAATGGAAATAATGTCCCGTTCCCGCTCTTTTTTGGAATATTTAATTTTTTTGTCTTTTTTTGTTAAGCCGGAAAAAGAATAAAAGAATGCTATGGTAGAGTGGAAAGAACGAGTGTCGGTGAAACAGATGATCTAGTTCCTGGGAAAGGAACATTCCTATGCTCAATGCAGGGAGGTGAAAACTGGTCAGTGACACTCAAAGGTATGTTCCTTCCACGGGTCAAGGTGTGTCAAGTTGCAGAAGTCAAAGGTATGCATGGTTGATTTTGCAGACGTCATGGTCAAAAGTTGGCTTAAAACACGAGTCCAAGTGAAGCCGGCTCTAGGCCAAAAGGTGCAAGTGGTCAACATGCAATGAAATAGTACAACTCAACACAAAGGAGCCTCTAGGGTATAAGGCCAGAACAAAGCGAAGAAGCTAAGAAGAATGAGTCTTCAATGCATAAGTCATGGCGGGACTACAGAGGACTCCCGAGCCTACTCAAATCAAATCAGCATGGGCAACAAATGTCAGTGAGGTGCTAACTAGGATGCCCATGTAAAGGATGGCTCTACCACACAAGTCATGATACTTCTAAGCAATGATAAGGTTCCGCACCATAACTTGGTGGGGTCGATCCTAAGGCAAAATGGGAAAGGAAACTGATAAGTGCACAATGCAGGCGGAAAAACCTAACCTATATGCCAGTTTCGAGAACCAATACCTGTCAGAATGGACCAACCATAAACTTCCAAAGGAGACATCTTCCAAGTTCTGTGAACATAAATAGGAACACTAGACGAGAAGTTAATACATCCCACATATAAACTTCATATAAAATCTTTGTGTTATAGAATACAAAACTTGAAAATGCGTACCTCATATATACAATATGGTACATAGAACCACACAACCTTTCGGCTTACGTATAATAGCTCTTCTGGACAAACCCCTTGCAGGGCTCAGGCCAAGGACTCCTTTGGTAGTCATAACTCATGGCTTCAAAGAGTTCCTCCTGTGAAGGTAAAGCAAGATTTGAGAAATCATGAGAACTACAAGGATCAAAAGAGGGAATTAAGGGGTCCCATGTCCCTATAGGAAGAATCTCTCGGTCAACTGTCGGGGCCAAGTCCCAAGAAGGAGAATAATATGTCAAAGGATCTTTCTGAGGAGCAATTGAACATTGAGGATTCAATGCCACATAATTGACCCTTGGCGGGGTAGAGTCTACTTGAACACTTGGAACAAACCAAGGGGCATTCTGCAGTAAAGTAGAATTAGGGTGGTGATTATCAGATGCAAGCTGATCAATAGTGACAATATTCCCGTTATGAGGAAAGCACATTACTCGAAAGAGTGAAGACACCACAACATTCATAGCATAGACATAATCACGCCCAAGCAGCATATTAAAGTCTAAAGGGCTATCAACCACCATCATATCGATTAAGACAATCTTCCCACCTAAAGTGATAGGCAATTGAGGAAGAACACCCATAGATTCACCAGGTCTTCTATCATAGGCTAACAACTGACTTTGAGCTGTCAACAAATTTGGGGAACCCAAAGATTTCCAAGTCAAAGAGGATATAATACTTGCAGAGGATCCTTCATCCACCATACATCGATAGACATTTGTGGAATTAACCCTGACCTTTATTTGGAAAGGTGCAGCGGAAGGAAGACGAGGCTCAACAAGGCTATCCCAATCAAAGGAAACACTCTTAGAAATTGGAGGGGGAACATTCGAAGAAACCGGAATGCCCCCTATACCAGAAGACTCTCTACTAGAGATCAAACAGACTCTTTTGTTAGGCACTTCACCCCCCAAAAGAGGAGTGTAATCGGCCAACGATTGCACTAGGTCTACCACATTATCAACCAATGGTTGGTGGGATTGATGAGAAACCATATCAGATCTAGGAGTAGAAGTACTTTCAGACTCGGACCATATCCTTTGAACCTCTGGAATACCAGGGCATAAATGAGTAAGATGGTCTCCCTTGCATATCTTATAAGGGAACTTAGGTTTAAAACTTCTACGTCCAGGTTTCTTATCAACGTTCATTCCGCCAACATGACTAGCAGTGGTTTGCGGAGAGTCCTGAACATGACTTGTAGAGGTCGGTGACTCTTTGCTAGTATGACTCGCAGTGACTAGACTTGTGCCCCCAGCATGACTTGCAGCGGCTGAAGACTCATCTTCAACATGACTGGCAGAGGTTGAAGATGAAGTGCTAGTGTGACTTGCAGTGACTAGACTTGTGCCCCCAACATGACTAGCAATGGCTGAAGGCTCATCTCCAACATGACTCGTAGATGTTGAAGATGAAAGAATAGAATTATTCTTCTTCTTTGACTTCCTCTTTCTCCTCTTTTAAGATTTCTTGTGACAAGAAGGAGGAGAAGAAGGAACCACAGATTTCTCTTTGAAAGAAGATGAACAATTAGCACCTATGTGATGCCCTTGAAATAAAGCATTCAACTGAGAAGCTTCAAGAGCATTTGGAATATTTGGAGTGGACCACAGCCAAACGGGTAGTCCAACATTCAACCCAGGAATATTCAAAGTGGCCATCAAGGGAGTACCAACGTTTCCAAAGAAAGGAAAAGCACCAGGATCCCCTTTTTGGAGGGCACCTTGGTTGGTTTCCACAGGAATATTGGCCATATCTAACTGATCCAAAGACCCTTCCCCTACGGGAATATAGAAATAACTTTTCAAGGAATATCGATAAGCAATCAAAACCTTTGCCCTTGAGGAGGTAACTCCACAACTTCTGAAAGAACGACCAAAAGCCATTCAAGATCGGTAGAGTGGTAAGCCAGTCACCTAGAACACAAAGTCCAAACGTGACTAGACAAAAATACCTAAAGCCAACTATATACAAGGAGCAAAGAGCACTCACTAAAAAGTCCCTAAAGATACAGCCAGTCAAACAACTTCCAAGTATTTCCGCTCTGGGTGATTAAGACCAGACACCAAAATACGAGAAAGTGAAATAAGGGGCCTTCCGAAGATAGTCTGGGATGATGAGGGCCCAGTCCTATCAGCGAAGGTATCAGAGGAAGTTACGCTGACCTCCTAACAACAGCCTGCGCCGGTGCAAGCCCCCAAGCTTCGCAAGGGTGCCCTCCAGTAGTACTGTCGAGAGTGATGCAACGTCAACCTCAGGTGCCATGGGATTCCCCTCTGCAGCCACCTGTGTAGTTCCCTAGGAGTGGCAACTATGGATACCAACTCGTCACAGAAGTCAGGCGGAATAGTCGTGAGGTAAGTTCGGACAAGTAGGAGAGGGGTATCTCTCTTCCCTGTCTTCACAGACCCTCGTGCTTAACTCCCAGATCCAGAGCTTTCCTGGTCTTCCTAACGCTATTGGATTTTCACTCGTTATTCAGACTCCTACGTTTGACGTTTATATGGCCTTGGAGAGTTAACTCTCCACTTGCCTAATCCAAGGCCCTAAAATCCTAATCTTGTTGGTGTAACTGACTAAAACAAAAAGTTCTAGTGAATTTTAGTTAGCGCTTGATTTTATTAGGCTGTTCTTTAAGTCACAAGGTAACGGAAGTGAAACTAGTGGTGTTTTTTGACGCAAAAGAAATTAATAAAAACTTAACTACATGCACATGCACTTGTTTTCGTTTTTCGATGAAAAGTAATCTCTACAGGGTTCAGAGGAACTTCAAATAAACAAATTTTTCTTTTTCTTTTCAAACTCCACACTCACAAAAGTTAACAAAACTATGGATGCCTAAAAAGATATGTAAATCTATCCTAATGCAACAAATATATGCTGATGCAACAAAAAATGAAAGTTGCTTGCTTATCAATCTTTATCTTGCCACTTAAAATGTCTAGATGGAATATGAGATGTTACCATTCATTTCGTCTAAACACTAAAAACAAGTTCTAAGACAAACATAAAGCACTTTCACTTCACTAAAAGGAAACCAAATGAAAATCAAGTTCAAGAAAGCAAAACTAAGATTTTCAAAAGATTTTCTTCATAGCAACAAACAAAAAAGTCTTTTAAAAAATACTCTCAACAACACTAAAACTTGTGATTGAAGAATAGGAAATTAAACACTTTTGCGAATTGACACCACACAATGGATGAAAACTCAACAAAAATAAATGTGTTTGAAATCGCTCTTAACAATCAAAAGCAGCAATGAAAGCTTTGGCAATGAAACCAAAAAGATCAAAAAAACAAATTCCAAGAAAGTGTCAATCACACAACTTTCATGAAACAAAGAAGTGGATGGTCGCAAAAAGCGATTTTGTCAAGCAAACAAAAAACAATGTAAACTTTGAAACGGGAACTATAAACTCAAAACGGGAACTCTGGCCAAAAAACCCCAAAAAAACATCAAAAACAGTGCTAAAAACAAAAAGTGTGTATACTGGAACAATGTTTTTTTTTTTAGGTGTCAATTTTGAACGCGTTTTAAAAATGGCAGTGACTACGAAATTTACTACGAAATTTTCGTGCAAAATATAGCTTCAAAACGAAAGTGTTGATACTGGAATAATGATTTTTTTTTTTAGGGTCAATTTTCAAACTTTTTAAAAAATGCTAATAAAACCAATTTTTTATGTCTCAAACAAAGTTAAATTTTAAGGAAAAAACACATTAATGTTTCTGGTAGAATATCATTTTTCTTTCCTAAGTATAAATTTAACATGTTTTCAACCACAACATGCTAGATACAAAAGAAATTGAAATTTTTTCAACTATAAAACTAAAAAAACATGACATTATGAACAAATTATATCACTGAATGAATTCAAAAGTCTTTATTTGTATACTGAATAAAACAGACATTATATCTCTAATTTGATATTGCATTGTAGATATTTAAACAATAAAATTTATCATACTTAAGACATAATCCAACAACATAAAAATTCTTCATAACTTCTCATTTAACAAAATATGGAAAACATTAATTTTATTTGAAGATACAATGCATACATCAGTTATATAAACTGTCTTAAACAATTATTCAAACTCAATCACCCAACAACCATGGTAGGCCGTCGTCGTGCCCCCTTCCCCCAACCCATTACCAATCTTTCCCATTCATCCATGCCCTCTTCCCCCTTCTGCCCTACCCATGCGCCAGCCCTTGCTAGCCCCAACTCACCCACCCATGCACCATTTCCCCAACTCTTCCTTCCCTACCCCACAACTCTCCCCCCCATAAGCCCCCCCCTAACTCCCATTCCCCTCCAATCTCAACTCCCCCCCCCTTCCTTAACGCCGGCCCCATGGGCCTCGCCCCCCCCCCCCACCCTACCCTTACCCCTACCCCCTACCTTCCCCCACCCCCCCACCCTTACCTTACCCCCCACCCCCCGCCCCCCCCCTACCCTTACCCCCCCCCCCCCCCCCCCCCAACCCCTACCCCCCCCCCCCCTGCCCCCCCCCCCCCCCCCCCCCCCCTCCCCCCTGCCCCCCTCCCTTACCCCCCTACCCTTACCCCCCCCCCCCCCCCCCCCCCCCTACCCCCCCCCCCAACCCCCCCCCCCCCCCCCCCCCTACCCTTACCCCCCCCCCCCCCCCCCCCACCCCCCCCCCCCCCCCTGCCACCCCCTACCCTACCCCCCCCCCCCCCCCCCCTGCCCTACCCCTTACCCCCCCCCCCCCCCCCCCCCCCCAACCCCCTACCCTACCCCCTCCCCCCCCACCCCCCCTGCATCCCCCTTACCCCCCCCTTACCCCTCCTCCCCCCCCTACCCCCTACCCCCCTTACCCCCCTACCCCTACACCCCCCTCCGCCCCCCTACCCCCTACCCCCCCTACCCCCCTACCCCCCCCCCCCCTTACCCCCCCCTACCCCTACCCCTACCCCCCGCATTCCCCCCCCCGCCCCCTCCCCACCCCGCCCATCCTCGGCCCCCTCCTCGGCCCCGACCGACCCCACCCCGCCCACCCCCTCTCCCCCTCCCCCTCCCCCTCCCCCCCCCGCCCCCCCCTCCCCGCCCCCCCGCCCACCCCTCCACTGCCACCGTCCCCTCCCCGGCCCCCCCCCCGCCCACCCCGCCCCCCCCCACACCGCCCCCTCCCCGCCCACCGCCACCGCCCCCTGCTCGCACCCCCGCCCACCCATCCCCTGCCACCGCCCACTCCTTGGCCCCCCCGCCCACCCCTCCCCCACCACCACCCCCTCCCCGCCCACCCCGCCCACCCATCCCCCGCCACTGCCCCCTCCCCCCCCCCCACCCCTCCCCCTCCCCCTCCCCCGCCCCCTCTGCGGCAGCGGCACCCCCGGGCCGCCCCGCCCTGCCCGACCGGCGGCGGGTCGATTCCGGTCCCCCGCACCCTCTGCGGCAGCGGCACCCCCGGGCCGCTTCGCCCCGCCCGAACGGCAGCGGGTCGATTCTGGTCCCCCGCCCCCTCTGCGGCAGCGACACCCCGGGCCGCCCCGCCCCGCCCGATAGGCGGCGGGTCGATTCCGGGAATCGACCCGCCGCCGGTCGGGCTGGGCGGGGCGGCCCGGGGGTGGCGCTGCCGCACACAGCGGCACCCCCGGGCCACCCCGCCCCGCCCGACGGTGGCGGGTCGCCCGACCGGTGGCGGGGCAGGGCGGCCCGGGGGTGGCAGAGCGCTCATTACTTCTTGGCTTGCTTCGTTCCGATCAGGAATCCAAGGCTCCAAATCACTAATTGAGAGATTGCTACAGATATCTGGAGACTTCGTGGATAGATAATCATGCTGTCTGTCATGGGTCGTCACAGATGCCGACAGAGCACGCGTGTCAACATGGCTACTTGTGTCCAAGTTGCTCTGCACATCCAAATAGTAAGGCAACGGTATGTCGTCTGAAATGCCTTGCTTCTCCATATTCTTATGAGTTGATTCCCAATATATATCTCGGGGATATTTGTATTCAAGAATTCAAAGCCATCAACATCTGACAGTTCGTCTGGCGAGGACGAAACCAAATTGGCATCTGACAAAGGATCTGACATAAACAGCGGCAACATCTGCTGGATGCTGCAAATCTCGGATGAATGAAAACTCTGAAGGATAGTGGAAATGCTCGACGAATCGAACCCTAATGGATCGCCCTCCTTCTCCAGATATTTGCCTTCTTCTAGGTTTTCTGACTTTTCCCCTCCCGTTAGGGTATTGGGCAGATCGTAACCTTCAAACACGCGGGAAGGAGAGAACGTAATATCCGCGTTTTTCAATTCTACCGCCGGAGGAGGTAGATTCTGAGACGCATGAGAGGAAGTTTCTCTAGCCATAGGGGGCGAAGATATGGATCTGAAATCAATCATTTGACAAGTGGGGAACAAACCCCAGATATTGTCGTTACAATTAATCTGAGACATGACCGCAGAGCCCGTGTGAGTATAGATGAAGTTGGTGCGTGCTCTGCAGCCACTCATGGATAAGGAAGCTTGGTCGTAAGCCATGGCTGCCTCCTCGGCTGTGTCAAAGGTGCCGAGCCAGTGCCTCTCTTTGGTGAAGGGATTTCTAATCTCAGCCGCATAGCGACCCCAAGGCCTTCTACGGACTCCCAAATATTTGCCCGGTTCATACTTCCTTTTCATTGCTTTCAACGGCGATCTACGTGGCTTGCATTCAAAATATTGCAGAGTCCCCTTTTCATCAGAGAACTCCGAAGGGTTGTCTGCAACAGTCTGAGTCTCACTGGGTGCAGAGTCCATCTCCGTGAGAAGAAAATGGGGACAATTGTGCTACCAGAAACGGGTAAATTTAACACTTTATCTGGCATCAAATGCGTAAAGTGCACTCAATCCTTCTGCAGTTAAATAAGCTACCGGAGTAAGTATCCATGGTGGAGACAGATGGCTTAGAGCTTTGCAATTCTGATAGAAACATTCAAACAACATGTGTCATTTAAAAAAGAATAAAATGTCCGCTCAGGAATTAAAAAAATTCTTCAATGCATATCGATTGAATTTCAAGTTGTATGTGGGGTGATTTTTGTCGGGAATGCTTTTGAGTGCACCAAAATTGAAGCTACTTCCTTCATCTGGCTCAGACATTTTAGTTATATTTTATAGAAATTATTGATGCATACATTGTATTATGGATAGGAACAGTAGTATCTTAGATCACGGATGGGCAACCATGGGAGGGAGACATTCATTCATAATTTCCGTTGTGGATCACTTAGACCATTTAGACGAAGCAGTATCTATATTTTATTAAAGATTTGGACAGCTTCTTGGCGGGGCAAAATATATAAATATTAAAAGTGGAAATAATGTTTAACTGCATTGAAATAATGATATGTTAAACATTTCAAAAACAAAATGAACATATAGCAAAACTGAAACTGAACCGTGCTACTTCAATATTTTAAAGATTATCTCATCTTAAAAAATAACGAACGGGTGAAATGCTCCAAATGAGTCACGATAATAATACACGGATATCTGCAAATTTGAACACTGTCGACCGACAATTAGGTCAGATTGCTTTGTAACTGGGGGGGGGGTAAGGTGGGGGGTAGGGGGTGGGCGAGGGGGAGGGGGGGGTAAGGGTAGGGGTTGGGGGGGGGGGTAAGGGTAGGGCGCGGGAAGGGTGTAAGGGGGGGGGGGGGGGGGATGGGGGGGATAAGGGGGGGGGGTTGGGGGGGGGGGGGGGGGGGGGGAGGGAAGGGGGTAGGGGTAGGGCACGGGGGTAGGGGTGGGCGGGGGTTGCGGGGGTGGGCGCAGTGGCGAGGGGCGGCCGCGGGGAGGGGTTGGGGGGTGTAGGGGGTTTGGGGGGATGGGGGGGGGAGGGGGGTTTGGGGGGATGGAGGGGGGGGGGGGGGGGGCGAGGGGGGATGGGGCGCGGGAGTGTGGGGGGACGGTAGGGGGTAGGGTGAGGGGGGGGGGGGAGGGGGGCCGGGGAGGGGGGGAAGCTTAGGAAGCTTCGTTTAAATAGAAAATTCAGCTGAAAACAAACATCTAGCGTGGCATGCAAAGGATGGACCACGAAGAAATACAGAGTTGGCGAGCGAAACAAAGAGAAAACACAAATTTGATGGATGCAGGGAGTACAATAACTTGGTAATCATATCGAGGGATTTGTCATCATCATCATTTTCGGAGATTGGATCAGGCGTGTTACTTTAATTATTAATGTGTAGTGAATCCAGACAAGAGATCTCTCGTGAGAGGAATAAGTTAATGGGGTTGGGGCTTCAATGTAGTCGTCAGGGGGTTGTGGGGGGCACATGGGTAGGGGCTCGCCCATACTTGCCTAATTGTGCACTTAGCCTCATTATCCCTCACCTGACCTCCCGCTCGCCCATCGACCCGCCTGCCCGTTAGAGGTGGCTGGGCAATTCTGATTATACAAATAAAAAATTTATGGTATTTTGTTGTTAGTTTAAGTTAATATGTTTTTTTATTTACTAATTTATGTGTTTTTTTTAGGAAAATGGCATCAAGGAAAATTTCTGTGAATCTTTCTGGACCAAAGAGTCTTAAAGGTGTATCTTCAAAAAACATTGGTGAACGAACTCCACCTGAGCTCATGCCTACAAATATTTCAAGTGCTTTAAGTGATAAGAAGCTAATCTCAGATTGGAAAAGTTCAAAAGAGGTGAAATTTCCATCAAGAGTCTGGTATGTGAAAGAAAGAGAGAGCACAACTGTGATTTTCGCATTGATTTTTAAGTTAATTATTATTTTTTGAAAAAAAAAGTTGTTATTATTATTTTTTTGACATGAAATTCATAAAAAAAACTATTATTTGACCATTTTTAGTTAATATTTTTGTATAAAAATTGTGATTTTGACATGTTAATTCTAGCAAAAAATTATCAAAACGTTTAGTTTTTTTGTTATATTTATGTTAAAAATGGTTATTTTTATGTCCATTGTTAAAAAATGTTGTTTTTTAGAAACAATTATTTCATGTGGATTGAAAAATTAATTAAGGATGTATAAATATGTAGATTATCTAAAATTCAAACTATCGACTTTCTAATTTAAAACGCAAAACAATAAAAACCCCACTAAAATAAAATAAAAATTAAGATAGAGAACAAGAAAATATGAATAAAATGACGACTTCAAAAACTATCAAATTTAGAAAATAATTTTTCACATTTCACACACTAGAAAATTAAAAGTCAAAAAATAGGTCTTTTAAAAAAAGGGTGTGATGCAGAATACTCACTTTTTAAAATCAGCATGAAAATCACTACCATTCTAAGACTTGATTTCATCCTTGAACATGAAAAAAAATTAAAGTTCCAAAAAACATGTTCTAAAAAAAACACGTGTATTCTGCATCACCACTTTTGAAAATCGGGTCATTTTTTTGCTACCTCTACAAAACGGGTAACAGTATTAGTTCCCGTTTCAAAGTTTACATTGTTAAAAAGTCACCAAAAGCAAGATTAACACAAAGATTGAATTCAATCTTCCTACCCTGATGAAACAGAGCAGCCAAGATTCCTAGCAAGAAATCTTGCGTGCTTTTAGCAAAAAACGATGACGCTTGCAATCAACAAAAAACAAGACCAATACTCCTTCTAATCAGAGAGAATTCAAAACAAGATGCGCGCTGTAAAACAAATAACTGATACTGGAAAATGACTGCTTCAGACTGACTCAAACCACCAGACAAACCTTCAGAGACTAAAAATATTTATAAATCTTGAAAATTGCAATATATACACGACTGTACTTATGTACAGATTGCCTGTATACGTGACTGTGTTTGAGGAAACCTGCGTATACGCGGGTTAACTCAAAGAAACATGCGTATATACGCCTCTGTATCTAAGAAAAACAGCGTATATGAAAAGCTTCAAGAAAAATAAAAAGATAAACTGAAGAAGCTGGCAAAGCTTAAAGTTCAAGAACAGACCAGACAGTAACAGCAAGCAGACAAGGCAGCTGAACCCTGATTGGCTTGAAAATTACCCAAACTAGGAACAAGAATGTTGTCCCCAGTGGAGTCGCCAATTCTGATGGAGGGAAATGTTCCCCTAGGGCTTTTTGGGTTGAAACCCTAGCAGACTGAAAGTTATCTATTCAAAGAAACATGCATTCATACGACCATTATGCTATTGTAAGCAAATTCTATGATAAGGGTACGTACCTTTGGTCCTACGTTTGAGAAGGCCTTTAGGGTCCAAACCCTTCTTGGAGTTCCCTTCTTCTCTTTTGTCCTGCAAAAAACAACCAATTCAAAGAACACAACAGTACATGGAAAAAAACTTATAAAGAAATCATCTTCATGTTATAAAGAAAGATAGTTAGTTATGGAATCCAAACAACCTTTTATATATGAATTCTAAACATGAATATCATTAACATAAAGAAGTTTCATTTCGGGAACCAAGACATGTGTTTCTTTTATTATAGACAAATAAAGTACATAAAAAGGAATATTTTCACCTGAGTCACCTTCAGCAGGCTCCAAGCAAAGCTTCCTTCTGGATCTGTTCCAGCCTCAAGCCTCTAACAAAACTCCTTCCATGACTCTCTCCATGATGTCATAAATAGTGGATGAACATCAACACACAAGGAAACAAGGGTTTCTTGTACAAAATGGGGGAAGTGCAGAAGGCACAAGGGACTTCAGACCTGGTCAAGGGAAAAATCTTAGCATAATAACCTTTCTCTCTCTTCTCTCCTCCCTTAGGCCTTCCCTTTGAGGTCTTTTTATACCATCTCCAAAGTAGTTTTTTAGTTAGGAGTTGGTTGGGAACAGTTGGGCCATGGGCACTAACAGGTGATCAGTAGGTAAAAATTGCGATCTCCGCCTGAAAATAAGGAGTGTTATATATTTTTTAAGTGTTTTAATACATACACGTGGGTTGGCTATACACATACCCGCGTATACACGCGTTTAACTCAGGGCAATGTCGTGTATAAGGGATAAAACACTGTTTTTTAAATTTTAGGACCAGGTCTGGAAGGAGGGGTTGCCCTAGGTCATGAGTACATCATCACAAACCATAAGAGTGAGATTTGGAGTTATAACAATTAGCAGTATAACATATTCTCCCCCTAAACCTGTGCCACCTGTTCACTGTCAGGTCTGATCATTGCATATATCAGTAAGACATATCAAGGCATCATCATGAATCAGATATACATCAAGTCATCAACAACTTATGAGGATCAAAATCACTTCTAAATAACATCCACATACTATGGTCATCAATCATCAAGAGAGAAAATATAATTGATAATTGTCTTAAACATATCAAATCATTTTTTTGAGTCTGTCCCACTGCTTCTTCATCAAAACAACATATACGTGACTGTGCAACTTATAACTCACATATATGTGCGACTTATCTTCATGATAAATGCGTATGAGAATTAGGACACCGAAATTTCATACTTTCAGTTCCTTCTGAGTCTGTTCTATCTGTATACTAAGCTATGCCACATCTTTCGGTCTGTAATTCCTTCTTCTTCCATACCTTGGAGAGTGATGATGTTTGTTCCTTTTGGTATGTTGGCTGAAATTTTCTCCTGCATTATTTTGCTATATGCCCAAACTTGTTACAAGCATGACATCTTATATGTTTCATATTCCTTCTAAAGCAGTCAATGGCTTTGTGACTAAACATATTGCAAGAATAACAATATCCCTTGAAGTACCTGGAAGCTGATGATCTTTCTGTGTGACAGTTATTAGCTTAAACCATTCTACTTCTGCATCTTGCTGCAACATGTCCAAAATTATGACATATAAAGCATTCAACGTTATTCATCACAGAAAAGAATTGACTAACACTTCCATAGTTAGGCGTGAATGATTTTCTTTGAAGACTTTCTTTCCTTGGTTGTTGATGGGGTTGACCTTTTATCTCCTTGTTGAGTGTTTCAGATTTTGCACTAGAGTTCCTTGCTTCAGTTTGTGAGATAGATTCACCTTTAACAGTTTCATGAAAACCAAGACCATATTTGATGGGACATTTGACTACTACGAATATCACCCAAAATCTTAGTACTATCTTGAAATCGTAAAAGTTTATCCTTTTCTTCTAATTTACCTTTTAGGATATTTACCTCAACCTGATATTCCTCTTCCTTTTCAAGATACTTCTTCTTCATGATTTCTTCAGCTTTTCTTCCTTCTTCCACTTGTTGCCTTAATTTGAGAACTTCATTTTCTTGTTCTTCAAATACTTGGAGTAGTTCTTCATTTTGCTTATTTGAATTTTTGAGATATTCTTTTAGAGAAACGACCACAACTTCAAGACCTTCATAGTAGTTGGTTCTTTTTATAAGTTCCTTGGTTGTTGTGTCTTTTCCATTCACTTAATTTCTCAATGAAGTCACTTCATCCTATAGCCTTTGACTTTTATCTTCCTTTTCCTCGTATTGTTTCATTACTTTGTTTCCTTCCGCTAACTGAGCCTTTAACCTTGTAATCTCTTCTTTGTAGGTACACTCCCTTTTTTCCAATAGATCTTGTTTATCTCTAATTGTGTCTGTGAGCTTTTTAAATTTTGCCTCTATTTGATTTCTTTCTCTTTCACCCATAAGAGAAAATTTTGTTGTTTTTCTATCACATTCATTATTTTCAAATGAACAGAGAAATGTATCACCAGAGGAAAACAAACTCATACCTGATAATTCTTTTGCTTGTTCATCTTCATTCTAAGGTGATTTTGAATCTGAAGAGTTGCTTCCACACAATAGCTAATTGTCTCTCCCACTGTCACAGTTCCTTTGAGATGCCTTCTTCTTTTGAGGTTCTTTCTTCTTTTGTTGGAAATAATACTGAGAGGGGGGGTGAATCAGTATTATCAGATCAATAATTTAATTTTCAAAACTGATTTGTATACGCTACTTCAGCTCAGTGAACTAGAGTGTATATGCAACTATACTTAATGAAACCAACATATGTGCAGAGATCTTTTGATTTACCCAAATTATCATGTGGTGAACTTTAATCAGTGTATCAGGAATTCATTAGACAGTGCAGTAAAAGCAGAATAAAGCATCGCACATAAACACCAAAATATAAGGTGGAAATCCAATGTGGGTGAAAACCACCTGCTGTAATCGTCTCTATCTTCTTTTAATAATAAGAAAATTCTATTTACAATTTTTGTACTGGTGCAGTCTTATACCAGTAAGCAGACTTCTACCTACAAAAAGCTACAACCTTCTCTCTTTTTCTAGCTTCTACTGGAAGGGAGCTACAACCCCCTGGCTCTTGTACTAGCTGATATGTTTACTAGTACATAGGTGTTGGCATACAGAAGGCTATAACCTTCTCTTTCTTCCAGGGACCATGTTTCATAAATTTCCAAACTGAATCCATTAACAACATCATTCAATCATCAAATATATCTGCATCAACCAATATCCACAACCAAATCAATCAATCACTTTGACAACCCATAAATCTGATCTTTTAGAATTTTGTCACCAAAATACAGTAACCAGAATCCAAGCTAGAACCCAGAACATTGCAACAACAAACAGAAGCAGCTAAAACATATTTTATAAGGTATACACTACTTCCATGTGTCGAACCTGTGTGCATACGTGCTTTCCTCAAGGCGAACCAACGTATAGATCTGTAAATCAAATTTATGATGTATATGTTGTTTTGATATGTAGAACCAGTGTGTATACATGCCTTTTCTAAAGTGAACCTGCATATAGATCTGTAAATGATGATTTAAACATTACAACAATACCAGAATTTAGTTATACCCAGATCATCATATTTACAGACTACAACATGCACCAGTTATTTAGATATATGATCAAACCACATAAAAATAATTCACTTCAAGCCTTAAGATCTTGATATATCATTAGATCTTATCCTTCATCAAATGCTAAGGTTCATCCTTGGTTCAGATCAAGCACATCACCATAAGCCAATAACCTGCATATTAGATCTCACACTTCATCAGATATTCGATACTTGCACACCTTGGCCTAATGATCTTCTCCTCCTTTTATAGTTTATATGCCTGTCTCAATACCATGGACCAAAACCACTTAGGACCAATGCCTTGGACCAAATACCTAAGGTCAATACCCCGAACTTGATACCTTGGACCAATACCATGGATCAAAATACCATGGACCAAATACTTTGGACCAAAAACTTAGTTTTCCAACGTATACGCGCTTTTCCTTTTGTGAAAGTGCGTGTGTATGTATACGCGACTTGTATACAGTTAACCCGTGTGTATATGTGGCTTGGCCAATGGTGAACTTGCATATACCTCTCTTTCTTCATTATGTGAAGTTTGATATGTAACTCTGAGCTGTTACCCTGTTGTATTGTGATCTATCATCTGAGTGAGTTGCCATCAAGGACAAAACCTGTGTCATAATGCCAACAATCTCCCCCTTTGGACTTGATGGCAACAACCACACCAAGTCACTCTCCCCCTTTGACATCAAGGGCAAAGGGTCATGCTCCCCCTGAGTGCATGTTTAATTCTCTGATATGATGAAGTGTGCTGATTGAGCTCCCATGATCAAGTCCATGCTCCCCCTGAGCATAAGCAAAGTATGCAAAAAGATGTTCTAAGAGAAGAACATGACTCTATACATACATCACAAATGACCTTCTTATCACCAATGACTCATACATACATCCATCTCCAAACCAAGTGGGGATATACCAAGTTTGACTCATCCAACCAACCAAGTGGGGATATATCAAATGTTTATACATGTCAAAACCAAGAAACATTACATCATCCATCCCAAGCATATTGGGGTTACAAATTAGGTCTTTTCATGACCGTTACATTAAAAGGTATACATGACATATATAACAGAGACCAAATATCTTAAACATGACCATGATAATCATCAACAACTATCATCAGCAACATCTGTCAATCAACATCCAGACCAGCAACCATGTTCTCCCTCTGAACCTGTTCTACCTGAATAAAAAACAACTATGTGAATCTGTACCGAGATCTTCTAAGATAATGCCAAAAATGCATTATTAGAAGCATATGCTCCCCCTGAACCCATGTTAGAAGTTCACTGTCAAATCTGATCATTTCAGATATCAGAAGAGGTATCAAGGCATCATCATCAATAAGATATAAGTTATTGACAACTTATGAGAGCCAACATATTTCCACATGTCATCAACATACTGTAACCATCATCAATCAAAGCAAATGATTCACTGAACCATATCAGACCCCTTTCTCCTGAGTCTGGCCCACTGCTTTTCCTCAAACCAACATATACATGACTTTACCCACGTAAACTAGCATATATACACGACTACGCTTCATGAAACTTGTGTATAACCACCTTTCTCTGAAGAAGATAGGATTTAACAATAGGATGATGAAACAACTACTCCCAGCTTTTTCTTGAGATATTTAAATGTCTCTCTGGGCAGTGGTTTAGTGAATATATCAACAACTTGTTCTTTGGAGGGAACATACTCCATTTTGACCTTTTGTTCAAGCACTTGTTCACATAGAAAATGATATTTGATGGGTATGTGCTTGGTCTTGGAGTGCATGACTGGATTCTTTGAAATATTGATGGTGCTTGTATTATCACATAGAATGGATATGGGTGGGGTACGTGTGATTTGAATGTCTTGCAAGGTTTGCATCATCCAAAGTAGTTGTGTGCAGCAAGATGCAACAGCCATGTATTCTTCTTCAGCTATAGATAATGCAATTGAACTTTGTTTCTTGCTGAACCAAGACACTAACCTAGAACCCATATAGAATGCAGCACCACTAGTGCTTTTTCTGTCATCAACACTTCCTGCCCAATCTGCATCTGTATATGCATGAAGTGTAAGATCTGTATCTCTAGGATACCATAAACTAAAGTTCTGTGTTCCTTGAAGACATTTGAAAATCCTTTTGACTGCCTGAAGGTGTGTTTCCTTAGGATTTGCTTGGAATCTTCCAACTATTCCCACTGCATGCATGATGTCTGATCGGGTACCTGTTAGATAAAGCAGACTGCCAATCATGGATCTGTAAGTTGATTGATGCATTGCTGCCGATTCATCATTTGAGCTAAGACTGCATCCTGCTACCATTGGGGTACATACTGGTTTAGAATCTTCCATGCCATACTTTTTCAGGATCTGTTTGAGATATTTGGTTTGTGAGAGAAAAATACCATCTTTATTTTGTTGAACTTGTAGACCAAGTAGGTAAGCTCACCAAGCAAGGACATTTCAAATTCTTGCTGCATTACTGAGGCAAAATTCTGACTCATGGATTCTTCATTGCTACCAAAAATGTTATCATCAACATACACAACAATTATTAGCAATTTATTAGTGTCCATGTTTGTATATAGATTGCTATTTGTTGACCCCTTTGAAAAACCCTATTGGTGGAGATATTTGTCAAGACGGTAACACCATACCCTTGGAGCCTGCTTTAGACCATAGAGAGCTTTTCTGAGTTTGCATACAAGTTTTGCATCATTTCCAAGAATGATACCTTCTGGTTGTTCAATATAGACTTCTTCTTCTAATTCTCCATTAAGAAACACAGATTTTACATCCATTTGGTATACTTTGAATTTCTTAAAACTAGAAAGAGAAAGAAACATTCTTATGGCTTCAAGTCTAGCAACAGGTGCAAAAGTTTCTTCAAAATCTATACCTTCTTGTTGAGCGTATCCTTTGCAGACGAGTCTGGCCTTATTTCTGATAACTTCTCCATTTTCATTCAGCTTGTTTTTGAATATCCATTTGGTTCCTATGATATTAT
Organism: Pinus tabuliformis; assembly: GCA_031772625.1. Lineage (NCBI taxonomy): Eukaryota > Viridiplantae > Streptophyta > Pinopsida > Pinales > Pinaceae > Pinus > Pinus tabuliformis. The sequence continues at coordinate 918,565,029 of CM062818.1, read as the reverse complement.
TATCATGAGGTCTAGGAACTAATTCCCAAGTATTATTCTTTTCAATTTGCTCAAGTTCTTCATTTATAGCCTTGATCCAACATTCATCTCTGCATGCTTCATTTACATTTTTAGGTTCAATGGAAGATAGTAATGCTAGATAGCTTGAAGCTTTGGCAATGGTTCTTCTTGTTTGCACACCTGCCCCTTTTTCCCCTAAAATTTGAGTTTTTGGATGATTTTTCTGAACATACCTGGATGGAGTCTTTTCTTCTATCATTTTCTCTTCGTCTGATGCTTCATTGGTTTCTTCTTCAGAATCAGTGTGATTTGATGTGGGAAAATGATCCTCATTTTCTTCATTGTCATAATCTTCGGTTTTTATCTGTTTTGGATTTTTGCATGCTTCATCAACCACAACATCAATACTTTCAATAATTTTCCCAAGTCTTTTATTTTAACATTTATATCCTTTACTTCGGGAAGAGTAGCCAAGAATAATACCTTCATATGCTTTGGGTTCAAACTTACCAAGTTTTTCATCAGTCCTTTGATGTAACATTTGCTTCAAAAACTTTGAAGTATTTTACTGTATGAGTCTTACCATACCAAAGTTCATGTGGAGTTTGAGTGCTGTTTACCCGAAAATTTGCTTGGTTGAGAATAGTGATGGCGGCGAATGCAACTTCACCCCAGAAGGTTGCAGGAGTTCCAGATTCATCTAGCATAGCATGAGCCATTTGTTGAAAAGTTCTGTTCATTCTTTCTACCACTCCATTTTGCTGAGGAGTCCTTGTGGTGGAGAACTACCTTTTTATTCCATGTTGTTCACAAAAGTGAAAGAATTCATCTGAGGTAAATTCCCCTCCTCGATCAAATCTAAGGCATTTGATTTTTCGATCTGATTCATTTTCAACCAAAGATTTAAAGGCTTTGAACTTTTCAAATGCTTCATCTTTATGCTTTAGAAGACCTATCCAACACATTCTAGAAAAATCATCAATGAACAATATAAATTATTCTTCTCCACGAGGTGACTTTTTCCTTGATGGTCCACATAAATCAGTATGAACAAGTTCAAGAGGCTTACTAGCTGACCCTTCCTTTTCAATGAAGTGAGATATGGGTTGCTTACCGAATTGACATGATTTGCATATAGTATTTTCAGGAATGTTGATATCTGGAAGATCACGAACAACCTGGAATATGCATGCTTTTCTTATTTGAGAAAAGCTTAGATGTCCCAATCTTCTGTGCCATAGCTAGTTTTCATCATTTTTTCTTAGATAGCACTATTGTTTTCCTTCCTTGAGTATGTATAGGTTGTTTTTAGTTCTTGTGCCTTTAATCACGGTTTCTCCTGTATCAAGCTCACAAACAACACATCCATTTGATCGAAACACTACTTCATTTCCTTGATCACACATTTTACTCACACTCAACAGGTTATGCTTTAAGCCATCAACATACATAACATTCCCAGCTTTAAATTTTTATTTCAAGAAAACAAAGCCTTTACCTTTTATGATAGTAGGAGTTTCATTTCCAAATGAGACACTCTTTTCCTTTTCTAAGGAATTATATGAGTGCAGTTTTTCTTTGTCACCTGTCATGTGTTTTGAGAACCCACTGTTAATGTACCATTGGTTTTCTTGTCCATCTGCATACAAGGCTATACCACATATTTCTGTTTGCGGTTCTTTCTTTCTCCATATTTTGGGATTTAATGGAGTTTGCTCCTTTTGAGATATTTTCCGAAATTTACTCCTGCATTCAAATTCTTCATGGCCAAAGTTGTTACAGATTGAGCATTCTATTTCATTTTCAAGAAGAGAAAAGTTATTATAGGAACTTTTCTTGATCCCTGTCACATTCCTTTGATTTCATGCTTCTCTAGTAATGATGGTTTTGTAAGCAACACATTGAGAAGCTTTGTGTCCAAAATTATGACATGAGAAACATTTACCATTAAAGAAGTTCCTGCGATTATCGAATCTACTGACCTGGAGATTGTAGTTTCTATTCATCTTTGAATCAAATTGAGTACGATTTACCCGAGGTTGGTTGTGGTTTCTGTTCATCCTTGAAGTAAATTGAGCCTGATTTACCTAGTGGTCTGCTTTATGCCTTTGCTGATTATTGTCAACTTGTTCACTGCTCTTTGCTACATCAAGATAGCTTTTAGTGGAGGTTGACAGCTTCTATGCTTGAGATGCTTCTTTAGTATATCCAATACCTGTCTTTATCAAAGGAGAACGTTGCACTTTGATAATTTCATTTAAGGTTTCTGACCCTTTAGCAAATCTAAGATTGAGAGTTTTTTTTTCTCAAGCTCCTTTCTTAGACCCACAATTTCACATTCTAGTTTTTCATTGTGTTTTTCTCTTTTAGCAAGTTGGAATGTCAGGGTATCTATAATCATATTCTTTTCTTCTAGATAGATTTTGAGTTTAGAGATTTCTTCATAAAGGTCATCTTCATCTAAAGCATCCAAAAAATCATCATCTTCATAAGCCATCAGAAGAAAGGTTCCAAAGGCTGAGTGTCAGGAGGGTCAGTAGTAGGTAGCATAGGTTAAGTTATAGTGTCAGGAATAGTCATTACTATTTTCATCTTCATCACTATTTGATAAACCATTGCTATCTTCATGAGTACAGTAGCTCTTTTTACTTTGTTTTCTATTCCATTTTGCAGATTCCTTCCCTTTATCATATTTATCTTTATGGGGACATTTGGCAGCATAATGACCGACTCTACCACAGGAAAAATAGTTGAAAGGTAGTTTACCTCTGAATCTTCCGGAACCCCGTTGAAGCTTCTTGACAAAGTTAACTTCCTCTTCTTCTTCTGAAAGATGTCCTGATTCATTGAGTTCTTCTTTTCCTTTTGCTGAAGCTTTAAATGCGGCTTCTCTCATATCTGATGGACCTCCTTTTCTCATCTCAAAGGCAGTTAAGATTACGTGCAGCTGTGTTATAGTAATAGTCTATAGATCCTGCTTTTCTTCTATGGCATATACTTTTGATTCAAAATTAGCAGACAAGGATCTTAAAACTTTTTAAACTAAGGTAGCTTCCTTTATCTCTTCACCCAGATTCTTCATACAATTAACAATCTCATCTATACGTAAGAAGTAACTAGCAATACTTTCATCATTGTGCATCTTGAGAGTTTAATATTGAATTCTGAAGGTTTGTAGCTTAGCACGTTTTACCTGAGAGTCTGCTTCGTAGCTTAGAACGATTTTGTCCCATATTTCTTTGGCGGATTTGAGCTTCATAGCTTTGACAAACTCTGATTGTGATAGACTTACCAACAATGTATTGACAACCTTGGCATTGTTTTCATATTGCTTTTTACCTGCCGTATCTGGAGGAATTGCTGATGGAAATGTATATCCTCCTTCCACGATTTCCCAAACATTTGTTCCAAGAGATTGAAGATAGGTTGTGGTTCTTACCTTCTAATAAAAAAATTTGCTTCCATCAAATATTGGCGGTTTGATGGATCCCCCGCTTTCCTAATTACTCATGATGATGGAACTTCCTTCAAGCAATCAAGCTTCTTCTGAAGGACCCACTCTGATACGAATTGTTGGAAATAATACTGAGAGGTGGGGTGAATCAGTATTATTAGATCAATAATTCAGTTTTCAAAACTGATTTGTATACGCTACTTTATCTCAGTGAACTACCGTGTATATGCAACTATACTTAATGAAACCAGCATATATGCAGAGATCTTTTGATTTACCCAAATTATCATGTAGTGAACTTTAACTAGTGTATTAGAAATTCATTAGAAAATGCAGTAAAAGCAGAATAAAGAATCACACATAAGCAACACACATAAAAACCAAGATATAAGGTGGAAACCCAATGTGGGTGAAAACAACCTATTGCAATCGTCTTTGTCTTCTTTTAATAATAAGAAAATTCTATTTACAATTTTTGCACTGGTGCAATCTTATACCAATACGCAGGCTTCTACCTACAGAAGGCTACAACCTTCTCTCATTCTCCAGCTTCTACTAGAAGGGAGCTACAACCCCCTAGCTCTTGTACTAGCTAATATGTTTACTAGTACGTAGGTGCTGGCCTACATAAGGCTACAACCTTCTATTTCTTCTAGGGACCACGTTTCATAAATTTTCAAACTGGATCCATCAACAACATCATTCAATCATCAAATATATCTATATCAACCAATCTCCACAACCAAATCAATCAATCACTTTGACAACCCATCAATCTAATCTTTCAGAATGTTGTCACTAGAATACAGTAACCAAAACCCAAGCCAGAACCCAGAACATTGCAACAACAAACAAAAGCAGCTAAAACATATTTTATAAGGTATACACTACTTCCATGTGTCGAACCTGCCTACATGCATGCTTTCCTCAAGGAGAACCAATGTACAGATCTGCAAATCAAATTTATGATGTATACGCTATTTTGATATGAAGAACCAACGTGTATACACACCTTTTCTAAAGTGAACCTACGTATAGATATGTAAATGATGATTTAAACATTAAAATAGTACCAGACTTCAGTTATACCCAGATCATCATATTTACAGAGTACAACATGCGCTAGTTATTCATATATATGATCAAACTACAGAAAAATAATTCACTTCAAGCCTTAAGATCCTGATATATAATTAGATCTTATCCTTCATCAAACGCTAAGGTTCATCCTTGGTTTAGATTAAGCACAACGCCATAAGCCAATAACCTGCATATTAGATCTCACACTTCATCAAATATTCGATACTTGCACACCTTGGCCTAATGATCTTCTCCTCCTTTTATAGTTTGTATGCCTGTCTCAATACCATGGACCAAAACCACTTAGGACCAATACCTTGGACCAAATACCTAGGGTCAATACCTTGGACCTAATACCTTGGACCAATACCATGGATCAAAATACCATGGACCAAATACTTCGAACCAAAAACTTAGTTTTCCAAGGTATACGCGCTTTTCCTTTTGTGAAAGTATGTGTGTACGTATAAAGGACTTGTATAAAGTTAACCCACGTGTATACGCGGATTGGCCAATGGTGAACCTACTTATACCTCTCTTTCTTCATTTTGTGAAGTCTGATTTGTAACTCTGAGCTGTTACCTTGCTGTATTATGATCTATCATCTAAGTGAGTTGCCATCAAGGAAAACGCCTGTTTCATAATGCCAACATATTTAGCTTCTTTCCCATTGTTTCTATGGATCTCCTTCAAGCGATCAAGCTTCTGCCAAAGGAACTTGCTTTGATACTAATTGTTGTAAATAATACTGAGAGGGGGGGTGAATCAATATTAGTCAAATCAATAACTTTTTCTTTTCATACTCTGATTTATATACGCTACTTCAATGAAGGTAACTCACGTGTACATGCAACTGTATTTAAGGCGAATAGCGTATATCCAAAATACTTTTGATTCAGTTAATTCATCATATGTTGATCTTTAATCAATGCATCAGTACTTCATCAACCATATAAACAATAACCATGTGCATTAATAACAAAACAAACCATCACACATAAGAAACACACATGAACACCAAGAATTAAGGTGGAAACCCAATGCGGGACAAAAAACACCTACTGCTGTCTTCTTTTAATATAAGAAAAACCCTATTTACAATCTTGTACTGGTGCAGAATCATACCAGTACGCAGTCACCCACCTGTAGAAGGCTACAACCTTCTCTCATTTTCCAGCTACTACTAGAAGGGAGCTACAACCCCCTAGCTCTTGTACTAGCCGATCCGTTTACTAGTACGTAGGCGCCGACCTACAGAAGGCTTCAACCTTCACTCGTTTTCCAGCTGCTACTGGAAGGGAGCTCCAACCCCCTGTCTCTTGTACTGGCCTATCCATTTACTAGTATGTAGGCGCCAGCCTACAGAAAGCTCCAACCTTCACTCGTTTTCCAGCTGCTACTGGAAGGGAGCTCCAACCCCCTGGCTCTTGTACTGGACGATATGTTTACCCGTATGTAGGTGCCAGCCTATAGAAGGATATGACCTTCTCTCTTCCTCCAGGGACCACATTTCATAAATTTTCAGACTGGATAGTCCTGGAATACAACACCACAATCTGAAGGCCACGTTTCATCAAATTTTCATACTGGACCCATCAACAACATTGAAGCTCAAAATCAATCACAACTACAATACAACCATCAAATACATCTGTATCAACCAATCACTGAAACCCAATCAATCTTTGATATAACTGAAACCCAATCATCAATCTATGATATAACTGAAACAATCAATCACTGAAACCTCTGAACCTTTGACACAACTGAATCAAACAATCACTGAACCTCTGACACAACTAAATCAACCATTCATTCAAACTTAATCAAATTCAACCATTCAACTGGAATAGACAGATCATTGTAACCAGTACACAGATCTGAACCCAGAACACTGCATCAAGAACCAGAACTAAATGTAACCTCAAAAAGCATGTGACAGAATGTGTACTCTCCTTCAATGAGGAAAACCTGCATGTATACGCTACTTCCATTTGCCCAACCTGCATACAGTTCTAAATATACTGAATCATAAAACCTCTGAACCATAAACTGTACCAATCAATGACATTATGAGGATCTACTATCATATTACAGAGTTCTAAACAGATAGCAACAAGGATCACCCTTCTTTCTCAATCAATCAATCAATCAGACTCAATTTCCTTATTCATTCAGTTCTACTTTAAGATCTAAGAAGACGTCATTGACAAACAACAGTAAAACAACAACACTGATCTGATAGATCAGTCATCCTTGAACATCAAGCTTTTTTTTTACATACACTACTTGGAAGAGCCAAACCAGCATATATACGCAACTTCATTAAAGCAAACCATCGTATAGATCTGCAAATACTTACTTATAACTTCACTGCAATTCCAGACTTCAGACATACCTGAATCATCACTTATAAAGGATAAAACATGCATTAGTAATCAGATCTAGCCTATCCATTATCAGATCTCATAATGATAAGTCATTATGATCCTAATCCATCATTAGATCTCATCCATCATCAAACACTCTAGTGCATACCTAGTTCAAATCAAGCAAAGCATCAGAAACCCATAACATGCATATTTTATTTTGATCTAACACTTCATAAGATATTCATTACTTGTATGTTTAGCCCTTGATCTTCTCCTCCTTATATAGTTAGATCCTTTGTCAATACCTTGGACCAAAACCACTTAGGACCAATACCTTGGACCAAATACCTAGGGTCAATACCACGGATCAAATACCTCGGACCAAATACCTAGGGTCAATACCATAGACCAAAACCTTGGTTTTCCAATCATGTACACACTTTTCTTCCTGTGGGAGTGCGCGTATACATATACACTCTTTTTGTTCCGTGGACTAGCGTGTATACACTGTTTTGACCAAGCGGACTTGTGTATACTTCTTAAAATGCTTTTCATCAACCTTTTCCTTCACCTTCTTTATTCTGATGAAAATACCTTAGTTCCATCTTCCTGTTCTTTTGTACCAATGCCCTGTTACCTCTGAATAGACCAGTTACACTCTAATTTTCCATATTACTTATGAAATGATTACTTTGAAATGACATGCATTTTGTCACATCTGTAAACACAACTACCATGCATTCTGTTACATCTGATATCTCTCCTATAGATTCATCTAGTTACCATATACATGTGAGTTGTTCTACTACAAGTGGGTTGCCATCAAGTATAAGACATGCATCATAATCCAAACATATTATTCTTTTATCTTCTATCTTCATGGTGGTAGGGTGGTGCAAGGTGGAGATTGAATTTTCCTTCAGGTTGGATCCTGAGAACACTTCAGGGCGACAGGGTGGTGCTAGGATAACATATTGATGTTGCAGGGTGTTGGAGCTGATAAACAAGGGTGTTGGAGCATCCTTTCAGTTGGAGCTGGTAAAATCTAGGTGTTGGCACATTATTTCAGTTGGAGTTGATAAAAATAGTGGGTTGGAGCCTACTTCTAGTAGTTTCTCGAGAATCTTGGAAGTTGGAGCTTCCTGCTGATGTAATCTTTAACACTTATATTAAAAGTGTTAGATGGTTTTTTTCCTGGAAGTGTTTCTACCTAAAACATATATTGTGTACTATTTTTGATGTTATCCATTGTTCAATAATGTTTTTAATTGTTTAATGTTTATGTGATATGATTAATTTTTTTAAAAAGTTCCTGTTGATGCCCCGAAAATCGTTGTATCAACATTGGGGGATAACCACCCGGTCCGGACCTTAATAAAACTCCTTTTCCGTTTGGAATGGTGGCTCCGACTGGGGATAATGGGACCAGTTTCCCAGTAATGAAAAAAAGGGGGTGTATGAATGATTGATTGTCTAATCTAATGATAGGCGAATAACTTAATCTATCAGCAAAATAAAGGAACTACTACTAATCCCGGGAACTATTGTACTTTGAAATGTAGTGCTTGATGATCTATGTCTATTGACAGGCATATAGATGACTCTATCTAATAAACATAGACATTTATTCATTCAATGATTACTTTGTTTAAATAGTTAAACAAAGTGATTAACACAATATTGCTACACTTATCATTTATATCATCGATACATATATGATCAAAAGAAAAGCATAATATAAACATCCAATAGTGGAAAGAATAAAGAATGCTGTTAAAACACATACATATATTCGATAATAGCAAAAGCGATCAAATGACAATTCATATAAAAAGAATGAATTCAGACATAGATAATAGTACCATATGAGCTGCTTAGCACTCCCAATATCAATCGCTATTTGAAATTCTTCTTCCAACGCAGAAATACTTTCAAACAAAGACAGTAGTGCAAATTCGCATAAAAGCTTCTTTGTCAAAATCAAAATAATTGGTCCAGTTTTATAAAAGAATATGCCTGAAGTACAGTAGTGCAACTTCAGGCTTTAAGTCATGTACAAAACTTACGACCCTTTCCAAATACAATGAAAGGGTCTATAAATACTTAATTAAGCTAACTATCTATGAAACTGAAATCCTACTTAATTGGTATCAATTGATCTTGAATATCTCCTTCACAGCAATCTGGCAAGTCGGCGGCATGAATCATCATTTAGGCTGTTTGCCTTTAAACCTGAGCTGACATATCGCAAGCATTGGCTCCACTTTGGGCGGTCTGTTGAGGCGAGAGTTGAGTTGGGCGGCATAGGTGGCATCCTGAATATCGGGAATGATATACCCGATTGCATCTGTAAGGCATTTGAGGGTGGCTCTCTGGCTATGCGGTTTGAATAAGAAGAACAAATAGGCGTCCCATGTCAAACTATTAATTCCTGCGATTAATCTCCCATTTTTCTCTAGTTCCGGATAACATGATTGCTCCAATGTTTTCGCCGCTGTCAATTTACCTGGAGTACATTGGGAAATCATGTTAGACAAGTAGAGAGTATTATTAACCAATTCAACCAAATTACTTGTGGTTGATTTGCATCTTGAAATTGCTCTCTCTGCTTTCATTAACTGGGACTGCCATTCTGTAAATAATATTTCCTTATGTGATTCTAAAATCTTTGGTAAATTAGCCGCCTTCCCCTGATTGGTATCTTGCCACTCAAGAAAATTAGTTAATGTTTCATCGGCTTGATCCAAGTCTGTTCTAGTTTTTTCTGATTTTTCACTTATTGATGTCGTCAAATCGCATAATGGTTCCACTTGGGCGATTTTTTGACATAAAAGCTTTATCTGTGTTATTAATGCCTTATTTATCTGTAATGCCTCTACATTGAATTCGGCTATCTGTGGAAGATTCTTTGTTTTCTCTAGCTGGGTTGATAGTTGAGCAATCTTCTCATCTTTTGACTTCAACATTTGTTCATTCACTGCTTTCAATAGTGCCAATGCCTCAGACAACTCTTTCTGCTTTTGGACTGCACTGTGATCAATCCTCTGTTTCTCTTCCTGCAATTGTTGAGTTAATTGATTATTTATTTGCTGTTGTGTTAACAATTGCCGTTCTGCTTGCTCCGCCTTCTGCTGTGCCTCTGATAGTTGCGCTTGCAGTGAAAAGATCTCTTGGTCTTTTGTTTTTAATAAAAAACTCACCTCTGATGCCTTATCTATTGTTGCTGTCGAATAGGCTCCAGCATATTGTGATAGTTTTGTTAGGTCGTCAGAGGGGTCAAATTCCTCCTTCTAAACCACGTTGCCCGTCACTGTTTGTTCTGGGAATAGGGAAGGTTGATCAGTCCTTCTCCTCTTCCTTTGTCGTTTTACCACAACTTTGTGTCTTGGGCTATATAAGACATCTAAGGGAGGAATTTCTTCTATTTGCAAAATAATCTGATCGGAGGGATCCTTTGGGATTATCTCTACTTCTTTTGAACTGGGTAGGCTGCTGGTTCCACTTGGAACCTGTTTTGAAGTGGTCTCCTGTGTGTCTGCCACTTTTGATGTCTTGACATCTTTAGAGCATTCAAGATTACTGATAATTGAATCGAATTGCTACCATTCCTGGAGCAATTTCGGGTCAATTTGAGTATCTACATTCACCTCTATGTTGCTTTGTTCCTGCTCTTTCTTCTGGGTTTCCTCTTGTCTTTTCATATGCACTTCCTCCTGTTCTTTTGATGTAACAAGAGGTTCCTTAGTATGTCGATGTTCAGGCTTGCTTGATTCTATTGCTGGTGTTGTTGCTAACAGATCTAGAGGTAGAGTTTGCAACCTCTATTCTCTAAGTCTGTTGAATTAAACTAACCCTTCATCTTTGTATTCCATAATGGCCAGCGATTTAACTTGGGACATTGACTCAGCTGAGGAGAACAGGTCATCGAACTTATCTTCTTTGTGATCAAACTTTGTCAATTTGGCCTGTTCAAGTGCATTATAGGCGACTTTGTTGGGATCAAATCGCCTATTAGGGAGAGTTGCTAGAGTTAATGACTTCATCTTTGTAGATTCTTTCTCTGCATGTTTGAAATCATGCAACATGTAGACACCACATCTCAGAGGAAAAGAGGGCCAGACCTGCTTCTTATTTTTCTTTAGAGTTTGTGTAACTCCTTCGGAGATAATCTGATAGGCTATCTCCCTCGCCAGCAGTTTATCAGGTATGTACAAAGGAAGGACATGAGGTTCGGCTTGGCTGCCGAAAATTCTTATATAAGTAAATTTTTCCTCTCCGAACCATCTTCCTATTGATGTCAAATCAATCCCTGCTTGGTAGGAAATCTTGGGAGCAGGTTTATCAAAAATAGAGTAATGAATGGGTAACATAAAGCCATTGCAGACTTGGTATAAATGGTGCTTATAGGAATTTTTCCACAATTTCTGATGGTATATGTGAATAGGCATGGGGTCTTGTGAAGTCCACCTCCAGCCGAGCACGGGAAATTCAGAATTAAAACACAGGGTGTCTAGTATATAAGCACTGTAGTAGAATGGGGGAATAAGCCTTTCAGTGACGCGGGTTTTGGTTCTAAAATCAAGAACTGCCGTTGCTAGCTTATCTGACAGTATAGTTGCCCAATCCATTATTTCACTATTACACGCCGCTTCCATCAAGGGAACAATTTCTATAGTGAAATTAGCGGAATCGTGCAACCCCCACAATCTACACATCATTATCCCAGCATAACAATAAGGAGAACATAGGGAATCAACAGAGTACTTACCGAAAGATTCATGCTTGTGTTTTGCCGGATTTTGCCTCCAATCCCGAATGGGTTCGGATTCAGTTTCGTTCTCATTTCGAAATTTCTCCAGAAATGCCTTGTTGTACTTCTTCTCTGGCACAGGCAAATGATACATTTGCCTCAAATCATTAGGCTGAAATGAACCGAAGATTCTCCCATCTCTGGTGCAGAAGGTTCTGTCTGTGATTGGGATTTCCTCAATTTCCCACCTTACTACATCTGTATATGGGAGAATTTGTTCCTGAGCTGCTATCCGATGAAGGAAAGAGTCGGCTAAGTCCTTTAAAGTAGCATTAGATTTTCGATTGGTATTTGCTGTGGCTTGTACTGCTGTCACCTTGGTTCTTCGGCCTCAATCAAATTATAGGTACTTTGCCAAGTAGTTTTCCCGAGTCCTAAACATGTAGTATCGGATATCAATCCCTTTTTTTTAGTTCCTGGATCGGCGACGAGTTGTCCTGTGGCTGGTGAAGTGGAAACGATTGCAGTTTTCTTAGACTTCTTCCCCATTCTGCTTGAATCTATTACTTCAGAAGAGTTCTGCACAGGAGTGAAAATGAACGTAATACAGAGAATTGGTAGCGAAAACCAAATACGAGCGAGATATATTGATCAATGCACGATGAAGGATTAACTTAAAGTGGCCGCGGATACAATCTGTGAAAAGATTTTTAAGCTTACTATTTCATTAAATGGCCGTTAAAACCTGCCAATCCTTTAAATTCCCATCATATCATTTATTGGCCGAATGATTTGTTTAAGCGTGCCTTGGATATTTTGGCGGTTGAGCGCAGGTGAATCACTGTTTGGAAGATAAGGCCTTTAATACGAATTAATCGTAATATCCCCGCTTTAACAATCCTTTGAAATTCGTGCTTTTGGCTTTATCGCAATCGGGCGTCGGGGGAAAACTTAAATCGTTATATTGGTTCCTTTTGGAATCCCTGATTGCCGATAGCGATATCGCATCACATCGGGAGTATTAACTGAGCACTTTGAAAAGCATGCATGGTACATCCCCGATCGCCGATAGCGATATCGCATCGCATCGGAGCGAAAGGGACTTTATCGCATCGCATCGGAGCGAAAGGCACTTTTGTTATGGTAACTTATTATTGCCGATATCCGATAGCCTATTGCATGTTGTCGCGTCGGAGAAAACCAATGGGTCTTTAAATTATGCCTCCTTTGTCATTGCGACATGCGATCTTGCGATCGCTTTATCGCAATGATAAAAGATTAATCATTTATATTATAAGACCAAATAATTGGTTTATCAAAAAGGTTTTATAATGTTTTCATTTTGTTTTTTGGACCTTTTTGAATAATACAAAGTTGATACCAATTAAAATAAAAAGGGACCCATTTCATATTATAGTTTTGTGAATAAAAATGATATGAAATGGGGGGTTGTTGTAGAGCACAAAAATTGGCGATTCGCTGGAAGAAACAGTTATCTCTGAAAAGTACAGAAATACTTAAATTTTTTCAAAATAGAGTTCTCATCAAAGGGGAAAATTCTAATATAACTAGGTATATATGCATTCCAAATAAAATGAAACTATCTTTGCTAATTTCCTCTCTTGTTTTAAAATTAGATACATTCTAAGTTTTAAATTGGCCTCTATTGGTTGATAATGATAAAACAGAAAACCTTTCCAAATCAGCTTTTAGAATTGACTCCTTTGTCATAGGTAGAGCCTCTGCTGCCAGCAAACGTTCATAGTTTCGACAGGGATACCTTTTAACCATGTTATTGTCCATTATCCCATTCATTTCAGAGTATGATTAACAGAATGAATTCAAAACATGCTTTTCACATTTTGTCTTTCTTTTCTACTTTTCTGTTATTTTGTAAGATAAAAGGCCATTTCCTGGTTTGGTGACCAGCTGAGTGACAATGCCATTCACTGGTAGTAATTTAACCGAACAAGCTGGCTCGTGATGAGACCCCTTGTCTTGTAATTCTAATCCATTACCCTGTTTTGGTATGCAGTATTGGTAATGTCGGTTAAACTGTTTCCCTATGATCATGGTAAGCAGGCTTGTAATAAGACCTCTTATCCTTTATATCAAAATTTTTTAGAATTACACTCTGAGTAATCATAAGCTTTGGTGAGTGGGATGGACAATTTTCTCCTTAAGAGTGAATGGATGACAAGGTAAGAGTTATAGATGCTGAAGTTGGATTAGTTCCTATTTTGATATTGATAACCTTTTTGTGACCAATCTGAAAACATAAAATGATTTACAATATTTCTAAACTTTGAGAAGCGTTCACAAAAATTGAAGTGTGGTTTCAGAATGCAATTACACCTAGTTTCCTAGAAATTATCCCTTTTGTTTAAGACTTCTATTATTTTAAAAGTAAATATCAGCCCTACTTGTTTTAAGCAACTTTTAAGTACAACAAAGGTCAATGGAAGATACCTCACAACTTTATTTTCTAATGGTCCTACAAACTACAAAATTCTATTAAAAAGGAGAAGGGGTTACCTCCTCAATTGAAGAATTTTTTTAAGATAAGGCCATTAACAGGGAGAGAATCTCTCAAACCTGATAAATCTTGTAATATGAAGGTCGAATGGCCTATCTTCTCACAGATCTGAAATGGCCCAAGCCACATCTTCTGGAACTTGGTGTATTTTCCCTTGTCCTCATGGGCTTTGTCCCATTTTAGAACTAAATCACCGACTTGAAATTGTTTTGAACCGGATGAGATTGAATCAAAGGATGACTTGATGATTTGCTGATGTTTTGCATGAATAACTTTGGATTTTTCTCTTTCCTCTTCTAATTTTAAAATTTGGTCATGTCTAAGTTGAATAGAAGAAGAAGGGATTTCCTCAATAAACTGAACTAGGGCTAGAGAAGGAAGGACAAGATTTGTTGGTAGCACTACTTCTTTTCCATATACGAGGTTGAACGGGGAAGAACCTATGGAAGCCTTCTGCGTTATCCTATCAGCCCATAGTGCGAATATTAAGGATTTGTGCCATTTTTTATGATTCTGTTCGATAGTTCGCTTAATAATTTTAATCAGATTTTTATTTGTAGACTCTGCTAACCCATTACCCTGGGGATAGTAATTAGCAGAATATTTCAATTTAAATCCTCTTTTAATAGTGAAATCAAACATAGCATTGCCTGAGAAGTAAGATGCATTATCGAAAATAAGAGCATTTGGGACACCAAACCTGGTAATGATGAATTGATCTATGAATTCAATAATTGCTCAGAATTTGTTGTCTTTAAAAGAATTGCTTCAACCCACTTAGTAAAATAATCAGTAGCGGTAAAGATATACTTATGCTGTTTGGAAGAATGTGGAGTAATTTCTCCAATGATATCCAATCCCCATTGCTCAAATGGTTGTTCAATGTTGACTGGTTGCAAAGGGAAAGCTGGTTTCCTTTGTCTTCCACTAGAAGTTTGACAATTTCGGCATTTCCTTACATATTCATGAGCATCTCTAAACAGAGTGGGCCAATAATATCCAGCATGAATGATTTTGTGGGCTGTTGTATCAGCTCCAAAATGTCCTCCTGCTGGTCCATCATGTAATTCCTGCAAAACCTTTTGTGCTTCAGGTTTTTCTAGGCATCTTAATAAGATTGAATCATAGTTTTGTCTAAAAAGCACATCATCAATAATTGTGAAATTTTTTGCTTTTAATCTAATGGCCCTTTTGTTTTTCTAAGACAGGTTAGGAGGTGCATATCCATTTTTCAAATAAAAGATTAAGTCAGCATATTGTGATTCAGAATCAGTAATACTTATCTGATTGATTTCTTCGGTTTGATCTGTATCACTTGATTCTGGAATGTTGGATGCTCCTGCCAATAACCTGCAAAAACCTTGGCCTCTAACAATCTTTGCTGGTTTAATTTCTAAGTCATATTCTTGAAGTGCTGTAACCCAATTCGCCCTTTTTTCACCTAGTTCCCTTTGGATTAATAGTTGCCTTACTGCAGGGAAAGGAACTATAACTTTTGTATGGGCTTTTAAAAGGAAGGGTCTGTAATGTTTGACAGCTTTATATACAGCAAAGGCTTGTTTTTCTACTTCGGAGTAATTCAATTCAGCACCCTGAAGATTTGAACTATAGAATGAAATGGGTGCTTCCAAATTGTGATTGTTAATCTGCGTGAGTACTGCTGCATAAGACAAATCGGATGTGATAGTATACAATGTGAAATGATTAGAAAAATTAGGAGTATTTAAAGCGGGGGCATTGATTATTGATTGTTTGATTAAGTCAAATGCTTCCTTTTCTGCTGATCCCCATCTAAAGACTGAATTTTTCTTAATCATAGTTTGAAGTGGCAAAATGATTTGAGAAAAGTCTGGAACGAATCTTTTGACAAAATTGATTTGGCCTAAAAATGACTGCATGGATTTTTTATTATGAGGGAAAGGGATTTCAGAGATTTCTTTGATCCTGTCGGGATCAATATAAATGCCATCTTTAGAAACAATAAAGCCTAAGAGCTTCCCTTGGTCAAGAGCGAAGAAGGTTTTTTTAGGGTTAAGTGAAATACCATACCTTTTGCAGCATTGAAAGATTTGATTTAAATCATGCAAATGATTGGATTTCTCTTTAGAAAATATAGTAATATCGTCTAAGTAGACGACTACTGTTTTGTTAATCAACCCTTTAAAAGCTATATCCATCGCTCTTTGGAACGTGGCTCCTGCATTAATAAGTTCGAAAGGCATTTTCTGATATGCATATGTTCCCCATTTTGTTCTGAATGTGGTTTTGAGTCGCTCATCAGGATGGACCAAAACTTGGTTATATCCTGAAAAACCGTCTAAAAAAGACATTAACTCAGAGCCTGCGACTGATTGGAGTACTGCTCCATAGTAGGTAATGGGAAATTATCTTTTTGGCTTGCCTTATTCAAATTTCTGAAATCTATACAAATCCTGATGTCGCCATTTTCCTTTCTGACTGGCACCATATTGGAGACCCAGTTTGAGTGCCGAACGGGAAAAATAATCTTAGCTTTCAAGAGTTTATTGAGTTTAGATTTTATTTGACTCTCTAAGTTCGAATGTATTTTCCTCAACTTCTGCTGAATTGGTTTCTGTTCGGGAAGCATTGGAATGGTATGCTGGATGTATCACATGTCTTTAAATCGTCATATTTCCAAGCAAAAACATGTTTATTTTTCCGTAATAGTCTAATGAATGCTTCCTTCTCTTCCACGGAAAGTCCTAATCCTAAATTAATGTTTTGAGGAGTTCGCTCAGTGCCAAGGTTGATCAATTCAAACCTTAAGGTAGAACTTTGGAGCTTTGTATTGGTCACAGGTTTAAACCTGTCTTTAATATCATAAAGATCCTCAAGCTTCACCACAAGCTTTGGGATTGAATTTTCCTCGTGTTTACCTCTTATTTGAAGGTCATGCTCATTTTCCTCAATGATTTGATCATCATAGGACTTTTCGAAAGTTAAAAACTGTAAAATGTCTTCATCGTGGTTGAATACTCTCCAATTAGTGATATTGTCAGGAATTGATGGCCTAAAAAGTAATTCTACTGAAAATCTATCTGGGCTATAATCTTCGGAAGGTAGGAGCTTGGAAGCAACATTGGCTAGCAAGTCGGCTGCTGAATTTTGAGACCTGGGAATGGAAGAAATATTGAATGCCAAAAAGTGGGAGGTGAGTTCTTGTACCAGTGACTGATAATGTTTGAGATGGCTAGAAAGACAATGAATTGTATTCCTTACCTGTTTAATAATAATTTCAGAATCTCCAAACACTTTCAAATATTGGACCTTGAGGCCAATAGCTTTATATAGTCCTTGGACTAAGGCTTCGTACTCAGCTGTATTATTCGTGCATTCAAACTCTAACCTACAGGATAGCATTGTTTTTTCTCCTTGTGGGCTAATCAAAATACATCCTGCTCCTGAGCCCTCGCTAGACTTGGACCCATCGAAATATAATGACCAAAATAAAGAAGTATTAACAATTTTATTTACAGTTTCCTCAGTATCATTAAAACATCTTGACCTATCTGTTTGTGAATAATTTTCGATCTGAGATGTAGAATTGTTTACTGAGAAAGGAGATGGTTGGGCAGCGAAGTTTCCAAAGAATGACTCTGATGAATAATTCCCCAAAATGTTGTTATTAAATGCTATTGGTTGGTTTTCTTGTTCAAACTCTGTAACTGTATGGGTCATGTGTTTTTCCCGATCGATTTTTATTTGATTTGGCTTTCCCTTATAGGGAAGCCACATAAGGGACCAATCGGTAGAAATATACCCATGGAGTTTTTCAGACCAATCCCTACTCAATATCAAACCATAAAATTCAGGTATATCGGCGATCAAGATATCAATTCTTTGTACTACTCTAGGATCAGCTAAGAGCCTGATAGTTACTGAGTTGATTTCCCTTAAAACCTGTACTTTAGTCCTGTCCAACTACACAATATGAATAGCAGACTTTTGGGGTTCAATGTTCAGTTTGGAACAAACTGAAGCTGGCATTATATTAGAGGATGCCCCTGAATCAATCAAACAGTTGTGCAGGTTTCTATTGTAGATCTCGTAGGTTATAAGGAAAGGTGGAGTATGAGAATTTGATCTATCTCCTATCAGAACTGCATCAGTAGCTTCGCCATACTAGAAGGTGGTTGACCTGTATCATTTGCAGCTTTAGCACTGGGAAGGGGTGAAGTAGGAATAGCATTTAATTCTTTGAGAAGCAATTTTTGCTGATGTTTCAATTTACTAAGTTCAAACATGGTAATGTTTGCCTTAGTCCTTTTCATGTCATCAACAATATTGTAATCCATTGAATCAGACACTACCAATGTCTTAGATGTTGATGGGATAGTTGAGGTTGAAGGTTGGTTTTGTGGAACTGTTACAGGTGGCTTTTTCAGGGGTACCTTTTCCTTTGTTGTAGTAGCACCTGCACTCCTTTTCTTCGAAGTTGTCTGAACAGGTTCGGAGGTACCTTTACTCCTGGTAATGATAGGAAATGCTTCTTCTTCATTTTTTGTATCGGAGTTAGGCAATATAAAATCCCACATTCCATGACATTCAACAACTTCCTCTTCTTCATCAGTTGGTGAAGCTGTTTCTTCTTCTCCTTCTTCAAGATCTGAATCTGCATTAGATAAAACATTCGGTGGTTTTGATTCAGTTTTCTTGTAATTCCTAAAGGGTCTTTTGGTTGAGGTTTCAGCTACCTGTTTTTTGATTTCAATCATTTCATTTGACATAGTTTTGAGGACCTTTTGTAGACCCTCCATGTCATATGGATCTTTAGGGGTTTTCTTCTTTGAATCATCTTTAAAAGAAACTTTTTTGGTTTTTCTATCTTCAAGAGCAACTTTCTTCTCTAGAGCATTAATACGTTTCTCCATAGCAAGTGCTTCTTTCATTTTTTCAGCTAAAGTTGGTTTTCTAGCCCTGTCTACAAAAATAGCTATATTGGCAGGTAGGGCAGTTATATACCACTCGCTTCGGATTTGCTCACTTGGTTTGGAGGCCGTTGGGATTTTATTCAAGAGTTTATTGAATCGTGCATTAAATTCTTTAATTGGTTCCCTATGCTCTATCCTAAGATTGGAGAGATCATTTATTAGTGTAGCCAAAGACCTATCATCACCATACTTAGTAAGAAACTGTTCTTGGCTCGTCCAACTGGTAATGGAACCAGAAGGTAAGGAAAAATACCAGGATCCTACTGATCCTTGCAAAGTATAAGGGAAAAGTCTAACGACAACATCTTGCTCCATTACTCCCTTCAAATTAACTGCTAACATGAAGTTATTAATATGTTCCTCAGCTTGTGCTCCATCATCTGGATTAAACTTAGGTAACCATTTCTCAGGTGCATCAGGTAATGCATGCAATGGAGCAGGCATATTGAATACACCAGGCCTGGTCCATGGATCTGCCATTGTAACCGCAGTAGTGGATGATATTACTGTTGAACTTACAGAAGTCTGGGATGGAGTTGATATTAAGGATTGCGCAGGTTGGGATGTTGAAGTTGCTAATCCCTGATGAACAACAATGTGTGATGAGGGAGTGGATGGTTGACTTCGCACTGGGGAAGGTGAGATGGAGGATGTGGATGAAAGTTCTTCACTATCAGATCCTTCAGTGTTTTTCTTCGCCTTTTTCCTTCTGGGTAAAGGGAAATCAGTAGGTTCAATAACGAGCTTTCCACTCTGAAGTCTAGTGAGAGGGTGAGGTAAATTGAACTACGAACTCGCACTGCTTTGAGATACCTCAGATTTCTGTGGTGATATCGAGAAACTCTGAAGTTTGTGGATAAGAGACTGGACTTCAGGAGATTCAAGACTTAGTTGTTCTGGAGTATGATGGGCTTGAGCAGTGGTAGTTGATTCCTCTTCTTCTTGTTTGGATACTGGAGAACCAGCATGCAATTGGGAAGTATGAGGTGATGCGGAGGGAGAATTACCCTTAGAATGGTCTGTAGATTTGGGTTTGCTTGCCATTCACAGTTGATGCCCTCCTTCTAGCGCTAAAAATGTTGATGCCTCGAAAATCGTTGTATCAACATTGGGGGATAACCACCCGGTCCGGACCTTAATACAGCTCCTTTTCCGTTTGGAATTGTGGCTCCGACTGGGGATAATGGGACCAGTTTCCCAGTAATGAAAAAAAAGGGGGTGTATGAATGATTGATTGTCTAATCTAATGATAGGCGAATAACTTAATCTATCAGCAAAATAAAGGAACTACTACTAATCCCGAGAACTATTGTACTTTGAAATGTAGCGCTTGATGATCTATGTCTATTGACAGGCATATAGATGACTCTATCTAATAAACATAGACATTTATTCATTCAATGATTACTTTGTTTAAATAGTTAAACAAAGTGATTAACACAATATTGCTACACTTATCATTTATATCATTGATACATATATGATCAAAAGAAAAGCATAATATAAACATCCAATAGTGGAAAGAATAAAGAATGCTGTTAAAACACATACATATATTAAATAATAGCAAAAGCGATCAAATGACAATTCATATAAAAAGAATGAATTCAGACATACATAATAGTACCATATGAGCTGCTTAGCACTCCCAATATCAATCGCTATTTGAAATTCTTCTTCCAACGCAGAAATACTTTCAAACAAAGACAGTAGTGCACGTTCGCATAAAAGCTTCTTTGTCAAAATCAGAATAATTGGTCCAGTTTTATAAAAGAATATGCCTGAAGTACAGTAGTGCAACTTCAGGCTTTAAGTCATGTACAAAACTTACGACCCTTTCCAAATACAATGAAAGGGTCTATAAATACTTAATTAAGCTAACTATCTATAAAACTGAAATCCTACTTAATTGGTATCAATTGATCTTGAATATCTCCTTCACAGCAATCTGGCAAGTCGGCGGCATGAATCATCATTTAGGCGGTTTGCCTTTAAACCTGAGCTGACATATCGCAAGCATTGGCTCCACTTCGGGCGGTCTGTTGAGGCGAGAGTTGAGTTGGGCGGCATAGGTGGCATCCTGAATATCGGGAATGATATACCCGATTGCATCTGTAAGGCATTTGAGGGCGGCTCTCTGGCTGTGTGGTTTGACTAAGAAGAACCAATAGGCGTCCCATGTCAAACTATTAATTCTTGCGATTAATCTCCCATTTTTCTCTAGTTCTAGATAACATGATTGCTCCAATGTTTTCGCCGCTATCAATTTACCTGGAGTACATTGGGAAATCATGTTAGACAAGTAGAGAGTATTATTAACCAATTCAACCAAATTACTTGTGGTTGATTTGCATCTTGAAATTGCTCTCTCTGCTTTCATTAACTGGGACTACCATTCTGTAAATAATATTTCCTTATGTGATTCTAAAATCTTTGGTAAATTAGCCGCCTGCCCCTGATCGGTATCTTGCCACTCAAGAAAATTAGTTAATGTTTCATCGGCTTGATCCAAGTGTGTTCTAGTTTTTTTCTGATTTTTCACTTATTGATGTTGTCAAATCGCATAATGGTTCCGCCTGGGTGATTTGTTGACATAAAAGCTTTATCTGTGTTATTAATTCCTTATTTATCTGTAATGCCTCTACTTTGAATTCGGCTATCTGTGGAAGATTCTTTGTTTTCTCTAGCTAGGCTAATAGTTGAGCAATCTACTCATCT